>OX453012.1:18358394-19608394 GCA_949699075.1 Asteroscopus sphinx
ACGAGAATTGCGCAAGACAGAGAAAAATGGCGTGTGATGGAGGAGGCCTTCACCCGTAAATGGGTACCCAATATCACACTAACTTGAGCTATTGTGAATGTTTAAATACATTTAAACAGTCATAATAATCCAATTATTTAATTATTAATTTATATATAATATAATTATGAAATCTATTAATTTTTATATAATATAAAATCTATTTAAATGTGATTATGTATACCTACAGCAACGAAAATGAAATCCTATTTATTATATTCTGTGAATGTTATGCAATGAATGAATTAATGTTTATTTGGTTATGTTTGAAGTTTTAAATTGTGATCATGTACCTATACCTACAGCTATGAAAATGAAATCCTATTTATTATATTCTGTGAATGTTATGCAATGAATGAATTAGTGTTTATTTGGCTATGTTTGAAGTTTTAAATTGTGATCATGTATACCTACAGCTATGTAAATGAAATCCTATTTATTATAGGTATACTGTGAATGTTATGCAATTAATGAATTAATGTTTATTTGGCTATGTTTGAAGTTTTAAATACATACTATTACTTTTTATTTTAACTTATAATATCTAGTAACAAAAAATTGTGTGATCATGTATGTTTAGTCAAGCCAAGTCAAGCGCATGTCGATGGTAGGGGAGCCACTGTGGATGGAGCTGGCTAAGTAGGTATATGAACTTCATACAAGACTAGCTCTGCTTATACTGGCTTGTCTGCCATCGATATGGGATATGGGATTGACTGTACCATGAAATCTAACTTATTCTATTTTACGACTGATATTTAATTAATTGAATGTTTATTTAATCTTGTTTAAGAAATTTAATGTTTATACACATTTTATTAATTTTATAATATTTGTGTGGATGGGTATCTATTGTAATAAAACAAGTTTGACAGGATTGCAACGAGTATATTATTATAATTTGTATTAGTAACTTGTTTTATTACAATAGTTAGTAACCACGAATACCTATTTAAGATATTATTATGTAGGTATCTAGTTATGAGACTGATTTAAATGTGTTACTGATTTAATTATGAAAATTATGTCTAATCTTATTTATTATATATTAATTAAGAATACTATTCAATGTAAATGTTGCAAGATTGTTTTTTTTGGGAAATAAAGGCTATAATAATAATAATAACTTGAAACGACTGTCACTTGACTTTTGCGACCTAGCTGGTAGGTATGGAATCTTAAAAGAAAACCGGAAATAATCATTGAGCCAACATCAAGAGAAATAAGTTGCAGCATAATTTAATACAAAATATATTCATGTCAAAAGTAACTTTTGTAATTAACATATTCCGGAGTTCCAAAACAAAAAATACAAAACTTCGTTATAAATACAAAAACAAAAGGAATATTATTTTTTACGCAGAATTTAATTAAAAACATAACAGTATCCGAGTTTATAATGTGCCTACTTAATTAACGCTTTTGCTGTAAAAAAGGTCGTTTTTATAACCTAGTTATGGAATGTGCTGAAGGCAAGGCCAACAAAAATTTCATCAACTCAACTTCTACAGTTACTCAGATTGTTTCCTTAAAGATTCTTAAATGAGAAGAAAGTGTTCATGAAAAATAAAATTATTAAAATGAGCGAAATTAAGAAGTCTTAGTCTAAATAAAAAGTAGTAGCTGAGTTCCTTGTGAAAGAGCTCGTCCTACCACCGTCCTAAAATATATACTAACGAAAACATAACCCTCCTTCTGGCGCAGTCGGGTAACAAGAATCGACACTTATGCATGTGTGCTCGTAAAATTGCTTGTGGCTATGTGTGCGGGTCGGGGCAAGCGCCCTTTGTGGAACGGGCAGTCTCTCGGCTGCCTCAGCCAAGGCACAGCCGTGACAATCCATACTTTACGTGTGAGCTCGCTCGCCGGAGACCTTGAGCGAGCGCGTGAATGCAATAGGCCTTGGCTGAGGCAGCCGAAAGACTGCCCGTTCCACACGCCGCGCACCGCGCACGGCCCCCGCGCTCGCCCCGACTCGCACACATAGCCGCGAGCAATTTTATGAGCACACATGCTTAAGTGTCGCTTCTTGTCGTTAGTATATATTCTATGACCAAGGCCTATTGCATTCACGCGCTCGCTCAAAGTCACCGGCGAGCGAGCTCACACGTAGACGGAGTGTCACCTCTGTGCCACCGTACACATTTCTGCCGCCAAACAGTAATGCTTGCATTACTTTGCGTATGGTACTGACGCCGGTGAAATTACAATTGAATGAATGAATGAATGAATGATTTGATTTATGAGAATTACATGAGACTTTATCTTTAGGTCTCAGTTTGGCCACAGTTTTACTATCTATACAGTTGCGCGACGAATGTACTTGCGCAGGGCAACGGCGGGGGCCTTGCGAGGCGTCGGGAGACGCGGGTCGCGAGCCTACAACTCACTTAGATATAGGGATCGCTCGACGCGGGTTCACGCGAGAGTGTTTTTAAATTATTGTGATTTTAAATACAGTTTAGTAAGTTTTATTGAGTACAATGGTGAACACAAACTGTTCTGTATATGGATGTAGTTCGACTTTTTAAAAGAACAAGAATCTAAAATTTCATACATTTCCCCGTGATGCGTAGGTACCCAGGTAGGTAATAAGAATAAATCCGCATGAAGTTTCGAAAACATATAATAGGTATTAACTAATACCTGTTTTAAGGGGAACTAATAATATAGTATTCAAGTCATCGATCTATAATAAAACAAGTTTAACCGGATTGTATCGCGTTGCGTTGCCGTTAAACTTGTTTTATTATAATGTGTAGTGAACGCGTCATCATCATCATCATCATCATTTCAGCCGAAAGACGTCCACTGCTGGACATAGGCCTCCCCCAAGTATCGCCACAAAGACCGGTCCTGCGCCTTCCATCCTTCGGGCTATGCTCGGAGTGTCCCTGCGTGATCGAATCAGAAATGAGGAGATTCGCAGGAGAACGAAAGTGACCGACATAGCCCGAAGAATTGCCAAGCTTAAGTGGCAGTGGGCGGGGCACATTGCTTGCAGAAATGATGGCCGATGGGGCAGTAAAGTTCTGGAGTGAACGCGTAAACTTAAGAAATTATTATTCTTATTCTTTATTGTACACACATATATACATTTATATTACATAACATTTTTATTATGATTATGTATTCAAGTCAATTTTTTCGCACTATGCGTCATAGATCGCGGGTCAGTGAACTCTTCATCATCATCATCATTTCAGCCGAAAGACGTCCACTACTGGACATAGGCCTCCCCCAATTAAGGGGGGGATATGCCATAATCGCCACGTTTGGCAGGCGGGCTGGCGATCGCACTTGGTTGTTTAAATACTCAGAGAACGCTGCTGCCCGTCCTCTGGTGAATCCCTTAGTTGCCTTTTACGACACCCATGAGAAGAGGGAGGGTGGTGCAATACTTTACGTCCAGCACCACACGGAGTGAACTCTTATCGGATCTATTTTAGTTTCAAGCATTTAAATCTTTATGAACAGCAACCGCAATAGAAAAAAAAATATTTATGAGAATAATGTCAATCAATCAATCAACTCAGCCTATCGCAGTCCACTGCTGGACATAGGCCTCTCCCAAGTTGCGCCACAACGCTCGGTCCTCTGCCTTCCGCATCCAGTCCCCCCCAGCCACGTTCGAGCCGAGAATAATGTGATTTTAAATAATTATTTAATTTTATATAGGTACAACGTGTTATTGAAATAACTGAAAACCTCTTAAGGGGTCAATGTACTCATCAGTACGAACAACTTTTACTATAGGACCAACCCGAATTCGCGAAAAAAAAACCAGCTGATCGTAGGGATCAGCTGGTTTTTGATTTTGTCGATTCATGTGAACAAAATAGTAGGGGACAACAGATTATTTTTTCGCGATTTGGTGATTGGTCCCATCGTAGAAGTTGTTCATACTGATGAGTACAGTGACCCCTTAAGAGGTTTTCAGTTATTTCAATAACACGTAAATTTATGAAAAATCGTCAGTAGCAAAACGTCAAACCTTCGATTTCGGGAGAAAAAATAGGTTATAGAGAGAGAACCATGGCATACAAGAGGGACCCAGGGCACTCCGACTCGGATAGATTAAGTTTAAATACCTACCTCGAATCAATGTTGACGTTTTAATATTTAATATTGTTGAGATTCGTAATTTTATTTTTATTAATTTTCATGCTGCCATGCCGTAAGGCTGAACATGGAGATACCAATATACTATATATAACATAATACATCAATAATCATATTATATCTCAAATTTAATAAATTAATTGAATTAAATGATCATTGTTATATTCCCAATTTTGTGACAACCCTTGCATATTTTCGAAGGAAAGCGTTAGTACCTACACGAGTTGCGGCATCGCCCGACATCAAAGGCATCCGACAACTGTTATATTGTTAAACTGTGGTTTGGCGAACGCGATTTGCAACACCATTCAGGGAACAACATAGATAGTGTTGCCTAACAATCGATAGACTATCGATTGTCTATCGACAGTATCTAAATACCCCAAGTCATTCATACTATAGATAGGCCTATTTATTGGAAGGCATGTAATAATACTATCTTACTATCGATATTATCAAACTATCTTTATGATAATAACGATAGTATCGATTGTTCAAAATCATGCAATAGTATCGATACTATCATGCTATCTAAAATAGTATTGATGGTAAAGTAGGTACACCCTAACAGTATGGTGTGTGTTCGATTGTTCAAAATCATGCAATAGTATCGATACTATCGTGCTATCGTTTAGATAGTATTGATGAATAAGATTATTAAGGAAATGGTCAAGTAGGTACACCCTAACAGTGAGGTGTGTGTGCCAATACTGAAATTAGGAAAATGAACTTTCTAAATAGATAAATTTAATTTGAAAATGACGTAAATTAACACCTATAGTTATATTGCAATACTATCTAAACGATAGCATGATAGTACCGATCCTATCAATACTATCGATACTGTTGCATGATTCCTAACAATTGATACTATCCATAGTATCGTACCAATTATTTGATAATATCGATAGTATTGTTACATACCTTCCAATCGATACTATTGATAGTAAGACTGATTTGGGTGGGGGACTAACGATAGATCGATAGTCGATTTTTCCGCAACACTAACGATATTTTTTCGTGATTTCAGGTTTGGTCCCATAGTAAAAGTTGTTCATACTGATGAGTACAATGACCCCTTAAGAGGTTTCAATTATTTCAATAATACGTTGTATGTAGAGCACAAGGAAAAAATAAGCCAAAATGAATTCAACCGTGCGTCGAGTCGAGGTCTATTAAGGCGTTATCGTTAACATGAAAACACTTTCCCCATTGGATCAGCATAAAACAATAAACTTATTTACCCACAAAATAAAGTAGTTAAAAAAACAAACGATTACAGCGTGAATGATTAAGCGGCGTACGTTTTCACTTCATTAATAATAACACTTTGGGGCATTTTATTAAACTGGAGGTAATTTATAAATACTTAATATGAGCGCGGTGGTCGTAGACGGGTAGGTATAGTTTATACGACACAGAAACGCACTGGATTGAGCATTGGCACGCGAAACTGGCTCGACTTACCTAGTTAAGTTTTGAAATGTGGGTTGTCTTTTAATCAATTTAGTGAGGGTACACTTACGTTTTAATTTTATTAAGATTTCATTTTCTTATCATTAAACCTGTAGTGATTTTAATTTGCTTAACTGGTTGCGGTTAAATTACACAGACAGTAAAAATATAGACGAAGTTTGCGTTAGCGCTGGTTTGTACACTGAGGAGCACGGTTTTTTTGGCTCCACTGATTGTTCGCAGAATTTCGTCTATATTCAAATTAAGAATAATATTCGTAGTAAGAATGAAAAAGTTTTGTAACACTCTTTAGTATTTAATCTACATACGAGTAACCCCAGTTTCTGGAAGGCTGATCAACGCAAAAATTAACTAATCGACTGTCAAATCTGAGGTCAAGCGATGTGATTGATTGTTAACATTTTCGCCGGCCAATCACAGAAGCTGACATTAGATTTGACAATAGATCAAATTGATCAGCCTTCCAGAAACTGGGGGTCACACTCACACCATTCGACCTGTAAAGGTGAGTATACACTAGAGTATTTACTTGTAATAGAACATTGAGCCGCTCTGCTGTTTTACCGTTCATCGTTGTATCACGAACCGAACACAAAGCACCACGCTTGACGCCTTGTTACATACAACTTGACATTACAAACCAACGAGCGGATTTGTTTAACATTTCATCGAGCAAAGACACGAGCTGCAGATCTGACATTTCAACAAAAGAATAAACGCAAAAGTAAGATGAATGTTACAGGTAAATACCCAAAACAATTTCTCTAGTTTCGAACTTTTC
Organism: Asteroscopus sphinx; assembly: GCA_949699075.1. Classification (NCBI taxonomy): domain Eukaryota; kingdom Metazoa; phylum Arthropoda; class Insecta; order Lepidoptera; family Noctuidae; genus Asteroscopus; species Asteroscopus sphinx. The sequence goes on from OX453012.1 coordinate 18,364,813, forward strand.
CTTATATTTTACCATTCGTAAGAACGATACATTACATGGAAATGCTCGGGATGATGCTCTAGTTTATACTCACCTTAAAATATACCCAATACCAAGAACAGTCAAAAACAAAAATTATTGTCTTCCTTTCATACTTAAATTACGTGAAAATAGTGCGGCAAAAGTAAGCAAATAAACGTTCTGTGACATTTAGCTGTCGTCAGTCTATTAAGGGCTCTCACCCAGCTTTTTATAAATGGCCAAGTAACATGCAACCGCAGTCATTCCGTTGAAAAATTGGCTGGGCAGGTAGAACGTTGAATAAACAATTTTATTTCCACCTTATTTTTGGTGTTCGCTTCAAACAAAAGAGGTTATAGGGATATATTGGGTGACCCTGATACACCTTTTGTTTTCAGAGCGCTATCTAGGAAAGATAGAAGAAAGTATTTAACAGAACTTTTTGGAATGAGGTTCCTAATTGGCTTGCAGTAGGCTTATTGAATCACAATTCGGGAGAAAATGTAGTGTCACGTCACGCTAAGATTTGCGTTATACCCATAGTGTCATTGAATATACAGACATAGTGTTGTCAGCTGCCCTCATCTTTAAGCGCCATCTGGTGGGTAACGTCAAAGTTACAGCTAACTATTAAAAATAAAACATACAAAAAGACAAGTTTTACTGTGGTTCGAACCTGGGCCCTGTGGTATCTCAGTCCGACGCATGATGTTTCCTACCATCTATGCTTGTATTATAGTTGCGCAATTTGACATTATAATGAACCAGTCAAAATATGAATTTTAAGGATAAATTGGTTCCTGACGGGGTGTCCCCTGGGCCCTAATTCACGTAATTTCATGATGCGCCGATCAAGTTGCAGTGACGCTGCAATTCGTTTCTGACAGCGATTGCCGTAGATAAGAGAATACGAAAAGTTTTGTTTTGATCGAAACTTAACTGTAACTGCGGTGCAACTAAACTTCTTTAGTTACGTGAATCGCACAGGTATTTTTTTTCAAACAGTAGAGTATAAATATTTTGGGACATTTTTAACACAGCACCATCTAGTCCCAAACTAAGCAGAGCTTGTACTATGGGTATGATACTTACCTATATACAATTTTTTTTGTAAATACATACTTATAATACATGAGAAACACCCAGACTTGTGATGTTATGTTCATCACACTAATATTTTTGTCCTGTGGGAATCGAACCCACGACCTCATGATCAGCAGTCCGACACTTGAACCACTAGACCACAGACGTCGTCATATCTTTATCATTGAATGGAATTAGTATTAGTATATTTTTTCGATGAATGGAATATACATACAAAGCTGGCATTGCCTTATTCAGTTGGCACTTTATTGTAGGGTTACGTAAAACATGTGTGATTGCATCATAGTTTTCTTCATTGTAGGTTTCTTTTCCGGAATATTGCCAAGAATTGTGCTGCTCCAAAAAAGTTTATTATGTCTTTAATAAGCACGACCTATTTCTTTTAGCCTTTTCTTTGATTTCACAGTAAATAATACGGAACTGCTAAAGACTGCTACTGCTAAAAGTAGACAGTAATATACACGTTTTACTACTGACCTTTATAACGCCACGAATCGAGCGTTAGATCTACCCGATATTTATGAGTGTTTATTGTTACATAAACAAAGATTTTTTTACTTTACTTTACCGAGGATTGATCACTTAACAATAAACTAGTGTGTTTGTCACAATATTTTTTGTGATTTGAAGTTTAGAAGTGTTTTAAGATCAACATTATAATTTCTTTGAATGTTTTCGAAAAGGTATGTTTTTTTTTGTATTTCTGTTGGTTTTTCTATATTTTTATTTATAATGTCGTAAAGTATTCTTATCACAGCTTACATATAAGATATAACTGATTCAAATTTCAAGGTATTTCTTAACGATTTTCGCCTGTTATTATTTGTGGCGTTATAACACCCGGTAGTAAAATTGGCGTACAGTGACCAATAAAATTATGATTTCACGCTAGTTGCAAATAAGTAAATGGCATAATGACATCATTAATATTTTACATTATTCAGATTCGGACGTCGACTTTCCGAGGGAAATCACAATATTTCCACCAGAAAATGCAAATACTAAAGTGACTGACGAGGATTCTGGCGATGAAAATGTTGTATCACTGCAAAATCTCACAGATTTGATATGTTAATTTGTACCATTTCAAACCATTTTATAGATTTTCAGGCTCCCAACTAATAATTTCAGCAGAGATTGTCTTAGACGATTCTTCAGACAATGAGGAATCTGAAGATGATTTGTCTTTGTCTGCATTGCACAAAAAGGCACATTGAATCATTGTCTAGTACCCATATCACAAGCTGTGGTTAGTTAGGGACTAGATGGTGCTGTGTAAAAATGTCCCGAAGATATTTATTTATTGCCGATGGGGAACAATAGACACCATCTACATCTATACCTATAGCAGTTCCATTTGTGGTAAAAGTGTTATTTGTCATTGTTTTGCCATTGCCTAGATATGCCCTTATATAATGCCTGGCAGTAACATAAAAATGGCGGTGGGGATTATGACCACCTATCCTATCGTCGAACTGTTGCAAGAGGATTGTTGGAGACATTTAGAATACAGGAAAAACGTGGATCCAGCTGCATACCTAGAAGCCATCACGAGGTTTCTCGATATGATAGTACTGATCACTTAATTTAGTACTTATGAGGATTCACAAAGCGCGTTACACGTTACACGATTCAGAAATAGTATAAAAACGGTCGTAAATCCACACTTTTATAAAAGTAACTCTGCCTGTGTCTGTTTGTTACCTCATCAGGACTAAGCCACTGAACCGATCGTAATGACATTTGACGAAGAGGTAGCCTGGGACCAAGAGAAGGAAATAGGCTACTTTCTCATCCTGAAAACCAAAGGGTTCCTGCGGGGTAAGCGATAAATGACATCCAGGCGGGCGTAGCCACGGGTGACCTTTTGAGTTTTGTATACATTTTCATCCAAAATTATGTTCTTATGCGCATCATGTATGTGATTAGCGAATTATTACTTTGAATATCCAATTAAAACTACTATAAGTACATCTATTTCTGTTTTATTCAATACTAAATCGCATGCAAGCTAACTTTTTAATAGCAGCCTATCTTACTACCGTGCGTTATAACGCCACCCATTTTCCAGATTTTCCAGGAAACCAGATTTTTTTTCAATTTTTTTTTGAACACCACCTTATCATAAAGTAATATACTAAAAATTCAGAACGTTCTGCGTGAGAGAAAAGTTTCAGTAATATCTGGGTAAAAAAAAAACCGCATAATTACAAAAGTTGTAAGGATAGTAGTAGTAGAGCTCCTTTGTGAAAGAGCTCGTCCGGGGAAGTACTACCACCGTATCTACTTCTCCGCCAAATAGTGATGCTTGCATTGCTGTGTTTCGTTCTGAAGGGTACGGGTGCCGGTGAAATTACAATCACATGAGACTTTCCATCTTCATGTCTCAGTTTGGCGAACCTACTTGCGGTACCATTTAGGCAACAGCCTCGGTGGTATTGAAGTTATTATGGGCAAAGGTAACCACTTAACATCAGGTGGGCCTTTAGCTCGTTTCGCAATTATATACTATAAAAAATTAAAACGGCGTATTTTAATTTTAGCTTAGATTTAAAACATGCGACTGTTCCAAAAATAATTAAAAATAGCAAAAACATAAAACAAAATTGCCGCCAAATTAACAGTTTAAATTTCAAATGCCAATTCCAGTGGATGGGTTAAAACACTCGAGAAAATTCAAACAATGGAAATACCAATTAATTGCTTCATTGTAAACAGATTGCTTAATTAAGAGAAGGAAATGAATAAAGAGCGTTTAGCGAACATGGAGTCAAATTAATTTTAATGATAAACGATTTACACAGAAGTCTTCGGCTCACAGACGGCGGTAGGCAAACTTTAATTTTCTCTTCTATTATTCACAAGTAGATATTGTGGATTTGAGTATATAAAGAGGAAATAATGCAGCAAAGTCTTAAATTGCCTTCCAAAGTTTTAATATTTAAATTATGTTTCGATTTGTTGGTAGTATTTTCATTTGTTTGTTTTGACTGCTTTGTGATATTCATCATCATCATCTAAAGCCTGAATTTATCCATCGTTTTTTTTTCAATTCCTCTATAAATATTCCTATTAATCACAATTTTAGCCGAAAGACGTCTCCCCTGAAACCACGCTTGGCAGATGGGTTGGCGGTCGCAGTTGGTTCAATAAATACTCAGAGAACGCTGCTGCCCATCCTCTGGTGAACCCCTTATTCGCATTTTACGACACCCATGAGAATAGATGGGGTGGTGCTATTCTTTGTGTCCGGTACCACACGGAACATAGTACCTATTTTCATAGTCTTAGCAAAGTCCGCTTTTTAGAGACCCTTAATTAAGCCTTTGGTTTAAATTGATCGGTTAGATATTATTAAGATGCTTGATCACCCTTCTTCTTCTTCTTCGTGTCGTCATGAACTACATAATGATAATAGCTGATGCCGTGGGGAAAAGATAAGCCAGTCAGCAGGTTGGTAGCGAAGCTGACTGCCCAGGGTGCGCCGGGCGATCAATTAAATATCGTCACTCGTGGAGGCTCTTTTAATGCACAACTTCTTTTGATCACCCTGATATCCATATTGAGCAAAATGGCTTCGTTGATAAAATAAAAAATAGCAAAATACTGTACTAAGGTACAGACTTTCCTGTTCAAAGATCAGATCTGTCTGATGTCTGGTCTGTCTGGTCTGTTTGATGTTGCTCATGGGTCACGTTACGTCAAGGTATCTATAATCTTTTTCACATAGTATGGGTACGGTGCAGCACGTACATCTAAAAGGTATTTGTTATTCAGTCCGCTTACTACTTACGTTCCCTGTTAGATTTCAAGAGAAAAGCTTAATATTTTAACACCGAAATAAATGTTAGTCTACAAAAATGGGCGGTAAAAAAGCAATACATTTTCCCGGATTCCCATATCGGCACTAAAAAAGGCCGAAAAATTCCAACAAATAAATCCTGAAAATTAAATAATAAATTCTATTTTATTTACACACTTTATAAAAAAACGCATCCACGGAATAGAGGGATTCACACAATTCCCTTTGAATCCCTGGAGTACAATTTTGTAACTCTTGAACTGACTTTCACGAAGCTTTTAGGTTAATGCTTTATAAATCATAAATTAGAAATGGAAGACACGTGCTCTTCCGACGTGACGTGGAAATTATTTTCTTTTGTTCTGACCGAAAAAATGTTAAAATTGCATTAATAGGTAATGTTGTACTTACTGTAATAAGCCTACTTGTTTTTTCAGTATCTAGAAAAAAACACAAAAGCAAGAGAAATAAAATATTAAAAGGTTTTGTTTTTACAATACCTCGTACATGATATTTTGTACATTGTTTATATTCAATTATAAAATAAAAACGATTCACCGTAATTCACCCTGTAAACACCTTTTTTAATTTTTACTGTGCACAATAAAATAAAGAAAACGCAAAAAGTTATAAAAATATTGAAACGTAGAGTATTATGTTTGTTTAGGTTAATCAGAATAATATTATAAAGGATAAAATTGAAGGGCTTTCAAAATAAAGTAAAAATGTTACAATAAAAGATCAGCAAATATTTTTTTCACTCTAACGATTAAAGTTTGTGTTCGCTTTGGGTTCCATATAAATGTTAATATTTTTAGCGTATGAAAAAAAAACAACAAAATATGACTAATTATATCAGTTGAATCGTAACCATTTTATTATACCTACCTACTATGTTGTACATTTTTTGAATCGCGGTAAAAGCTATTTACATTTTTTTTCAAGAGCCTAATATTATTAATAAAATACAAAAACACAATGGTAATACTCCATAATCCATAATATTTTTTGCCACATAAAGAAAAAATTAAAAAACTATTATAATTTTTAATTCCCACCAATGATATGACAATTGCATTATTTTGAGGGACTTTTATTTGATAATTTTCGTAAACAGAACCCTAAACCAACTGAAACGGATGCTTTGATTCCCATATAAACCTCCATTTACCGCTACATTACCTAAAAAAATATAAAAGGGCAATGCCCCGAAGCAAACAGGTGTGGGGTAGCTAAGTACATAAAGGAAGAAAGCTTAAAAAAAGGTTGATATAAAGTCAGTTTCGGATCGCGTAATATTGTAACGTTGAGTTTTGATTCATAATGTTTTGGTACAAGGAAAAAAGATATGGCGTTTTAATAACCTATTGACAATTTAAGAAATTAGGCAGTTTAGAAAACGAAATGTGCCAACCAATTTAGTTAAGTATACACTTAAAGCATTGTTCGTACAAAAATAATATAATTATTTTAAGAATTTATCAACTGTGTAACGAAATATATAACTTACTATTCTACTGAACGATTTTTGTTAAAAAAGAAAGTTGAAAAACTAAAACTCAACTCGCCCACTAATAACATAAAACAAGACTCGAAGTTCTTATAAATTTGCATCAAAACAATCATCAAAATGAATCATTAAATTATTTTGGGGTTACGGATCGTTGTTGGAAAGGCATTTTGGCTATCTTAATTGAAATTTACATTTTTTTTTAATGGGTTGAGATCTGAGGGATCAATCTATAAAAGCTACCTCTCAAATCACAAAACGGAAAATGAAAAAAAAAAAATTGTTGTTCTCTTGTTTCGCTCCTGTCTTAAGCCACAGTGCTAAGTTCCAAAGGTATAAAACATTGTATCGCGACGGCTGCCGTGTTTGTGGTGCCTGCGGGCTATTGAAAATTAAAATTGCTGCCTGATCTTTTATCTGCACCGCTGGGTTAAGAGAGCTTTTGTTATTTGATTCTATTTTACTAAAAAAAAAATTGGCAACTTAAATATTTTTTTAAAGCCGTTTGTCTTTTGTATTTGTGTTATTTTAAAAACTTTGTTTTTTATGTTTACTTTGCTATTTTAAGAATCTACAGACATTTTTTATGAGTAAGAGTGTACAATCAATAATAAGCTGCAGGCGTAGGCATGTAGAAAAGAAATTTGTCTACGGAAAAGAAGACAAAATTACATTGTATATATTAAAACTAAAAATTATATTTGTCTATTCTTTCGTAGACAAAGATCTTGCTTACAGTCCACATGCTACGCCTGCTGGTCTAAAAAAGTTAGTTAAGTAAATTAATATTCAATTAAATAATATTTTGCGTTTACCTTACAATATTGTACTAATTATAATGCTAGCAATCTGTGGCTCTCAAAATTCACATTCGCAGTTCAATATCCAAAATCCGCTGGTTATATAACTATATTAACTTCAACAAGGTGTAGCTTTATTGAGTTAATTGCGCGTAATTTACAACCTGGTTGCTATCAATGTAAATCTTTGTCGAAAACACGACAATAGAATAAGTACAAAACAAAATTAAATCGAGCCGAAATCATTTCAACGTTTAATTAAACGGCACGCTGTGGTATAATTGAGGATTAATTGCCAACTGGATTCAAATTCATCGAATTTACACGACAATTTGTTGAAAACGCGTCACACTAAATTTTATTGCGAGTCTCGTAATATGAGCGGATGTATTTCGCAGTGAGGTATCGGTTTGAATTGATGATTCAAATGGCTTTTTCGAACGTGTTATGAATCTAGCCTTTAAACAGGTAACTTTATTACTACAGAAATAGACTGACTGACTGACTGGACTTGCAGATTCCAGTAAGTATACAAGATAAGTTTTTCAATAACACAAAACCTCTTGAGATAACCGTCACCAATTAAATATTTTGGGGCCACTTTTTTAAACATTGAAACTATGAAAACCGCTATTTATACCAAAAAGTAAAATATATTTTTGCGAAAAAAAATCTAATAAAAAGAACCTGACCTAAATAAACAAACAAATACACCCATAAAATAACACAAGAACTATCGTAACTCTATAAAGATAACAATATACGTCCCAAATCTGAAGAAATCCATCGCAACGCTTTGTTGCCATTACCGTGGAAATTCTTTTATGTCGTAAAGGATCAAACACAATATCTTATTCACAAAAGATGAACATAATGATTTTGATACACGAACCGTAACGGCCAACACTAAAATAATAGGGGATGAAATTGGGGTGCTCAGTGAAAATTTGCATCTACAACTATAAATTAAACATGTGAGGGTTGTTCACCCCGAGAGGTTCGAAAATAGCCCTCTAATGACTGAAGCATGCGAAATAGTCAAATTAAGGGTAATTGGTAATTTGCAAATCGATTAACTTAACGAACAAGGAACTGACAAATTAGATAAGGAAACTATTTTTAAATTGAAGATTTGACTAGCTAGAAAGAGTGTAAGCACTGAATTTAGAAAATATTTGGAGACTGACGCTATTATCACGAAATAATATTAAGGTCGGTAAAGATGAAATTTAGAATTTAGTATTTATAAAAAAAAAACGCTAAGATGATAAAGCATTATTTAGACTGATTTCAAAATAATACCTAGACTTTCTAATTCACAAAATAACAGTTGCTAGTTGGATCAGAATTGCTTGATGATACGCCAATCTACAGATTGTCTCCGATAAAAGCTTACCTTAAATTAATATTACAAAACGTATTTTAATAAACCCAGTGCATGTTCCATATCTGAATACGTGTAACATAACGCGTTAATCCAGCAGGAAGGTATTTCTATCATTAATTTAGATGAGAATTCCTTATGGTTGCCTCTAAGACGTCATCAAACGATCATGACATCACATTTCGCAATATGTGACGTAAGCAGTAAGGGGATATAGCTTTATTTGTTTGTATTGAGAATGCAATCTTCATCAGTTCACTCGAAGTATCTATTTAATGGAAAATCAAGACGTAAGTAAAATTGACATATAAACCACTTACGTGGGACACTCAGAAAGTTTTGCGAAACTAAAAAAAATTGTTCTATACGTACATATATTTTTATCAAATCTTTTCAAAGTACTTTCCACCAGCCTCTATACAAAGATTCATGCGCCTAAACCAGTTTTCAAAACACTTTTTCCAGTCCGCCGCAGACACCTCGTTTACAGCCTGCTCGAACGCAGCCAGCGCATCTTCCGGCGACGAAAATTGTATCCCTTTGAGCTGATTTTTTATTTTTGGGAATAAAAAGAAGTCACACGGTGCTAGATCAGGGCTGTAAGGAGGGTGACCCAGGAGTTTGACTGGCGTGCTGTCCAGGAAGTCCCTCGTTTTGAGTGCGGTGTGCGCAGGTGCATTGTCGTGGTGGAGCAGTAGCCCGCGGAGCCCTGTGTTTGGTCGCTTGTTGCTTATAACAGAGAAAACTTCTGGCAAACATTTGGTAGTATACCATTCGGCATTAATGCTTCTTTGATCCCGTAAGGGAATTGATACCAAGTGGCCAGTCAAATTAAAAAAGCTAGCGATCAAAATCTTACCCCCGCTTCTAGATCGCTTCACTTTGGTAGGCGTTGGCTCATTTTGAAACACCCAAACAGTCGACTGGCGCTTGGTTTCTGGGTCGTATTGATAAATCCAGGACTCATCACCTGTAACGATGTCGTAAACACGCCGAGACGAGCCTGCTTCAAATTTGTTAAGCATATCACGGCACCATTCCACCCGGGCCTGCTTCTGAGCATCGGTGAGGTTGTGCGGCACCCAGCGTGATACTATCCTCCTCACGCGAAGATGGCTGTGTAGAATCTCGTGAACGCTTCCCGATCCAATCTTCAATATGTGTTGAATCTCCTGATATGTAATTCGCCTATTGTCTTGGATTAAATTTTTCACTGCTAGCACGTTTTCTTCGGTAACAGCCGTCAAAGGGCGACCGCTTCTTTCGTCATCCCCCAAAGTTGGTCGACCGCGCTTGAATTCGTTATACCAACGATACACGGTTGCCTTGGAAGGGCCTTCATCCATGAATGCCATTTGAAGTCTATCGTACGATTCATCCGGTTTCAGGCGACACTTGAAATCGTATAAAATCATAGCTCTAAAATGTTCCCGGCGCAGATCCATATTTCAGTGAGACACAATACTTTGAATTAACTCGCAAAAAATGTGGAGGGAAATTTTGAAATTGGAACTTACTTATTTTTACTTATAAATAATCATATTTTCGAAAAACATTATAACTGGCCAGTCTCCCATATATAAAAACTTTTTTTCGCAATACTTTCTGAGGGGCCTGGTAGTCTAACTGGCTCGTCAGTTCTTTTCTTTGAAATGTTTCTCAAACTATAGAAATATAATGGACAAAGGTATAATAGAATGATGTGACCACTTGATTGATTAGCTTTTAATGAAACGTAGGAGTATTTTTTAATTATTTATTGTAGTGGGCAAAGTAGATTTATAGTACCGAACATTGGTCCAGTAATTCTCACTCTTCTTGGAAGGGGTAGGTACTATAAAAAACGAAGTAGAAATAGCAAAAAAGGTCAGATAGGATTCTTCGAATCACGATAATATGAAGAATAAAAGCATAATAGCGGAAAAATACTTTTTGTAAACCTTAACAAAAACGTGAAAAGACTGAAAATTTCCAACCGCACTCAAACGTTAGGTATAAAAGAAACCGTTAACACGTCTAGACACATAATTTACAAATTATCGTCAAATTAATGACTGCCATAATTAAACATTGAGGCGAGATGATCGCATGGCTTACTCCATTTGTTACACCGTTGACAAGTTAAGTCTCAGTCTGGGGTGGGTAGTCAGTATTCATAAGACACCTTCCTTACAGGCGTTTCATTATGACGCTGCGTAGACACACCAAGAGAATGGATGCGGCAAAATGGTGTCTAGACTGAAACCCAGTTGCCTGTTGAATATAATGCTTTTTGAATGTTAATGAAATGGAAATCAATACAAAAATGCGACGAGCAATCTCGATGGGAATCGATTAGGAAACTTGTTCGAGAAAAATAAAGTGAGTTTGAATGTATCTTGAAAAAAGTTAATGAGAAACTCTGTCTGATTTCAAAGTTAGCTGCAGGAAGTAAGAACGCTATGGCAAATGAGCAAGTTAGTGAAACTTTTTGCTAAAATGGTTACTAACTTCATTCTGTCGAAAGGTAATAATTTTAAATGACAAAAATAAGAAAAAAATATTTAAAATGCTTAGCTTTGTTTAGCGACAAATCACTAAAAAGCAAATGCCTATTATTGTATTTTGTTTTGTGAAAACCTCTGTTCTATTTTCTTAATCTCCAATCTCTCTCTGTTCAATGATCTGTTTTAATTTTTCAATATTTTTTCGTTCAAAGCTTCAGTGGCAAATACTACTTCCAGTACCTTCCAACATCTCCATTTCTTCTCCTTTCACAACTTCTGTCTCGAAAACGTCAATATTCATAGCTACTCTAAATATTCCTCGGTCTTAGTTGATGGCCTACACGCGAACGTTCGCGGCTTCGCGAATGACGTCACACGGTGTTTTGGGTGCTGTGTAATGCAATTTTGATAACCACATCAAGAGCGTGCACTTTATTAGCGGCTTTGCTAGTTGCAATCTCATGTTCCTCATAAACTTTGTTAATTTACTTGTTATTGTGAATAATTATTATTTGAGGACCTCTTTACATTATCTAAAAAGAACACTGAAAAATGTTTTGTTATGAGTAGCAAATTTTTTTGCTGGTAGTTACATAATAAAAAACCAGCAAAGTTTGAGTCGGACTCACGCAGTAAGGGTTCCGTACCACCCATCGACCTGATACCCCATAGAAACTGATTTAAGTAGTAAATCAAAAGACATCAACGACGTACGCGAAATGTGAATTTTTGCATCTCTTTTTTACGTAGGTACCACCACATATGTCTATGACTGCCCTATTTTTAGTATTTTTTGCTAAACTACATAGTATACACTATAATCATACCAAGTTTGACGCTGGTATGAATTACCGTTTTGAAGATAGAGCAGGAACAAAAATGTTGAAAAAAATGCATGTTTGTCGAGGTTTCTTGTTTGGTTTTAGACTTTTTTATTTTTAGTTTTTGTCGTGATAGGCACCATAGTAACACATTCTGTGAAAATTTCAATTGGTCATCTATTACCGTTACAAAGATACAGCCCTGTGACAGACAAACGGACGGACGGACGGAGAGCGTAGCGAGAGTAATAGGCGACTTATAAACTGAAGCTACTACATAGTAACTAACTAATTTGAGATGTGCAGCAAATCAGTTTAGCTATTTTACCAAAAATTTGGTTTCCACGTTGGTGAACTAGTTCATTTTTTTCCAGTGTAATTTCTTGGAATTCTTAAAGAAAATGCCTACAGAAATTCAACAAAATATAGCTTATTGTTCAGTTTTATACTTACTGAAATATGACATGGGTTTCTACAGGTAGTTACGTTGACGCCTAGCATGACTTATGGGTCTAAAAGTCTACTTTCTCAAGGTCATATATGACCTTGAGAAAGTAGACTTTTTCTTATTAGAAAAAGAGCGTTAGTAATGTGACGTGGCAATAACTGGAGATTAAGTTCACGTTCTCTCCACGGGGTAGCGTTAATGCGATGGCGAAAGGCGCAAGGCACGATGAGCTCATCACCATGAAAACTAAATTAATTGCACGAAGACGTGTCGGGATAAAGGCTCATGCATCTGAAATAAGCTATGGCATATAGTGTCGTAACACAAATTGATTATATTTTGAACGTCACTGTAACGTAGCTAATGCATAATGATAAGAAATTGTTATTTAGGGATAATGAGGAAAAACGTAGTGAAGATAATGTCCTCCCCAAAGACATTTCTATACTTACGTCAGTATAATACCTTTATGGTCCTCCCGGTCGAATTTCGGTCACGGCAGCTAATCTCAACGGAGGCTAGGCATCTGCGCGGGACATATCATAGTGCACAAGTGTGTACGCCAACACAGGTGCACTCTCTATTCCCTTAAGGTGGCCGTTGACGATGCATCCAACAGTCCGAATGGCGTGGCCGTATTCCAAAATCTGTCCGTGAATGTTGAAAACGTATACTATTTTTAGGACAAGTCAAGTTTTTTTGGATGTAGTCATTGAAACAGCGTCCGAATGGAAGCATCGTCAGTGGCCCTCCTTTACTCTCATAAATCCAATGGGACGGCAATCCGACACGACCGGAGAGAGATCAGGCGCAGAACCGACGGTTCTACGTGCTCTCTGAGGCACGAGGGTGTAAGCACTAAGCACTACTAATTTTTTGATTCCGGGCTGCTACTGAGAAATTAGCTTGACAAAATAATCCCATTAGATTATTTGCCCGACCCGGGAATCGAACCCATGACCTCACGGTTAGCAGTTACGCTTGCGACTACTAGACCAACGAAACAGTCAAGAAAAGAGAAGTCGGTAAGTTAATATACTTGAATTGGGTCTTTGGAAAGGTTTCAAGGTTTTTTTTTTTCATAAAAATGACAGTCGTATTAGATTGGGTACTTTTAATACCGCAAAATGGTATGCTTGCTTAAGGGGAATGTAGCAGCCAAGTGGCACCCCCATCAGTAAAAAAATATTACTCGCTGAATACATCATTTATCGAAAATTAGTTTTTAACAATTGAAGTACAGGTACTGTAGTTTAATCAGAATTTATTAACTCTGTAAAATATAGTACACTAAGGTAATCTTTGTAAACCATGTCACCCATACCAATCTGGATTCCGTCTACCGGCCGAGCTGTCTATTAGTCTAAAATTATTCAAGCATCCACAATTTGCTTTATTGGCTAAGCAGTAAAACGCACTTTGAAAATCTATTTTTCTTGTTTGGATGTCATTAGGCGTTATGGCAAAAACTGAATACTATTTACGGCCGTTTTCAATAACCTATCTATTCACGATTTGCCCTACTAGAGATAGAAATTTGACATAAGCTCCATACAAAATAAGTTAAATTTCTATATCGTGGATAGATAGGTTATTCTAAACAGCCGTTAATGTACAATGAGTTAGAACAACTGACTCAACCCAAAATTCTTACCAAGGGTAACAATCATGACTATTGAAATAACTGGTAATTGACTTCGAAACAAAAACGCTAGGTCCAGGCGATTTACTGATGATAATTAATCCTAAATTTTATGTACATCCTATTTGAGTCATTAGTATTTAAAATTTATTATGACAAAAAGTAACTAGCTTGGGTGAATTTGTCAATTTAATATTTTCCGAGTAAATAATACAACTATGCACTTATTCTTAAACTACCCTATTGCCCGCGACTTCAGCTGCGTGAATATTGTTTATCGCACATCCCTCAGGAACTGTTCATCTTCCCGGGATAGAAAGTAGCCTATATGTTAATCCGGGTTATGTTCTATCTGTATGACAAATTTCATTAAAATCCATACAGTAGGTTTTGCATGAAAGAGTAACAAACATACATCCTCACAAACTTTCACATTTATAATATTAATTGGATCGTAATTTGCTTCGTCTTTAAACGACGACTTATGTGTAAGTTTAAGAATAATGTAAGCTTCTCACATAAGCGAACTGAATGTTCTTTTTGAGAATAAAGATTCTTTAAACCTAAACCTAATAGGAAACGTGATTCTCAAAACAAAATTGAATTCATTAACATGCATTCAATTTGTATTTCCTTAAAAATATAAAATGGATGCGGAAGGCAGAGGACCGACTGTTGTGGCGCAACTTGGGAGAGGCCTATGTCTAACAGTGGACTGCGATAGGCTGAGTTGATGATGATAAAAATATAAAAACATCGAGAGCGTTTCAATATCAGGTTTACAATGAAAATCAGTTGATAAATTAATACACACAACCAAAGGAGTTATTATTGCTACGCCACTACCTTAATAATAGTCTAAATAAATAACGTCTAAATAATATACCTCTAGCATGGCTACTATAGAAATAATGACTAAGACACTTAGCCAAATAACCCAGTACTCATGATGTACATTTGAAATTAGCTGTTCCTGCAAATTGCTCAATTCCACTACCCCACGGAATCCAGTCGGTTTTGCGCCGCTACACTTGCTAAAATATTTAACATGTAGTACTCTTATTAAAGTTTACAAGGCTTGGCTGGAATGGAGAATCTTTTTTGATATTTTTAAGGAATTTCTCTTAATTCGATTATTTTCAGGTGTTGTATTATTACGAAGAACCTTTATAGGCTTTGGTCTTTACTAAAATGCACTTATGGATGGCGCAACTGGGTTCAGAAGATTCTTACATACGTACTTATTATCATACCTGTTTCCCATTAGGGTATACAGAGATTATGGATTTCCACCCGCTACGATCCTGACACACCTTTTTCGCCTCCCCCTCTAGCTCTTCCATCCTCTCTCGCCTAGTATACTTTTATCTATACTTACTAAAATATTATAAAGAGGATAAATTCTGAAACCGTGCAACTAGAGCCTAACGTTTCAAAAGTCCTGTAATCTATATATATAAAAATTAATTGCTGTTCGTTAGTCTCGTTAAAACTCGAGAACAGCTGGACCGATTTGGATAAAATTTTGAGTGTATATTTCAATGGGTTGGACCCGGTAGATGTCGCTGCAGTCGGTGTGTCACGTGTCACTGATCTTCTCCAGAACGGCAGGGACGATTTTAATTATATTTTTTTGTGTACGTTTGAGTGGGTCCCTGCAAGGTTTTAATTCACAAATTGACCCGATAGGTGGCGCTGCAATCGGTGAGTCACCAAATTTGATTTGCTAAACAATTGACAACATTGCATAATTTTGAGCGGTACTTTTTATTGCCTCTCAGCCGTAGATGCATTCGAAGTAATCATGGAATCGCAAAATTTAAAGATTTTTATAGTTATATTTAAAATGCACCACATAAATATTATGGCACTGCGTTTCCTGCCAGGACGACGTCTGCCTGGTCCGCTGATTTGAAATAAAAAACATTTTAATTTGAAACTACTAAACCGATTTTAATAATTCTTTCACCATTAGAAAGTTACTTTATCCAAACTTAACAAAAGCTACTCTTTAAAGTACGATGTTTTTCTTATTTACATAGGTACTGTTAAACCATTCCCTGATTTTGTTTCTTTCGGAGAATAAATGGTACAATGACACTAATACTAAATAACTAATTAACTTGGAACTCAAGTTAATTATATGTTTGGCAAATGTGTTTCATGTTTTCAAGTGCTGAGCAATTACATTAATAAACAGACACTCGGCTGGTATTGGTGTTACGTCTCAAGGGACATACTAATGAAACACTTTCATAGTTATTGAAAAATCAGTCACGAAACTCAATTGTTAATGTATTTTTAGACATATTTTCGTCTAGAGCAGAGTTTCTGTTTCGGAAAGCTGATTAAAATATTTGAAAAATTCAATTTTTCTCGGAGATGTCAAAATGCGTTATCCAACTTAAAAATATTAAAGTAGGTATGCAAATTCAAAACAAGTTGTCGACTATGAACATCCTCCTACCCTTATCCCAATTTATTTGGGGTCATGCTGTACCCAGCATGTATTTATCTCCCATACATCGCCATGTTCTCATCCGTTATCTCAGTGTTCACTTTCTTTCTAATGATATGATCTTTCTCACAATAAATCCATGTTTTCTTTGGTATGCCTCTGATGCCTCTTAACTTCTGTCCTATGAATGTCCTAATTAAAATGTATTACTAGTACAACTTGAACGACTTAATTAGACGGGAACATCTTCATCAACAAACCTCAGGGCTTTAAGGTTTTCTACACCGTCAGATCTCGTCTGTTAAGGCTTTATGTTAGCTGAGGATATGCAGCACCTTGCTATAGAGCCGGGAGGAGACCACAAGGAGTAGGACATGGCTGTGAGAAACTAGTCGAAGGTGGCTTGGTAAATTTTAACGTGATAACATGTTTGTTGCGGTGGCTAAGAATTGTCTGTTGTGCTATAGGTCACGGGTTTGATACCGGCAAAAAACAAATATTTGTGTAGTCTACAGATGGTTGTTCCAGGTTTTGGTTTGTACATTTGAAAAAAATAGTTTGGTTGTTAGGTTGGTAATGTGGGACAAAGCAAAGCAAAATGTCACATTATGCCTTAGGGTGGTATGCCACTGGTCAAATTTAATTGTCCAATTTATTCTGTCACTGTAGCTTCTTCTTTTGTTTTATGTACTGCAGTATTTTTGAGACTAATAAATAATAGTTTAGACGATGTGTATGATATGATAAAAATATAAATAAGATCAAAATTGTACATTCTATTTAAGAGCTCAACTGCCAATTAACATAACACAATAGTTAATTAATGGATGTAGTCTTTAAAATGTGATGTAGGTTTTAATGTGTTTTTAAATTTAAATGTTCTAGAAATATAAGAAATGTGACAAAAGTGTTGTAACTTGTAACCGTTTTATTTAAATTATGAAGAAAGTTAATCGTTTCTAGAGGTGTTAATTAATAGAAGCTTTTATCGTTATTTTATTGGACATCGCTTTTGCACTTTCATTTTTGATGAGAACCATCAATTTCTAATCAAATCAAACAGAAATTGGATTTGAATTAGGGAAATTTGATATAAAGAGATAATGGTTTGAGATCAACAATCAAGAGTCAAGTCAAGAGTTATAAAGCGGTACACTATATTTGAAATGGTTTTGAAGACAATTTTTTTCATTGAAGGGCCTCAAAATATTTCGAAAACACCTTTGGCACAGAAATATAAATACAAAAATATGCAACCAAATAAAAAGTTACAAGATCTTGCACTTTTACACTAAGATCGTGTGTACCTAAATATTTTAAAGCGATAGCAAACAGTCATGGGATGGTTAAACAACATAATTTCTAAATAAATAATTTTAAGTTAAACGGAAATGTTTTGTACGCTTCTTAATAATATACTTTCTTTTAGACAAATGGCTGACATTTAAAATAGAAACTTATCAAGCAAATACAAATCACGCATACAACCTCAAAGTATCAGATTTTATAAAGAGAATTGCTCAAAATAATGACTTAACTAGCATACTGGCACCTTATAATGATTGGCTACGATATGTTTAAACAAAGAACACGAAGTTTTTTGTTCTAACCGTCATGGGTGACTGGCGGCCAGTTACCCATAAACACTACTTAAGAAACCACATCTTCACATGCCAATGATTTTAGTACAACCATAAACGCTATGATTATTTAAACTAGAACTATAAAAGAACAGCTAGTTAATGTTGTAGATACCTATCAGTTTTGGATAAAGAAAGCGTAAAATTCTTTGGGAATTTCTTTTAAACAAAGAGTTCCGATGTGATGGTCAGAGTTGTTAGCATTTGTAATTCATCTATTTGTGTTCAATTACGTTTTTATGGGGGTTTTGAATTATATGTTAAAAACTAGTTAGTAGACCAGTTGGTAGGATAGTTGGTATAATCTTAAGAGATAACAGTCGTGACGATGAATATATTTGTTATACTAATAAATTGTTACATATAATAATAATTTTATGACGTAGGGGCCCCAGCCAACAAAACGTCAACAAAAAAAAAGGGTCTCGATCTGCAACAAAACGGTCACTCATCTAACGACTGAGTACAGCTAGCATAGCTTGCAGATCTTGCAATCCACGTGGTTAGTACTTAGTCACGAGACCCTCTGTTCAGAACTCTGCTCGATATAAAATTAAAGCAAACTATTTCGCACATCACTGTTTCTCTACAACCACTGAAGAATGTCAGCGTTCAAGCAGCTTGAAGGCGAGTAATTAGCTCTTATTCGCAATGAGTACCAAATAATAGATGCCTGGTACTAATGTCGAGGAACGTCTGAAATACGGGCTGTGGAATTTGCGGTATGTATGTGATATGGCTCATGTTATGAAATCCTGTTAAGCTCGCCAAGACTAAATTCATTCTTGGATTTAGATGGATTTCGTTGTGCATACTTTACGGGTAATTATATGAATTTTGAGATGATTTGGTGATGAATTTGGGTCTTATAGTTCTGGCAAATTACCTAACTGGTAAAAATTAAACATGCTTTATTCACCTATTTATTACTTCACTAGGTACTTAATTTATTTATTATTGAATTATATTATTTTTTGTTTTAAATCGTATGCTAAACCACCTTTTAAAGACTACATCCATTGTTTAACTATTGTGTTATGTTAATTGGCAGTTGAGCTCTTAAATAATGTGTACAATTTTGATCTTATTTATATTTTTATCATATCATACACATCGTCTAAACTAAAATTGCGCGACGTTCCACCGAATTTTTCATGGAGTTATAATATCATTATTGTGTGACGACTGGATGGTAGGGCACGCAGTTTTAATTTAGTTAGACGATCCTAGGTGTACGAAAAACATTAAATTATTGTGAGCATACACGTTAAATGTTACAACGCGGTAACATTATTCTTAACTTCTACAGCATTTGCACAAATGTTCGCAGTTAAACTTATAACTATGAACATTCGACCGAATACGACGGGGGCAAGCGAGAAACAAGTTCATTATACAATATAATAACCTTCATAACATAACGGTTTGGCCAAAGGTGGTGTGTTATAACAATAAAACTCAGGAATCGCCTCAGGTATAGCTGTTAGTAGAAACTGAATAACTAGAGTTAACGCCTCGTGTTATGTTCTAGCTTCATATGAGCTTAATTAATTAATATTAACAAGCCTCGTACCGTGTTAGTTAAACTCCTTGGCGTAATAATTTTGTTAAATATTTACATGGTAACCATAGCAGAACATGCTGATAATAAGGTAAATTTAAACCCGTTGGTAAACATGTTCGATGTAGCGACGTAGTTGGGAAATTGGTCAAAATTGTGTGTTGCTTATTGTTGACTCCGGGGACCGATTGTGAGCCATTGTTTTGCATAAGCAGCAAACCGATTTATATGAACTGCCATCGTTCCTAAGTTCAGTTTTACTTATTATGCCTTGACCAATTGAGGGTGTTGCTTGAATTAATAATTTCTAACGCCTGCGTCAAAACCCCCATTCGACGAATAAATTCAGTTTGAAATAATAGTTATACCACTTGTTAAAATGGCATTTGTTTAACAAAACAGTTTACTTAATTTAAATTCAGTGTAATTCGGTGAATGTGTTTTCACGACACTTAGGAATAATATGAATATTAAAGTAGAATTAAAAAAGCAATGAATGGTTTGAAAACATTTAGCAATACCTTTTCAGAAGCTTTTTAACTTTTATTGAAAACTATTAAAATGAAGTTAATTGAAATAATTTTTTTGGACAGGATTATTTTATTTCATTTAAAAGAGTGTTTTTTATCCTTACACATTTTTATCACTAACAATCCAAATATATACATGTGGGGATTATTCACGATAAAAGGACATCGGTCGTGTCCAACCGGTCTCCAGGATTCGTAGGATTCGCGGGTCAATCCCGCTAATTGCGTCCAAACTTCGGCGAGACGAGGGCTTTTTAATTAAAACTTATTCAATATTATAGAGACGGTTCGAGTCGGCTGGTCACTCGAATAAGTCGTTTTTAACAATAACATTGTGAATCTTGATTTTTACTCATTAGATTAGGGTTTATGCCACTAATTTTTTATTTAAGAACGTCACATGTGTTGGCACATTTAGTCATCCATTTTTTTGGGTGCCAGTTTAATCTACAAAAATCCACAAACAAAAACTAAGAATATAATTAGAGTAAAATAAAACACATAAAGTACATACAAATTAAATGAATGGAACACAAATCGCGAACGTGAAAAACGTGGAATCCATCCAATCAAATCCAATTCCATCCTGAAAGAACGTGCACATCCGTCACTGATCTCGGCTCACTACTGGCTCCGGGAACTGATGCCGCCCTAACAGAGGCCAGCGGGCGATAGACTGGGGAGTCAGTCGTCCGCATTGCATGGCTTTTGAGTTGTGGTGATGAGCCAAGTGTGCCCAAATATCGCCAAAGGAGCGTTTGTATAGAAAGAGGGTGAAAATGGGCCGCGCCGGATGGGTCGCGAAAACCATATATTGCAGTTCTCGTGGCTCATTCACCAAGGCGGAATTGGTACAGGGCGGAGTTTTTAGTGGGTGCGAGCCCCAGGCAGCGTGGTTATCCACGAAAATGTAGCGTCACGTCACAATAAGATTTGCGTTATACCCATAGAGTACTTTTAATATACGGACATAGAGTTGTCAGCTTTAAGCGCCATCTGGTGGGTAACGTCAATGTTACAGCTAACTATTCAATAAAACACACAAAAAGACATGTTTTACTGAGGATCGAACCTGGGTACTGTGGGTTCCATGTACTTTATATTATTACATTTAAGTAGGTATATTATGTACGAAACGTAGCTACTTTTACACCATACCTACCCACGATCGGTTCCCATTCTTCTAGTCCATCCAAAGGTTGTCTGGAAGAGATTGCCTTGTGCGATAAGACTGCCCATTGTACTTACTTAATCTTTCTGTAAACTATTGTCTTTGTTTTCGTTTGGTGTAATGTACAATAAACAATATAATAAATAAATAAATATCTCAGATGTTTCCTGCCATCTATTTTAGTTATCATCTGCCATTGTATTATAGTTGAAAAAGTTAGCATCATAATGAACCAATAAAAAAATGTTGTTGTTGTTGTTGTTTAAGGATAACTTCGTTCTTCGCTCTTTGGCTCTGTACCTGTATTTAAAAAAAAAAAAAAAAAATTTAACAGTTGAAATTTATAAAATAAATATCTTTCGGACATTTTTACACAGCACCATCTAGTCCCAAACTAAGCAGAGCTTGTGCTATGGGTACTAGACAATGGATATAATACTAATATACTTTTTTTTTTGTATATAAATTAGAAATTCTCAGTAGCAGCCCGGAGTCTGGATTTGTGCCCGGTTAATGGCAATAGGCTCGCCCCCTATTACATGGGACTCACAACATAACTGGCGAAATGTGGGTGTACTATACACCTCTGCCTACCCCTTCGGGGAAATACAGGCGTGATGTTATGTTTATGTTATAATACATAAGCAACAGCCAGACCAACACAAACACTTATGTTCATCACACAAATATTTGTGTCCTGTGGGAATCGAACCCACGACCTCGTTATCAGCAGTCCGACACTCGAACTACTAGACCACAGAGGTTGTCAAATTTGTTCTGTGTTCTTGAATTTTTTGGTAATTTTGTGCGTCACTTTTGAAGCAAATAAATACTTTTTCTTTCTTTCTTTTCCTTCTTTTTTTTTGTAGTATAATGAAATTTCTGTATTCTAAAATTATTCCAATACCATTAAAAAAATTAAATATTTGTACGCCGGAAACGGCAGAATATGTTGGATCCATTTTTTTTGATCAACTGTATTGTACCATATTCTGACAAATAAATGATCTAATGATGATCTTTTCTTCGTTCCCCTGCCCGCACACGTTTTTTTGTAAACCTCCGAAAGTGGGAAAGTGAACAAAAAAGCGTTTGGAAAAAGTATGCGATTGCCGCAGCTCTGCCAGCGCGGGAATAATTTGGCAACTGCACTGGTTTTGAATTACAATGCAAAGCCTTGATTTCTGCATGAAATTATGCTTTCTAAATTACATCTGAATAAAAATATACGTACTGTCGACCGCACGTCGGTGGTAACACTTTGACATTAGCAGCATCTTTATTTCGTAAGCTGTAAGGGCGGTTTTCGAATTGAAGTGTTACCATTGTCATGTAGTCGACTGTACCTATGTACATAACGTAATCGCTTCATTATCATCCCACTGCTGGACACTGACATTTTCTCAGTCCACCACGCTGGATTAGTGCGGGTTGGTTGGCTACACACACTATCGAGAACTGTCAGTATGAAGCCACACCTCGGCCACTCAATACAATATAAATGCTAGCACCACCTACATACACAAGATTACGTAAGTATACGAATGCACACACACGTGTAGGTTAGGGATGCTCACCGCTCGTAATGGCGACTGGGTTCCAAGCGCTTCTCAGTATCTCTCAGAGATGGCGTGCTTGTATAGCGACAGGCGATGGATATCTATTGCAATAAAATATTGCAGTCCAGTTGCCGTCAAACAGCGGGTGCGTGCGGGGCGCAGGCGAGGAATCTTAAATTGACGGGGGTCGTTGAGTGGCCGTTGGCGATTGACATCTATTGCAATATTGCAGTCCAGTTGCCGTCAGACTGCGGGTGCGTGCGGGGTACGGGCGAATCGTAAATTAAATGGCAATCAATCAATCGTAAATTTAATTAATTAATTAATTATTATTTAATTAAATTAATTTAATGGCGTATCTTAAATTGGCGGGGGGCGGTGAGTGGCCGTTCTGTACGTTAGTACTATTAGATATTCTGTGATGAAGCACTCTCCGGTGTGCAGGTTTCCTCACAAATAATCAAATTATGATCTGCATTTGAATCCGAAAATTCAGAGGTGCGGTCTGGGTTTGACTGGGACCTTCCTGCGTGGAAGGCCAACGTTCAGCCGCGCAAGGCTATCGCTATTTCTACCTATGTATATTATTATTATTATGTAAATAAATATTTGAGACATTTTTACACAGCACCATCTAGTCCCAAACTAAGCAAAGCTTGTACTGTGGGTACTAGACACAGACCAGTAAGTTTCAAGACGCGCCGTATAAACAAAGTATTGCTTGAGAACACAGTCGTAAAATGTTGGCGGGGACCGGGAGGCGGACGGCGCGTTTTGATTGGTTGGCTCAAAAGTTCGGTGGTGTGATTCCGTATGATTGGTGCCGCTCGCTGACGGACTGACGTCCTGATTGGCGGTGGGGCGTGTGATATGCAGTGGTATTGCATATGCGTGGTGACCGGGGGTGTCCGGCTAATCGGCGTCTAGAGGCTTACTGGTCTGTGATGGTCTGTGGTACTAGACAATGAATATAATAGGTACTTATACACTTTTTTTTTGTAAATAGATACTTATAATACACAAGAGACAATATTATAATTTACAATCACATGAGACTTTCCATCTTCATGTCTCAGGTTGGCGAACCGACTTGCGGTACCATTAAGGCGGTATTGAAATTGTTATGGGCAAAGGTAACCGCTTAACATCAAGTGGGCCTTTAGCTCGTTTCGCCATCCTATACTATAAAAAAAAACACCCAGACCAACACAAACACTTATGTTCATCACACAAATATTTGTGTCCTGTGGGAATCGAACCACTAGACCACAGACGTCGTCATCAGTTAATGTAGTATATGCAATTCAAATGTATTACACACACATTAAGATTCAAATAATTTACAATAAAACCGCTGTGTAGAACCAAAACAATTATTAAAACCATAATTCATCTTAATATACAGTGTGTAGCGTAACTACTGATCAAGTACGTTCGTGGCACTGCGCTAGGCGGCTATGCCATTTATTTTCTGGTAACGGCAAACGACCAATAAGTCTTGCTTCCCGGGATATTAACACTATCATAGGTTACTCTCACATTTTATGAAGACACATTACAAGCGAGACATTTCCATAAAAGATTTTGATATAACTCTGTTTCGAATTGAATTTGGTTGTAATTCAGTTTATTATGAACTTTAAAGAAATTGATTTTAATTTACGATTACTATTAAGGACTCTAAAGTAGATACAGTCAGTAAGAAAAGTTGATGGCTACATCCAGATCAAAACCCTATACACCGTAGCATTCATAAAGTCGCTCAACTAGACTAGCGCGATTATTGTATGATAAAAGGTCAAAATTACCTAAACACCACATTGTTAAAAGTAGCCACACAAGGTTGTCAAAAATAGCTGAACACAAGGTTACCTAAAGCAGCTGAACACACTAAGCAAATACAAAACAACGGAATACTAAACAAACGAATCAAGCATGTAATAATAGGTGATATTTGGATAGTTTTGAATGTAATAATTTTCACTTACTTTTGTCAATCTTTTGTTCAGCTATATTAGGCAATCGTGAGTTCAACTACTTTTGATAACCTTGTGTTCAGAAAATTTGACAATCTGGTGTTCAGTTAGTTTTAAAAATCTGGTATTTAGGTAATTTTGACCTTTTATCATCCAATAATGGCGCTAGTCTTATTGGGCGACGTTATGAATACTACGGTGTATACGATGACCACATCCAGATTTCCAAAGCTCCTAGTTTAGAAAATCTGGTTGTGGTCATCGACTTTTGATGCTGACTATACTATAATGGACTACAAATAAAATAAAAATTAATAAATATCTTTGGGACATTTTTACACAGCATCATCTAGTCCCAAACTAAGCAGAGCTTGTGCTATGGGTACTAGACAACGGATATAATACTTAAATACTCTTTTTTTTATAAATACATACTTATAATACATAAGCAACACCCAGACCAACACAAACACTTATGTTCATCACACGAATATTTGTGTCCTGTGGGAATCGAACCCTCGTCATCAGCAGTCCGACACTCGAACCACTAGACCACAGTACCACGTACTGTTTTCTTCAGAAATACAAATTGCTTAAATATCTTTTCAGCCGAAAGAAGTCCACTGCTGGACAAAGGCCTCCCCCAAGGATATGCCATAATCGCCACCAGGGCTCGGATACCGGTAAAATTTTGAAACTGATATTATGTACTTGACGCAAAACTTTTAAATTCCGGTTTCGTTCAAATCAACTTTACATAAAGGTTTTTTCGGATTAACCGGTTTAGAGCAATAAAAACCGGTTAATACAAACAAACGCCGTTTAGTTTTTTTTTTTCTTTAGTAGAAAGACAATTTCTGCTTCGCGACAAACGTTTATTTCACTGCTTCAATCAGATCAAAATCAGATCCGCTACAAAAAATCCAAAAATGGGTAAGTATCTACTTTTCTTTTCTTTCTTACTTGGTGCTCGTCAATGAAATCGGTTAATTTAGGTTAGATAAAGTTCTTTAAACGTTCACGTTCTCAAGAAAAGTTCGGAGCTAAACCGCAATAAACCGGTACTAACCGGTATTTCTCGAACCGGTATTTCTCAAACCGGTTCCGAGCCTTGATCGCCACGCTTGCTTACATATATAAGTTCCGAAGTCATAAATAAATCGCTACATCGTATTTGACGGTGTTTATTGTAACTTGTCATCTTTGTAGAGCGAGTGTTTCAGTAAATTAAATCCACGTTGAGCGATGAGTCTGTGTGTGCCGTACTTTATTTAGTGGAAGTGGACGGCGGACGGCCAAATAGCTAAATGTCCAATAAGTCCCGTACTCGATATTAACTGCGACATAGTTTACTGCACGCGCCGCATGTTCATTATTACCCAGCTCAGTTTTATGACATCCGAAATTCGAATTTATATAATTGACCGGTTTAAATACCGGAACGGGTCGAAACTTAATTATTGTAAGCTCATAATAAAATTAACTGTCGACGCCTACGGAATTATTTTGTAGCAATCGCCATGTTTTTTACTTCTGAAGTAGGTGATTATAGCAATTAAATACAGCCGGTTTTGCTTTTGTTAAGGAGTCTATCAATCACATTTATTTCCTACCATTTTGCAGTACTTAAACCAGATTGCTATTCATATTTTTATCGACAATTTGGCTACAGTTAATTTTACAATTATAACAAAACAAGATAAAAGTAAAAAAACTTGTATAGGTACATTTTCTGGGGAGTACCCAAACTTGTTGTTACTAAAATTCCGCTAAAATGAATGAAAACCACAAAAGTTTCGAAAATATTTTGTCAGCGCTAAAGCCGTGGATAAAGCTGGGAAGGCCGCAAAGAGCGGGGTAGGCCGAAAAGAGCGGCTTTCGGTACCGGGACTGACGAGTCCTTTGATATGTTATTGAGTTCAATTTACGTTTTCATATTCATCGCGTAGGTACTACTTCTTTTGGGAAAATGTACGGAGTTTTGGTTAAATGTGAGAGTATTTCGGGGAAAACTACTAGTTTTGAGTACAATCATGGATTATGACAGAAAAATTTTAACATCCACGTTGATAAATGTAAAGAAGTATGATTTTAACATGCATTTTGAAACGCACTTAACAGGTTTTGGTTTAGAAGTGAAATTTTCTACAAATGATTTATCCACAAAAGTATGATTTTATGAGCTTCATTAGACAAGAAGAACTCTGGCCATTTTTATTTTTGTACGTAACTTCAAGTCTATAAAAGATTAAATTTGTTATTTTTTTACTAATTTATTATATTTTTAACGCATTTGCGCATGCGAAGCGAAATCTAACGATTTAAATCGTGGTAAGAAAAAATCGCTCACGAGCAGGATTCGAACCTGCGACTCCTGGCTCAGTTCGCCAGTGCTTTAGCCACTAAGCTACCGTGAACACTGCTTGTGGTAACGAAATTCTCATCCACTTGGTACATCTTTGGGTGACGTCAGCGATATCTTATTAAGAAACAGTGTTTCTTAACCGACTCGACTAACTTGGCAGTGAATTCAAAGTCGTATAGATATGCCTACCCTCACTAATTATTTAATTATTTAAAATAATTAGTAAGGGACTGACAAAGTTAGTTTAGTCGGTTAAGAAACACTATTTCTTAATAAGATATCGCTGACGTCACCCAAAGATGTACCAAGTGGATGAGAATTTCGTTACCACGAGCAGTGTTTCCTTCGACAGACATGGCCAGCCCACTGCCACTTTAGCTTACTGATTCTACAAGCTATGTCGGTCGCTCCGGTTCTTCTCCGGATAATCTCGTTTCGGATTTTATCCTTCAAAGAAACTCCAAGCATAGCTCGCTCCATAGCTCGCTGAGCGACTTTAAACTTGTGGACTAGCCCAACTGTCAGTGTCCACGTCTCGGCACCGTAAGTCATGACAGGCAGGACGCACTGGTTGAAGACTTTTGTCTTCAAACTTTGCGGTATAGGCGACGAGAAGACTCGGCGAAGTTTGCCAAATGCTGCCCAGCCCAGACGGATCCTTCTGTTGGCTTCTTTCTCGAAGTTGTGTCTACCAAGCTGAATTGCCTGCCCTAGGTAGACGTATTCCGTTACAACTTCGAGTGCCGACCCTTCGACGAATATTGGCCTCGGCATGACATGCATACTGAACATGACGTTAGTCTTGTCTAGATCGTGGAGCAGACGAGTCCTTGAGTGGAGACCGCGAATCGGCAAACGCAGCGTATGGCGCCCCCCTGCCAGGTGGACCGACGACCTAAAGAACGTGGCTGGGGGGGACTGGATGCGGAAGGCAGAGGACCGAGCATTGTGGCGCAACTTGGGAGAGGCCTATGTCCAGCAGTGGACTGCGATAGGCTGAGTTGATGAGCAGTGTTTACGGTAGCTTAGTGGCTAAAGCACTGACGTACTGAGTCAGGAGTCGCAGGTTCGAATCCTGCTCGTGAGCGATTTTTTCTTTCCACAATTTAAATCGTTAATTTATTATAATTATTAAGTTGATAATGTAAGCCGTTGCCATCCGGTAATATTATGCAGAAGATGAACAATTACTATACAAGATGTGGATCTGTAACCGTGTGTGTGTGCAACATATTTCTAGAGCAAATGATAAATAATAATAATAATAAAATAATAATAAAATCTTTATTTCAGATCACAGATCCATATAATGTTAGTATGACCTTAACCTATTGTTAGTAACATAATTAAACACAAAATTTCATAATTAGGGACATACATGTCTCTCCGTACATGTATACCCGCCCAGTGCCTGATAAATGGTCCATCAATTTTATCCGTCAGTGTGGCTAGAATACTATTAGGACTACCCCGGAATCGCCTCAGCATCGAGGCACATCGCTTGCGCATAATGGCGTAGAAATCATCCAATCTCGCTTCAGCAAACATGCCTGATGCACTGCAAAACCGAGGCAGCCCCAACAACATCCTCAGATAATGTGCTTAGTCATCTAAAAATACTTGGAAATTTCTACGAATATTTAATACCCAGATTTTCACTTAGAAACATAGTAAGGGTTTGAGAATAAATCCCGAACGACTCTGAAAATAAGTAATCGGCGGCATTGTCAAAGGGTGGATTTTTTTTTTAATTTGTGTCGCACGTGACACACGGAGGGATTTGTATGATTACAAATAGTTATTTAAAAAAATAGTTTTTTGCTATTGTTTTTTTTATTGATCAGTGGTATCGTCATCTCCTTAAATATGGAACAAATACAGATCAACATGTTGTATATACATTGTGAGTGATTAGTAAAATATCGATCTTTTAATTCTACATTAGCGTGTTCTGTGAATTTTCTTTACTGGTCATGTACTGTTTTTGGGTTATAATCGTCACATTTGACAAATGAATTGTGATCCCAGTGATAGGAGATGCTGTTTGTTCAATCTGAAAAGCTTTTAAAGTTGATATTACTATGATTGTGTTGCAATCAGAACTACTACATGTGTATGCCATGTTTTCAACATGACTGTTTGGATGAAAAGAACTGGCTTATGATTAATTGTCTTGTAAGATTTATAGCAGATAGACTGGCAGACCATAAAATAAGTTCAATAAAATATTTAAAATAGAGGGGCTCGTGGTTAAAATAACCATCAACCAGTATTGCAAGATCTGCAAGGTGAGAATGCACTAGCAACAGTCGTGCCACCGAGGAGGGTGCGTCCGGAATTACGCCGCACGGGGAGAAGGGACCTGTTGGGGGTGGTTGTGTGAATACAGAGGGTTCCCACGCCCCTGGCCATAGGTAGTTGAAGGAACACCGTGGTGGTTTCAGTCGGTAAGAGACTAACACTGGCTTGACCTACCCTGGGCGGAGTGCGTCCAAGAGGATATCCCCACGGCAAAAAAAAAGTCATAAAAGTGGTAAAGGTGTGTAAACATGTCGTCGAGCGCAGGTGTCTCATAGGACACCAGTGCGCGAATCTTTTGCTTGATCATCAGTGCTGTTTTGGACGCAGAGTCACTAAAGTCGTATTTTGCAGCATATCTTACAGCGAAATTGTTTTTAGGCTTAATTTATTTTGCAATGAATGCTAGAAACATGATAAGCGTAATGGCGTAGGTATTTATGTATTGGTAGCGGAAAACCATGAACACGCGTTCCGCTAGTAAAATACAGTAGATAACATTTCTATTACCTTATTATTTAGATTTATTTATTTATTTATTTATAAAAGTACAGCCACATCACGTACATTAAAATAATCACTATACTCTTAACTAATCTGTAACTGGTCTGATGTACATGACAATAACGGCGTACATAACACTTATAATTATTTGGCTATAAATAATTTGCCAAAGAGAAGTAAAAATTTGAATTACACGTTACTCAATTACACAATATAGGCAAGTGCATAAATTAAAACTAAAACAAATATAAACCTGATATTGATATTTTGATTCAGCCTGAGATTTCTATGGTTGCGGGAATTGCGGGGGTCTGATCGCATCTTGGTAAGAGTGGAAGCCGACCCTAACATAACTGGAAAAAGGTCAAAGAAAAAATTAAAGATTTGAATCAAATAAGTCGGTGTACGCTTTTAACCTTGTCTTCTTGTATCAAGTAAAGCAAGTAAACATGTTTTCTTTTTGTTTTTATCTCAATAGACTACTAAAATTTATGTCTAGAAAATACGACGCAAAAAACACCTCTGTTTAACCTCTCTTAGAGTAATGTATTTAGGAGTTTTATGTTTTATGGATTTCTTATGGCAAATAATACGACCGGTATGTAAAATGAAGTAAAATCCTAATGTCGGGAATCTGTTGATACCTTTTTAAGGCGACAGTATTATAGATAGGTATGGTTTTATATTTCAAGGACATTCATATTTACAGTGAGTGCTTTTCTTTTATTACTTTATTTCACATTCCTGAATTATTAAAAGAGCTTCAATAATAATACTGTTGTGTTTTAGGTACATTTCTTAAAGATAATGGATATGGTATTATTAGTTATTTGCGGACAGATTTGACTGTCAGTACATGAACTATGCAGCATTGGTTGCTTATGTATTTAAAAAAAAAAACAAAAAGTATATAATTATTATATCCATTGTCTAGTACCCATAGCACAAGCTCTGCTTAGTTTGGGACTAGATAGTGTTGTAAAAATGTCCCAAAGATATTTATTTTTATTTTTATATTTATTTATTTATTTACTGACTAATAAAATATATTGATTGTAGTTATTTATATTCGATTATTTTGTTTTGAATTTAATTTATTTCCATGTACGACTCTTTTATTTTGTTTTAATTTTATTGTAAGTGATTATTTTATTTATGAAAATGATCAAATAATAATAATATGACAATTTATATTTGTGATTTTTTCAAATAGAATGCTATGATTACAATTTATTTTATTTAATTTTTGCAATTCTCATGTCACAATTTTTCCTATGATCCAATGTTTGATTGAAATAAATTAATTTTAATTTTAATTTAATTACGGTATTATCATCATCATCATTTCAGCCGAAAGACTTCCACTGCTGTACATAGGCCTCCCTCAAAAGGGGAAGATATGCCATAAACGCCACGCTTGGCAGGCGGGTTGGCGATCGCAGTTGAGTGGTCAAATACTCAGAGAAAGCTGCCGCCCATCCTCTGGTGAATCCCTTAGTCGCCTTTTACGACACCCATGAGACGAGATGGGTGGTGGAACACGGTTACGGTATTACTATACTGTTATTCGATATTATAGTGTTAAAAAGATTTTCAGTGTTCGTTCGTTGTTTCATGATATGTAAAAAACTCATCCCGTTAATACATTGGCATTACTATATTCACCCCAAGATTTTGACAGCCCAAAATTTCAATACCTAAACCACAGACACACGTTTCTAACCAAGGAAAGAATTTCTAGCGCAATCTTGGATCGAAAACAAAAGGTGAAGGTACGCTGAAGGATTCCCTCAATGATTATTGAAAAGTTTCAACGCAAAACCCGTAGGATAACCCTGTTTGTTCTCACAAAGGGTGCCTTTGGCCTACAACGTTGCTTTATTCTGATGAAATATGAGATAGAAATAAAAAGGAGGTTTGATTCTGGTAAGGTTTTCCTTGCTTTATGTAATTACATTGTTCAATTTTGAAGTCCATTTTGTTTATAGAGGTAGTGATAGGGGCTAAGATAGTTGCTATTACTGAGTACGCAAAATCAGACACAAAAGAATGTGTATTTTAAAACGGTCAAAACAATAAACGGAAACAGTAATAAATTAAAATGAGTCCAAATAATGACAGTCCAATCCAGAAACTAGATGCTATGCATTCATCAGAAGCAACAATAAAACTACCAATAACAAACGCTTATAAAACTGACAAAGTACGCTTCATCGCAGAAGCAAGATAAATTAACAAGAGAGTAATCACGCGCATATATCTACGTCCAACTTTAACAGAAATAGTTCGGATATGACTAGTGTAAACAAATTGCGTGTGCGTGAATAATTCATCAAAGAAACGGGCGCTGACAAATGAAATCTAATGAATACGATATGAGAAACGAAGGAGTTCTCGGCGAGATTCATGCAAAAATAGATACAGTTATCCATAGGGTAGAATTTGGTGAAAATATTACTGGTACTTTATTTTTTTACGAGAAGACATATAATTTTGTTGTTGAAGTATTTGTTGTGTGTTAGGCTTTGAAATTATGACGCAAAAATTTGTAGAAGCCTACAGGTAAAGGTAGATAAAGAGTAAAAGCACATGTTAGACAGCTTTATTTATTTATTCTTAACTGGTTTGCGTTTTACCGCCACCTCACCTGATGTTAAACGATGGTGCGGTCGACGATGGTACACGCTTGCCCAGCAAAGGTGAGAGGATGGCAGTGAAATATTTCTACCCATCTTCTCAAGTGGCTACACCGGGTATCGTACCGTAACACGACTAGGTTACTTGGTGGCACATCTTTGCCCGGTGGGTAGTCGCAAGCCGTCGACCGTGGCCTACCACCTGTATTTCACCTAATTTGCACCACCCAGGGATCACGTGTAGGGATTCAGAAAAGGGGTACTCTCCTACAGACGTGGGTGACTTGATCCCCACGGCATAATTTTGATCAATTGATTAATTTAATTTAAAATAGTTTTGATGGCATGAAATGAGGAGATTCGCAGGAGAACGAAGGTAACCAACATAGCACGAAGAATTGCCAAACTTAAGTGGTAGTGGGCGGGTCACATTTCTCGCAGAACGGATGGCCGATGGGGCCGTAAAGTTCTGGAGTGGCGACCGCGTACTGGAAAGCGCAGCGTGGGTAGGCCCCCACAAGGTGGACCGACGACCTGGTAAAGGTCGCGGAAATCCGCTGGATGCGGAAAGCTTAGGACCGGTCGTTGTGGCGATACTTGGGGTAGGCCTATGTCCAGTTGTGGACGTCTTCCGGCTGAAATGATGATGATGATGATGACTTTTAATGACTAAATTCTTCTGTGGTTCAACATTATTATTATACGCTTAATTAATAACAACGAATACGCGGCTTCAAAAGAAACTGGCACCAGAAAAGCTAATAAAAAATTAATCAACATTTATTTTACAGCATTTGATTATTACCTGTCGTTACTATCAATTAAGAATGAACAAATGGATCAGTTCCGTTATGGTAGAAGTAATAAAAATATAATTGAAGTAATCATTACGAAAGCCTTCACGGTGGAATGGAATTCATAAATTGAGGTTGTGCTTACATTATTCATTAGGAGCGATTTGGCGATTTATAGTCTTCGTTTTTCCGTCGCTCTGTGTCTATTTAGCTAATTTACCATTTATTTATGACCATTAAAAATAGAACGGCTGGAGTCAATTACACTATTTAAGCACAAATGTAATTTAGAATTTTAAAAACATGTTCATAAATTCTTCTCACAGTACTTTATTATAAATTAAAAGTTTTTGTAAAATAAACCCATATAGTGTTTAGGTACGTTTTCTAGAACCCTATAAAGTTAAAAGGCGCCAATAAAATTTTATTCCGAGTACATGACTAAAAAATTTATAAAATTTTGTGAAATTCCAATCTTACAATTTTTCAAGGTGTTTTCTTTTCCAACAGTTTTGTAATGGACGTTCTGCCTTTTTTGATGTGGGTAAAGCTTACAATTATTATTAACTCAGCGATTAGGCACGTAGTAAGAAAGCTGTTCTTATTGATTTTTACTTTTACGAGTTTTATCAAATGTTAAAATCTACTGTCGCTATCGACTA
This sequence comes from Asteroscopus sphinx, assembly GCA_949699075.1. Lineage (NCBI taxonomy): Eukaryota > Metazoa > Arthropoda > Insecta > Lepidoptera > Noctuidae > Asteroscopus > Asteroscopus sphinx. The sequence goes on from OX453012.1 coordinate 18,398,964, forward strand.
CAGAAAAAAAATCGATGATTTGATTTTTGTTGATTCGGGCGATGTCACTGTCAATGCCCAAGCCAATAAGAGCGGTAGTCAATAGAGATAGTAGATTTTAAAATTTAGTAAAACTCGTAATAGAGTTACTGTTGAAAACAAAAAGTAGACACGTTGCAATTCATAACTATCTCCGTAGAATATTTTTTTCTTTATTTTACGAGCTTTTACGCTAATGCGCATATGCCACTCAGTAGGTACACAAAGAGAAATGTGATACCAAATCTCGTTCCCGCCATCGCTTATGTACCATATCATCTCCTTAAGCGGAATGTGCGGGATGAGCTCGCGGCAAATATCTTTATTGTAACTCTCTTTACTCTTGTTTTGTTTTTGCGTGAACAAACATTCATAATTTTGATTAACATGTTAAAGAACTGCAGGTTTGATTACAATTGTGTGCTTTTGTTGTTTATGTGTTTTTTACATTCAGAGGTAGCTTTCTGTGTACCTACGATTAATTAATTCATAACATAACATAACATTACGCCTGTATTTCCCCGAAGGGGTAGGCAGACCCACATTTCGCCAATTATGTTGTAAGTCCCATGTAATTAATTCATAAAACTTCTTTTTTATTTTATTTTTTATACAGGACTTATCCAAGTGCTTTATTTATTTTTATTGGTTGTGTATTTATTTATTTATTTGGCTCTTCAACAATAAAAGTTCAGTTCAGTTTTCTTCTTCTATTTATTTCTTTCTTCTTTTTTTCATCTTCTTTGTATCTTTTTTTTACAGGGTTGCCCAAAAAAGAAGTGGAAATTTTCTGACGATAAGACGTTTCCTGTGAACGTTATTAAAACACAACGGGAAATGGCTGTTTCCACACATATTCTAAATCATAATTATTCGCTTCAAAAATAATGCTATTTACAAATAACTGACAAATAAAAACCAATAAAAATCAAATGATTAAATTTCGTCACTTCATTGTCTAAATACTCACAAAAGACGAACTTCCTGTTTCCGAAACAACATTTCCTCGAATTACGATTTTGACGATTGTACAAGAATATTTATGAATTTGCGAAATTCACGTAACACAAAAGAAGTAGCGATTCACAATATACCGTCACATAAAGAACTCGAAATCCTTTGATATCGTACTTTTATTACTTATGTAGGAATATACTTACTGAATGAATATCGTTATTAGGTATTGGATGTGTGGACGTGAGTTGCTGGCGTATTTTCTTTTATATTGTATGGCATTGATACATAATATTCTAAAGAAACGTATGTCTAAACGTACATGGGATATTTTTTTTAGAAGTGCGGGAATAATTTTCATAGTAGTTCAGTATCTGTTGTTTTGACGACCTCTGTGGTCTAGTGGTTCGAGTGTCGGACTGCTGATAACGAGGTCGTGGGTTCGATTCCCACAGGACACAAATATTTGTGTGATGAACATAAGTGTTTGTGTTGGTCTGGGTGTGTTGCTTATGTATTATAAGTATGTATTTACAAAAAAAAAAAAAGTATATACGTATTATATCCATTGTCTAGTACCCATACCACAAGCTCTGCTTAGTTTGGGACTAGATGGTGCTGTGTAAAAATGTCCCAAAGATATTTATTTATTTATCGCAACCACGCTATTAAAATTCACTTTAAAACAAAATATAAACTCGACTTTGTATGGGAACTCGGAAAAATTTACCATACGCAATAAAACAAAAATAATAATAATTATGAAGTGTATTTTAATAATGTGGTTGCAATTAGAAACAGATACTAAACTACTATGCAAATTATCCGCACTGCTTAAAAATAAATCCTGTATAAACAGAAAGATTATTTTAGCTGCTGTCAAATAATAGGTGTTAAATTGTTTGTATTATTATATTTATATTGCTCTAGAATACTCTACTCTAAATTTAAGAGATATTAAACTTGCACGAAAATAAAAGGCTACTCAAATCCAGTTGATAAACACGATCATCACACTAACTTGCTTCTGTCAAAGGTATTTTTGCACTAGAAAATAAACTTTGATCACTCTGTTTGATGTAGGAATATAAAAGCTAGTTGCATTTGATCTAGGTATGAAAATTAGGAGTTAAACTCGCCGATGTACAGTCAGAAATCTTTTCGGTGAACCCCCACTAAGGCTCAAATTGCTTGCACTTAATATTCGATGGCAGCTGTAGTACGTGTAATGTAGCAAGATTCTTTCAAAGGATTTTGTCGACAAAATGTACCACCGGAAAGAATCGTGACCGTACATAAACTTTCCTACTATAAGAATAAGAATAAGAAAATTGTGTACTCGCATCATTTCATGTCGACTTTTGAACTAACTATTCTAAAATAAACAAAGATAAAGTTCAAAAGGGTACACTTTCGTTCAGCCAGAAATATTAGTCTTACCTAACCACAACAATAGAATTATTGATAAAGAGTATCTAAGACAACAACAAACCCGCTTCGCTAACACTTAAAGACAAAATAACAATAGGTATAACTCTCAGAGGCCGACTGAATAAACACGGGCATCCGTCTATAGCGCATAGCTGGAATATTGTCTTGTTTATTAGAACCGGACGCTCCCCCGCCTGAGGCAAGGATCCAATATAATGGAATACCTACTTCAACATTATTTGCAGATACATGGGTACTTACGCGATATGCCCCGGGCCTGTATTAACGTGTGGTATGCGCTTAAATCGGCGACGACACGAATAAAGGCCCGTTGATACAATTCGGGTATTACGAAAGGTGAAACGTTGTCTGGGAATTCCGTTCTTTGATAGTTCAATATTATTAGCCCCAGAGCAACGACTCGCTTTGACATAATTCTTTTGAAAATAACAATGGATTCACTCGTCGTACGTGATACTTTACTCAATATTGCGACTGTATTATTCAGAAGACGGCTCCTGTTGGTAAGTAAATAGATACTATGACGTATCTTCTCAGCGAGAGGTATTACAATAGTAAGATTGTTTTGATTCAAGTTTGTTTTCAATTAAGGTCTGTTTGTGAAGGTTTTGAGATTACTCACAGAATACGTGAAACTTTTGTACATTGTTAAATCACAATTTATTTCAGTTTTTGCGTTCTTTAAAACTACGATGTGATAGCATCATCAGATTCTTTTAATTACACAGAATTCGTTGCTAATGGAAAAGATTCAGAAGAATGCACTTAATATTAACTTAACACTCAAAATCGTTTTTCACTGATTGTATTGCACCAATCAAAACACGTGCAGCGGTAAAAACTCTGGTTTAAAGACCACACTGGGCACTTGTATCCAAGATATAGTGCTAATCTATAGCCTAGATACATTTTTTCTTAAATTCTATCGTGTTCCCTAGATATTGTTTGATACCGTTTTCTATAAAGAAGCGTGTGATTCTACTTATACACAAAATTGTGATGTGAATCTATGCAAGTTGCACAACTTAGGTTCCTATCACTTTTGAAGAAAACGTTCGGATGACTAATTTTGAACCATCGACAGTGAAACTGACAATAATAATTTTTTTAAAGTGCCTTATTAGTCTAATGTTCGATTTTCAGTTCAGGCAAAGTATTTGGTTTTGGGTTTTTCTAATTCTTCTTCTTCTATCGTGTCGACATGAGCTACATAATGATAATAGCTCATGCCGTGGGAAAAAGATTAGCCAGTCAGCAGGTTGGTAGCGAGGCTGACTGCCCAGGGTGCGCCGGACGATCAATTAAATATCGTCACCCGTGGAGGCTCTTTTCTAATTGGAAGTTGTAAAACCGGTGGTTCTAACTTCTAAATAATAACTTTATGGTTTAAATAATGACACGTCGATGGCTATTGCCATACGATATTTGACTAGCCCTCTATTTTAATTACTTTACCTCATTGCTATTCTTTTTTTTACAAGGAGAAAACGTACCTATGGCATCTTCTAAAAGAAATGGTTAACAACATAGCCTTATTCCTGTATTTCTCTGATAGAAATATACAAACTTTAGGACTAAAATCAAAATCTATGCTTGCCAACTCTAAATTCCCACTTCTCTTTGCTACTACAAAATAAATAGCAATAACAACGTAGGTATACACGTTTTATATATTACACGTATTTGAACGTTTTTCTCCCAAAAATAGATTTGTAAAAGATAAGTTTAATGAAAAATTTAGCATAATTCCTGAATTTCTCTCATTTTTACAAACTTTAGGACAAAACCAAAATCAATAGGTACTTACCAAAAAGAGAACTTAAACTTTCCACTTCTCTTTGTAATACAAAATAAGCAACAACATCATAGGTATACACGTATAACACGTATTTGAACGTGCTTCAGGCGGAATAATGGACTAGTTGGACAGCGTACAACATTGTAGGTTGCATACAGTTAATGTAACTTTGTAATAAGGGTTACAGAAGGCCCCTATGCTTTGTTCCGCTGCATAATTTCGTTATGCCCATTCCACCGAGAAATCTTGTTTTGTTGAATACATTTTGAAGCGGAATAGAGAGTAGTGATTAACACTTAGGAAGTTGTTGGATATTCGGTTATTTCGGTTACTGTTATGGTTTTGAGTTGTTAGTTGGAAATTCTGGATGTGTAAGTTTTGTGATTGTCTGTGTGTTGAGATTTCATGTTTATTTTGATCTATTGCTATAGGTTACGAGTGGAGCACAGGCCATCTAAAATATAAACAGTAGATACGCTTGTTCACTAATGCTTAAAGCGTCGTCATCCTAATATAACGCGATTATGCGACTATCGCGCGAATACACGATGCGAAGTTCGCACGTTTGGACGACGACAAGAATTGAGTGGCATAAGGCGTTGTCCTAATACAAAGCGACTATGCTACCTTCGCACGAATTTTGTTTGTGAGAGCCTGCAATCAAACGTACAGGTTTCGGCTAGGTGTCCTAATTAGTATTTGCGCGATGATCGCGCGATAATGTTTTGTCACGACCAAAGTGCGCAAACGGGATTCACACGAGCTTGCAATTGTCGCGTAGTTGCTTTTTTGTAGGGTATACCACGGGACCAAAACGCCTACGGCGACGTACTACTGGTCCTAATACAAAGCAACTACGAAGGCAACGCAAGTTTGCGCGAATTTTGCTCGTGCGAACCCGCGATCATACATACAGGTGTCCAATAGGTGTCTTAATTGTCATTCGTGGGATAGTCACGTTCTATTAGGACGAGTGACATCAGATATTAAGTAAAAACATCGCGAATTCGTATGAACTGAAAATTTTATAACATGCTGTTTAGAGCTACAGTTTTACGATATTAGTCAATTATTATAATAATATAATTAGAGTCAGAACTGTCAAAATGATATCTAATAATAATCAGCGAAAGTAATTCACACACGAAACCCTCCAAGTTTTTTGTATGCTAATTTTGAGCACGTGAGCACGAGGGCTAAAGTGTGCAGTCCAGATGTTGCCAAAAAAATTCTCAAGGGTCCTTTAAGCTCCGATGAAGCACTTACATAGTTATCTCATAGATTTATGGCTGAGTTTAAAGATATGGCTACAACAGTGTCAAAATTTGCACATTTTGGCACGTTTCAAGTGTTACTTCCGAATGACAGTTTTTCTGATGTCTCGTCCTCTTTAGTTCCGAGAATGATTTTATGGCTTCCAGTTTCAAACTTTATCATCAACTTGTATGAGATTTGTTTTGCTATTTTATTATAGTTTGACAGTTTGGTGCAATTTTTGAATAATTATGGCCTCGATTACTTTATTTCCTTTGACGTAGCTCGTTAGCTGTTGGAGCTGTACAAGACAACTTGGCCATTGGCGCTCTTTCTCCGATAACCACAATATGTATGTATAGCCTAAACCTTCCACTGATAAACATTTCCAGATGATAATAAAACAAAGTTTAACCGGATTAAATCGCGTATATTATTTAAATTGGTTTCCCTGACGATTCGAAAGCTTTGCAGCATTTCGTGGTCGCAGGTAGACTAAGATGACAAGCGTCTTTACAAATATTTCTAAAAAAATATTTTAATCATTTCGATGCACGCAGTCATCACTCACAATATCATTATCTTTTACAGTAGTAGTTGTGAGTGATTACTGCGTGCATCGAAATGATTTTAATTAATATATTGTACGGTAGATTAAAATATTTTTTTAGAAATATTTGTAAAGACGCTTGTCATCTTAGTCTACCTGCGACCACGAAATGCTGCAAAGCTTTCGAAACGTCAGGGAAACCAATTTAAATAATATACGCGATTTAATCCGGTTAAACTTTATTTTATTATAATGTGTATTGATCGCGAAAACCTAAGAAGTTATTATTTCCAGATGAGTTAACGCTGTCACAATAGATCACTCTCTTGTTTATACTATTTGATTTCACCAACGATAATTATCTGGTTAAACGACCGTTTACCCACAATTCTAGTACATGTTTCGAGTAATCACCCAATTAATCAGAGGATCCATGTTGATGAACACTGGCCTAATATTAGATGGTTTGACCACAGTTTAACCATACATAAGGCGTTCTCATTCTGAGAAGAGGCTGATTATGTTATGTAATAGATGATTGCGGCATGAGCCGCATGATGGTTTCAACACTTCTTCCAGGAACACGGCTGAAACTAAAACACACTGGTGTGTACGGGAAAACACAGAGAGTGTTGAACACAAACGGAACGCAGAAATACTCGGCATGCATTTTTTTATAATTACTGTTCTGTTCTATTTAGGCCAATTACTTCTTGACTACATGAACACACACTGCTACACTACAATACATGTTTATTCCGTGTGTTCCTAAAAAAATCCGTACTTAGTTGTGTCTGAAGTAAAATGATATTTTATTTTTTAACAAGTCGTGTCTGATGTTTTGATCAAACACCTACCTCGGCTGAAGTAATATGATGTTTGTTATCTTGTTACTCGGAAGACTGCCACTCTAAGGTGGAATTGGGCTGGATATATATGCTGCTTGACAGCCGACTACTGGGCCAAACTGGCAACTCAATAACTTTACATGGCAGACATCAACGCGGCAAGCCCAGACGGAGATGGCGGGATGAGCTGGACTCCTTCCAAAACGACTGGTCTCTTTTAGCGAATGATAGGGAAAAGTGAAAGGAGAGTAGGGAGACCTTTTCCCTGCAGCGGAACATTTCAGGCTTTTAATAATAATAATATCATGTTAGTAGAACGTAGTCTGTCAATATGTAAAAACGAAATTAAAGAGAGTCCTAGGGCTTAAGCCTCAAAAATAGACATGCGCATTCCTTATATAGCACAAAATGCGTTGAACAAGTCTTTTTGGTCTACTATCCATGATCATATATTTTTGATCCATGATCTAGATCTTACGTATCCTTTGTCCATCCAAAGGTTGTCTGGAAGATATCGCTTTTAGCGATAAGACCGCCAATGTACCCATAATGTATACGTTGTTCCTGTTTACTACTATTTTCATGGTGTACAATAAACCATAATTCTATCTATCTATTCACTTGTTTTGTATCCGTAAATGACAATGACTCATCAAACCGAAAGCAGATTGTTGATCATTGTAATTTTTGTTGGCAGACAAGGTAATGAGGGAATTTCTTGCACTAGAACAATCATCATCATCATCATTTCAGCCGAAAAACGGTCGCTGCTGAACATAGGCCTCCCCAAGCAGTTTGGGGGGATATTTATTTATTTATTTATTTAATTCTTTATGCACAACAGGGTACAAAGGCGGTCTTAACGCCATAGGCGTTCTCTACCAGACAACCTTAGGGTAATGCAGAGACAAAGAATAGGATATTCCATAATCGCCACGCTTGGCAGGCGGGTTGGCGATCGCAGTTGGTTGGTTAAATACTCAGAGAACGCTGCTGCCCATCCTGTGGTGAATCCCTTAGTCGCTTTTACACAACTTGAACAATACCCACTAAATACTATGACATGAACATCGAAAATTGTGACTCTTTTAGTATTCATTAAAATAGGAGGGGAATGAAACTTACAACATTAAAAAAAAATACACTTTCGGGTTCCGAGTTCTGACCAACATAGATGTAGTAGTAATAACATATTAGGTGTAACATCTATGTCTTCATACAATAATCTGCTATCAAACTCAGAATAAAGTATGACAACTCTTGAAGCACGTAGCAGGAAGCGTCGCTCAGAACTGTGATCTTCGGAACATTATTAAGCAATAATTACTTATACCGCACTCCGCTGTTCCGTTTCGGATATTGATAGCACGGAAGAGGCGTCTGTACAAGGATTTATTTTTGTGAAAAGTTTATTTATTTATTTATTAAATTTATGCACACACAGAGAAATAATAATAAAGTACATAGAAATCAATAGTACAAAGGCACTGCTTATTTCTATAAGAAATTTCTTCCAGCAGACCTAAAAAGGTTTAAAGTGTTTATTAGGTAAATTAAAGTGAAATTGATCTTACTTACGTATGGTTTTTTGTCAATAAAAACAATAACAAAAATGTCTTCTGAACAGAAGACTTATTAATATGTCTCAATTTTAACTTTGAGATACCCGCCTAAAATAAAGGTACCAAAAAAATTTTACTGGGTGTCTTAAGACAAGTGTCCCCCCCCTTAAGGGGTGGACAATAATAATAACAACATAAAAACCGACAGCGTCTACAACGTGTTGTGAAATAACTGAAAACCTCTTAAGAGGTCATTGTACTCATCAGTATGAAAAAGTTTTACTATGGGACCAGTCCTGAAGTCACGAAGAAAAAATTAAATTCCGTCAGCGGTTTTCCCGAATAAATTCGACTCCCATCCTTCAAGAAAAGAGCATACGTCTTTTTAAAAGGTCGGCGACGTATCGGTGACTCCCCTGGTGTTGCGGATGTCCATGGGCGGCGGAGATTGCTTACCATCAGGTGACCCGCATGATCGTTTGCCCTCCTATGTAATAAAAATAAATAAAAAAAGTTGTTCAGACTGATGAGTACAATGACCGATTGAGAGGTTTACAGTTATTTCAATAACACGTTGTATACCTGTAAACTAGTAGGTAGATTTGAGATATTTTCTCTCAAGACACTCAAACACTGCTAATCATCTCTCAAGCCATTTCAATAATGATCTCTTACAGTTCAAACAGATACGAAAATCAGTACGATACATACAGTATGTCAAGTAAAAAACCTGAAATGATTACCAAATTAATAAAATATGCCATAATAAAATACATAAAGATAAAATTCAATTACAATCACAATCACATGAGACTTTCCATCTTCATGTCTCAGTTTGGCGAACCGACTTGCGGTACCATTTAGGCAACATCCTAGGTGGTATTGAGGTTGTCATGGGCAGGGGTAGCCGATTAACATCAGGTGGGCCTTTGGCTCGTTTCACCATCCTATAATATAAAAAAATATAAAAAAAAACATGTTTTCTGGCAAAGTCTTATTCCACAATAATTGAACACGCGCAAGTGTCGATAGACTATGAGCATTCCGCGAGCGGTTTTGAGACGTCCGTAATTCCGTTCGAGTGTTTCTCACGTAATAATCGGATAACGTGCTGTAGTGCACGTGTTCGTCATTCACGCTCTGACACTCGCCCCGAGAGGTCGTGCTGCTCCGCTCCGTCCTCTCGTGACGAATTAAGTGCTCGAATATTTTTCGCTACGGCTCACCGTAGCGCCCTCCGCAGTCGCCCCGCCGACTGCAGCCCGATAAGCACATTCGCTGTCTTTTTCAAGACAGCGGGCGCGCTTTTGTCTCTTTAGACAGAGTTTCGTCAAAAACGTAGTGTCCCTTCAGGAAAAAACCCACTTATTTACTGTGGTTCTCGGTGGATACCTAACGGTGATAACAAACCGAGGGGCGTTGACCCGACACGCCAGCTGCGCTCCTTAAGGGCAAAGCAAAATTGGAAGAAGCTAGGGCCAGAAGGCCTTGGGGGATCTCCTAGTCTTCCCTAGCTTACCCCCGTTTCGTCCTATCTAGCATTCTCTAGGGGTTTACACCCATTGCACACTAGAGACTTAGGGACCTGGTTGCACATTAAGACTGGCAATCAGGAGTGCAAGCTTAGGGCTCACCAGTAGGCACACAACCTCCCCGTCTATACCCGACGGGGAGGGTTTGAACACACTCCCGGGAACACCCACCCGAGGAGCAAACCCCCATGTTAGTACGCCACTAATTTTCTCCCCCTCTCGTTGTTGCTAGGCTTGGCTTAGTCACCATCTATATGATGGTGTCTGATGCCGAGTTTCTCAGCATCCTAAAAAACGTCCTCTTCAAGGACCCCACCTTTATCGCCAACTATGGCGACTTGTTTGGCAGCGCTTTTGCCGCCAAACAACCTGACGTCCCCGACTCTCCAGAGTCGCCCGATACCCCCCCGCCCCTAAGGAGGAATAGGCGCCCCGCCCGTTCCGACAGTGATGAGGAGAGGCCGAGGTCTCCGCGTGGTCCGCCTAGGCGTTCAGCCAGCCTGGACCATAAGGACCGTACCCCCTCACCTCTCCCCACCCCAGCCCCCACTCAATACCCTGATCGCTCCCCAATCCCATCAGACCAAGAGATGTCTTCGGACAGTGAGGTCAACTCAGACGAGGCCGGTGCCTTTACCACGGTAGTGGGCAAAGGTAAAAAACGCAGCCGGAAAACTAACAAGGCCGAGGCTCTCGCCTCAAAATCTCTAAAACTTTCCGAGGCAAACTCTGCCCCGGCCCCTACCCCCCGTCCCGCCTCTCACTCCTCCTCGCAGGATAACAGGCCCCCCTCCCCTCAGGAACATACCTCACCTTCCCAGAAGAAGGTGCCCATCCCGCCTCCCTTATTCATCCAGGATAAGGAATATTGGACCAGGATATCCGACTGGTGCAATCAAAATAAGATAAATTTCACTAGTGCCCGCCCCACACAGCAGGGCATTAAAGTAGTTGTCCCCACCCCCACTGATTACCGCAACCTTACCAGGTTGCTACGCGAGCGTGGTGTGTCTTTTCACACCTACGCACTCCCAGAGGACCGACTCCTTAGAGTTGTGATCCGAGGGATTCCGTCCGAAGTCAGCTGCACGGAAGTGCACGCCGACCTCGATCGTCAAGGGATCCCGGTTGCAATAACCCACCGTATGTTCCGTGGTAAGCACGGGGAACCCTATAACATGGTCCTTGTCATTTGCCACCCTGGCGAAAACGCCAAAAACATCTATAATATAAAGACCGTATGCAATCTATCAGGCATCACGGTCGAGCGCCCCCACAAGTCGAACCAGCCTGGTCAATGCCACCGTTGCCAGCTGTATGGTCACTCCCAGCGTAACTGCTACGCAAAGCCCAGGTGCGTTAAGTGCCTAGGCGATCACGGGACTACCGAGTGCGAGCGTCCCAAGGAGAGGGACCAGTGCACGGAGCCCCCTAGCTGTGTCCTTTGCCGCAAAGCCGGGCATCCAGCAAACTATCGCGGATGCCCCAAAGCCCCCAAAATGCGCAACGCCAAAACGGCAAAACGCGCCTCCGACCGCGTTGCGAGGGAAGCCCCCTCCTACGCAGCCCCCTTCCATTACCAACCACCAAACCCTAGAGGCCCACTCGGGCCCTCCCCTAATTTCCACGGCCCACTCGGGCCCAACCCCTGGTTTAAGGGTAATCAAAAGCCCCAATACCCACCTCTTCCGACCTCTCGTCTCGCGCCCCCGGCCTCAGAGCCCCCCGCGCTGATGAACTTACCCATCCCCGCACCTTCTCTCAGGCCCAAAACTGCACCAGCAGCTAAAGCCCCCCCCCCCATGAGAACCCCCCCTCCGGTAAACTACCCCGGCCTTCTGCCGAGAGAATACCTCGAACCCCAGTCAGGGGAAACCCGTATTGACGCCTACTCTAGACTTTGGGCCTTTACCCAAGGCATCCACGAGCAGCGCCTTCAGGTAGTTACAAAGTACCAAGACATCTATAGAATACTAAATTCCAATTATAATGTATAATACGGCCCCACCCAAAAGATTCAAACCCCGTTCCCTAAATTTAGGCTTCTTTAATGCCCGAGGCATTAGTGGTCAACGCGATGACGTAGCTGTCTTCTTGCGTGAGCACCAACTTGACATATTACTCGTTCAAGAGTCCTTTCTCAAGCCCCACTGTCGTAATCCCAACATAGCCAACTATAGGCTGATTAGAAACGACAGAACGTACACCGCACTAGGCGGAACGCTAATCTATTACCGCAATTCTTTATATTGCATCCCCATTGATCCCCCAGAGCTAGCATGCCTGGAGGCTTCAATCTGTCGCCTAGGCATGACAGGGCACCAGCCCATCACCATAGTCTCGGCTTATAGGTCCGCAAACAAACCCGCGAGTCTGCTCGAAGACGACCTCAAATCCCTACTCGATCTTAGTAATTCTGTAATTATTGCAGGCGACTTAAACGCCAAACACCGCTCATGGAGCTGTGTCTCCAATAACGCCGCTGGCACTCAATTAGGAGCACTTAGCGACAAACTTTCCTTCGACGTCATCGCCCCGATGCGTCCCACTCACTATCCTGACACAGTAGGGCATCGGCCCGACATCCTAGATATAGCCCTCTTAAAGCGCGTAAACCTCGGTATTCGCTCTATTGAGGTAATCCAAGAACTAGACTCAGATCATCGCCCTGTGATCATTCAACTGGGTCCCCGGGGTGGTCCCTCGGATCCCGGTATTCCGCCCGTAACTAAAACAATAACCGATTGGAAGAGATTAGAGGACCGCCTCAAATCTACCTCATCCCCCCAATTAGATTCAATCCCTGACTCCATTGAGACAGTCGCGGACACGGTGGCCGCGATCACCTCGCTCACCAACCATGTGCAGTCCGTAGTGGGCGAATGCTCACGGCAGGTTCCGATGCTGGATGACCAGCGTCTGAAACTGCCGGACGATGTAAATGAGTTGAGGACCGAGAGGAACGCGGCCATCCGTGCCTATGACGCTTTTCCCAATGAAGCCAATCGTGCCCATATGCGCTCCTTACAGAATACTGTAAAGAGACGTGTAGCTCAGGTACGGGAGGATCATTGGGACAAGGAAGTCAGCGCAATCCAACCGTCTCATGTAGCCTTCTGGGCCCTTCAACGCAGACTTAAATGCGAGACCACGGCAACTATGCCCCCCCTAAATCGACCCAATCAAAGGCCGGCCTTTGACGACGACGAAAAAGCCGAATGCTTAGCCGACAGTTTGGAGTCTCAATGCACTCTCAGTACGCTTCCCGTAAGCCAAACCCACCTTGATAAGGTTAATTCAGAAGTAGAGCGTAGGTCAGCCCTCCCCCCCCCCCCAATAGATGACCCTGAGGACCCGCTCCCACCGATCACCCCTGACGAAGTTCTCTCTATAGTCAAGGATCTCAAGCCCAAAAAAGCCCCCGGCGCAGACGGCATCACCAATAAGGTGTTGAAACGTTTCCCTGCCACCCTAATCGCTCTAATGACCGTCATCTTCAATGCGGCATTTAAAAACAACATCTTTCCCCAGGCTTGGAAACAGGCTACGGTAATCGGTATTTCCAAACCGGGCAAACCAAAAGCCGAGCCGAGTAGTTACCGGCCGATTAGTCTCCTCAATGTCTTCGGCAAAATCTACGAGAAGCTTATTTATAAGCGACTCAAAGATTTCGCCGACTCAAATAAACTCCTTCCCGACGAGCAGTTTGGCTTTCGTACAAAGCACTGCTGCGTTAACCAACTGCACCGCATTGTAGAACACATCAGTGCAGGCTTCGTACGCGGTCAAATGACCGGCACTCTCTTTTTCGACGTAGCAAAGGCTTTCGATAAAGTGTGGCACAACGGCTTATTATATAAGCTGTACACTATGAATGTGCCACATCGTCTCGTGCTCATCATCCGAGACTACTTATCGAATCGTACTTTTCGCTATCGCATAGAAGGGGCTCTCTCCTCCCCCCATCCCATTCACGCCGGTGTGCCACAAGGCTCCGTGCTCTCCCCCCTACTGTTCACGCTGTACACCAGCGATATTCCAAAATGCGGTGCAGCCCGTATGGCCCTTTTCGCCGACGACACGGCAATCTATTACTCCGGCAGGACCCATGTCGCCATTTCTCGTACCCTCCAATCCGCGGCCAACACCCTAGGTGAATGGTTCCGGAAATGGAGAATCGAAGTAAATCCCGAAAAAAGTGCAGCGGTCCTCTTCGATAAGAGACCCCTGTCACAGTATCGTAAAGAATTAAGCGTACCAGTCTCAATGTTCGGAAAACAGATCCCATGGCAACGAGAAGCCAAATACCTTGGCGTGATCCTTGACCGTAGACTGACTTTCAGACCGCATATCCGCAAGGTGAAAAACCGTGCCGCCTTCGTCCTCGGACGTCTCCACCCCCTACTCAATGCGCACAGTAAGTTGCCCACTCCTCTCAAAGTAAGGATATACACCACCTGTATCCGCCCCATACTCGCCTATGCTAGCGTTGTGTTCGCACACGTTAAGCCGGTGAGAATTCACATACTCCAAACCCTCCAAAACCGTTTCATGCGAAGGGCCGTAGGCGCCCCCTGGTACGTACGCAACGTCGACCTCCACCTAGACCTCAAACTGCCGACCATCAAGCAGTTTTTCAAGCGTGTCTCAAAACGCTATTTCGATTCCGCTCCCAAGCACCCCAACCCCTTGGTCGTGGCGGCCACCGTCTACCAGCCATCTGCTATTAGCAAAACCCGACGTCCCAGACACACACTCATTGAGCCCGATGACGCTATTACACTCCTCCAGGAGTCAGATAAAAGTACAAGCACACTCCGACGCCGTCGTCCAAAATATCGTCCCCGCCGGCGAGGACCGACGCGACACACACACAGAATCCGAGAGTCCGACTCTCGAGAAACAGAAACACATGCCGACGCAGCACCGGCTGCTGGGGGGATCAGTGGCGGGGTCCCCCTGCTGCACCCTGAGTCGAGGTCCGAGCTCCCCCCTGGGGACGCCCTCACGGTGTAAGCAACCGGAGATAATCTCGTCACGCGAGACCGGCCCTATGCTCTAGAGTAGTTCCTAGGAGCAGGCTATTGCGTAGCCACTGGTTAGGTTTTCTAGGTAGGTCTTAGCCTCGCCGGCGAGGCTTGCCGCTTCACGGCGTTTAGCACGTCACCCGATAGGGACCGAAAGTCCGCTACTTTCGAGGTAACCAATTCGATGCAGCAACGGCTGCTAGGGGGACATAGGAACTGCGGGGTCCCCCTGCAATGCCCTAGCGAGGTTCGAGCCCCCCCCTTGGGGGGCGCCCGCCCGATTAAGCGCGGTATTGATGCCGCGCGCATCTAGTTTGTAAGTATGTAGGGAAAAAACCTTCGGCGAATGGAGTCCCACATGGGACTCTCCGCCAACTAAGTCCGGTTAAGCAGAAATGGGACTTCGGTCCCACCTGCGAGAGCCCATTCGAAAAAAAAAAAAAAAAAAAAAAGTGCACGTGTTACGCGCATGCAAAGCGATAGTACTGCAAATGCATTTAGGTAGGGGACTAAAATTGAGATTGCGTGTTATGTGGCAAGGTTTTATTTTACTGTATGGAATTGAAAAATACAATTCGAAGCCGCTAAAGCACACAAGTCTCATCATAAGCCCTTCTTGTTTTGAGAAACAGCCATGCCCAGCAGTGGGCCAACAATGGGCTGATTATGCTAACATATTGGTAGTTTCCCCGAAGGGGTAGGCAGAGGTGTATAGTACACCCACATTTCGCCAGTTATGTTATAGTCCCATGTAATAGGGGGCGAGCCTATTGCCATTGACCGGGCACAAATCCAGACTCCGGGCTGCTACTGAGAATTTCCTAATGAAAAAACCCAATAACACTTTGCCCGACCCGGGAATCGAACCCAGGACCCCACGCTCAGCAGTCGCGCTTGCAACCACTAGACCAACGAGGCAGTAATACAGGCGTGATGTTATGTTATGTTATTTTATTGGTAGTTTGTGTATTGAGATGATTTTGTTTTTTAGTGTTTTGTAGATAGTGATTATTTTTTCAGACATAGTAGTCATGGCTGAGACCATGGAGGACCTCGGTACAATGCTCGATGACCTCAGTAGAGCTTCTGATAGAGTGGGTCTTAAGATGAATATGGACAAGACAAAGGTTATGTCGAATTCCCATATAGCACCCATTCCCGTAAACATCGGAGAATCTACACTCGAAGTTGTTGACGATTATGTATACCTAGGACAAACTGTCCAGCTAGGTAAGTCCAACTTCGAGAAAGAGGTCAATCGTCGAATCCGACTCGGTTGGGCAGCGGCGTTCGGGAAGCTACGCAATATCTTCTCGTCCAAAATACCGCAGTGTCTCAAGACGAAAGTCTTTGACCAGTGTGTGTTGCCAGTAATTACTTACGGTACTGAAACGTGGTCGCTCACAATGGGCCTCATAAGAAGGCTCAAAGTCACTCAAAGGGCAATGGAGAGGGCTATGCTCGGAGTGTCCCTGCGTGATCGAATCAGAAATGAGGAGATTCGCAGGAGAACGAAAGTAACCGACATAGCCCGAAGAATTGCCAAACTTAAGTGGCAGTGGGCGGGGCACATTGCTCGCAGAACGGATGGCCGATGGGGCAGTAAAGTTCTGGAGTGGCGACCGCGTACTGGAAGGCGCAGCGTGGGTAGGCCCCCCACAAGGTGGACCGACGACCTGGTGAAGGTCGCGGGAATCCGCTGGATGCGGAAGGCACAGGACCGGTCGTTGTGGCGATGCTTGGGGGAGGCCTATGTCCAGCAGTGGACGTCTTTCGGCTGAAATGATGATGATGATGATGATGATTATTTTTTAAGGTGACGTTAAGGTGAATTACTAATCGATAATTTGATAGTAAATTAATGTAAGGAAGCTTGTAACTTATAAAGATAGATTAATATATTCCATGAAATACTCATGGAATATATTAACCTTATTCATTACGTAGATATATAGTTATTACTAACGCAAATCATATTTCGATTGATATACAACGTGATAATAGAGATACAATTTGCAAAAAGCGCAGATATTTTTAATTTTTTTTTTTATTTTGTGGGCTACCTGGTAGTACCCACCTTAATACAGAAGTCAGGCTACTCAAAGCACTGCAAGTAGGGCCCTGCATGCAGTCCCTGCCAAATGTCGATTTTTTATTTGTATACTGCGGCACAGATTAAATATGTCAGCCCTGCAACCATACACACTATAGAATTTGGCAGGGACTCTGCATGCAGGGCCTTGCTGGCAGTACTTAGAGTAGCCCGCTTTAAGCTGCATTACCAGTATGTAGAAAGAGTAAAGTATCAAGAACTCTCAGTTGCCGCTCTAAAATAAATTAAAACAATAACCAAAGGACATCTTGGACCTACATTTGTTTGACCTAAATTGCTCCTCTATTATGAACTAATAAAACAAACAACTATGAAAATGTTACAGCGTTACTCAAGAGCTGCTCTTATGATTTGAAAAGCCACACAATAAACTTATCCAGGAAGAACAATATCAAAATACGCACCCGCCGTTGTAGAAGGGTGCACAGAATCATAACACAAATTAAAAAATACGGTTATTTTACACCAGTGCGGTAGATTATATCTTTTATGTTCAAAATCAACAGGAAGCTTTTAAATGGGGCATGTAACCTACACTTATCAGGCCTAGTACTCGACGACAGCAGAGGGCGATGCGGGAGCGACAGCGTGGCGGAACGGTGAGCGGCGTGGAGAGAGCTGGCCTGACCTCGGTGGCAGCGGGAAAATGGCTCAGAATTACAATAGCGTGGTAGTACGACCACCTTAAACGGAGTATCAACGCTCGATTGTCGCCCTCCGCTCGTACACCACTGTTGCTGCTGTGCCGCTCCCGCTGTCATCCAGGACGGCACCATATAAATGATTGCATTTTGCATTGCTTATTGTATCATCGCCCCACTCCCGCTATCGGCGTCGCTCCCATCCCGCCTGCCGCTGTAATCGAGGACGCGGCCTTCTAAATGCTGTTTCGCGAGGGTGCATAATTTTTTTAACCCAAAGGGTTTGTGCAAACAACTCTGTGAAAGTAATTTGGTACTTTTTTTAGTAATTGCACACGATACGGGATAGATGCAGCGACGGCGAGTGTTTGGCCGTTTGCAGAGTTTCGAAAAGTTTTAATTCAATTTCGACGTGGAAACAAAGTAAACACTCTGTGGACCGTTCTGGGGTTTGCGCTAAGTTCTAAAGTAGATTAGTGACAGTGAATTCCACGAAAAAATTATCTGAATAAAAACATCTAAGCATTTGGAGAAAAAATACAAGCGAACATAATATTACAGCATAAATAATTTTATTCTCGTATGGTCCCGTTGCAGTTGAGACCAAAGACTTTGTATACTTATGGTTGAGACATATACTATTCGATGAACTATAAATATCGATAATATCATTATCATCATAGTTTCACCCGAAAGACGTCCACTGCTGGACATAGGCTTCCCTCAAGCATCACCTCAACGACAGATATACAACTTGTAACAAAATCCAGGTTGTTCCAGTAAGGTACGTTATCAGAATCGATATTCATACGTAATTTTGTAAAACACTTCAATAAAAAGAATCAAATTAAATATTAAATCATTAATAAAAGTGATGTAATCACTTTCAATTTACAATTAATAATGATTTAATATTTAATTTAAGAGTTTTTCCAAATGAGTTGTGTCCTTACGTATGAATATCGATTCTGATAACGTAGCTCACAGGAACAACAGGGTTTTTGTTACATACTGTGTACAATATTGATAATATAGTAAAAGCTAACAGCTACTGTGTTCGTATCTAATCACGCGTTGATGTTTTTTGTGTGCGTGTCTTGTAAAAATTACATGTTAAACCTTTAGTCGTTTTTCTATGTATTAAACTGTTCTTCTGTCATTTTGTGAGCAGGTGGCAACATCTGTTTCTGAACATACAGTGCTCAACAATACATCTCTTTTACTTCAGAAATCAGTGATTAACACATAGGATACTTTTTATTGACAAACCACGGGAACAACGCGCGCCACCGCGGACGTCAGCTAGACATACTAATATTATAAATGTGAGAGTATGAATGTTTGTCCTTCATAGACATGGGTAACTCAACAAAAATGCGTGAGCTGCAGCTCATCTCACGGTTCAGGTCAGTGAGCCGGAGCTGTGAACCGGCTCACAGATCAGCTCAATTTGTGTATCTGCCTACTTCGAGTTATGATCTGTGATGCGAGTCGCTGAGCTTAAAGACCGTTCGATATGTTTGAACTGCGCTCGCTCGCTGACTCTGCGACTCACCGCGGATCTGTCGCCGCTCCAGCTCACCGGTTCAAACAAGTTTTTATCTATATAGACATATTTTATCATCCGTGCAACAAAAGTTGTCGCACATATAGGTAGATACTATTCTTTGAGCCGTGAGCTGCGTATTTTGTCATTGAGCTGCAGCTCAACAGCTCAAGCTTATTGATCTGTATATTTGAACCGGTTCTGAGCTGAGTTACACACCGCTATCCTTCAATCACGCTGAAACGGCTGAACGGATTTGGATGAAATTTGGCATACAGATAAATCATATTCTAGATTAAAATATACATGCATACATTAATTCATACCTGTATTTTCCGAAGGTGTAGGCAGAGGTGTATAGTACACCTACATTTCACCAGTTATGTTATAAGTCCCATTTAATAAGGGGAGACTCTATTGCCAATAACCGGACACAAATCCAGACTCATGGCTGGTACTGAGAAAACCCAATAACACTGCCCGAACCGGGAATCGAACCCAGGACCCCACTAGATCAACGAGGCAGTCAATCAAAAAAAAATTAAAAAATTGTAAAATATAGAGTACTTTTAATTAACGTACCAGGGAAGCGATGCCGTGCTAGTACCTAATCATAATGTATTTCTAAACTTTTCTAACACCTACATAACATAAACAGCCCATTATTGTCCCACTGCTCGGTACGGTCTCCTTCTCAGAATGAGAAGGTTTAGGCCTTTGTTCTAAAACTTGCAAGAAAGAAAAAAAACTGACACGATTTACTATAAATTTAATTTCTCCCTTATAGCAGCAGAACCGAATTTACCATTGGTAGGTATTTTTCTCAATATATCGATATATTTATCTGGTAACTGACATTCAATTGCGCCTCTAATAATACATTCTTTATAAGTGATCGATGGTCTTCTGTCCCTAGGAAGTCTTTCGCCAGGATTGCGCAGTGGAGGAGTAAAATGGTTTTGATAAGACCGACATTTGACTTTCTTTCCATCGCCAATGTCCACATCTACTATTTTTGGAAAGTATTCTTGCGCTTCTACTCCCTCTTGTCTGAAAGAAAACCATTATACAAGCGTAAATAAAAAATGTAAAAACCCCCGACATAACCCATTCACTCATCCATTCTTTCATTCACACATTCATGCACTAATTCATCACAACCGATACAGTCAAGGTACAGATAATATAATACTATACAGTCAAGGCATACAATTCTAGTATAAGCTGACCTCGCATTGTATAGACTTTTCTTTAATGAGAAGTCGGCATAAACTGAATTATTAGCTAAGCGTACAGTAGCAATAAGATTCGTTTTAAACCGACTTCAAAAAAAGGAGGAGGTTCTCAATTCGATTGTTTTTTTTTTGTTACCTCAGATCTCTGTCATTGATTTTTTTTATATAAGAAAGGATATACTGCCATATTGGATCTAGTTTTATCAAAATCCAGTTTTCATAATGGGATCCATGTGGAATTGTGGGAAGTCCTCAAATATTATTGACGACGTCTGTGATCTAGTGGTTCGAGTGTCGGACTGCTGATCATGAGGTCGTGGGTTCGATTCCCACAGTACACAAATATTTGTGTGATGAACATAAGTGTTTGTGTTGGTCTGGGTGTTTCTTATGTATTGTAAGTATATATTTACAAAATAAAAGTATATAAGTATTATATCCATTGTCTAGTACCCATAGTACAAGCTTTGCTTAGTTTGGGACAAAAAAATAAAATGTATGGATCTGTAAAATGTCCCAAAATATTTATTTATTTATTTATTTTTATTTACTTATTTATTATAGGCGTACATATAGCGATTTTGATATTGTCATCAACTAATCGAGCATTTGCATTCAGAAGGTATAATTTGGTGAAGATCTGATGAAGATCTTCGGAGACTAAATAAGGGAACTCTGCAATGGATGACAGCAAATAATCCGCTATTGCAGCAATCGCTCGTCTATAAAAGTAAAAACCGACTTCAAAAGGTATAAAATAATTTGTGTGAAACAGTTTAGGAAGTCGGTGCCAATTTTTTCTTAAATCAAACCGAATCAAAGGCATCTAGGTACTTCCGAAACTGTTTCATACAAATTATTTTATTATTTTTGAAGTCAGTTTTTACTTTTTTAAGTTTATTTTTCTTGCTTTCTTTCTTTTCTTACTTTTAATAAATAAATAACATATCGGGCATTTTTTACATAGCATCATCTAGTCCCAAACTAAGCAGAGCTTGTGCTATGGGTACTAGACAATGGATATAATACTTACATACTTTTTTTTTGTAAATACATACTTATAATACATAAGCAACACCCAGACCATCATTGTTCATCACACAAATATTTGTGTCCTGTAGGAATCAAACTCACGACCTCGTTAACAGCAGTCCGACACTCGAACCACTAGAGCACAGAGGTCCTCAAATTCAATCTTAACAAGCTGCTGAAGTTTTGGTTTCACCTCCAAGGTCTGTTACAAAAACTCGATTACAATGAGACGGAAAATTTACTTAAGGTAATATGTTGAGTTTACGCAATACCCACACAATACACATATAACACATACATATACTCACTTAGGTATATCCCCACACTCTCACACACACCATACTCAACCACGTAAACATATCATTACACTCCCCACTCGCTTACTATACACGTTACATAAACACAAACGTGGCCCACGGGGCACCTTGCATGTTATTTTTTAGTTTTTTCTTATTTATTTTCTTTTGATTAGTCTCGTATTAAAATAAAATAATTTTGATATATCTAATCACAATATAACTGTTCAACTAAATGCAACAAATTGTACCACTCTAGTGGAAGGCGCTGGTATCTGTGATACAATGTTCTACATTAGTACAGGTACTAACGTTACACTACTTTCTGTAATATTCTATAAATATGTTTCCATAATTAGTGAGCCAACATTTTTAACCTTACTTATGAATAAATTACTATAAATTACCTATTATTATATCAACAGTAAGTTAGGTATTTAAACTTACTTGTCTAGAGTAACTATACAATCGTTGTCCATTCTCCATACAGCTCCCCATACATGCTCCTTGTCACTTGGAACTATGGTGGCCACTGAACCTCCCCATAACTTGTAAAACTTCACGAAGTCCAGCGTATAATTCTGTAAATAATAATACAACTTTATTTAGCTTTACAGTTTTAAGTGGAACCAACTTCCATAAACGGTTTCCAGAATAAATCGACATGGGACTGGGAGTCTTCAGGAAAAGAGCATTTGACTACGTCTGTGGTCTAGTGGTTCGAGGGTTGGACTGCTGATCACGAGGTCTTGGGTTCGATTCCCACAGGACCCAAATATTTGTGTGATGATCATAAGTGTTTGTGTTGGTCTGGGTGTTTCTTATATATTATAAGTATGTACGTGGGACACTCAGAAAGTTTTGCGAAACTAAAAAAAATTGTTCTATACGTACATATATTTTTATCAAATCTTTTCAAAGTACTTTCCACCAGCCTCTATACAAAGATTCATGCGCCTAAACCAGTTTTCAAAACACTTTTTCCAGTCCGCCGCAGACACCTCGTTTACAGCCTGCTCGAACGCAGCCAGCGCATCTTCCGGCGACGAAAATTGTATCCCTTTGAGCTGATTTTTTATTTTTGGGAATAAAAAGAAGTCACACGGTGCTAGATCAGGGCTGTAAGGAGGGTGACCCAGGAGTTTGACTGGCGTGCTGTCCAGGAAGTCCCTCGTTTTGAGTGCGGTGTGCGCAGGTGCATTGTCGTGGTGGAGCAGTAGCCCGCGGAGCCCTGTGTTTGGTCGCTTGTTGCTTATAACAGAGAAAACTTCTGGCAAACATTTGGTAGTATACCATTCGGCATTAATGCTTCTTTGATCCCGTAAGGGAATTGATACCAAGTGGCCAGTCAAATTAAAAAAGCTAGCGATCAAAATCTTACCCCCGCTTCTAGATCGCTTCACTTTGGTAGGCGTTGGCTCATTTTGAAACACCCAAACAGTCGACTGGCGCTTGGTTTCTGGGTCGTATTGATAAATCCAGGACTCATCACCTGTAACGATGTCGTAAACACGCCGAGACGAGCCTGCTTCAAATTTGTTAAGCATATCACGGCACCATTCCACCCGGGCCTGCTTCTGAGCATCGGTGAGGTTGTGCGGCACCCAGCGTGATACTATCCTCCTCACGCGAAGATGGCTGTGTAGAATCTCGTGAACGCTTCCCGATCCAATCTTCAATATGTGTTGAATCTCCTGATATGTAATTCGCCTATTGTCTTGGATTAAATTTTTCACTCCTAGCACGTTTTCTTCGGTAACAGCCGTCAAAGGGCGACCGCTTCTTTCGTCATCCCCCAAAGTTGGTCGACCGCGCTTGAATTCGTTATACCAACGATACACGGTTGCCTTGGAAGGGCCTTCATCCATGAATGCCATTTGAAGTCTATCGTACGATTCATCCGGTTTCAGGCGACACTTGAAATCGTATAAAATCATAGCTCTAAAATGTTCCCGGCGCAGATCCATATTTCAGTGAGACACAATACTTTGAATTAACTCGCAAAAAATGTGGAGGGAAATTTTGAAATTGGAACTTACTTATTTTTACTTATAAATAATCATATTTTCGAAAAACATTATAACTGGCCAGTCTCCCATATATAAAAACTTTTTTTCGCAATACTTTCTGAGGGGCCTGGTATTTACAAAAAAAAAATATAAGTGTCATATCCATTGTCTAGTACCCATAGCACAAGCTCTGCTTAGTTTGGGACTAGATGGTGCTATGCCCAAAAATATTTATATTTATATTTAAGTCTTTTAAAAGGTCGGCAACGCATCGGTGACTCCCTTGATGTTACAGATATCTATGATTTCTATGAGTGGTAGTAATTGCTTATCAACTGGTGAATTGGTGACCCTGATTCTTTGAACTCCTCTATTATAAAAAAAACTACTACCGTTTAACGTCATATTAGTTATCAAAAGCTTACGCAAAAGAAACTGTAAACACAAATACACAAAAAGATTAGGCGAGCAAGGCCACGGCTATGAAGATTTAATAAAGAGTTCTGTATTTAAAGAGATGGGCCTCTATATGGAAGGAGTATCTCTGTATGTGGACTGGTCAGATAATTCATAGGTCTTAAAAGTTTTATAGTATCACGCTTAGCCTCCACGAAATACGTCCGATGGACCTTGATTCCGATCTGTTGTCGTCCGTTGGCTCTGATATCAACCTTGCTGATAGCCTACTTATTTCAGCTGCGCATGATGAGCGATTCTTAAATTATGTCTCAAATAGAGAAGAAAAAGATCAAAACAATCTTCATCTCAGCCTATCACAGTCCAGTGCTAGACATTAGCCTCTCCCAAGTTACGCTTCAATACTCGGTTCTGTTTGGGAAAATCCTCATAGACTCACTCCACCCGGGGAAGCAGGAGCCAGTGTCGGACGACTCTTACGTTCTAAAACCACCACGATGTTCTTCTAATTACCTTTGGCCGGGGGCAAAGGATAGGCTCTGCTTCTTCTACCACCCCGACATGTCCCGGATCGCCCTTAGCAGGCGAGCCCCTTCTCCCCATGCGGCCTTACGTTAGCCGTACACTTCTCCTGACAGGTGCGCGTGGAATACTGCACGCCACCGTCACGGGCCTTGACTGCCCGGGTGGTGGCCTACACCAAGTCCGTCACCTGCGGGCCCACTCTTGGGCCGTGTCCGGCGGGTGGGGAAATACAACACTCTGTCCACCCCTTCCGCATGAAGTTCACTTCAGGTGCCTCCTTCAGTTATGTTAGTCTTCTTCATCAAAACAAATAAAATATAAAATAAAATAAATAATTCACTCCTTACGTCAAGACGTCCAATTCCTAAAAATACTGCGGAAGGGTTATTTATATGAATTCTCTTTTTCAACAAATTGCTTCCATAAGCAAAGTATAAGAAAGATTCTTTAGAAGGATTAACCATCATGCAACAAAGTACAAAATTTAATAACTTTACTAAATAAACACAAACTAAAATTTGGACTAATGACATAATTATTTTGACATTGTAAATGACATACACCACACATACACATAAAAATAAAAATGTCTATTGTGATCATAGACGTCTGAAAAGTTTATGACAGAGACATGACATTTACCGTTGGTAGAACGGTAAATGTCATGTCTCTGGTTTATGATTGTTGTACATAAGGGTGCCACTGGTCAAATTTCTTTGTCCAATCCAATTTATTAGATGATCAGTGTATTATTAGAAACATTATTTGATGAAAATCATCAAATTTCTTTGATCAAGTCACATAACTTACTTACTCCTCTGGCTCAGCGACCCAAAGTGAGTCATGGCATCCGAAACGAGAACTCTCCACTTTCCTCGATCTTGCGCGATATCTCGCCAGTTGATAGCTTGAAGCTCACGTAGACCAGCCTCCACAGCAACTTTGTGCAAACTTTGTGCTTTGATTACGCCAATGATATTAGGCTCGTCCATTAGCTCTTCGATTTCGGCATTCTTCCGGACTCTCAGCGTACCATGCTGTGTTTTTGTCGGCCCCAGGATTTTACGGAGTACTTTCCTTACTGTAACCAAAAGCTTGTCACATTGGACCAAGAAATTTAACCAGTGGCATACCACCCTAATATAGATTAATAATTTAGTATAGGTCGCGGAAATCAGCTGGATGGGAGAAGCGCAGGAACGGTCGTTGTGGCGATGCTTGTGTGAGGCCTATGTCCAGCAGTTGACGTCTTTCGGCTAAAATGATGATGATGATGATGAATAAGGTTAGATAAAAAAAACATTGGCAAAACCAATAAACATTATTATATTTTATTATTTATGACTATGAATAATCGATTAATTCAAATTATGATCAAGATTTAGGTGCACATTGGTGCACATAGAACTGGCATTTTTTGTAATAATTTTATTTTTTTGTAATGTATTTAACATGATATTCTATAAAGGCATAAGCTAGTTTTAAGATTACAATACTTATTCGTCTTCCATATAAAACTTCTTGTCGGTGTAGCAGCTACGATGAAAGAACCTACCTAAATGTAGTAAGTAGGTTCTTTCATCGTAGTGTAGCAGTCTAAATTTTTCTTTAATGAATGCCAATTTCTGGACATTATTACTTCCTCCATTATCTCTATGTCTGTTGACTATCTTTCCTACTATGTAAGGTAGCCTACCATTTTCCTTCTGAGCTTATAAGATCTAAAGCTAATTTTGTACAGCCTATAGCCACAATGTTATTGTTTATTGAAGATCGCCTTGTTTACATTCATACAACTTGGGAATAGTTATTAAAAGCTCTCAGAGATGGGTAAATATTACTTAAGTCCAAGTTACATATATATTAAGAGCTCTCTCGTTGTATTTTGTATATTGGTACGAAATGTCTGGGATATTTTCACTAGAACTTATCTATTTTTAGAAAAGGATCAAGTGATTCGATGTATCTAATAAATCATTAGTGATTAGCACCACTGTACTCAAGTCTCCGACACTCGGCCATTTAGGCCTTCTAGGCTAGAAGACCTAAATAGCCTATCACAGACCAGTAAGTCTCAAGACGCTGCATAGTTTTGCATGAGAACACAGTCGTAAAATGTTGGCGGGGACCGGGAGGCGGACGGCGCGTTATGGTTGGCCGGCTCAAAAGTTCAGTGCTATGATTCCGTATGATTGGTGCCGCTCGCTGACGGAGTGACGTCCTGATTGGCGACGGGGCGTATGATATGCAGTGCTATTACATATGCTTGGCAACCGGGGGTGTCTGGCGAATCGGCGTCTAGAGGCTTACTGGTCTCTGACCACAATACAATAATTGTGGTTATTCAGAGGATAGCACCGGATCACAATCTGATTATCACTTGCTCTATCGTTTAAGGAAAACATCGTGACGAAACCTGCACACCTGAGAGTTCTCCATACAGTTGTCGATAGTGTGTGTAATCCACCAACCCACACTAAGCCAGCGTGGTGGACTGCTCTGTTCTGTTCTCCCCTTTTTGAGGTGAGCGCTAATGACTGCGACACAGTTCTCTGAACTAATGCAGCTGTTAACATACAAAAAAAAACAGTTTATTCCAATAAAGTTGTTCCTGTTTCCAGCAGTGGAACAATAATAAGCTGGTTAATTATGTATGTAGAGGATAGTACACATACAGCTAACTCCATCATTGTGAAATATACTGCGGTAGTCACCAAGAGACTTAGACTATCGAGTTTCGGATAGATAGGCATCGTAATGCACGGGGATTCAAATACAATCTATTAGTACGAAACATAGATTCAAAAAAACAAGGGAGATACGTCTTGAATAGATAATTGTACGTGGTTAGGTGTCACCGTTTTTCTCCCACTAATTTAACAAACGAAGAAACAAAAGAAAATAAGTTTGTCATATACACTCATATTTTCTCACGCCCACCAAAAATCACGCAGCAACACTAGCAAACTTACTAATTGTACACATGCGTAAATTGCAGGGCTTCAATCAGTAGATGTTCCATCGGTGATGTGATCATCTTGCGCATGTCGAAGAGTCAAGCTTTGTTCCTACTTGGCGTTTTTTGTTGGTCTGAGCTTGGCACTTCTACTTCATTTATTTATCTATGTGTAGAAAATATCTAGAGGTGTTTGACAATAAAATAGTCGATGCAATCAGATAAACCAGACTACCATACATCAAAACGATTAATACTAAAATTCAAAGCTCATGTTAGATACTCGTATCTGTTCGTGACACATCCGTCTCACCGCCACATGTTCGGTATTAGTGATATATGGCGTTCAAATCCAACGATCACAATATACAATGTCAGGGATTATTAGGGGATTCTACTGGATTAGACTTGCTCGGTGGTCTCTCAGACCCTAATGTTTTTTTGCCATGCACATGATCTGACATACGGTCGAGAGCGTTTGAGGACATCTGCCAAAATTTTATTGGACCTAAATACGTTTTATGGGAAATATTTCGGGCAAATGTTATTTTAATTTCAATTAATAAGCTTGTTGATATTGGGTATTCGTGAGAACGTCAGTGGTTACAGTTTGATCTTGACAGTGTCTTTGTTTTGTAAGCAGTAAAGGTGGTTTTCGTTATTCAAGTGTAAGCACTGATGTGAGGTTGACTGTACCTATTTTGTGAAATAGTATGAAGTTTAACGGTCTTGTTTGTTCAAATATTTAATTCCATCGTTATTCGCCGTTTATAGGAACTTGTGGTTGCGACAAATCTATCAATATTTTTTTTATTTTGCTTTGCTTCAAGTGGAAACTGCAAGAGACCTTAATAAATAAAATTGTACAACAATACAACGTTCAAGATTTACAGTACATTTTAGTATCATCATGACTATAAAACTAATCCAGTAATGAGTCTTCAATTCAATATTTAAACTTACACCACTCACTCATGGTTTTGCTATGAGTAGCATCTGTCCATATTATAGATAAAGCATTTAAAATAGCCCACGTGCCTCTATTATTATTTGACTATGAATTTAACCTTACTAAAACTATATAATACACTCACGAATCCGACACTTATATTTTTTTAAACATTAAAATTTGTTAGCAGTGTCACCCCTAACGTTCATACGGCTAATATTGGACTCATGTTCATTCATGATTTAGGGGTCCGTATTGTGTTAACAGTGAAATTAGTATCGAAAGGTGTGACGTAGCACTCGATGGTTATTCATGCGCACGTAATGAAACCAGTTCGTGTACTCGTGTTATGATTTTATGGGGTTTACCGAACCCTTCCAGTGGGCAATTTTTTAAACGGGTATAGCACGGGTTCAAAATGACAATAGGGTTGGTTATTATTCAATAATTTAACATGTGGGCTGGTAAAATGCGTTGCCGAAGCTGCATTATTAACTACGTAGAGAGATTCGCGAATGCCTATATCACAGAACTTATACATTATTAGAAACACAATTATATGGACACAGGTTCGATTTTTTAACTAATGTAGATGCCCAAACGGTTGAAAGTTGAAAGCTATTTTATCGATTCTAGATACTTGATATTAATACATTTTGTGGGTGTAACTGGACGATTTTAATACAATAAGTACTGTTAATGATTTAGAAAACAAACAAGGTGGAACCCAGAATAGAAAAGATACAAGTCTGGAAATGCGTTTTTATAGGAGAGAAACAGTATTATTTCCCAGGACGTGCCAAAGGCGTAGCACTAGAGGGCACTGGTGCGGTCCATTGGAGTTCCCAGAGCTCCTCTATTTTGTGCTGAGGATGGCCACCGTTTGGTTTTAGTCGGTAGGAGTCCGACATCCCTCCGCCTTCCCCAGACGGAGATTATCCATGAGGATTTACCCCCGAAAACAAAAAAAGGTTAAAACTAATAAAAACGTATAATTTAAAATATCACCAAATATATATTCTCAAGATGTTATAGATCTACCTTATCAATTTCTATTCTAATGCAATTCACATTTAACAAACAGAAACGCGCATTAAAACAGAGAGAACAAATAAAACCAATGTCCTGAACTGCTTAGATTAATTTTATAGAGTTATTAATATGCAACACGTCTAGGAATTACTCAGTTAAACGTCAGTTAACGTACACTTCACAACACTTGGCTCAACGAGAGTTTTGCATGGATAATTTGTTTAAAAGGAGTTTACCAGTTTAATCGCAGGTCAAGTAGGGACCGGGCGCCTAAGCGTTTTCTTAATTACACCTAAAATTATACAGTCCGTCCGGAGATTCGGTACCTACTGTCCGTTTTATGTAAGTGGCGTAATTTTTTACTAATGTGAGCCTATGGAAGAAATTAGCTTTTGAAAAATAATATCATCGAAAAACTTGTAAAAGTATTTATGTTATTTTATATTACTGTATTTGGGAAACAAACATAATAATACAGTTACAAACATAAGTATACAAATAGGTAAAACAATGTCCAGAAACAATTTTCTCAGATTATTATCATACAAATTAATAACAACGGATATGAAGTAAAATAATAAAAGTAGATTTTTTTATCGATAAAAAAGATAGCAGTTTACATTCTTGAACTAAAAATATACACTGATGTGCTAATAAAATTAACAAAATAAATCATTAAAATTTACAGCACCACAAGAAAAACAATGGCAAGTTATTTAAAATAAACATACAAAATCTGTCATTCTGTAAAAAAGTTAGATACAACAGTATGTCTGTAATCTCTGTTTTTTCTTACTTGTCTTATTTAGTAAACAATCTCGGCATGCCTTCTTATTGCAATTCGTCAATAATAATTGTCGTTTTTTGTAGCTTTTAGTTTTGTTTTATTTATTTTGTTTATTCTTAAGTAAGTTGTGTATATAGTTGTGTATATGGTAACCAAATAAAAATCGTCATTAATAATAATTATTAAATGACATTATGTTAACAATTGCACACAATAAATATCATTTTTTAACCAAATTACATGTGCAGAACTAGTTATTATATTTTATCACTAGTTATTTGAATAAAGAGACGTACCAAGATTGTTTACTAAATAAGACAAAAGAGAAAAAACAGAATATAGTTATAAGTTGTTGTGTGCGGCAAACTGAGCGCAGAAATATAACCTTTTTCTATTCTACCTTTTTTTGTAAAATAAATTTATTAATTTTCATAATTTTTACTTAAGTCAATAACAATTGTCGAATCGATTCCGGAAACTTATCAAACTGACAATATCGGCGCGACCACTCGGCCTTTGTCAGCCGACCGACTCCAAGCGCTTAATGAAAATCGGCTTGCCCGCTTTCTGCATATAGAGAGGCAATTTACTGAAATGGTCGCATGCCTTCGAACTAATGCGAAATATTGCCATGATCTGCTGATTTACAAACTTCAACTTTATCTGCATAGTAATAAGGGTGTTATGGACTTAAGAGTGTATTCTCACAGATCGATGCCTTCGATACTAAATGATTATGCAAATACTGAAGCTCTAAGAGTATTTAGGTTATATTATCTTCCAAGCGATAAAACGGATGAGTCGGTTGAGATGTCTGTGTTGAAAATATTTGTTTAGGTAGATGACGGACAAAATTCTGTCACATTCGTCTATCTATACCTACTTACAAAGAGAGATGTCCTGACTGACTGAATGATTCATTATCGCAAAGTTACTACTATTGAAGCTAGAATTGTAAATTTTGGGCAGTACCTGGGTCCTTTTTAGGGTTCCGTACCCGAAGGGTGCCAAACGGGACCCTATTACTCTCGCTACGCTGTCCGTCCGCCCGTCCGTCCGTCCGTCCGTCCGTCTGTCTGTCACAGGGCTGTATCTTTTGAATGGTAATAGGTAACCGGTTGAAATTTTGTCAGAAAATGTGTTGCTATGAGGTGTATCACGACAAATACTAAAAACAAAAAAAAGTCTAAAACCATACAAGAAACCTCTAAAAACATGTATT
The DNA here is from genome assembly GCA_949699075.1 of Asteroscopus sphinx. NCBI lineage: Eukaryota > Metazoa > Arthropoda > Insecta > Lepidoptera > Noctuidae > Asteroscopus > Asteroscopus sphinx. The sequence continues at coordinate 18,430,719 of OX453012.1, forward strand.
TTTTTCAACGTTTTTGTTCCTGCTCTATCTTCAAAACGGTAATACATACTAGCGTCAATCTTGGCCTGATTATAGTGCATACTATGTAGTTTAGCAACAAATTCTAAAAATAAGACAAACATAGTCATATGTGGTGGTACCTACGTAAGAAAGAGCTGCAAAAATTCACATTTCGCGTACGATCGTTGATGTCTTTTGATAAACTCTCTTAAATTAAATCGGTTTATATGGGGTATCAGGTCGATGGGTGGCACGGAACCCCTACTGCGTGAGTCCGACTCACACTTGGCCGGTTTTTATTTGAAATAACCCACTAAGAATTTTCGGAAATTCCTACCGCAAAGGGGTGATATAAGGACTTTTCTAAAATCTTTTCTCCTGGATCGAATCAGTTAAAACTTGGGGAGAAAAAGGTTTTAACTTTTAAGTAAACAATGAAATGGGTACCTATTTCTTGCTTTTCCAAAACTATCCAGACTTCAGTGGGGTATTAAAGTTTGTATGGATTTTTTTAAAATTATTGCGTGGCTCAGTTGAATCGAAACCAGCACCAACAGGTATAAATATTTTTTGAAGAAATGAATAAATATCGTGTTTTAGGGTTTTGCGAAAATTATAGAGGCATTGGTCAGGTTCAAGCTTAAAACTTTCTTCATTGGGTGAAACTGTACATGATATCTACACTTCAAAATAAAAAATAATCAAGGAAAACACATTTAATTTTATCAGTTTCCTGAACCTGCGAGGCACATTATGTTAAAACTTTACACGAGGGAAGCCGCAAGCTAGTTTCCTACACATAACATAAAATCACGCCTGTATTTCCCCGAAGGGGAAGGCAGAGGTGTATTGAGCACACCCACATTTCACCAGTTATGTTATAGTCCCATGTAATAGGGGGCGAGCCAATTGCCATTAACCGGGCACAAATCCAGACTCCAGGCTGCTACTGAGAATTTCCTAATGAAAAAACCCAATAACACTTTGCCCGACCTGGGAATCGAACCCACCCCACGCTCAGCAGTCGCGCTTGCAACCACTAGACCAACGAGGCAATCCTATACATACTTGTATGTTTTCCAATAAAAATATGGGTGTAATACGAAAGAACTGTTTGAAGCACTCGGTAAATAATTATCAAAGGAAATTCATATTCTACGAATGTACTTTTTTAAAGTCATGTTGAATAAATATCCATTGAAGTGCGTATTTGCGCACCAAAGCCACAAATTTACCGCAACACAGCTTTACATCAATTCAAGCTACCATACGGTACTCGTTAAAACGCCAAAAGTTTTATGGTTAGCTTAGTCTCGTACAAAATTTGGGCCGAATAGAGAGGCTTTTCATTTTCACCTTTAATTCAGAGTTTTCAGCAAGCCTTCAACGGCCGAACTGATTTTAATAACCATATACGCCGTGATGAAATTATAACATCGGCATTGACAGAGTTTTCAAACTTTAAAACTATGCCGTTTTCAACTAAACTCCAAATATTCTGGGGTTCATACAATAAAGGTTTAATTTTAACCAGTGTTAATATGTTAGTCTAGAAAGTTTACGCTTAAATTTTAATGTGAAATTTGTTTAATCACATGTATGCGACCTTGCGAAAGTAATTTTGTAGCTTTGCTTGAGAGGAACAGAAATTATGTAATTATGAAACTTTTGTCTCACAAAGTTTTTGAATTCGGTGGATATTATGTCCAATTTCGTTATTTAGACTTTCTGCTGTTTGTGCCATTTTTGGGGTTTCGTATCAAAAGGGTGGCAACGGGACTGTATTACAATATTTTGTCTATTAATTACGGTCGAATTTCGACCATTGGGTGACCTTTCGTGACCCATAAAACCGTTTTCATGAAAACTGCTGAGTTTTAAATTTCTGTGGTTTTAACAGTGAGCCTTTAAATGCCAAGAAATGGGTCTAGCCACAGATAATATAATGGTCTAGCTTAACTGCGACTTTGACAATATTAATAGATATTTCCAAAGCTTTTATTACATAAATTGAATGTGAAAAATATTAAAATAAAAGTTATTGAGTTTGGGACTCTGATCAGACCGTAGCTAGAGATGAGAACCGTGAAACACAATAAAGCATAAAACTTGTGAAATTATCATAAAAAGTAATCTTTATAGTAACAATAATTTTATATACTAAAGTTTTCATATAACGTAAGTAAATTTCTTGTAAAATATATTATATAGTGACAATTTTATTCATCATCATCCACCTACCTGTATCCCAGTTTATTTGGGATCGGCGCAGCATGTATTTTTTCTTTCATACATCTCTATTAGCCGTCACCTCAAGTTCTGTTTCTTCCTATTCATATCATCTTTCACACAAACCATCTATGTTTTCTTGGTCTGCCTATTTTTTTATAAGCCATCCACAGTCATTATATATAACTTTTCTCCTAAAATGCTCCTAATTCGTCGGCATAAATTCATAGGTAAATTAATATATAATATAATAGTATACAGACAGAAATTATATTTATGTAAACAAAAAAATAATTTGTTTAGACGTTTTTCGATTTATAAAATAAATAAATATTTTTGGGACATTTTTACACGTCACCATCTAGTCCCAAACTAAGCAGAGCTTGTGCTATGGGTACTAGACAATGGATATAATACTTATATACGTTTTTTTTTTTTTTGTAAATACATACTTATAATACATTTATAACTACTGTATACGGAAAAACTGTCAATGTCAATAATAATTAAGCATTTATCTTTTTCCTGACTAAGTAGTAATCATAGTTAGTTACCTTTATTTTAATTCTTCTCCTAGATACTAGTGGAAGTAATGGAAGATCAAAACAAAACGAATATCTACAAAAACCAACAACACTACAACAAAAATCAGAATTTCGTCTGAAAAGTCAAATGTCAGAACAAGTTAACGAACATAAAAAATCACGCCCAAAATTTTCTTTATTAAAACTTTCTCCATTACAAAGCCAAAGAACATTCAGTTTTCAATTTATTTACGTGAACTCCGAATCCGAAATACGCGGAATTTTAAAAACTAAACAAACTGTCAAAGTCCATTAGAGTATTCTTTATACAGCAAACGTTTTGGATTGGAACAAGTTTAATCAGAGTTGATGCAGTGCATACAGTGGCTGAAAGTAATCTGATACTTGTTCAACAAATCCGGTGACTTGTCGTGTGACATCGGGGGCCACGTGCATGGACTATGTTAGACAGATATACATCGGTACTGTACTATTATACTATAACGGGAATATACTAAAGTTAATGCCTATATCACAATGTTGTTAGTGTGTTAAAATCAAGGATAGATTATTATTATTTTACTATTATTTCTCTGTGTGTGCATAAATTTAATAAATAATAGATACGCTGTATTTGCAATAAACTATGATGATTATACACATATTAATAGGTAAATCAAAGTCTTTGTTGGCCCTTTATTTTCATCTGGTACAAGAAATTGCAAATACATATTCGTGTTTCCAAGTATTCGCCTTTTTCTACACTAATGTTATAAAGGGGAAAGATTTGTATTTTTGTGTGTATGTTTGTAATGAATAAACTCAAAAACTACTGTGCCGATTTCAAAATTTTTTTCACCTTTAGAAAGCTACATTCACCCTAAGTAACATAGGCTATATTTTCATGTCCACCCGTGCGAAGCGGGGACGGGCCGCTAGTAGAATATAATTTGATGACTATTCTTTTATACCATCGCATTTACTTGCAGCCATTTTAAATGTCAAAAATAAATTAATGTGAACACAAAAAGGTGGACCGACGACCTGGTGAAGGTCGCGGGCATCCGCTGGATGCGGAAGGCACAGGACCGGTCGTTGTGGCGATGCTTGGGGGAGGCCTATGTCCAGCAGTGGACGTCTTTCGGCTGAAATGATGATGATGAACACAAAAATTTAGTTTTATTCGATTTGTTATCGTCCTCTAAATTAAGTATACTATTGTTTTGTTTGTTAAGGTTTAATAGTTAAAAGAAACTAGAAAAATTTACAAACTTACGAACTTAATTATAACAGTAGTATTTTCGACAATCTATTTAGTCAATCCACAACCGACTTCGGAGGGAGGAACTTATGAGTATCACCAGTTGTAACAGCAGCAAAGGAACCTAGTGTACATTCTTAAGATGACCCACGCACTTCACAAACAAAAGTCCATCAACCAAACCAAGAAAGGTGAGATAAGCGATGCAGAAACAAGATCGCTAATGTATTTAGAAATCAAACATAGCCGGTAGCGCAACCCGACACCGGGCTTACCTCGACTTTAAACAAACATTCCGACGAATCCGAAATAACACTATAAATCATTTTCCCTACAAACTAACATTTTTTCTGGTGAAATTTGTTATTTCGTGACAATCTGTTCCGCTATTTGCTTAGCGTCACTAAACAGATGGCTCGAGTGCATCGATCATATTCAAATATTATTCATTTTTGAGTGCAACGGATTTCTTAAGTTTGACAGTGAACTAATAGTGGCTTATGGTGGAATTTCATTAATTTTCGTCTAAGTTTTTGAAAAAAATCATTACGGAACATAATACGGAAAGTTAATTATTTTTTTGTTTGCTTGAAAGAGAATTTTAGGAATTGAAAATAAACAATCACGTAGGTATTAGTTTCTTTATAAGATACTATTTCTAACACATGTTTTGTTAATCAAATCACATCACAAATCTTGATTATTTCTCTTATTCACTAAAGAAAAACCACCGTCATTTTATTTTACTTCGTCTAACTTCTCCCCAACAGTCCCCACTCCACCATCAGCGAACTCAGCCTGATCAAGTTCAAGATTGAAAAATAAATCCTAACAAGCATTAGTAGACTTTTTGCAACAAACCAACAACTACGATTGCACTTCGGCGTTCGTATCATGTTCGCAATGCTATTAGGAGCTGACATTTGCTCTCTTGCTGTACGGGCATTCGGGGAATCTCGAAATTACTCATCTGGTATTTCAGTCACGGGCCACAGTGCCGATCCAATGCTGATTTTTACTTCTTTCAATTCCAATTGCACTATTTCACCAGGTAATTTGTCTTCATATTTCGCTGAATTGACACGGAGCTTGGGTAAAGTTGCTTGCTGATAAGTGTAATTTATAACAACATTGAATTCATATTTAACGTAGTGTGAAAATTCGTATTTATTATATCACAGTTTTGCATTCAGTTCTCTATTACATATTATATTACTGAGATCTTGTTTAAATTAATACACTGAGTTCTCGTTTTATTTATCAATTTTTAGTATTTATCATCTACGTGTATAATTAATAATGTATCTATTTATAACGTCGTAATATGTGTTCTAAATTCCAAATTTTTTATCCACATACTGTTTTTAACACCTACACACCAATTATTGATCCCACAAAGATGTGACGAAAGCTACCGGATCTTTAAATTAGTGATGAAAATTACCGTAGCCGTTCCGCTTGGCATTTAATAACAAAATATGACACACTTTTTATGATTTATTGACAACTAGTTATGAAATAAGAAATAGATTGGATGCCAAAATTAAATTGTTCTAAAATAATTCTGGTCAATGTTTAAAAAAGCCTAATTTGTGTATCGTTTATCAAAAGAAACTTATTGACTTAATGATTTGATTTAAATAAAACACAAAGTCAATAATAAAATATCCCGTCTAGACCAGATCAGGGCAAAGGAAAAAACTTTTTAAAGTACCCTCGAGATCAAATTTGTTAGAAGCGCCGTGAGTTAGTGAACGTCTAGTGAAAGAAAAAAGTCCCCGAAACAAATTGTTGGCAAACGAGAGAAGTGTCCAAGAGCGAAAATATGTTGATTGAATAAAGAAAAACTATTAAAAGTTTTCCCTTGGAGTTTCTGGTTCAGTTGCGACAGACAAAACGGGCGCAGTGCGTGGAACGGCGTTGCAACTTTAGCTATATTATTGTGCATTGAACTTATACCCTTTGTTATACGCTAAGATTTTTTTCTCAAAGCCTTTAAGTTTTCTGGGCTTACAACAAGACTTTAATATTAAATAGAAAACCGTAACAGAAAAACTGTTTCTATAGTTCTTCCCAAACAACATGTTTTGTGTTATTCACTTTTGTAAAACTTCTTCTTCTTCTATCGTGTTGACATGAGCTACATAATGATAATAGCTCATGCCGTGGGGAAAAGATTAGCCAGTCAGCAGGTTGGTAGCGGAGCTGACTGCCCAAGATGCGCCGGACGATCAATTAAATATCGTCACTTTGTAAAACTGAATAATACAAAATGTTGTTTATGTTCATGTAAATTAACTGATTATTGTATAGTTTTACAAGATCAGTTTAAAATTTAATAATAATATTCTTGGTATTCCAAACAATCAACAGTAATTCCTCTATATATATCTGAATGTATAAAAAAAAATACAATAGTTCATCGTAGTTGTCCACATTTTGTTTCATTTACAATTTGCTTTTAATCATTCAACAACATACAACACTGTTTATTGTTAACACGTAAACAAAAATCACTAATATCTAAACAGAAAAGTTGTCATAGCCAAAAGTTTTTGTGGACGCAATATCAGTACTAAAGTAAGTTTCCCTTACCCATAAGATTCGTATAACTTTCTTAATACTTGGACGAGATTATACCCACTCGGCCGTATGGTATACTCAACAATATATCCTTATAATAATAAAAACGACAATTCCCTTTTATTTGTTGCATTAACTTCTACGGCTATAGTAAACTAATATGTAATATTTTTGGTTATTAATTCTGCTCAATAAAATCGAATTGTATTAAGATACTTTGGAATATATGGGAATAATAAAAGTTATTTCATAGATGGTAGCAGATGACTTATTTATTTTGTGTTAGCTATACGAGGGAATTTTTAAAAGATAGCGTGGCGTAGTTCACGACTAAGCGCTGGTTGTTTTTTTTCTCTAATTTTTACTAGGCTGCTTGAAATACTTATTACACCTATTCAAAACAGTATGTATTACAGATAATTCCCTATTAATGACAAAAATACTTTAATTTAATTTTATAGTTTAGTTTTCATTAAGTGAAATATTGTATTTTAACGAAGTTTGCCAGTGCTTATATTTTGTTTATGCTATATTGGTAACCGACTTCAAAAAAAGGAGGTTATCAATTCGACACGTATGTATGTAATATTATTGGAACTGCAATATATTCACATATGATAATCTATTGGGCTTTCGGGCTTCCAAACAAATATACAATTTTTTTATAGGTGCATGTACGTATGTTTCTATGTATGTATGTTTGTCCACGCATTTCTCTGAAAATATTAATCAGATTGTGACTATTAATTTTTTTGGCTTACATTTACTTTTACTTGGGGAACAGTGCAAGTTTCAACAAAATCGGTTCAGTAGTTTTCAGGATATGGACTAATACGTATAAGTGTGACGGCCGGCTGTGTGGCTAATTGATACAAGTTACATGTCAAAGGGAAGACATCTCAAAATCTTGGTCAAATTCTAATGCATCTAAGAAAAATCTTTAAATATGTACAACAAAACTATTAACTAGTACTCATTACAAACAAATTTTCCAGTTTTTACTTGAAACTAAAAATTACGAAATAAAAAAAGTAATTTAAAAAATATTAAATCGATATCATGAAGAAATAACTCATAATTGTGAAACAATATTTTTATATGTACACGAAATTAACGAAAAAACAAATTAAGGGCCTAGGTATAATTTTTTTGAGGTTGGAGGTCTCTTCTATTTTGTTTAAGTTTTATATTCTATGGCTTTGCTGACACCGACCTCAAAAAAAATTGCAGGCCCCTAATTTGTGGAGGAAAAGTAGTTAGGAAATACTAGAAATAAAACTTAGTTCGGGCAATAAATGTTAATTTTTTCAAGCATTTGCTGAAGTTTCCAAAAAAAATGGTGTAAAATATGTGTAGCCAGAAACCATAAAATGAAAAAAATAAAAACCACAATAGGTTAAACTCGAAACTGTCACATTGAATTATTTGCATACCATTACAAGGGGCGCGGTCCGAATACTTCTCATTCCAGTAGCAGCCTTCGAATAATTCACTCAATGATTCTTTTTTAAACGGGCCGACGTCAATTAAAATAACGTCGGTTTATTTTTTTTCGGTTTCCCCAAAATGTGTCGGACGGGCGACGCGGCTTTTGACTCTTTCGCCGCGATAGGCACATTCTACAGGTGCAATGTCTGCTGGTGGCCAGCCGTGTCAACCTGACGGTTGACAATAATACTTATTCATCCTTGACCTTTATTTTCAAATAAATTTCAACCTTATTTCTTTCTTCGTAAAGATCATGATAAGGTGCAGCAGTGTTGTTAATATTTTAGTCACCAGCAAAAAAGTCAGGTTTCAAATGATGGAACATTTTAGTTGGTTAGACCTCCGTTTGACTCTTATCTGTTGAGGTGTTTAACGTGCGAACTTATTTTTTTCCTTCAATCATAAAAGGCTCGATGCGTGCAGTAATTAAATGTTGATACAATCTTGTTTCCTTACAAGAGCGGATATATTTGTGATTTAAGTAAAATTAAAAAGAGGGGTCTATACTTAAACTTCGTGGTGTTTGATGAAAACATTAATTTCCCACGGGGACTGTACGCGGTTTATTATTTCATGAAAGGCGAACATTAAATTTAGTTTAAGAGTGTTGTTATACTAAATATATGTGCAGATAAAACGTTTCCTTTTATTAAGAACGGAGAACAATTAGGTTGTATATCAAGGCGGAGGACTAACAGAATTTTAGGGAAGTGGAGAAAAGATTCATTTATAATATTAAGCTAGCAGGTTCTAGTAACTTAGTCATTCCTTGAGTCTTTTTATGTTTCAAATACTTAGGTACCAAGAGTAAGTTTTTAGACTTTCCTTCCCGCTAATTATCTTCATTAACCTATATTCTTATTTTTCATACGAAATTTTAAACAGCCAATATGCTATTCATTCCCTATTTCCTTCTTAAAGGGGTCATCTAAAGCTTTATTAGTATTGGTACTTACCACGATGTCACCATTAGCGGAACCATTAATTATTCAATCAAATTCTTACATATCGGCTTTCACGAGGGAACCTTTACAATACCATATACGTGGATCTAAAAACCTGTATTAAGACAATATATTATTAATCTTTAATTTACTTTATTAGCACACTCCCCTACGCAGTGTAGATACCCTCGCCCTAGGGATTTGTACGAGAGCGAAAATTTAAATTTGAATGACCCTCTGCAATCACCTATAGTTAGAAATTTCGGTACATTTACCTACAAGAGTAAACATAGACGGGTTTTTATTTACCCAAGAAAGGGATTGTTTTTGAATAATAAATTAATTAATTCTGGCTGTAATTGGTAAACAGAGGGGACCAATTATATCACTTCTTTATATCCAAAAAATTTGGTAAACCAAAAATTTTCTTCAACATTTTAATCTTTTACTATGTGACCAAATATTTCTGGTGATGGATAGTAGAAACAGACTGTATCTGAAATCTTGAAGAGAACTTGGTGAATCAAAACGAATGGATATCGTATATCACAAAGCAAGTTTACATACTATATTCAATTCAAGGGTCGCCAACCTTGACACAACTCTTGAAGTGGTGTCTCGTGACAATAGATAGTTTGTCGATAATATTATCATAGTGATGGAAAATATACACACCCGCCTAGTAATTTACAGGATGACTGGTTGAACGAGGGAATGTTGAAGGGGAGGATATTCAGTACTTGATTCACGTTCCAAATATGTATGAAAATGGCACTTTAATTGTTGAAATATTTTTCAGATCCTTTTAATCAACAACTGTGGACGCTATTCCGCGCTAACAAATCAAAGTTTCATGCAGTGAGGTAGTACACCCAGCATGGCAGTATCCATCGGTCACTGTTTCCACCCTCTTCGCCTTTTGTACGGTCGACCGCACGTCTGTGGTTACAATTTGACATTGACAGCGCCTTTATTTAGTTAGCCGTACAGGTGGTTTTCTAATTGAAGTGTTACCACTGTCATGCAGTCGACTGTACTAGCCAGCAGAACCCTCAGAACTTGCGTGAGCATTTTTTCTCCTGTACGCGTGATTGATCGTGGAATATATTATTCACAATTTATTTTTAAACTATTTGTACACATACCATATTCTTGAATATGTCACTCGTTCACCTAGTCATGCTGTATTGGTCTATCGATGTAATAGTAGGTAATATTATTATACATTAACGAATTGAATACTAATACTCTCACAATAATACATGGACACATTGTTATTAACATTCATAAATACATAAATATTATTAATAATTAATTTAAACATAGTGTTATGGGCAAAACCATTGGCATTTATTACTAACCTACATGAATTAATTTACTGCACTGGAACAAGCCGTTAGTAACCGTTACTAGTGTTGGTTTGGCTATTATTATGTTTTATTGATCATTGGATACTAAGTAGTATTTAGTAGTTGTTATTTTATTTGTGTAGTAATAGAGCTCCTTGTGAAAGAGCTCATCCGGGATAGCACTACCACCGTACCTTTTTTTTGTTTTTGTTTTCGGGTGGAAATCTTCATGGATACCCTCCGTCTGGGGACGGCGGAGGGGTATGTCAGACTCTTACCGGATCTTATAGAGGAGCTCCGGGAAATCCATTGGACCGCGCCGGTGCTCCTCTAGTGCTACGCCTTTGGCGCGTACCGGGATAACAATATTGTTTTCCCCACAGCAGCTCGCGACCACCACGTACTGTTGTCCTACCGTACCTACCAAGCATCACTGTTTGGCATGGCATCATCACTGGCCAAACAGTGATGCTGCATTGCTATGTTCCAGTGTGAAGAATTTTCATTACAGTGACTTTTGCTATAACATTCATATTATTATTATGTTTTGATTCTTTATGGAAATCCAAAACGAAAAATTACAAAAATGCATATAACTGCTGTTAACTGTTCGTTGCAATAAACAGCTTTACATATAATGCTATTGTCATTACTTACAAGACCTGCTGTAAGAAACTCCGTTGGCGTTGCCTGTTCTTTGTGAGAGCAACAACAAAACACGTAGTGCACCTAATATACATTTTAATTCTCATTACTTACTTAAAACACTGAGTAAAGTACTTTGCTGTACTCTTATGCAAATATTAAGCGAGTAATGAGAAGCTAACTACTTGCGATTTAAAATAGGCGAGGTTACTCCGCTAGTAGATCAGGGGGGTAGTGCCAAATAGATAAGAGAGAACGTGGAAGCTAGGATTAGGAATGAATAGTCTTACATGCACTTTCGAGAAGCTGGGTTTGTTTGGTGAATTTTGAATGTTGTGTACTAATTCGTCGGGTAGTTGAGCTGTGGTGATCATTGGGGAGTTAGTTTGATAAGAGTGTTATGTTTGTGTTGTTATGTAATCAGTAAATGCTATGCCTTTTGAAGATATATTTACCGTAAAGTAAGTTTAAGCAAGTACAGCCTTTATTTTTAAAATAAAATATGAAATATGTACTATATAATAAGACAGATGACAAAACCAATAACCTTATTCGTGATGCTTTCTTATTTGCAGATCTTATCTTATAAATCTAATACAAATAATTTAAAAAATCTATTTGCAAAACAAAAACAACGGAAACTCAAGAAGCTGAAATCCAAACACAATTACCTAGAATTTGACGTTCAAATGAAGTTTGTGGACCGAAAAAAGAAGTTTTAATATAAAAAGGAACAATAAGCCTTTGAATATTAAAGCGAAAAAAATAGCATTGGATTGGTGAAAACATAGCATAAGTTCAAAAGGCAACTCATTAGGTGACCGCCAAAGAAATGTTCGGGTTGTAATGAGCTAGCTAGCGGCGATTAAGACGTACAAACTTGAACCAGCCCTGAGACAACAGCCGACGAGGAACACGGAATGTGAATTGTTGGATATGACAGCAAGTAACAAACAGTTCTGACTTTGAAGGCAAACTTTGCATTCCTGTATGCGATGAAGAACGATAGATGTTCGTAAGTTCTGTATTTTACTCGTAAATAACTGGATCATGCGAAGAAATTATGAGGCTTTAGTATCAACAATTCGACGGAAACTTTCTAATGTACAAGTTAATCAGAACTATTACCTGGATAGGATTTATGCTATCCTTGCAGTATTATAGACTCTTCTTGTTGCTAATCCATCCAAAATAATCCCTAATGGCCAAAATAAATATCTTATCCATCCACGATTTTCCCTACTAGCAATATAAATTTTTCCATAAAACTTATGTCGATTTTTTTCTCTAGTTGGGCAATTTATCTATTCCTCCAACTTTGGGATCTTCTTAATAATTTTGTTTACTGCCATATCTGTTATCCGACAAATATTCTGACATCTGAACACCTCCTATTTACCGAAAACTTTTCCGTCGTAGCTAATTTATTTTCCGACTAAATCTTATGAATTCGGGCTCGCGAGCGGCCTGCACGCGATCTCAGTCAAACTCGACTTTTTGATAACGCCATTATATTATATCGTAGATTTATTTTTGTTTTATCTACGTTTGGAATTCAATTAGATATTATTTCTAGGCTAAATTGAATTTGTTTATTTTCTTTGGTGCCTTGGGATTAGATTAAAAGCATTTGAACGAAGTAAGTCTTTTCTATTGTGGTTGTTTAAAACACACCATTGGATCTCCTGTACTTGTAACTTTTCAAATAAATGAGACCCAAGATGTTCTAGAAATCAAAACGATTTTAGTATCTCTTTACGATCTGAAGATGTGTGGATTCTTAAAACTTGAAAACAGGTTTATAGCTATTTTATGAAGCAAATGAATTAGTATTATCGTATGATAAGTAGATACTGGATGAAGCTAATAAAGTCAAGTTTTCAACATAAACTTTAGATACTTGAGAAATTTTAAAGTCAACATCTTCTCAACGAACTTCACACACATATTGCTTGCAACACGAAGTTATATGAATAGCATAAAAATATTGACAAAGCAAAGAAATTAAAGTCAAATATAAAATTACGCCTTATTTCGAGAATGTTTATAGTATTAAAAAGTGAAAATAATAAATATATCTACTCAAGAATACTAGAAAACACCGAAAACTAAGTAGAAGATTAATTATTCCAATAACATTAAATGAATTTCGAGGAATTCGCTGCCGAAGCAAACCATTTGAATTTAGAAAAGTGAAAATAATAAATATATACATAACCAGCCCATTACTGTCGCACAGCTGGGCACGGGCCTCTTCTCAGTACGAGAAGGCCTAGGCCTTAGTCCACCACGCTTGCCTAGTGTGGGTTGGCGGACTACACACACCATTGAGAACTGTATGGAGCACTCTCGGGTGTGCAGGTTTGGTCACGATGTTTTCCTTGACCGTTAAAGCAAGTGATAATCGACTATAAACCCGCAAATAAATTCGAAAAGTCAGAGGTGCGGGCCGGGATCGAACTCACACCATCCTGTATTGAAGGCAAGCGTTCAACCACTAGGCTATCACTGCTCCAATAAATATATAAACACTCAAGAATACTAGAAAACACCGAAAACACTATAAGTAGAACATTAATTATTCCAATAAAAAACTCTAAATGAATTTCGCGGAATTCGCTGCCGAAGCAAACCATTTAAATTAGCCCCCGATAACTTGAAAACCGAATGAAAAGGGTTTAACCAGGAGAGTTCCAATTAGCTTGCTGTTATTTTTCCATTCCGTTCGTCGTATCAAAAACTGGGTCGGCTGGAAATCGATCACTTATTTTGAGGACTTAAAGTTTGTTTCAGTTTTACATTTTGGATAAAAACTGTCTAGTTTATAACTGTTAGTTTCTTGAAAGTGCAGAATGATACCAAAAATGAAATGTTAATAGCACATGACATGATAGTCACGTTAAGGCTCTCAAAACCATCAAAGCACTATAATTTTAAGTTAATGAATAGTAAGTACTTTCACAATATCACACAATAAAAGACAAGTCATGTCAGGTTATAGGACGTTCGACTTCTTTAACCGTTCGCAGCAAAGTATTGAAAGTGATGCCGTCCTTCGAATGACAATGCACGTTGGCTCTGCGTTTACGAGTCATTTAATGTCCGTGCTCATGACCAAGCGCTGACACCTATAAAACCTCTTTTCCAAACAGCTAAGTGGTTTATAGTAACTTTGCTACTCTATTCACTTTTTTGTTTACCGTACAGTCACAATTTTGGCCACCAAATTTCCCGCAGTGCCCTACCGCAGTAAACAGAAATGATTGATTGTCTATCTATTAATTACAACAATATTTGCTGCCATCATTCATACTGACTTAAGACAATAGCCCTTGTGAAGTTTGCTCAATTTCTCAACCGTTTTAAGAACTCTTGCTACTAAATTGGCTTTGGCAGTCAAGTATTTTAATTTAATGGATTCGCAGGTATCGTTTTGTAATTAATAAGCTATTGAACTTCAAGTAGGTTAATTTTATTTAATGTTAAGGGTTGGTTGTTCGGTTTTCCGCAGTTATCCGTTTTATTCTTCTTCCTGTGCCATATCCTCATCAGACGTCAGTGAACCGCACAGAACTTGTTTTTATCTTGTGCTAGTCTGTATAGACTGGCAGCGTCATTGATATTAGTCTAGCCCTTGAAGTTGTCAATCCAGGCTAATTTCTTCTTCCCCTGCTCCTTTTGTCCTCTATCTTGCCCTCGAGTGTTATCCTCAAACAGTGTCCTCAAAATACGATTATATTTTCCGTTCCTATTATGTGTCCTTAATATGAGATTATCCTTCTTTTAACTGTTTTTAGTAACTCAAGGTTTTTCTTCATTCTTCTTAAATGCATAAGATCTTCAACATTCTTCTATAATGCCACATCTCAAATGGATTTTTTCATTTTTTCCGTAAGAAGTGTTTACATGGTTAAAATAATTTGTAAACTAAAAAGATGAAAATGTAATCTTAACCTACTAATATTATAAACTAGCCTTCACCTGCGGCTTGTGGCTCTTGGGACCAGTTTATTTTTACGGGGTAAAATGTAGGCTATATGTTATGGTCTATCTGTGTGGTAAATTTCATTTAAATTCGTTAAGCTTTGTCAGCGTAATTGAAGGACAAACAAACAAACATCTATACTTTCGCATTTATAATATTAGTAGGTTGCTTGGCTAATTGCGAACGAACCCTCCTTAAAAATTAATCAAGTTGGCATTTTTTTTTAATTAGATTAAAGTCTTCGTCTTCATCTCAGTTCCTGTCAGGTTCAATTTGTTGTGTCGAACAAAAAATCTAAGCCGAAAAGTCTTAATTATAGCTTGTATAAATCACCTTTATATTGTTGTATTATGCAGAGACTATTGTTTCATGCTCACACTGATACATAAACAAAACAAAGTTTTCCCAAAGGGATGCAGTAGACGGCAGACACCCTGTATGTAGTACTTGAAACTGTAAACTTGGAGGAAGCTGATCATGCACTTGCTAATTAACAAATGATCCGTTCTTAACAAAGACGACTAATAAAATACTAGACTATAATATAACGTCTGTATTCCCTGAAGGGGTAAGCAGACGCGTGGAGTTGTATACTCAAAACTTTCCATTGAAATTGAGTCCTACGTACCTAATACTGGACGAGCCCGTTGCAATTTTAGCCGCAAAGTCTGTTTTTTCTTTCTTGTCTTATTTAGTAAACAATCTTGGGCACATATTTTTATTCAAATAACTACTGATTTTAATTACAAGTTCTGCACATGAAATTTGATTTAAAAAAAAATTAGTATGAAAATGACTTTTAATAAATTGTTAATGACTGATTATGATGTTTACTAAAAAAGACAAGCATGAAAAACCGGCCAAGAGCATGTCGGGCCATGCTTAGTATTATAGGGTTCCTAATTACAAACGAATCAAATCGAATATTAATCATTGCTATTTTAGTTTTTGCAAACAGCGCCACCTAGCGCTGAATTTAAGAAGCTAAATTTAAGAAGTGTTTCATATCAATATATTAAGACAAAGTTTCTTTTTGTGATTTTTTTAAATAGAAAGTAACTAAAGGAGCATTATTTACTTAAATCATTTTTCTCCAAGGTCAATGACCTATGAACTAGGACGTCTTAAGTATTTTTCAGTTTTCTCACTATAACTCAAAAATTTATAATCACATTATACTTGAAATAATTTTAAAAGAGAGTTTTTATAAAGGTCTATCAATGTGGAAGACTATAAGTTTCTACGTTGCATTGTTTAGAAATGGCAGGGGGGAGGGCACATTGCAAGCCACTTTGGCGAACTGTATTTCGCAGATGGTATACCTGATAAAAAGTTATGTATGAAACATTACCTTCATTTTAGTAGACCTATTCAATGATACCCCACAAGAGGGGGTGGAGCGAAAAAAAAATTTCATCCCCATTTCACACGTACCTATGGGCGCTACCCCTAAAATACGTTATCAAGATTTTTTTATTCTTTTAAAATTGAGATCTATATCTAAACCATTTTAGAACAAAATTTCATTTACTTATGTTTATAACTGTAGAAGTTATTAAGCTGTAAAGGATTAGGACAGACGGACAGACGGACAGTAAGCAGATGGACAGACGGACGGACATGACGAAACTATGAGGGTTCCTTGGACTATGGAACCCTAAAAATATGATGTGAAATTGTTAACATAATGTCTTTCAATAATTATTATTGACGAATTGCATTAAAAATACATGCCATGATTTTTTTACTAAATAAGACAAGTATGAAAAAACAGAGTGTATAGTTTGCGATTCGTCTACCTAGTCTGGTGATTTATTATGAACAATAATTTTCATTGTTCATTTAGACATAACATAAAATCACGCCAGTTATGTTATAGTCCCATGTAATAGGTTACATGGGACTATAACATAACTGGCGAAATGTGGGTGTGCTATACACCTCTGCCTACCCCTTCGGGGAAATACAGGCGTGATGTTATGTTATGTTATGTATTCAGCGAGTAATATTTTTTTTACTGATGGGGTTGCCATTTGGCTACTACATTCCCCTTAAGGCCTTAGGCCACCACGCTGGCCAAGGGCGAGCCTATTGCCATTAACCGGGCACAAATCCAGACTCCGTGTTGCTACTGAGAATTTCCTAATGAAAAAAACCCAATAACACTTTGCCCGACCCGGTAATCGAACCCAGAACCCCACGCTTAGCAGTCGCGCTTACAACCACTAGACCAACGAGGCAATCCTCATTTTCAGTAAAAGATCCAATTTATGGGTGAGTAGTTTTTAAACTGTCACGGATTCCACTCATATTGAACTATGGTTACGAGACTTACAGTGCACAGATAAATCAAAACAAAATCTTCACAACAACAGCAAAATAACAACATTTTGGTCACGAGAAGAGTCTTCTCGTGACCACGGCTAATGCAACTTTGCCGAATCGTCGAGATTAGTCAAAATGTTGTTTTCATTTATCTGTGTGCGAAAAGTCCCGCAACCATTGTTTAATATAATTTTCAACACACTTGCTCGTAAAGTGGCTCTTATTGCACCGATTTTAGGTTCATAATGTAGCTTATAAGGCACGTGTGCTTTTTTCATTATATTATTGCACTAGTGCTTTTTACTTTACAGTTTATTTTTAAATCGCAGCAAAGAGTTTTTATGCCTAAACAAAATTCAAAATTTTTGGGAATAAATCAACTGTATTAATTAAAATATGCTAAATAAACATTTTATTTCATCAAATTATTTATTTTTGTCAACAAATTAATATTAATTTGTTTTAAATCATCATCATCATCATTTCAGCCGAAAGACGTCCACTACTGGACATAGGCCTCCCCCAATTAAGGGGGGGATATGCCATAATCGCCACGCTTGGCAGGCGGGTTGGTGTTTTAAATAAAAAAATCCATTTATAATATTTTTAATATTAGGCTGTATGGCGGTTTCTTTCGACCACCTGCGCACGCATAGCTGTATGTCACCGTGCGATTACATTACAGTAATCCGCGCGTCATTTTTCACAAATTCAATATTTGTCTAAAATGTATGTTTTATTCCTCGCAAGTGTGTTGAAAAACGTCGTATGACACGCGTGAGCATTGACTATTATACTCTCGGCTCCATTACGCCCTCGCCTTCGGCTCGGGCTGCAATCCAGCCTCGAGTATAATAATCAACTTAGCTCACTTGTGTCATAGTGTACTATTATGGGTTGATAGCTAACTGACGACATTAACATTGTAATTGATTGGACACCAGTTTACGTTAGTGCATGTCGATGGTGACAATACCAGTATAAGCAGACACTATCTTGCATGAAACTCACATACTGATACAGTTCCGCTTATAATGGTTATTTAACCATTTAACAACCAGTTGATTGATAAAGTTCTGGAGTGGTGACCGCGTACTGGAAGGCGCAGCGTGGGTAGCTGGGTAGGCCCCTCACAAGGTGGACCGATGACCTAATGAAAGTCGCGGAAATCCGCTGGATGTGGAAACTAGTGGAAAGCGCAGGACCGATCGTTGTGGCGATGTTTGGGGGAGGGCTATGTCCAGCAGTGGACGTCTTTCGGCTGAAATTATGATGATGATGAGGCATTAGTTGCTACAATAAATCATCAACTCAGCCTACCGCAGTCCACTGCTGGACATAGGCCTCTCCCAAGATGCACCACAACACTCGGTCCTCTGCCTTCCGCATCCAGTCCCGTTAAATAGGTAAGGTATATTATGTACAAAACGTACCTACCTACTTGTACAGCATAACTACCCACGATTGGTTCCCATTATTCTAGTCCATTCAAAGGTTGCCTGGAAGAGATTGCCTTGTGCGATAAGACCACACATTGTACTTCTTACATTTATTTATTTATTTAAACTTCATGCAACATGTGCAAGCGGCACGTAAAATGTTAACAGAGACATGCACAGACGCGCGTTAGGTGTACTGAATGTGGCCAACTTGAAATTTCTTCACTACGCATGCGACTGTGGTTCTATGCCTAATTTTATTCTAAGCCAACCCCTAAAAAAATACGGTAAGCACCATTTTTATCAACTAATGAATATTTGATTAAGCGCTACCATTAAAGTGAAAAGTAAACCCCACTAGTAATAAAAACTTTGAGACTTTATCGAATCGTTCCGACACTAATACGCCACGCGATGATAACAGCATAAGGCGATTATCTTGAGTAATTAAATCACAATATTTTATTAATATTTCACACGTAGTATTTTTTATTTTTTTCCAACGTATAAAATACTGTGATTAGCCTTGATGTTTGTTTAGACTTTAATGCTTTTGAGCATGCAGTTTCGAGTGCGTAATTAAGAGAAAATTATTGTTATTGTTTAAGTTTGTTGTTGTCTTAGTTAAATAGAAACGGACTAATCTTGTAAGGAATAGCATACCTTTAAAAGTGATTTAGGATTAAATAGCCACGACTAGAGTTTAGGTGTCTAAGTACCTAGGTATCCATTCTAACCGACTTAAAAAGAAGGGTGGTGTCAGGGGACACCCGAAGGAAGCGGAGCTTCTAAGCAAGCGCGGATAAAAAGAGCGCATGCAGAGCTGCGTGTGTGTGTTCGAGACAACAGCCGCGCTCTAATGAAGGCGGAAGTTAGCGGCGACGTTTAGTTCTCAATGTACTCTCTGGCACCCCACCGCGCAATGACGCTATGGAATCTTCGCTTCAAAAAGAGGAGTTTCTCAATTAAATTCGTATTTTTAAACGACTTCAAAAAAAGGAGTAGGTTATGTATTCGTCGGTTTTTTTTTAGTTTAGTTCAGTCAGTTTAATATAATTTAAGAAACATTTCCCATTCAGTCATGCGCACTCCAACCGTCAGTAAGTCTGATATGTCAGCCACCTGTTTAAGAATTATGTACTTGATCTACAAACTTTTGCTACTATTATATACTATACTACTAGTACAGACTATACTACTACAATAGTATATAATAAACTACTAGTACAGACTATACTACTACAATTATATCCTTTACTGCTAGTACTATACTACTGCTTTTACACAGGGCGTCCCACGGATATGCCTCATGCAGGAAAAGTACCTTGAATAATTGTAGATGGAACATTTTAGTGAAAGAAGACATTATTTGAATTAAAAAAAAAAAAACTGCATTCATAGATATTTAAATAATTACATGGTTGAACCGGAAATCGAACCCGTTACATGAGAAAAATAATCACCCTGTTGCTTTATCATACCGATCGAAAGTGTTTATCATAAGGATTATGTTTTGCTTAATAACATAGTGTCACAAATAAAAGGAAGACCATGAATTTTAACATTTGATGTGAAATTTTGATCAGAAAAATGAAAAGCTGACATTGCCGCTGCTATCTATTACTGATAAAATAATATTACTAATAAGTGGCATATCCGTGGGACGCCCTGTATACTATACTACATATTATACTATACTAGTAACTACTATTATATAAATACTGTACTATACTACTAGCACATACTTATTTGATGTTCTTTTTGTTTGCGAATAAATATCTTTATCTTTCAGGGCACAGCTCAACACTGCTCGCTCTACCTACAAGTTGGCATCCTACACCAAAGACATTCGTCCTTCACCAAAGAGAACAACAAAATGAGAAAGTCTTAGTAATATATCTTATCTTAACTATTATAAAATTGTAAACGTCTGTTTGTTTGTTTGTTCCAGCATCACGCTAAAACTACTGGACCGATTTTGATGATTTTTTTTTTGTTTGAAAGCTGATGATCTGACTTAAAAACTGGTATGGGTTTTGAGAAAGAAAGAAAGAAAGAAAAAAAGAAAAAAATTAATTCGTGGGTTGCGTACTCACCCGACAGATCGAAGCTTCTATGCATTTGCACGAGCGGATAGTAATGTACGATGGAGTGGAGTGAAGTGGAGTGGACAGGGGATGGGACTGGGGATGGGACTGGGGACGGGACAGCGGACGGGACTGGAGACGGGACAGGGGACGGAACATGGGACGGGAAATGGGACGGGACATGAGACGGGACATGGGACAGGACAGTGGGACGGCACATGGGACTGTACATAGGATGGGACATGGGCCAGGACATGGGACGGGACGATAGTGATATAGTGAGATAGTGGGACAGTGGGATAGTGGGACAGTGGGACAGTAGGACGGTGGCAGTGGGACGGTGGGACGGTGGGACAGTGGGACAGTGGGGCAGTGGGGTAGTGGGGCAGCGGGGCAGCGGGAGAGTTCGCCAGTGGGGCAGTGGGATAGTGGGGCAGTGGGGTAGCGGGGCTGTGGGACAGTGGGTTTGTGGGGCAGCGGGACAATGGGGCAGCGGGGCAGCGTGGCGGGGAAGCGGGGCAGCGAGGTAGCGGGGCAGTGTGCCAGCGGGGCAGCGGGGCAGTGGGGCAGCGGGGCAGCGTGGCGGGGAAGCGGGGCAGCGAGGTAGCGGGGCAGTGTGCCAGCGGGGCAGTGGGGTACCGGGGCAGTGGGATAGTGGGGCAGCGGGGCAGTGGGGCAGTGGAGTAGCGGGGTAGCTGGGCAGCGGGGCAGTAGGTTGGGGGGCAGTACGGGAGTGGGGCAGTGGGATAGTGGGGCATTGGGGTAGCGGGAAGCATGGCAGCGGGGAAGCGGGGCAGTTGGTTACCGGGGCAGTGGGGCAGTAGGATAGTGGGGCAGTGGGTCATCGGGTCTGTGGGGCAGCGGGATGGTTGGGCAGCGGGGCAGTGGGGTAGCGGGGCATTGGGGTAGCGGGGCAGTGGGATAGTGGAGCAGCGGGGCAGTGGGGCAGCGGGGCAATTGGGCAGCGGGGCAGTGGGGCAGCGGGGCTGTGGGTTACCGGGGCAGCGGGGCAGTGGGGCAGTGGGATAGAGGGGCTGCGGGGCAGCGGGGAAGCGGGGCAGTTGGTTACCGGGGCAGCGGGGCAGTGGGGTAGCGGGGCAGCGGGGCAGCTGGGCAGCGGGGCAGTGGAGCAGCGGGGTGGGGCAGCGGGGCAGTGGAGAAGCGGGTTGGGGCTGCGGGGCAGTGGGGCAGCCGGGCATTGAGGCAGCGGGACAGCGGGGCAGTGTGGCAGCGGTACAGCGGGGCAGTGGGGAAGCGGGGCAGTGGGATCGTGGGGAAGCGGGGAAGTGGGGTAGCGGGGTAGCGGGGCAGTGGGATAGTGGGGCATCAGGGCAGTGGGGTAGCGGGGCAGTGGGGAAGCTGGGCAGCGGGGCAGTGGGGCAGCGAGGCTTTGAGGTAGCGGGGCAGTGGGGTAGTGGGGAAGAGGGGCAGCGGGGCATTGGGGTAGTGGGGCAGTGGGGCAGCGGGGCAGCTGGGCAGCGGGGCTGTGGGGCAGTGGGGTAGTGGGGCAGTGGGGTAGCGGGGCAGTGAGGCAGCGGGGCAGTGGGGCAGCGGGGCAGTGGGGCAGTAGTATAGTGGGGCAGCGGGACAGCGGGGCAGTGGGGTAGCGGAGCAGTGGGGCAGTGGGGCAGCGGGGCAGCGGGGCAGCGGGGCTGCGGGACAGTGGACTGGACTGGAATGGACTGGACTGGACTGGACTGACGTGGGTTAGCAGAAATTAACGCGAGCGGAGCCGCGGGTAAAAGCTAGTACTATTATAATGCTGCATTGTGCAAGTAACTTCACATTAAAACTACAACCACACATGACATTGATTAACAAAACGACGAAACAACAAATTGAATTCTCCGTTTAAACTTTTTATTCCTTATGGTCGGATGAACAATAAAGTAATGAGGTAGACTGGGCGGTGGCGACGCGGAGGCGAGCCGTCGACGATTCTTATGACACCCCCTTATCTGTGGGCACACGCGATATGTGTTTGGTTAGAGTTAACTAGTTTACCTACGGACGGACTTTTGTATTTTTTTTGTTCTATATTGAAAAAATAAACATGTTGATGTATTAAAATTGTATTTAATGAAATAAAAACTTTTTACCATTCTTTTATTCGATAGTTAATTAATAGTAGGTACGCCATTTTTTTGGGGGATTTATTTTTATTTTATAGTATAGGATGGTGAAACGAGCTAAAGGCCGACCTGATGTTAAGCGGTTACCTTTGCCCATAACAACTTCAATACCACCTAGGCTGTTGCCTACATGGTACCGCAAGTTGGATCGCCAAACTGAGACATGAAGATGAAAAATCTCATGTGATTGTAATTTCACCCTTCAGAACGAAACACAGCAATGCAAAGCATCTACTACTAATCATCATCTAGTACTAATATTATAGCATTAATTTTTAATCACCATCCAAATTTTAATAGTGTGATCGTTGCTGAAAATAATAAAGTACGTGTTTTTTTAGTATTACAGTACTAAAATATTGAGATATTGCATATCATTGTTTCTGAATTAGCAAACACAAAAATTGATCAGTTTTCCGGGAAAATTATTTTAATGCGAAAACTTTATCATATTTTTTTTTCAAAAATCGATTCTTTGAAGATGGCTAATGCCTATAAAAACATTAGATGGTGATTAAAAAGTCACCTGTATATTTGATCCTCCCATAATTCACAACACTAGACAATACAAAACAAAAATACTCATAAAAAAAAAATATAAAAAAAAACCATCATGTTTCCTAACCAAAAACTGCTCAAAAATTTCACATCATCGATATTAACTTTCTCACGCGTTAAACCCATCAATAACGAATGAAGAAAAATTAAAACGAGCTAAAATAGTTCAGCTAGCAATTGAAGGCCGAAATCCGAACAAACTCGAATAAATCAGTGTTTATTGCCCATTTAAATATCTACAACGCTAAAACGCGTCACGTAACTCAGTTTTACTTATGGTGCTTTTCGCCGTATAATGTTTATGTTGCCATGAAACTAGGATTTTTGAGGCAGAGCTTAAATATTGTGTATTGCTCTATGAGTTTTCAGTATTTCTTTGTGATTGTGATTCAATTAGCGCACGACCAGTTGTTTTTTTTTTTTTAAATTTATTTTATTATACATAAATGTTACACAGCATACATTTACAATAGTCATTGCCAAACTGCACAGCAGTTTGTCGGCAGCGAGTTCCCTTAAATTTTATATTTTTTTAAATCCTACAGGCACCCTACGGACATAGCGACAAATAGTGCTTCACCAAGATTCTTTTTAATTGCATCTTTGACTTAACATTTTCTACTAAATTTTCTGGCAGTTCATTTACTAATTTAGTCGTAACCCATTTTCTAGTTCTTTCTCCAAAATAGTTGCTAACCCTTGGGACATTTAATTTATTTTTCTTAGCTAATCGGGTCGGATAGTTATGTACTCGTTTTTGTTGTGGCGATGCTTGGGGGAGGCCTATGTCCAGCAATAGACATCTTTCGTCTGAAATGATGATGATGATGAACCCGTAAAATAGCACGCTTGCATTTTATAATGTTAGTTGATCAGTAACTGCATACTTGTCACTATAATTTTGAATATTTAGTATCGATTTATTCAACGACTGCCTCGTTGGTCTAGTGGTTGCAAGCGCGACTGCTGAGCGTGGGGTCCTGGGTTCGATACCCGGGTCGGGCAAAGTGTTATTGGGTTTTTTCACTAGGAAATTCTCAGTAGCAGCCCTTCTTCTTCTTATCGTGTCAATGATTAAAATATGGTTGGAATAAAAAGTGGCCACTTCAAAGGCGTTTTCAGTGGCAGCGAATAGATCACCTCTTGTGCAGGTGTTCGGGCACAGGGGACACGTTAGCAAGTGCGACATGGATTGCTCTGGGTCACCGCAGTCACAGTGTGCAAGGCTAGGGTCCCTAAACCCCCTAAGTAGCAGCCCTGAGTCTGGATTTGTGCCCGGTCAATGGCAATAGGCTCGCCCCCTATTACATGGGACTATAACATAACTGGCGAAATGTGGATGTATTATACACCTCTGCCTACCCCTGCGGGGAAATACAGGCGTGATGTTATGTTATGTTGTTATGTAGATTTATTTATATATATAGAATTTCAGCAGTTACTCCGTATACTGGTCTAAAATATTGTAATTTTATCATGCAGCTGGAAAAATCCAACCCTTTGGTGGCTTGTACACACGGCTACACATCAAGCTGTACATTTCCAGTTTATGCTGACCTCGCATTGCATAGGCTTTCCGTACTATGCGAGATCAGCTTATACTGGAAATGGACAGCTTGATGTGTAGCCGTGCGTACCAACACAAAAACAAAACATCATCATTACGTGAATATTAAAAAATTGCGTACAAACCCAACAATTGATATAATTATTAAGTCTAGGTATTGCATTAACGATTCAATAACGAAACATTTCGATTATTTTCTCAACAATTTCCACCAATCACATTTGCTTGCCAAGGTAATTCAACCAATTATTATTTATTTATTTATTAATTTCCAATATACATTGTTCTACACGATTAATGATATTGCCGTACACGAAAACCGCTAAGGACTTATCTGTGTACGGCGAGTCGTTCATTTTAAACATAAAAAAATCAGGTTATTTTTTTTTCTAAGAATACATTATTAATTATACATTATTATTATTATTATTGGGTGACCTGAATCCCTTTTGCTATCACTGCCAACTGTAACAACCCTTCCAATTTAAAAATAATACTGATTCATTCACACTTAATCCCTCCATGGTGCAAACTTATCTGTCCGCTTTATAGTTTTCGTGCCTCAGGGAAATAATACTATAGTTGGTCGCATAGTATAAACGGACATTATGACCACGTTTTGTGGTCTATATAGAAATTTTACGGTTATAAATCTATACTCTTTTTACATTTTTGCTCGTTCCGATTTCAAGTTCAGTGTTTAGGGTTCTGTACCCAAAGGTTGCCAAACGGGACCCTATTACTCTCGCTACGCTCTCCGTCCGTCCGTCTGCCTCTCACAGGGCTGTATCTTTGTAACGGTAAAAGATAACTAGTTGAAATTTTCATAGAATATGTGTTACTATGGTAAAAATGCTAAAAATAAAAATAAAGTCTAAAACCAAAGGGGTCCCATACAAGAAACCTCGAAAAACATGAATTTTTTCAACTTTTTTGTAAACTTGGTCTGATTATAGTGCATACCTACTATATAGTTTAGCAACAAATACTAAAAATAGGGTAAACATAGACATATGTGGTGGTCCATGCATAAGAAAGAGATGCATGTGTTTTGATGAAGTCTCGTAAATTAAATCATTTTCTATGGGGTATTAGGTCGATGGGTAATAATACGGAATCCTTACTGCGCGAGTCCGACTTGGCTTGGCCGGTTTTGTTTAGTTGCGATTGAATTGCTTACCGAACGATTTTTTTCCTTTGTTCTAACCTCGGTAACTTTCAATAAAAATTATTTGGTTCTTAGTAAAATACCTTGAGCCCCATCAGTTTATTTCGTGTTCAGCCGTTAGTTTTCCCTTATTTGGAGTCCTAAACATAAGCATATCGTCAATTTCCTGCCACGTCTGTCTCCTGTTACAGCATGTTGGTCTGTGTCCGGGAGATGACTGATCATCATCAACTCAGCCTATCGTGGTCCACTGCTGGACATAACCCAAATTGCGCCACAACACTCGGACCTCTGCCTTCCGCATCCAGTCCCTCCCCAGCTACTTTCATCAGGTTGTCGGTCCACCTGGCTGGTGGGCGCCCTACACTGCGTTCGCCAATTCGCGGTCTCCACTCAACCTTCTCGTCTGCTCCAACGGCCATCGGTGACTGAACACTCAGATGACTGATACTGAACACGAATCAATTAAAAAATCAAAACCAATTATATTGATTATTATTATTTAAATAGCTATTTGTAAAAATACAAATGCCCCCTGTATGTCGTGTCCGATACAAAAACGATGCGTGTGAAACCACCAAAAAAATTGCAGAATTTTCCACTCTTTATACCACCGATGACTACGTTTTAGAGTCGTTCAGGATTCAAGCCCTCGATATATTTCTATGTGAAAATTTGTTTAGTAAAAAACAGTAAAATTGGTTTAATATTTTTAGATTACTGAGCACATTATTTATTATTTGCTGTAGAAATATAGCTCGGTTCTCGGTTCGGTTGGTTCGGTATCTTGTAGTTCAAAATAATACAAAAATTGTATCGTAGCTTGATGAATCACGATTTTTTAACTAGACTTTGAACTGGTATCGTATTGTAATACCTATAGTCTATGCAAAAATATTATTTCCAGCTGCATCCATAAATTTGTAATGACACGCTCGCAATTCCACCACCACCTCAGCCTCAATTAATTGAAAACAGGACATTACCCGTAAAAAACGCCTGTTAATTTAAACATTACCTACGTTACTCATTCACTGCATCTTAAAAAGTACACAACCCTACAATTTCTTATCACATTTGAGTAGGAATATCCATTTTTTTTTTTAAGGCTAGTTTCCTTTCCCCAATTTATATCTTTAGCTGCTTTTTAATATAGGTATGACACCAAAAAGTTTACATTCGTCGCCACTTCTGTAGCCTTTTTATCACAAATTAAAAAGCTTCCGTTTCTTTCACCACTGAAGAAGTAAATTAACTTTTTTGCCAAGACAACAAACCCTTTCACAATTTCTTCTCATTCAACTTAATTGCGAAATTGTAACCAGTACCTATTTGCAGTGTACACAACAGCATCATTATTTAGTCACTTTGTCGGACTATTTTTTTTCTACAGACTTATTTGAACTCGTTGCTGCTCATTATAAAACATTCCAATTTGGCAGGAAACTTTTGTTTAATTATGTAGGACGGGGAATGATAAACAACTATGTAATTTGCTTTTTACGCTGACTGGACGGTTCCTGAATGAAAGTCCATTAAGCGAATTGGACTGGACAAATGTCTGCATGTACCTTTGTGGCGTGGTGTGGAGTGACTCTTGTGGCCTTTTTTTTTCAGAGATAAAAGTATTTGTTCCGTTAAAAATTTTTTTTTTCTCGAAGCGTTAATACCTAAATACAAAATCCTACATGTTATTGTCAGTCGTTAAACCGTTTAGAAAAATATAAATAACCGTTACCGTAACCTATTGTTATTGTGGATACTGTGATTGATAATAAAAAATCTACAATCGGTCTAAAATAATTGTTACAGTCATGAACAATAATATCTGCGACATATTTAAACAACACAAAAACAATTATAACACCAAAACAAGCACACCAAAAATAATTAAAAATTAATTTAAAAAAATTGGAAATTAATTTTCGAGGCTTGGGTTAGATATAATTATTGACGATTACAGTTTGTCGATAGGCAGATAATATTATTGCTATTGACTATAGCTACAGTTAGTCCGTGTGGTGCCGGACTTAAAGAATAGCACCACCCTTATCTCTTCTCATGGGTGTCGTAAAAGGCGACTAAGGGATTCACCAGAGGATGGGCAGCAGCGTTCTCTGAGTATTTAACCAACCAACTGCGATTGCCAACCCGCCTGCCAAGCGTGGCGATTATGGCATATCCCCCCTTAATTGGGGGAGGCCTATGTCCAGTAGTGGACGTCTTTCGGCTGAAATGATGATGATGATGATGATAGCTACAGTTTTAGATTTCACTCTATTTACTGAAAATATTTCCGAAATTTTAGTTACCAGCCTACAATTGAAGCTCGAACAGAACCTCGTATTAAACTATAAAAGATAGACCAGCTGGTGGACCAGGATCGTTTTTATTGTATTTTTCGACAAAAAATCCGTTGCTCGATTTAAATCCAAATTTTTACCTATGCAGTACGATGAGGTTTTTATAAAATCGTTGAATAATTATTTCAAAAATTTATTAACGTTTGAAAAAAGTTAAGTTTAAACTACGTGACTATAACCTAAAAATAAACGAGTGGTAACGTTGTTATATATGCGGTTCAGATTTCAATAATGTAAATCATAAACCGTAGACTTGTCATATTTTGAACTTAATATTTTTTTAGATTTTAAAGTTAATATTACTGTATCATCAATACTTACTACAACAGTATGAATTTCAGCCTGTTTGGATGACAGGAACAAGCTTAAAATTACCTTGTAATATTTGTAGAAAACTAACAGATGAGCAGAACATCGATTTAATATTACAAAAAAAATAAAAAAACTCCGTGTAATGTGTGCCTTTGTATGTGTTTTTGTGTGTGATTCGCAGGAGAACGAAGGTAACCGACATAGCCCAAAGAATTGCCAAACTTAAGTGGGAGTGGGCCGGAGCATATTGCTCGCAGGACGGATGGCCGATGGGGCCGTAAAGTTCTGGAGTGGCGACCGCGTACTGGAAGGCGCAGCGTGGGTAGGCCACAAAATGGACCGACGACTTGGTGAAGGTCGTGGAAATATGCGGAAGGCGCAGGACCGATTGTTGTGGTGATGCATGGGGGAGGCCTATGTCCAGCAGTAGACGTTTTTCGGCTGAAATGATGATGATGAATGCGTGCCTCCTATAGGTGTGTACTTCTTGTAACTTTCAGTAATTCCACTTCTATGCAATCCCATGAAGTAGCTGAACTGAATTAGTAAAACGAATTCAGTATTTCGATCGCGTTTATGCAAACGTTGTAGCACGTCACTATAAACGTCAAAATATTTTAGCTTCGGTGAAAAATATGAAGATATTCAAATTAGGAACTCATTACACTGCGGGGGTTGGCGCTAATGAATTGTTTGAATAATTTCAACCCCTCACCTGAATTGTTCGTTCAGCTTTATTTTTAAGTGTCGTTTTAATTATAATAAACACTATAGAAGAAGAATTATGTCCTATTAGAATGTCTACTGTGACTACATGATTATGTTAGATTTTTAGCCGAAAATAACGTTCAACTGTTAGACACGTTGGTTTCATAATTTCGAAGTAATTTTATTATTCTATCAAAATTATTTTTAAGATAGTAAATAATATTTTTTCGGGAAATAATATTCTGTTATTAAGGAAAATACATTTTATTTATTTAATTTGATAGTCACGACTAAATTACTTTCACATCACTAGAATTCATGAATTATGTTGTATGAAGTATATTGCTTGATTTTATTTCTTGAATTCAAATTAATGTTCAATGGCTAAAGTGCTTTTCTAACATAGTTTTTCTCTCACAAACATAGAATTTAATTGCCTTTTTAACCGACGAAAAAAAGGAGGAGGTTCTCAATTCGACGCGTATACGTGGGACACTCAGAAAGTTTTGCGAAACTAAAAAAAATTGTTCTATACGTACATATATTTTTATCAAATCTTTTCAAAGTACTTTCCACCAGCCTCTATACAAAGATTCATGCGCCTAAACCAGTTTTCAAAACACTTTTTCCAGTCCGCCGCAGACACCTCGTTTACAGGCTGCTCGAACGCAGCCAGCGCATCTTCCGGCGACGAAAATTGTATCCCTTTGAGCTGATTTTTTATTTTTGGGAATAAAAAGAAGTCACACGGTGCTAGATCAGGGCTGTAAGGAGGGTGACCCAGGAGTTTGACTGGCGTGCTGTCCAGGAAGTCCCTCGTTTTGAGTGCGGTGTGCGCAGGTGCATTGTCGTGGTGGAGCAGTAGCCCGCGGAGCCCTGTGTTTGGTCGCTTGTTGCTTATAACAGAGAAAACTTCTGGCAAACATTTGGTAGTATACCATTCGGCATTAATGCTTCTTTGATCCCGTAAGGGAATTGATACCAAGTGGCCAGTCAAATTAAAAAAGCTAGCGATCAAAATCTTACCCCCGCTTCTAGATCGCTTCACTTTGGTAGGCGTTGGCTCATTTTGAAACACCCAAACAGTCGACTGGCGCTTGGTTTCTGGGTCGTATTGATAAATCCAGGACTCATCACCTGTAACGATGTCGTAAACACGCTGAGACGAGCCTGCTTCAAATTTGTTAAGCATATCACGGCACCATTCCACCCGGGCCTGCTTCTGAGCATCGGTGAGGTTGTGCGGCACCCAGCGTGATACTATCCTCCTCACGCGAAGATGGCTGTGTAGAATCTCGTGAACGCTTCCCGATCCAATCTTCAATATGTGTTGAATCTCCTGATATGTAATTCGCCTATTGTCTTGGATTAAATTTTTCACTGCTAGCACGTTTTCTTCGGTAACAGCCGTCAAAGGGCGACCGCTTCTTTCGTCATCCCCCAAAGTTGGTCGACCGCGCTTGAATTCGTTATACCAACGATACACGGTTGCCTTGGAAGGGCCTTCATCCATGAATGCCATTTGAAGTCTATCGTACGATTCATCCGGTTTCAGGCGACACTTGAAATCGTATAAAATCATAGCTCTAAAATGTTCCCGGCGCAGATCCATATTTCAGTGAGACACAATACTTTGAATTAACTCGCAAAAAATGTGGAGGGAAATTTTGAAATTGGAACTTACTTATTTTTACTTATAAATAATCATATTTTCGAAAAACATTATAACTAGCCAGTCTCCCATATATAAAAACTTTTTTTCGCAATACATTCTGAGGGGCCTGGTATATATATTTAGTGGTCCGATTTTGATGATTCTTTTTTTAATGGATAGGGTATATCTCGAAGTTGGTCCCATTTAAATTTCAAAATCAAAATCCACCCCTAAGGGTAGTAAAACAGGGGATGAGTGTTTTTTCACCCACTGAATTCTTACCTGTTAACCGATTCTGTTGAAAATTGACACACATAAATATAGTTCTAGACATAATGGAGACCTGGAGTTAGATTAAAACCACAAAAAAATGAAAAATAAAACTTTTTAACAAAAAATTGAACCGACGAAAACAGAAACTGAAAAGCGAAAAATAACTAATTATGAGTCGGCGCCAAACAACCAATCCACGAAAGATCATTAAATTACTTTAAATAAATAATAAAAACAACGTCACATCAAATACAACGTGAAATTTTCAACGATAAACAAGAACTTTCCAAAAATGCGTTCTCCGCTCGGCCACTTGCAACTTGCACGCACTTTGCTTGTTAAAAGTTCGTTTGGCGCCGACTCATAATTAGTTATTTTTCGCTTTTCAGTTTCTGTTTTCGTCGGTTCAATTTTTTGTTAAAAAGTTTTATATCCAACAGCTTTATTGCAAAACCTAGTACATACTATAAAGTAATTCTTGTACATAAATTAGTGTTATGACTATTTTAACGAACGTAAAACAAGCTCAATTCATGTTTATAACATTGTTGAGTGTATTGTGTCGTTAAAGTAAGTAATGGTAAGTAAAAAAAACCTTTTACCTTATCCGTTAGCTCTCACGTAAGCTTTAAGGGTTAGTTTAGTTGTCGATAAGCACAGAAATTGTGCAAGAGTTCTTTAAAAGTGTAGGTGTGATGCAATGATATTTAAAAGTAAAGATAATTCTCTAGCTTGTGCAATCTGAAGTCTCTAAAACGTCATAGCTGTGACGTTTTGCTATTAGTCCGCGCGATACAAGACTCCGAGCGTGACTGGTGACAAAAAAAAACAAATAAGTATACAGTCTTGGGTATACAGAAAGTGTACCAATCATGACGCGAAAGTGATTTTAAGTAACTAACCTTATACACATGTGTGCTGCCGCTGCATACGTATTTTTTTCATTTGTTTCGTAAGGGAGTAGCATATCTATACTTTTACATATCATTGGTATGGTGCCAAGGAGTATTTCCGTTTAAATCAATTTGACGTAGTATGACGATATTTTTAATTGATGTCACCAAGTCTAAGATGTAATTTTATTCTACCTCTCACTTTAGTGCACGCCGTCATCATCATCATCATTTCAGCCGAAAGACGTCCACTGCTGGACAAAGGCCTCCCCCAATTGCACGCCGTAATTGTTACGATATCCGACGAAAATCCATTTTTACGGAATTACTTCATGTCCAGAACTACCCCAAGGCACCACATAATAAAAATCAAAAGTATTCCTCTGACAAACATTTGATGATTAATTAATCAATAAAAAATTAAATAAAGGAATGAGGTACTGCACTTATTCGTACGTTTCTATGATGTGGATGTTTCTCAATTTTAGGCGGACCAAAATTATGTCTGCCTTTTGTACTTGATCCATATTTTATTTTTAAATTACCAGATATTATTTTATTTATACATATTATATATCTGTACATTATGTATCTGTGTATTCGAATCAGAAATGAGGAGATTCGCAGGAGAACTAAAGTAACCGACATAGCCCGAAGAATTGCCAAACTTAAGTGTCAATGGGCCACTTTGCTCGCAGAACAGATGGCCGATGGGGCAGTAAAGTTCTGGAGTGGCGACCGCGTACTGGATGGCGCAGCGTGGGTAGGCACCCCACAAGGTGGACCGACGACCTGGTGAAGGTCGCGGGAATCCGCTAGATGCGGAAGGCACAGGATCGGTCGTTGTGGCGATGCTTGGGGGAGGCCTATGTCCAGCAGTGGACGTCTTTCGGCTGAAATGATGATGATGATGATATATCTGTACGTGTTTATTATTCAACTGAATAGTTTACAGTCTACTGATTTTCAACGTTACCTAAAATTAATAAGATTTTGGCGTTTTATACCAGTATTATTATTAATTAAATAATTGTCTACAATTCAGCTAAGTTTACGTTTTAATTATTCTTGCAGAAATACTTAAGATATAATAGCTTCAATTTTAGCAATTACGTATAAATTGTAATCGCTAAATTGTTTGTATTTCCAACGAAATGAAATTCTTGATTTAGTTTAACTTATTGTTTCAATGTCCAATTTATTAAAGCTTCTTAGTGAAAATTGTTTAAGTACAGTTACAAACAAAAGCGATAATTGTTTACAGACTGTTTATTTATAAAACAGCTGAACTGGAGATCAAAGAAAAATACAAGTTGGTTGGCTACGCTTTGAGTCTACGAGTTACGACCTCCTTTGTCAGAGGTCTATTATCTATATCTTGGATTAAACTAACATAGTTAAGGCTGGAATTGGTAACTGATAAATAAGAGAAAAATACAAGTTCTAAGCAATAATAATGAATAAAAAGCATTACAATTTATTATTCAGCCTACTGACTCCTTAAATCGATGTAGCCACACGCCATACTCGCCACGATATTATATTCACCTCATTAGGCAGACCAGTAACTTCTAACTTCATACATTGTGACGTAACATAATCATAAGGGGGTATTCGCACGTCGAGAATAATGAGAACAAGGAAAGGTTACACCAGATTCTTAGAACGAAGACCGTGAAATATCGAAATGCGCACGTCGTTCGAACGTTCATGAAATTAGTGTAGCCTAGGACCCAGACCCAGCCGCCTGCTTATTCAAGGGTTGACTAATGGGCAAATAAAAACAGCCCGTTCATAGTTGACCGAAATATTATAAAATTCAATTTAAAGCATGTCGATCCTAAATGCAAAATTGTACAATTATTATTTCCATTACGGGCCAATTTTTCAATCATCCAGTAACTATTATAGCTCTCCTCATGGACGAATAAAAAATGGCAGACGGAATCTCGCTATAAATAGATTGAAACATTGTTTTTTTTCTTAAACCCACTATTTATTAATTTATTTATTTATAATTAGGAAAACCAACAGCTATATTAAAATTAATAAACAGCTAGCATAGGTTACATTAAGCCAATTACAGGTTTCCACGGATAGTAATAGGATAAATTAACACTGATTTTAACTAGGCGGCCACCGTCTACCAGCCATCTGCTATTAGCTAAATCCGACGTCCCAGACACACACTCATTGAACCCGATGACGCTATTACACTCCTCCAGGAGTCAGATAAAAGCACAAGCACACTCCGACGCCGTCGTCCAAAATATCGTCCCCGCCGGCGAGGACCGACGCGACACACACACAGAATCCGAGAGTCCGACTCTCGAGAAACAGAAACACATGCCGACGCAGCACCGGCTGCTGGGGGGACCGGTGGCGGGGTCCCCCTGCTGCACCCTGAGTCTAGGTCCGAGCTCCCCCCTGGGGACGCTCTCACGGTGTAAGCAACCGGAGATAATCTCGTCCTCCGAGACCGGCCCTATGCTCTAGAGTAGTTCCTAGGAGCAGGCTATTGCGTAGCCACTGTTTAGGTTTTAGGTAGGTCTTAGCCTCGCCGGCGAGGCTTGCCGCTTAACGGCGTTTAGCACGTCACCCGATAGACCGAAAGTCTGCTACTTTCGAGGAAACCAATTCGATGCAGCAACGGCTGCTAGGGGGACATAGGAACGGCGGGGTCCCCCTGCAATGCCCCAGCGAGGTTCGAGACCCCCCCTTGGGGGACGCCCACTTGCGCGGTTTTGATACCGCGTATTTAGTTTGTAAGTATTTAGGAGTAGGGAATTAAAACCTTCGACGAATGGAGTCAAAAGTGAGAGTGGAGAAAAACAAAAAAAAAAAAAAAAACTGATTTTAACGATCACTAGCAAGCACAAAAACTACAATTGATTAGAGTTGAAAAATATTACATAAAATACTTGAATACTAAAAAATACTACTAATACTATAATTTCGACAGTATTTTAACACACCAGAAGGCATATTGTTATTTTCTTTGTGACACTATGACAAAAACTTCCGACACACGAGATTTGTTATGTAATTGCGGCTGTTAGACTTATTTAGAGTGTGAATGTGTGCGTGCCAGCCCAGTAGTTTTAAGCGAGCTGACTTACTATTGAGAGCTTCACTTATTCTGTAACGAGATTCCGTCCTTTTTTTATTCATCCATGGTTCTTCTATTAAGAATCTGTAAAAAAACCGTATTAGTAATCTGAAAATTGATGTCAATTTGTGTATTGGTATTTTATTCAGGCTTTCACACATTTCCAACCCTTAAGTATTCTAGAAGTATGTGTGTAAATACTGAATCCAATACACCTATAAGTAACGTATGGACTATGGTCATGCAAGCACCAAGTCCCACGTGACTGTTATCAAGTACGGTCACTTAGCATATCGCTTGCTGCCGCTTTTTGTGTAGCCTAGGCGACGACGGTATACCTACATGAAGAAATGTAAGGTAAACTGTTCACGAAGCGATAACATTATACTACTGAAATTGTACGTAGATGAAGTAGTTTGATGATTTTTTTTGTGACAATGTTGTGTGATTTCAATGTGATATTCGTATCTTTGTTCCCCTATCGTGATTTTAAACTTATTCATGTTAACGCATGAATAAACTTTATGCCTACGCGTAAAAACATCAAATGACTGTAACATTTTATACATTGCAGTAACAAAGAGCCTACATATTCCGTCACTCAGTGATTATAACAATAAAAAAATGAAAAAATTCAATGTAAAATCATTATTAATTTTAAATTGAAAGTGTTATACAGTGTGTGTGTATGTAGTGTTGTTCATTAAAAATAATAGATTTAAAATTTAATTTTATTATTTTTAATGAAGAGTTTTTCCAAATGAGTGTTTTTACATATGATTATCAATACTGTTAAAATATACTTCACAGGAACAACAGGGTTTTTGTTACATTACTGTATAGGGTATCATTATTTTACAAGATGACATTAGCTCCTGTCAGTTAACTTTGTCTGATTAAAAATACTACTTTAGGTAAATTCATATGTAATGTTTTTTATTTGTATGAATATCGATGCTGATAACGTAGCTCACAGGAACAACAGGGTTTTTAGGGTTCCGAAGTCCTACAAGGAACCCTTATAGTTTCGTCATGTCCGTCCGTCTGTCCGTCTGTCCGTCTGTCCGTCTGTCCGTCTGTCCTAATCCTTTACAGCTTAATAACTTCTACAGTTATAAACATAAGTAAATGAAATTTTGTTAAAAAATTGTCAGCATATAGATCTCAATTTTAAAAGAATAAAAAAATAGTTTTTACGTTCTTTAGGGGTGGCGCCCATACATGTGAAATGGGGAAAAAAAAAATTTTTTCGCTGCACCCCATCGTATGGGATATCATTGAATAGGTCTACTAAAATGAAGGTAATGTTTCATACACCACTTTTTTATCAGGTGTACCATCTGCGAAATATAGCCCGCCAAAGTGGCTTGCAATGTGGCCCCCCCCCTGCCATTTCTAAACTATGCAACGTAGAAACTTATAATCTTCCACATTGATAGATCTTTGTAAAAACTCTCTTTTAAAATTATTTCGAGTATAATGTGATTATAATTTTTTGAGTTATAGACAGAAAACCGAAAAATACTTAAAACGTCCTAGTTCAAAGGTCATTGACCTTAGAGAAAAATTATCACGGCAAATAATGCTCCTTTAGCTACTTTCTATTTGAAAAAATCACAAAAAGTAACTTTGACATCAATCAGACTTCTTAAATTTGGCTTCTTGAATTTATCGCTAGATGGCGCTACTAACAACACGCTCTGAGTCACGAATGCTGCCGATTATTGCAAAAACTAAAATAGCCATGATTAATATTCGATTTGATTCGTTTGTACACCTACTTAAGGAACCCTATAATACTGAGCATGGCCCGACATGCTCTTGGCCGGTTTTGTTACATGTTGTATGCGTCGCGATGACAGTCATCTTGAGCATAAAGCTCAAAGCTC
Organism: Asteroscopus sphinx; assembly: GCA_949699075.1. Classification (NCBI taxonomy): domain Eukaryota; kingdom Metazoa; phylum Arthropoda; class Insecta; order Lepidoptera; family Noctuidae; genus Asteroscopus; species Asteroscopus sphinx. The sequence goes on from OX453012.1 coordinate 18,468,204, forward strand.
ACCTTCACTAACCTAGTCTTTAAGCTCAATAAATTCCATGATAATATTATAATAATTTAGCCTTTGATAATTAACTCGATAATAAAATCGCAACCTCAATAGCGCGCTTTATTTACGTTTCGTGACTTCTGCCTTTGTTACGTTGGAATGTCATTTGAAGTAATATCGGTATTCTAGCGAAATGCTTTATTTATTTCTAATGTTTCACCAATAACAGTTGAAAGAAATATTTTAGCATTGCGGCCACGAATACTTTGTTGAACTCATTACCATCTATGGAAAATAAAGGAGTGTAATAAAGTCGAATGCCTAAGTAAATAAGTTGTACTAATTTGGGATCACTTGAAAAAATAATTTTGCTGCTAAATGACGGACTAGCTTGGTTGCTCAAGGATTTTTTTATATTGATAAGTACGGATCTATTCTAGAAAACCCTATTCTTAGTTTATACTAAACCTCTTAAGGGGTCTCATCACTATGAACAAATTTTACTTTAGGGTTTTTTTTTCTCGATTTCAGGGTAGGTCTCTTAGTAAAAATTGTTTATAATGATGAGTACAATGAACCCTGAAGAGCTTTAGTTTAAACTAAGAATAAGGTTGTATAATTATTGACTAGACTATGCTCACAGCTTCACCCGCGTAAACTTAGGGTTATCAAAGAAAAACTTATAGTGCATGACAAAAGGACCTTTTACTGTCCTAAGACAACTGATATAATTATTAACCCGTGTTACGGTCTATTTTTTTGCCAAATTTCACCCAAATCTATTTAATCGTTCCAGCGTGATTGAGTAACAAACATCCAAATATCCTAACATCTTAAAAAAACATATTTTTTTGTATAATTGGTAGGATATGTCTATGTCACAATGCTGCCGTCCGATGACTAATAGGCCGTTAAGTGACAATTTTGTCAAATTTTGTTACATATACTACGAAAAAGAGCAAATTTTGCTCTCTTTAGTAGTATATGTAAATCGAATTTGACAAAATTGTCACTTAACGGCTTTTTAGTTATCGGACGGCAGAATGACAAAATGTCACAATGATGTCACCATGACATAATGTTCTTGCAGCGCCAATAATTGAGCCGAATGGAGACACATCGCAAGAGCTGCTACTCAACTTTCGAGACCTGACGTAACCACGACCACTAATATAGTATTATATTATCTGTGACACTGCCAAGAATGAACACTTTGACATTTTAATTGTTAACATTATTCCGAAAGGTACGTTTATAATTTTAATTAATCTGATTTATTTTAATAAATCAGTAAACGTGAAGTACCATAAAGAAAACAAAAGGGTTGAGCGTGAAAATTATCATAACGAAACGCCATAAAAAATATTTACGCACTTGTAAATAAATTCGACTTAATGATATTGTTGTGTGTGACTTTTACGGGCGGGTGTTGACGCACATATTATGAAGTTACACCCTTTAACTCACCCACCTAACGTGACGCGAGGCCAAGCGCTTTATCATAAATCAACCTCCAAATATACACATCAACTCGCAATACCTACTTATAAATCCGTACCAACGATTAGCTCGTACAATTAAAACGAATTAGGTTAATGTGTGTGGCTTTCGACCGAAAACCAGTTTTTTTTCTCGTTCGTGCCGCTGCCACGACTTTTCTGTTTATCTGATGGCATTAATCACAATTTCCACCCCCAATTAAAAGTGCTACTCGAGTTCAAGCAAAGAATCGCTTTTATTTGCTGTTTATTTCCTAGTACAGTTTGTTTTGTTAGTTTGTACGACAATGGTTTTTATTGCGATTGTAACGTTGAAACTTTTTTATAAAGGCTGTAAAGCAATATCATGTGGCAGTATAGGTATAGTGTTTGGACGTAAAATGTTTATATTTCAACACTAAAAGCAACATAAACGCAGCTAAATAACTTAATAAATGTGTACACAGCGGCACGTACAGCGGTAGCCGCGCAAAACAAACAAAACGGTATTATCAAGTAGATAAGAGCGTTATCTAAGAAAAATATAAAGACACGGCTCCTGAACTCATTCGGCCAGTGTTTGTCAACATAAAGACGGCGGCGGTCGAACTACGAGGACCACAAATCATTCCAACACCTGACCGCTCGCTTATCGCGGTTACGACATGAAAAATTACCGTCTCAGAAACGTTACCAGTCACAGTTTTTCCGCACCAACACTAGGGGGCACCGCTGGTCATTAAAATAAATTGTTGACGACAACTGGCGCACCCAACTTTAACAGCAATACCCAATCGAAGTTTTGTAAATAAAATCGTGCTAATTGGTCCAGTTTCTAAAAGTATATTATTATTTCCAACGATATAATTAATGAAAAAGTTTCTGTAACTTTGAATTTTGCAATTAAAAACTTGAAAGAGCTTTGCTTTTTTATTACGAGAAACGACGTTTCTTGTTTCAATTGTAACATTGTATCAATTAATAAAAATATAAAACAAATTGTGATACAATTTAATAAGTTCACAGAATTGTATTAATGTTAGGTTTTCGCATAAGTTAGGTTATTACATTATTGATTTTGTCAAGACACAAACATAATATCGGTTTTCCATTTCATCAGCTACATCTTGATGTCAGCAACTAGCAACATAAACTTGGTTTTCCCTTATAAGGTTTAACTTGACAAAAAGAAGGAAGAAAACTAAGAAAACCCTGAAAGAAAAATGTTACTGAATAAGCTAATAGGTGTAGATTAAAAGTTTCTATAGCACAAATGCTGACGTGAAACCGTATACGTATATTGAAACGGAGCTCTTTGAATTTCATACTTATGAATTATAGGAAACTATATCAATAATGACAGTTGGGCTAGTCCACAAGTTCAAAGTCGCTCAGCGAGCTATGCTTGGAGTCTCTTCTTATCTTAACTATTATAAAATTGTAAACGTCTGTTTGTTTGTTTGTTTATTTGTTTGTTTGTTTGTTCCAGCATCACGCTAAAACTACTTGACCGATTATGATGTTTTTTTTTTGTTTGAAAGCTGATGATCTGACTTAAAAACTGGTATGGGTTTTGAGAAAGAAAGAAAGAAAGAAAATAAGAAAAAAATTAATTCGTGGGTTGCGTACTCACCCGACAGATCGAAGCTTCTATGCATTTGCACGAGCGGATAGTAATGTACGATGGAGTGGAGTGGAGTGGCCAGGGGATGGGACTGGGGATGGGACTAGGGTCGGGACAGGGGACGGGACAGGGGACGGGACAGGGGACGGGACAGGGGACGGGACTGGGGACGGGACAGGGGACGGGACAGGGGACGGAACATGGGACGGGAAATGGGACGGGACATGAGACGGGACATGGGACAGGACAGTGGGACGGCACATGGGACTGGACATAGGATGGGACATGGGACAGGACATGGGACGGGACCATAGTGATATAGTGAGATAGTGAGACAGTGGGACAGTGGGACAGGATATGGGATATGGGACATGGGACGATAGTGATATAGTGATATAGTGAGACAGTGGGAAAGTGGGACAGTGGGACAGTGGGAATGTGGGACAGTGGGACTGAGGGACAGTGGGCAGTGGGACAGTGGGATAGAGAGACAGTGGGAAAGTAGGACAGTGGGACAGTGGGACAGTAAGGCAGTGGGGCAGTAAGACAGTGGGGCAGTGGGGTAGTGGGGCAGCGGGGCAGTGGGGCAGTGGGGCAGAGGGGCAGTGGGATAATGGGGCAGTGGGGTAGCGGGGCAGAGGGGCAGTGGGGCAGCGGGACAGCGGTGGGGCATTGTGGTAGCGGGTCAGTGGGGTAGCGGGGCAGTAGGGCAGTGGGATAGTGGGGCAGCGGGGCATCGGAGCAGTGTGGCAGTGGGGTAGCGGGGCAGTGGGGCAGCGGGGCGGCGGTGCAATGGGGCAGTGGGATAGTGGGGCAGCGGGGCAGCGGGGCAGTGGGGCAATGGGGTAGCGGGTCAGCGGCACTGGGGCAATGGGGTAGCGGGGCAGCGGGGCATTGTGGCAGTGGGCAGCGGGGCGGCGGGGCAATGGGGCAGTGGGTTAGTGGGGCAGCGGGGCAGTGGGATAGTGAGGCAGCGGGGCAGTGGGGCAGCGGGGCAATGGGGCAGTGGGATAGTGGGTCTGTGGGGCATCGGGGCAGTGGAGTTGCGGGGCAGTGGGGCAGCGGGGCGGCGTGGCAGTGGAGCATTGGGCCTGTGGGGCAGCGGGGCAGTGGGGCAGTGGGGCAGCGGGGCAAGGGGTAGAGGGGCAGTGGAGCAGCGGGGTGGCGGGGCAATGGGGCAGTGGGATAGTGGGGCAGCGGGGCTGTGAGATAGTGAGGCAGCGGGGCAGTGGCGTAGCGGGCAAGGGGGCAGCGGGGCAGTGGGGTAATGGGGTAGCGGGGCAGCGTGGCAGTGGGGCAGCGGGGCAGCGGGGCAGGGGGTAGCGGGGTAGTGGGGCAGTGGTCAGCGGGGCGGCCGGGCAATGGGGCAGTGGGATAGTGGGGCAGCGGGGCAGTGGGATAGTGAGGCAGCTGGGCAGTGGGGCAGTGGGAAAGTGGGGCATCGGGGCAGCGTGGCAGTGGGGCAATGGGGTAGCGGAGCAGCGGGGCTGTGTGGCAGTGGGGTAGCGGGGCAGCGGGGCAGTTGGGTAGTGGGGTAGTGGGGCATCGGGGCAGTGGGGCAGCGGGGCAGTGGGGCAGCGGGACAGCGGGACAGTGGGACAGTGGACTGGACTGGAATGGACTGGACTGGACTGGACTGGACTGGACTGGACTGGACTGGACTGGACTGGACTGGACTGGACTGGACTGGACTGGACTGGACTGGACTGGACTGGACTGGACTGGACTGGACTGGACTGGACTGGACTGGACTGGACTGGACTGGACTGGACTGGACTGGACTGGACTGGACTGGAATGGACTGGACTGACGTGGGTTAGCAGAATTTAACGCGAGCGGAGCCGCGGGTAAAAGCTAGTTGAAGTATAAAATCCGTAACGAGATTTTTCGGAGAAGAACCGGAGTGACCGACATAGCTTGTAGGATCAGTAAGCTGAAGTGGCAGTGGGCTGGCCATGTCTGTCAAAGGACCGATGGCCGTTGGAGCAGACGAGTCCTTGGGTGGAGACCGCGAATCGGAAAATGCAGCGTAGGGCGCCCCCCTGCCAGGTGGATCGACGACCTAAAGAACGTGGCTGGGGGGGACTGGATGCGGAAGGCAGAGGACCGAGTGTTGTGGCGCAACTTGGGAGAGGCGTATGTCCAGCAGTGGACTGCGATAGGCTGAGTTGATATCCAAGTGTCAAAAATGATTGATGATATCAATAATATACATTGTGGAAAGAAACCTAAAGCTACCTATACAGTACTGCAGAATAAATATTGTGCACCGACAAACATCGTAATCACTCGTATTGTACACACGGCTACACATCAAGCTGTACATTTCCAGTTTATGCTGACCTCGCATTGCATAGGCTTTCCGTACAATGCGAGATCAGCTTATACTGGAAAAATACAGCTTGATGTGTAGCCGTGCGTACGCTACAAAATCGATTGACAAATTACTTTATCTACCTTCAAACCTGTTCTGTGTGGTGCCGGACGTAAATTGCACCACCCTATATCCTCTCATGGGTATCGAAAAAGACGACTAAGGAATTAACCAGAATATGGGCAGGAGCGTTCTCTGAGTATTTAACCAACCAACTGCGATCGCCGACCCGCCTGCCAAGCGTGGCGATTATTTTATTTTTATTTTATTTTATTTTATTATTTTTAGGGAAACTTACAGCTATGGCATATCCCCCCCTTTTTGGGGGAGGCTTGTGTCCGTCTTTTGGCTGAAATGATGATGATGATGACCTTCAAACCTAGTGGCTAAAGCACTGGTATGCTAAACCAGAAATCGCAGTTTCGAATCCTGTTCGTGAGCAATTTTTTCTTATTTTTCCTCAAATTTATATCTGTAGATTTCGCTTCTCATGCGTAAGTGCCTAAGAATAATAGGATAACCCATGAACGAATAAAAAAAGATATAATGACCTATCAAAGTTTTTATTTAATTCCCATGCCATGAAAGAAAGCCTTTTAAAACAAAAATAAATATATTTACTATTTCGTTGAACAGTCGTACGGTCGACCGCACGTCGGTGGTAACACTTTGACATTAGCAGCATCTTTATTTCGTAAGCAGTAAGGGCGATTTTCGAATTGCAGTGTTACCACTGTCATGCTGTTGACTGTACTATGAAATCGACTGGGATCGTGAGTATTGTGACGTCACTAATATTTACGTTCAGAGCGGCTCCGGGCAGGATATTAAGGTTCTCTTTGATCCTGGAGCCTTTTTGACCGGACTTGTTCAACAAATTCAACGTTAACATGTTTGACTTAATATTTTTTACGGAATTGAGAAAAACGTCAAAACGTCGGTCGGTCGGTTGCTACTTTCTTTGTTAAAAGGGTGCACGAAGGAAAATGAATAAAAAATAAGAACTACGTAAACTCTTTTATTGTTTCTATTTTAGTTTTTAAAGCATTCAAATGAACTTAAATGAAACCGTGACGTAGTTTTATTGTGTAATAAAAATATTAAGTGCTCATCAATAAAAAATAATAAAGTTTTTCCATACTTGCGGATATAAAAGCTATCGAAGAATGTACAGACAAAAATAATTTCCGCAAACATTCCATGGTACAGTAATAAACAAAACTTCTAACTTCCAAATGAAATTAAGACATAAAAGACGTTGCAATCTGTCTTAAATTTAAGATCCCCATAAATAGTTTTCCTGTATGTCGTTTGGTTAAGTCATAAACAAAGATATGTTAAACGACTGTCGAATAACATTGCAAATGAATTTTTCTAACTACGAAACAAAGAGATGATTTAAGCTTTATCACTTAGACGCTAAGGTTGAGATTAGAAAAAAATACAGTTGTATAAAGTTTTTCATATCGTCGAAGCAGAAAACATTGGCAGGGCGCTTCACCCGTCATAAAAGGGGAAACTTTACAAATCTACGGATTTCTTACGCTTTTAGGGACACTTAATATATTTATCTGCCCCTCGACACATTTGCAATAGCTCAACTTTGACGCCCGAGGATTTGTTTTGAGTTAAAATTGCTGTTGCGTAATTTTAAGACGGGTTTCCTCACTGATAAATGAAAAGTTTTCGGGAAAATTTGTTTTAAACTAGAGTCAACAAAAAGTTTTAGATCTAGATTTATTCAAGCAGTTTTTAAGGGCAAATAGGTTAAACATATGTCACTGAAACGTGGTCGCGAACAATGGACCTAGGCTCACAGTCACTCAAAGGGCAATGGAGAGGGCTATGCTTGGAGTGTCCCTGCGTGATCGAATCAGGACAAGATTCGCAGTAGAACGAAGGTAACCGACATACCCCGAAGAATTGCCAAACTAAAGTGGTATTGGGCGGGACACACTGCTTGCAGAACGGATGGCCGATGGGACAATAAAGTTCTGGAGTGGCAACCGCGTACTGGAAAGCGCAGCGTGGGTCAGTCCACAAGACCTGGTGAAAGTCACGGAAATCAGCTGGATGCGAAAAGCGCAGGACTAGTCATTGGGGCGATGCTTGGGAGAGGCCTATGTCCAACAATGGATGTCTTTCGGCTGAAATAATTATGATGATGAGGTTAAACATTAATATAATAATGTGTTAATAACAGACTGCTTCGTTGGTCTAGTGGTTGCAAGCGCGACTGCTGAGCGTGGAGTCCTGGGTTCGATTCCCGGGTCAGGCAAAGTGTTATTGGATTTTTTTCATTAGGAAATTCTCACTAGCAGCCCGGAGTCTGGATTTGTGCCCGGTCAATGGCAATAGGCTCGCCCCCTATTACATGGGACTATAACATAACTGGCGAAATGTGGGTGTACTGTTACACCTCTGCCTACACCTTCGGGGAAATACAGGCGTGATGTTATTTTATGTTATGTTAATAACAGCTGTTCAATAAAAAGTTATCGATGTCGCTCGACAAAATGTACGACACAGCAGTTTAGTTCGTGATTACAGGGTTGCTCTCATATTAAAAGTTGTTCGTTATGATATGATTCACCCCTTAAATTTTAAGGTGTAATATTATTGGATAAGATTCTTTAAAGTTATAAGAACCTCAGCTAATAATGTTACACAAAAAGAAATCTAAATAATAAGGTAATAGAAATGTTACCTACTGTCTTTTAATACCGAAACGTGTGTCGCCGATTTGTCGCTACCGACACATAAATACGCAATTACGCCCACCATTTTTCTAACATTCAATGTAAAATAAATTAAGCCTAAAAATCCGCTGTCAGATATGCTGCAAAATACAATTTTAGTGACTCCGCGTCCAAAACAGCTCTGATGATCAAGCAAACGGTTCGCGCATTGGTGTCCTACGAGACACCTGCACGCGGTGACAAGTTCATGCGCCTTTATCACTTCTATTAACTTATTATTTCAATTTCTATGGTTACACCAGTGTATATTCGATATTCAAAATTCATAATGTTTTTTTATTTCAAATAAACCTAATTACAGGCACTTTAAGGTCGCGGGAATCCGCTGGATGCGGAAGGCACAGGACCGGTCGTTGTGGCGATGTTTGGGGGAGGCCTATGTCCAGCAGTGGACGTCTTTCGGCTGAAATGATGATGATGATGATGACAAGCACTTTTGAAACGTCAGGCTCTAGTTGCACGGTTCCAAATTGTGGGTCTTATGGAGAAGAACCGGCAAGAAACTCCATGGATATACTCTTTTTAAAATAGGTTATTGTTTATTACATAAAATTTATTCAAATATTGTTGTGTAATTCACAATTAAATGTTGACTTAAAAAAAATCGCAACAAAGTAAAACAGACTGCAATTACATTGCTTGTTAATTTCCGTGGTGCAACGTCAAAATTTTACAGCCTCAGTTGCATGTAGGGGGAACCAGGATGGCGCCTAGAAATGAACTCATAACACTTTTATGAGAGAGTCTATGTTCACACTAGGATCTCCCCCCGTTCAAAGATATGATGGGTATTAAAAGTGCTCGCCCGCAATCAGACGGTTATATTGTCACTGACATCTTAATTAAAATCTCGTATTTACTGTTCGCTATTTAAAGAGATTTTTAAGAGTAGTTTATGTTAGTAAATACTTTAGGTCTAAATGTAGAGTTGTGATATGGTTATTCAAGTCTTGATTACGTTTAAATATAAAAACGATACCTTTTTGTTCATTGTGATTTTTTCTTTTTTTTAATTAAAATTCGCGAAAAAAACACATTTTTGATAGGGTTCACTTTGTTTTAAAATTGTTTGTTGTCCTTTAAGCACACTATTGGAAATTACCTTTAGTATTTCAGGTGCTTATATCATACTTAGTTATATTTAACTTTATTTCGTATAACAGCATCACTGTACTTCTTAAGTATACTGCTAAGATTTTCCGATTGTTTATCTCCACGATAGTAAAATAAAACCGTCCATTTCTCTCACAAAACTTTTACTGCTTGCGATTTTAATCTCATGTTGTAGGTACATACATTACATTTTTACTTTTATTTTTAGAATAAAATAAACTTGAACTATGATTAAAGATACCGTGTAAGTATATTATTTCAACAACACACAGTCAAAATAATATTCAGTCTTATTCAAAATGATTAAGCTTGATAATAATGTCAACATTTGTACAAAAATATTTATTAAGAGAAGTTGGAACGGCATTTTACTTGACCCTTGGTATCTAAAGCATAACTATAGTCATTTAGACATAACATAACATAATATCACGCCTGTGTTTCCCCGAAGGGGTAGGCAGAGGTGTATAGTAGGTACACCCACATTTCGCCAGTTATGTTATAGTCCCATGTAAAGGGGGCGAGCCTATTGCCATTGACTGGGCACAAATCCAGACTCCGGGCTGTTACTAAGAATTTCCTAATGAAAAAACCCAATAACACTTTGCCCGACCCGGGAATCGAACCCAGGACCCCACGCTCAGCAGTCGATAGACAGACGAGTCAGTCAGTAGGCATTTAGAAAACTTTTTAAACCCTGCAAATAATTAATTATTTGATATAGTGGTAATTTTTGAAGGCGTCGTACAGCCGGATGTCAATTTAGCCACGTTCAGAAATTAGCTCAATGATAACAATGGAATGATAAATTATATTTAATTTCTATTGCGGGGTTTCAAAAAAATTTGAAACTAGCCTATGCCCGCGACTTCGCTCGCGTGAATGTCGGGTATCGCACATCCCTCGGGAACTATTCATCTTCCCGGGATAAAAAGTAGCCTATATGTTAATCCGAGTTATGTTCTATCTGTATGCCAAATTTAATTAAAATCCATGCAATAGTTTTTGCGTGAAAGAGTAACAAATATCCATACATACATCCTCACAAACTTTCACGTTTATGATATTAGTAGTAGGATCTCTGTGGTAGGATGGTTAAAGTTGATGTTTTGGCATCAACAAACAACTTAAACACCATTTCGAGATATCTAAACATCTTTTTTTATTGTACAAATCAATGTATAATGTACGTTCCGTGTGGTGCCGGATGTAAAGAATTGCACCACCCTATATCTTCTTATGGGTGTCGTAAAAGGCGACTAAGGGATTCACCAGAGGATAGGCAGCAGCGTTCTCTGAGTATTTAACCAACCAACTGCGATCGCCAATCCGCATGCCAAGCGTGGCGATTATGGCATATCCTCCCAAACTGCTTGGGGGAGGCTATGTCCAGCAGTGGAAGTCTTTCGGCTGAAATGATGATGATGATGATGATGATGATGAAATCAATGTATTACAGATCTTGCATTTATTCTTTGATTTGTTATTGTGTTATGATGGAGTTTGTGTGATGAAAAATTTGTATCGCATGGGTTCAAACTTAAATCTAAGGATTTTAGATTAGATTAAATATAAATGTCAGCCGTTAAAAGAAATTTCATCATCATCATAATTAAAAGGCATTTTGTATCCATAGAGTAATTAAAATATCAGCGTATAAACTCAGGATAAGATTACAGAAACGATTAAAAGATATCTTTTTGACATCTTCCCAGAAACAGATACCAAACTTTAATGGCCATGTAACTTAATAGAGGCCAGTTTTATTAACCCTGGATTTACTTAGCTGCAGATATTTTTATAGTATTTTTAGTGTGATTTCTATTTTCCCACGGTTTCATAGAACGTGATTTTTTCCACCTACGTAACACAATAAATCGATACACCGCTGTGTTAACGCCACCAATAACAGTTTGTTCTCGTTTGACGCTCATTTAAGAGAGGTAAACAGCCGTCTAAACAGCCAATATGGCGGTACAAATGCAAGCATTAGCTGTTTATGTTCCCCTTATGAAGTTAACAATGCATTTCATAAAGACTTTAATGAGTGTAATTTTCTATATTGAAGCAAAATGCTAATTTGAAAATGTTTTGTTGAAGTGCTTATTAAGATTTATATTTTGACTGTATCTTTTTATTGTGAAACATTTATTTATTTATTTCCAAGAACATGGTACATTGAGGTCTTAAAGTTATAAATTATAATACACAAACATACATTAAATAACATGATCGAAATATTCGAATTATATTGCCACATATTCAGATACATAATGAAGGGTTATATGAATAATGTTGACAGCATTATAATTAAAGAAAAGAAACAAAGAAAAAACAGCTTTTTGCTGTATCTTATCTTGTTTTAATTTTGAATTTTTTTCTTGTCTAGGTAATCTAATTGATTGAGGTTTTTTTGCACGTTTTGTATTAAAATTTTGAGACGGTGTATTATTTTCTTATAAATGTTATGAGTCTGAACGAGATGCGACATTCCAAGTGATATATAACGCCTTACCCACAACTTATGACTTACAGGAAAAGAGGGTGAATCTATTCTTAGACAAAGACCACACACACAAATTAAGTAATTTCCCCGTTCAGCCAAATAAAACTTTATGATTAATTCATAAGCCGTTACGTTTGTAGGAAGCACGGGTCACATAATTGGGAATATCGAAATATAAACGAGACAGGAAAAAGGACCACCATTCCGACACATGTGTCAGTAGTTGAACTCAAACGGCGCGTAAACATTGTAGATTAAACCCAGCCGACTATATACCCGGTGTGGCTGTCATAGACGGATAAAAAAAGAAAAAAATAATAACATAACAATTTCCACGCGTTTCCTTTGTTTGTGCCAATACATGGAGGTAATTATGTTTTTGTTGTATAGTTTTGTGGGACCGACCTTTGTTTGAAATTCCAAGACGTTTTTGGAATTGGGAAATTTTGTTGGTATTCGAAACAAAAGCTTAGGATAAACTGGTGGTAATTTGGTAGGCGTTTTGTATTACCAGGCCCCTCAGAAAGTATTGCGAAAAAAAGTTTTTATATATGGGAGACTGGCCAGTTATAATGTTTTTCGAAAATATGATTATTTATAAGTAAAAATAAGTAAGTTCCAATTTCAAAATTTCCCTCCACATTTTTTGCGAGTTAATTCAAAGTATTGTGTCTCACTGAAATATGGATCTGCGCCGGGAACATTTTAGAGCTATGATTTTATACGATTTCAAGTGTCGCCTGAAACCGGATGAATCGTACGATAGACTTCAAATGGCATTCATGGATGAAGGCCCTTCCAAGGCAACCGTGTATCGTTGGTATAACGAATTCAAGCGCGGTCGACCAACTTTGGGGGATGACGAAAGAAGCGGTCGCCCTTTGACGGCTGTTACCGAAGAAAACGTGCTAGCAGTGAAAAATTTAATCCAAGACAATAGGCGAATTACATATCAGGAGATTCAACACATATTGAAGATTGGATCGGGAAGCGTTCACGAGATTCTACACAGCCATCTTCGCGTGAGGAGGATAGTATCACGCTGGGTGCCGCACAACCTCACCGATGCTCAGAAGCAGGCCCGGGTGGAATGGTGCCGTGATATGCTTAACAAATTTGAAGCAGGCTCGTCTCGGCGTGTTTACGACATCTTTACAGGTGATGAGTCCTGGATTTATCAATACGACCCAGAAACCAAGCGCCAGTCGACTGTTTGGGTGTTTCAAAATGAGCCAACGCCTACTAAAGTGAAGCGATCTAGAAGCGGGGGTAAGATTTTGATCGCTAGCTTTTTTAATTTGACTGGCCACTTGGTATCAATTCCCTTACGGGATCAAAGAAGCATTAATGCCGAATGGTATACTACCAAATGTTTGCCAGAAGTTTTCTCTGTTATAAGCAACAAGCGACCAAACACAGGGCTCCGCGGGTTAGTGCTCCACCACGACAATGCACCTGCGCACACCGCACTCAAAACGAGGGACTTCCTGGACAGCACGCCAGTCAAACTCCTGGGTCACCCTCCTTACAGCCCTGATCTAGCACCGTGTGACTTCTTTTTATTCCCAAAAATAAAAAATCAGCTCAAAGGGATACAATTTTCGTCGCCGGAAGATGCGCTGGCTGCGATCGAGCAGGCTGTAAACGAGGTGTCTGCGGCGGACTGGAAAAAGTGTTTTGAAAACTGGTTTAGGCGCATGAATCTTTGTATAGAGGCTGGTGGAAAGTACTTTGAAAAGATTTGATAAAAATATATGTACGTATAGAACAATTTTTTTTAGTTTCGCAAAACTTTCTGAGTGTCCCACGTATTTTTATAGACAACTGGTTTCAGAATTGAATTTTGAGTAATTAAAATTAAAGGGATTCACCAGAGGATGGGCAGCAGCGTTTTCTGAGTATTTAAACAACCCGCTGCGATCGCCAACCCACCTGCCAAGCGTGGTGATTATGGCATATCCCCCCTTGGGAGAGGCCTATGTCCAGCAGTGGACGTCTTTCGGCTGAAATGATGATGATGAAAATAAAAAGCAACAACAAAATCTTATGTGTGACTGATTGATGTTGCAAGGAATATATTTTTAATAATTTGTTAAGTTTAACCGGATTATATCGTGTATACACAGACAAAGTAAAAAAATGTAGACGAAATGCTAAGAACAATCATAGCGAGGCCAACAAAACCGTGCTTCTCCGTGTACAAACCAACGCTCACGCACACACATGTACATCAAACCGTGCTTACCGCTATCAGTACACATGTCGTGGCATCGACCAGTAAGCATCGCCAAAAAATCTTTCAGGTGCATGTGCGTGCGTGAGCGCTGGTTTTTAAACGGTGGAGCATGGTTTTGTTGGCTTCACTATGATTGTACGCCTACGCAACACTTCGTCTATATATTTTACTATGCCTGTTGCCTGTGTGCGCACATGACTTAAATTGGTTTTTCTGAATATATTTTTGTTCGAACAATAAACGTAAATTTTAATGTGATCATTTATTCAATGATGACGACCTCTGTGGTCTAGTGGTTCGAGGTCGTGGGTTCGATTCCCACAGGACACAAATATTTGTGTGATGAACATGAGTGTTTGTGTTGGTCTGGTTGTTTCTTATGTATTATAAGTATGTATTTACAAAAAAAAGAAGTATATAAGTATTATATCCATTGTCTAGTACCCATAGCACAAGCTCTGCTTAGTTTGGGACTAGATGGTGATGTGTTAAAATGTCCCAAAAATATTTATTTATTTATTTAATTAATTGTACGAATATTTTACGTTTAATGTAGAAAAATAATCAAGCAATATTCTGAAAATAAAGATCGTTATTTTCAGGAAAACTCCTCTATCGTACATGAAAAGGAAAAGTCGTGAGTAACAAGACACCTCTATCTCCTAACTCCTTAACCCTCCAACGTTTTTTGTCAAAAATTTTGTCCCCCAGGACAAAATTTCGTCAATCAAGGGATTTACCTTACACTTGACGCTGACAACGTTCTTGAGTTACAAACTGGTGGGCTTAGCAACACGACACGATTGCATTGAGCCTGTTGACATCCATAAGTGAGGTTTTTATAAACGTGAATGACGTAGGAGTGTTTAGGCGGATTTTGATTGAGTTAAAGGAAAAACTTGGCCCTTATTATAACATAAAGAAAGAAAAACAAGCAATGTCCACTAACGACCAAAATTAATAACCGATTTATCCACGGTTTGCCCTAAATTTTTGCGCACATGCGACGCACAAAGATCGCAGCAGTACTCATAAACTCATAATGCCTAGCATTTTTTATTATTAAAGTAAATATTAATAAAGTACCTATTATGTATAAGTATTGTAGTATTAGGTTGTTGTGTGCTACAAATGGAGCGCAAGAATAAAATCTTTTTGTTTCTTTCTTTCTACTGGGGATAGAAATTTGACATAAGCTCCATACATAACATAACTTAACATCACGCCTGTATTTCCCCGAAGGGATAGGCAGAGGTGTAATAGTACACCCACATTTCGCCAGTCCAGCTCCATACATTTTATGTCAAATTTATATCTCTAGTAGGGCAAATCGTGCATAGATAGTGTAAGCGACGCAAATGTACCTCCTTTTATTAAAATGTGCAAGGGACATGCGGAGTGCGCGGGGGAACGCTGGGACACAGCCGCGCGCGCTATTGCGTCTGTTGCAGAATAATCTAGTCCAAAACTGAGCTTGACGCACGCCGATCGCTAAAAAATTGTGTAACAACCTTTACGGAATACAATCGTTTTCAATTCCAAATAACTGGATTTTATTGTATCTCGTATCAAGACCACCATCACATACCCGCACCTCTTCAGATAGGTTATTAATTTTGACCATTAGAACCTATATAAAATCTCAGAGCTGTTGAGAGCAACAACACTACTGTTGAGATAAACAGAGGTTTATCTGTGGATGAAATAGTAAAAGGTCGCGTTTTGTTGATTGTAGTACAGCAAGACTAGTAATTGTAAAGTTCCCCGTGAAAGAGCTTGTCTGAGGAAGTACTACTACCGGACTTATCTGCCGTCAAACATTACTTGGATTGCTGTATTCTGTATAATAGGATTTTTTTATTAGAACCCCGGAGTCTGGATTTCGGTGGCAATAGGTTCGCACCCTAATACATGGGACTATTATACTAATTTTAGTAGTGGTAGAGCTCCTTTGTAATAGAGCTTGTCCGGGAAAGTACTACCACCGTACCTACTTCTCCGCCAAATAGTGATGCTTACATTGCTGTGTTTCGGTCTGAAGGGTATGGTTGCCGGTGACATTACAATCACATGAGCCTTTCCATTTTCACGTCTCAGTTTGGCGAACCGACTTGTGGTACCATTTAGGCAACAGGTGCAACCTAGGTGCTATTGCAGTTGTTGTGGGCCTTTAGCTCTTTTTGCCATCCTATACCATCCTACTTATATAGGTATCTTACTTCCTTCCTACTAAAACTATGGTTATAATACAGTTTGATCTTTAATACTGATCACTATTGATACATATAATCGTTACTCGAGCGTCAGTCTTATTTCAATAGGATAATTTTCAATTCAATATTCAGGATAATCTTCAATTAAACTATATAATACATGAATATAACCTGCAATAGTAAATACATTTGTACTCATGTGTAGTGTCAACACACTTTTTTTTATAGTATAGGATGGCGAAACGAGCTAAAGGGCCACCTGATATTAAGCGGTTACCTTTGCCCATAACAATTTCAATACCACCTAGGCTGTTGCCTAAATGGTACCGCAAGTCGGTTCGCTAAACTGAGACATGAAGATGGAAAGTCTCATGTGATTGTAATTTCACCGGCACCCGTACCCTTCAGACCGAAACACAGCACGTCTAAAAATGAGTAAGTAGCTATATATCAAAGCGATAGATGTAAAGCTCCACTTAATTACATTCGTTATCCAAACACCATAATTAACCATGAAAAGGCCGCCAATAATCATAAAAATAAAAAGCATACGATTCGCGTACGAATGTCCCTCGTCAAATTGGGCCCAATCCCTCTGGCCCGTATATTCACGCCATCGATCGTGGGCGATTGCCAGTATTTTGTGCAGTTAATTATCCGCAGCGCTTGCGGGTTAATCCGGAAAGTCACGTGACGTGCACGTGCTTGGTTTTAAGGGACGTATTCTTGACCCAAGCGGTTCCCCGGTTGGGTAAAAACTGTAGAACAGTAAGTGCATTTTTGGTGATAATGATCCAATTAGGGGCTTAAGTGCATGGTGAAGTCACGTGGTGGCATTACTTTGTTATCTATAGGTATACTAAGATAACAATGGTTGCTAACCGTAATGTATCTATAATACTTACACAATAATACACACATATATAGGATTCATATAATTAGTCTTTAGACTTTTAATCGCTTTTTCTATGCATAACTTCGTAATTTTTGGAACGAAGTTCCTTAAGGGGGCTTGCGATAGGTGTGATTCAGGAGAAAATGTAGCGTCAAGTCACGCTAAGATTTGCTTTATACCCTAGGAGGAATATTACTCCGAGTTTATACCCATAGAGGTACATTGAAATCCGGACATTATAAAGACAATATAGATTTGTCAGCTGACCTTACTTTTGAGCGCCATCTGGTGGGTAAGGTCAAAAAATAAATGTTTTACTGAGGATCTAACCTGGGCCCTGTGGTATCTCAGTTCAACGCATGATGTTTCCTGCTATCTATGCTTGTATTATAGTTGCGAAAGTTAGCATTATAATGAACCGGTCAAAATAATCTGATTTTAAGGATTACTTCGTTTCTGATGTAGGCGGTTGGCCACACACATTTTTTTAATTACAATTATTTTAATAATAATAATGTCCTCCCGGCCGAATTTCAGTCACAGCGGCCAATCTCAATGGAGACTAGCCATATGCGCGGGACATATTATAGTGCACAAGTGTGTGCGCAAACACAGGTGCACTCTCTATTCCCTCACTCTCATAATCCGATGGGACTATTAGGTTATTGGGTTATTATTTTAATAACTATCGAATCGTACCTTTTCTTATTACATGTACTATGATTAAATTATTATAAAAAAATATTGCAATATTTTTATTCCCAAGAACCGGAAAAATTGCGATCATAAAACGATATGGCTTCCAGAATATACCCCATCATCCCTCTGACGTAAAAGGATTAAATGTTATAAATAAAATATTCATATAGGGTGTCTTTAACCAATCAGTAACGGGATTAACTATAAAAAGAAAAACCTGTCAATGTTTGGGAATGGGTTTCATTAGTTAATAGATATATTTTTAAACATATTGCATAACAAACAAGATACCTTTTATCGATTGTCGAATTGTCAAACCTTGTCGGTACATAAAATAAATAAATAAATATCTTTGGGACATTTTTACACAGCACCATCTAGTCCCAAACTAAGCAGAGCTTGTGGTATGAGTACTAGACAATGGATATAATACTTATATACTTTTTTTTTTAGTAAATACATACTTATAATACATAAGCAACACACCCAGACCAACACAAACACTTATGTTCATCACACAAATATTTGTGTCCTGTGGGAATCGAACCCACGACCTCGTTATCAGCAGTCCGACACTCGAACCACTAGACCACAGAAGTCGTCAAAACATAATCATAATATGTTTATTTTCTCATCATCTCGGTAAAAGTCAAAGTGTGACTTATACAACGTGTATCAGAAATTCGTAGTCATATTTGAAGAGCTTATCCAGGGGATGCTATCGAACAACTTTTACTATGGGACCAAACCTGAAATCGCGAAAAATAAATCAGCTGATTCTTACATTTTGCCGATCGATGATTTAGTAGGGAACAGGTGATATTTTTTTCGCGATTTCAGGGTTGGTCCCATAGTAAAAGTTGTTCTATGCTATGCCCTGAATGAGCTCTTAAAATATGACCACGCATTTCTGATACACGTTGCATAGAGACTGGTGTCCGAAATAGGTAATTCTGTGTTTTGAGACCACCAGGCTACTTTCTGCCTAGACAAGAGGGAATACTAAATGCTTACAACAAGTAAAATTCAAATAATACCTAATTAAGTTTAAGAAATTATTTAAAGAAATATTAGAGGAGAGGAGAAATCAGAGTGAGTGTGAGTGAATGTTAATGTGAATGAGTAGGTGTTAGTGAATATGTAATAATTAGCTAATAGATAGATAGAGTATACTTTATTGTTTCCACACCATAAAAATAAAACTAAAGTTAATAATTTCTTAGGTTTTCGCGATCACTACACATTATAATAAAACAAGTTTAACCGGATTACATCGCGTATATTATTTAAATTGGTTTTCCTGACGTTAAAAAAACTAAACGAACTAAACTAAAAAAACTAAAACTAATTAACTAATTTAAACTATTGTTGAAACTAAAGTTGTAACAAACATTAGCAACAGTACTAACAATTGGCGGTCTTATCGCTAAAAGCAATTTCTTACAGACAACCATTCAGCTAATCCAGCTGAATGGTTGTGATTCACCAGAGGATGGGCAGCAGCGTTCTCTGAGTATCTAACCAACCAACTGCGATCGCCAACCCGCCTGCCAAGCGTGGTGATTATGGCATATCCCCCCAAGCTACTTGGGGGAGGCCAATGTCCAGCAGTGGACGTCTTTCGGCTGAAATGATGATGATGATGATGAATCCAGCTAA
Source organism: Asteroscopus sphinx (assembly GCA_949699075.1). Lineage (NCBI taxonomy): Eukaryota > Metazoa > Arthropoda > Insecta > Lepidoptera > Noctuidae > Asteroscopus > Asteroscopus sphinx. The sequence continues at coordinate 18,487,748 of OX453012.1, forward strand.
TCTATATTTCGCACTTTACATACCCAGTGTAATGCAAAAATATACTATTCGCCTACAACGAAGGTAGGTAGGTAGTTACAGTTACTTCGTCCATGTTTATGAGCATAAAAATATGAATCAGATTGAGAATAGTAAAAAAAAACTGAAAAGCACTCCCTATTTTTTTAATGCATTCAGTATTCAAAAAAGGCCGAATGTGAAAAGAAAATAAACACAAAACATACGATTCAGCAACTAGTTTCTTATTCACTTCAGTGCGTACCTGTACTTCATACCTCCAATTTTTGTATGGGCACTTCAGATCCCTGAGAACCCTTGCAGGCATTGTAATGCAATTGGCCCTTAAACAAAGATTTTAATGCAAAGTGGCCGGTTCAAAGATTACGTAAAGGTCCCCCAGGATACTTTCAAGCCCATATCTCCCTAAAATCACGAAGGCATAATTTAAAGTATAAACGTATTAGTAAAGGGCCGAACGGTTGCTGCAGGCGAATTTCTGACGATGGTAATATTGGATCATCTTTTTGTTTGTGGTATACGCTAGCAGAATTTCTAGAGTGGAAAATCATCATCATTAAAAATAATATAATTTACAGGTATTATAATGAGAACGAGAAAAGTTTTAAGTGTGAATGTGGATGGCTATAAGAAAAGAGGTAGACCAAAAATATGGATGAATTGTGTGAAAGATGATACCTATGTGAACACTGAGATGAAGGCTGATATGAATAACATAACATAACATATGCAGCCCGTTATTGTCCCACTGCTGGGAGCCTAGCCTAGTGTGGGTTGGCAGACTACACAGACCATCGAGAACTGTATGGAGCACTTTCGAAAGCGCTTCTAGTAGCCTTCAGGAAGAGATTTACAAAAGAAGCGCTTTCACTTGACAGGAACCATTTAAGGATCCTGTCTAGAACCCTTACAGGGCACTGTAAACTGAACAAACATCTACATAGGATGGGATGGGCCACACAGATACCACAGTTTGCAGATTTTTTCGCGAAAACGATGAAACGCCCATTCATATCCTACACGAATGTGATGCAGTGCACCACATTAGAAGTCAGCATCTTGGAGGCCACACAATCTCAGCTGATGAGATCAGATCCTCAAATTCCAAGGCAATAGTAGACTTTATGGTTGGCCTGCGGCTGGGGAGGACCTGTAGTCTACTATTAGAGGCGTTACAATAGATCTTTTAGGTCGCAGTGACATAAGGAGCTTGCAAAGACCTTACCTCTTTTTCCAAAATAATAATAATAATAATGGAGCACTCTCAGATGTACGGGTTTGATAGAGATGTATGAATAAAAAGTACCTACATACTGCGCCGATCTTAATTAAATTGGAATAAGAGCAGGAGGATTGTCCGGAGAAGAACCTGACTGACATAGCTTGTAGGATCAGTAAGCTGAAATGGCAGTGGGCTGGCCATGTCTGTCGAAGGACCGATGGCCACTGGAGCAGACGAGTCCTTGATTGGAGACCGCAAATCGGCATACGCAGCGTTGGGCGCCCCCCCAACCAGGTGGACCGATGACCTAAGGAAGGTGGCTAGGGGTGACTGGATGCGGAAGGCAAGGTGATCGAGTGTTGTAGCGCAACTTGGCCTCTCCCAAGATCCCAAGGCCTCTGCCTATGTCCACCAGTGGACTGCGATAGGCTGAGTAGATGAAGAGCAGGAGGATGATGATTAGGTATAATGATGACAATAATCAGGTGTCCATATTTTAATGATCAATATTTAACGTGAATCCAATGATATTTAAATATCATTGCGTAAACCACATATTCTAATCGAATAAATTATGATAAAATTTTCAATACAACATAAAATATTTCGTACAATAAAAATTAACGAACCGATAGAAGGAAGATAATCTCGGAACTAACTTTCTTAACTGACGTGTTCACTCGACTAAGCTCGAGAAATGACTGAGAGTAAACGCAAAGATAGAAAATTCTAATGTCTGAAGTCTTAACGGCTTTATTTCAACTTCGACCGGGAACGCCATCTCGCGGGCAATTTCCTCACCCTGTACGTCGGATATTATTTTAATGCGTAACTTGGAGGAAATTTCAACGGAACGGTTATGGTAGCAGTTATGCTTGAAGTTGTGGACCACCAATTACTTGAATGGGACCTAGACTGCATTCTTAGTTTCATTTTGTTTTGAACTATGCTATGATCCAAGTTATTCGCAAACAAGTTTCTAATCCTGAAGTGTTTGTTTATACGGAATAAGTTTTAAGAAAAGAATACCCTATTTTTTGTAAATTATACTTTTACTCGTTAAGGTACAATCAAAAATCTTTGCAGTGAACCACCACTAAGGTTAAAACATTACACTCCTTTTTTTGGGCAGTCGTGTAAAAATAGCGGTAACAGTTTGACATTGACAGGACCTTTATTTCGTAAACAGTAAGAGCGGGTTTCTAATTCAAGTGTTACCACTGAGATGCAGTCTACTGTACGTGTAATGTAGCGGGATTCGTTCAAGGGATTTTGTCGATAAAATGTACCAACGCGAATATCGTGACTATAAACGTTATCTCTGCATTTGTCGCAAACATCTTGGAAAGTTTTATTTCTATAGCCACATTAGAAAAAGTCCTAAAGTCCAGTATTACTTTCCTAAAGTTTTCAGGTAGTTATATTTATGAAAACTTGAACCAATTTTAATTCCGTATAAAAATATTATCATTTACTCAAAACATGAAACAGGGTAAAAGCAAATAATTTCCTTGCGATAAAAGTAAATAAATTCCTTCCATACCAGTTGCATTAAAAATCTCATTTCTCTAAAAGGCGTTGCGTTCATTTCGTATTTCCCCTATCAAGTAGAATTGTAGATGGAATCTCAAGCATGTTGATACACATACTCGTCGCATCTTCGAGAACTGATCGAGTTTCCATTTCTAGGAAGGCTGCTGCATTCAGAGCTCCTATTACGAAAGCTCATCTGCTAAATGCAGTATGAGCATTGCTCGGCGCTGTAGGGCGGCACGGTCGCTTAAGTATTGTTGATATTCTAAACCACCCTAGAACGGGGCTGCCCTCTGTCGCAACCGCACATTGTCGCGTGCGTTCGCCTGATTGCAAGCATTGGTAACGTGCGGCTTATGTACGACGAATTTGGTATTTTGTTTACGAACATTAAAAGAGTTTCATTTTATATTACGAAATAACATAACATAACATCACGCATGTATTTCCCCGAAGGGATAGGCAGAGGTGTAATAGTACACCCACATTTCACCAGTTATGTTATAGTCCCATGTAATAGTCGGCGAGCCTATTGCCACTGACCAGGCACAAATCCAGACTCCGGGCTGCTACTGAGAATTTCCTAATGAAAAAACCCAATGACACTTTGCCCGACCCGGGAATCGAACCCAGGACCCCACGCTCAGCAGTCGCGCTTGCAACCACTAGACCAACGAGGCAGGCAGGCAGGTATTACGGAATGTTTACGGTAAATGGCGATTGCATCATCTTCTACTATAAACCCTAAAACTATCATCACCACAATGTACGATATAATTCTGTCTATTCCTTTGGGTAATCGAAGAAAGACAAAGGCAGATAATTTATTTTACTTGCAATCATCATCATTTGTCATTTCAGCCGAAAGACGTCCACTGCTGGACATAGGCCTCCCCATATGGCCCCATATGCCATAATCCATGCTTGGCAGGCGGGTTGGCGATCGCAGTTATTTTCATTGTTTGCAGTTATCTATAGTAACCACTGCGATGTATTATAGTATTACATGACTGGAAGAAGCATCTTCACAAAAAATAACCGCATTTTCAATTTGCTTATAAAGGTGTCATTGTCCTGTTTTCAAAAGCCAGGAAGAGTCGAAGTTAGTTTTTATGATTTTCATTCACTAGAATTTGGCATTTTATTGATAGGTTCTTGTATTTATCCTAATCCTAATATAACCATGACGTGATAAATATTATAAAACTGTACTTGTCTGTTTGTTTTTTTTAGTATCTTGCAAAAACTTTGGATGAAATTTGATACACAGACCGGACATAGACCTTGTCTTGTATTAAAATATAAAATACTTCATAATAAAACAAATTTTAACTGGATTAAATGGCGTATATTATTTAAATTCGTTTTCCTGACAATTCGAAAGCTTTGCAACATTTCGTGGTCGCAGGTGGTTATAACGTGTAGTGATCGCGAAAATCTAAGAAATTATTATAAAATACTTTTTTATTGATATACCATGGTTCAATTACAATTTTTTTTTTTTGCTTACCTTATTCATTGTTTTCGGAATAATAGATATCAGAATCTTTAATAGTATATTAATCTGTCATTATTATTTGAAATTCACGAGTCGGAACATGGAGCACAAATTGATCTTTAGAATACAATATTTTATTCATAATTCATAATCTTTACTTACTGGGCTATTCTGTATGCGTATAAATTATGCTATAATACTTTTATCATGGCACAACAATATGACTGTGTAGCAAAAAAAAACTACAGCCTATATTCGACGTATACATCCCGCAACGTGATGGAAGTCGTTTGCAGTTGGCGAAGCGTTAAATGCTACATTTTCCTCGGCCATTTGCAATTCGATATTCAGCTAAGCTTCGCAGGATTGAACTCTGTGGATTGCATGTCTACTCGCATTTGATATTGTAATAATATTCATCCCTTTTAAGTATAGAGTGGATCAGGAGTAAACTCTACCCACTCGCGGTCGAGATTAAGTGATCCGTATCCAGGAATAATATTATTATGTTTTGCTGGGTGAACTTTTATGCATTCATTTTGCTAAACTGTTTGCGTAATGTTTACTTTGAAATGTTTGGCTAAACTTTGTGCCTTGTGTTTTTTTATTATTGTTTATCATGAGCGAAATAATTTTGTGTTCTGTAGTAAATTTTTTTGGCCAAACGAGCAAGTGGGTCACCTGATGGTAAAACTAGCTCCACCGTTCATGGACATCCGCAACACCAGGGAAGTCGCCGATGCATTGCCAACCTTTTAAAAAGACGTATGCTCCTTTTTGAAGGCTCCTATGTCGAATGTTTTCGTGAAAACCGCTGACTGGAGTTGGTTCCACAGTTTTGCTATACGAGGTAAAAAATACGTGTGAAACGTACAGTAGTTGACCGCCAACCATCAAGATGGTGAAGATGGAATTTAGATTTATGGCAAGTGGTACGATGGTGGAAGTCAGCGACTGGTATAAGGTCGAACAATTCCTCGGAGCATTCCCCATTGTAAATGCGATAGAGGACCACACCATTTTATTACCCGCCACTTTCATGTCTTTCATCTTTTTAATGAAATAAAAGTCATTGTATTTTAATATCTCTATGATAAGTATCGTCTCAAGCATGAAACGGTTAAATTATATAGGTACCTATGTTTTGTATCTCATATTTCAAAGTCTTCGTTTAAATAATACTTAACACAAGAGTCGAGTCCAGATCTGATCTAAATACGGCCACATTTCCTGTACATTTTTATACTTAGTTCACCACACACAAGCTCCTTGAGTTATCTCCTCCTACTAGACAATCAGTACAGGCGTGGGTGCCGCCTGTGGCACCTTTTGTTGCTTCGCAACTTATTGCTTCAGAAATCCACACACCTACGACGCCGCATTATGTTCCTACAATAAAATCTTCATCATTCTCTGTCCGAACAAACGGTATGCCAGTAACAAATTGGTCATTCTTCACTGCGTTAAACGCCCACAAGCCCACAACGCTTAAAATACTGCTGTATGCATTTTAATGCGTTTAATGGTTCAGCACGACTGTATGCCATGGGATTATGCCTGGATGCAGCCAGACATTTCTAGGCAAAACAAACAGTGGAGGCGTTTAATGAGATTAGTGCTAAGAGTCTATGCGACTGCGTCTTGTATAGTTGAGATTTCCGTATGTGAATAACCTAAATGTTTATGTAACCAGTGTTTTAAATTATGAGTCTTGCTTGTGTAGTATCCATATATATATAATCTACTTGAATGAGTGAAGCTACGACTTATTGTTTGCACCCGTCTCATGATAAATAATAATATCAATATATTAATTAAAATATTATTTACCGACACCAGACAGAATATTTAATGTTCAAATTGTTTTTTAAAAAAAGAGTAAAATGCAAAAAAAAAACCATAAAGTAAGATTGAGGCTTGAGATTCGATCATAGAACAAAACAATCGCGATCCACGCGCCATGTCACCAGGCTAAGTAATCATCTACAGATAGCTATGAAATGAACCTTGTCATTGTTAAAATCTGTCGTTTAGCTCCCTTTAGGTATAGCGTGATGGTAAACTTTTTTAAGTAATTCTTTTGACGTTCTGATAACGAATTAGTGTATAAATTATAACATTTCGTAATATTTGCTGTAAATCATAAATTTGTAGACATTATGTTGCTCTACACACCTCCCACGTACAAAATCCCTATAACATATAACCTGACCCGGTCTATAACGGAAATTTTTGCCAAATTTTAACTTATTCTGTTCAGTAGTAGTCTTGATCAAACATACAAACAGATAAACAGAAAAACAGACAGAAATTCTAAAAATTGTAGTTTTGGCATCAGTATCCTTCCTAGTATGCGCAGCAGAGATTCTTTTCAAAAAATATTCAATGTACAGTTTTTTCATCGTTACGATTTTATTACATGTTTTGATTATTATATGTATAGATAGATATACTATACGAGGTAAGGCAAGACACACACTAGAGATTGTTGTACTCACGCTGCTATCAAAATACGCGGACTGTTAGTTGACAAAATTTTGGTTAAAATAAAGTTCCCAACTTATGTCACCAACAAGTGTTGCCAAGACAAAAGTTCGCAACTTTATTTCGGTGGAGACGGAGACGCATTTAAAGTAGTCACAAGACCGTCGCAGTAATCATATTATAGGTGCCAGAGGTGAAAAGAGGCGGGGAAACATACGTAGTGACTAACTTCAGGCAGGTTAACTTAGATAGCGCATATTAGTGACAGTTGGTACTATATCGCTTATACCATACGTTACCGATCAACAACATTATTATTAAAAACGACAACACGACATTATTAAAAAAAACTGGATTCTTCAAGAGTTGCGTTATCATCATGACGCAAGAAGAATTTGGTTTTGTTTTGATTAAAAATTGGTACGTGTTATTTAGGTACTTACTGAAGACGGAACAACTCTAAATAAATTAAATTAAAGAGATTAGACTTAAAACCACATAGGTACATCGCGTAAGTCCGCTATTTATAAACCAACAAAACCCAACCATATTTCACATTTGAGGTTAATGTTATTCGCAATTTCACGTCTGGGGATAAACAATATAAGACTATTATATAAAATATTATATCAATATAAAAATTTCTACTTACAAAGAGAACTTGCATTGTCGTGGCATCTCTGAGATAGCACAAGTCTTAATCTAGCAGAAGAATGTTGTGACTGCCCTAATGATAGGTATCTCAAGATGCGCTTAAGAGTCCATATATACCAAACACTATGAGACATTATAAAATTTAAGCCCACGTTAATGCATAGAAAGAAATTATATAAAAGAAATGAGACTTAAAATCTACATTGGTACATAACATAGTCATCATCATCATTCATGATTTCAGCCGAAAGACGTCCACTGCTGGACATAGGCCTCCTTATTTGCATAACATAGCATTGCATAACATAGTACTATTTATAAAATAACAAAACCCAACCATATTTCACATTTGAGGTTAATGTTGTTTGCAATATCAGGCCTAGAAGCACAATTTAAGGCCACATTTTAATTTTCCCACCTCACAAAGAGAGAGCTTGCATTGTCGTGGCATCTCTGAAATAGCACAAGTCTTAATCTCGCCGGAGCACGTTGCGACTGCCCTAATGATATCTCAAGATGCGCTTTAGAGCCCATACATAACACTCTATGAGACGTTTTTAAAATTTAAGCCAACGTTAATGCATTCCCCGTTTACTGTTTATATTTATTCAAATTTGTAGGAGAGCCCACAATGCAGTATCAAGCTTTTGTGACGGTATATATTAGCATAATACGAGGTGTATTCAATGGACAAAGTAACTGGTATGAAATAAAATTTTACGGTATACCCTTATATTGAAGAAGGGAGGTCGTGTAGTCACAATAAAATGTCCATGTTTTGTGGTGGGTTATGGGAACTGAATATTTTACATTCATTGACGAGATTGTTGTGATCAAGTTTTGTTGTATCTGAGTTGGTTGTTTTTGTTGCTCCAGGGCTTGTTGGTGCACCCCATATTGCTGTACTTTCTACGAGAATTTTAATTTAGAAAATATTTTTAGACTGTTGTTATTTATTTTTATGATCATGGATTCTGTAGTCAGGTTTCCTTATCCTTATGGTGTTTGCAAGGTAAAATTGAGTCTAATTGAAAACAAAGAACCAGAGAACCAGGCCTATGAGAGACTATACTAGCAAACAAATTTTATTCACCTACACTGAAAAATGTCGACACATTTTAGCTGCTAGTAACATAAAAAAGGCGACTAATAAACTGACGCTACTATTAGTTTGAGATGTGCAGCAAATCAAATTAGCTATTTTGTCAAAAATTTGGTTTCTACTAATAAAAATTTGCCAATATTTGAAGTAGCTAAACTAGTCAGCGATTTTATTTTTTCAATGTACACTACTACAGAAGTCCTAGCCTATCCTTAGTCCTTACACGTTTGTGTGTTTGCGTAAATGCGATAACAGAGCACAGTGAGCACATCGTATCGCCAGACCTCTGCTTTGCGGGTAAGAGACGCTAAACTGGCGGGGGAAGTGAGTGTTGCTTCTTTGCGTAGTAGGTAAAAATTCTTTTTCTTTGCCAGAACCTAAAAAATACTGACTGTGAACCTCCTAACGTAGGTACCACAATAATGAGCGATTGTTAGGGAAAATTGCTATGAACATCACGTTTGCCAAATTATTTGGTGACCTTGAAGCATGTTGTTTTTATCGCACGTTGTTTATGTTTCGCCACACTAGGATTTTTCCTGTATCTTACAAACACGAATCTTACATTCGCAAACACCCAAACCTGGAAGAACTACCTTTCTGTAGGCCATATGAATGTTTTCCAGTGCGGGAATTGACTCCACGACCCGGAAAAGTACTGCTGTCCATGATTTGAAAAATACTTTAATCGCACTTACTTTTTTTTCTGATTTAATTTTTTGGATACCATTCAGCAGTAGTTATAGCCAACTGCACGTCAGTGGTAACACTTGAATGAAGAAAACCACCCTTACTGCTTACGAAATAAAGACGTTGTTAAGGTCAAATTGTTACCACTACACTGTCGACTATACTGCACCATCCTCATTTCAGCCGAAAGACGTCCACTGCTGGACATAGGCCTCCCCCGAAAAGGGGGGATATGCCATAATCGCCACGCTTGGCAGGCGGGTTGGCGATCACAGTTGGTTGGTTAAATACTCAGAAAACGCTGCTGCCGAACCTGTGGTGAATCCCTTAGTCGCCATTTACGACACCCATGACAAGATATAGGGTGGTGCAATTCTTTACGTCTGGCATCACACGGAACTATACTGCATACTTTAAGTCAAATATATAAACTTAAAACCTACCCAACAACAAACCAATCTTAGAAAAACTCCAAATTAATGAAGTTATTGAACAATTTTCCAATTATCCGCTTTAAAATAATCGAAGTAGTTGAACAAAAAATTAATAATCGATTCACAAAGTTTGAGTAACGATAAATTTCGTAATAAACTGTGCTACGCTCTACTCTAAATACTTTATTTTGAACGCCGCCCGCGGGCATTGCTCCATTATTGAAACGAATTGTTTTCTGAACTTTTAATATTAAAAGGCTGCGTTATTGGACTTTCCTACTTGCTTTTTTTCTATTGTTGCTTATAAAATTGCTGTGCAGTTTTAAGTATGGCAGCCTTGCTTTAATCACTACAACATTATATGCATTTACTAAAATTTTACAGTTGCTAATAACAAAAAAGTTAGCGTGTATAAACCCCTTTTAGGGTTCCGTACCCGAAGGGTGCCAAACGGGACCCTATTACTCTCGCTACGCTGTCCGTCCGTCCGTCCGTCCGTCCGTCCGTCCGTCTGTCTGTCACAGGGCTGAATCTTTTGAACGGTAATAGGTAACCAGTTGAAATTTTCTCAGAGTATGTGTTGCTATGAGGTGTATCACGACAAATACTAAAAATAAAAAAAAGTCTAAAACTAAAGGGGGTCACCATACAAGAAAACTCAAAAAACATGCATTTTTTTCTGTCTTTGTTTTTGTTTTTACTCTATCTTCAAAACGGTAACATTTACCAGCGTCAAACTTGGTCAGATTATAGTGCATATTATGTAGTTTAGCAACAAATACTAAAAATAAGACAAACATAGACATATGTGGTGGTATCTGCGTAAGAAAAATATGCAAAAATTCATATTTCGCGCACTGTGCGTTGATGTCTTTTGATAAACTCTCGTAAATTAAATCAGTTTTTATGGGGTATCAGGTCGTTGAGAGGTACGGAACCCTTACTGCGCGAGTCCGACTCGCACTTGGCCGGTTTTTTTATAATTTTTCCCGTAGACAAAATGATGTATAGTTTCACCGTAACTTTATGGAGAGTGAGATTTATGGAGACTTTATGGAGACCAACACCACAGGTGATGAAAAAAACATGAAAAAAAAATCATTGACCTTTTTATGTAGTATATCTTTTAACTTTACCGATACTACCATAAGCCTGCAAAAAGCTGATTTATTACATTAAATTATACATACAGACACGAAAAGAAACATAATGCTTAGGAAAATATAGTAATAAGGTACTGCTTGTCTCTAAAGAAATCTCGTCGTGCGAGAAGAGAATGAAGTTAAACATGCTTCTTGCAGTCCAGCAGTAAGTTTTTATGGTATTATACTTTCATAAAAGTAGTCATCATCATCATTTCAGCCGAAAGACGCCTACTGCTCGACGTAGGCCTCACCAAGCATCGCCACAAAGACCAATCCTGCGCTTTCTGCATCCAACGTTTTTCCGCGACCATCACCAGGTCGTCGGTCCACCTTGTGGGGAAGGCTCTCCGTACCGCGTAGGTACTGAAAGGCGCAGCGTAGGTAGGCACCTACGCTGCGCCTTTCAGTACCTACGCGGTTTCCACTCCAGAACTTTACGGCCCCATCGGCCATCCGTTCTGCAAGCAATGTGCGCCACCCACTGCCACTTAAGTTTCGTAATTATTCGGGCTATGTCAGTTACCTTCGTTCTCCTCCGAATCTCCTCATTTCAGATTCGATGATGCAAAGATACTTCGAGCATAGCCCTCTCCATTGCCTTTTTAGTGACTTTGAGCCTTCTTATCAGGCCCATTGTGAGCGATCGTCTTGAAACACTGCGGTATTTTGGACGAGAAGATACTACAGAAAAGCAGTAATAGCCTAAAACACAGTGAAGGCCTAGTAGTTGAACACTTGCCTTCCATGTAGGAAGGTCTAACCTCGAACTCAGCCCGCACTTCTAACTTTTCGAATTTGTGTGCTGATAAGAATTTAATTATCAGTTGCTTTAACGGTGAAGAAAATCATCGTGAAGAAATCTGCACACCTTAGAGTGCTCTATAAAGCTCTCTATGGTGTGTTTAGTTCGCCAACCCACAGTAGGCCAGCGTGGTGGGCTCAGGCCTGAATCTTTCTCATTCTGAGAAGAGACCCGTACCCAGTATTGAAACAGTAATGGGCTGGTTATGCTTGTGTATACCTTCAGAATCCATCCATCAGATGTAATTACTTATTCATCTGTCTTTGACCTATTATTCTTAAATGGGACCACATTACCCAAATCAATCAAATCTAAACATTTCAAAAGAGGGATGCACGGTGCATTTTCTTTTACTTTCCTCAAAGGAATCATTCAAGACGAAATAAAAATATACCTTAGGTTAAAAAAGTTAAAAGTACTTAAGACGAAGAAAATGTTTTCCTAATCAAAGCCTGTTCAAGCCCTTTTCATAGCTTCGTGAATTGAGAGGATGAATAGTACTGAATGCTAATTTAGATGAAAGCTTTAATTTGTATCTAATTACATTTTAGTCTTTCTACTTATTTAAAAGATCCGAATTACTGCTGAGTTTAATCAAATTTGTGATTCTACCGAATTCTAAGGTTATTTAGTTGAGTATTCATGGAAACCATAAATATCGCCAGGCCAGTGTTTTTCAGAGGTGTAGGTTAAAGCTAAAAAAAGGTGATTATGGCACCTCGCTTGTTATTATTTATTATTTGAGGAAAGAGGTAGGGTCTTGAACGCCCCTAAGCCACTGCGACCTGATAAGATCTAGGCACCTCGCTTGGTCGGATTGCTTGTTTGTTTGTTTGTTTGGTTGTTGGCAATCCACATGATGTAATGTTTACAGTACACAAAACGAAAACTAAGAACTTTTTAACAAAAAACTTGAACTTAATTATTAATTTTTATCTCTTTGTCGGAGAAGAGCCGCAGTGACCGATATAAAAAGGGTAGTGGGCTGAGTATTTTTGTCAAAGGACCGAAGGCTGTTGGAGCAGACGAGTGCTTGAGTGGAGAATCTTAATCGGCAAACGCAGAGTAGGACACCCCCCCTCAGCCAGATGGACCAAAGAAGGTAGCTGTGTGAGGACTGGTTATGGAAGGCGGAGAATCGAGTATTATGGTGGACCTTGGGAGATGCCTTTGTCTAGCAGTGGACTCCGATAGACTAAGTTAAGGATGACTGTCCACGTTTCCCAAGAATAAATTCTAAATTTTCATTGCTCCATGAACATCATGTTAGGTGAACATAAATTCTAATTGGATAATGTTGTCCATCTACCTACCTGGTTTTGTATAACTTCAAAAATCGATTGGCTATAAAAAAAACTATCTATTTGAATTGTTAAACATTTTGGATGAACGTATTTCTAATAAACTCATTATTTCTTGCCAATAAATGCCTAAAGTACGTGGTCCTGGCTTTACTTAAAAAAAATTACGTCTAAACAGTTGCCATTGTCCGAGTCTAGCCTTTTTGTTCCTGCGCACAAAATTAAACGTCAATCGTTATGTCAAAGCCAGCGTGGTCGTAGTTTGTCATTTCAATTATCGACAACTCTTACTTGCTTGGATTTTCTAAAACATCTCTTTTGTTGTGAAAATTTTAATTTTACCTCCTGCTGTGTGAATATTTTATGGCAGAATGTGGAAGAATGTCTCTACTAGAGCTGGGTTTACTGCGAAATGCGTCAACTTATTTTAGTGTCATATATTTAAAAACTTTGTTTATGGCTCAAAGGTCCACCATGGTCGGTAAAGAAAACTTAACAAGGGTTATAAAAAAAAATGTAAACAAGACTTTTCTTGTTAATTTCCCCTTCTGATTTATCATCATCATCATCATTTCAGCCAAAAGACGTTCACTGCTGGACATAGGCCTCCCCCAAGCATCGCCAAAGCGACCGGTCCTGCGCCTTCCGTATCCAGCGGATTCCCGCGACCTGCACCAGGTCGTCGGTCCACCTTGGGGGGGCCTACCCACAATGCGCCTTCCAGTACGCGGTGGTCACTCCAGAACTACACTGCCCCATCGGCCATCTGTTCTGCGAGCAAAATGGCCCATTGACACTTAAGTTTGGCAATTCTTCGGGCTATGTCGGTTACTTTCGTTCTCCTGTGAATCTCCTCATTTCTGATTCGATCACGCAGGGACACTCCGAGCATAGCCCTCTCCATTGACCTTTGAGTGACTTTGAGCCTTCTGATTTATATGAAAGAATAAAATATAAGGCAATTAAAAAGTTGCTGATGATATTCGAATTCATACTGTTTCACGTTTAATCTGGATTCTGAGATTACTGTAGCAACTGCGAATACTTTTCCCGCTTGTGCTTCAGAGCTTATTAAAGGCTCTTGTTCGACATTTCAAAATTGACTAAAAAGAAACCCACAATTTTCTATTTCCGTACCAAGTCGTTTAACATACGACAAAATCATTTCCATCCGTTCAAACTTGGTAAACCGATTTCAAATTACTCTCAAATACAACAGGAATGAACCGAAAACTCGTTTCTTAGCTATAAATCTGAATATTCAAAATGCTGGGATGACAAAAGTTTGTTTCGCTAGCCAGTGGCCAGGTTCGTTTCGAACTCCCGATACGGTTTGACAATGCACATGCAAATTAACCAACTGCAAAGAGCATTTCTGTGCGGAAAGTTTAATGGCACAGAGTCCGTTTAAGTTTCGCGATCCTTGCAACAATTATTTTGCTACCGGTACTATTCCTGTTTACCTCCGTTGCCTATTTTGATCACAATGCGCTACGTATGCAAACTTGGCTAGTCTTCCTTTATACTTAAGCTAAATAAGGAGTCTTTTATAATGTGGGAAAAATGGGAAAAGTATCCAGGTTGAAGCTGGAGAAATAAAGGAATAATCTTTGCGGGCAAGTTAGCTTAAAGAGGCATTGTGACCTTTTTATCGGATAGAAAAATAATAAGAGTACCTAGTTACCATAGAAATCTAAATATAACATATAACATAATCATCCCATTATTGTCCCACTGCTGGGCACGGGCCTCTTCTCAGTACGAGAAGGCTAAGGCCTTAGTCCACCACGCTGGCCTAGTGCGGGTTGGTGGACTACCTACACACACCATTGAGAACTGTATGGAGCACTCTCAGGTGTGCAGGTTTCCTCACGATGTTTTCCTTCACCGTTAAAGCAAGTGATAATCGAATATAAATCCGCACATGAATTCGAAAAGTCAGAGGTGCGGGCCGGGATCGAGCTCACACCATCCTTCATGGAAGGCAAGCGTTCAACCACTAGGCTATCACTGCTTACTAATCATCAACTGCTTAGAAATCTAAATAATATAAGGTAATAGAAGTGGTAAAGACGCGTGAACTTGTCGCCGCGTACAAGTGTCTCATAGGACACCAGTGCGCGAATCATCAGTGCTGATTTTGACGCAGAGTTGCTAAAGTTGTATTTTGCAGCATATCTACCAGCGTAATTGTTTTTAGGCTTAATTTATTTTGCATTGAATGCTAGAAACATGGTGGGCGCTACTGCGTATTTATGTGTTGGTAGCGGAAAACCGGCGACATGAGTTTCGGTAGTAAAAGACAGTAGATACCATTTCTATTACCTTATTATTTAGATTTCTATGCTAGGTAAAGTCGACCGCATGACAGTAGTAACACTTGAATTAGGAAACCGCCCTTACTGCTTACGAAATAAAGGCGCTGTCAATGTCAAACTGTTACCACTGACGTGCGGTCGACCGTACTTATGTCAATAGACTCTGGAAATGAAACTTTTTTTTGTCGATGGGAAATCCTTATGGACGCACTCCGCCCGGGGTAGGTGGAGCCAGTGTTGGACTCTTACTGACTAAAACCACCACGGTGTTCTTCCAACTACCTTTGGCCGGGGGTGTGGGAAACACTCTGAATTCGCCAACCACCCCCGAGAGGTCCCGGCTTGTCACGAGTAAACGAGCGCCTTCTCCCCGTGCGACCTAGCGTTGGCCTGCACACAACCTCACGTCTACGTCAGCTGCTGGTCGGGCAGCAGACTTGGGGTAGTTGAGGTGTCAGTAGGCAGACTCTATCCTTTCGTAATTTTTTCAAGAGGTTTTCTTCCTCGCGTTTCGGTTGGTGAAGCCATGACCCTTGGTCACAAGAGGCGCGAGAACACTACTCTGCGAGCACTCCTGGAGTTACGAGATCGACGGGGGCAGGGAATGACAGTCTGCAGAATGCTGCCTGACCAGTGGCAGGGTGAGTGCACCCCGGGCCCGCCCCTGCTCCTCCACTGTGCCCTCTGCTAGCATCAGAAGGACACGTGGAGCAATTCCCCATTGGCCTAAATCAGGCCCCTCGCGTGCCAGAATATTCGCCACAGGCAAAATGGTCCCCCGGTCCAATGGAGAGTTATTGCCCGTGCCCACGGTGCACCGGCCCAACAACTGCTGTTCTCTACAGACGTATCCAGAAAGACCATTAGTCGTCAGGGACATGAGAAGGTTTTCTGGCCCAGCACCCCTCTGGAAATCGAACTGGTTTCAATTCCTTATTCTTTAGTAAAGGTTTCCTACTGAATTGTAGACAAAAAAGTTTTTCAGTAAATATAAATACCTAAAAACAAAAAAAAAAATGTGCCTGTCATTTTAAATTACTTTTTAATTTCATCACTGTATACCTTACTGTGAAATGAAAAAAGCGAAATTATAAATCGAAAATTCCTTCCTTGATCATTAATTAAACATGGAGGCACTTATTAATTTCCGCTTTTATCAATTTTTAATAAAGCACACAAAAACATAAGAATTGAATATTTTTGAAACAAAAAAGGTAATCTTAAAAATCCAATATAGCGAAATTAAGTTTTTTAATTAATTTTCTTTCTGTATTCACGGCTTAGTTTCCTTCATTGCCCGAGGCTGTCTGGCAACAATATTGAGTTTGCAGATATCTTAATAACCCGAATATCTGTTTTATATTATTACTTTGGGAAAGTAATATTGTTTTCGCCTAATAGGAATGTTGTTACAAAAAATAATTTTATTTTGTTAATAATTTTGTTTCGTAACCAAATGGTGCCAACGGGACGGTATCAGTCTGTTTTTGCCATATGTCTGTAAGTCCATTCGTCTGTCTGTTCAGCCACCTATCTGTCCCAGGGCAGTCTTCTTAACCGTTCTAGCTGGACAGTTGAATTCAACTGTCACCATTTGGTTAATCAATTGATTATTTTCACAATAATCTTTTAAACCGTTATAGCTGGACAATTAGAAAGAAAGAAAGAAAGAAAGAAAGAAATAATTTATTTGCCACAAACTAGGGACACAAAATTATAAATAAAAAGTGTAGATTTACATAACATTGTGTGCCCCACAATGATAATTGAAATTTTTACAAACATGTATCACTATGGCCTCTATCTATCTATTTTTGAAGGATAAAATCCGTAACGAGATTATCCGGAGGAGAACCAGAGTGACCGACATAGCTTGTAGGATCAGTAAGCTAAAGTGGTAGTGGGCTGGCCATGTCTGTCGTAGGACCCATGGCCGTTGGAGCAGACGAGTCCTTGAGTGGAGACCGTGACTCGACAAACGTATTGTAGACTGCCAGTCAGGTGGACTGACACCGACGACCTGATTAAAGTAGCTGGGGGGACAGGATGCGGAAGGCAAAGAACCGAGTGTTGTGGCGCAACTTGGAAGAGGCCTATGTCCAGCAGTGGACTTCGATAAGCTGAGTTAATGATGTTGATAGATGGCTTCTATCGTGGCAAATACAATAAATAACACAAAATATAAAACATCAGGCAACGCATTTTTTTTCAAATCGATTAGGTTGGTACAGTCGAGGAATAAAAAGGTTTGGTCTATTTTTGCTTGTACTGGCAGATAACAATAATGACAGTTGTAAGTACGTACACTCGTCTAATTATCTCTCGTTCGGAGTTTGAAAAGGTAACATGTACTCGCGACACGTTTATAATCAATTTGAAAATTGACGAATTGACGAACCCTTTCGTTCCTCGACTGTCCCTAATGTAACTACTTGACAACCACAATAAATACCTGTCCCCATTCGGGAGGAAGTGTGCTAAATTATACATTGTTCTGTAATATATTGTAATGAAATGCGTCTGTGCGCATGCGATTAGTGAAGCGAGAAATTGCTTAATCATTCATCTGTGTAATGTCGATGATTAGCCCGATACCGATATGAAATCGACGGTGAAATTTTCGATGCATTTATTGCGAGTATGGTAGGGGCAGCAGAAGTAATTATTTTGTTTTTTTATGGAGCTGGGTTAATTGTGTTTGGAGCGTGTTATATTTAAGTTTGAATACAACACGCTCCAATTTGAATGAATGAATGCTGAAATTTGAAACGCTTATTTCCCGAAAAGGGGTCATTGTACTCATCATTATGAACAACTTTTACTATGGGACCAACCCTGAAATCGCGAAAAAGAAATCAGGTGGTCGCTACATTTTATCGATTTAAGTCCTAAATCATCAATATTTTAGAAGTTAAGTAGCAATAGACTGTCATGGTATGGACATGTGATGAGGAGGAATGAGGAGCATGTTACGAGGAAAGTTTTAAGTATGAATGTTGATGGCTATAAGAAAAGAGGGAGACCGAAGAAAATATGGATGGATTGTGTGAAAGATGATATGAATAGAAAGAAAGTGAACACGGAGATGACGGCTGATAGAGATGTATGGAAGAAAAAAACATGCTGCGCCGACCCCAAATAAATTGGGATAAGGGCAGGAGGATGATGATGTTATATTTTAGTAGAAAACGCATGGAAATTATTCAAGGACCTCGACTTGTCAAAAATATTTTTGTATAATATTAATCATACCAAGTTTGTATGATTTTCAATGAATTTTGAAGATTATAATGAACCTATTATTTTAGAAAAATTTAGAAAAGAAGAAAGAAAAAAATAGGTATTTATTTGCGTTAAAAGTGACGCAAAAAATTACTAAAAATTTTAGAACATAGAACAAATACAGGTACAGAGTAAAGAAGTGTGGTAATATATGCGTCACATCCGCGCAGTACGGCCATCGCTCAGCATTTTTCTAAGCTTTTAAGCGTTTTAAAGTTAACATTTAAATATGTACCTTCTTAACTTTATCGTTTGTGTCTCTATTACTAAGCAATACACAATAGAAGCGGGAACAAAACGAACGAAATATAAAATAGCTTACTATTCCGATAACTGTTCGATAAGAAGCAAGTATTCTGAAAGATGACACACATTAAAATATCAGTCGTTTTAGAAACGAAAAACATACTCCATTTGTCTTAAGGATGGATTAAAAGTGTAAATTTTATAAAAAATATACTGTAAAACACTCAAAAATGTTACAAATAAACTCAAAAAACTGAATATAACTTCGAGCTACATTTAGCTGATAATTCTGATTTTGGTGATAGTTCTGAATATCGGGTTTTTTTTTTTAAATTAACCGTAACAATCGATTATATTATTATTGATTTAGAGTCTGTGAGTGTGTGTGTGTGTTTGAGTGTTTATTTGTTTTTCCTTTCCAAAACGACAAAAATTTCAGCGTGTATAATTCAAAATAATGTGTTTATTTAAAATACCAGGCCCCTCAGAAAGTATTGCGAAAAAAAGTTTTTATATATGGGAGACTGGCCAGTTATAATGTTTTTCGAAAATATGATTATTTATAAGTAAAAATAAGTAAGTTCCAATTTCAAAATTTCCCTCCACATTTTTTGCGAGTTAATTCAAAGTATTGTGTCTCACTGAAATATGGATCTGCGCCGGGAACATTTTAGAGCTATGATTTTATACGATTTCAAGTGTCGCCTGAAACCGGATGAATCGTACGATAGACTTCAAATGGCATTCATGGATGAAGGCCCTTCCAAGGCAACCGTGTATCGTTGGTATAACGAATTCAAGCGCGGTCGACCAACTTTGGGGGATGACGAAAGAAGCGGTCGCCCTTTGACGGCTGTTACCGAAGAAAACGTGCTAGCAGTGAAAAATTTAATCCAAGACAATAGGCGAATTACATATCAGGAGATTCAACACATATTGAAGATTGGATCGGGAAGCGTTCACGAGATTCTACACAGCCATCTTCGCGTGAGGAGGATAGTATCACGCTGGTGCCGCACAACCTCACCGATGCTCAGAAGCAGGCCCGGGTGGAATGGTGCCGTGATATGCTTAACAAATTTGAAGCAGGCTCGTCTCGGCGTGTTTACGACATCGTTACAGGTGATGAGTCCTGGATTTATCAATACGACCCAGAAACCAAGCGCCAGTCGACTGTTTGGGTGTTTCAAAATGAGCCAACGCCTACCAAAGTGAAGCGATCTAGAAGCGGGGGTAAGATTTTGATCGCTAGCTTTTTTAATTTGACTGGCCACTTGGTATCAATTCCCTTACGGGATCAAAGAAGCATTAATGCCGAATGGTATACTACCAAATGTTTGCCAGAAGTTTTCTCTGTTATAAGCAACAAGCGACCAAACACAGGGCTCCGCGGGCTACTGCTCCACCACGACAATGCACCTGCGCACACCGCACTCAAAACGAGGGACTTCCTGGACAGCACGCCAGTCAAACTCCTGGGTCACCCTCCTTACAGCCCTGATCTAGCACCGTGTGACTTCTTTTTATTCCCAAAAATAAAAAATCAGCTCAAAGGGATACAATTTTCGTCGCCGGAAGATGCGCTGGCTGCGTTCGAGCAGGCTGTAAACGAGGTGTCTGCGGCGGACTGGAAAAAGTGTTTTGAAAACTGGTTTAGGCGCATGAATCTTTGTATAGAGGCTGGTGGAAAGTACTTTGAAAAGATTTGATAAAAATATATGTACGTATAGAACAATTTTTTTTAGTTTCGCAAAACTTTCTGAGTGTCCCACGTACAACCATATTCCCTAGAACATTTTGAACGGATTTATTCACAGAACCCTTCACACATTCGAGCTTCATGAGCCGTAAATTTGCCAACAAATGGCCCTTGACGATTTTCGTGCTGTCAGAGAAAATGAAGGAAAACAGAATCGTGGGCATTGACCGCCCCAGGAGATATATTGACCAGTCTCAGCCCGCCACGTCACGGTGATAATAAATACCCCAGTAAATACATTATTATTTGCTACCCTTTACACAAATTATTTACGTCAAAATATGATACTTTATGGACGTATCAATTGTTAACGTGATTAATGATATGAGCGTGTGGTTTATACCAATTATTCGATTTTCTATTCGATTGTTTTCTATTCGAGTGGACACCGTTTTAATATCGAAATGGTGTAGATTTATTGCTTGCCCTGTGAGTAATGGTGGCGCATGGATCTATTATGAATGCATGATAATAACTATCCAAACATTTAAAAAAGTGGAGAATTCTGTCAACTACAACAATAAAGTTATGACATAGGTAATACATTCATTTATCTGATTGAACTGAATATAGGCACATATAATTTATATTCTTCTTCTTCTTTCGTGTCAATGGTTCACACTTTTTTTATATAATATTTGGCCACTTCTATGGCGGTGATCGTGGCTTCATTTAGGTCGGCTCTTGTACAGTTGACAGGGCACAAGGGACAAGTAAGCAAATGGGCCATGGACTGAATGGGGGCCCCACAATCGCATTCAGTTCAGTGTGTGCGTGAGCGCTGGTTTGTACACGGAGGAGCCAGTTTTGTTGGCTTCACTATGATTGTTCGCAGCACTTCGTCTATATTTTTAATATGTCTGTGTTTACAGGTAAGTGTCGGTACTTTTTTAATTGGTTAAAGAATTTGTACTTTTTCATTATATCCGAAACCGAAACTATCTAGTTGACTCCAACAAGCTATTTCACTCTTATCCATTTCGACATTACCAGTACATACGTACAAATTGAATTCAGGTTTCCAATCGACTGAAAGCTGTTTACAATCACGCAAGCAAGTAACATGGCTCGTTTGAGCTAAATAAAAGACTGCGAACGATGCGTCCGAGTCCATTGAAATACTCTCGTACAGGTAACTATGGTAATAGTTTTCTCTAAGTATGTACCTATGGAATTAAAGTGAAACTGTCGTAAAGGCAGGGTTCGAAGTGATAATTATCAAGATTGGTTGATAATTATCTTTGATAAATATAACCACCGTATCTACTTCTCCGCCAAATAGTGATGCTTGCATTGCTGTGTTTCGGTCTGAAGGGTACGGGTGCCGGTGAAATTACAATCACATGAGACTTTCCATCTTCATGTCTCAGTTTGGCGAACCGACTTGCGGTACCATTTAGGTAACAGCCTAGGTGGTATTGCAGTTGTTATGGGCAAAGGTAACCGCTTAACATCAGGTGGGCCTTTAGCTCGTTTTGCCATCCTATACTATAAAAATAAATAAAAAAATATATATTTAATTTGCTATATAATATTGTACAACAAAATATTCTACTCATTAATTAAATTAACTAGTACCTACCTATGTAGTTGGTTAATTTTCTCCAATTTTTAACCGACGAAAAAAAGGAGGAGGTTCTCAATTCGACGCTTTTTTTTTTTTTTTTTTTTTTTTTTTTATGTATGACCACGCATAACTTTTTACAGAGTGGTCCGATTTTGATGATTCTTTTTTTATTGGATAGGGTATATCTTGAAGTTGGTCCCATTTAAATTTCAAAATCAAAATCCACCCCTAAGGGTAGTAAAACAGGGGATGAGTGTTTGTTCACCCACTGAATTCTTACCTGTTAACCGATTCTGTTGAAACTTGACATACATAAATATAGTTCTAGACACTACGACATAATGGAGACCTGGATTTAGAGTTTAACCACAAAAAAATGAAAAATAAAACTTTTTAACAAAAAATTGAACCGACGAAAACAGAAACTGAAAAGCGAAAAATAACTAATTATGAGTCGGCGCCAAACAACCAATCATCGAACATCATTAAATTACTTTAAATAAATAATAAAAACAACGTCACATCAAATACAACGTGAGATTTTCAACGATAAACAATAACTTTCCAAAAATGCGTTCTCCGCTCGGCCACTTCCAACTTACACGCACTATGCTTGTTAAAAGTTCGTTTGGCGCCGACTCATAATTAGTTATTTTTCGCTTTTCAGTTTCTGTTTTCGTCGGTTCAATTTTTTGTTAAAAAGTTTTATTGATTGCAAGATTCCATTAAGTTTTGGTCACGAAATTGCGAAATTATTTTAAATGTCTATAATATATAACTAAACTACTTGCTTCTAACGTAAATGTTGAAAGGTAATACCTATCAGTTGCATATAAGGATTTCTAGGTATATTTGTTTGATAGTTATTTTATTTTATTTTTATTTATTATTGTTATTTAATTCTTTACTTTATGAACAACAGGGTACAAAGGCGGTCTTAACGCCATAGGCGTTCTCTACCAGACAACCTTAGGGTAATGCAGAGACAAAGAATAAGTAGTCTCGGGCCGCCGTGTACCAATCCAATCGGGAAAGTGTAAGGGGAGACAATAAAGTCTCCCTTGAGAAGTGTCTAATAGGCATAGCACAGGAAGGGCTCCGGAGGCTTATTATTTCCCGGAGTCCCACTTATTGTGCTGAAGATAGCTACCGGGGGGGTTTTAGTGGGTAAAAATCCCACACACCCCGGCCTCTGTCCTCCATGAGGCCGGCAGCCTTTTGAAGGTTTCCTCCTCGAATATAAAAAAAATAAAAAAAAAAAAAAAAAAAAAAAAAAAAGATGCACCAGTAAAGTAGTAAAATATGTTTCGTACTACGGACTTATAATTATATATAATAAAAATAGATAAATACCTATGTACATTATACATATAATAAAATATACATATCACATATGTTATCGGATACTTATCTGATAATTATCGAGAGACGTACTTATCTGCCTCGTTGGTCTAGTGGTCGCAAGCGCGACTGCTGAGCGTGGGGTCCTGGGTTCGATTCCCGGGTCGGGCAAAGTGTTATTGGGTTTTTTCATTAGAAGATTCTCAGTAGCAGACCGGAGTATGGATTTGTGCCCGGTTAGTGGCAATAGGCTTAACATCAGGTGAGGTGGCGGTTAAACGCAAGCCCGTTAAGAAAAAAAAAAAAAAAATAATTGGCTCGCCCCCTATTACATGGGACTATAACATAACTGGCGAAATGTGGGTGTACCATACACCTCTGCCTACCCCTTCGGGGAAATACAGGCGTGATGTTATGTTATGTACTTATCTTGATAATTTCGGACCCTTGAGTAAAGGTATTGTACACCGGAGCTCAGTTGAAATTTTATAGTACCTACTTATATACAAAGAACACTGGCGACCCAAAAAAATCTGTATCTTTTTGGGTAGGTAAGTATAGTAACTTATTCTGTTATTATAAATTACGACACCTAATTTTTTTGTTAGGTAAAATCAAGCGCATATCAATGGTAACAAAACCAGTATGAACTGAACCTATCGTGTATTAAATTTACATAAAAAGCCAGTTCCACTTATAATGGATGTTATACCATTAACAAGCGGTTGTCTGTCAGTACTATGTTGAGCCTGTTAGAATCACAAATTTTTACAAAAGAGCATGCTCGACTCAACCTATTATGCCTTTAATTTTGTAATCTGTGAGCCCGTAATCGTTGTTGCCTATATTAATATTTTTTACAAATTTCTTGTCACAAACACCTAGGTGCCAATACATAAAGATTGGAGGAAAAACTTTCAAAATTATAATTTCAAAATGTTTTTGAAAAAATCCATTTTCGGTAGTTTGGATCTACCGCGATGTTGGTTTACTTATTTCAAGCAATTTAATTGATTCAATTCATTTGCAAACTCAGGTTTCTGCTGTTCTTCTTAGTGTCAGGTTACAAATATAGACGAAGTGCTGCGAACAATCATTGTGAAGCCAACAAAACCATGTTCTTCCTTATACAAACCAGCGCTCACGCACATGCACCTCAAACCATGCTCACCGCTCTCAGTACACAATTACACATGTCGCAACATCGTCCAGTATGCTTACTGGACGATGTTGCGACATGTGTAGGTACTAAAAAAACAAACAAAATAAAAAACAAAAAAATTCGTGAACTCAAATATCAGTCAGGTGCTTGTGTGCGTGAGCACTGGTTTGTACACTGAGGAGCAAGGTTTTGTTGGCTTCACTATGGTTGTTCGCAGCACTTTGTCTATATGTGTCAGGTTATTTTAGAACTTTCTCAATAAAAAATACCCCTCTAGCAAATCCGTTTAAAATAGCTGTTTTTAATTTGCATTCGGGTCATTCGTCAATTAGTATTCAAAGCGTCGCCTTGAACTGAATCAAAACAGGAACTTTCAATTGCAAAAACATTCGCTCACTAAGTGGAGTGCTCGGAATTAGCGGATTTATTCATTCTTTTATGTTTTTATAATTATATCTTGGGACGCTGGGTTTTCTTCTACTTTTCATGCTAATCTAGGAACGTGCTTTTAAATAACTTACTATGTAATTACGTATATTACGTATTTGCGTATTGAGCGAGAATCACCATAATTTAGTTACCATAGAAAAAAATTTAAGACCAAAGTTGTTGCGTTGTTTGTCATACTTACACATATAAGACACCTAAATATAATAATGTTTATGAAACAAGGACGTGGGAATACATGCTGCCATCAATACTGAATACTATAATATATATTTAACACCGCCAAATATCTGGGAAAGACCCTTGACGCAAAGCTACGCTGGAAAGCACACGTCAAAATGAAGCGAGAAGAATTAGACCTACGCTACAAGAAACTGTATTGGTTAATAGGCAGAAACTCACCCATGTCTATACATAATAAACTACTGCTATACAAGCAAGTTCTTATGCCAGTATGGATGTATGGTATCCAGCTGTGGGGCTGTACCAGAAAAAGCAATAGAAAAATCTACAGGGCACTTTCTTCAAAAGGCCAGTCAATGCGTTGTTGCCCTGCATTTATCCTCACACAAATACTTATTACAACATGACTAGGCTTTAAAAGAGACTATGATCCCTGAGTATGTTTCGGTATTTCTTCTCAGAGGTAGTCATATAGGAAATGTCTGTGCCATCTAGTTTAAAAAATAACTGATTGGTAAAAGTGATTTTTAACATCTAATTTGCAGAATACATAATTTGAATTTGAATCTGAAAAGTGTGAATTACAGACGCCCAGGAATATGTAAAACAATAAAGAATTATATAATAAGCATTTTATTAACACTGATCATTTTAAACCCAATTAGTATAGAGCTAAATCCGATAATCTCCTGACTCGACGACGAAAAAGAAGAGGAACAGTTTTTGTTTAAAAATCGGTCCATCCCAATGCGGCTGATGAACGAGTAAAAGCTCGCTCCATGTCATATTGAGACCTTTACTGTTCATTACTGTTATTAGCAAAGGGGTTCACGAACAAAAGTACAACTTTTCCAACCCCTTTAGGGATTTGTGAGGCTTCCAATTTTTGGGATCCTAATCCCATTCCACGTTCTTTCGACTCATTTCAACAGAACCAGTGAAACTTCTCAATTACGTATGTATAACAAAATGTCTAACAGGGTTCCTATTGCTTTTCACGCTTGTGTATGCAAATTGGAGAGCGATAGCGAACTAGGTATTATTTGCCTGCAAAGTTAAATAGCTTTTGCCGGTCTTTCTCTAGAAAAACCAGGAAGAGTTTAATCCCAAATCGAACTGGAAACTGAGTGAACTTTCGACGAGCTGTTGTTATAAAGATTGCGTTTTTTTTCTGTCAATGAATGCTAATTTTACTTTATATTGCTACTGATGTTGTTCAATACAAAAACGAACATGTTATATTGTTTAGTACAAACAACATTTAGGCGTGTTTTATGAATAGTTTTTTATTACTACAAAAACATAATCCAATATAATTGATAAATTACCTGTTATTATGAATGAGATAAATAAACTATTATTATTAATAACTATTAGAACCATTCAATACATTGTAATTGTTATGGCACCTATTATTAGTATGTTGCTGTACCCTTACAGGACTTATTAATGTAACACCTATTGCACATGAATGCAATAAAAAGTTCGAGTTTGAGTTATACAACTTGTATCAGATCTATGGAGAACTCATTCAGGGTTAGCAAACAACTTAAATATAGCTACAACCCTGAAATTGAATTGATTGAAAAAAAAACGGCTTTTTCATAGAAAAGTGTAATCCGTTCCTCTCGATCAAAATGTATGTGTATTTTTTGCAATTTCAGGGTTGACCCCGTAATAAAAGTTGTTCGATAGGGAATGCCTAAACGAGGTCTCCGAAATCCAAATATGACCACGCATTTTTGATACACATTGTATATTGTATATTGTGGAGTAAAACAAGAAAAAGGACCTCAGTACTCTGTACATAGGCTTGGTAAAATTGTGTCAAGGAACGTGGAGACGTTTTTGTTTTTTTTTTTGTTAATAAAATATAAGTGTGTGGAAAAAAATATCCGAAGGGACTAAAGTTTTTTTTTGTTATGTAATTTTTCCTGTCAATAACTTTATTGTTATTCATCATGTAGACTTCATGTTCCATATTTATGATGCAGCCCTCAATGTTCACAGCACGTCCATAAAAAATAAGGTTACTAGCTTGCGTAATGCACTCATGAAAAACTAAGAGCTTTTTCACATCAATAGCCTTTCAACAGCGAACTATCCATCACTAATACATAAAGAGGTTTCATAGCAGTGATGTCACTGTAATACACACATAAATCTAAGTGCAAATTGCAGTGATAAAATAACTGGGTCGGGATTACGTCATACGTGGTCTGACAGCGATTACCTGGAGGTAATCTTGATGACGTAAGTTTTTCATCTGATACTGATTCGTCTTGATGCAATTTAGCTTGTGGTCCCTAAGCCACATGATACATAACTGTATAAAGCAGTTGGAAGGAAGGTCTGTCTAGCTAATAACAAAAGATGGTTAGTATTTTTGAATTTCAAAACAAATTAAATAAATATTATAAATAAATATTTTTATAAATATTTTATAAATATTTTTGGGACATTTTTATACATCACCATCTAGTCCCAAACTAAGCAGAGCTTGTAATATTGTCTATACCCATAGGGGTATAGACACTGGATATAATACTTATAGACTTTTTTTTTGTAAATACATACTTATAATACATAGAAACAACCAGACCAACACAAACACTCATGTACATCAATTATACATGTACATGTAATTATATTAAGTATTAAATTTTTGTTTTATCTCCACATAGATCTCCCCCCTAGCCAAGTTGACAATCTACAATCGTCAACGCTATAGAAAACAATCAAAATGTATAGGAATGACATAACTGAACGAATGACGTTTTCGTTGAGATGTCATTCCCATACATTTTGATTGTTTTCTATTAGCGTTCACGATCGTAGATTGTCAACTTGGCTAGGGGGAGGTAAAGTGGCAGTGGACTGACCATGTCTGTCGGAGGACCATTCTATAAAGAACTTACTTCTCTACTTTATTTGTTTGCAAAAATACTAATTGACAAGTTTTTTAATTATTTTACATTTTTGAGAAATCATCTTTTATTTTTGATGTTGACTAGTTGACGCAGTGACCATACACCCCATAGACGCCGCATAACAGGTGACCAATGTCTGCAATACATCTATGAAATTTCACTAATGTAGGTCGCCACTATTCGCCACTACAAATCAGTTTCGACCACTTACATGAACCGTCAAAACTGCCGCGTTAGTGATTAGCCAATGGCCGCCTTGGTAGGGCCAATCGGATTGCAGTACCCCGCCTCAGCTAGTGGCTGAATTTATTGTATACATTATATTCACCATTAGGCGTCTATTGGGCTGTATGGTCATGGGGTTGACGGTACTCTTTTTATGAATTTCGTGAAAAGTAACTTTAAATTATTTAATCGTATGGCATCTTTATAGGCTATCTATACATCTATATTATTTTATTCACAATGACAAATTGAGATTCTTTAACCATATGGTGGCGTCAGGTGTAAGGGTGAAAAGATCCTCTGGAGAGCCAGGGTACGACAATAAAGGACATCGTTGGATTATATGGTCCACAGTCTGGTCCTCTTCGCCGCACTCACAGAGGCTGGAGTTGCTCCATCCCCACTTATATTTGAGGTAATTACATCTTCCGTGTCCCGTTCTCAGTCTGTTTAATCGGCACCACAAATGTCGGGGTAAGCCAAAGCCAGGCAACTTTGCAGTGGGGTTTATGGTTTGCACGCCCGAACCAAACGTTGCGTTAGCCCACTCAGTCTTCCAACTTTCCATGATGTCAAATTCTGACAGATTTCGTGCCGTTAGGTATGGTGGATGGCGAGATTTAAGTCGGTATGGTGGAGGGTGTGCAAGGTAGTGAAAAATAGGCAAATTAGGGTTCTCATAGATCTTAGCGGCTTCTCTTTGGAGCGCGTGGCTTTGGAGCGAGTAACTTTAAATAATTATTATTTATAATGAATTCGTAATTTATATCATTATTCCATGATAATCAGTTCAAGAATATTCATTAACCGTAACATACACTAACAACCAAACCTTGATCTTATAAAACGAACAACTGCAACTCAACATTCCAAAATACACGATTGCATTATAATTATAACCGAATCGATATTCAATACAAACTGTAACCAAAAACATCGAAGCTTATTAAAATTCCTTAATTACCGTGAACCGGTGGAACCATTATTTTCTTGGCCTTTGATCAATCAGACAGCTGACTAACCGAATTATGTCGATATTGAATCAGCCCCAAACAAATTACATCGTCTTTGATAAGGTGATTATTAAATATAATTATTGTTTCGTCACGATCCCCTTGCTTTGTGCGACGCCGTCTCTTGATACAACTATAATCTTCATTGTGGAGGAGTAACGGATGGTAGAGATAGAAGTTGCGAGACAGTATCTATTGTTGGGACTGGTGTATTGTGTTGGTTTTAATTTATTGTATAGACTGTAGAGGTTTGAAACGATGACAAATTGACTTGGGAATATAATAATCCAGTAACTATTAATTTGTGATGACTGTCCAAAGAAATGATAACCAATTTTCTTTCTAAGTAATTTTTTTTCAAAAAAAAATTCTATTAGATTTTATAGTTAACGGTAATTCCATTGTGAATTTCTAGAATAGGAACAGTACAGTCTAGAGTAGAACAAGCAACTCTTTTCAAAAAACAGGCATCGTCTTTTTATTACTTTTTCTTACGAGCTTTTACAGCGTCAAAATATTGTACAGCATAAAAGTTTTTTCACGCAAAAAGACATGACGTCACACAGACCTAATTGGCAAAGACGCGGTTGAAGGCATGAAATTAAACATGACAAAATGTTCAGACACAAAGAGAAATTACAGTCAGCAACACTTCTACGTCCTAATTATCACAATGACAAAGTACAGGCAGACAAACGGGGAAAGGACAACGAAATTTATATCGAAACGCTGAGGATTTATTGCTGCGTTTTCGTTTTTGTGTCTTTCATTTTCATTTGTATTTTTCGCGCTCTTTTTTCACAACAATAAGGATTTAATTTTAAGTTGGGTACGTACGATCGGTACGGTGTTCCGTGTGGTGTCAGACTTAAAAAATAGCACCACCCTATCTCTTCTCATGGGTTTCGTAAATAAAATTATCACAATGATAAAGTACAGGCAGAAAAACGGGGAAAGGACATCGAAATTTATATGGAAACATTGAAACACTGAGGATTTATCGCTGCGTTTTCGAGTTCTTGTCTTCACATCATTTGTTTTTTCACGGCTCGGTTTTCAAAAAAAACATAGCTTTAATTTTAATTTAATTTCGTAAGTAGCACTATCATATTGATAAATTGCAAAAGGTTTTTGGAGTTATGCATGTGAAACAGTAGCTAAGCGATTAACTTTCTTCGTTAAATATCGCGGACACGATCCTCCCATGAAACAAATAATATGTTGTATTTTATAGTTTACTGATATCTATTAGATTTTTTTACACCTAATAGGCTTGCGTTTGACCACTATCTCACTTGATGTTAAGCGATGGTGCGGTTGACAATAGTACACGCATGCCAAACCTATTCACTCAAACTTCAAAGACCGCCAGAGTCGAATGAATGTCTTTAATTATGGTCAGTTCAGAAGTTTAGTCGTAGAAAAGTATCAAACAGACAGACAGAGCTACTTTCACATTTATAGTATAAGTGTGAATCAGCATCATCATTTCAGACGTCCACTGCTGGACATAGGCCTCCCCCAAGCATCACCACAACGACCGGTCCTGCGCTTTCCACATCCAGCGGATTCCCGCGACCTTCACCAGTGGGCCTAGTACGAGTTTCACACTTACGAATACTTTCATCGTTTTCGTCGACTTTCATTCATAAATCAGTAGCGCCCCTGGCGGATACGAGGAGGAACTACAGATTCATTAATGAAAGTCGACGAATACTTTGAAAGTATTCGTAAGTGTCAAACTCGTACTAGGCCCACAGGTCGTCGGTCCACTTTGTGCTTGCTGCACCTTCCATGTACGCAGTAATTTAATATTTCAGTAGCGGGAAATCATAGTATTAAATCAATTTTTATTCAGGAGTAACCGAGTCGTTTTAAATCCTTCTAGTCATAACAAAGGCTCACCAGTGTTTATCTGCTCACTGTACTGCATCAAATTCGCACGAGTGGACACCAATCTTCTTAAAATTAATTCTCAGTGTACACAAAAGCATAGGAATTACTTGTACCGCGTAAACTGGAGTAAGTAAATTAATTCATCGGAACAACACCACAAGCGAGCCGGTTGTGCTGTAGTTTTGGTATAGTAGTAAGAACATTTCGGTTAGTTATTATAAAAATGCTCCAATGATCAATACCTTACGATAAAAAAAATATTTTAAAAATGTATTAGCTACATAATGATAAAATGTTCCTTGTCTAAATTAAGTAGACTGGGAGAAAAATCCCACACTGAAATTAATCCCATATCGCGAGACATCGATGGCTTAGTTTTCAGACTTCGTAACTCCGTTTTGACCAATTTAGCAGGAGGAAGAAAACATGGTCCAAAAAAGTCACTATTTCTATGATTTTGATTTAATATAAATAATATTAACAACAACATAATAACATCACGCCTGTATTTCCCCGAAGGGGTAGGAAGAGGTACACCCACATTTTGCCAGTTATGTTATAAGTCCCATGTAATAGGAGGCGAGTCTATTGCCATTAACCGGGCACAAATCCAGACTCCGGGATGCTACTGAGAATTTCCTAATGAAAAAACCCAATAACACTTTGCCCGACCCGGGAATAGAACCCAGGACCCCACGCTCAGCAGTCGCGCTTGCAACCACTAGACCAACGAGGCAGTTTAATAATATTAAATTATGATATATTTAATTATTTAAAATTCAAACAAAAACTTGAGAAATCGTGCCGTAGTTAGACTTGCTTTCCACCTATTAAATTGTTTAAAACGAAGTCTAAGCCATCGATATAACATAATTTTACAAACTCAAAATGAATATTGGTCCTTACATCTATTTTAAATTAAATAAATAATAATTTTATTGGAACAGAAAACACGTTTACATAAAATATGTGTACGAAAATGACTGCATTAGTTATTAAACTGTGTCGCAGTCATTAACGTCCATTTCAAAAGGATCGAGGCGACAGCAGAAATACCATAAAAAACACCAAACACAGAAACACCAAAAATTACCTTACATCAGTTAAGCATACAACTAAACGCAATGCCAATGTGACAATAAAATTGTGTTGCCGATTCATCATTCACTGACACAGAGCTATTGGGTTTTGTCACAAATTTTGAGTCCACCAAACTCGGCAGCATCAAAACCTAAGCCAGTTTTAATGTATTATTATCCCGGCTTTGTCCCTATCGATGTTATACCATCATCATCCACAGCCTAAATATAGCCACTGCAAAATTTAGTCCACTCTGAGTTTATGCTACACTCGATGCTGATTGCATTACATTAGAGTTTATTACGCTGTGACAATCTAAACATTATTGAACGGAGTAAGGTTTCATACCACTCGCGTAAGCGATTTTGTATTCGAGCGATCGAACGGTATTTTAAAGAAAGAAAGAAAGGAAAATGGTTTATTGCCACAGTTAACGATGCCCAACATTTAAACAACAGTTAGTTCACAACATTATGTTAAGAATGCATAAAGGAGATCCATTCTTGCTCTGAAAAGAAGCCTGAGCTATACAGTAGGACAGTTATTGGCTGTCTATGTTGTTTTAAGAGAGACACACCTCAATACTTTTAAGCTCACAATGATAAATAGGAAGAGATCAGGTATACTTAGTTTTTAAACTTTCGCGAATTTCACTCATATTGAACTAAGTTTACGGGACTTGTCGCGCACAATTAAATCAAAATATAATAAACATTTTGACTAACCTCGACGTT
The DNA here is from genome assembly GCA_949699075.1 of Asteroscopus sphinx. Taxonomy (NCBI): domain Eukaryota; kingdom Metazoa; phylum Arthropoda; class Insecta; order Lepidoptera; family Noctuidae; genus Asteroscopus; species Asteroscopus sphinx. Next base: position 18,520,814 of record OX453012.1, read on the forward strand.
TCGGTCAAGTTGCATTGGCCGTGGTCACGAGCAGACTCGTCTGCTGACCGAAACGTCGAGGTTAGTCAAAATGTTTATTATATTTTGATTTATTTGTGCGCGACAAGTCCCGTAAACTTAGTTCAATATCAGGTATACTTATTTCACAGGTGTGTTTATTTTCGTGATCTCGATAAATGTTTACGGTTTTTAATGGACCAATAACCAGCAAACAAACGTTTATTAATATTAAAAATGTTAAATGCAGTCACCATAACCAAGTAAAAGTACGACAGCTAGAATTTTGATTATAGGACAATGTTAATAATTAAAGGCTAACTATTGCCGCTTTTTCACCTTGCCAGACACAGACATATTTCTATGTTGTCAGAATTATAACTAACTATACCTTCAAAAAGAATACTCTTGAAAAGAACAAATATAATACGACTTATACTCAACACCAGACCTGCCGCATCACCAAACAACGTCAACCCTATCAGGAATCTACTCAATAAAACCTCCCCCTCTTACGCTTGACAACCCACGTGCAAGGCCTCTCTTACCCCTTTATAAGTGGAAAATACAACAGAAGTAATGCGTTGTCAGCTAAAATATGCGTTGTTGCTAGTTGTCTTTGATAACATTATTTTTATGTAGAAGAGACAATCCCTACTCTATTCATAGCTGTTGCAAAAAACGATTATAGTATTAGAGGATAAGGCAACGCATAGCACAAAAACTGAGGCCATCAGTCCGCCTACGCGCGGACTGCTGACCTCGTTGTAATTATGGTGATTTCCCCATTGACTTTTCAGCAGTGTAAAAAAGAAGATAATAGCCAGAAGTTAATAATAAGTAGGTAAAATACGTTGGTACTACCTATGAGCTGATATTTTATGATGATAAAATAAAAGTACTACTAAAGCTCAACTGCGTTGGTGCTATTAAATTGTTCAAAAATTGCACTTAAATATTCATAGCGTTTAAAAAATTACAGATTATGAACTAAGTAGGACCAGTTACAAAAAAGACTATTAAAACAGTTATAACGACGCGACGTGATAAAAGTACCGAAACCGCCACCCACACTTGACAGTCCACTAGTCATTATTTAAACAGTTTTCATATCCAAATATGGTGTATTATCTGATTCCGTGTGAATTTATTTAATATATTTAGTTCTAGATGCCACTACCTACTCTGACTACCACTAGATGTACCTACTCTGCTAATGAGCCCGCTTAATTTGGTTTGCTTGGCCCCAAATGTCGTAACGTTGCATTCCATAACACGCCTCCGAAATGTATGCGACTCATTAGAGGCGTCAGATGTATTTTGTGGAATCAACGATCTAATGACACAGAAATCCGTGCATATTTTGAATATAAACGATAATGCTGTATCGTGTAAATATTAATATTACAATACAATGTCGTGGGAAATATTTAAATTTAAAGGTTAATTTAAATTAGCACGAAATTATTTCAATAACGCGTTTAAGAGAATCTGTAACGGTCATAAGGAAAAATATTTGTAGTTGATTGCAAGTCTTTATATGCGTGAACTATAAAACCACAAAATGTTATATTCATTCTAAACATTAAGCGTTTTCGTATAATTGGATATAAAAAAATTGCCTGTCACAAGTAATTAATTAACAAAGAAAATTTTGAAAAGATAATGCTTTCATATTCCGTTGAAGAGTCGACATCCTAATTAAAGCGTTTCTAACAATTTATGTGAAAAATAACAACCTAATTTTACAAAAGTAACAAAGTATTATAGCTTCCGGGAATCATCTCGTTAGTGATCAAATGGCCGCGAACATTGTGTGGAATGTTAACATTGTTTTTTCGCTCTCAAAAACTTTTCTTTTATTTCATCAAAGTCTCTCATAACGAGATTCATTCGATGAAATTTTATTTCACTGAATTGAACAAAGGAAATTCGGAGATTTCTGTGTAGATCCAAATGAAAATGACTGTACAATACAAAACAAAGTACGATAAATCTAGGAATCCCCTTGCAGAACGCCCACCACATTGATTTAGGTAACCCTACTCTCCCTCTGACGGGATATGCAGTTACCAAAGTAAACAAAATGACGCCAGGCCTTAGCAAATAATGTGAGCAAGTAAGTCTAATTCATTATTGTTCACAAAAACAATAAAAGCGGCAACAAACGAGATTACCGATAAATCTAAAAGGGAATTTTTCTACACGGGAGGGGCTTATCTACTTTACGTCGTTTTGGGAATAAATACCGGGAGTCTTACTGCAATGAAGACGGTGCCGATCTTAAGTCTGCTATTGTCTGTTAGGATAAAAAAGGTACACGGGAGAAAGTAGGCCCCAACCAACCTTTTATCGTAATCTCTTTATTTAATACGGAATCTTTAACTGACCTTATTATTTTGTAAGGGGTATAAAGATAGCATCAATGTTTAAGTCGTGAATATTTGGGTTTGATCTCCTGTAGTCCCTATTAACAAATGAAATTTATTACTGGATTACTTATCTCCAATTCTCTTAAACATTCAAAAAAGTTTCGTCATTGAAACTTCAAGTCAACAATTCAAAATACAAATCACGCATCAAAGTAAATGAGACTGTCTGCCAACTTACAAATGTACGTGCCTACATACATATTACTACAGAGAATGATCATAAAATAATCAGTAATACCCCGAATAAACATGCAGAGCAAAAGGTAAAGAAAAAAGATGTAGCATTTTGTAAACACTAATTTGTCATAATGACAGCCGCGTGAAACCAAGAAGAAGCTACCAAAATAAGGTGAGACGGCGCCAAAGTATTAAGTTACAATCCAGTAAGGGGACAATCGCATTCAGATTCAGAAATCTCGTTTTGAGGGTAAGAGATTATTTTATTCTGTTTTTGAACAGCGTTATCACTGATGACAAATAGCTTTATTGGACTACTTTTGGAATTGTTTGAATTATTATTTGTTTTTGGGTCTTCAAGAAGGCACTTCTAGTCAGTACCGTAACTAGGGCGACGCAAGCTGTGCCCAGGCACAGGGTTCATACACTGGAGGGATGCAGAAATGACCAAACCAGGACCATGTTTTGGGTCATGCAAGGGCGCAGTTATAAAACGTGTTATTGAAATAACTGAAAACCTCTGGGTTGGTCCCTTAGTAAAAGTTGTTCATACTGACGAGTACAATGACCCCTTAAAAGGTTTTCAATTATTTCAATAACACGTTGCAGAAGCTCATACTGGGCGCATTGTTTGCCACAAAAAATGCAGAAGATTTCAAAAAATATTAGCTTTTAAATGCTAGAATTATTCAAAGGAAGTAGTGAACGCAATTGTGTGGAGATAACTGCCTCCAATGTGTCAATTGAAGCTAGTTTCATGTTCATAGTACTAAACTCGTGGGTGAGCCGAATTTAATCGTCCGAAGCGCTAGTGCGAATAATGGCCGCGACAAATTTTCCGTTTCGTCGAGCATTTTCCTCTGAATGCACCTACACAATCGGCGGTATTGCCTGCAAAATTGTACGCTATTAAGTGACGTTCTAAATGTAGGGATTCACAGGATAGTGTCGAGATAGTCAGTCACACTCAACCCTTTTCGTATTAGAACCGATATTCAATTTTCCCGCTCTTCCATTTTCAACCTTATTCTTAGATGAAAAATTCGAGTTTGGTGTAGCATTTGTGACTTGAACATGACGTTTTCCAAATAAAAACAAATGGACAACTGATGAAGTGTAATTGTTACACATCTGCCTTTTGACGGTTGATTCGTAATGATGATTGCTACGTGCGGTTTGGAAGACATGTCCACGGAAAGGAGCTCCGTGTTATATCAATGTTTTGACGTTAATAATATGGCAACCGTAGCGGACTAAAGATAACTTACTACCGACAATATAATTCCGGTCCTTGATACGAAACATGCATGAAGAAACCCGTACTTACTCGTATCTCCCATATCGAAGAAAAAATGAATAAATGAATGAATGAACGAATTTAAATTTCAAAATCGTTTTGTAATCGACTTTTAACTTCAACTGACGGATTTATGCACTTGAATTTAAATGCTCAACTGTTAAAGAAATTATAGCTGTAGGCATTACCTTTTGCGCGTTTAGTAAATATTTCATTTACGCAAATGTGAACATTATGACATAATGATTATACATATTACGGGTTGTATGTTAAAAGAATAACCTTGCTGGGTCGTTAATGAAAAAGCTCAGTGACAGGGACTTATATGGCCATACGGTGGTTGCAATGCGTAACCTTGGGTCAATTACATGGGAAAGAGGAGTCATATAAGGATGCAGTAAGCGAAGAACTAGACATAATTAAAGAAGCTAAGTCATGCCTGGGGTCTTACTCCCGACTGTATCGAGTTCTGTTTTTATCGAATCTGAATTCGAGTTAGTGTCAATTTGTAGTCCAGTTCCTCTAAAAATTGAAATGAGCTAGATTTGGTTCAAGACTCGAACCAGTCACGAGTAAAGCCCCAGGCACGACTTAGCTTCTGTAATTTTGTCTAGTTCTTCGCATACCGCATCTTTATATGACTCCTCTTTTCCATGTAATGGACCCAAGGTATTACGCAATGTAACCACTATATGTACATATATTAATCCCTGTCCCTGACATTTTTTATTTATACCTACAGCAGATAAATTATTCATATTACAGTAAATACGTAGTTAAACAGTTATTTAAAACAATACTGGTTTTTATTTTACTAAATGCAAAATCATCAACATCTTCAACCAATATAGTATTTACACGCGCACCATACTTTTTCTATAATCTTTAATATACTGCTTACTACTTTTCGCTACGGTAATGCACCACCATTTCCTTTGCGGCATATAATATCTCGTCTAATTAAAAGCAAGCGCGTACGCACGGTTGAACGTCTGAACGTGTTTTCAATCAGTCCACATCACGAGTTTTACGACTGTCTGTCTGTTCGCTTTCATAAGGAGCTGGAGCTTTGCAATGATTGATAACACGTGTTGGTATAAGAACAACGGATTTGTGTATCATCATAATACAGCACACATTAATTCATTCGGTTTTAATTCTAATGATTGTTTGCAGATTTCCGGGCAATGACTTGGGTCCAGTTTACTATAAATAGATTGAAAAAAAAACAACATCTATGCAGCTCACCGATGCACACGAAATGTACTAGAAAATGCGGTAGATAAATTATTTCAGTTGCAAAATTTTCTGTACTTTAATCTAGTACAAAATTGAAGTCATACAATGTTCGTTTTCCAACCGCTGCGCTGTCACCACTTTCAGGCCATTAGCAGAAATTAATCCAGTTTCCTCTGCATTTCTGTCCCAAATTACGTGGAAGCAAAGATAATTGCAGATATAATAGTATCTACATACTGTCGCATCAAATATTGTTGTAAATGTAAACTATGGGTTTTTGGAAATTGTGTTTTGAATATGATGACTGATGATTTTTGTACTACACGGGACAACACAATTTTGTAATACCTATTATAGAACAACAAAACAATAATAATAAAAAATAAACACAAGCTCCAAAAATAAACATACGAAATGGGAAGTTAAAAAAAATACGAGAGAACTCGACATTTTATAAAAAGGACGTCAAAATAATGTTGTTGGAGCTCGATTTTCTATCGCAAAACAAATAACATTAAACGTTAACGTCACGAAGGCAGGTGAAATGGCAGACGTAAGACGTACGAAAGCTCACCAAATATTTACAAGTGCCTCAAGTGGCTTAAAACAAATTCTCCAATAATCTTACCTCGTCTTTGTACTATTGTTTACACTGAATTTCGCTACTGCCTCCCCTTGGCTTGTATTTTTGTGGAACGCCACTCAAATCGTGTTTGATTTCGCCAAACATAAAGCATTTGTAAACATTTAACAGACTTGTATCGGGTTACACGTTTTCTTTTGTTCGTACCGTTTGTGCTTCTACAACAGAAAATATTTTTACGATATCAATTGGTTGTGATTCAGCGTTTTGAATGATTGATGGTGTTTTTAATGAGCCAGTGCTGGACGTAACCTTTATGATTCGGGAATCCAGGCCATGAGCTACTACCGATTTATAAATATTTATTATTAGTTGTGAATTATAAATCATGATTAGACGAGATGGGGTCAGCTGTAAGGAACATGGTATCTGAATTGAGATTGTATTATTTAATAGGGAATATTCTAAATATTTTCCTATTCTATGTCCAGCAGTTGACTGCGATAGGCTGAATCCTTGAAACGAATATCCAAGTAGACTTTCTATTTCATTAGTCAACTGGAGAAAATAATGTTCACTTTACATACTTTCAATTAACAAGATTAGACAATATTTATCTTGGTCTAGATTATACGTTTTTACCTAGATGGCAGATGAGAATAAAAATAGTAGCTGTAGGAATGTATTATAAGTTCAAAATCCTGGTACGTAGTAGGTATTAATATTAATGTTTTCTTGTAACATTCTCCAAGTCTCTAGTTTGTAGATCATCCTAAAATTCCTAAGCAATCCATCTTCCTCTATGTTTACATCCACAGACGACAGTAAACTTATACGTGAAAAATACAAATTTCCTTTCAGTTTTTTCTTAGGCATCGTGATGATTTTGACAGTGTCGCCCGTCGAATGTTTACATCGTCACCGCCAACTCATTAGTCGACACTTTCGTCGCAGGCGCATCTGGCGGACGCATCACACATACTTTGACAAAACGTCATAATGCTATTCTATAAATCTCATAACATTCCCTAATTTTAACGTCATAAGGTCTAAAATTGCTGCATATCTTAGATTACCAAATGCACTAACAAAATGGTAATTAGGATATTGGAATGATTAAATTTCAAAATCATAACAAAATGCGTCACACGTTGTCTTCCCTTGTCATGAATGTAACTTGTTATAATAACAGTGAGCTTTCCTTCTATCAAATGAAGAGAGCTTATAAATACAAACACGTAGAAAGAAAAATATTACCAACCGTCATGAAAATGTTTTAGTCGGTCTAGGAATAAAAGTATACTCGCAAGTTCCATTACTTAGGGAAACGATGGGGTTTATACGGGAAAAAGATATACAGTTATTTTTATTGTAGCCAACAACGCAAATCATGTCTTAGTTATGTTTTGTCTTACAAAAATTAATCATGTAGTACCCAGATTAGTAGATAGACCAATCACAATGGACAAAATGTCTATGTTGACTTAAGAAAAAGAGTTACCATGAAAATTATTAACCTGTATAATGATAACATTTTTTTTTTATATAGCATAGGGTGATAGGAGGGCAAACGAGCAAGCGCATCGCCTGTTAGTAAGCCGTCTCTGCTGCCTATAAACATCCTCAACACCAGGCGAAACGCCGATGCGTTGTCAACCTTTTAAAACGACGTACTCTCTTTTCATGAAGGCTCTCATGTCGAATTTGTTTAGGTAAACCGCTGAGGAAAGTTGCTTATAGAGCTATCACAAATCTGCAGGTCAAGTAAACATGAGGCTGACGGTTGTACTACAACACTAACCAGATCGTGATACTTATAAGTTTTCATTGTGATCTATGTAAAAGGCTCGGATACCGCTTCGTACTTTAAATAATCCCAGCTACTTGCAACCATAAATTTTAATTTAAGAGATGAGTGTATTCTTGCTCTTCATTTTACATTGCCCTTCACCTTAAATCCTTACTTCATAAGCGTGGATCATTTCAACGCGTACTAAATTAATTTTCACAGCAAAGCGAAGCTGTAAAAATCCAACATAAGCCTTCCTTATTTTTAAGAAGAGCATCACATTTACAAATTCCTTTAGAAACAGTAGCGATATTAAAATCACAACGTTTCTCACAAAGACAAAGGGGGAGCCGACGCGAGAGGTATCAAAAGTAATAAATAATTCCCTCGCTTCGCGACAAATGAGGTCATGTGTTTCTCCTTTACGTTTTTTGTTCGACTTCCCGCGGGATCGTGTGTCTTCTATTTCCGTTTCAATGTATCGACTGAACGATTTGCTTCTTTAAATTTAGAATATGTTCGCTGTTTAGTGTGGCTGCCATGGGGATCATTAAATTCGGGAGAACGCAGATGTCAACCTTGCCAGCATCTGGTAACTTTTAGTTTTAATTTAACAAATTGATATTTGTTGGTAGCATCCTTTATAGTTCACTTGACGTGAAAAATGAAGACCATTATAATTATGCAGTGTTTACGAGCGTGGCTAACTAAATATATGTAATGCACGTGTTTGATGAGGTTTTAGGTTTCTATATATCTCACACATAAATCAATGAAAGCAAGGCAACATGTATAAACTTAGATTATTTACAAATATATTATTAGTCCTGTTAAGCCAAGCTTTATTAGAAAAGATTAAGTTTGTTTTGTAGTAGCACCGTTAGAATTTAGGTTCATAACTATCCGCATAATATCAGCTATAAATGTTGCTGTCTCATTCTATTTGACAATTCCATTCACAACAATGAGTCATCTAGTTTATGGACCTTAGACAAATTATACAACACAGCAAATCTTGTAGATAATTTATTACTTTCAAATTATAATTTCATAGTACCTAATATTCGGTTCTACAACATTTTGTGTTGTGTGTGATCATTAATTCGTATTTACGATGTACCTAATGTCTAAATTATATTGTTATCATTGAACACACCAATACCATTAAATAATATAGTTATTAGGCTTAAGAAAATCTTGTGTAGTTTTTATTACTGACCCTCACTTCAAAGACTTCTTACTCCATTATTATAATCCTTTTGTACTTTGACCTATTTAAATCACGTTAAAAGCCAATAGGAGTTTAACCTCAAAACCGCATTTAGAGTAAGCGTTGCAATCTTACGTACAATGGGCAACGTAAATTGTTTTGCTAGACACTATACCTTCCACAAGAAACTCTACTTTACCATGTGCACGTAAGGTTACATTTCCTGGATTCAAAGGTTCGTCTTCGTAATAATTGGAAGAGAGGCAGCCTGTACGTTCGGAACAATCAAACTTAACCTTGGGAACGTTTTACGAGGCGCTTTCAGCTCGCAACGGCGTAATAAACATGTCGGCATCGTCGGCAACAAGTGTTACCGGCTTGTGGTCTACGCACGTGTTTACTGGCAGTAGTAATGGAAAAGTAATAATTACTAGAAGTAAAGTACCTACAGAAATAATGACTTTAGGGCTTTAATTATGACGTTAGAGGTAGAAAAAATATGTTACTGAAGAAGCTGTAACAGCTTTGTTAGGATTTCCATGGGGTACAAGTACATGACTCAGAAACATATCAAGATAAGATGTTTGCATACTTAATAGAGATTAATAAAAACATGTGTTAGGTCATAGGTGGCAATGCAAGCAAGTCAACCTTGAGTTATAATTTACTTTACGCGTACTAACATTACATTAATCTGATTAATTACAACGAAAAAAGTTCGAGAAATATCTTTATCTACACTCGTATCGTAAAATTCGAATTATGAACTCGAAAGTAATGTCATAATGACATACTTTACGCACATGCACCTGTAACGAATTTAAAAAGTTTCATTACGATACAGTTTGCTGAACAAAACAATGCGGTAATTTAATTTTTTTTCCATAACCGCACTCTTCAGCCCAACTAAGGAGTTTTTAATGCCACTTCGACCTACCTAACCAAGGAGTTTTCAAACCTTCTTTTTAGCAGTCGTACAGTTTGGTACCAATGAGTACACAAAATTCAGGGTGGCGCCACTTGTCATACATTGAAAATTTTTATCGTTTAAAATCGCGTTTTTGGCAGAACTTTTGATTGTCATATTGCTTTTAATTATATTTAAGTGTTTACAGGCATATTTTTTGTATGAAGAAACAGAGATTGACGGAATCCTGACAAGGATAGAAAATTAGTTCCGATTATAATGTTGTCGCCAGACTATATTTTATTATCTGTGTAGGCGCGCACAAGCGCGCGTGCGCGGTCGCGCGCCACGGCGACTGGATTTGTTCATCGTTACTTGTAAATTTATTGTTATTGTTTACGTTATTATTATGGTTTTGTATGTCGAAAGTTTTATTCTGGGCAAAAATATCTGACTACAGCAGTGATACTGAACTGAGGAGAATATGACCCCGCCTGAATTTCTGGACGCAGCAACGTAAATGACGAACAATCTTTTACCAGAGAAATCAAGAAAAACAACGACAATGTTACCAAGATTTCAAGATTTTGACTTTGGTATTTTATTTAAAATTGTATGAGTGTAGATAATATAGTGTATGAAACTGACATAATTAGGTATTAAAACACTCGTGTGATACTATTAAAAACCTCGCCTACGGCTCGGTTTTTAAACTCACACTCGTGTTTTAATAACCCCTATTATGCAACAGTTTCATAAACTACTATTATTGGTCGTAGTTTAAATTTCAATTTTCTAACTACGAGACGTTTAATGATGTAAAGAAATGCATGTTTCCATAAACCGGCTGCCGAATTGCGTAACTCACTCGCAATCGCAATCATCTGGATATCAATGTTCATTCAAAACGTGACCACATTCTTAAAAACCCTTAGCTACGATGACACAGAAAATTTTCTTCACCCCCTAATTTAAAATATAAATTTGGCATTAACTCCTTAGTTACGCGTATTGTAAGGTATTGCATGGTCGTCTCATAAATATAAAGTACCTGTATTGTGTTTATGGCTTATCTAGATTCTAACAACAATATAACGCTTACACAAACATTCATATTCACAAATCATTAATCTACACATACAGTCGCACCACGATACCTACCAACAGTCTAATAAGTTTTGTGACACAATCTGCTTTCTTATTTTTCTTTACTTTAAAAAAAATAAAAATAAAATGTCTTCATCTTTTGCTTAGCGTCATCTTAGCGCTTTAGTAAATTTGTTTATTTCAACTTGATGTATTAGATCAAATATCAACACAGGGAGCCAAGATTGTATGCAGCCACTGAGTGGGGCCTGGTGACCTGTAACACAGGTTTTTACTAACCCGGAACAGGCACCAGCTCTCACAATGTGAACTATGTAGTCTTGTACCTATAATAAATGTGTATATAATCCATTGTGAGAGGAATAAATGAATAAATTATTATTATTATTATTATTGCTCCGTGTGTTTTGACAATCCATGTTATCGGCAACTACGTACCACGCAATGAATATTGCTTTAATTTCAAAATGAAAGCTAATGTCAAAGTGAATGCATTACACAATTGCGCCACGGGTTCTACAATTAATTGGAGAGTAGAGAGAGTACCTCATAAGAGTTCATGCTATTTTATTATTTTAATGCATTAATACAAACAGGGTGAAACCTAACGATATAAATTGTGGAAATATAAATTCGCTACTTCGGGGGTACCGAACACATGTGTGAATGTCATATTCTGATACTGACCTAGACTACACTGTCATTGTAACTTGGTTCACCTAATGCTTCAAATTAATGAAATACCTAACAATGACAATGGAAAGGATTTTGCTTAAAAGTGGAAACCCAGCAAAAGGCACCTTTTTAAAATTTATTCTTACGAATGTGCTCGTTCTAAAATTGTTATCGCTAGATAGAATACTAACAACTACGGGTCATAAAGCAAAGTGAAGCATCTCTTACACAAAGAGACATAAATGTGTTAGCATATAAATAAAATCAAGTCGTGCATCATGAATGAAAAGCCATACTTCTAGTTTGTTATAAGGAGGTAGTTCTTGACGTTTTTATTAGAAAGCATTATCTATATTTTGTTTTCCAGCTCATGTTTTTATAATCTTAGGTGCAAAAACCGTGAAAGAATGTATTGACAGATTTATTAATGGTAAAACAGATACGCTAGATGTGTTGGATAATGAAAATGTTACGATATTCACGTGACTACTCATCTTTTTCTTTGCATGTTTGGACTTTTAATTAGATGGATTTTGACCAAAAAGTGAAAAAAGGGAAAAGGCGGGTCACTACTCATCGAAAAAGAATATGCTTTATTGGTTATTTAGGCACTGTTTTTATTTTAATTATTATTAATTAAAAATGTTTTCGACGGGAATGGGAATGATATATCTCAACGAATGACTTTTTCGTTGAGATATGTCATTCCCATACATTTTGATTGTTTTCTATAGCGTTGACGATTGTAGATTGTCAACTTGGCTAGGGGGGCAGGTCATCTATCTATCGAAAACATTTTTTATTACTAAAAAGTCACCAAAAACGAAAAAAAGAAAGATATCTATGAAAAATTTTTTAAGTCATTCCGTCATCATCACTAACAAAACAAAACTATTCGTGTTGCTAAATCTATAAAATTTCGAATTTAATGTTGACATATCATCGAAATGTTTACGTTTCCTTTCTTGTGTTCTTTCATCTGTATTATAAATAGTTTCATTGGCGTCGAATTCACTTACTACGTTTCAATCATCGGCATCGATATTTTCGTTAGCATTATGATGGAACTAACATTTCCAACCAATAACATTGAATGTTATGTTTGATGGAATTACGACGCCCGCTGTGAAATGCGTTATCCTAATATAACTCTTATGGGTGTGATCTCACTATACTGTAATTTCTGTAAGTGATATTACTTCTGTTGTATTATTAGTTCTAATACTGTTTCTTCTATTTGTTCAGCTTCGGTGCCGTGACCTATTTTTTGGCAACCACAAATATCTTTTCTACATTTATTTTGAAATATGATCAAGGAATACCAAGCTACTTCTAACAAAACATTTTTGTATGAATCATAAAGGACCTGACAGGCTAATCAAGTCCGCTTGCACAATTTGGCCTGCAATAAAACGCAAATCTAATCTCATCCACGACGGTTATGAACATATTCTATTTAAGGAGATGTCTTATTACGCTACATAATTTCCGAAGATAGAATAATTAAGCTTTGATCTACAAATACATTTGTGTTTATGGAAAAGCTTTGATATATTAGTAATCTTAAACGCAATGTTGATCATACGAATTAATATATCATTTACTTTATTATGGTAATGTAATAAAGGGCAAATAATAACTTTTGTATGAGAAACATACTGGATAAAAACTGTCTATTTCCTAATATAGAGGTGCTTATAACAGACTGAGTATATACTATATATTATCAAAAAGATAATATAGTACCTTTAATATCATGTAGATATATCTCATAACTTTCTTGGCTATGTAATCAATCTCGGAAGACGTTGCGTTGAAGAAGGCTAATAAAATATTAATCCAAAAATCAGAGAGCAAACCCATTCCAGTTCCTCCAAAAGCTAGCTACAAGCTACAATGCTTTACAGAACAAATTGCATCTCCTTATTCATCCAAAACTACGTTGAACCTGAGATAGTACAGTAATTCGCATACTTGATTCGGTTGGAACTTTGGAGCATCAACTTTACGCTCTTTTTACAGCGTTCAGTACTAAAGTACTGCATACGATATTGCAGTTGTAAACAAGTCACTTGTATACTGTGGGATTGCTTTAACATGCACGCTGTTGGCTGTAGCTGCTGCTGTATCATTACGCTAAGCAAGTTGTATGTTAGAATGAAAGAGGGAATGAGATCGTAGTATATCTTAGTCTGAATCTGGTGTGCCATTAAATAGGAGGATGTCTTAATTAAGCATTTTATCTTGGTTGGCCTTTTAGAGGTACCTATAATACCTATTTACGATTTAGATTTATGCTGATTGCGTTTACGGATGGTTGTGCTTTAGCTTGAAATTTATCAATGAATACAAGTTACTTAGAACCATTTGATTCTATAAAAAATATTTTGGGGGATATTAAAGACTTCAAAATCGGTTATCTCAGAAACTACACACACTGTACCTACTACATAATTATTATAAAAAATCTATCATTATTATACACAAGAAAATTATAATACAACAAAATTATTTAAAAATGTTAAAGACTGCCAAAACTTAAAATTGAGTCTTCTACCAAGAAAAAATTGAGTAGGTCCTATTTGTTTTGTAAAAACATTTTATAACAAACAATTTTACTCACGTCGTCTATATCATCATCATTTCAGCCAAAAGACGTCTACTGCTGGACATAGACCTCCCCCAAGCATCGCCACAACGACCGGTCCTGCGCCTTCCGTATCCAGCGGATTCCCGCGACCTTTACCAGGTCGTCGGTCCACCTTGTGGGGGGCCTACCTACGCTGTGCCTTCCAGTACGCGGTCGCACTCCAGAACTTCACTGCCCCATCGGCCATCCGTTCTGCGAGCAATGTGTTATCTATATAAGGTGTAGTATTATAAGCCGAGGTCATTCACGCTCTGACACTCGCCCCGAGAGGTCGTGCTGCTCCGCTCCGTCCTCTCGTGACGAATTAAGTGCTCGAATATTTTTCGCTACGGCTCACCGTAGCGCCCTCCGCAGTCGCCCCGCCGACTGCAGCCCGATAAGCACATTCGCTGTCTTTTTCAAGACAGCGGGCGCGCTTTTGTCTCTTTAGACAGAGTTTCGTCAAAAACGTAGTGTCCCTTCAGGAAAAAACCCACTTATTTACTGTGGTTCTCGGTGGATACCTAACGGTGATAACAAACCGAGGGGCGTTGACCCGACACGCCAGCTGCGCTCCTTAAGGGCAAAGCAAAATTGGAAGAAGCTAGGGCCAGAAGGCCTTGGGGGATCTCCTAGTCTTCCCTAGCTTACCCCCGTTTCGTCCTATCTAGCATTCTCTAGGGGTTTACACCCATTGCACACTAGAGACTTAGGGACCTGGTTGCACATTAAGACTGGCAATCAGGAGTGCAAGCTTAGGGCTCACCAGTAGGCACACAACCTCCCCGTCTATACCCGACGGGGAGGGTTTGAACACACTCCCGGGAACACCCACCCGAGGAGCAAACCCCCATGTTAGTACGCCACTAATTTTTCTCCCCCTCTCGTTGTTGCTAGGCTTGGCTTAGTCACCATCTATATGATGGTGTCTGATGCCGAGTTTCTCAGCATCCTAAAAAACGTCCTCTTCAAGGACCCCACCTTTATCGCCAACTATGGCGACTTGTTTGGCAGCGCTTTTGCCGCCAAACAACCTGACGTCCCCGACTCTCCAGAGTCGCCCGATACCCCCCCGCCCCTAAGGAGGAATAGGCGCCCCGCCCGTTCCGACAGTGATGAGGAGAGGCCGAGGTCTCCGCGTGGTCCGCCTAGGCGTTCAGCCAGCCTGGACCATAAGGACCGTACCCCCTCACCTCTCCCCACCCCAGCCCCCACTCAATATCCTGATCGCTCCCCAATCCCATCAGACCAAGAGATGTCTTCGGACAGTGAGGTCAACTCAGACGAGGCCGGTGCCTTTACCACGGTAGTGGGCAAAGGTAAAAAACGCGGCCGAAAAACAAACAAGGCCGAGGCTCTCGCCTCAAAATCTTTAAAACTCTCCGAGGCAAACTCTGCCCCGGCCCCTACCCCCCGTCCCGCCTCTCACTCCTCCTCGCAGGATAACAGGCCCCCCTCCCCTCAGGAACATACCTCACCTTCCCAGAAGAAGGTGCCCATCCCGCCTCCCTTATTCATCCAGGATAAGGAATATTGGACCAGGATATCCGACTGGTGCAATCAAAATAAGATTAATTACACTAGTGCCCGCCCCACGCAGCAGGGCATTAAAGTAGTAGTCCCCACCCCCACTGATTACCGCAACCTTACCAGGTTGCTACGCGAGCGTGGTGTGTCTTTTCACACCTACGCACTCCCAGAGGACCGACTCCTTAGAGTTGTGATCCGAGGGATTCCGTCCGAAGTCAGCTGCACGGAAGTGCACGCCGACCTCGATCGTCAAGGGATCCCGGTTGCAATAACCCACCGTATGTTCCGTGGTAAGCACGGGGAACCCTATAACATGGTCCTTGTCATTTGCCACCCTGGCGAAAACGCCAAAAACATCTATAATATAAAGACCGTATGCAATTTATCAGGCATCACGGTCGAGCGCCCCCACAAGTCGAACCAGCCTGGTCAATGCCACCGTTGCCAGCTGTATGGTCACTCCCAGCGTAACTGCTACGCAAAGCCCAGGTGCGTTAAGTGCCTAGGCGATCACGGGACTACCGAGTGCGAGCGTCCCAAGGAGAGGGACCAGTGCACGGAGCCCCCTAGCTGTGTCCTTTGCCGCAAAGCCGGGCATCCAGCAAACTATCGCGGATGCCCCAAAGCCCCCAAAATGCGCAACGCCAAAACGGCAAAACGCGCCTCCGACCGCGTTGCGAGGGAAGCCCCCTCCTACGCAGCCCCCTTCCATTACCAACCACCAAACCCTAGAGGCCCACTCGGGCCCTCCCCTAATTTCCACGGCCCACTCGGGCCCAACCCCTGGTTTAAGGGTAATCAAAAGCCCCAATACCCACCTCTTCCGACCTCTCGTCACGCGCCCCCGGCCTCAGAGCCCCCCGCGCTGATGAACTTACCCATCCCCGCACCTTCTCTCAGGCCCAAAACTGCACCAGCAGCTAAAGCCCCCCCCCCCATGAGAACCCCCCCTTCGGTAAACTACCCCGGCCTTCTGCCGAGAGAATACCTCGAACCCCAGTCAGGGGAAACCCGTATTGACGCCTACTCTAGACTTTGGGCCTTTACCCAAGGCATCCACGAGCAGCGCCTTCAGGTACTTACAAAGTACCAAGACATCTATAGAATACTAAATTCCAATTATAATGTATAATACGGCCCCACCCAAAAGATTCAAACCCCGTTCCCTAAATTTAGGCTTCTTTAATGCCCGAGGCATTAGTGGTCAACGCGACGACGTAGCTGTCTTCTTGCGTGAGCACCAACTTGACATATTACTCGTTCAAGAGTCCTTTCTCAAGCCCCACTGTCGTAATCCCAACATAGCCAATTATAGGCTGATTAGAAACGACAGAACGTACACCGCACTAGGCGGAACGCTAATCTATTACCGCAATTCTTTATATTGCATCCCCATTGATCCCCCAGAGCTAGCATGCCTGGAGGCTTCAATCTGTCGCCTAGGCATGACAGGGCATCAGCCCATCACCATAGTCTCGGCTTATAGGTCCGCAAACAAACCCGCGAGTCTGCTCGAAGACGACCTCAAATCCCTACTCGATCTTAGTAATTCTGTAATTATTGCAGGCGACTTAAACGCCAAACACCGCTCATGGAGCTGTGTCTCCAATAACGCCGCTGGCACTCAATTAGGAGCACTTAGCGACAAACTTTCCTTCGACGTCATCGCCCCGATGCGTCCCACTCACTATCCTGACACAGTAGGGCATCGGCCCGACATCCTAGATATAGCCCTCTTAAAGCGCGTAAACCTCGGTATTCGCTCTATTGAGGTAATCCAAGAACTAGACTCAGATCATCGCCCTGTGATCATTCAACTGGGTCCCCGGGGTGGTCCCTCGGATCCCGGTATTCCGCCCGTAACTAAAACAATAACCGATTGGAAGAGATTAGAGGACCGCCTCAAATCTACCTCATCCCCCCAATTAGATTCAATCCCTGACTCCATTGAGACAGTCGCGGACACGGTGGCCGCGATCACCTCGCTCACCAACCATGTGCAGTCCGTAGTGGGCGAATGCTCACGGCAGGTTCCGATGCTGGATGACCAGCGTCTGAAACTGCCGGACGATGTAAATGAGTTGAGGACCGAGAGGAACGCGGCCATCCGTGCCTATGACGCTTTTCCCAATGAAGCCAATCGTGCCCATATGCGCTCCTTACAGAATACTGTAAAGAAACGTGTAGCTCAGGTACGGGAGGATCATTGGGACAAGGAAGTCAGCGCAATCCAACCGTCTCATGTAGCCTTCTGGGCCCTTCAACGCAGACTTAAATGCGAGACCACGGCAACTATGCCCCCCCTAAATCGACCCAATCAAAGGCCGGCCTTTGACGACGACGAAAAAGCCGAATGCTTAGCCGACAGTTTGGAGTCTCAATGCACTCTCAGTACGCTTCCCGTAAGCCAAACCCACCTTGATAAGGTTAATTCAGAAGTAGAGCGTAGGTCAGCCCTCCCCTCCCCCCCAATAGATGACCCTGAGGACCCGCTCCCACCGATCACCCCTGACGAAGTTCTCTCTATAGTCAAGGATCTCAAGCCCAAAAAAGCCCCCGGCGCAGACGGCATCACCAATAAGGTGTTGAAACGTTTCCCTGCCACCCTAATCGCTCTAATGACCGTCATCTTCAATGCGGCATTTAAAAACAACATCTTTCCCCAGGCTTGGAAACAGGCTACGGTAATCGGTATTTCCAAACCGGGCAAACCAAAAGCCGAGCCGAGTAGTTACCGGCCGATTAGTCTCCTCAATGTCTTCGGCAAAATCTACGAGAAGCTTATTTATAAGCGACTCAAAGATTTCGCCGACTCAAATAAACTCCTTCCCGACGAGCAGTTTGGCTTTCGTACAAAGCACTGCTGCGTTAACCAACTGCACCGCATTGTAGAACACATCAGTGCAGGCTTCGTACGCGGTCAAATGACCGGCACTCTCTTTTTCGACGTAGCAAAGGCTTTCGATAAAGTGTGGCACAACGGCTTATTATATAAGCTGTACACTATGAATGTGCCACATCGTCTCGTGCTCATCATCCGAGACTACTTATCGAATCGTACCTTTCGCTATCGCATAGAAGGGGCTCTCTCCTCCCCCCATCCCATTCACGCCGGTGTGCCACAAGGCTCCGTGCTCTCCCCCCTACTGTTCACGCTGTACACCAGCGATATTCCAAAATGCGGTGCAGCCCGTATGGCCCTTTTCGCCGACGACACGGCAATCTATTACTCCGGCAGGACCCATGTCGCCATTTCTCGTACCCTCCAATCCGCGGCCAACACCCTAGGTGAATGGTTCCGGAAATGGAGAATCGAAGTAAATCCCGAAAAAAGTGCAGCGGTCCTCTTCGATAAGAGACCCCTGTCACAGTATCGTAAAGAATTAAGCGTACCAGTCTCAATGTTCGGAAAACAGATCCCATGGCAACGAGAAGCCAAATACCTTGGCGTGATCCTTGACCGTAGACTGACTTTCAGACCGCATATCCGCAAGGTGAAAAACCGTGCCGCCTTCGTCCTCGGACGTCTCCACCCCCTACTCAATGCGCACAGTAAGTTGCCCACTCCTCTCAAAGTAAGGATATACACCACCTGTATCCGCCCCATACTCGCCTATGCTAGCGTTGTGTTCGCACACGTTAAGCCGGTGAGAATTCACATACTCCAAACCCTCCAAAACCGTTTCATGCGAAGGGCCGTAGGCGCCCCCTGGTACGTACGCAACGTCGACCTCCACCTAGACCTCAAACTGCCGACCATCAAGCAGTTTTTCAAGCGTGTCTCAAAACGCTATTTCGATTCCGCTCCCAAGCACCCCAACCCCTTGGTCGTGGCGGCCACCGTCTACCAGCCATCTGCTATTAGCAAAACCCGACGTCCCAGACACACACTCATTGAGCCCGATGACGCTATTACACTCCTCCAGGAGTCAGATAAAAGTACAAGCACACTCCGACGCCGTCGTCCAAAATATCGTCCCCGCCGGCGAGGACCGACGCGACACACACACAGAATCCGAGAGTCCGACTCTCGAGAAACAGAAACACATGCCGACGCAGCACCGGCTGCTGGGGGGATCAGTGGCGGGGTCCCCCTGCTGCACCCTGAGTCGAGGTCCGAGCTCCCCCCTGGGGACGCCCTCACGGTGTAAGCAACCGGAGATAATCTCGTCACGCGAGACCGGCCCTATGCTCTAGAGTAGTTCCTAGGAGCAGGCTATTGCGTAGCCACTGGTTAGGTTTTCTAGGTAGGTCTTAGCCTCGCCGGCGAGGCTTGCCGCTTCACGGCGTTTAGCACGTCACCCGATAGGGACCGAAAGTCCGCTACTTTCGAGGTAACCAATTCGATGCAGCAACGGCTGCTAGGGGGACATAGGAACGGCGGGGTCCCCCTGCAATGCCCCAGCGAGGTTCGAGCCCCCCCCTCGGGGGGCGCCCGCTTGCGCGCGGTATTGATACCGCGCGTATTTAGTTTATAAGTTAGGGAAAAACTTTCGGCGAATGGAGTCCCACATGGGACTCTCCGCCAACTAAGCCCGGTTAAGCAGAAATGGGACTTCGGTCCCACCTGCGAGAGCCCATTCGGAAAAAAAAAAAAAAAAAAGCCGAGGTCCTTTTCAGGGGTGAATATAGGTACCTAAATCATAACGAACGACTTTGACTATGAGACTAAACCTGAAATCGCAAAATTACAGCTGTTTCCTACAAAATCATCGATGTCGCAAGTCAATAATATGTATGGACCTGCAGATTTTTTTTTTTCGCAATGACAGGGTTGCTTCCACAGTAAAAGTTATTAATTCTGATGAGTATATTTACCTCTTAAGGCGCTAGTAAGAGCTAAGTGGCGCCCTCATCAGTAATCAGATGTCTTTTTAACACTAAAATTAAAATTCATCATTAGACAAGAAACATAATTGAACAGTTGTTAACAATATTAATTATTCTCTCACACGTGCCTCTGTGAAGAAAGCCTTCCAATTAGACAGTACTACCAGTACTATGAAGTAAACTGCACAAACAATGCTCCGGCTAGTTGATTGTCTGACTTTTTAATATTCTATCGTCTTGAGTTCGCTTACTCTTAATCGTTAACTTTGAAAGTTATTGCTTTCATTAGAAAATAGTGGTTCATAATTTTAATGCAATATTAATATTGTTATACTTAGATAATTAGATTTACTAACGTATACTGTAAACAGATATATTTATTTCTCATAAAGCCCTACAAAAATGAAAAAAAGCATGCTCGAATATAACTATTACCTGTGTTTTACCAACATCTTATATTACAATTACTATGCTATGCTCCAATTTCTAACTACCTATTCTAAAATCCAGTTCCTTTCAGGTCATTTTCATTTTTCACTGGGATGGACATCGCACTGTAAAGACAGTGTAGCTAAACTATAAAATGTCGCCTGTATCTCAACTGAAATGGCTGTTGAAATATAAAAGAGTGTGTAAAACAAGGAACAGCGCTTCCATAGTTTTATGAATACCGCTCTCTGGCAACAATCGAGGCGACTATAAATAAAAAAATAAAATAAAAAGACGGACATGCACCGTTTAAAGTCACCGGAGCCAACAGTATGATGAATATTACAACTGGCTTGTAGCACGCCAAATAAGATAGTTGTTCGCAACGAATAAAACAATCTTTAGATAGTGTTGTTGGCTTTCGACTTGAATATTACGCTTTTTATGAAGCGTTACCATTACGGTGGTGTATAAACTTGTTTCTTAGACCTTGTAATGTGCATGAAATGGAATTAATAAGATGCAGAACGAGTAAGTTTTTATAAGCTTGTATTACTTGCACGGGTAGGAAATATCGAATCAAAAATGAGGAGATTCACAGGAGAACGAAAGTAACCGACATAGTCCGAATAAATGCCAAACTTAAGTGGCAGTGGGCGGGGCACATTGCTCGCAGAACGGATGACCGATGAGGTCGAAAAGTCTGCGTACTGGAAGCGTGGGTAGGCCCCCCACAAAGAGGACAGACGACCTGGTGAAAGTCATGGGGATTCTGTGGGGGGGTCATGGGGGTCAGGAGCTGATGCGGGAAGCGCAGGACCGGACGTTATGGTGATGCTGAGGGGAGGCTTTTGTCCAACAGTGGACGTCTTTCGGCTGAAATGATGATGATGACTTACACGGATTATTCTTGAAACTCTAAAATAAATTTTTATTTATTGTATAATACAAATGGATTAAATCGCGTATATTATTTAAATAACCATAGCTTTTTATTATTAAATTCAATTTTTTTTTAATCTTTAATTTTGTTACCATATACACAACTATATACACAACTTTCTTAAGAATAAACAAAATAAATAAAACAAAACTAAAAGCTACAAAAAATCCAAATACAAAAACATTTATTACAAACATACAAATCAGTCATCAGTAACATTAATGAGATCTTATTTATAGCTAGGTAATTTGTACATTTTTCATTGCCTACAGAGTTTATTTGCCGTGGTCCCCACTCTAGGCATGCCTGAATCGTGGGGACCCAAGATTGCGAAAACATACAAAAACTTCCTCTAGCACTACACACACAATACAAATATAAAAATAAATTATAACCTACTAGTGAATACATTTTGGATTCACGAAAAACAAAACAAAAATGAACTAAAAATGTATTTGTTTTTAATTAAAAACAGTATCGTGTCATGTGTGTTTCATAATTACCTATACTTTAATATATATGATTTACTTATATACCTTGTATCCATAAACTGCTATACCTACAGTTTTATATATCATGTAGGTAAGTTTATTTTACATAAGCTATACATAAACGGTAAAAAATTACTTCGTCTAAAAACACTAGCTACATATTCTGTCTAAATATCCAATAGAATGACACAACCGCAGAATGTAAAACGAAACAAATGTCGGATGTTATGACGAACCTCAAATATTCCAGCTGGTATTCGCCGTACTAAATTATGAAGATATTTTGACTATCGCAACAAAATCATGATTTATGTGAGCTGAAGCTTACCCGTTCTCATTAGTTTGTTTTATTCTTTACAAAATAAACGAAAAATCAAAGAGCAACATCGCTCTCGGATCATCTGACGTACGGACGTGTTTACACAATTTCGTAACAACTAATGGTTCATTTTGTCAAATAATCAATGTTCGTGAGTTATAAATTCAACGAGCTAAAGGATGAATCACGTTAATGAATCAACCTATCCGAGATTACGTGATAAATCGTCTAACACTTAATATTAATATTTGACTGTAGTGGATTAAGTGAGACACGTGAATTATGTTATTTTATTTACAATGTGCTTTATTATGAGGGGCTCGTGGCTAAGTATCAACTGCGCGGATTGTATGATCTGCGAGGTTAAGCTACACTTGCCGCGGTCAGTCCGTGGATTTGTGACCATTTCTTTGCACATCGAGACCCCTCCGTGCCTCGGAGAACACGTTAAGCAGTCGGTCCCGTTTGCCATACGAACATCTATGGCAGTCGTTACGGGTAGTCAGAAGCTCGAAAGTCTGACAACTGGTCTAACCTCCGAATGTCAATATTACTCAGTAACTGGGTTGCAGGGATCTGATGGCAGTCGCTCCGTGTAAAATACTGACGTTCAGCCACATCAGCTCCGCGATTCAGAACCACACGATAGTCAGTTGTTGACCGGTCCTTTTTGTTATCTCGTTTCGTCTTATGATTCACGCAACGAGAGGAAAAGAGATAACAAACTGAATCGGTTGACAACTGGTTATCGTGTGGTTCTGAATCGCGGAGCTGGTTAGACTGGAAGCCGACCCCAACATAGTTGGTAAAAGGTGAGGAGAATGATGAATGTGCTTGATTGTATGGTTCGAATAAGGTGTCCAATAAACTTCGTTCTCACTTGCTCTGATGGGATGGGGTAATTTTTAGCACATAGATGGATTTTGCAGAAACGCAAACACGGTTAAAATTATCGCAACTTTTTAATGGGGAAAATATAAATTAAAAGTAGGAACATAAATACAGACAACTGTAATATGTAGTAAACCTGGAGTCTGGATTTGTACCCAGTTAATGGCAATAGGCTCACCCCGTATTACATGGAACTTACAAAATAACTGGCAAAATGTGGTTGTACTATACACCTCAGCCTACCCCTTCCGAGAATACGGGCGTGATGTTATGTGTATGCTTGTGTAAATATACGTTCCTTACAGCAAGCTAATATCTGACAGAAAAAAACAATAACTCAACGAGCGCGTTACAGTATATTGAGTTGACTTGTTTTCTCATATCGATGCGATGGGCTGTTGTCATCTAAATTTATTTTAATCTAGCTAGGTACACAATTTATGTCCATTATTATATGTTACTTTTATGATTATAAACAAGGCCATTATTTGATCCGAAAAAAGGTTTTTGTCATTAAAAATCACCGCAAAGCGTCGTCGTCGTAAGATATAAAGTCAAAATTAATAGACTGGATTACGTAAACCAAAACATGGAACAGGCTAGCGTTGTCAAACTATCGATAGTTTCACTACCGATAATTATTGACCTTTAAAATCAGTTACCCTATCGATAGGCCTATCGATGTTATCGATAGTATCTATCGCTTACCATCGATAGTTTTGTACTATCGATAATGGCCTGTATTTTTTTAGTATCAGGAACAGTAATTATCGGCGTCCAATACTATCGATAGCATTGATATAACAGTCACTATGTATCCAATACAATCGATAATATCGATAGTCTATCGATTCTATTGTTTTTCGTGGACTATCGATATGCCATCGATAGACTATCGATCAGCAACACTAGAACAGGCTCCTACGATGCCGCACATATCCTGACTACCGAAAATCACTCGAAACGATCGTAAACGCGACAAAGTGTGAGAGTCTCCATAAATTAAAGTTCATTAAAACTTAGCCAGCGGGACCGAATGGTATTTTATTTATACAAAAATGGACTTTAAATCGTTGAAAGAACGATAAATCTGACTTTAATAATTTAAATTTTTACGTGTTTTCGGCCAGTCGGGATTTCTTTTATGCCGCCCGTGTGGTTATTTTCAACTTTACTGACGTTGTAATGAAAGGGAACGTTTTAGTCTGAAGTCATTTCATAATTTTATTTTGTTCTTGACGATTTAATGTCGGTGTTCATCGCTTGCCAGGTGAAGTGACACACTCATTATAAATCGATACCAACACTTGTGGCTGTCAGTGAGAAGCTTAATGCGCATCATTAAGATGCCACTTTGTACGAACATTTGAATATCAAGTAAACACGACGTATTTACATTTAGATTAATATAAATATAACGGTGACTTGTCGAGTGAACAAGTTTCTTACTTCGAAATATTATCGTTTCAGATTAAGCACTATTAAGTATACAACATCATCATCATCCTCCGAGCCTTTTCCCAATTATATTGGGGTCGGCTTCCAGTCTAGCCAGATGCGGCTGAACATCAGTATTTTACACGGAGCGACTGCCATCAGACCCCCGCAACCCAGTTACTGGGTAATACTGACATTCGGAGGTTAGACCAGTTGTCAGACTTTCAGGCTTCTGACTACCCGTAACGACTGCCATAGATATTCGTATGACAACCGGGACCGACAGCTTAACGTGCTCTCCGAGGCAAGGAGGGGTCTCGATGTGTAACGAAACGATCACCCATCTACAGACTGACCGCGGCAAGTGCAGCTTAACCTTGCAGATCGTACAATCCGCGCAGTCGTTGCTTCGCTACGAGCATACAACGTGTATCAGAAATGCGTGGTCATATTTTAAGAACTCATTCAGGGCATCACATAGAACAACTTTTACTATGGGACGAACCCTGAATTCGCGAAAAAAATATCAGCTGATCCTTACATTTTGTCGAGCGACATCGATGATTTAGTAGGGAACAGCTGATTTTTTTTCGCGATTTCAGGGTTGGTCCCATAGTTAAAGTTGTTCTATGCTATGCCCTGATTGAGCTCTTAAAATATGACCACGCATTTCTGATACACGTTGTATAGGCACAAATTCAAAGTCGCTCAGCGAGCTATGAAGCGAGCTATGCTTGGAGTTTCTTTGAAGGATTAAATCCGTAACGAGATTATCCGGAGACGAACCGGAGTGACTGACATAGCTTGTAGAATCAGTAAGCTGAAGTGGAAGTGGGCTGGCCATGTCTGTCGAAGGACCGATAGCCGGAAGCCAGAGGACCGAGTGTTGTGGCGCAACTTGGGAGAGGCCTATGTCTAGCAGTGGACTGCGATAGGCTGAGTTGATGAAGTATACGGGCTGAACTCTTATACAACGTATTCCCTTTAAGAGGTGGTATATCATCCCATTTTCATCTAATAAGCACCCCATAAACCCTAGCCGAAAATCCATAGAATTTGGTATATTAAATGTTTTTAGCTTTTCGTAAAATACCGAGAATTATCTATTAAACATTAGTTATCACTAATTTAATTAATTTATCGGCTTTTATTTTAATACCAACTTATAGCTAATATTGCAAAGTAGCTTTTGACTTATTTTTAAACGCTGTAACCAACAATCCAATTGATTAAACTAATATTTTTCACGAAAGCGTTTTCCTAATCTTCTAAATGCGTTCCGATTTCAGCTTCTTTTTAATGTGTCACTGACAGAACGTTGAAACCAGGTTTCGTTAGATTTACACAACCCAGCAGCTGGCGACTTTTTGTCAAGCTGTTAATGAAGATTTGTATCTCTCTGTTAGCTTTAGTGTGGCCGCACAGACGCTAAAGAGATTTCTTCTTTATACCAACACTAAAAGGAGAATACAAATCGTATAATTTATGGTGCGCTTTGAACTGATTTTGCGCCGACATGACGTACCGAGTTCGAACTATTCTCAAAATAATAAACATGCGTTAGCAATGATATTTAAAAGTACAGATATACATATATTCCTATAGCGCGCGTAATCTAAAGACTCGAAAACGAGGCGCCGAGCGAGACCAGAGACATGAAAAAAAACGAAAATGTCTTTGAAATTATGACGCAAAAGTAACTTAAAGTAACCAACTTACTTACTTTGCACTAGTTTATGTGTATATGTATGTGCTGCCGCTGCTTACGGAACATTTTTGTTAGGGTATAACATATTCTTTTAAATAACATCGTGCGTTCGCCATATCTCTACAAAGGGATTTAATTTTATGAAGATGTAGGCATGAAAACGTTCAACTTTTCTAGACAAGCAAGACTGACGAATTAATAAAAGGTCTACCCTACAGCGTTAAACTTAATGGGAAACTAACAAGCGTAAACCAAAACACATAAAACAATAGGAAACAGCCGTGGGGCCCGGATAGCGAACTCGGTCCACTCGATAGTGCACCTGCGATAACAGATCTCCACTTAATTTAATATTAAAAGCGAAAAACTTTTTAATTTCCCTCTTATTACCTTCTTCCCGTTAAAGTTTAAGGGACTTGTATTTTGTTCTGGAAACTTCGTCTTGTATGCTCGTGACGTGACATGTTTCCCGCTTTTTTACGCGTCGGGAAAAAAATTAGAGGCGGCCATCACTACGTAATTGAAATGTCAAAAGTTATCTGATTTTACTTGCAAAACGCGTGGCGATATGAAATTTTTCGCGCAACCGAGATCGTTGGTTGGAAAAAAGAGAATTCGATATGAGGCGAATATCTGCAATCAGCATTCGACCTAGATTCCTGTCGTTATTATGCACATACATGTGAACACTCGTATTAGGTGACATTTTGCTGCTCTAAATTCAAAACCAGTTAATTGGAAAAGTAATTATTATTTTTAATCCTAATAAATGCGAAAGGATGTTTGTTTGTTTAGTCTTCTTCCATGCAGCAGCGAAGTAACGGATCGACGTTGAATTTTTGCAAAGAGATAGTATGTAGGCTGATGACACAAAAAAAAATGTGCCAAACAAACATAGGTACAACCTCGGACGAATAAAAAAGGCAGACGGAATCTCGCTAAACAAAGACTGAAGCACTAAATTTTTCCTACACCCACTATAATTTCGAAAGCATTTTATCACACCAGATTTATGTTGTTATTTTATTTGTGACACTACAGCAATAACTACCGTCACACTAGATTTTTTGCGTAATCGCGGCTTTTTGGCATACTATGGATGTGAATGTGTGCGTGCTAGCCCGTACTTTTAAGTGAGCCAGATACTATGGATGCTTCACTTATTGTTTTGTGAGATTCCGTCCGCCTTTTTTTATTCGTCCGAGGGTACAACATTGTATCCGCATTGCAGCTTCCTAAAATAATGATAAAATTAATTACCATGGGAGCCAAATCTAGTAGTTAATAAATTAATTTTCATAGGTTTTTTCGTATTGGTAACCGACGGTTCCTCATTTATAGGTCATGGAAAGGCCTTAAGCGGGATGCAATCGCTTGAGTAGATAGTAGGTGCTATTTATGTTATACAGTCATATATGTCTGAAATCGTGAAAAAAAATCATCCATAGTAAATGTTGCGTGTACTTGTGACACAGCATAGTAAAAATATAGACGAAGCGCTGAGAACAATCTAGTGAAGCCAAAAAAACTATGCTCCTTCATGTACAACCAGCGCTCACGTACACACATGCACCTCAAACCGTGCTCAACTGCTCACCCCTCTCAGTACATATGTCGCGGCATCGTCCAGTAAGCATCGCGAAAGCAAATCCTTCAGGTACATGATGTGTGCGTGAGCGCTGGTTGTACACGAAGGAGCATAGTTTTATATGATTGTTTGCAGCACTTCGTTTACCTATCTGTAACTTGTGACCAAAATGTATGGAACAGCTGTTTTTTTTTCACGATTTCAAAGATTCTCTTAGTAAAAGTAGTTTAAATTGATGAGTAGTCATCCCCCTGTATAAGGAACAAAATAAACTGGATTTGAAGAAAAAAAAAACACGTTATTCTATTATTTTGGCGGAATCTCAAGATATAAATTTATATCCACGATTTATATATTTTAATCCACGATTCTACAGTATATATCTAAATTTCACCAACAATAAAATCTTCAGATTGCTACCTACCTTATACCATTATGACATTAGCACACTTTTCATCAGAAGGCATTGGCCTTCAAAAATACGAAATCAAAAATGTTCCAAATATAGTTCCAATCTAATTACAATGTAATTTTCTTAAAATACTAACGTATAGACTTCAGTAATAAAGGACCATAGATTATCCGAATGTTTTAACTGTTTGACGTATTGTGACATTTAAAACTGAGTTTAGATCGGAACTGTATTTGGAACATTTTAAATTATGAGAATTGCCCCCGACCTCGATCGCAATTACGTGTATTACGGGTACACTAAAGCAATTACCAAAAACGTTATGTTTTTATTTCCATTTAATGCATACTAAATGGAAATTTTTAACGAAGTGTGTTCTCATTGAACACTGCCAATTAAAATTGGAAAAACAGCGTATGCTAAATGTTCAAATCGTTGTAACGATGTCGTTACCGGTGCCCTAACTGGTTGAAGCTCGTATAGTCCATGTAACAGCTAATTGAACAGTAAACAGTGTAATGAAAACAAACTTTATGAACTTAATGGAAAATAATTTTTGAAATTCCGTGTTCCAGAATTGAATTGAAAATAGAGTTTGTATTTTATATCGTACATGGGGCTTTTAAAACTGTTATTTGAACGGTAACTTTTATATGAAAGAACTTTTGCACATATTTGAACATTGTAGAATATTTATAACTAGATTTCAAAAAAAGATATGAAACATACCTACATTATATTGGTATTTACCTATATTAGATTAAAATAACTTTTGCATGTATTTGAATATTGTAGTACCTATATTTCTAACTAGATTTCAAATATTAGATATTAAACATACCTATATTATATTGGTATTTACATAACCTGCCCATTACTGTCCCACTGCTGGATACGGGCCTCTTTTCGGTACGAGAAGGCTAAGGCCTTAGTCCACCACGCTGGCCTAGTGCGGGTTGGCTTGACTACACACACCATTGAGAACTGTATTGAGCACTCTCTGGTATGCAGGTTTCCTCACGATGTTTTACTTCACCGTTAAAGCAAGTGATAATCGAATATAAATCTGCACATGAACTCGAAAAGTCAGAGGTGAGGGCCGGGATCGAACTCACACCCTCCTGCATGGAAGACAAGCGTTCAACCGCAAGGCTATAACTATAATGGCAACCTAGGCTGTTGCTTTTATGTTACTGCGAGTTGGTTCGCCAAACTGAGACATGAAGATGGAAAGTCTCATGTGATTGTAATTTCAGCACCCGTACCTGCATTCACAATGAAACACACCAATGTAAGCATTATTGTTTGGCAGCAGAAGTAGGTAGGAACGGGTTGACCCCCTACTAAAAATGTTCGATAGCATTCCCTAAATGCTAATGGCTGGGGGGGACTGGATGCGGAAGGCAGAGGACCGAGTGTTGTGGCGCAACTTGGGAGAGGCCTATGTCCAGCAGTGGACTGCGATAGGCTGAGTTGATGATGATGATGATTCCCTAAATTAGCTCCTCAAATATGACTTCGCATTTCTAATACATGTTATATTAAGCAACCTCTTCTACATTTAACTCTTTTGTTTCAGAGTTCGGCCTTAGAAAGGAAAAACTATCTCAAAAATTTGCCCAACAAAATCATACGTCACTGCTCTCATAAATTCACGTAGATCTAAAGAGAAGGTACAGCGAATTCAAAACACAGTCGCTATGTCGTCAACTGAGATGAAGCCGAGCTCATGAAGAATGCATGCGTCCCGCTATCCGGTTATGAGAAGACTGTTGACATAGCTTGTACACCTACAGAGCTGTGATTACTATGTTTTTTTTTAAAGATTTTTTCGTTTGTTTTCAGCCAGTTTAGGTGTAATGGTGCTTTGTAGGAGCAGTATTGTTGTTTTGTAAGCTTTTGTGGAAACCACAGACCAGTAAGCCTCAAGACGCCACATAAACAAAGTTTTGCATGAGAACACAGTCGTAAAATGTTGGCGGGGACCGGGAGGCGGACGGCGCGTTATGATTGGTCGGCTCAAATGTTTGGTGCCGCTCGCTGACGGAGTGACGTCCCGATTGGTGGCTGGGCGTAAGATATGCAGTGCTACTGCATATGCTTTGTGACCGGGGGTATCCGGCTAATAGACGCCTAGAGGCTCACTGGACTGCTTCGTTGGTCTAGTGGTCGCAAGCGCGACTGCTGAGCGTGGGGTCCTGGGTTCGATTCCCGGGTCGGGCAAAGTGTTATTGGGTTTTTTCATTAGGAAATTCTCAGTAGCAGCCCGGAGTATGGATTTGTGCCCGGTTAATGGCAACAGGTTCGCCCCCTATTACATGGGACTATAACATAACTGGCGAAATGTGGGTGTACTATACACCTCTGCCTACCCCTTCGGGGAAATACAGGCGTGATGTTATGTTATGTAGACTTACTGGTCTGTGGTTGAAACAAATAGGAGAAGGGACCTTAAATCTAATTAAGGAGTAATAAACCTTTCCTTTTTCGTTAGCCATGTTCATTAGGCAATGACTACATGATTATTCTACTGTTTACACATTCAGAAGTAATTGCATTCCTATACTTTTAATGAGGAGTGCTAATTTATATGAGTTAGTAAGAATAATTAGCTTAAACAATGGCAGAAATTGATCATTACCGCACAGCTTATTACTACTTCGTTATTAACGTTTACAAATTAATTAATTCGCTTATTACCATTATGTTTCGACATTATTTTTTATCACAAAACGCGTTTATGCACCACGTTGCTAAAAAAATTGTCATCATTGACTCTGCAGTGTTCTTAGTAAACCTGCAGAGGTAATTTTTGCCTCAATTATCATTAATAGTGTTCTAAAATCTCAAAAACATTATTTCAAAGACCAAAAAGAATTTCTAAATGGAAACAGACCACTATCATCACAGAAAAAGATATATTTATTTATATTACTAATTAAGCAACGAAATAACCGCAGTGACCTTAGTAAAACTGCAAAGGTATATAAAAAAACCGGCCAAGTGTGAGTTGGACTCACGCAGTTAGGGTTCCATATCACCCATCGACCCATCCCATAGAAACTGATTTAATTTACGAGATTTTATCAAAAGACATCAACGTACGTCCGTGAAATGTGAATTTTTGCATCTCTTTCTTCCGTAGGTACCACCACATATATCTATGTTTGTTCTGTTTTTAGTATTTGTTGCGAAACTACATAGTATGCACTCTAATCAGACCAAGTTTAACGCTGGTATGTATTACCGTTTTTAAGATAGAGCAGGAACAAAAACGTTGAAAAAAATGCATATTTTTTGAGGTTTCTTGTATGGTTTGGTTACCCCTTTGGTTTTAGACTTTTTTTTGTTTTTAGTATTTGTCGTGATACACCTCACAGCAACACAATTTCTGAGAAAATTTCAACCTGTCATCTATTACCGTTCAAAAGATACAGCCCTGTGACAGACAGACGGACGGACGGACGGACGGACGGACGGACGGACAGCGTAGCGAGAGTAATAGGGTCCCGTTTGGCACCCTTCGGGTACGGAACCCTCACAGGGTCCCGTTTGGCACCCTTCGGGTACGGAACCCTAAAAATCAGCTGATCCCTACATTTTGTCGATTCATGTGAACAAAAATGTAGGACACAGCTATTTTTTTTTTCGTGATTTCATGGTTGGTGCCATAGTAAAAGTTGTTCATATTGATGTTCCGTGTGGTGCTGGACACAAAGAATATAGCACCACCTTATCTCTTCTCGTGGGTGTCGTAAAAGCCAACTAAGGGGTTCACCAGATGATGGGCAGCAGCGTTCTATGGTGTATTTATTCAACCAACTGCGATCGCCCGTCTTGCAAGCGTGGCGATTATGGCATATCCCCCCCTTTTTGCGGAGGCCTTAGTCCAGTAGTAGACGTTTTTCTGCTGAAATGATGATGATGATGATTGATGAGTACTTTGACCCCTTAAGAGGTTTTTAGTTATTTCAATCATCTTGTTTTGTGTCGTGAATCATTATTGCACGTCTTGTCATCTCTGTATCACCTAAGGTTGACTGGGAGAGAATGCCTAAGGCATTAAGTCCGCCTATGTACACATGTTGCATGAAGTTTAAATAAATAAATAAATAACACGTTGTATAAAAAGATAGGATTACTTATTAAAATTACTCATTTATTTATTTATTTATTATATTCTTTATTGTACATTACACCAAACGAAAACAAAAGACAATAGTTTACAGAAAGATTAAGTAAGTACAATGGGCGGTCTTAACGCACAAGGCAATCTCTTCCAGACAACCTTTGGATGGACTACAAGAATGGGAACCGATCGTGGGTAGGTACGGTGTAAAAGTAGGTACGTTTCGTACATAATATACTTACTTATATATAATAATATAAAGTACATATAATTTACTTAAATAAGTATGAGAAATGTATATCATATAATATACTAATAAATACAAATATAAAGCATTAAATCTCATTTAGCAACAAAACGACTGCAGTGTCCTGAGTAAACCTGCAGAGGTAATTCCTGCCTCATTGTGCTGGCTCACTCAGTAATAATGCACGGACGCAAATATTAGCGCAGACAGGCACTACCGTCAGCCTAGAAAGAAAAACTCTGTAGACATGGATTTCAGAACATTCATTGCAGTTTTTTGTAAAAGTTAGAGTTGTACGATGACGATGATTGTGACGATGATGATGACGGTAACTATGACGTGTGACGTGTGTGATGTGACGTATATGTGTTTTTTTATAGTTTTGTTACTATAACTCTGATAAATAAAATTACCGGATTTCAAAATAAATGCCAAAAAAAGGAAATGTATATACACTATATACTTCAAAAAGGGCAGGAGACTTTCACTTGACTTGTTGGAGACCTTCTTAATAAATACTTAAATTAAATAGGTATTTGAAAGTAATTTTTTTGGGGTGGTTATTGTTCTGTTGTTACATAACCTACCTAATAGGATGTAACAAAACCGTAAAACATTCTACAGTTCTATAAATTAATTAAGTAATTATTTATTATTTTATTGAATTTATGCACACACAGAGATAAATACATGTAGATATGAATAGTTTACCTTCATATTTTTGTTATGGCTGTCAATGTCAAACTGTTACCGCTGGCGTGCCGTCAACTGTACATGTCAATTCTATTTGTAACCAAATTCTATACATTTTTTGTCTACCATCTTTGCTAAAAATCCTAACGAGTAAATACAAACACATTGTACAGTATCAAATGCATCCAATAACTACTTCTAAAACCAGCTGAACAAAAACCCCTTAAATACTGCAGAAATGAATCCAAACTCTATACGGTTTTGTACAAAAAAAAAACGAATGCAACTCATCCTTAATGAGACGTGGAAAAACGCTGGCAATGTTTAATCTGATGTCATCATGGATGCAATCTCCGCCATATTGTTTAGACAGGGATCCGTACTTGGTAGCTGTGCACTTCACTCGTTTATTTTAACGTTAATTAATTGCGTTTTATGTAGTACTTAAGCTGATGTATTAAATTGCTAGGAGATTTGAAGGTGGGTTATGTATGGTTATGGATTTGAAGAATGAGTGAGTTTATGCTCGAGTGACTGTCTTCTTTCCTTGAGAATAAAGATAACAAGGTAGTGATTAGTGACATGAGATGCGTATTGTCGGTATTCTAGTTTTTTAATAGTATAGGATGGCGAAACGAGCTAAAGGCCCAGCTGTTACCCTTGCCCATGACTAAAGTTGGGAAAAACGGCTTAAAATCGTAAGCGTGTTTAAACGTTGTGCTTTTTTCTGCCAACGAATTATTTTACGCTTTTGACGCTTTTTGTTTTTCACTTCTAAAAAAAATTACTTTTATTTGTCTACATTACACTATTCTATTTACAGTTAAACTGTTTACAAAGTACACTAAAAACTATACAGACAAACTACAATCGTCGCGTAAACACCCAAGAGAACATTCAAAAACGCATTTACTGGTTGACAACGAAATATAAACTAAGCGCCAAAGCGAAAGCAAATCAAATCAAGGTCAAAACGTTTAAACGATACGAAAATAATCAACAAAATAAAAAAAGTTCTTTCTCTAAACAAATTTTACGTAAACGAATAAAATTTAATTCTGCCGGTTATCAAACCACCCGTCAACTTTGAATTTGGGTCTTATGATCATAGAAATAAGGTTACATTTCAAACGTAGTATTAAAAGCATAAGTTTGGTTTACGAAAAAGTCTAAACGAAATCTGCTGTAAACACTAAGCGTGCTTATACGCTTTTTTTTTTATTTACTTTTTTAAGCGCTTTTCGTTTAAACGCCCACTTCTACCCATGACTACTTCAATACCACCTAGGCTGTTGCCTAAATGGTACCGCAAGTCGGTTCGCCAAACTGAGACATGAAGATGGAAAGTCTCATGTGATTGTAATTTCACCGGCACCCGTACTCTTCAGACCGAAACACAGCAATGCAAGCATCACTATTTGGCGGAGAATTAGGTACGGTGGTAGTACTTCCCCGGACGAGCTCTTTCACAAAGGATTTTTACTACTACTAGAATATAGATAGAGTTATTTACTTATGTTAGTCTTGGATTAAAAGTAGCTCCATTTGCTCCAGTACATAAGATTGCAGTAATCCTACTAATATTATTAATGCGAAAGTACGGATGTTTGCTTGTTTGTTTGTTTGTCCTCCAAATACACTGAAACGGCTGAACGGATTTGGTTAAGAATTAGTACACCGATAGACCATAACCCAGATCAACATACAGATACAACATACCCTTTTATTTTGGGAAGATACACAGTTCCCGAGAGCCACGAGCAAAGGCTAGTAGGTAACTAATATACAAATGTAAAAATGTTGAGATCGTAATTTTTGAATCACATAATAATATGAAAACCAGAGCTAATATCCGCTTTTTATATTTTTACGTCAGACATTAAATTTATCCTTTTTTATTGTTTAAAAGGTTAGCTAATTTAGTTATAACCTTTTGCTTCTCTCAAAAAGTACTTTACGAAGGTCGATTTGTAAAGACATGGGATAAAACGGTTTATCAAACGGTTTTCTCAATTTATATCCCACGTGGTTCAAATACTTTTACGTGCAAGTTGTGCTCTTTAACCCAACCGATGTGCGTAGGCCGAACCACAAGCAGTAAATAAAACAAATCACCAAAACTTATGAGCTTTGTTTTAAACCTATATCAACACCCGCCTACATAATATAAGTACATACACAGAAACCTACTTAACTAAATATGTACAAGTTCGTTTTATTTTCCGCTAAATGGCGAAAAAAAAACAAGAGAATTCCAAGAGGCATTATCGGAACACATTTTTCCCATCTAAGGAGTACGATAACATGAACCAAAGGATTTTATGTACAAACTTTTTACTACCGTCCGCTTTTCTTACGTTTATTAGAACTCCTTAATTATGTAACTTGTTTCTTTTTCATTAAATAATATTTATTATAAATATGAGGTTTTTAATCTATGATAATTATTGTTACTATGCTGTATAAGAAACTATTGTTATGTGGCTCGAGAAAAGAAATGGTTTATCAGTTGCTGAATAAAATAAATATCTTTGGGACATTTTTACACAGCACCATCTAGTCCCAAACTAAGCAGTGCTTGTGCTATGGGTACTAGACAATGGATATAATACTTAAATACTTTTTATTCCCCACAAGGTGGACCGACGACTCTGTTTCTTAATCTTTATAGAAACATTTTTATATTAAACAAGACTATGCCCATGGCTTTGCTCCCGTGCTTCTTCAGATCTATCCCAAAGTAAACATATGTTTTCATAAAATATACAATATGTACCAAAAACCCTGTTGTTCCTGTGAGGTACGTTATCAGAATCGATATTCATACGTAAAAACACAACTCATTTGGAAAAACTCTTCAAATAATTATCAAATTAAATATTAAATCATTCAATCAATCAACTCAGCCTATCGCAGTCCACTGCTGGACATAGGCCTCTCCCAAGTTGCGCTACAATGCTCGGTCCTCTGCCTTCCGCATCCAGTCCCCCCCAGCCACGTTCTTTAGTTCGTCGGTCCACCTGGCGGGGGGGCGCCCTACGCTGCGTTTGCCGATTCGCGGTCTCCACTCAAGGACTCGTCTGCTCCAACGGCCATCGGTCCTTCGACAGACATGGCCAGCCCACTGCCACTTCAGCTTACTGATCCTACAAGCTATGTCGGTCACTCCGGTTCTTCTCCGGATAATCTCGTTACGGATTTTATCCTTCAAAGAAACTCCAAGCATAGCTCGCTCCATAGCTCGCTGAGCGACTTTGAATTTGTGGACTAGTCCAACTGTCAGTGTCCACGTCTCGGCACCGTAAGTCATGATTGGCAGGACGCACTGATTGAAGACCTTTGTCTTCAAACTTTGCGGTATAGGCGACGAGAAGACTCGGCGAAGTTTGCCAAATGCTGCCCAGCCCAGACGGATCCTTCTGTTGGCTTCTTTCTCATTAAATCATTATTAATTGTAAATTGAAAGTGACAAAATCACTTTTAATAATTATTTAATATTTAATTTGATTATTTTTATTGAAGTGTTTTTCCAAATGACTTGTGTCCTTACGTATGAATATCGATTCTGATAACGTACCTCACAGGAACAACAGGGTTTTTGTTACATGTTGTATATGAATATTAAAGTAGGTATAACAATAATATTTAAAAGTACAGATTGATATATTACTTGCGCTCGCAATCTGAAGACTCGAAAACGTCCTAATTAGGAAGTTTTTCTATTAATCCGCGTCAAATAGCCACCAAGCGTGACCGGTGACAAAAAAATTACTAAAATGTGTGTGTGTGTGTAAAACGTGTGTGTACAGAAAGTGTTCCAATTATGACGCGAGTAACTTGTAGTAACCAAGTTACTTACTTTATACTAGTTTATGTCTATTGTGCTGTCGTTGCGTACGGAACATTTTTTTTGTTTGTTTTGTTAGGGTATGTCATATCTATACTTTTAAATATCATTGAGGTATAATATTAAGTTTTTAAACACAATCAACAGTCCAGTAGTGTTTGCATGATGCTCGAATAAACAAACAATTAAACAGACAATTACAGTTTTATAATAGTTAGGATACATATATTTTCGATTTATAACATGACAGTACTAAACTTCATAACCAGTAAAATAATTAAAAAAAAAAATTAACGACCGCATTAACAACCAAAACAACGTTAGCTTACACTATCCTACTATAAACAGAACATCAACCTAAGTATGTCACGCTATAAAAAAATAAACCTCTTAATTCAAAATCCCTGTCATCGTTATAATAACTTTCTTTAATTTCCACAACGAAACCATCAAATGTTTAACGAGACCGTCTTTATTACAATTTTGGCTCCAATCCAACTTTAGATAACGAAGCAAGGCCCTATTCGTTTAAATGATTGATAGTGTTAGCTTAACACCTCGTTGGATTCGTCTTGATTGAGTGTGGGCTTTTTGTTATGTTTGATCAGTTAACCGATGGTCTGCCTGATTGGCTGCCTTCAACGTTAATTCTTAAACAAGACCCCATTGTGTGAGCGTTGTCTATGGTGGTGACACACGTCTTTTAGGAATGGCAAGTGTTTTTTTCAGATGGTAATTCGAATTATCTGTAAAGTAGCTACAAGTATATAGAGTGTGTTATGATTTACCTATAAATATTATAAATTCATTAAACATATGAACTGGCGTAACAGCGTAGGGCGCCACCCTGCCAGGTGGACCGACGACCTAAAGAACATGGCTGGGGGGGACTGGATGCAGAAGGCAGAGGACCGAGCGTTGTGGTGCAACTTGGGAGAGGCCTATGTCCAGCAGTGGACTGCGATAGGCTGAGTTGATACATATGAACTTCATCGTACAGCTGGAGTTTTTTTTTTCAATAAAACAAAAACTAGAATTTTTATAATTTTACATTAGAAATCGATCTTACCTGTTATTACTTTACGATCTCTTCGGACTTGAAATATGTATCGTCACAGCTGATTTAAAATGTATTACCTTCTAACGACCCGCCGCGGCTTAACAAGGAGCCATCTTTTTTTTTCAAAAATTTCTGTCATAAACCTAGTCCTAAAAATTACGAATACAAAAAAAACAGCCAAATCGGTACCTAGACATATTATATAAATAATTAATTACAAATTTAAGCCATAGTAACCATAAAAAAAGCGTTACGAACTTACTGACACACGGCATTTGAGTCGCGATTTGTTAAGTTCGCCAACGTTCACAACCGTGTGTCCAATACACTTGTAATTGGAAGTAATAAGCATGTCAATAAATCAATAAATCACGTATTTACGAGTAATTTTGGTATAAAAAACTGTTTAATTGCGAATTGTGGTCATGTCAAGTTGGTATCGATGATACACCGGCACCGTGACAGTAACCGCAACTTGTTTAATAGTAATTAACTAAGATTATTTTAGTTAAGTGGATAATCACTTAAGAATGTTGATAATGTTGCATTAGAGATCGATCACACCTTCAATTACTGTACGATCGGGATCAAAATTACTGAATGAATAAGTCAAATGGAGATTCTCCGAATAAATAAATAAATGAATTGAATTAAGACTTAAATGTCTATTGTATTTTACAGTTGATTTAAAATTTATTATAAAAAATGTACAGAAGTTAAACAAAAAACAAGAAAGAAAGAAAAATTGTTTATTGTCCCAGTAAATAGCGTGCAAAATTTAAGTAAACTAAAAAATGTCAAGTAGGTAGGTTAACTATGAACTTATTGACACACGGCTGTTGGTTGAGTCGCGATTTGAAATGCTCGCCGACATTCACAACCGTGTGTCCAATACACTTGTAAGTGGAAGTAATAAGCATGTCAATAAATCACGTTTTTACAAGCTTCAAGTACAAAAACTGTTCGATTGCGAATTGTGCTCATGTCAAGTTGGTATCGATGATACACCGTGACAGAATACCGACTGCCACTTTTAAAATGGTAATTAGGTTTCCTTGTTTTTCCTTTTATTGAATGGTTAATCACTTTGAAATTTATACGTGACAGATTTATGCTTACTGTAGTAACGCAATTTGACCGTCGTAAATAAAAATAATAACATGACATTAAATTGTGTTGATATTTATCACGCTTTTTTATACACATACAACACAAAAAAGATGTATTAAAAACATAACCCTGTCTTTGCTGTCCACGCAGTTGGGTAAAAAGAGCACAAAGGTACTGCTTAGCCTTTTCACTGCCAATGACACCCAAAGAAGAAAGCGATTTCGTACCCTCAGCGCTACGCTTATAACTTTGTATTTGTACTAACGTCCATACAATATTTGTCTTCTATAGAAGACGTGGTGCTGAGGGCACGAAAACTTTTACGATGCCGATACCTTGGCGATAAAAAGGAAATATCTATCTATAATCTATAAAAGAAATTGTACCATTTTCATTTGTTGCTACATTTTTAACCGACGAAAAAAAGGAGGAGTTTCTCAATTCGACGCGTATATATTTTTATTTTTTTTATGTATGACCACGCATAACTTTTTACAGAGTGGTCCGATTTTGATGATTCTTTTTTTATTGGATAGGGTATATCTCGAAGTTTAAATTTCAAATCGAAATCCTCCCCTAAGGGTAGTAAAACAGGGGATGAGTGTTTGTTCACCCACTGAATTCTTACCTGTTAACCGATTCTGTTGAAATTTGACACACATAAATATAGTTCTAGACACTACGACATAATGGAGACCTGGAGTTAGATTTTAATCACAAAAAAATGAAAAATAAAACTTTTTAACAAAAAATTGAACCGACGAAAACAGAAACTGAAAAGCGAAAAATAACTAATTATGAGTCGGCGCCAAGCAACCAATCAACGAAGATCATTAAATTACTTTAAATAAATAATAAAAACAACGTCACAACAAATACAACGTGAAATTTTCAACGATAAACAATAACTTTCCAAAAATGCGTTCTCCGCTCGGCCACTTGCAACTTACACGCACTTTGCTTGTTAAAAGTTCGTTTGGCGCCGACTCATAATTAGTTATTTTTCGCTTTTCAGTTTCTGTTTTCGTCGGTTCAAGTTTTTGTTAAAAAGTTTTTCTGGTTCAAATTGTCTGTTGTCTGTATATACATTACTTAATAACCTGTAACTAGAGTATTTCAACAAACGTCGAAAAACTAAAATTATACCAAATGTTCTTAGAAAACAATAATAGTGTTGAACCGTACATACCTAATTCGCCTGCAAACTAGGCAAACTATTATGCTGATCGGAAATTACGCAATAAATATATTGAAATCTCTTTTTAGGACGGAATATGAGTTCAGT
Source organism: Asteroscopus sphinx (assembly GCA_949699075.1). Lineage (NCBI taxonomy): Eukaryota > Metazoa > Arthropoda > Insecta > Lepidoptera > Noctuidae > Asteroscopus > Asteroscopus sphinx. The sequence continues at coordinate 18,561,805 of OX453012.1, forward strand.
GGCAATGACCGGTGTCTTGTTGCACAAATACAGTCGGTGCAACGTGTACATAACTAAGTAGGTACCTGCTAATCAATGTTCTCAACACTTTATCATTCATTAACGATCTTCATTGAGGCTGACAGGTTGTATGTACTAGAGGTGTGTAACTCGTCTCAGAACCGGTTCAAATATACAGATCAATAAGCTTGAGCTGTTGAGCTGCAGCTCAATGGCAAAATACGCAGCTCACGGCTCAAAGAATAGTATCTATCTGTGCGACAACTTTTGTTGCACGGAAGATAAAATATGTCTATATAGATAAAAACCTGTTTGAACCGGTGAGCTGGAGCGGCGACAGATCCGCGGTGAGTCGCAGAGTCAGCGAGCGAGCGCAGCTCAAACAGATCGAACGGTCTTTAAACTCAGCGACTCGCATCACAGATCATAACTCGAAGTAGGCAGATACACAAATTGAGCTGATCTGTGAGCTGGTTCACAGCTCCGGCTCACTGACCTGAACCGTGAGCTGAGCACGCATTTTTGTTGAGTTACCCATGTCTAGTATGTACCTAATAGCCTCAATTGATTCGCGCAATTTGCTCGTTGACAAACAGATAATAATAGTGTATGAATGTTTCTCTTTAATTCTAAGAACAGTTGATGCCTGCGAATTTTGTTGTAAGGAACTTATCTACTCACGATTTAAATTGTGGAAAGAAAAAATCGCTTACGAGCAGGATTCAAACCTGCAACTCCTGGCTCAGTAACTCAGTACCTACGCTAGTGCTTTAGCCACTAAGCTACCGTGAAGTGAACACTCATGAGGTGACTCATGTAAGTGTTCACGGTAGTTAAGTGGCTAAAGCAATGGCGTAGTGAGCCAGGAGTCGCAGGTTCGAATCCTGCTCGTGAGCGATTTTTTCTTTCCACAATTTATATCGTAAGATTTCGCTTCGCATGCGTAAATGCGTTAAAAATAATAAATTTACTTATCTACTGTTTTAAATAGGTTTATGACATTAGGGTACTGTGACTATAATACAAATTGTATTTCATAATTCACTACTCTGATAATAATTTACTTGATTATCTGTTTGTTATAAGGGATTTCTTTACAAAAGTAAAGAACTGATATTATCAGTTTATTCAAAACTGAAATAGTGTTAAACTCCCTAAACATAGTTTTCACGATACGGAATTCTCAATTCTCATACATCCAAATATATGTATACACCGCGTTTTAAACATATCTGAGCAATACACATAAAAGAATAGTAATAAAATCGAATAATATTTTTGCACGGAAGCGTTATAAAAATATAGAAAATATAATTTTATATTGATGTGTAAGTATAAGATTAGATTGGACCAGACTTCATGTTGGGCAGTGAAATAAAAATGTGCTATAAAAATTGCGTGGAAGTTTTTATATCTACACATGTACCAGAGAAAATATTTTTTTAGATAATATAGGATGACGAAATACCACCTAAGTTGTTGCATAAATAGTATCGCAAATAGCGTTCGCCAAACTGAGATCTAAAGATGGAAAGTCTCATGTGATTGTAATTACACATTAGTGTTTGGCGGCAGAAATAGTTGTCTACATAACAGTGGTAGCACCTACTTCCTCGTATGAGTTAATGATGTAACGAATATTCGCATTCGCATTCGCAAGATTACTGCGAATGTTTTGCGAATATGAATATCAGAATAAAAAAAACAATTTGAAGATAATTGTAGGTTAATAAAATCAAAATCCATTCATTTCTTATGTTTTTTAATGCAATTAATTAATAAGAAGTTAATAAATAACTATTCACTCTGTAACCTCAAAATTCACTTGTTTTGCTTACGAAAAGACTGGCGCGAGCGGAGTGACACTTCAGTCGGATGAGTTCGTATCAACTTGGCAATTCTCGGAACAAAATACAAACGGAACGCACCTCGAGACTGCCACCAGGCCGTACACAATTGGCGCCAAATTTTAACAAAAACTGAACATTCGCATTCCCATTCGCATTCCCGAATGTCAGTAGCAGATATTCGCATACGCAATGTTCAAAAAATGACATTCGTTACATCACTAGTATGAGTTATTTTACAAAGAGTTCTACTAGGTACTTCTAAGACAAAGTAAAAGGACAATGAGCACTTTTGTTACGGAGCTTGCCTAGTTCTTATGAGCAGGGCCTTAATTCTCGCGTTATAGTGATAATCTCCAATTTAAAAAAATGTCGCCGATGGTTGACTGCCTCGTTGGTCTAGTGGTCGCAAGCGCAACTGCTGAGCATGGAGTCCTGGGTTCAATTTCAGGGTCGGGCAAAGTGTTATTGGGTTTTTTCATTAAGAAATTCTCAGTAGGAGCCCGGAGTCTGGATTTGTGCCCGGTTAATGGCAATAGGCTCGCCCCCTATTACATGGGACTTATAACATAACTGGCGAAATGTGGGTGTACTATTTTACTACTACTCCTTCGGGGAAATACAGACGTGATATTATGTTATGTTATGTTATGTTGTCGCCGATAGTGTCAACTGCTATGAACCACTCTTTGTATTTAGAGCGCTAGGCGTAGACATATCTCTAACGTGATATTCTGAGCATACGAAGATTTATTTTCAATCGACATTCGCCATCTTGTTTCGACATTATATCGAGTCTGAGATAATGTCTACGACGCGAGAATCACCCTCCAGAAGCGACTTATAATAACATAACATAACATCATGCCTGTATTTCCCCGAAGGGGTAGGCAGAGGTGTAAGAGTACACCCACATTTCGCCAGTATGTTATAGTCCCATGTAATAGGGGGCGAGCCTATAGCGCAGAAGCGACTTACGCGCATTTTAAACCTTAATGGACCTAGATTCGAGTTACATTACTGTTTTTTTTAATTTAAAGCAGTGCTGTTCGCGTATTTGTAAAAAAAAGTAATTTTCAAATGGTTACGCCTAAAAACCTCAAATAGTGTCAATCATACCACCTTGGACGTATAAAAAAAAGGCGGACAGAATCTTGCGAAACAAAAAGTGAAGCACCCATAGTAAGACGGCTCGCTTAAAAGTACGGGCTGGCACGCACACATTCTCACCCATAGTAAGACAAAAAGGCGCGATTACACAAAACATCTAGTGTGACGGTAGTCATTGTTGTAGTTTTACAAATAAAATAACAATATATATCCACTGAGGTAATATGTACTACGTACTAGAGAAGACACCTCGAACAAAATGTTTGTAGCACGTTTTAGAGCTCCTGCACTCTCACTCGCTTAGCCACGCTCGCGCCGCGCGTGCTCCGCGGCCAGCAATTTGTAGTATTTTTTTTGTTCCTGATGTCTGCTCCAGTACGTAGTACATATTACCTCAATGTATATATCTGGTGTTTTAAAATTATGTCGAAATTATAGTGGGTTTAGGAAAAAACGAAGTGCTTCAATCTTTTCTTAGCGAGATTCTGTACGTCATTTTTATTCGTCCGAGCATACCACCTTCAATTTAATCAGGAACTATATATCATTAATCTGAGATCAATCAATGTTGAACATGTATGAACATAACTTAGCTGGTTATGTTCAGGGTAGGTTTTTTTTTTTTTTTTTTCGAGTGGACTCTCGCAGGTGGTACCGGAGTACCATCTCTGCTTAACCGGGCTTAGTTGGCGGAGAGTCCCATGTGGGACTCCATTCGCCGAAAGTTTTTCCCTAATCCTACACTTAAAAACTAAAGTCGCGGTTTCAATACCGCAAGCGGGCGTCCCCCAAGGGGGGGGGGGCTCGAACCTCGCTGGGGCATTGCAGGGGGGACCCCACCGTTCCTATGTCCCCCTAGCAGCCGTCGCTGCATCGAATTTTTCCTCGAAAGTGGCGGACTTTCGGTCTATCGGGTGACGCGCTAAACGCCGTTATGCGGCAAGCCTCACCGGCGAGGATAAGACCTACCTAAAACCTAAACAGTGGCTACGCAATAGCCTGCTCCTAGGAACTACTCTAGAGCATAGGGCCGGTCTCGCGTGACGAGATTATCTCCGGTTGCTACACCGTGAGGGCGTCCCCAGGGGGGAGCTCGGACCTCGACTCAGGGTGCAGCAGGGGGACCCCGCCACCGGTCCCCCCAGCAGCCGCTGCTGCGTCGGAATGTGTTTCTGTTTCTCGAGAGTCGGACTCTCGGATTATGTGTGGGTGTCGCGTCGGTCCTCGCCGGCGGGGACGATATTTTGGACGATGGCGTCGGAGTGTGCTTGTCTTTTTGTCTGACTCCTGGAGGAGTGTTATAGCATCATCGGGTTCGATGAGTGGTTCAGGGTAAGATGGGCCATCACCCTTTATTGCTATCAGTATGTTCAGCCGAAAAAAACTACATTTTATTTTGAATGAAAACTCAATCAAACGAAATCATAGCCTTACAGCCGTCGCAAATCTCTATAAACATTGGAGAGTTTGGAAAACCAATAAAAATAGACGTCGAAAATCAATACTAAATAATAGCAGACCCGTTTCGAAAAGTTAGCTTTGGGAACTGGGAGCTGCGCGCGAGCTTTTGTTGATTGATTGCAACACAAACATAGATTTTTTATTCCATCACAGTTGTTTGCCCACCCGGCGCCGTAGGCTTTACTTTTGTTATGTAACTCAGAGGACTCCAGCGATTTAAAATTTCGTATTTCGTTGATGAACTTGCGCACAAGACCCCTTAGGATTTTGGATACATACTTTCCATGTAAGAACATCTGCGCTCGGGAAGTTCTTTCGAAGAGCGTCCATCAGTCTTGCGTTTTTTAATAATTCATTCTTACGTATTTCTTTCTGAGAAATCTTCCAAAATATTTCGTCTTCAGAAGAATTACAGTTGACTAAACTAGATTTATATCTAATATACAAATAACAAAATTATATTTGAGTTTCATGAAATTTCATTATTTTTATTCACTTAAAGTTGTAAGCGCTGAGCAGCTTTACCTAAAGACCAAAATTTTTAAGAGATTTAAATAAAAAGATTTTGATATTCAGTTGGCTTTTTGTTTTTATAAATTAAATTAAATTAAATTATTATTTATTTATTAGACAACAAGGATCCACGTGTTAGTAACAAATGACTTAAAACTATGTTAGTGTTATGTAGTAGGTAGGTATCTGACAACTTGTCTTCAATACTGTAACCAATTCAATATAATTAAATCACTTCTGCCTAACCAACACATGCATGAAGTGATTTAGGATTGGCGAATCAAACTTAGATAATAACATCTTCAGGATGCTATTAGGACTTGACCGCGTTCTCTCTAAAAGCGAGGCCGTCTTAATCCTCACTATGCCATAAAAATCATGAACACGCGCTTGAGCAAACATGTTAGAGGCACTACAAAAACGCGGCAGCCCCAAAAGCATCCTAAAGCTGTTATTATATTGGACCCTCAGGGCATCCAGTGTTTTTTGCGTGTAGCTGGCCCACAAGCTGCTTGTGTAGAAGGTTTGACAGTAAGCTTTAAACAACGTAATTTTAACTTCCTTACTACAACAAGCAAACCTGCGCACCAGCATATTGCTTCTCACAGCTAGAGCCCTGCGCTCGCGATCGATGTCTTCATGATCTTTAAGGTCCTCCGTTACGTAGTGTCCCAAGTATTTGAACTGATTCACCCTTTGTAGGGGCTGGCCATTGAGGGTGATATTTGGCTCGTATGTCTGTTTCCTACCGGGGGCCTTAAAGATCATGCAGACACTCTTCTTACAATTATAAGTTAAACCATGGCTAGCAGCGTACCTTTCACAGTATTGCAAAAGCTCCCTTATAGACCCGGCCGTTGGACCCAGCAGCACCATATCGTCTGCGTAACTGAGGTTATTGACGCATATGTTGTCAATCCAACATCCAATGCGTTTACTGCTGAGTCCAGCGATCAGCTCATTGACGTAAAGGTTGAAAAGCTTAGGTGAGGTCAACCCCCCCTGTCGCACCCCACATTCCAACCCATACGCAGAAGAGAGTGAATTCTTCCATTTCACATTGTTCACCTGATTAGAATACCAATACTGAAACACACGTATAATTTCAGCTGGCACGCTTGCTTCCCCGAGCTTTTTCCATAAAATGTCATAAGACACTAGGTCAAAAGCTTTGGAGAGGTCGAGGAAACATGCGTACACAGGCGTGTGTCTATCGGTATAATATTGGACAGTCTGTTTGAGACTCAAAATTGCGCTTTCAGTGGAAAGTCCAGGCCTGAACCCAAACTGAGCGTCGTGTAATTTCAATATAGTTACTACTATATAGTAGTAGTACTAGTATACTAATATAGTTCTATATAAGTCATATATGTTGCTATCTTCTTTTGTGTACAATAAAGAGTATTTGTATTGTATTGTATTGTATTATAAACGCGAAAGTAGGATGTCTGTTTGTTTGTTTTTCCTTCTTCTTCGTGTCGATGGTACAAAAAATTTACTGACAGTAGCACAGTAATCAGACGCTGCTGGCCCAGAAATTTGCCATGTCTTGTGCGTTGTCTGTGGCATCGATAAGGTCACTCAATGTGCAAGTGCTTGGACACAAGGAGCAGCATAGCACGTGTGACATTGATTGAGGATCAATGCCACACATGTAGGCTGTAGCTGTTTGGTCTATATAGCCCCACTTGCTCATGTTAAGCCTGCATCAGCTTACCTGGGTCCGCATTCGGTTTAAGGACTTCCATTTAGGCCAGGGGAGTTTATACCCTACAGGAAGCCTCTCACTGGGTTGGATGTAGTTTGCAGGTGGAGGTAATTTTTCCAACCACAGTTTTCGACGAGCCTCAGCTGGAGAACCTTGTAGAGCCTCTGTTGATTTAAGGAAACTGTGGCGGCTCTTTAGGCATTGTGTTGGTAGCTGGACGCCAAAGAGAGGATGCCTTGTGTCTGACTCCTGCTTTTTTTTCTCCGCTGCACACGCTACGTCCCTTCGGACCATTGGGGGCCATTGTTTTTCCTTGATTCACGCTGAAACGACTGCATGGATTTGGATGAAATTTCGCACACAGAGGTCATGTCTTTTACATGCCATGAGAGTAAAACCGCGGGCATCTGCTAGTATTAATCTAAAAGAAAGTTTCGACGATAGCCAATATGGAAATAAGACAAAAAAAAATCGTCTATGGGTACCCTAATGGCCTCTGTTCTGTGTCTTCATATTAGGGTCACTTTACCATAGATTACGAACCTTTTGTAAAAGAAACAGCGATATACTTCAAAGTATGGCTCATCATGTCAACGACCCATAAGACATTATCTCAGACATTATCACATGCAAAAATAACACTTACGTCAAATATTTGACACAGTTGACATTCTTGTTTAAGTAGTGAGATCACTTTTGCATCACCGACGAAGAATCTCTGCTCTAACAACTCAGTGGCAATTAAGAAATTTATTGTAATAGCTCTATCTAGGGCGACCATTAAGCTAACGACCTCTAATTCCGGCCTTCAATCTCTAAACACAAAACTAATACATGGTAGTTACAATAGTTTTTCTTCTAATAAATATTGGGCTACACTATTATCATTAGGGCGCGAATTATATAAAATTGTGTTGTAAAAAAGCGTTAAAAAGTTGCGAAACAAAAGTTATTTAGAACACTGCTTCATTTTATTATGATATTTTGGTATGCTTGCATTAGCTGAGAAATGTTAATTCGTTATTCTTCTTTGTAATAGTCATAATTACTAAATATCTCGCCTGCAGTTAAAAGGAATTATTATCATTAAATAAATGTGTTTGAAGATTATGGTAGCACTTTTGCTTTGCATGCTAACAAAATGCCTTTGATTTTCGTGTCGAACACAATCATAAAGGTAGGTAGGTATGGAATGATGAGGCTGGTTTACACCTGAACAACAATATGCGACATTCCGGCATGCTGCACATTGGGACGTCCGTCGACTTGTAGGTATGCTAAAAATTTAAAAAAGCAAAGCATATGCAACAGCATGCGGTATAGTCTGTTTTACGCTAAGGCAACATCGCATAGTGCTGTAGAATTGGAATATTTTTGGTCTACTGGATCGATTAGGCATCGAAGGAAAATGGCTGATCAAGTAACTTCAGCAGCGGTTTATTTTGTTCTAATTCGTGCAATAAATACCGAAATAAAGGAAGAGGAATAGTTGATGGGACAGAAAAATATTTATTTCTGCTATCTTCAATAAAATCTACATATTTTTCAACAACATAACAACAACAACAACAACACAACCAATAATACAACTTCATAACCATTAATCTCAAGAATTCTTTGGTTTTAGCAAAACAAATAGACAAAACATAGCCTAGAAACATGAAAATTTCACATGGTATCCATTGTTGGGTTCAAAAACCAGGTATGACAAATCTGCCACATGAACATGACGCAAGGTGTTGCCATGCCGCATGATTTTTTCGTGTGACATTTTTAGCTACTGTAGCATGCGGCCCTGTGGCATGCCGCGATGTCACACGTAAAACAGCCTTTAGACTATAAAAAGTATTATAAAAACCGGCCAAGAGCATGTCGGGCCATGCTCAGTATTATAGGGTTCCTTAAGTAGGTCTAATTACAAATTACGAATCAAATCGAATATTAATCATTGCTATTTTAGTTTTTGCAAACAGCGCCACCTAGCGCTAAATTTAAGAAGTGTGTCATATCAATTTAACAGAAACTTTCTTTTTGTGATTTTTTAAAATATAAAGTAACTAAAGGAGCATTTTTTGCTAAGATCATTTTTCTCTAAGGTCAATGCCCTATGAACTAGGACGTCTTAAGTATTTTTAAGTTTTCTCACTATAACTGAAAAATTTATAATCACATTATACTCGAAATAACTTTAAAAGAGAGTTTTTACAAAGGTCTGTCAATGTAGAAGACAATAAGTTTCTACGTTGCATAGTTTAGAAATGGCAGGGGGGGGGACACATTGCAAGCCACTTTGGCGAACTGTATTTCGCAGATGGTATACCTGATAAAAAAGTTATGTATGAAACATTACCTTCATTTTAGTAGACCTATTCAATGATACCCCACACGAGGGGGTGCAGCGAAAAAAAAAATTTCATCCCCTTTTCACATGTATGGGCGCCACCCCTAAAATACGTTATCAAGATTTTTTTATTCTTTTAAAATTGAGATCTATATCTAAACCATTTTGAACAAAATTTCATTTACTTATGTTTATAACTGTAGAAGTTATTAAGCTGTAAAGGATTAGGACAGACGGACAGACGGACAGAAGGATAGACGGACAGACGGACGGACATGACGAAACTATAAGGGTTCCTCGTAGGACTACGGAACCCTAAAAAAAGGGTAAGTGTAAGCATTTTAAAATATTGTATAGTTGGACTTACAATCGCATGATCTGAATGACTTCATATGTAATTTGGGGAACACAATACAATCTAAGTGTCCAACAGTTGATATTTACCCGACAATCTCATATGATGTGTCAAATCTCCGTTTTTGTAACCATACTGATCACAATGATTGATCGGCGACATGTCCTACTTTCCATAAATACTCCAAGAAATACCCCGTTTCTGAAGCATGCGAGTGTCGAGGCAAAAAACGCATTAAACCGGGCAAGTAAGCAACATTATTAAAATCGATTCCGTAGCAACAGTGCGTTCACATCAGATGAGCTTGCCGCATCCACGTTTAAAGATGATTTGTTTAAAATACTGCAACCACAGGCCGCGTGATGAATATCACAGCAGTATATTGGAATAATGATCCCGCCTTGCACTGCATTGAATGGGATTTTGCATACAATATGGTAGATGGATTTATATTAAAATATGGCGAACGTCAGTGCCAGTTGCTTACAATAAATTATTCATTGCACAGAGTCAATTTTCGTTGAAGATAAACAGTCCTTGTATAAGTATATCAAATCCACAGATGCATCGTACGGATGCTCATAAATATTCAGATTACGTATTATTGTTCTCCGCTTGTCGGTAATTAGATCGCCCACGAAAGGAAGCTGCCTTAATAAGTTGGTAGCGAGTGTAGCGACAAAGTTCTTAATAAATTACCTATGACGTTGATACGACCGGCCCATTCCTATCAGCGTACAGAGCTTATTATTTACAGTCATGTTTGAGTATGATAATTTTACTAGTGAAACACGATATCGGATCTAATCCTTCTTGTAATGCATAGTAAGTTGTTCTGGTGGCCGATTATGGAACAGCAATCTGTTACCATTCATGTGTTATAAGTTTCAATTCCACTACAGATCAGTTACTCTGAGTCTATTTTTCAGAACTGAATAGTACAGTCTAACATAGCAATTAGTATCCAGGGTCGCCAGATATACATGAAGTTTTCTCAGAATATTATGGATGTTTTCGAGTGAAATATAATTTTTATTACGGACAAAGTTAAACTGTATTTATACAAAGCCCTAATCAAACCGTTCTATATAATTTCCTGAGAAATCTTCATCTATATCTGGTGACCCTGTAAATATTAATTGCTTTGCTCGTCTGTACCTACCTATATTGGAGCATTATCGATGGTATCTCGATTTTTTTGAGTGAATGAAGGGGTTAAAGTACTGGAATCTGATACATTTTATTTTTTTGTACGTTTGAGTAAAATCATAAAATCACTGCTGATAGTTTGTCATATCAAAATTTACATCATTTTTAGGGCTTCGAAATAGGACCGTCAACTTTTTCATTCCAGATAAGAAATCCCATTTCCTAAACTTCAAATTTATTTTAGTAGTTTTACAAAATGGGATGATTACGTAATAGGATGTAGCCTTTTTAGGGTTCCGTAGCCAAATGACAAATAATGGAACCCTTATGGATTCGTCATGTCTGTCTGTCTGTCTGTCCGTCCGTATGTCACAGCCACTTTTTTCCGAAACTATAAGAACTATACTGTTGAAACTTGGTAAGTGGATGTATTCTGTGAACCGTATTAAGATTTTCACACAAAAATAAAAAATAAAAATTGGGGGTTCCCCATACTTAGAACTGAAACTCAATTTTTTTTTTCATCAAACCCATTCGTTTGGTGTATCTATGGATAGGTCTTCAAAAATGATAATCAGGTTTCTAATATAATTTTTTTCTAAACTGAATAGTTTGCGTGAGAGACACTTCGAAAATGGTAATTTAATAAATAAATAAATAAAATGTGTGTAACCCCCTGTAACTTCTAAAATAAGAGAATGATAAAACTAAAAAAAATATGAGCATGAGTGTTTGTGTTGGTCTGGGTGTTTCTTATGTATTATAAGTATGTATTTACAAAAAAAAGAAAAAAAAAAGTATTTAAGTATTATATACATTGTCTAGTATCCATAGTACAAGCTCTGCTTAGTTTGGGACTAGATGGTGATGTGTAAAATGTCTCAAAATATTTATTTATTTATATGATGTACCTACATTATCATGTAAAATTCCACCGAAAATTGGTTTGAACGAGATCTAATCAGTAGTTTTTTTTAATACGTCATAAATCGTAAACCGCAATTTACCTTTCATTCAATCAACTCAAATATAAAACATCGATCAAAGTTACAACGAACTAAAGAACTTTTATAGTATGTTACTTGCTGCTACGGAACCCTTCATGGGCCAGTCCGACTCGCACTTGGCCGCTCTTTTTAGGTAGAGAAACGGGACTTCCCTATAAAAGTCTTAATTCACACTTAATACTGTACTTTAATAAACATTGACTCGAGAACAAAATGTGTGCCTGTCAATAGCAATATCGAGCATATGACGAATAGCAAGTTTTACTAGCTGTCCATTTGACGAATGTTGAACATGACCTTACAATTTATATCATAGACCAATAAATCATTGTTGAACGGCCGATCAAAACTGACACGGATCTCTCGTACTTGTAACCTCTCGAGGCATAACGAACCAACTTTTTCCCGTATCGTAAGTGTTTGCTTCGGATGAATAGCAATAAAAACTTTATGATTATGTCTTTCATGGAAATAAAATTGTGTGGCAGAGAAAGGAGTTATAGGCTCGAGGCAGGAAGCGTTGAGTAGATACTCTTTTGATATCCAAAGAAATGGCCGCCTTTTTATGTAATTTATTGACTTACCGAGTGTTTGAAGTAATATCTAATTTAACTGTGTTCAATATCCTGGAAGAGTAAATAATTTACGAAAATGATCAGTAAACATGATGAAGTAAATATTGGAAGAAACTATTTCTAGAAATTCCAGATAAATAGGTATTATGACCTACTTTTTTACCCGACTGCGCCAGAAGGAGGGTAATGTTTTTCGAGTGTATGTATGTATGTATGTATGTATGTATGTATATTTCTTTGGCACGCCCTGCAGCCTAAACGGCTTGATGGATTTTAACTTGCGAGGTGTCGTTAGATTCGTCTAAATTGTGAGAGTGATACTGGGTATATCAAAATTATAAAAATTAAAATGGCCGCTTTTTGGCGCGAAATTACGGCTTCAAAAAAGTTTTTTTTCCCTCGAAACCTATCGAGTGGGGTATCAAAATAAAGGGTTTCATAAATGCTTTTCAAAAATATGTACAACTTATATGTTTAAATGTAATTTAGAATGAGAAATGCTAAAAAACAACAAAATATTCAACGTTAAAAATGAATTTGACTTTAAAAAAAAAACATTAAAAGTATGATAAATAAAACATGATGACAAAACTAAAAAACAAAAACAAAAACAAAAAACCCGACTGCGTGTAAAAATAACAGAAAAGATATAAACAAGACTTATCAACACGAAGGCGGAGGCTACATAGGAACTATTATGTAATTCATGACCAAAAACATACGTAGCCTCCGCCTGCGTGTTGATAAGTCTTGTTTATATCTTTTCTATTATTTTTACACGCAGTCGGGTTTTTTGTTTTTGTTAATTAATTTTTTTATTAGAATAATTTCTTAGGTTTTCGCGATCACTACACATTATAATAAAACAACCACCTGCGACCACGAACGCTGCAAAGCTTTCGAAACGTCAGGAAACCAATGTCAATAATATACGCGATATAATCCGGTTAAACTTGTTTTATTTTACTACTTTTTTATTTCATCATCATCATCTTTGACTATATACAAAGATAATCATCATCATTGACTATATACAAAGATAATCATCATCATTTCAGCCGAAACAAGTCCACTGCTGGACATAGGCCTCCCCCAAGCATGTTGGAGGGAAATGCCATAATCGCCACGCTTGGCAAGCGGTTTGGCGATCGCAGTTGGTTGATTAAATATCAGAGAACGCTGCTGCCCATCCTCTGGTGAATCCTTTAGTCGCCTTTTACGACACCCATGAGAAGATATAGGGTGGTGCAATTCGTTACGTCCGGCACTACACGGAACATTTTTATAACTTTTTTATTTATGTACACACAACACGTCATTTTACAATAGAAAACATAAAAACAGACACTTGACTTTATTATTCAAACAGAGTCATAACGAGCGCATAATATTAAAACTATTATTTCATCGTGTAATAATCACATACAAACTAGAAAGTCATTCTTGAATTTTACTAGATTTTTTTTTAAATTTATTCTTTTTCATATAAGAGAAGACACACAACATAATAAAGTACAAGGTATCTACAATGAATTCGTAAAGACATAACGAACCTATAATATAATGTTCAATTTTTTTTGTATAAGTATAATCACTTATCACGTGTCAGATCCATCGGTTCCCTCCTATTATGGTTGACATAATATCATTGTTAGTTAGTTTACTTTAGTAAATTTGTCTCACTCATTAACCTACTTTGTTCTCACACAATTTACCATTTAACATTAAAAGAGTATTTTCATTGTGTTTCTTGCCGGCTCTTCTCCATAGGACCAACATTTTGGAACCGTGCAACTATAACGTTTTGAAAGTGCATGTAAATGCTTATTAGAAATAAAAACTTTTGAATTTGAAAGAAAGAAAGAAAAATAGTTTATTGTCACAGTTAACGACGCGCAACATTTAAAACACAGTGATAAACACAAGCAGGCAACTTATAGGTGGGGTTACATAGAAAGTAAAAACAAAAGACACATAGGTAAAAAATTAAGAAGGGACAGTCGATACAAAATATAAGAAAAGTATAGTTGACCGCATGACAGTGGCAACACCCGAGTCTGAAAACCGCCCTTACTGCTTACGAAAAAAAAGGCGCCGCCAGAGCCAAACTGTTACCACTGACGTACGGTCGACCGCACCTAAAATTGCATAATAAAAATAAAATATCTTCGTTAGTTCTCAAGACAACCGGCCAATTGCACGCCGTAGCCGCGACAATGAGGTTCCCACTCAGCATGTTGCTGTGTAACTGATCAAGCCACTACACAGCGCTGATTTTCAGTGGGCACCCCAAGTGTGACACAGACGGGAACCCAAAATATACACGTCAGATAAAATAAAAATAAATACATTATACTAAATTCATATCATTAAAAATAAAGCTAAATACGATGACGCCAGAAATAAGTACCCTATCGAGGGAAGCTTGAATTGATATTTGAATTTGACATACAACTTCAAAATTGATTCTTCTTTTTCACTTGACACACACAACAATAAAATTATTACAATGATTCCATTCAAAAGACAGCCTAAAAAACATTTCATGAACAAATTCCCTTTAAAAAAAAACCAGTTGTGTATTTGCAACAGTCCCGTGGCAAGTAATGCTCGTACACATATATGGTACATAATGACGTGGACTCACAAATTGGCACGGGCACTGAGCAGTGATAGATGGGCCCGCGACGTGCGTTCGAAACAAAGGCCAAAGTGTTGGTTGCAATCACATAGCCTATTCAACAAATCCAGGAGCTCATAATGAGGGTATGGATGGCGCTTTTGAAATTACGAATATTATTAATTTGTAGTTGATTGATGAGGTTTTTTTTATTATCTGTATGATTTCAGTGACGGTTTTTATAAATTATCAGCAAATAACCAGTAAACGCGATTCAGTATTTTTTGTCACAGAAATCTAAGTAATAAGACGAATTATTTAGATTTCTCAGTTTTTGTATACAACAAAAAACAGTTTTTGTCCATTGTCTAGTACTCATACCACAAGCTCTGCTTAGTTTGGGACTAGATGGTGCTGTGTAAAAATGTCCCAAAGATATTTATTATGTAATAAAAACTCTGTCGTTCCTGTGAGCCACATTATCAGAATCGATATTCATACGTAAGGACACAACTATTTGGAATTTTTTTTTATTAAAAATAATCAAATTTAATATCAAATCATTATTAAAAGCAATGATATTACTTTAAATTTACAACTAATAACGATTTAATTTGAATATTTTTGGTTTTACTAAGAGTTTTTCCAAATGAGTTGTGTCCTTAAGGAACGTATGAATATCGATTATGATAATGTAGCTCACATGAACAACAATTTTGTTACATAGTGTATAACTCGTTAGTTGATCGAGTTTCCTTTCCATGGAAAATTTCGGTTCCTTACTTTATTTTTATTTTTTTATTAACTAATGCAATTACTGAAAAATATTATTTTGGTTTTTTTATTTTTTTATTATCTTACTTTAAAAACATTATTTACCGAATTGTGACGCAGTAATACTAGAAGGGCTAAAACCAGGAGTAAGAAGAATTGATTTACCGGATTGCAAAGCAACGTTCACTTACATTTGATGCGGTTCAAATGTGAAGTTTCTAAAACCGTTTGAAAAATCTAGATCTAGTCTGAAAGAAAAACGACAACGTCATCTCAAGGTTCAGTTTGTTTTCTGGTCGGAAAACAGAGAAACGGAATAAAGAATGACCTAGTGACCCTATACGATGTTTACGCGGAAATAGTGTAGTTGGCGACAACCACTGACGAGACGATTCCGTTGACATATATAAACTTGTTGGACGAACTCGATATGCTTTGTTATGTGCCGTCGTAAACTGAACGATTTATTGCAACTGCATAGAGTGGTAGCTAGGTGGATAAATTTTATTGTGGTTTATTTTAGGCATTATTCAACACATTAAATGAAACGGACTTTGTTTATCCTTTCGAAGATTGTAGAAACTTTTATAGATACATTTCGAATACAAAAAACAATAAACATGTAAGATATCAACAGGCCTCATTTCCTTTCACCGTAATCAATGCAATACAATATACCATATAAAATTACAATAATAAACAATATTTAACAACCGGCTAAGTGCGAGACGGACTTATGTACTAAGGGTTCCGTACCAACACACAAAATTATAAAGTATGCTTTACAGTCACACCAAGTTTGAAGCTCATAAGTATTACAGTTTTTAAGTTGGAGCAGACACAAAAACGTTTAAAAAATGTTTTTTTTTTTACATTTTTCGTGTATGTGGTCCCCTTTTGGGCTTAGACTCTTTTATTTTTAGTATTTGCCATGATGGAAGCCGTATTCACACATATTATTCTGTGAAAATTTAACGGTGGTATACATACTACCTCAGTGGTTGGTACGCACGGCTACACATCAATCTGTACATTTACAGTATAAGCTGATCTCACATTGTACGGAAAGCCTAAACAATGCGAGGTAAGCTTTTACTGGAAATGTACAGCTTGATGTGTAGCCGTGTGTACCTATTAAGTAAAAAAACACATCCCTGTGACAGAAAGTCAGACGGTCGGCGTAGGCACAGTAATAGGGTCCCATTCCCTGTGACAGACAGACGGACGGTTGGCGTAGGCAGAGTAATAGGGTCCCATTGGCACCCTTTAGTTACGGAACCCTAAAAATAAATAAAACACCAACAAACCTTATTTCCTCTCACCGTAATCAATGCAACACAATATAAAATTACAATAAGAATATTGAAAAACTACAAAAGCTAAAAAGAAAGATAGAACAACTCTTCCCGTCCGTTGATACCACATCCGTTCCTGGTTATAGTTTCAAGTAAACCGCACTGGCACGCGAGCAAAACTCATTCTACCAATTAGGCGTAGGCAGTGTTGCAACCAATCATCGTTTGACACAAGTCAAATTGGAGTTTGAGCGTTCAGGTTTGATTGATACAAATCGAGGTCATCGACTGATTTATCAGTCCTCTATTCTCAGCTGGGGCGAGTAATTAACTTTCATTACGGCCTTGTGTAAGTCTTATTGCTTTTATACTAGAATAACAAAAAATTGTATTGGCTTTGTATAGTAGAGGTTGGAGAGAAATGTAGGTGTGGTGGAATTCATTAGGCTTAAGGGGAATGTAGCAACCAAGTGGCGCCCCCATCTGTAAAAAATATTACTCGCTGAATACACCATTTATCGAAAATTCGTTTTAAACTCTGTAAAATGTAATGCTAAAAAAAAAAACTGCTAAATATACTGCCTCGTTGGTCTAGTGGTTGCAAGCGCGACTGCTGAGCGTGGGGTCCTAGGTTCGATTCCCGGGTCGGGCAAAGTGTTATTGGGTTTTTTCATTAGGAAATTCTCAGTAGCAGCCTGGAGTCTGGATTTGTGCCCGATCAATGGCAATAGGCTCGCCCCCTATTACATGGGAATATAACATAACTGGCGAAATATGGGTGTACTAATACACCTCTGCCTACCCCTTCGGGGAAATACAGGCGTGATGCTATGTTATGTTGTTGTTAAAATATAATTCGCATTAGTTGTAGATGGAAAAAATGCCAAAAGTGCACTTTTTCTATCTACAAAGTATAATTTACAGAGTTATTCATTTCTGATTAAACTACAGTACCTGTTCTTCAATCATTTAAAACGAACTTTCAATAAATGGTGTATTCAGCGAGTAATATTTTTTTTACTGATGGGGGCACTTGGCTGCTACTTTCCCCTTAAGTAGTTGGAGTGTACCTACTTGATACTTGTAAAATATTCCGAGAGTTGGCTGTTCTTAAATAGCGGATCGTTTTACGGTTAAGCAAATAAATTATGGATCTTCAATATTATATTTGTGTAGTCTACATTTCGAATGAAATAAGTATATCTTTAATGTTATGTTAACATATTTGATGAGAAGCTGAATGACACATGTAAACCAAACCTAGTGCGTCATCAATTTGTTTTTTATGTTCAAAACTAACGATAAAATAAGTTCCTTATTAAAATAAACTACGGAAGAAAAATACATGCTGCGGCAACCTCAAATAAATTGGGATGATTATTTAAACAAACTCTTACAATACAAATATACAAAAAACATAACATAACATAACATCACGCCTGTATTTCCCCGAAGGGGTAGGCAGAGGTGTATAGTACACCCACATTTCGCCAGTTATGTTATAGTCCCACGTAATAGGGGGCGAGCCTATTGCCATTAACCGGGCACAAATCCAGACTCCGGGCTGCTACTGAGAATTTCCTAAAGAAAATCCCAATAACACTTTGACCAACCCGGGAATCGAACCCAGTACCCCACGAACAGCAGTCGCGCTTGCGACCACTAGTCCAACGAGGCAGTCAAACATACATATGAAAAATATATTCAAACTCAATAAAGATCAAAAACAAACACCCGTAACACCATATAACCACAAAGCTTCTCATAAAATCCCGGCCAGAAGAAAATGGCCGTGAAAATGTAACAATCTATCATGTTGCCATGTTTTATTTTTCCCAGCGGATGCCCGGAGATTATTTACATTGAATTGATGAGCAACCCAAAGGCTAACACCGTCTGACCTTAACCTCGGCCTTTGTGAAAGTAGTACCGACTGCACAGAATAAGCGAAAAATTGCTATCGTCCATCGTGAACGACTTGATGCCTTATTTGTCTGGAGTGCTGTTTATAAAAAAAAACCGGCCAAGTGCGAGTCGGACTCGCGCAGTAAGGGTTCCGTACCACTCAACGACCTGATACCCATAAAAACTGATTTAATTTACGAGAGTTTATCAAAAGACATCAACGCACAGTGCGCAAAATATGATTTTTTGCATGTCTTTCTTACGCAGGTACCACCACATATGTCTATATTTGTCTTATTTTTCGTATTTGTTGCTAATCTACATAATATGCACTATAATCTGACCAAGTTTGACGCTGGTATATATTACAGTTTTGAAGATAGAGCAGGAACAAAAACTATGAAAAAAATGCATGTTTTTTGAGGTTTCTTGTATGGGGACCCCCTTTGGTTTTAGACTTTTTTTTGTTTTTAGTATTTGTCGTGATACACCTCATAGCAACACAATTTCTGAGAAAATTTCAACCGGTTACCTACTACCGTTCAAAAGATACAGCCCTGTGACAGACAGACGGACGGACGGACGGACGGACAGCGTAGCGAGAGTAATAGGGTCCCGTCTGGAACCCTTCGGGTACGGAACCCTAAAAACTAGCCGGCCAGAGTGGGACTCGTGTGCTAAGGGTCCCGCACCAACATAATTTTTAAAAAAAATTGTTTAAGAGGCTGACAACACCCAAAAAATCAGACCTCTGCGGTCACTGTCGTTTCGTACAGAACTGAAAGAGAGGCAACGAGCCGAGGGACGTCGGATACGCCGCTCAACTTGAATGAAAATTAACAAAAACATTTTTAAATAAAAAACTAAAAGCTTATTTGAAAAACGGAAACAACAAATGTTTAGATTATTGTCTTTTTCAATTGTTTTCTTAATTTTATTTATAATATTTAGTAAATAATAGAGACTGTTTGCTTTAAAGCATTTTTTAAGAGGTTAGTTTACACTTCTTTTCTATCGAGAAAACTTCAAGAAAACGTGTTTTGGGCACAATACAGTTTCAGAAAATACGATCAAGATTAACATATATTTTTTTCACTGCCACAAACTGAATAGATACAGCTAAAAATGTTTTTAAAAGAAGCCTATTTGGGGCATTTGGCTGTTGTCAGCGTCTTAACTGTAGAGTATGCACTACAATTAGACCAAGTGATGTACCGTTTTTAAAATAGAGCAGTAGGCCTAGTACGAGTTTGACACTTACCAATACTTCCATCGAATTCGACGACTTTCATTCATTAATCAGTAGCGCCCCTGGCGGATACGAGGAGGAACTAGTAGTTTATGAATGAAAATCGACGAAAACTATGAAAGTATTATAAAGTGTCAAACTCGTACTAGGCCCCCTGGAACAAAAACGTTAAAAAAGTTATACAGTTTCTAACTTTCTAGTATGGGTACTGGAAACCCCGTTCGGGTTTAGGCTTTTATTATTTTATATTTGCCATGACAGTGCCCATAGTATTAGTTACACATATTCTGTGAAAATTTCAACTGGCTATCTATTACGGTTAAAAAGATGCTAAAGCCCTGTGACCGATAGATAAAACAAATGGACGGATACAGCGTAGGCTTTGGACATACTGACCTCCAGCTATCCTAAAAGTGGGCCTGCGGGCGGTGAAATCGGGGTAGTCCGCTGCCCAACCAGTCAGAGCTTGTGACGGTAGCGCGTCGAGTTCGGTGCGCGCCAATCTGGAGGAGGCTGTGAACGACGTTCTACGGGGAGAAGGGGCTCGCCTGCTCGTGGTGAGCTGAAACCGATCGGAGATGGTAGGAGAATGCTAAGCCAATCCCACGCCCTCGGCCAAAGGTAGTTGTAGGAACACCGTGGTGGTTTTATTCGGTAAGAGTCCGACACTGGCTTCGCCTTCCCAGGAGTGCGTCCATAAGGGTTTCAATTGCCTCAAAAAAGGCTTAGTATTAGTGACACCCTTTTGGGTACGGAACCCTAAAGATATTATAAAGGTTCGGTACTCGATCGATTCTTGGTAGAACCATAGAAGAAATAATAGTGGGTAGAATTGCAGTTTAGTTGGTCGTTGAAAAAAATATTGCAGCTACGATTAACTTTAGAAGTTGATATACCTTCAATAAGTGTAGTATCAATATCTGTCATCGTGATTTTATACAAAAATAAAAGGGGCACTGCTATTTGATACGGTGCCCCTGATGTGTTGCTCTTCGGTCTAATGAGATCGAGATGAACTTTAGTAACAAGTAAAGGAAAGAAAAAAACCGGCCAAGAGCATGTCGGGCCATGCTCAGTATTATAGGGTTCCTTACGTAGGTCTAATTACAAACGAATCAAATCGAATATTAATTAATCATTGCTACTTTAGTTTTGGCAAACACCGCCACCTAGCGCTAAATTTAAGAAGTGTCTCATATCAATATGACACAAAGTTACTTTTTGTGATTTTTTTAATTAGAAAGTAAATAAAGGAGCATAATTTGCTAAAACCATTTTTCTCTAAGGTCAATGACCTTTGAACTAGGACGTCTTAAGTATTTTGCAGTTTACTCACTATAACTCAAAAATTTATGATCACATTATACTCGAAATAATTTTAAAAGAGAGGTTTTATAAAGGTCTATCAATGTGGAAGATTATAAGTTTCTACGTTGCATAGTTTAGAAATGGCAGGGGGGGGACACATTGCAAGCCACTTTAGCGGGCTGTATTTCGCAGATGGTATACCTGATACAAAAGTTGTGTATCAAACATTACCTTCATTTTAGTAGACCTATTCATTGATACCCCACACGAGGGGGTGCAGCGAAAAAATCACTTCTTCTTCTTCGTGTCGACATGAGCTACACAATAATAATAGGTCAAGTCGTGGGGAAAAGATTAGCCAGTCAGCAGGTTGATAGCGGGGCTGACTGCCCAGAGTGCGCCGGACGATCAATTAAATATCGTCACTCGTGGAGGCTCTTTTAATGCACCCCTTCACTTTCATCCCCATTTCACATGTATGAGCGCCACCCCTAAAATTCGTAATCAAGATTTTTTTATTCTTTTAAAATTGAGATCTATATCTAGACCATTTTTTAACAAAATTTCATTTACTTATGTTTGACAGACGGACAGACGGACGGACATGACAAAACTATAAGATGAAAGATGTCGTGTCCTATCAATAAGTAAAAAGAGAGACGGAGTTATAGATATGTTACTTGCGCTGGCAATCTGAAGACTCGAAAACGTCCTAATTAAGACGTTTTTCTATTAATCCGCGTCAAGTAAGCGCCGAGCGTGACCGGTGACAAAATAATTAACTAAAATACCGTCGTGTGTGTACAAAAAGTGTTCCAATTATGACGCGAAAGTAACTTGAAGTAACCAATTTACTTTGTACTAGTTTATGTGTATTGTGTTGCCGTTACGTTTGGAAAAATGTTTTCGTTTCATTTGTTAGGCTATGACATATCTATAATTTTAAATATCATTGGGCGGTAAGCTAAAAATATTGAAAATACTCCACCGATAAAACTTTGCTCTTATATTATTATTAATGATGTTGATTTTTGATGTTGAAGCAGTGATAGCCTAGTGGTTGAACGCTTGCCTTCCATGCAGGAGGGTGTGAGTTCGATCCCGGCCTGCACCTCTGACTTTTCGAATTCATGTGCGGATTAATATTCGACTATCACTTGCTGTAACGGTGAAGGAAAACATCGTGAGTAAACCTACACACCTGAGAGTGCTCCATACAGTTCTCAATGGTGTGTGTAGTTCGCCAACCCGCACTAGGCCAGCGTGGTGGACTAAGGCCTTAGCCTTCTCGTACTGAGAAGAGGCCCATGCCCAGCAGTGGGACATTAATGGGCTGATTATTTAATTTTTATGTATACGTTATGATGTTGATTTTAATTTTGTGTATTTTATTTAAGAATGTAATTCGGTTAGTTAACTTTCTTATTGTTTGATGAAAAGATAACAGCAAGGACAGATTGGTTATGATAAAGTCATAGTAAATCAATTATTGTGATTTTATTTAGGTCATTAGTCTTAAACAATACAAAAGATAACGTTCAACGTGATCTTGACATGCTTAAGCTGTAGAAGAAATACTTTTCGTAATAATTAATTGATGACTAATTTAAAAGTCAGTCAATGCGTCTATGACCTATGGTTCTGTAAAAAGCTGTTACAATAGTCAGATCTAGTTATTTCATAGTGTCTAATAAGAATGACTCGTGTGAAAAAAATACTATACCATTTTAACAAATTCCCATTGCGTCAATTCCTATTTATTTTTTTGTAGGCAAAAGTAAAGTTGACGTAATGGGATGTTGACGAAAAGGGATGTAGCCTTCTATTTATCAACTGTACGTACTTCATTTATTACAGTATTAGAAAAATGTGTTGTGTGTACATAAATAAATTAATAAATAAAAATATGGCTAACTAGCCAGCATGAATATCTTTTGATTATCTACCCCATGCAGAGTTTTAGCTTATTGAAATTTACCTATCGAGTTCATAGACTCATTAAATTCTGTCCAACTTGAACGGCTAGAAGCAGTCTTGTTTTTTATTTTTACACTTTTCCTTGCCCTATAGGGTACCTACCATAGAAATATAAATAATATGGTAATAGAAGTGGCAAAGGCGCGTGAACTTGTCGCCGCCCCTGTACAGGGCACTCGTAGGACACCAGTGCGTGAATCGTTTGTTTGATTACCAATGCTGTTTGATATCTAACAGTGATTTGTGTTTTAGGCTACATTTATTTTGCAATGTATGCTAGAAACATGGTGGGCGTAATTACGTATTTAAGTGTTGGTAGCGGAAAACCGGCGACACGCGTGCCAGTGTTAAAAGACATAGATAACATTTCTATTCCCTTATTATTAAGATTTCTATGGTACAGTCTAACAAAGCAATTGGTATACAGGGTAGAGAGATATAAATGAAGTTTTCTCAGAAGATTATGGATGTTTTCGAGTGACATATCATTTAAATAACGGACAAAGTTAAACTGTATTTATACAAAACCCTAATCAAACCATTCTATAATAACTTCCAGAAAAATCTTTATCTATATCTGGTGACCCTGTATACTAATTGCTTTGTTAGACTGTACCTAAGGTTTTTTTATTGCTATGATAAATAAAGTATCACTTATGTCAAGTCCCTGACCGAGATCCACAAATACCAAAAATTCACATAGAAAATTGTAACAGATATGAAACATAAATCACTAGACGTTTTCAAGACAAAACTCGGTTGTGTTCGCATCATAAATCAATTGAACTATTTAAGATTAACAAACCATCGGTCAGTAATGATATCAGTAATGAAAGCATTAGATAAGATACGAGTATTTGCGTCGGAGCATATTAATGAATGTCGCGACAACTTGTAATCAATTTATATCAATATCGCCAATGGGCCGCACTGTCCTTGTTAGCCTGCATTAATATGAATTTTAAGGGTAGGGTTGTCGAGCTTACGTATGACCTAGTTTAATAATAATAATAAAAAATAATAAAAAAATTCATAAAATATCTTTACAGAAAAAAAAGGTAACGTTGGTACCTGTACTAATAAAAAAACATTGTATCACAGGTACCAGCGCCTTCTATTTAGTTACACAGTAAAATTATTACGAAAGAATGATATGAATTCTTCTGGATCCTGCAACACAGGGTATCCTAGTGTGGGATCCAGTGTCACATTTATAATGTAAAAACATGTTTTCTTGAAAATAAATAAATTTCAAATTTCAAATTTCAAATTTCAATTGAAACTAAAATAATTAAATTAAATTGGGAGTAAATTAAATTAAATTAAAAATCATGTTTAAGTAAAACTAAATCTACATTACACAGTTGCTAAAGTAGAATGTGTGTGTATGTGGACGGTGTGTAGTTGGATGTATAGTGTAGTAGGTGTAAGTATGCGTTGTTTGTGTATGTATGCGTAAGTCTTCTAATTGAGTAGGGGTTTGAGCAGATTTTCAGTTTCTTGGTAATTTAATGTTTAAGAATTGTTGGTGGTTAAAAAAATATAATAGTAACGTTGAAATCACACAAGCATGCTTAGTAAATGTGATGATTGTTGATAACATTCATTGTAGACTTATGTCAGACTATGAAAAGCCATGATATCCTTTTCAAAAATTACACAAAATTAAAACGAAGATTATTATTTGTTTATAATTAATAAAGCAAACATTACAATTTTTTTTATTCGATAAATCTTTTTGATACTTAGTTGAGACTAAAATATGATGTACGTTAAATATACGATGAATGAATAAAATATACGATGTGTTTAAAATGCTTCTAAAACTAGTAATAACCGTGTTTTCATTTATTGTCATATTGTCATATCCACGTTGTATATCTACAATCCATAACCACTGAGGTAAACGTGTTCTTCAGTGGAGACCGGGAATCGGCAAACGTATCATGGGACGTCTTCAGGCTAGCTGAAGTAATGACATTAGCAAGGTGGTTGCTATAGAAACTGGATGAGAGTGGCCAAGTATATATGACGTTGGTGTGCTACTGAAAAAGGCTACGCCCTGCAGCTTATTGCTACAGGCTGGTGATGATATAGCCTTGGAAATAAATTCTGGTTATTAATAAAACCTAAATATCAGAATGTTCTAGAGCCAACCCTACTCGTCATCTATTCGAATTAAGGCAGAGCATGTGTGGCATCTGCGTATATGCATCGGGACGGGCGGGTTGATCGTAAATACTCGTATCTGCATTAACAGGACCATGTATATACTGGACCATTACAGGACATGTCGACAACGGTTTATTGTGTAATTGGATATATATTTTATTGTGAATATGTTCGTTTATCGATAGAGTATGGCTCTGATTTTATTGTATGAATAAATTTGGTGTATTCGAAAAGGAAATTCGTATGTGGAACAAAATTTGGTTATCACGTGCTTTAATGCTGAAGGAAAACGTCATAAGGAAACCTACACACATGAGAGTGCTCCGTTAAGTTGTCGATGGTGTGTGTAGGTAGACCTCCAACTGGCAGTAGGCTGGTGTGGCGCGGTGGCCTAAGGCTTAAACCCTTCTAATTTTGAGAAGAGGCACGGGCCTAGCAGTGGTACAGTAATTGTCTGATAATATATTCGAAAAGAGACTTGGCTAGTTTTATCTGATTGGCCTACTTTTTCGGATGTGACGTCGTATTTAGTTCGTGTATGCTCTAGTAGAGAAGCATGTGTTAATATCTTTTGACATATAAATAAAAATGTACAAAAAAATCGTTACACTAGTTACTGTCGTTGAATATAAATATGCAGTTATTTCATCAACAAACTCGATACGATCACTAAATCATAATGTTTGGTACTAGATCATCTTGCTAATTTAAACCCAGCCAGCCGCTATACAAATTAGTACCAAAATTATTCCTAGCAAAAAACAGACCCCCACTAACATCATTAGTGTCACCTAATTAAGAACGCCGTATTCGACAAAACACAGAACCACCTCCGTCCATACATACAATCTTAATTATTTTAGACTTTATTGAGTTTAACGTGGGTTCACACAAACTGGTAAACTAAACACACAAATTGGTATTGATCAAGTTAAGTAACCACAGTGAATTAATGGCCCAGTGACCAGATACATTATCTGGAGTTTCGACCTAGCTATCTGATGGTCATTAATCTATTCATGCCTACGTTTTAGTTTGTGGTGCGTCCATCAATTACTTTGGTTCAAGGACCATTCGTCAGAACGGGGGTAAGTGCCAAAACTGAATGCCAATGGAAATGTGAGAGAATTAATTGTTGTTTTTGATTTCGAAAGTTCAATATTCAATTCATAAATATTTTGTTCAGACCCAAGCAAGCTTTTTAAATCATCAAATATCGGCCCAACTACCTAAAAAAGGGACATCTTTATTTGGCTTTATTTGCATTTGATTTCCCTGTTTTAGGTCGTTGGGCCGTTTTAGGTATATTTTTACAAATTGAAGTCTGGGCCGCTACTACAAGAACCTATTTTTAGTACATTGGGTCGTCATTTATATCGATCTAAATTAGGTTAGGCCTTACGAGGTAACGAAAAAAACTCGTCAAGATCTCTTGCACAACATAAACAACTTATCTTGTATGTAGGTGTTATGCATGTATCTAAATTTACCTAA
This sequence comes from Asteroscopus sphinx, assembly GCA_949699075.1. Lineage (NCBI taxonomy): Eukaryota > Metazoa > Arthropoda > Insecta > Lepidoptera > Noctuidae > Asteroscopus > Asteroscopus sphinx. Next base: position 18,588,665 of record OX453012.1, read on the forward strand.
TCAAAAACACCTTTCTTTTACCTAACATAACAATAATCATGGAGAAGATTAACACCTAATCGTCAAGCAGTATCTTTATTCATATAATTATATCATTATATTATAAGAATTTGTCACGCATGACAGTTTTTAGGACGCAAATAAAAACAATCGCTTGTGAACGATGGGACCATAGATTGGGACTTTCAATTTCTGTTAATATTATTCTCCTTATACAAACTTGTTCTACAAGTGGTCGCTTACATTTTTACTTCTAATAAAGTGTTGATTTAATTTATTAATTAATTTTCCATAAAAAAAGTACATACATTTGGAAGATACAGTGTAGAACATAAACCAGTTTAGATTTTTCTGTACACACGGCTACATATCAAGCTGTACAAAACCAGTAAAGGCTGACCTCGCGTTGTAAGGAAAACCTATACAATGCGAGGTCAGCTTATACTGGAAATTTACAGCTTGATGTGTAGCCGTGTGTACACCGCTTGGTCCGTCGACATTCATTTCAACAAGATGTGGGTGGGTGAACCCGGTGAACACGACGCATCGCGCTCGCTCGCCCCATGCAAAAATTCCCAAATACCCTCAACTATTATATTACTTCTCAATAGCAAATTGCTTACAAAAATACAGCATGTTTTTTTTTTTTTCTTAATTTTATAAAGTTATGTCATGATTAGGTTTTAATTCCTCCAAATAGGTGTTTTTTAAGTTTAGATTTTATGTTGTTTCGTGTTATGTCATTTTTTTATTTTTGGTGGTGTAGTTTGTTTATTAGGTCTGGTATAACATAATTTAGACGTAACTTTCCATAAAAAAATGTGTAATCAGGTTTTATAAGTTGTGTGTGTGTACTGCGGAGTGTCATGCTAGGCTTTGCATTATACACAGACCAGTAAGCCTCTAGACGCCGATTAGCCGGACACCCCCGGTCACAACGCATATGCAGTAGCACTGCATATGCGTGCAATCGCCCCGCGGCCAATCAGGACGTCAGTCCGTCAGCGAGCGGCACCAATCATACGATATCGCACCACCGAACTTTTGAGCCGACCAATCATAACGCACCGTCTGCCCCCCGGTCCCGGCCAACATTTTACGACTGTGTTCTCATGCAAAACTTTGTCTAAGCGGCGTCTTGAGGCTTACTGGTCTGTGGTATCTACTACTGTTATAAAATTGTTAATCTATCTACTACTATTATAAAATTGTTAAATGTCAGTTGTATGTTTGTTTGTTTGTTTGTTTGTTCCAGCATCACGCTAAAACTACTGGACCGATTTTGATGTTTTTTTTTTTGTTTGTAAGCTGATGATCTGACTTAAAAACTGGTATGGGTTTTGAGAAAGAAAGAAAAAAAAAAAAAAAAAAATCGTGGGTTGCGTACTCACCCGACAGGTCGAAGCTTCTATGCATTTGCACGAGCGGATAGTAATGTACGATGGAGTGGAGTGGAGTGGACAGCGGATGGGACTGGGGATGGGACTGGGGACGGGACAGGGGACGGGACAGGGGACGGGAATGGGGACGGGACAGGGGACGGGACAGGGGACGGAACATGGGACGGGAAATGGGACGGGACATGAGACGGGACATGGGACAGGACAGTGGGACGGCACATGGGACTGGACATAGGATGGGACATGGGACAGGACATGGGACATGGGACGGGACGATAGTGATATAGTGAGATAGTGAGACAGTGGGACAGGATATGGGACATGGGACAAGGGACGATAGTTATATAGTGAGACAGTGGGAAAGTGGGACAGTGGGAAAGTGGGCAGTGGGACAGTGGGATAGTGGGACAGTGGGACAGTAGGACAGTGGGACGGTGGGACAGTGGGACGGTGGGACAGTGGGACGGTGGGACAGTGGGACAGTGGGACAGTGGGGCAGCGGGGCAGCGAGGCAGCGGGGCAGTGGGCCAGTGGGGCAGTGGGGCAGCGGGGAAGCGGGGCATTGGGGTACGGCGGCGGGGTAGTGGAGCAGTGGGATAGTGGGGCAGTGGGGCAGCGGGGCCGTGGGGCAGTGGGGAAGCGTGGCAGTGGGGCAGTGGGTTAGCGGGGCAGCAGGGCAGTTTGGCAGTGGTGTAGTGGGGCACCGGGGCAGTGGGGCAGTGGGGCAGCGGGGCAGCGGGACAGTGGGACAGTGGACTGGAATGGACTGGACTGGGCTGGACTGGACTGACGTGGTTTAGCAGAATTTAACGCAAGCGGAGCCGCGGGTAAAAACTAGTTATATAATATTTTCGTAATCTTTCGTAAAATAAATTTTCTGTTAGTAATGTGTGTTTTATTTGTTCGTGTATAGGAATAAGCTTACAATAGTGGAACAGATCACGTTCGTTTATTCGTATCGTAATTATATTACCATTTCTATCCAATAACTACATTAACTGTCGCTTTTACATAATATGTTTATCAGAATACTAATATCACACATGTACGTGGGACACTCAGAAAGTTTTGCGAAACTAAAAAAAATTGTTCTATACGTACATATATTTTTATCAAATCTTTTCAAAGTACTTTCCACCAGCCTCTATACAAAGATTCATGCGCCTAAACCAGTTTTCAAAACACTTTTTCCAGTCCGCCGCAGACACCTCGTTTACAGCCTGCTCGAACGCAGCCAGCGCATCTTCCGGCGACGAAAATTGTATCCCTTTGAGCTGATTTTTTATTTTTGGGAATAAAAAGAAGTCACACGGTGCTAGATCAGGGCTGTAAGGAGGGTGACCCAGGAGTTTGACTGGCGTGCTGTCCAGGAAGTCCCTCGTTTTGAGTGCGGTGTGCGCAGGTGCATTGTCGTGGTGGAGCAGTAGCCCGCGGAGCCCTGTGTTTGGTCGCTTGTTGCTTATAACAGAGAAAACTTCTGGCAAACATTTGGTAGTATACCATTCGGCATTAATGCTTCTTTGATCCCGTAAGGGAATTGATACCAAGTGGCCAGTCAAATTAAAAAAGCTAGCGATCAAAATCTTACCCCCGCTTCTAGATCGCTTCACTTTGGTAGGCGTTGGCTCATTTTGAAACACCCAAACAGTCGACTGGCGCTTGGTTTCTGGGTCGTATTGATAAATCCAGGACTCATCACCTGTAACGATGTCGTAAACACGCCGAGACGAGCCTGCTTCAAATTTGTTAAGCATATCACGGCACCATTCCACCCGGGCCTGCTTCTGAGCATCTGTGAGGTTGTGCGGCACCCAGCGTGATACTATCCTCCTCACGCGAAGATGGCTGTGTAGAATCTCGTGAACGCTTCCCGATCCAATCTTCAATATGTGTTGAATCTCCTGATATGTAATTCGCCTATTGTCTTGGATTAAATTTTTCACTGCTAGCACGTTTTCTTCGGTAACAGCCGTCAAAGGGCGACCGCTTCTTTCGTCATCCCCCAAAGTTGGTCGACCGCGCTTGAATTCGTTATACCAACGATACACGGTTGCCTTGGAAGGGCCTTCATCCATGAATGCCATTTGAAGTCTATCGTACGATTCATCCGGTTTCAGGCGACACTTGAAATCGTATAAAATCATAGCTCTAAAATGTTCCCGGCGCAGATCCATATTTCAGTGAGACACAATACTTTGAATTAACTCGCAAAAAATGTGGAGGGAAATTTTGAAATTGGAACTTACTTATTTTTACTTATAAATAATCATATTTTCGAAAAACATTATAACTGGCCAGTCTCCCATATATAAAAACTTTTTTTCGCAATACTTTCTGAGGGGCCTGGTATTATGCAAGCAGGGAAATATCGATGACAGTCAATAACTACTGAATAATGAAATTCGTTTCTTCAGAGGCTTGATGTTGCTTCTGCATTTAATTTTGTGTTTGATTCTTCTTTTTCAACTATTTTTTTTTATTCTTAATTGCAAATTAATTATATTAACAAACTTGAGATATTGTTATAACTTCCGAACAGTCAATGTTTACGACTCAAGTACCATCCAAACACAATTCTATTGTATTCATACTTCGATTATTCAGACTTAACATTCATTAACATTCTTGACTGATTGATCACTGATCATAGTTGATACCTCTTGATATATTGTTTGACAAATACATTTATAAACACAATTTGAATATAAGTACAATAAGCTTAATAAATGAAATCTCTTCTAAAATAATTGTTGCCTTTCTCGTACACCTCAAAGTATACTTCAATTCTACAAAATTATAAGTTATATTTAGATTCACTCCGATCATAAACCTTAAAACAATTGTTTAAGAACTATTTTTAGAAGACCGCTTCGTTTTACCAGACCAGCGTTGCTTCGATGAACAAACTATTACATATTACGAACTTGAACTTGACTGACAAATGTGTTCTTTATAACCAAGATAATAGAACATAAAATAAAGAAAGATTCTAAATCATAACACAAGTTTGATTGATTGAAGACGATATCTCTTCAAAGTATGTTGAATATTAAACGATGATGACTAAACATAAATAAATGAGGCACTGGATAAAAAAGTGTATGCCTTCTTCATATTAGCATAACGTTCACTGGCATCCATGATTTGTTTTTGATTAATTCTTACCTTGTCAACATTTCATAATACCATGTTAGTGTAATTTTGGTAACGCCTCTTCATCATTTGACGATTTGTTTTGGGCGTTGTTATTCGATTAAAATTATACTGATAAGATTTTTTGTTCTTTTGAAGTCTTTATATTTATAAACTCTATTAGTTTCGTGTGTTTAGACTGTTCTTGAGTATCACTGTTAAAGTTATTTTTACCATTAATTATTTATTTTTCGGCTCTATCTTTGACTTACATGTATTCTCTTTTTCCAATAGGTATTGACGTAACATTTCCATCTACAAAAGAAAATCTTAACTTAATAAAATCTATTGGGTCGCATTTATTCTCCTGTGTATCGGATACCATAACGTTAGCCTAAGTGAGGCTGGAATGGCTTAGTACAAGATTAGTAATATCATTACTGTGACCCACTAAGTAAAAGTGAGTAATAAGATCATCCTTTCCCAATACAACATACCCCTTAACAAAATTTGTCTGGCTGTTTTTCTCAGGTATCTTTCCTTATTGGATGGCATTAGGGGTTACAGAATTGCAAATCCCTTGTTTACTATATTAAAGGCTGTTAGTATCTTTTTGTTTGCTTGTTTTGCTAAGATGTTGTTTAGTTATTCAGTTACTTAATAAAATAGAGTCTTCGAATCTAATTCTTTCTATTTTCTACTTACTTTGTCTTCGTTTATTATGTATGAAACTCAACTTAGTTAATAAAAATAAAGCAACTATCACTTTACACGACTTCAGACGTTTATTAATTTAGATTAATAAACCCTTTTAGTTGAAAAATAAATATTTTGACGCTTTAAACTCAAATATCTACAAAGTCATCTGACCATCAATTTGTCTTGCTGGCCTAAGGGTTACTGCATTAGTCACATCCTTTTGTATGGCTGACTTAAAATGCGTATAAGTTTTAAGAGCACCCCGCTTGTTCACCCACACACACACATTGTTTGGTTGTATCAGACGGGATCTCTTCATGTTTGTCTAACAAGCGACGTGTACGATTATTATTACTGTTTTATCTTCAGACAGTTTCTGTGTTGGAGTTGTGGAGATGTTCTTAAACCATGAAGACTTTTTCGTTTGAAATAATATTGTTTTATTCAAATAAATAAGAATCAGAATGTGTTTGAGACAGACGCATTCTGATTCTGAGTTTGCGATGAGAAATAAAAAGTCAGCAATGTGAAAAAAATTGTGCAGGTTATCAGACATTCTTTTTTTCTTATTCTAACCAATTTTGAAGACAACATTATCTTCTTTATCTTTAAAAAACTCACAAATGAAACCTATTTTACGATACAAATCTAAAATAATATTGAAATCTTGTAAAATTGCATCGTTATGAATCATTGTTGTAATAAGCTGATTGCTCAAACAAAATCAAAACTAGGAACCAGTCATGCAATCCAAATAAATTGTTACATAAAGCCAAATTACATTGTCAACCCCAATAGTATTAATTTTCTCCTAATGATATAGGGTACTTTTCCCTTTCTGTATCCATTGGTATAAATAATTTATTTTATAGATAAGCAAATACCACCCTATGCCAATTTAAGGTAAAAATCATCCAAGCGACTAATGACTATGGACCTTTTTTTCGAAATAATTCAAAAAATTACTCGTTTCCGAAACCAATTTCATGTAATAAAACATTATTCCGATGCCGAAAGGTGATTAACTAATTTAAACTGAGCAATAAAATCAATATTTGAATACTGTATATTAATTAGTCTGTCATCATAAATTGTCCAAATAATTAGATACCTTTCGCATCAAATCGTTTACCATGCCTTTTAAATCACATTAATTTTGACAGTTTAATTATTTCGTTGAACACTTAAGTTTTTTTTTTCCACAAATAAATGACTACCAACGGAATTATGGACCATAAAAGTAATAGGGACTAACGGACTAGACTGTCTTCTGTGTTATCATATTTTTTTCCTCAAAGTTTGAAAACTTGAAGCCAGTGATCTCCTCTGGGTACTATTTACTAAAACGGAGGCTCTTTGTTGTTTCTTTTTACGTGAGTTACTGAGTTTGAGCGGTACAATATTTTTATTTGAAGAAACAAAGTTGAAAGTAACATCCACAATAAGCCGAGCGTCAGTAGAAACATGATTTTTAATAAGATTAAAATAATTGTACGCGTCCTGTGAGATTGACTAGACTGAAGTGATGGACAAAAACTGTTGCCCACGTTTCTTATTAGATCCTTTTTGTTTCGGACGTGAGAGACATGTTCTTGATAACACATCATGGCTTTTTATTGCTCAAAGAAAAAATATGTATAAGTACGTAGCTAATTTTACTAGCACTTATTGATATAAATTGAGAAATAGGAACATGCTTTCAATTTATGTTTATAATAAAACAATCCCATTTTTGGCCTCAGGCTATTATTATTAAAACTCGAGTTTGAAATAAAATCCTTTTAAAGTCATTTTTAGTTTCAATTGAAATTAGATTTAAAATCCTACTAAGTCCACTCTTTAATATAATTTAAATTTAAAATACTTTTGGACAGTGTAGAAAATCCATTTTTTTACATTACTGTCTACATTGCACTCTCGCAATCATGTTTAATTCACAGTGCTGATTCAGGATCAAAGATATCACCAGGTGATCTTTTATTGCCAATTACTACTCTTAAGTTTACACCTTACGACTTTGAAGCATAGATGCTTCACTATAGATAGTCCAATTAAAATTAGCAAAACGTTTGTAATTATGTAAATGTTTGTAAGGGAAATACGCATCGCAGATAACAGGGTCTGCCAGAGATTCAGCGTCATGCATAATGCAACCTACTAATGCAGCCGTTAATTACACGCCCTTAGGGTCATTATTGATTGGCAATTTGAGCTCGAGACCGTTTCGTCTATATTGGATTGCTTAATCACATTACCTTAACTGTTTAACCTTAAGACTATTAGGTAATTTAATTAGGGGCTTATGAAGGACTTACGGTTTTAAATAAGTTGAACAATGAATTAGCTGAGGTTTATTAAATTGACAATTATTTCATGAAAGGCAATTTAATGGAAGCTAAATAAATAAATACTTCTGGGACATTTTTACACAGCACCATCTAGTTCCAAACTAAGCAGAGCTTGTACTATGGGTACTAGACAATGGAATACTAGCTAATTTGAAGAAATTGGGAAGTAGGACTCCAGTTAGAAGTTTCGTTTTCCAATTCGTTACCAGTTTAATTTGCCTCGAAAAAAAATTCGAGAAAAGAGGGGCTCGTGGCTAAGTTATAACCGCAAAGCGCGTGGATATAATATGAGTCTTGAATGAGTGAACGTTTTGTTGCATATTGAGACCCCTACGTGCCTTAGACAGCACGTTAAGCTGTCGGTCCCGGTTGCCATATGAATATCTATGACAGTAAAGTTTTTACGGGTTATCAGAAGCCCTATAGTCTGACATTTGGTCTATCTAACCTTAGGATGACGGTATTACCCATTACCATAGAATATGTAATAATACTAGTGTTACCTAAATGGGTTGTTGGGGTCTGAAAAAAGTCGTTCCATTTACTAAATACTGATTTTCATTCACTAGTTAGATTGGAAGTTGACCTCAACATAATTGGTAAAAGGGTCAGAGAAAGAAGAAGGCCTTGAAGAATTGCCCATGCATACAATATGTAAAAAAAACCCTGTTGTTTCTGTGAGCTACATTATCAGAATCCATATTCATATGTAAGGACACAACTCATTTGGAAAAACTCTTCAATAAAAATATCAAAAATCATTAATAAAAGTGTTTAAATCACTTTCAATTTACAATTAATAATGATTTAATATTTAATTTGATAATTTTTACTAACGAGTTTTCCCAGATGAGTTGTGTCCTTATGTATGAATATCGATTCTGATAACGTAGCTCACAGGAACATCAGGGGTTTTGTTACATACACAGACATAGTACAAAACATTTAGTATAAACATAGTAGTATAGACATAGCAATAAATATTTTTACTATGTTTATGGTTACATACTGTATAAATTCGAATGAAGATAGAAATTCTAATTTTTGAAATTTTATAACTGTATCAGTTAGTTTTACTACAGTAATGTATCAGGAAATTAATAGTACATTACTGTCGAGGCCTGAAATGAAGCAATTTACGGCCGAGTAATATTGGAAGTACGAGGCGAAGCCGAGTAGTTGCTAAGTGATTTTGAAAGGACGAGGCGCAAGCCGAGTCCTTTTTAACTAAACGAGGCCGTCAATTGCTATTTCGGCCGAGACTTGTATAGTACTTTTCTCTCATTTGCGAGGAAACACAACACTAATTAATTCAACAGTATCTCATTTTCATTCACGCCAATTCACCCGCGCGCGGTTCTGGTTCTATTTTCAAAGTTTTGAAAAAAAAAATGCACTTTCAGCCTGTATAATGATAAATATTTTGTCCCTAAAAAGTCCTAATTTATGTAAGTGTGTGTACGCACGGCTACACATCAAGCTGTACATTTCCAGTATAAGCTGATCTCGCATTGAACGGAAAGCCTATACAATGCGAGGTCAACTTTTACTGGAAATGTACAGCTTGATGTGTAGCCGTGTGTACTTAAAAACCTCGGTAGCATAATTTAAAAAATAAAAAGTGTCCAGCAAATTCTATTATTGTCTTGTTGGATATTACCGGCCTGTTATTTCGTTGCGTACATAAAAGAGCCGATTGTTGTGTTCTTTTTTTTGAATAATGAACCAATTTCCGAGCAAGTGGGAGAAAAATTGTTTTAATCTTATAAGGTAAGAATAAAAGACAAAATTATAAAAAAAATCTTGTCAATTAAAATTAAAGCTCGCAAATCCAAATCCAAAGAAAGCAAAGACCATAAATGTAAACAATCGTTGAGAAACTAAAAAGACTAAAATGAGTGAGAGCAAGTCTGGACGGTTTTCCGAGATACATTTTGTGTAAGCGCCGGATAACATTTTTATTGTTAACAAGCAAAGCCGTGGCCACGACGAGCGACGATGATATCTCCTCGTATGAATGATGGCTTCGTGCTGAGCCTCTGGAAGCAGCCTCCACAGATAGACATGAAGCCGAGAGACACGGCACGAATATGGAGATTCGACCGCACTTTGTACACTCACTTTTCTAAAATGAATACCGAATGAGAAATGCAATTCAATTCGCGAAATTGAATATTCAAAAATGTATCTATGCTGTTATAGAATTGTACGTCTCAAAGAACTTTAAAAGAACACAACATTTCTCAAGTATAAAATGTATTATTGAAAAACTCGACTTATTACGACGATGATATTTTTATGCCTCATTAAAATTCTTTATTATAATTAAAAACATCAAAGATATGAAAATTGGAGTTGATTATTTTTAAAAGGAATATCATGAATGTCAATCAGCTTTTTAGGGCCACATTTTGATGGCGACTTAAACCAGAATGTACGATTACTTATGAATTTCATGTATGGTTGATGTTGGTCTTCATCTTCCTATGTCTGTGGTTGCGACCCATCCAAGGAAGATAAGGGGTCGACGTTTTTAGCACAAAGCGTTTTCTGTTTCGGACCCTTTCTTGCAGGTTATTTGACTCGAAACGTGCCTTGGGAGTACCTGTTTACTGAGGCCACCTTTATCGAGACGCAAGCTATATTTTGTGGAGATTATCTGTTAAAATGCCTTTATCGTTCAACGTTCACCTCTCTAATAGATGCGATGTCTCACTTAACAAATAACAATCACGCTTTAAAGTTGTTGGATTCAACATGGGTTTTTAAGATAAAGGGAAAACATTAAACTGATACCGTAGAATACACAGGTGATTTATTTAAGATTCTCTTAATCCAACATTTTATTGAACATTTTACTATTGTACATAGTGAAGTAACTGCTATAACTTCCTTTAAGTTTATTTTGGTATTAACCATAAATATTATAATCAAAGGAAACTAACAGAATATACTATAGTTCAATACTATGCCTAATAATGAATAAAAAAAATCTGCAATTATTTTTCTACAGTTACGAAATTCATTACTTTACAACATACTATATAAATATTAATATTTATGACACTACAACTAAAGTAACAGCGATAAACATTTTGTGGCAAACAAGACCAAACATAGCTTTCTAAGATTTACAATACTTGACCAAGATGTTTTATTTGCGGCGTTGACAACCATAAAGTAACTAGCATCGCTTTACGTTTAAAAACAATGTCTCAACAAATTTATAGAGGCAATAACATAATTGCGGTAGAATCCTTTTGTCTAACCGATGCGGACCCTGGCACTACTTTTATTGCGGGTAATAACTTTCAAAGGCTTTTTTTGCTTCGGATCCGAGAAACTAACCATATTGTTAATTTCTACCTTTGGAGCTCCTTTGTTTTTTACCAGTCCTTTTTCAATGCTCAGTGAGGACGAATGCTGCTCTGAATAGGATGTGAAATATTCTGGTCACGGCTAATGTCATTGTTCCCAATAGTATGCAGAAGTCAGTTCTGGCCTGAATTTTGGCTGACGATTCTTCATTGTTATTTCTCTTAGTTTCACGCAGAGCTGTTTTAATTAAGTTTTACAGGCTTCCGTTCCACAAAGTTTGTTTACCTTTAGATTTTTTACAAATTCACAATTCATTGCATCCAATTTTATGTAACAATGTTTAATTTGGTTATCAATAGCTGTAATCGTAATTGACTCGTTTCCGTTGTCCATTATACTATCTTTGTTATTACAGTCTAGTTGTATAATCGAGTGACCGATCGTCAATAGACTGATAAATTATAATAGAACTATTAGCAAGGGCGTTGTCTCTGCAATATCGATTTGTCGCATAATGCTCATGTGCTTTTTATAGAACTATTACATTTAGTTCTTTAGTAGTTCACAGTTCATTTATTAACAAGATAGTATATATTTGTTCGACGATTTATAATGAAACCCACACATGGCTTACGCTTTGAAGCATCCATTTAAAGGCAATCTGTAATAGATTGAAAAACTCATAAATATTAGTAGATAAACGAAGCCATTCTTTCACATAAAAGTCATGTTGAACTTATATCGATATCGGGCAATGTCAACACACTCGTTGTGTTATATAACTTTCCTTAGGGAAGATCGCTATATAAGATGTTTTTGGAGTCAGTTGTTACGAGATAAGTGGTAATATTGTGTTTGATGTCCTCTTGTAAATATTGAGCCATCACATAGGCACGTGAGATATTTACTCCCAATATTGACGGAGAATATCAATAGTCGTACCTTGATACGACCTTGGCCCGAGAGACCTCTTTCTAGGAAAGTTTCACACAATATTCTGCTTTCTATCTATTTATTGATCCACATTCAAATAGCGACAATTCTATTAGACATGCAGGATGAGGTATTGTAAAAACATACTTTTTAATGTCCCTACTTTTGCAAGTATTAGCAGTTTTAGTAAGTTTAGGATATAGCTGACATCCGGAAAGGATAACAAAATTCCACAATATGACTCATAAAAAGTTAACTGCTCTAAATAATCTAATCCATCAGCTCGAGACATCATTACCACATGCTTACTTTTTAAAGTAATTATTTCATTTCCCATTAGCCAGTAAGCTAACCGAGCTAAAGGTCTGATTTTAGTCTGTGTGAAAAAGGACGTGATTTGTAGTGGCATTGAAGATATTCAAAGGTCTCAAAGCGTCTCCCACGGTAGACGCAATCCGACACGCACGTGTTATGGCATCTGATGCCCCACGATTAGACTTTGCGGTGACGCACGATGCCCTCTTGAATGGACGTGTTTTTGTGCTTAACTAACACAAAATAGTACTCTTAACTTTATGTCGAACTAAAAATTCTTCAGATATAAACTTATTGCGAATACAGATTTTTCAAACCATTTTGTCAACTTAAAAAGTTTTACAGTCGATTTCTTGGTTGACATCTCACAAAGATAATATATCTCAGGCTGAAATTAAAAACTTATTAATAATAATGGAAAAAATATTATGTTTTATTGAATACTGTAGCTTTATATAGTTATTTTACAATCAGAAAATTCAAATGAATCATTAATATTAACAAATTATGGCTATATTAACAAGAAACGTACAATTTAAAGAGTCATCACTCTATTGTAATGAAATCCTATTATTGAACATCTGTTCTTAAATCACTTAAATAATGCAAAGGAAATTGAAACACCACAATATCTTTTGTGTGCATTCTTTTCCGATTTTAAACTGTCAATCATTTATTTTGCATTGACGTAAAAATGTCCGCCCATCTTATCAAAACTGCACGCATGTCTCTCTAACATAAATATGTAATCTTTTCCTTATTATGTGAGCTTGGAATAATAATTAATGATTAAACGAACTTACCTGTACGCGAAGCCTGTACGTGAAGTTGTATCATAAATATACTGTATTTTTCGTCCAAAGAATTAGCATTTTATTTAAATTTTCTGATGATGATGATACTGTGAAGTTTCAGCCGAAAGACGTCCACTGCTGGACATAGGCCTCCCCAAAGCATGCATCGTGCATCGCCACAATTATATTACTTTACAGTATATTACTCCCTAACTCTAATAACAAAACTTTACAAACAAACTTCAAGTGTGTCTGTAAAAGTTCAAGAAAACTTTTTTCATGTCACGTAACCGCTACTGTTTCAGATGTCACCACGACCTCCTTTGAGATGAAACTTTAGGAGGTGCATCCAACGAATCACGCAGGCCTAAGTCTTCGGCTGCATAACCAATATTTCGAGTACTCAAAAAACACGCGTGCCATCTGTTGTAAGGCGATGCAGTGCCGGGTCCCACCCGTCGTCATTGTGGCCCTCCACGTCCCGCGCCTTACCCCTCCCCCAATACCCATGCGGCTTTCGTTCGTTCAAACTTCGTAGGTCAGTTACCGCCCGACCGCAGGGGAGCATGGCTGCGTCAAAAGTTTTACCGCGATCTCGCACTCATTGTTTACATGCGCTATAAAACGAAGTGTACACAATAACATAGACTTCATAACATTGACTGTTTGGTGACATAAAGTTTTAAAAAGTACTTTAGTGATACATCAGTGACAAATGAACTATATTAAAGTGACAGAATGACCAAGAACTTTAACGGAATGGTTTCGTTAAAAGTTTGGATGTGTTTGGCTATCGTGGCTGGTGCGCGCGCACGTTCCGCGCCGCCCGCCCCCACCGGCTGTCATTGGGACTATTCGGACACAAAGTTGAGTGAATCAAACTTTCTCACGTGTAACATTAAAACCATCGGCTCAGTAGACTTCTTGTTTAAAAACATTACTACGGCGCAGGCGTACAACATCAACAAGTTGAAATTGACTTGCACAGATTTATTGTTCTTCGAAAGTTCGTTGCACATGAATACCGGTAGTTTTTTGGGCCAGCTTCGAAAACTCGAGGACTTGCGCATGGAGTATTGCAAGATACGTTACGTGCCTGCTACTGTCCTGTCTCCGCTACGTGATTTAACTAGTTTAACTCTACGTTCCTACAATACAGATTGGCCTGCAATGACTATGGAGTTTCACGCTGAAAGTTTTCGTGGACTAATGGAACTTCGGACGTTGGATTTAGGTGACAACAATATTTACATGTTGCCTTCTGAAGTATTCTGTCCGCTGTTTAGTTTGGAAATATTAAATCTTACTAATAATAAAATTCAAGACATATCAGAAATAGGCTTCTCGGATTGGGGCAAAGGACCAATCGCGCCAGGTAAATCATGTAATACTGGACTGAAGATGCTTGACTTATCTCACAACAATATTTTACGACTTCCCGACAACGGTCTTTCTAGCCTCAGATCTTTAGAAGTGTTGAATATTCAGAACAACTTAATTAATGAAATAGGCGACAGAGCCTTCGTCGGATTAAATTCATTAAAAATTCTGAACTTGTCTGGAAATAAGTTAGTCGCTGTCCCTCCTGAACTATTTCAATCATCACGAGTTATCAAAGAAATCTCATTAGCGAATAATTCACTTTCTGTGTTGGCTCCGGGATTACTCGAAGGACTTGATCAGCTTGAAAAGTTGGATTTATCCAGAAACCGTCTTACGAACGATTGGGTTAACAGAGATACATTTTCCGGACTGATCCGCCTAGTTATATTGAATTTGTCTTACAACTCACTCGCGCGTTTGGATCCTAAATCTTTCCACGACCTGAACAACTTACAAGTTTTGAATCTAGATAGCAATGCTATTGAAACTATTAGTAACGGAGCTTTTGCTGAACTTAAGAACTTGCATCAACTGTCTGTTTCAGACAACAAGATTAAAATATTAAACGAACATATTTTTTCGAACTTGTTTGTTCTTAATCAGCTGTATTTAGATAATAATCAAATATCAACAATTCATGAACGCTGCTTTGAGAATATCACTTATTTACAAGATCTAGGCTTAAATGGAAACAGTATGAATATGATTCCCGACGGAATAAAAAAATTAAGATTCTTGAAGTCCCTTGATATTGGAAAGAATAACATATCTAAAGTAGCAAATACATCTTTTGAAGGCTTAGAAGAGCTTTACGGACTACGACTTGTTGACAATCAGATAACGAGCATACCAAAAGACACATTCAGTACTCTGCCCTCCTTGCAAGTTCTGAATTTGGCATCGAACAAAATAGAAACAGTTGAGCAAGACGCATTTTTATCTAATCCGACTTTAAAAGCTATCCGCTTAGACGGGAACAAACTGACCGACATCCGAGGTGTTTTTAACAAACTAAATACTCTTGGCTGGCTTAACATATCCGACAATAAGCTTATTTATTTTGACTATAGCTATATGCCAGAAAGCCTCGAATGGATGGATATTCACAGCAACAATATTACGAAACTAGAAAACGAACAGAATTCACAACAAAACATCCGAATGCTTGACGTAAGCTACAATGCATTAGAAAACGTCGATGAAAGGTCGATACCTGATTCTATTGAAGTCCTTTTCTTAAATAACAACAAAATTCACACGATTCACCCAGGTACGTTCTTACAAAAAAGAAACTTGGAAAAGGTTGTCGTGACAGACAATAAATTGAGAACCGTTGAACTATCAGCGTTTACTTTGCCCCATATTCCGAAGCACAGAATGCTGCCAAAATTCTTTATTGGAAATAATCCATTTGTATGCAATTGTCACATGATTTGGCTACAAAAAATTAATCTTTGGAACCATATGAGACAATACCCGAGATTCATGGATTTGGATACAGTGACATGTGAAGTTGTAAATAACAAGTATGGAGGAAAAGCAAACTTAATGGATGTTCCTGAAACGCAGTTCCTTTGTTCCTATGAAACTCACTGCTCATCTAGTTGCTTCTGTTGCGATTTTGAGGCTTGTGATTGTAAGATGACATGTCCTGAAGGTTGTTCCTGCTACCATGACAGCAATTGGAATTCAAATGTTATCGACTGCTCTCATATGGGTTACACTGAAATACCTGAAAAAATACCGATGGATGCTACAGAACTCTACCTTGATGGCAACGACTTCCGTGCCTTGAACAGTCATCTTTTCATTGGCAAGAAGAAGTTACACAAGCTCTACTTGAACAACAGTAATATTGCAAACATCGACAATGACACCTTAAACGGATTGCATTCTTTAAATATCCTTCACCTTGAAAACAACCATCTGACTGAGCTGACAAGTGGAGTGTTCTCGCAAACAAAACACTTGAGGGAGTTATATTTGAATGATAACCTCTTGACAAGTGTCGCAAACAAGACTTTTGAGAACCTGTCATCTTTAAGAGTTGCGCACTTCCAAGGAAACAAGATCCTCGACCTTGACAAAAAGTTGGCACATGTTTTACATTTGGAAAACGTCAACATCCAAGGAAACTTGTTCACATGTACATGTGATAACATCTTTTCCCTTCAAAACTGGTTCAAGAAGTATTATGAAGATCCCGTCGAGATGTTTTGTGTTAGTGATAATGGACTTATATCGAACTTTACAGTGTTTGATGCGATTGATAGGTGTCGTGATTCTAGTGTAACGGAAAATACTATTCCAACTGAAAATCAACCATATCAGTACGATGAAGTGAGCCCCATTAAACTGAATTTTGTGCCACTTTTAGCTGTAGTTTTGATTAGTGTTATACTTATTCTATTATTTGGTGCCTTAGCGTTCTCTTTTAGGCAAAACGTACGCTTATGGGCGCATTCTAAATATGGAGTTAGATTGTTCAAAAGTGCTTCAATTCAGGAGAGTGAACTCGATAGAGATAGATTGTACGATGGATACGCTGTATATAGTTTGTTGGATGATGATTTTGTATCTAAGGTTGTAGCTCCTGAAATGGAACACTCCGGTTACACAATGTGTTTTCATTACAGAGATTTACAACATGCGCCTGAGAATTACTTGTCTGAGCAAATCACAAACGCGGCTGAGTCATCAAAGCGAATTCTAGTTTTTGTATCATTTAATTTCTTACAGAACGAATGGTCTAAAGTAACTTTTAAGGCAGCTATGAAACATGTTATTACTTCTATTCACCCCTCAATAAGGCGACATAGAGTTGTTTTCATTTTAACAACAGACGTTAGTGCTCTAAACTTAGATTTAGATTTCCAAAGCTATTTAAAAACTTGCAATGTTTTATTATGGGGTGAGAAAAAGTTTTGGGAGAAAATTAGGTTCGTAATGCCAGACATTTCTAATTTACATTGGAACAAAGATACAATTAATTACAATCATGGCGTGTGTCCAAACGGTAGACGGCATCCTTCTAGATATACAGCCTCGCCTACTGCGCCAGAACATTGGTATAAATACGACGCAATACCGCCTCAAACACCCACTACAGCTAATGTGGGTATAGTTATTGAGGATGACACGTCAATGTTGACAAATACAACATTGACAAGTCAGATTCAGGATGGGGAGAATTTACATCATAGCTATATTTCTATTGATACACAAAATTACGAGCAGCCGTATAGTGGTAAGCCCAGGCCTCCTAATACGTTACGTAAACATCCTGGACATCACTCCCCATCAATGCTCGATGAGCAAGGTTACTTACAACCTCGCTCATCTGTGCACGATTGCTTGCCACAAACTCATTCAGCCGCGCACAGGTGATAAGATTGTTAAACTTCCCTTATCGGTAAAAGATACTTCTTAATGGAACTTCACATTCCAAGCGCATGTGTAGGCTAGACTGTATTTTGAGTTGGCCATGCCTTATTAAAACGTGATAGTTTTAAAATGTTGGTTTAGATAATTTGGCCAAAATGACTTCGTTCCTCAATAGTTCGGACATTGTCATGTTTAAAAGACTGTATTATTAAATGTATTCTAAACGTATCTAAGTAGAATGAAGCCTTATTGTATTTCATCGTATAATGCTATATGAATTGTTGTCCATTAAGACTGATACATAATATTGTATAAAAAAAATGATGCCAGTATCAGGAGTGAAAACTAGCATGAGTATTTTGATATATTATATCTCATTGTTACCAAATATTTTGTAGATAGACATTACTAATCATTGTATGAAATTATTGTATAGTATTACTAGTCATTAGGTAAAATTATTGCATAGTGTTAAAAAAATCTAGATGCTCAGTTACATAATTAGTGGTATTGCTGAAATGTTCGATTGTTCTCAAAGCTAATTTGTATCAATTTGTCTATAGTCACTTAGTATGTAACCGAGTATTTGTATGTAATTATAATAATTATCCTCGACTGTTACATAATATTAAATTAAAAATAAAACAATATCATCAAATATATTTATAGTCGTTTTTTTTTCCTCTCCAAACCAGGTAGTACAGCTATAATGATAGGAATTAACATCACTAAAGTTTACTCAAAGAATTTTCTAGGTAATTTGCTGTCATTAAACCATTAATTTTAAATGCTACCCATATATTAATGTTTGTGGTTTATTTAAAGAACTAGGTACAAACTTTTTGTCTTGCCGCCGCCACAAAAACATAAAATCTTTTGAAATCCAAATGGCGGCCGGCATAACTATTGACTTTGTTGTTTCGAAATCGAAATATTAAGTGTAAAAAGATGAGAAATCATTTCGGTTTGCCGACAATCATCTTGGGGCATAATGATGGTCCCTTTTCAGGTAGAAAAACACACCCAAGTCATATTTCAACCGTCACGGATAGCATGGTAGCTATAAAAGAGATTTACAATACGTTCTGTATTCGTCGCTAGTTATTTGACCTTCTGTCGGACACGGTCCAAGGAGCTTATTGATTTTTCCTAATAGTTTTCTAAAGTGTGAGTTGCGATGGTAACATATGGTGTCAAATGGTGTGACATACTTTGAATGACCGCTGTCCAGCTGTTTTAATTTTTTCTTAATGAGAAACTTTTGTGACCACATTGTTGCAACTGACAGTATTTGTTAAGAAAAATGTAGGGTTAACATTTGCTACAATAGATACTTTAAATTACTTGACTTACATATAAATTTACATATGTCAGGGAAACAAAATAATAATTCAGTAATAGTACATTATGATACAAGTGAGCTAAGTTGACTATTATACTCGAGGCTGGATTGCAGCCCGAGCCGAAGGCGAGGGCGTAATGGAGCCGAGAGTATAATAGTCAATGCTCACGCGTGTCATACGACGTTTTTCAACACACTTGCGAGGAAAAAAACATAAATTACACATTTTAGACAAATATTGAATTTGTGAAAAATGATAAAAATGGCGCGCGTACCGCGCGGTGACATACAGCTATGCGCGTGCAGGTGGTCGAAGGAAACCGCCATACAGCCTAATGTAAAAATATTATTAATTGATTTTTTATTTATAACACAAATTAATATTTATTTGTTGACAAAAATGAATAATTTGATGAAATGAAATGTTTATATATAGCATATTTTAATTAATACAGTTGATTTATTCCCAAAAATGTTTAATCTATATCAGGCATAAAAACTCTATGCTGCGATTTAAAAATAAACTGTAAAGTAAAAAGCACTAGTGCAATAATATAATGAAAAAAGCACGCGTGCGTTATAAGCCACATTATGAACCTAAAAGCGATGCAATAAGAGCCACTTTACGAGCAAGTGTGTTGAAAATATGTATTTCGACAGCAATTATTTATTTATGGATATACCTATAAAATACAGTACCAAACAATTTCACAATTCAATGTAGAACATAGATTGCAGGCACATCAAAACTATTGTTTACATAATAAAAGACTGACGATAACAATAATGGGTTAGTTACACAGTTACTTAATAAATTATACTAGATTTTTTATTTTTTTATAGTATAGGATGGCGAAACGAGCTAAAGGCCCACCTGATATTAAGCGGTTACCTTTGCCCATGACAACTTCAATACCACCTAGGCTGTTGCCTAAATGGCACCGCAAGTCGGTTCGCCAAACTGAGACATGAAGATGGAAAGTCTCATGTGATTGTAATTTCACCGGCACCCGTACCCTTCAGACCGAAACACAGCAATGCAAGCATCACTATTTGGCGGAGAAGTAGGCACGGTAGATACAACAACAAAAACAACAACAACATAAACAACATAAACTTCTTATGAATCCACAATACAAATCATAATTTAACCAATGACATAAAACAATTTGACAATCAGAATAACAAACATAAAACAAGAGAGATATTTATTTCTGATAAAGAATAATATTTACCAACTTACTTACACATTAACTTATAAATACAATAGTCTACAACAAAACGAATAGCTGTCTACTGGCAACATTCCCAGAAGACTGGCAGCAGCTTTGCGATAAGCTGCCAGTCTTCTGGGCACGTTACCAGTACACAGTGATACGGAGGAATTTTTTGATGCCCTCATGTAGCCATTAGATTTATATTAACATACAACGTGTTATTGAAATAAATGAAAACCTATTAAGGGGTGTTTTTACTCATCAGTATAATAACTTTTACTATAGGACCAACCCTGAAATCGAGAAAAAAAAATTGCTGTTCCCTTCATTTTTTAACCGACGAAAAAAAGGAGGAGGTTCTCAATTCGACGCGTATATTTTTTTTTTTTTTTTTTTTTTTTTTATGTATGACCACGCATAACTTTTTACTGAGTGGTCCGATTTTGATAAAAAAATTTAATGGATAGGGTATATCTTGAAGTTGGTCCCATTTAAATTTCAAAATCAAAATCCACCCCTAAGGGTAGTAAAACTGGGGATGAGTTTTTGTTCACCCACTGAATTCTTACATGTTAACCGATTCTGTTGAAACTTGACACATATAAATATAGTTCTAGACACTACGACATAATGGAGACCTGGAGTTAGATTTTAACCACAAAAAAATGAAAAATAAATTTTTTTAACAAAAAATTGAACCGACGAAAAGTGAAACTGAAAAGCGAAAAATAACTAATTATGAGTCGGCGCCAAACAACCAATCAACGAAGATCATTAAATTACTTTAAATAAATAATGAAAACAATGTCACATCAAATACAACGTGAAATTTTCAACGATAAACAATAACTTTCCAAAAATGCGTTCTCCGCTCGGCCACTTGCAACTTACACGCACTTTGCTTGTTAAAAGTTCGTTTGGCGCCGACTCATAATTAGTTATTTTTCGCTTTTCAGTTTCACTTTTCGTCGGTTCAATTTTTTGTTAAAAAGTTTTTTGATTTACGTAAAAACAAATGTAGATATCAGCTGTATTTTTTTCGCGATTTCAGCTTTGGTAAAAGTTGTTCATGCCGATGTGTACAATGACCCCGTAAGAGGTTTACACATAAAACTAAAAACGAAAAAAAAACTGTACCTACATGAATATCGTCAGGGCTATGTGCATTCATGCCCACTCCAAATTCGCGGGCGCGAACCTTTGAAAAGGACGCCTGAGAGCAATGTTACATTACATTGCTCTCAGGCATCGTCCTAATCCAACGCGAAATTACACAACCTTCGCAAGTTCGCGCAAATTTTGTTCGTGTGAACCCGCGATCAAAAATACAGAATATGAATAGGTGTCTTAATTGATATTTTAGTCGTGCGATTATAAATGTCAATTAGAACACCTATTCGAAACATGTAAGTTTGATCGTGAGTTCGACGAAATTTGAGCGAACTTGCGATAGTCGCGTAATCGCATTATATTAGGACGACGACTCAGAGAACAATCATAAATAATTGGTTTAAAAACGGAATGCACAGCGTCTTTGCGGGTTCGCGCCGGCAAATGTAGAGCGGGCATAACCATTTATGGATTTAAATGGAAAATATAATAGACTGGATCGTGAATACTGCGTCCATATACCCCAATTTTGAAACTTCCATCTCTATCTAGGGCTGCCATCTTTCCGGGTTTCCTCAGATTTGTCCTAATTTGGGGGGAGTCCGGGCGGGACACTCAAGAAGTGCCCGGTTAAGACCAGATGATAGCCGCGTTCGTAAATAAAAAACAGGCTCTTTTACTGTGTCCGGGGTAAATTCTAGTTTCGCCCAAAATGTGTCCGGGGGTTTGGAAGTTTTTATCCGGCGTCATTTAAAGAGCCTCCGCGAGTGACGATATATAATTGATCGTCCGGCGTACCCTGGGCAGTCAGCCCTGCTACCAACCTGCTGACTGGCTAATCTTTACCCCACGATATGAGCTCATATCATTATGTAGCTCATGTCGACACGATAGAAGAAGATCCGGCGTCAACAAATTGGTAATTACAGCCCTATATCTCTACCTTTTGAAATCCTAACTATAACTTGATAATTACCTCAGGTATAAACGAATGGGTAAATGTACAAGCTACATCAATTTGCGGTTGTTGTTTATATTTAAATGATAATCTTCGTGGTTCAACTGTGAGATAAATCGAGAGAAAGTGAGTATACTGAGAATGGCTCGTTGAATCGTGTAGTAATTGACTTTATTCGTAAGTATTATGTTTCATTACTATCATGTTAATGAAATATTATATGCTACATGATCAGAATTGAAATCGTATAATGTATGTAGTATGATAATTAATATGAGTAATATTCAAGAAAATTAACTTTATTTCATGCTTATTTGGGAGTTTAAGGAATGAATATAAAAATTCTAGTCATACACCCACACATAAATTACATTTTATTCAGTAATTATTATAATCAAGGACAAGATAATTTTTTGGCAACCTGTCATAAAATAATACATTCATTTGTTCTTGCCGATATGTAATTCCATCATTCTTAACTAGTTCTTGTAACACACAATATAACGATTTAAAAACGATTATGAGACTTAATCAGAGAAAAACCGGCCAAGTGCGAGTCGGACTCGCGCAGTAAGGGTTCTGTACCTCTCAACGACCTGATACCCCATAAAAACTGATTTAATTTACGAGGGTTTATCAAAAGACATCAACGTACAGTACGCGAAATAAGAAATTTTGCATGTCTTTCTTACGCAGGTACTACCACATATGTCTATGTTTGTCTTATTTTTAGTATTTGTTGCTAAACTACATAATATGCACTATAATCTGACCAAGTTTGACGCTGAAATATATTACTGTTTTAAAGATAGAGCAGGAACAAAACCGTTGCAAAAAATACATGTTTTTTGAGGTTTCTTGTATGGGGACCCCCTTTGGTTTTGTTTTTTTTTTGTTTTTAGTATTTGTCGTGATACACCTTATAGCAACACAATTTCTGAGAAAATTTCAACCGGTTAGCTATTACCGTTCAAAAGATACAGCCCTGTGACAGACAGACGGGCGGACGGACGGACAGCGTAGCGAGAGTAATAGGGTCCCGTTTGGCACCCTTTGGGTACGGAACCCTAAAAATGACCAGGATCCAATTTATAGATTGATAGATCATTAATTTATTTGTCAGAATATGGTACAATGCAGTTGTTACAAAAAATTTGCATAATATTCTGCCGCTTTTGGCGTACAAATATTTTAGTTTATGACAGGTATTACAATTATTTTAGCATACAACAATTTTAATAAACCGCAATTATCAAAGAATTTAAAATTGAATCATCATCATCCACTCAGCGTATCGCAGTCCACTGTTGGACATAAGCCTCTCCCAAGTTGCGCCAAAATGTTTGGTCTTCTGCCTTCCGCATCAAGCCCCCCCAGCCACCTTCTTCGGGTCATCGGTCTACCTAAAAATTTAATAATAGTAGAAAATTTAAATACATTAATAAAATTTTAAAAATTGTTACAATCGTCAACGCTAATAGAAAACAATCAAAATGTATGGGAATGACATATCTCAACGAAAAAGTCATTTGTTGAGATATGTGATTGTAGATTGTCAACTTGGCTAGGCTAGGTTGCTAGGCTGGGCATATAAATGTACCAAGAATAAAATAAAACAGGTCAAAACAAATGGACATGATTTTTCCAAAATATTATTTCTATCTCAAAAGCCTGCTTCGTCCAAAAGACATCCCTTATCAATTACGCCGCTTTATCCCAGCGAATATATTATATATTTGTTTGCTCTTTCATGTCCAACAAATAGAAAATGTCAGTAGCAGAATCATATTCTATTATTGTCCCCAATACGTTACCAAAACTATGTCTGGTTCCAAGATACCTGCTATCAATATCCAGGGATATCGGTCCTATCTCTGGATTTCACGGTTAAACGCACCATTGACTCCCTCTACCATACCCGATGCGTCCCCAAGAATAGATAAGAAATTGACCAGATAGCAAACCAAAGTTACTTAGCTTTAGTATTGGTTTTATCGCTATAATAGCTTACTACTTCATCGAGACGAAACTCGATTTCAATATGAACCACAATTCAAATTATGAGATTTGTGAGTTATTAATATTAATTTAATTTGGTGGATTAGGTAAATGCGAAGTGAATAATTTAGAACGGATTATGTTATAAATTGTAGATTTGGATACAGATAAACTTCGCTAGAGGTGTCAATTTATTTTATCAATGAGTCATTATGAATTCTAGGCAAATTATTTTCCATGGCGATCAATCAAATCCAACACGTTTCACCTGTATCAACCTGACCGCGCGTTCTTTTAATATCAAAACTTCCAATATATTTTTTACAGCCACTCAAAGCGCATCGTTCACAATAAAAGCAATGACTAATCCCAGTTCTCAGGGTCACATCAAATCAGATAGATTCGTATTTTCAGTGTGACATTGATCGACGTCTGATATCCGAACGCGGGTTGTAAAGATTTTTCTGTTTTGAACTTTACATTAACGAAATCTGTTGTTCGGCTGGTCAACTCACGCCACCCGCTGGTTAGACATGACGTTTCACACTTGAAGTTGCTTCGACTCGATACAAAGGTCACGTCTTCTCACTCAAATCTCGACCGGGAGCGTTTCGGTCGGAATTGGATCGTGACAACCAAGAGATACTTATCGTGATTTTCTGGCCAATTCCGATGCATCGCTCCGTTGTTAGGATGGGTAATGGGAGCATGGGAACACGGACAGAGTTGGTACTAACTAAATTATTGTAAGTCAAATAAGGCGATGTGTTTGTCGAACAATGATTGGGGTTATGCCGGGTAGCTTTGTTTGTCTATTAAATTCTGTCACATGATTGACGTTCAACCGGGTTAACATCTTATGTAAAGGAAGGTTTAACATCCAAATATAGAGCTAATGTAACTTCAAGTTTATGTATAACTTTATCAAACTGCAATAATTATTTGGGTCGTAGTCTATTTTAAATGTTATCTCTAGTATAATATTTAAGGTTAGATATGTTTTCCAGGAATCATGCATATAATCAGGAAGTAAAAGACATTAAACTGTTCCAAGCGATGTGTGATAAGTTTTACAATAAACTACTGTATAACTAACATGAAATACACATTGTTGATAAGGATGACTAATATATTTTTACAGTACTTATTTCTTTATTTTATTTTAATGGAAATTTATTAATACAAAGATGTCTGTATAAGAGCAGAGACAGACGTTTCTTTGATTTCTAAAACTCATGAATATTGTGAGTTGTTTTGTTAAGAAAAGATAAGAGGACATTCATAATTCTAGTTAAACACATATACATTAAATACCTACTGCGTCATAAGTCATCATAAGCAATCAAAACTGAAAAAGTAGTAAAGTATTAAATTGACATAGTAGTATGTACAATAAAGAATATAATAAATAAATAAATTGAAAAGAAATAATATACATAACGTAATCAGCCTATTACTATACCACTGCTGGGCATGGGCCTCGAGAAGGGTAAGAGTTCACCACGCTAGATTAGTGTGGGTTGGTGGGTGGTAGGTTGGCTAAATGCATGAGAAACAAATAAAATATTAAGTATGTATTATTACTAACAGAGGAAATACTTAATACTAAAACTTTTCGTGCATGGTTACAATTTTCTTATAATACAGCAGTGTGATTAAAAACATAAATAGGTAGGTACTTTAAACTACCTATTTATGTTTTTAATCACATTATTTATTAAAGAGAAAGTCTCTAGCACCGCAACAAAAAAAAATTATAACTTTACACCGAATCCTTAACGCCAATAAACCACGTCAATAAAGGAAAAATAAATCGGGTTATGGGAATCTGAGCTCGGATAAATCACATCGAAAATACTGTCACGACAGGAGAAAAAATGTTGGCATCGGAAAACTATGGAACGATTTCATTATTCCAATGTCCCGGATAGTGAGCATGACTGACTCTTCTGTGAATGGGAGTTACAAATCTTAAAAAAGTTAGTTCCGTTCCGGTTTTTGTACAAGTTCTTTCTGATCAAAGTTAATTCTGGAATTCATATTCCATTTTAGGATGTGTTGGATAGTTGGTTGGATATAAACAAGTATGATTTTACGAAGTGAAAATAAATGGTCATAACATTTAGTCACTTTGGCCTAAAAGGAAATAATTTTGACTGAATTCCAAGTTACAAACATTATTATGACACCATATGATTGTAGAATCCCAACAGCACTCACCCCGTTGAAGCAGAAACTTATTCACGATACTGCGTCTACTGAGCTCACGACTAAACCTTGGTAAATCTCTAAAACAGAAAAAAGAAGAAATTAGAAAGAGCTACGAAAAGAACAGAAAAAGCAAGTTCGTGGTTATGCAGAGACTTAACGACGATATTTTAATATTCAATCTTAAGCATGCATCTAACAACGCTGCTTACATTCAAGAACTTATTTGCTCATATGCATAGTTACGTAATAATTTCCATGCAATCGATCCTAGGATCTTAGTTTGAAACTTCGCTATGATGCTACTTATTACATCGTGTCCTAGTTAAAGTAGGGCAGATGCCTGGATGATCTTCCGGAACATCGTATATCACAGTTATTCCACATAGATTACTGTCCATTTCAATTTATGTATCGTGTAACCCGTTGAGAAGTTTTGGTGCCTGATTTCAAACTCCTCGATTTATTTCCGATTCCGTGTTTATATCAGAAGTCTTAGATGCTAATAAACAGTTTACTAGTCCAACGAGAGTTTGCAATATTTTGAAATGTGTTCTTAGTATATCATTTTACGATTTCAATATTTATAAACTTTTAGTAGACATCAAAATGTTAACATTCATTATTCCGTAAAATTTTACCTATCAAGCCCTTGTGTGTAAAAACTTCGTTTAATATAGGCACGCTAACGTTATTACATACGATAAAATTCTGTACAAATGGCATGCAAAGTGATGACCAACTAGAGCCATGAACGTAAATTTTTAATGAGTTCAAAGTTTGACATCGGTCGTATTGTGTCGGCTCATAGCGTATAATATACGTAATAGTGAGTTCCACTTACATCATTTTAGTAGTGGGACATATTTTTAATAGATAGTTTGAATTTACTTTTGCTGCGTTTTCGTAGTATTGTGTAAAAAGAGAACTTCATGGTCTAAATTGGTTGATTATTCTTTCGCTCAATATACAACATGAATTCTGAACCTAGTTTGGTATAAAACCTTAGAAGTTTTGATAGACGCGTTAGTGATGTAACGAATATTCGCATTCGCATTCGCATTCGCGAATATTCGCATATTTTTGCATATTCGCATTCGCATTCGCATTCGCAAGATTTCTGCGAATGTTTTGCGAATATGAATACCAGAAGAAAAAAAAACAATTTGAAGATAATTGTAGGTTAATAAAATCAAAATCCATTCATTTCTATGTTTTTTAATGCAAGGGAAAGTAACTTAACCTCGTAAGCACATTATCAGTCTTCACTTTATCATTTGGTATTATTTATTTATTATTTTACTTTGGGGTGACTATCACAAGGTTACTATCAGGTGAATGGGGCGCTACACACCTTCATGAACAGCTGCAAAGTGTCGGAAAAGGCACGGCTGGCTGTTCATGGGGAAGTGTTAGTGACTACATTTATCTATGGTAGTGAAAGTTGGGTATGGCAGAAGAAATATGAAAGCAGAATAAATGCAGTACAAATGAGAGCTTTGAGAAGTAGGTGTGGTGTAACTTTGAGAGATAAAGTAAGGAATAACGTGATAAGGGAGCGTTGTGTAGTGAAAGAAGATGTAGTGACAAAGATTGAGAAAGGTATGTTAAGATGGTTTGGACATATAGAGAGGATGGACGAGAGGAGATTGACGAAACAAGTATACGAAGCGAGTGTGGATGGAAGAGTTGGAAGGGGACGACCTCGGCGAACGTATCGCGATCAAATCGCGGCCGTTCTCAAAAAATGCCAGGTTAAGATTACTCTAAATCGACGAGCATGCATGACGAGGTTAATGGATGTAGATGAAGCGAAAGAGGTGTGTCAGGATCATAGCAGGTAGAAATCCATAGTCTCTGCCTACCCCAATGGGAAACAGGCGTGATAATATGTATGTATGTTTACTTTGGGCAATGAAGCTTAATAATTAAATTTTCAATAGAACTTATAAGACAAAAAATATATAATGCAATGTAAACAAACAAAAACAAATTCTTCTATGAATTTTTTTACTGTTTCATACTTAAGTTTTTACTCATGTTATATAATCATCTTCTTGAATAAAACTAAAAATAATAATCAAACAAACACATTATTCTCTATTCTCACTATTCTCATAGCAGTTGTAGTTCTTCCTTTTCTTGAATATTCATTGTTACACAGCTTGCATTTAGCTCGTTCAGCATCGCAAAGTGTAAAATAAGTCCATATTTCACTAGAAGTTGATTTACTCATGTTAATAAATAACTATTCACACTGTAACCTCAAAATTCACTTGTTTTGTTTACGAAAATTGAACATTCGCATTCGCATTCGCATTCGCGAATGTCAATAGCAGATATTCGCATTCGCATTCGCATTCGCGAATGTTAAAAAAATGACATTCGTTACATCACTGAGACGCGTATCGAAACATCTGTAGAAAAGTTTTTAAACTTTCGCGAATTTCACTCATATTGAACTAAGTTTACGGGACTTGTCGCGCACAATTAAATCAAAATATAACAAACATTTTGACTAACCTCGACGTTTCGGTCAAGTTGCATTGGCCGTTATCACGTGGTCTGCTCGTGACCACGGCCAATGCAACTTGACCGAAACGTCGAGGTTAGTCAAAATGTTTTGATTTAATTGTGCGCGACAAGTCCCGTAAACTTAGTTCAATCTCTGTAGAAAAGACTTGTTTCGACACTGCATTAAATTGTTTTCCTCTGAAAATGAAAAAAAGACTCAGATAGACAACAACATACAACAACAAGACAAGATCATACGAGTTTAACAAACAGTACTGTTAACTTAACTTCTAATACGCAACAGTACACGAGAACAAGATCGCAAAATTGCTAACAGCAGTTATGACAGACAAAATTCTACGCATATTAACGTTTAACACACTTTTCACTAATTACTTACTTCCTCCAAAACATACAAAGTCAAATATGACCACACTTTGACCCACTTAGAAGAAAGATAACAATCTTATCAGGACAGATGTTGCAAGCCCTAAGAGGAACGAATCACCGACTGTTAAGTTTGAACACGTGCTGTGTTACAGTTCATCGCTATTGAATGGAAGAGATGACTGATGAAACGACTTTAACACTCACTAAGTGCGAGAATTTAAGTTGATTATTTTTTTAAACAGAATTTGGAACGCAACTATTGCACTTGAGAAACAAGGCAAATTTTAAAAAGTTCTTAATTAGTTGCGTAATAAGTCATCATTCATCAACATCATCATTTCAGCCGAAGACGTCCACTGCTGGACATAGGCCTTCCTCAAAACGGATATGCCATAATCGACACGCTTGGCAGGCGGGTTGGCGATCGCAGTTGGTTGGTTAAATACTCAGAGAATGCTGCTGCCCATCAGGCGCGTGCATTGCATATAGGCAATTAGGCAATACCTAGTGCCTTCCTCATTCAAATTCAATAGTGGTGTAAATTATTATCCTTTTTTCAGAGTACGATGATTATTTATCTTAAAATAGACCTATTAATGCTAAATTAATCTTCATACATAAAAAAATCAATAACTTATACCACAATTAAATTCAAGTGAAGTAGGCCAGTGCACGCCACTGCTGCCCATCCTCTGGTGAATCCCTTAGTCGCCTTTAACAACACCCATGAGAAGATATAGGGTAGTGCAATTCTTTACGTCCGACACCACACGGAACAAGAGAAGAGATAAAGAGAAGAAGAGATAAGAAGAGATAGGGTGGCGTAATAAGTCAATTCCGTAATCGCGTATTCATGTGTTGGCAGGGGAAAACCAGGCTTCACAACTCCATCCAGCCGTAATGAGGACAGCGCTGTGGAAGCTCCCACCACCACCTGATTTTGTATTACCGCAAGAACACCTGCCCCCAGGTCACGATCTCCCATGGCCAGTCTGAAGTCCCTCAACCGACTGCGGACTCAAGTCGGTCGCTGCAGAGAGAATATGTACAAATGGCGATTGCAAGACTTGTCTAATACTGATGCGATTGCGGGGCCCCCATTCAGTCCATGGCCCATTTGCTCACTTGTCCCTTGTGCCCTACTACCTGCACATGAGACGATTTAAACAAAGCCACAAACAACGCCACAGAGATGGCCAAATACCACATGAATACAGTGTGAAGTAAATAAGAACCATTGACACGAAAAAGAATAAGCGGAAAACCGGCGACATGTGTTGCGGTATTAAAAGACATAGATTACATTTCTATTACCTTATTATTAAGATTTCTATGATTTTATCTCATCAGCCGTTCTTTCTCAGCAGATTTTTGTTTTTACTCTTTGTAGTGTCCAAATAGACTGCCTTGTTGGTCTAGTGGTTGCAAGCGCGACTGCTGAGCGTGGGGTCCTGGGTTCGATTCCCGGGTTGGGCAAAGTGTTATTGGGTTTTTTCAATAGGAAATTCTCAGTAGCAGCCCAGAGTCTGGATTTGTGCCCGGTCTATGACAATAGGCTCGCCCCCTATTACATGGGACTATACCATAACTGGCGAAATGTGGGTGTACTATACATCTCTGACTACCCCTTCGGGGACATACAGGCGTCATGTTATGTTGTTATGTTAATATCAATATTACGTTTATGTAGTGTCCAAATAGTAAAAACAATGAGTGGCTCGTAGCGGAGCAACAACTGCGCAGATTGTACGATCTGCAAGGTTAAGCTGGACTTGCCGTGGTCTGTCTGTGGATGGGTGACCGTTTCGTTACACATCGAGACCCTTCCGTGCCTCGGGCAACACGTTAAGCAGTCGGCTCCGGTTGTCATTCGAATACCTATGGCAATCGTCACTGGTAGTCAGAAGCCTGAAAGTCTGACAACTGGTCTAACCTCCGAATGTCAGTATTACCCAGTAACTGGGTTGCGGGGGTCTGATGGCAGTCGCTCCGTGTAAAATACTGATGTTCAGCCGCATCTGACTAGACTGGAAGCCGACCCCAATATAATTGGGAAAACAGCTCGGAGGATGATGAGTGTCAAAATAATTTCACCTAATTTGTCTTCATAGCCTTTGTTTAGGGAACTTGATCAATTTTCAATACCATTGCCAGACACGAATGCCATGGGCGGACATGGACAGTCTAATGCCATTCAAGTTTTACTAAAGCGTTCGACCTCGGTCGATGTGTGTTGTTCGAAAGACATTGACACACAACTGTTCCATATATTGAAGCTATTGGCCTTCAAATACAGCAGTATACAAACATACATAACATGACGCTTGTATTCCCCGAAGGGGTAGGCAGACATCCACATTTCGCCAGTTGTGTTATCAGTCCCATGTAAATAGGGGGTGAGCTTATTGCCATTATAAAAACCAGCCAAGAGCATGTCGGGCCATGCTCAGTATTATAGGGTTCCTTAAGTAGGTCTAATTACAAACGAATCAAATCGAATATTAATCATTGCTATTTTAGTTTTTTCAAACAGCGCCACCTAGTGCTAAATTTATGAAGCTAAATTTAAGAAGTGTGTTTCTTATTGTGATTTTTTTAAATAGAAAGTAACTAAAGGAGCATTATTTGCTACGATCATTTTTCTCTAAGGTCAATGACCTATGAACTAGGACGTCTTAAGTATTTTTCAGTTTTCTCACTATAACTCAAAAAATTATAATCACATTATACTCGAAATAATTTTAAAAGAGAGTTTTTATAAAGGTCTATCAATGTTGAAGACTATAAGTTTCTACGTTGCATAGTTTAGAAATGGCAGGGGGGGGGACACATTGCAAGCCACTTTGGCGAACTGTATTTCGCAGAGGGTATACCTGATAAAAAAGTTGTGTATGAAACATTACCTTCATTTTAGTAGACCTATTCAACGATACCCCACACAAGGGGGTGCAGCGAAAAAAATATTTTCATCGCCATTTCACATGTATGGGCGCCACCCCTAAAATACGTAATCAAGATTTTTTTATTCTTTTAAAATTGAGATCTATATCTATTCCATTTTTTGTCAAAATTTCATTTACTTATGTTTATAACTGTAAAAGTTATTAAGCGGTAAAGGATTAGGACAGACGGACAGACGGACAGACGGACAGACGGACAGACGGACAGACGGACAGACGGACGGACATGACGAAACTATAAGGGTTCCTTGTAGGACTTCGGAACCCTAAAAAGCCTCTTTATTCTACCATAAATCATTACAACATTAATTACCTAGTAAATTAGTAGGTATTTACACAAAATAACAAGTTATTATCAATTAAGTCAAATTACCTATCATAAGATTTGAATATACATATCCTTATTATTACCTGACTCGTTGGTCTAGTGGTTGCAAGCGCGACTGCTGAGCGTGGGGTCCTGGGTTCGATTCCCGGGCCGGGAAAAGTGTTATTGCGTTTTTTCAATAGGAAATTCTCATTAGCAGCCCGGAGTCTGGATTAGTGCCCGTTCAATGGCAATAGGCTTGCCCCCTATTACATGGGACTATAACATAACTGTCGAAATGTGAATGTAAATATTACACCTCTGCCTACCCTTTCGGGGAAATACAGGCGTGATGTTATGTTATATTGTGTTATTATTATTCATTTCTTATTTAGATAATTGATTAAAATATTATTATTGACATGCATTTCCAATAAGAAAGATAGCAGAAAACTTCAAAACTTACTAACTCATCAGTAACAACATATGGGTTGATGCTTGAAATAAAGACATTCTATTTATTTTATTATTATTAAAATTATGCACAAATCCAGACTCCGGGTTGCTACTGAGAATTTCCTAATAAAAAACCCAATAACACTTTGTACGACCCATGAATCGAACCTTAGACCACACGCTCAGCAATCA
The DNA here is from genome assembly GCA_949699075.1 of Asteroscopus sphinx. Classification (NCBI taxonomy): domain Eukaryota; kingdom Metazoa; phylum Arthropoda; class Insecta; order Lepidoptera; family Noctuidae; genus Asteroscopus; species Asteroscopus sphinx. Next base: position 18,622,023 of record OX453012.1, read on the forward strand.
CGCTTGTGTCCACCAGACCGACGAGGCAGTCTACAATACAAGAAAAACAAAATATGGATCGAAACACTTAAAACTTCAAATATTTTATCCAACTTTTTAAATTCGTTGTTCAAATCACAAATTGATTTATATCATCACGTCAAAATCAATTTTGCGGTTTAAAAAAAATATATAGGCATCGATACATACTTAGTCATCCTTCCAAACAAAACAAGGTGCCATTAGCAGTTCCTTTGAATCAATGGTACTTTAAAAAAGCAATAATTTCGCTGAGTCACACCTACCCTCAGAATTGTTCCCTAACGTTTGTTGCTCTATCTTCAACATTTCTTGCATATACAATGACTGTATGATTTTGGTATTTTGTTTGTTTAAGCATCAATAATTATTTATAAATATTTTTAATCTGTAGGGACTTCAAAATATTAAAATGACTATTTCGAAATTTACTGTAGAGCCTTCCCTATTAAATCGAAACTTAATTTTTCATCGGATGGTTTGCATCACATGCATTGTGTTACTTATGTTGTTAGGAAACAGAAAGTTGTAATTTCTTGGCTAATCAAATACAATAAGGAAGCAAAAAGCTAAGTCGCTGAAACTGTTGAGGTCGTGAGGTCAAATGCGACCATTTAACTGCAGAGAATATTAGTAACGCATCACGCATGGGTAATTTCTTTAAGATGCAACAATACATTTAAAAAAACTTCAAAGAAACAAGACCTATGTCTTGTCGGTATTTGCCTAGACGAAAAAAAGCCAAAGTAAACAGTTAGTAGTAGAAGAGCTCCTTGTGAAAGAGCTCGTCCGGGGAAGTACTACCACCGCACCTCTATCGTTAACTACTATTTTCAAGGTGTACAATAAAGTATATTCTATCTATCTATCTATCTCTGCCACTAAACTGTGATGCTTGCTTTGCTGTATTACGGTGCAAAGGGTAGCGGTACCGGTGACATTACAATCACATGAGACTTTCCATCTTTAGGTCTTTTCACTATTTAGGCAACAACCTAGGTGGTATTTCAGTTGTTATGATGGGCAAATGTAATCGCTTAACATCAGGGATCTTAGCTCGGTTCGCCATCTTTTTTTATTTAGTTTAATGTATTTACCGCTCAGAAGACAAAATAAGCTAAATGAAAATGTAATTTTCCTGTAAGTATCAAAAAAATAATTCCTTCACCAACGCTTATGAAGACTGACTGGGATGAATGACGGAGATAATTGAAGTGCCCGTTCAAAAATTAAAAAATTTACTCGTAAAACAAACGGGTGAAGAGTGCACGTAACTTTTATATCTAGACTGCTGCTAAAAAATTCAGTCCATACATTTTTGCCGGTTTTCTTTATAAGGCAACGAGACTGCAGCTTTGTGGCTCTGAAGCGAGGCTGCTATTCTATTTTAGGTCGTAATGAAAGCTCCTTAAAGACGGATATGGAGTAGGCACATGCTTGTAGAAGGCGATTATAGGATCGTGAATAATTTCATGTAACTATTAAATGAGTTGAAAGGTGAATTTAAAATTGTCTTCTTCCTACATTTGACTGGAGATAATAATGTCATATTATAATATTATTACTCATGAAACTACCATACCTACTCTTACTAAAACAAGATACCATGTTTTTTTACTTATTCCAATACGAGAGATTACAGAAAACTTCGAAACTTAATTTTTTTCATGCATAATATACCTAGGTAATAAAATGAATATTTTGAAAGAACGCCATCTAGAGAAAGTTCAGAGAACTTTTACGGAAACGGGAACGCATACAGCGCCCTCCCAGGCAGTGGAGAGGATAACAACACGTTGGTGTATCAAAACGAAGGGAAAGGAGAATGTCTGGTTACTTTGTAGAAACATGCCTATTATTAACAACAATAACAACTTTACTGAATAAGGGTTTGTACAAAAATAGGTACTGTTTTACATATTAGTGGAAAACCGCCGTGTTATCATACAAATGAAAATAACGAGCAAATGAAAACACTCATTAGTTTATTTTTGTCGTTACATTGTTACAAGGTACAATCAAAAAGTAAGTTAAGTTGTTAAGAGGTTTTCGTATACAATTGTAAGTGTAACGTAGATAATACGATTGATTCTTAAGAATAATATATTCCATGTGCTCGGCTAGTCAAATACAGAGTATAAAAAAGGTAAGAATGCCAGTGGTCTATCAATACAGCCTATCGCAGTCCACTGCTGGATATAGGCCTCTCCCAAGCTGCGCCACGACATTCAGTCCTCTGCCTTCCGCATCCAGTCCCCCCCCAGCTACGTTATTTAGATCGTCTTGGTGTAGAAACAGTGAATAGTAGATTAGAAATCTATAATACATTATTGATCCGATGGTGTTGTGTATCAAGTTAGTTCCCATTATAGAGAACCCATCTAAGATTTTGTAAACATTGGTGTCGTTTCTCTTGTTCACGAACTAAACTTTTTTTAAACTATCGCTCTCTTTTACTAAAAGTGGATACAAGGAAGAGATGGCAACAATTTTAGAAAGTCAAATTAGTTTACGTGTTACATTTCTTTGTATTTTAGTGGGCACGTTCCGAGAGCACGACTAAACTTGTTTGGAAATCGAAATTCCGACTAATTTGACAGTTCTAAAATTGTTGCTATCCCTTTCTCGTATTTACTATTAGTAAAAAAGAGCGATAGTTTAAAATAAGATTAGTTCGTGAACAAGAGAATCGACACCATTGCCTCCTTAAGAGGCTGACAACACTGCGGTCACTGTCGTTTCGTACAGAACTGAAAGAGAGGCAACGAGCCGAGGGACGTCGGATACGCCGCTCAACTTGAATGAAAATTAACATATATTTTTTTAAACAAAAAACTAAATGCTTATTTGAAAAACAGAAACAACAAATGTTTAGATTATTGTCTTTCTCAAATGTTTTCTTAATTTTATTTATAATATTTAGTAAATAATAGAGATTGTTTGCTTTAAAGCATGTTTTAAGAGGTTAGTTTACAATTCTTTTTTATCGAGAAAACTTCAAGAAAACGTAAAGTTTTGGGCACAATACAGTTTCAGAAACTACATATATTTTTTTCACTGCCACAAACTGATTAGATACTGCTAAAAATGTTTTTAAAAGAAGCCTATCTGGGGTATTTGGCTGTTGTCAGCGTCTTAATAAAAACATCACTATTTATAGAGATTATGTTATAAAAAATTATATTTATAAACTACTAACACATTAATTTATATATAACACATAACTTAAAATAAAACTAATATCTACATGAGGGCACCAAAAAAATCCTCCATATCGCTTTCTACTGGTAACGGGCCCAGAAGACTGGCAGCAGTGCCACACTATAACTACACTGAAAACTCCAACCAAAATTAAACTTATTCTTAATATATATACTCCACCGGACCATTCGCAATCACAATACAAAAATCAACGAACAAAAATTAACTTTCCAACTTTTCAGTGCTAACAAACGCAAACAATTACTGAGGCAAAGGCGGCGAGTTAAAAGGCCCGCTAATGACGTCAGGTATTCTACGTTCATTGTTAGCTTTCAATAATAAACTGTAATGTGAGGTGCTAAAAGAAACTGAACCATTTTATAGCCATCGCCGATTTTAAGAGCGAGTGTGAATGCATTCCGCGGCTTGAGTTCACAAATAATGCACGTACGAAATCATGTAAATTATTTACAGTGGGTAGTTTTGAGTTTAGTACTGATTGTTATTTTTGTTGTTGTTTAGATTTATTTTCAAATGAATGAAGTGAAAATCTAGTTACCTGATTTTCATAAGAGTGAAATTTATAAACTTTCGCGAATTTCACTCATATTAAACTAAGTTTACGGGACTTGTCGCGCACAATTAAATCAAAATATAACAAGCATTTTGACTAACCTCGACGTTTCGGTCAAGTTGCATTGGCCGTGGTCACGAGCAGACTCAAACGAAACGTCGAGGTTAGTCAAAATGCTTGTTATATTTTGATTTAATTGTGCGCGACAAGTCCCGTAAACTTAGTTTAATAAGAGTGAAATTGCAATCACATGAGACTTTCCATCTTCATGTCTCAGTTTAGCAAACCGACTTGCGGTACCATTTAGGCAACAGCCTAGGTGGTATTGCAGTTTTTATGGGCAAAGGTAACTGTTTAACATCAGGTGGGCCTAGCTCGTTTCGCCATCCCATATTATAACAAAAAATATTTTGGATGTCAGCATGGCTATTTATTCTAAAAGATATTACTAAAAAACTTACTTCTGAATCACTTGTGAAAAGTAGTAAAAATAAAACGATGAAAAAAAAATTCGCTGCGGATACAAAAGTGTGTTTAGTACTATGATCTTTCAGAATAGCACTGAATGCATGTTGCTCTACGCACCTATAAAAAAAGCAATTTTATTAATGAGAGACCTGAAAAAAAAAAAATTACACAACATAACATTACGCCTGTATTTCACCGAAGGGGTAGGCAGAGGTGTAATAGAACACCCACATTTCGCCAGTTATGTTATAGTCCCATGTTATAGAGGCACAGATAGGGGGCGAGCCTATTGCCATTGACCGGGCACAAATCCAGACTCCGGGCTGCTACTGAGAATTTCCTAATGTAAAAACCCAATAACACAGTGCCCGACCCGGGAATCGAACCCAGGACCCCACGCTCAGCAGTCGCGCTTGCCCAACCACTAGACCAACCAGGCAGTCGTATCGTTTTTGCGAGCAGACCCCTGAACATTTTCGATAGGCAGTTGTCGATCGATTCGGTGTGTTATCTCTTTTTCTCTTGCACTCCGAACAGTCATGAATTCGAAAAGTTAGAGGTGCGGGCTGGGTTCGTGTTCAGACCCTACTGCATGGAAGTCGAGGAGTTTGACCTCTAGGCTATCACTGCTTCTTTAGCAGCAACAGTTTTCCTTACCTAAAAATAAAAAAATGCTGTTCATACGCCATTGTACACAATCTCTTGAATAAGATTCATAACAATGATGAAATCCATTTTAATGAAGTAACATTCTCAAACTCATAACTCCTAATGATTCCATGAAAAACACCCGCTGACCTATTTTATATATTCGTCCTTATAACTCGTTACGTAACGTCAGCTTAACTAACCGACACAAAACCTACACAATAAAATATCCTTTTAATGGAGACCCTACGATAAATTGCCCTAATAACAGAAATATTTTATTAGTTAAACGGCCATCACAAAAAGTGTTCGCTTTTACAATTTTTACGGCATATTTCATTTAAAAAATGCCTTCCCTTTGGTGGATGAGATCCGATCTAACGTTTTTGTCAAATAAAGGATAATGTGGCTATCTCTTAGCGGGTGCTCGATTTTTTTTCTCAATTAAAATCCTATGACTGTCCAATATTTGAGTCCAACTTGCTTATGCAATCCGAAGAACGTTCGACGTAAAGTTGGCTCCAATGCGTGGTGATCATTTTAGAGGTGCACCTATTTTTTATTTTAATAATTCTGAAGTGACAGATGAAGATGACCGTAGTTAAGGTGCATAGCCCCTTTTGAGCATACTTGATCGTATAAAAAAGTTGACGTTTTAGTTTTGTTACATACTTTTATTACAGTATGCTACTTTGTCAAAAGTTGACAGTAATAAGGCAGGAATATGGATATGTTTTAGTTAAAAACATGCTCGTAGTTTTTTTTTTTTTTTTTTCTTAAGAACAAAGCCAGCTAAGTGCGAGTCAGACTCACGCAGTAAGGGTTCCGTACCACGTATCGACCTGATACCCCATAAAAACTGATTTAATTTACGAGAGTAGGTACATCAAAAGACGTCAATGCACCGTGAGCGAAATATGATTTTTTGCATCTCCTTCTTATGCAGGTACCACCACATAATAGCTGTGTTTTTATTATTTTTTGCTAAACAAAATAGTATGCACTATAATCAAACTAAGTTAGACGCTGGTATGTATTACCGTTTCGAAGATAGAGCAGGAACAAAAACGTTGAAAAAAATGCATGTTTTTCGGGGTTTCTTGTATGGGGGACCCCTTTTGGTTTAAGACTTTTTTTATTTTTAGTATTTGCCGTGATAGACACTATAGTAACACATATTCTGTGAAATTTTCAACTGGTTGTCTATTACCGTTACAAAGATACAGCTCTGTGATTGACAGACGGATGGTCGGACGGTGTAGCGAGAGTAATAGCACCCTTTGGGTACGGAACCCTGAAAACGGCTCATTAACCGTTGCACGAATTGTTCGTGTATCACCAAACATACACAATGAAGCAAATCACACACAATCCTCAAGCAAACGTATTGTTTGGAAAGTATTCACTTAATTCTTATTTCATGACTTAGTGTGACCTCCACCTAGGATAGAGGTCATCGCGGGCGCAGCTATCTGATCGCTGCCCGATCATGTCTATCGATGTTACGAATAAATGCACAGCAATTTAGATCTATACTATTCTGTTTACATTAGAATTGGAATGGTATGATTTTGTATTAGGAAGCTTTGTTGTTGCTTGTTTTTCTTTGTTTATAATTAAATGTAAATGGTTTTTTGATTTAGTGAAAAGCAATAATTATGTACGTCAATTATTTTTGTGGTTATTGTAAGCTGTTCGCACGGCTACACATCAATCAAGCTTTACATTTCTTTGTATAGCTTGATGTGTTTGTGTCGTCAGTTATACAAAGTCTTTGGTTTGTGTAGCCGTATGTATGTACAAGTTTTTATTTTATTTTATCTAAAGTTGTTTTGGTAATCCATGTTATTACATTTTTCTGTGTTACAAGAAAAAATTACAAATAATAATGACAATAGATTTCGAAATCGTCTTCAAGGTTTTAAACAAATGACTTACATAAATATTAGAAGAAGCCTTACAAATATTTATTTTTGTAGTATGTACTATAAGGTTTAAAATATGAAGTTTTTATTAGTATAGGTATTCACTTACTTCTGTATATAAGGTCCTACATTATTAATCCGAAATATTTGAAGTGGCGAATCATTGTTATCTTGGCTAGGGGGGGCTGAAATCGCGAAAACCAAATCAGTTGGTCCCTACATTGGTATTCACTTAAGTAGATGAAATGTAGGGACCACCTGATTTCTTTTCGCGATTTCAGGGTTGGTCCCATAGTAAAAGTTGTTTGTTATGATGAGTAGATTCACCACTTCATATATTATGGATTAATAATGTAGGACCTTATATTGTAACTTAAGTCTTATTTTCATGTACAGAAAAACCCTGGTATCATAAACCATCAATATCATCAATAACTTTAAAAAATACACCATTAATCTCAGTTCACAATCGCATCCGGAGCAGATGCTGTAACATCAAAAGATCAGTTTTTATTAATAAAAATACCTCAACATTATAAACAACCAAGGTGTTAATACTGGCGATAAGTATCTAAAATAACTCGCCCCTTCTTATAAAATATTGATATTTAATAGTCACATCACAGACTGTGTAACGCAGGCAGCCCTGTATTCCTTCGGCATGCCAGATTACCGCATCAAATATTCCTTTTGACACTTCCCGTTACCGAAAAAACAACCTTATCCACTTACATATAGAGTGGAATTTCAATCTCCGGGGTTTTTGGTTAAATAAGTGCAGGTGCCATCGGATGGAATCGCATCAACTTTATCTTAACTATCACATCTTCAAATATGAAACTTTTACTTTTATGGCAGTTTAAAATGCAAGTCGTGTCAACTAACGGGTTTTGGGCGTCCAATAAACTGTGACTTTTCGTTTTTATCAGACACTACTATAATGTTATTGCTGTGCTAATAATAAATATTATCTTTTATTAAATAAAATGTTACTTACTAAGAACTTGCATATAAGTGCGTTAACTTAAAGAAAGAAATGTATGCTTATTTATATTACATCATACCTACTTTAAAATATTTTTTGTACGTACTATATAAAACCGCCTTGAATTTTGTAAAAGATAAAAAATTGGTTTTACTACTCGTCACAAAAAAAAAACATAGGTACTAAATTGACAAGACATTGTTCAATTCAATTGAATTCAAATCATTTATTTTGTGATACACAGGTAATAAATTGGTCTTATTCAAATACAATACACCATATGTACCATAAAATATGTGATCAGCCTCATGGCATACAAAATTACAAATGTCATTAAATAAAAATATCATTGGTTGGTTGCTAGTATATTTTAAGATAAATAACCATATTATTAAATTGATTTAATAACAAACAGATTGGAACAGATAGGTTCTTAAAACAAGTTTTCTGATTACTATTCATTACATAGCTTTTGTTTGTGTCCAATAAATTAGAATTATACTAATAGGATATAAATATCGTAGGTGTGAAAAGACATTATTTTACACATAAAATTAAATAGATTTTTGGACTAAAGTCAACAAAAAAAAAAAAAAAGTCCTGATTTTTTTTCTTTTTCTTTTTAGGGTGCCTTGCCCAAAGGGTAACAACAGGACCCTATTACACTGCTTACTTCGCCGTTGACATTTTCACAGATAATGTATTGTTGTAGCCTCTATCATTTAAGAAAAATTTAAGAAAGTTTAAACCAAAAATATTTAATGGACCAGATGATGCTGTGTAAAATGTCCCAAAAATATTTATTTATTTATTTAAAAGGGGGTCCTCGTTCTCGTAAAATGAACTCCTAAGAACGGTAATACATACAAGCATCTAGTCTGGTTGTAGTGCATATTCTATAGTTTAAATTTGAACAGTAAAGTGAACACAGACACATGTAGACCTGCGTAAGAAAGAGATGCAAATATAAAAGATATCAACGCCACTGCAGGTGCAGGACCTTTGGTGAACTATCATAAATTAAATCAGTTTCTAAAAGATATCAGGTCGATAGGTGGTACAGAACCCCTGTGTGCATGAGTCTGACTCGCACTTGGCCGGATTTTTTAAATTATAGTACTTACTATATATTGAACTATATTTATGGGACTTGTTAGCAGGTTAGTCAAAATGTTTGTTATGTTTTGATTTTATTGTGCGCGACAAGTCCCGTAAATATAGTTCAATATGAGATAAATTCGCGAAAGTTTAAAAACTTCTAGTACTTAATACTTCTATGGGTCTTAATAAGTTAAAATGCCTTTTTTAAACGTTGCTCTAGGAATACTCTTTTGTCGTGCATGCTTTTACAGACCCAAATCTTGACATGCAAACTTACTCAATTTTTTAGTGTCCGGAACAAATACCTTTAAGCCATAGAAATACTTGTCGTATCCGAGAATCTAACCCACGGTTGAGCAGCAACCAGGCTCCATCAGGCATTTACAGGATGAAATCAAATACATGCTACAAAAGAAGGGGGATTTGTACCAATGAAACAGAACCACTCTTATGAAACATGGATAACATAACATAACATCACGCCTGTATTTCCCCGAAGGGGTAGGCAGAGGTGTAATAGTACACCCACATTTCGCCAGTTATGTTATAGTCCCATGTAATAGGGGGCGAGCCTATTGCCATTGACCGGGCACAAATCCAGACTCTGGGCTGCTACTGAGAATTTCCTAAAGAAAAAACCCAATAACACTTTGCCCGACCCGGGAATCGAACCCAGGACCCCACGCTCAGCAGTCACGCTTGCAACCACTAGACCAACGAGGCAGTCATAAACATGGATAGTTAGACAAAATGTTTTGTCTTCCCATACAGAAACCTTAGCGATAAACAAAGCTTTTGGGAAGTAATTTTTCCGTCGCATTTATTTGTTTGATGTAGATCGCGGCAATCCGCTGAAAGCGGGAAGCGCAGGACCGGTCGTTGTGGCGAGACTTAGGGGAGGCCTTATGTCCAGCAGTGGACGCCGTTTTTTAGTGAATATGATGATAATGTATTTGATTTCATACTACATAGAAACTTCAGTCATAACTATGGATTATATCTACAAACATAATTAACTACAGTACCGCTCTTTTCTATAGAATTTTGAAATATGTCTTGCCATTCTAAACTGTTCTCATAAAAGGACAATCTACATAATCTCGTACAAATGACCCTCTAAGAATATTTTATCTTGAGTCAGTTGTGAAACAAAAATGCGGTCAACCGGACAGCTAATAAACTTAGATAAACGAATGAGATATGTAATTAGTACTTGATAATTGCTGGCTCGGTGTCAAATGACTTCATTATAAAAATGGACAAGTAAATAAATCTGGTGTTTATAAAATTTAAATTCTTGCAACATTATAACGGTAAATAATATCCACCTACTTAAAAATTTTAACACTGAGGTAATATTATAAATCTCATAGCATTACAAATTAATAGATTGTTTGAGTTATCTAAAATTAAGTTGTTTATTTCCAGTTTAACTAATATTATAATAAACCTTTTTTTTACTTGGATAAATCCTAAAGAATGCACTCCACCCGTGGAAGCTGGAGCTAGTGTCGGACTCATACAGACTAACGGACAAAATTAATATCCAATTTATCTGTGATTTAACCTACTAGAGATAGGAATTTGACATAAGCTCCATACAAAATACGTCAAATTTCTATGTCTAGTAGGGCAAATTATGGATAGATAGGATATTAATTTTGGCCGTAAAACCACCACGGCGTTTCTCTAACTAGGTACAAAGGTACCTTTGGCCGGGGCGCGGCCCCAGCCAACGATATGCCCGGGCGTGGTATTCACTCTGCATTCTCCACCATAGCCTTTTGCTTTTGTAACTTATATCGGCCAAGAGCAACGAAGTTCGTTGTGGCCAACCAAACAGCTGTTCTCAAATTGTGGGATACTCTATGCAATCTCCGCCACGGCCTTTTACTTCGGTCTATACTTAGGATGTCGGTATTGCCCAGTAAATGGGTTGCGAGGTTCTGATGGTAGTCCCTCCGTGTAAAATACTGATATTCAGCCGCTTCTGTTTAGACTGAAAGCCGACCTCAACATAGTAGGAAAAAGACTAATAGAATGATGAATAATTATTGTACCTTCCATGACTGCCTCGGTGGTCTAGCAGTAACGTGTTCAACCGTAGTTCATGAGGAATCTTGCGTACAATTCTCAGGTCGGGGAAAAGTGTTATTGGGATATTTCCGTCAGGAAAACTCAGCAGCAGCCTGAAATCAGGAAGTTGGCTGTACACCCTCGTGCCTCACAGATCACGCAAAACCGTCACGTCAATCCTACACCTGATCTCTCTCCAGTCGGTTCAGATTGCCGTGATTCTTATTCGTCGGGTGCATTAGAAAAGTCTCCACGAGTGATGATATTGATGATATGTTCCACGCAGATGGCTAGTCTCTGTTGAGATTGGCCGCCGTGACCGAAATTCTGCCGCGGGAACCCTTCATGGTTGACCGCTACAATACAAATTATTCAGGGGGCACCACTATCATAATATCTTTATTCCAGTCCAGTCCATCTTCTCATCATGCATATCATTTTAGCATTTTCCACGCATACTTGAAATAAAAATAAAATAGTTTAATGTACAATTATCCTTTTAGGGGGTTATTTGTCATCAAAACACAATGTAAACAGAAACTATGAAATATAATTAGAGTAAAAAAACAAACACATAAAGTACACAAAAATTAAATGAGATGAACGTACATCGCGAACGTGAAAATCGTGGAGGATGGAGGAACGTGCACATCCGTCACTGATCGCGGGTCCACTGCTTACTCTGCTGACCACCAGTATGGGCGCGTCGGGTGATCAAAAGTCCGACCGCCGTATAAACAAAGGGTGGAATGTTTATACGACAAATCCCGCGCTACATCCTCCCCCTCTAGCCTAACTAAGCGTCCACGCAGTTGGGCTAGGCCACATTTTTGCGCGGTCTCCCTCGCTTTCGCTTCTCCCTGATAGGAGGCTCTACTTGACCGACAAAGGGCGTGAGGTGCGAAACGTGATATTTGCCTATGCTCCCCCCGGTCTGTACGTTTTCCAGAGTGTACGTTGTAGGGCTAACCACTTTCCCTATCCTGTATGGGCCGTCACGGCGAGGGATGAACTTCGCGGTCTGTCCGCGTCCCGCATCGTTCGGTCCTTGTGTCTTAAGCAAGACCAGATCACCTACCTTATATTCGGGTGGTGTCCTGCGTTTTTGGTCTGCATTATCCTTTTGGACACTCTGCGCCTTCTCGTGAGTGTCCCTGGCTTCGTCCAGAGTAGCCGCTATCCGTTTTAGGTACGGCGTGATGCTTGGCACGAAGTTATCGTTATCTAAAACAGCCCTCATGTCTGTGGCGGAATCGGAGGGTGCGCGCAGCTCTCTCCCGAAAGTGAGATAAGCCGGCGAAAATCCGGTGCTACTTGTGACTGCGGAGTTCATAGCAAACCTGATTGCTGCGAGGTGTAAGTCCCAGGTGGTATGGTCTTGACCTACCAGTATGGCCAACTGAGGTTTGAGGTCCCTATTTTTACGTTCAATAGGGTTGGCCTCCGGATGGTAGAACGGCGTGAGCGACTGGCTGATTCCTAGAACGTGGCATACCTGCTGCATTACCTCGCTTACGAACTGCACGCCATTGTCACTGATGAGACGGCGGGGTACTCCATACCTAAGAAAAACCTCATTGGCTAAAGTCTGAGCACATTCAACGCTGGTGGCATTCTCTAGCGGAAACAATTCCACCCAGCGCGAGCAGACATCCTCTACAATTAGGATCCACCTGTTCTTCTTGGGCGTCTCCACAAGTGGTCCAAATAGGTCCACGGAGACGACCTCGAATCGCCTGGACACGGCGGGGGTTTGTAGAAGCCCCGCTGGTTTACGGTTATCAGCCTTATACCTCTGGCAAGGCACGCACTCTTTAATATAGTTGGTCACAAACGTGCGCATGCCAGGCCAATAATACCGAGCCCGAACGCGGTTCAACGTGCGCTCCACGCCAAAATGACCGGCTGTGGGCGCGTCGTGAAGATCCACCATGACCTGCCTGCGTTCTTGCTCGGGTACGACTACACATGCGTCCTCTCCGTCATCGGACTCCAAACTATATCTATAAAGGATACCGTCAGATATGGTGTACCCGCGGTCAGACCACGGTCTCCCCCTAGAGGGTTCGTCGGACTCCATGTCCTCAATGATCTTGCGAACCTCTGGGTCCAGTAGTTGACCGCCGCGGAGATCACCACTATTTCTCTTCGGCATATCTACTGTCGTGAGACAAATATCACACGTCGGATCTTGCGAGCAAACGGGTCGCGACAACGTGTCTGCGACAACGTTCGAGCGTCCAGGTGTGTATTCGATGCTCAAGTCAAACTCCTGTAATACTAAAGCCCACCTAGCCAATCGGCCGCTAGGTGACTTCTGACTCATCAGCCAACGTAAGGGTTGATGGTCTGTCCTAACTACTACTTTTGCAGTTTCTACATAACCGCGGAACTTACCAAGTGCCCAAACGACAGCGAGTGCCTCTCGCTCGGTCGTGGAGTAATTTCTCTCGGCGCTGCTGAGAAGTCGGCTTGCATATTCAATCGGTCTCTCGTCGGAGCCCTCCCCCTGCAGGAGAACAGCCCCAAGGCAGTAACCGCTGCTGTCAGTGCAGAGAACGAACGGCTTCGACTCATCTGCCTGACGTAAAATAGGAGCAGTTACGAGGAGAGACTTTATGCGCTCAAACGCCTCCTGTTGCTCGGCGTTCCATTGCCAAGCGTTCGTTTTCTTCAGGAGGTTCGTGAGGGGCCTCACAATTTCAGCGTAATTGGGGATAAAACGTCGGAACCAACTCGACGTTTGTATGAAACACTTAAGGTGTTTCACATTTAAAGGGACTGCCATATTGTCAACGGCTGCAGTCTTGTCAGGGTCCACCTGGATCCCACCTGGTACGATAACGTGGCCTAGGAATTTGACAGACTCTCGTGCAAAATGGCTTTTGTCCCTATTGACTCTTAGCTTAAACATAGCCAGACGATCGAAGACGATCTCAAGGTCAGCTAAGTGGCGCTCAAAGGGCCCTGGTGACAGAAGGATCAGATCGTCAAGATAAGCCAGGAGTTCCACATCTTTCAGGTTAGACCTGAACCGGTCCATCAGCCTCTGAAAAGTGGCTCCGGAGTTTCGCAATCCCATTGGCATTCGTTTAAACCTGAATGTACCTAATGGGGTAGTAAACGCTGTCTTGTCCTGGTCCTCTGCAGACACGCTGACCTGGTGGTAACCTGATCGGAGGTCTAGGGTGGTCATATACTCACTGGTTTTAGCAGCGTGCAAGATGTCCTCAACGCGCGGAAGCGGGTATCGGTCCGGCTCGGTTACTGCGTTGAGCTTCCGGTAATCGATACAGAGCCTCAAACTTCCGTCCTTTTTAGTCACAAGAACTACGTTCGAGGCCCACGGAGATTCACACTCCTCTATGACATCGTCTCGCAGCAGCTTATCAAGCTCCTTCTGCAAGGCCTCCTTTCTATTTTGAGACATCCTGTATGGTGGGCAAGCTATAGGTTCCTGGTCAGAGCTAACCTTTATTCGGTGGGTGGCAAAGTCTGTGGCGGGTCCTTCGTGCGCAAACTGCGGCGCTCGGCTCCTTATGAACTCGTCAAGTGTGTGCCTCTGATTCGAAGTCAGCTTGGAACCTTCATCTTGACGTAGCGTAAGTTCAGCGGAGTCGGCGCGCATCAGATCGGTATCAGCTGGGCTCAAGTTGTAAGCATAAACAAAGTCGTATAAGCAGTCGGGGTCATCCCTAAACGACCACTTGCCTTGAGCAACATCAAGCACCATGCCTGCCCGCGACAAAAACTCGATGCCTAACAATGTCCTAGTGTCGGCACCGGGCACTACCAAAAACATACATGTCACCTGACGACCTTCAATCATGATGAGTACCTCGGCTGTCAGTAAATCCCTCCACATTTGGGATCCATCAGCTAAACTTACCAGACGTTGGGTATCTTGAAACTGGACTCCTGCGTCCACTAAAACTCGATACAGCATTGTACTTGCAATGCTATGTGTAGCGCCCGTGTCTACTATCGCTACACCGTTACGGCCCATAACACTAATATTTATTCTAGGGTAAGACGTGCGTTCATAGACGGTTACGTCACCTAAGCATACGCAGTATTCGTCTGCGTGTCGATTGCAACTCGAAGCGAGTACACTTCGCGAGTTAGAATGGTTGCTATTGATGCTATTGAAACTAGCCCCTGTAATCGCCGTAGACGTCGATGTAGTTGCACTACAGCAAACATCGCATTTCGACCTCACGACCCCCGGTTTCCCACAACCGTAGCAATGAACCTTGGTCGAAGCGTTGCTACTTTTACTGTTACTCATTTTTTCGCGGTTACGACAATCCTCACTAACGTGGCCAAATACACGACAATAGCTACAACGCGGTCTATTCCTATTTGCGTTGCGCGTCGCGTTCGCACTCGTAGTAGGCGAACTCGAACGCGTGAGATTACGGTCAGTAGTAGTAGTCGGAGCCGGTGTTTTTGTATGAGCGCATTGTTTATGTCTCGCGCTCTTATCGGACCTAAAGATTTTAGATTCGTTTATTGCATCCTCCGCGATTCTCGTGTTACATAATAATGAATCTAAGCTACGGATTGTATCGCGGGGCACTCTTTTCTTTACACGATGGTGTAGAAGTCCATAACAAATATCTATAAGCACTATTTCTTCAAGTTGGTACGGCAACTTGGCTAATAGGGCCCGTACCCTACACAATACGGTTTCAGCACGCTCATCCTCGCGTTGCTCGGCGGCGAAGACCTGCCGGAGAATCTTGTGCGCGGGTTGCGATACACCGTAAGTTGCACGGAGCCGGGCGATCGCGTCAGACCATGTGTTGACTGATGCCTTGACACCCCTCCACCATACTGCCGCTTCCCCTTCGAGTAGCATCGGCAGTCCTCTGAGGGCGTGTTCGTCGCTGACGGCCGCACACTCCTTGTAAATTTGCACGGAGTCCAGGAACGCTTCCAGTACCTCAGCGTCATGGGTCGATCCATCGAACCGCGCAGTACACCGGGTGAAATTAGCACCGGCGGCGCTTCCGCTGCTGGAACTCTTCGATTGCGTAGGCATGACTGGGGTGGACGCCCTGAAGTCTCCGGTAGACGTCAACAGAGAGTTGATGAGGCTTCTGTTGGCTTCTGCTTGCGCACGCGTGATGGTTACCATCAGCGTGGATATAAACTGTTCTGTGGGGGGCTGGAACGCTGGTACTTGTGTCGGCCTCGTGCCGGCACTCGTAGATTCTTCAGCACGGCCGCAATCGCGCTCGCCGCTGCTGGACTCACCCTCTTCCGGAGTGACCACACCCTCGTCTTCTCCTCGTTGTTGCCGGAGCGCTTCTTTTCTTGTTATCGGCATCTTTATAAGAGCAGCAATAACGAAAACAAAGAATGTCCGTGCCTCTTCCAACCAAGGTAGGTATGTATGGGTACGTGTGGATCACAGTTCGTCACAACATCACAACATAACACAGTTTGTCTTTGTTACTACATAGGTTCGGCCTCTAGTATGGGCGCCAGTTTAATGTACAATTATCCTTTTAGGGGGTTATTTGTCATCAAAACACAATGTAAACAGAAACTATGAAATATAATTAGAGTAAAAAAACAAACACATAAAGTACACAAAAATTAAATGAGATGAACGTACATCGCGAACGTGAAAATCGTGGAGGATGGAGGAACGTGCACATCCGTCACTGATCGCGGGTCCACTGCTTACTCTGCTGACCACCAGTATGGGCGCGTCGGGTGATCAAAAGTCCGACCGCCGTATAAACAAAGGGTGGAATGTTTATACGACAAATCCCGCGCTACAATAGTCAAATATTGATCTTTCTACGTTGTTTATCAGAGTCAATGAATTGTAGAAAATTTCTATCGCCTACACTATCGCAGAGGCCGTAGGCAATGGCTTGGTTGCCTACTATTTTAATATATTATGTATATTAACATACGTTATGTAACCGTCTCGCCTGCTACACCTGGACTTTCCATCTTCATGCCTCTGTTTGGCGAACCGACTTGCGGTACCATTTTGGGTAACTGCCTAGGTGGTGTTGAAGTTGTTATGGGCAAAGGTAACCACTTAACATCATGTGGGCCTTTAGCTCGTTTCACCATCCTATACTATATTTTTTTTAAATATATATATGAGTAAGCAGAAGTGTAGCTGTTGTTCATTCATAGTTGGCCAGTAGCAGGTGGCGAGCCTGTCGTACGTTACCGATCCCAAGGCCAAGGGAATTTTCTTGTATACAGAAAAATCTGATGATCGAACCAATGTCTATAGGGCCGCAGATCACACAAACGGCCAAAAGAGTGATATAAGTGATGAATGAGTTTCATCAATGTTCTATTCAAAATGTTCGTATAATTACAACTAATACTGTTCTTCAAAAACCAAAAGACTATCATTCCCTTCAATATTTATGTGTGTATAGTTAATGTTTATAAACAACTGAATACATAACGATGTGAACCAGTTCATTGATTTATTGCCGAAGCCCCAGGAAACGATCGTCAAATGTTACGAGCTGATATATTTAAAATTGTATCGTGTCATAAAATCAACATAAAAGTAATATTTGTTGTGTGCTGTAAGGTGCATGTCTCACAGACAGCGTTTATGTGTATGTATAATAAGCTCCACCATTCCTCTTCTTACCTTAATTTTTAAAAGAGCTCATCTCTTGTCCGTTGAGATATCGCTACTCTGCTCTCTGTCTTTGCGCCTGCATCTGCATCTGCTTTCCTTTTAATACGACTCGATTTTTTTTGTGAACAAGTTTTAAATAGATGTGATAAAGTGCAAGTCACACTTTCATCACTTGTTCACAAAACTTTTGGTTTGCCTTTACTGTCTAGCCATAAAACAAAATACTTACGTGTTACATATCTTAACAAAGATTTTTCAAAACTCTGTAAAAAATCTAATCCTTTCGCATTTAATCCGACATAGGTAATTTGACGACGTCTGTGATCTAGTAGCTCGAGTGTCAGACTGCTGATCACGAGGTCGTGGGTTCGATTCCCACAGGACACAAATATTTGTGTGATGAACATAAGTGTTTTTGTTGGGCTGGGTGTTTCTTATATATTATAAGTATATATTTACAAAAAATAGTATAGTAGTATAGTATAACGGGCTGGTTTCCGCAACTCCACGATCAAGCGTGTATTTTGCGTACAAAAATAAAATAAAAAATAGTATAGTATAAAAAAAATGTATATAAGTATTGTTAGAATGCCTATGTTATTCAATTTGTTTTGAATTATTTTATGATTTAATTTAACGTTTTTGTGCTGTATTAATTTGTTTTATATTCATTTCTATTTCCAATAATATCCGAGTCAAATTAATTATTTCCAAATGTTATAATGAATAATAATGATATTTATTTGTTTTTGATACCTACTTAATTTTTATAATACCTTTCCAAGATTTTTAATTAAAAAGGAATATTCTTAAAAATGAATTAAGGAACGTGTATTGACTCGATTTTGCTGATCTATAAAAGATCTGTGGTTTTGATTAGTGGGGGCATTCAGATTGTTGCAACGGTCAGTATTGATGTAACCTTTGTAGTATTTTCTGTGAATTATAGAAATCCTTGATTTCCAATAGTTGTGAATTGAGTTTAAATTGTTATATATTAACGCCATATGTTAAAGTGACTAACATGAAAAATACAGAGTTCTCTCGTGGTGGAAAGTGAATATGACTTTTATTTACCTTCTGTATAACTTTTTTGCCACCGATATGCAGACATTAGTTTATTGTAAAAAGTGTTGTCTAACAAATCAGAAGTGGGATCACTACGCGCCGTTCTCGGTCGAGTATTATGAATCAGAAGATCAAAGACGCGGCACAGGTCCGTTTTACGAATGGAATCGTTTTCTCGAGGAGAGCGAAGGAATTACAAGGAACCAGGTGAGTTTGGAATTAAAATTTACATAAAGAAATCTTAATACACGAGTGATCGGTATCAGTCATACATACATTTGTGGATGAAAAACTTATGATAAAACAATAATCAAAGTAGTTGTTCTCTCTTGTTGAAAGAGTATGCGAAGCGAGTAGGTATTCCGATTAAAGCAAAAAGTTCAAATACCTAGTGAGCTGAGTTAGCGTTAATAATACCTACATTAATATTTTTATATATTTCATAAGAATGAAATTTCTATGTGTTTTACCATAACCAGGACAATATCAAAAACAGTTTTAATATTTAAATTATGGAATCCAGGAGTTTTGTATGTTGATATATTTGCCAGGTCACTTCTCACAGAAGGGACATTTTTTTTTATCATGCTCACCTGTATGTTCAATGCATAGAATTTAGAAGATCTGAGGTTCAATGGATAATATCAGTGGGTTCAGAGAATCGCTTGAACCTTTTTCACAATGGAGTCTAAATGTCTAAAAATGCATAACTATCTGTTTTGTTCAAATGAATCAAGTGGTTTAGAAGTTATGATGCTGTGAGGTTTCTCCCGCACGCACGCGTTTGTCGTGGCTCGTGGCACGTCACTCCACGACGCGCTCGCTGTCCTTTTAGTTTATTATGTACCTGCCTACCTAGTTCGGGCATTTTAGCACAACAAAATATTTTTGCAATGTGATTTACACATTATGAGAGTTTTAAAATGTAGCACTAGCCCGTAGAACGCAGGCATGCAACGGAGTGAGCCTGGAGATATGTAGTGGCGTCATAGCGGCCAGCGCTGGCCCCGCGACGCACATTTAACTGAGAGGAACAATGTTTCGAAAACTAGTTGACGAATCGGAGTGATTTTAGCATAGTATATCTTTATTTTTTGGTGAGCTGCGCTGAATAGCTTAATTCGTTGATATGCTCCATTGGTTATTCGTCGGTTTTAAATTTTCTTTATATTTTAATATTATTACGGAAAGTTTGGTGGTTTGTAGCCAGCATTTGAACAATATGATGAGGTCAGATTGAATATTCAAACAATTTAGTAAAACTTGTGGATTATCAAAATACTTCTTATATACCTACTGTATTGTCTAGTAGGTACCCATAGTACAGGCTCTACTTGGCTTGGGATAGAATGGTGATGCGTAAGATGTCCCAAAAATATTTATGTATTTTTATTTTATATGTATTTTGAGTCAGTGACTTAGATGGGTTGTGCAGTGTGCACAGATTTTTTTATGGCTTATGAGTATGAGGTACGTAGTACGTCATCCATATTACTTGTTAATTTAGTTCACTACGATAATACTTGTTAAATGTTGTGTGGTGGTTATGTGCCAGGTTGGCGTATGAGGTTATGTTTGATGTTGGGTGTGGATGGTGTGCGTTTGAACGCATAGGCATAGACAAAAGCATTGAGAGTGAAAGAAATGAAAAGGACAAACATTATTATAACAAGAACTTGTTACAAATGAGAAGCTAATGATAAGAAATATGTTTAGAGAACTCTTGGAGTGTGCTCATGATTGGGTTCTATGGGAAAGGAAGCGAGGCTGTTTACATCTCATTCCAAAGATTGCTATGCCCTTTCATACTTTCCATATGTTACAAATGAGAAGCTAATGTTATGAAATATGTTTAGAGAACTCTTGGAGTGTGCTCATGATTGGGATCTATGGGAAAGGAAGCGAGGCTGTTTACATCGCATTCCAAAGATTGCTATGCCCTTTCATACTTTCCATATCGACCATTGGAGTCTGATTTTCACAACTAATGAATGAACCCATATGATTATGTGTTATATGTTATGATTTGTTCTTGCTGTTGTCCGAGCAACTGGAGTCGAGCAATCATGGGTGCCTGTGATTGGGTCAGTTTAGAGTGGGAACAATTTAAATTTATGGATGCTCTCTCACTCAAAATTTATCGTTTTAAAAAGATATTTAAAATACAAAATCAAATATTTCTGTCGGGGTTTTGAAGGATTATTTTGGTACGGGTGTGCCGACACGTTACATATGATCAGGGTATGTACAAAATCTTATACAGGTATAAAATTTAAATGACTGAAATTGATATATGACATTGGAATGGGTTAGAAGAATGGAAATTTGCCTTACCACGGTTTTGTATTCGCTTGCTCCTCAAAATTGGGGTGATGACGAGCGTTTGTGTGATGACAGATTGGTTCAGATTCAATGCCATGTTGAGTAATATTAAGGAACAAGAGGGTCACCATCAGACCGTTTCGGATCTATTTGGCCGTAAACTCACTAGAAAGACCCCCCATCTTATACATGGGATGGATATTGAGGAAAGTACAGATTATTTAACTATTTTTATATTTTTATTTCCATTAAAAAATACATGCATTTGGCCGATACAATGTAGAACATAAACCAGTTTAGGTTTTTCTTGAGGTTTTTCTGTACACCGCTTGGTCCGTCGACATTTATTAGAACAGGATGCGAGCGGTCAATCGAATAATGTTACTAAAATAAGATAATGAGGTTGCAAAATATGTTGACGAACCGCAAGATAGACAAGAATTCTTAAGATATCGTATTATTGATTGTGTGTGTAATGGACTAATTATGAAAGGTACGTCTGTATACAAAGGGATGTATGTATGCAGTGGTCAAAATGTAAATTTGGTTATATTTTGGCGGGAATGGGACTGCCAATTCATCAGAGAAAGAAATAAGTGAAAATTAAGTTACATGACTGAAGAATGAATGAATTAAGTTGACTGCCTCGTTGGTCTAGTGGTTGCAGGCGCGACTGCTGAGCGTGGGGTCCTGGGTTCGATTCCCGGGTCGGGCAAAGTGTTATTTGGTTTTTATCATTTGGAAATTCTCAGTAGCGGCCCGGAGTCGGGATTTGTACCCGGTCAATGGCAATAGACTCGCCCCCTGTTGCATGGGACTATGACATAACTGGCGAAATGTGGGTGTACTATTACGCCTCTGCCTGCCCCTTCGGGGAGGTACAGGCGTGATGTTATGTTATGTGTGTGTTATGTTAAGTTACATGAAGTACTTAAACAAATCGTAACGAACAGTAAACATATGTTTGTGCTTTTCTTTTATTATGTTGCGTGTAGTGTAAGATGCAGATACATGATATTCCGTATGATTATTATTGCTTACATTCACATGTATTATCAAATACTAATGCACAAGGTATGCTATGTATAATATAAATGATGCATAAGGTGTGCTATGTATAATGTATACGTTACACAAGGTATAATGTGTGAGATGCACAAGATATATCAGGTTGTAGGCAAAAAGTGTGCTATATACTAATATGCAATACACAAGGTGTGTTATGTAGTATAAGACGCACAAGGTGTAGGTACGGGCCAGTTAGCTTCGTACATTTGCAAAAGTACCTAAGTATATGTTGTTGATGTGTTATTTGGAGTTTTAAATCTTCTAGTAGTTAGTTGAGTACACAGAGTAGTACATTTCACAGTAAGTTAATAGTTAAAAGGTACACACAATAAAAAAGGGTGACGATTCTTTCTCCAAGTGTCAGTTAGACGAGTATCGACGTATGATTGGTATCTAATTATTAAAATTATTGTATATAATTATGACTAAGGCAACGCAAGACCGAAAAAGGCTTGCTGCGTGCGTAAAAATATATATGGTGGTGAGACTGTACACAAGGTGTGCTATGTATAATATATACGACTCGCAATGTGAGCAATGTATGATGTATTAGATTCACAAGATGTGGTGTGGATGAATGATCATAGTGTGCGATATACAATGTGCAATGCGCAAGGCGTGCTATGCAAAAAGTACAAGATGCACAAAGTGTGCTATGTAAATTGTGTGTGACACACAAGGTGTCCGATGTTGTATGTACAAAGTAATCGATAGAAAAATGTTCAATGCGTAAGGTTTGCTATGGAAAAAGTATTAGATGCAAGTGTGATGTATAATTAATATGATGCAAAGGGTTTGCAATGTTGTATGCACAAAGTGTGCTATATAAAAATAAACTATGCACAAGGTGTGCTATGTATGAGTTGCACTAGGTGTGCTAGGTTGTAAAAGTGTGCGATACACAAATAAAAGCAAAGCGCAAGGTTTGCTTTTATATGTATGTATAAAGTATGAAATCCACAAGGTGTGCGAGTCCTAGTCCTAATGCACAAGGTGTGCGAGTCCTAGTCCTAATGCACAAGGTGTGCGAGTCCAGTCCTAATGCACAAGGTGTGCTAGTCCTAGTTTTAATGCACAAGGTGTGCGAGTCCTAGTCCTAATGCACAAGGTGTGCGATTCCTAATGCACAAGGTGTGCAAGCCTTAATGCACAAGGTGTGTGAATCTTACTGTACAAGGTGTGCGTGTCTAAATGCACAATGTGTGGGAGTCCTAATGCACAAGGAGTGTGAGGTCTAATGCACAAGGTGTGTGAGGTCTAATGCACAAGATGTGCGAGGTCTCATGCAAAGTGTGCGAAGATTAGTCAATGAAATGCGCAATGCGCGCAAAGTGTAAAGTGTGGTGAAATGTGTTCAAAAGTGTATTTTGTAAGATGTGATACATGGTGTGAAATTACGTAATTGATTGTTGTTTAGCGAGTGCGAGGTTAATGCACAAAGTGTGCAAAGTTTAATGCACAAAGTGTGTATAAAATGCGCAATGTGTAATTTGTCATAGTATCTGAAATCTGTTATAAATGTGGAATAGGTGATACATTACATGCTGTCATCATCATCATCATCAACTCAGCCTATCGCAGTCCACTGCTGGACATAGGCCTCTCCCATTAGATGCTATAAAATTATGTAATTGATTTTTTATAATTTTATTATGCACAAGGCAATGTGTTATTGAAAAGCTAATTGAATAATTATTTACCAACGTAACAATAAAATTGTTAAGATAATATTCATATAGAAAATAAAAAGTAATTACTAAAATAAGTAGTTCATTCTTATAATAGGTATAGTAGCCGGCAAATAGCTTGAACAATGATGGTACCACTGGCGTGGCGTCACTGCGCATGTTAATGTGGGGTATTTGCCGCGCACTGTACACGAGGACGTGTACTTATTATCAGGATGGACGAGCTGTTAGAATGCCTATGTTATTCAATTTGTTTTGAATTATTTTATGATTTAATTTAACGTTTTTGTGCTGTATTAATTTGTTTTATATTCATTTCTATTTCCAATAATATCCGAGTCAAATTAATTATTTCCAAATGTTATAATGAATAATAATGATATTTATTTGTTTTTGATACCTACTTAATTTTTATAATACCTTTCCAAGATTTTTAATTAAAAAGGAATATTCTTAAAAATGAATTAAGGAACGTGTATTGACTCGATTTTGCTGATCTATAAAAGATCTGTGGTTTTGATTAGTGGGGGCATTCAGATTGTTGCAACGGTCAGTATTGATGTAACCTTTGTAGTATTTTCTGTGAATTATAGAAATCCTTGATTTCCAATAGTTGTGAATTGAGTTTAAATTGTTATATATTAACGCCATATGTTAAAGTGACTAACATGAAAAATACAGAGTTCTCTCGTGGTGGAAAGTGAATATGACTTTTATTTACCTTCTGTATAACTTTTTTGCCACCGATATGCAGACATTAGTTTATTGTAAAAAGTGTTGTCTAACAGTATTATATCCATTGTATAAAAAAAAATGCCAGGTTAAGAGTTCTCTAAACCGACGAGCATGCATGACAAGGTTAATGGACGTAGATGAAGCGAAAGAGGTGTGTCAGGATCGTAGCAGGTGGAAATCCATAGTCTCTGCCTACCCCAATGGAAAACAGGCGTGATAATATGTATGTATGTATGTATCCATTGTATAGTAAGTACCCATAGCACAATAGCTGCTTAGTTTGGGACTAGATGGTGCTGTGTAAAAAAAATCCCAAAAATATTTATTTATTTATTTAATTCTGACGCATCCTCTATGTTATACTTACCAACCTTACCAATAAACTTTAGTTATTGAGGAAGTAATTGTTTAGCTTCCTCAACGTAATGATCTACTTAATTTATTAGTAATAGATTTGGCAGTAAAATCCCAACATAAACTTCGGCTATTTTGGCTTTACGAAGTATTGGAATATTATTATGTACTACGAATTATATCCTTTTGAAATATTTTGTAATCACAATGTACGAAAACATTATTTCTTTATTGTTATTATTATGCTGGATGATCGGAACATTTATGACAGCGTATTTTTATAGTCGTCTTTATCTAACTATGAAACCAAAGCCTTATATTAAAACGATTTTAAAATTACTCGTTAATCAGTTACTGTTAACATTGAACCAAAGCCGGCGGCTAAAAATCGATCCACATAATGAACTAGTTTCATAACATTGTAACTAGGTATGTTGAAACAAGTAACGTGGTTTAAACAATATTTAAAATCAAAATGTTATTACAAAACTCACCCAAGGGAACTAAAGTTGTGTCTAGACCAATAAATAGCACTGTGCTTTGTATTTTCAATTTCTTTTACTGTTTATTGTTTTTACAGTATTATAGCTGACATTTGAAAGCCAGATGCTAGTCCATGTAAAAATGCAGTCTAGCTGCAAAAATAGCTGTCTCTAATATTCAACAAAGGATTTTAACACCAATTCTCAGGGTAACAGTGACCATAATTTCAAATTTTTGCGGTCGATCTATGGTTACGGTACGGTCACTTTGCAAATTATTGCTATTGTTGTTAACAAAGTCTATTATAGAATTATAATGTGCATTGAAGAAATAAAGCTGATTCTGAAATACATTATAGAATAAATAATATATAGACAAAAATAACTTGTAAGGATCATCATCATCAACTCAGCCTATCGCAGTCCACTGCTGGATATACTTGGGAGAGGCCTATGTCCAGCAGTGAACTTGTAAGGATGCTGCAGATAAAATGTTCCATTTTATTTCAGCTGAAATAGAAAAAGTTGTGTTACTTTAATACAACAAGCTCTGCTTAGTTTGGGACTAGATAGATGGTGCTGTGTAAAAATGTCCTAAAAATATTTATTTTATTTGATTTTAATGTTGATTGTAAAAAACCGGCCAAGTGCGAGTTGGACTCACGCAAGGGTTCCGTGCCATCCATCGACCTAATGCCCCGTATAAACTGACATTTAATTTACGAGAGTTCATGAAAACGCCCAGTGCGCGAAATATGAATTTTTGCATTTCTTTCTTACGCATATACCACCACATGTCTATGTTTGCCATAATTTTGGTATTTTTTGCTAAACTGCATAGTATGCACTAATAATAATTAGACCAAATTTGACGCTGGTATGTAGTACCGTTTTGAAGATAGAGTAGGAACAAAACCATTTAAAAAATGCATGTTTTTCATGGACGAACGGATGGACAACGTAGCGAGAGTAATAAGATCCCTTTGGCACCCTTTGGGTACGGAACCCTAAAATTAAGAAGAAAAAAAAATGATGAAATGCACATGTTAGAAAGTGCAAGAACCATTTCCTTACCCATTTGATGAGCTTTAGATTCTGGTTCTATTTACAAATGTCCAGAACAAATCAGTGAATAATAAACAGCTGACTCTGGTTCTCAAATGATTCCATTGATGTTACAATTGTCAAGTGATGTAACTTGGAGATGTCGTAACATGAAATCACATAGACGATGTCCAATTTTGGGAACGCAACGTGTAATTTATTTCACTAGTCACGGAACAATCGAATCATTCTGCTTATGTCTACTTACTTTCTATTACATAAGTTGCTTAACGATACTAACAATATTTGGGAAACTTTTGAAGTGAAGATAAGTATTTATTTTTTGGTAGCGTTAACTCTAGTTTCCTTTCATTCTTAGACTTAGGGTTCCGTACTCGAAGGTTGCCAAACGGGACCCTATTACTCTCGCTACGCTGTCCGTCCGTCCATCCGTCCGTCCGTCCGTCCGTCTGTCTGTCACAGGGCTGTATCTTTGCAACAGTAATAGATAACCAGTCTGTCACAGGGCTGTATCTTTGTAACGGTATGAGATGACTAGTTGAAATTTTCACAGTATGTGTTACTATGATGTATATCACGACAAATACTAAAAACATAAAAAAGTATAAAACCAAAGGGCGTCCGTCCCCATACAAGACACCTCGAAAAACATGCTTTTTTTCATCGTTTTGAATCAGTTTCTATGGGGTCGATGGGTGGTACCAAACCCTTACTGCGTGAGTCCGACTCACACTTAGCCGGTTTTTTTTACTCATCGCATGGAATAAATTTACAGTTTATATGACGATATCATCTTCAATATTTTTTTCTTACGACTATGGTCCATATCATCGTTGTCGATAATATTTACTTTGTTAATATCAAATTTTTTAAGAAGTTCAAAATTCTTTGTTTATGTTTACAGAATACTGAACTATTTACGGGGCTTGTCGCGCACAATAAAATCAAAACATAACAAACATTTTGACTAATCTCGACGTTTCGGCCAAGTTGCATTGGCCGTGGTCACGAGCAGACTGAAGTATGCGGGTGTCATTGTCTTGAGCGGCGGGTGTTTTCTCGAACTACCCGCGGTTGGTTTTTCGTAACGTCGCTGTCCGTAACAAGATATGCTGAATCACGACACACAATGCTGACAGTTTCGGCGGACATACATGTAGACATACCACGACGCGAACACTTCTCGATTACCGGATTCCACGAGGAGGTAAATATAGTTCAATATGAGTGAAATTCGCGAAAGTTTAAAAACTTCTATGTTTACAGAATATTGATTACCTTTGCCATACAGACGAAATTCAATTACAAACTGAAATAAAAACAAAATATCAACTGAACATTCCAATAGCAAATGTGGCAGCTGCATCTTAAATTGCTCCTACCAAAAATTAGATCGCGAATAGATTTGTGAGTTCTAACGGAACATAATCGAGTGAAAATGGACTAACAGACAAAGTATTATCACGTAACGATAACAAGAGAGTTATGTCTATTATTAAGGTTCCCCGTTACAGACAAATAGAAGGTCACCTTCATTTTGAGCACAAAATTACGCGCAAGTTCAATAGATTTGTATCATTGAACGCGTAATTATGAGTTACTGATCGCTGTTTAGGCAAATTTGTTTTAAAAAGCTAGTAGTTTTTAGAAAGCTAAGAAAATTACTAAGTACATTGTTATTTTAGATTTAGAGACAAAAAAATCTGTAAAAGAGTTTGAAATTCAAATGAATAGCGTCAGACAAGTGAAAGACAAGGTCGTAATAAAACTGAAGAACATAATGAATACGAATTCTTTAAAAAAGCGAACTTCATTAACCATTCGCATAATTAAAACTTTTCATCGAAAAAACATTCTGAAGCAATCAGTGAGTTTTTAATCGTCTCGAAATGAAGGGTTGTGAAGGTGAATAAAGCAAAAAGTTTGAAAAAGGTAAAAAGTGGTTTCGTTCCAATGGCCACCAACACTGTGGGTGGACTATACTTGTCAATCATCGTAGCTTTGACCCCGCATATTGCAATCTCCATAGTAGACTACATGTTTTTCAGTTACCGCTCAGTACCGCTTTTTATCACGAATATTGATTGTTTGCTGTTTTTACACTAACAATTTCTTGTCTGTAATTTAATAAATAATCTTGTCTAAAGGTAGAGCAGGTGGCCGTAATTGATTTTTGGATGAGACGTTTTGCGAACAACTTGGTTAATATAAGAAAATGTAATAAGAATGCCTGGAATAAAACTGTAATCTAGATCTGCAATTTGGGACGAGCTGTCCAGTTTTAAGGTTTTATTTTTTACTTTAGTGACGATATTTCTAGAGCTGGTTTTGGTTAGTATTTTTAAAAGCCTCAATTAACCCAGTCCAATTTGGTTTCCTAGGAACGTCCATTACCGTAATTTTAGTAAACATCAGATCTCGAAAAGGTTCTCAACAAAATTGAAATTGACTTGATTTTATGAAGTCATCGTAACGTAATTATAGTTTTTCTGATTTTATGATTAATGTTGCTCATCTTGAATCAAAACACACGTCAAGAACCCCCATGTTTAGGCCCAGAGCATCAGTTTTTATTGTATAACCGGGGGTCGTGGCCCGATAGCCCGATAGTTAAGAGATTGTGGAACAATCGAGTGCCGTTCGTGAGAACAGTATGCGCCCACTTCAAGCTAATGCATCTAAACTATAGGACGCTTTCAACAAATAGAGTAAAAGCCGCATCACGATGTCGTTTAGACTCAAGAACGTAGAATGTATACACTTCGATACAAGTCCTGTATGGCTTTACTGCCGCTACCAATTTCATGATGTAGCCATGAAAGATGATGTTATAAATTATTGTAATGAAAGAGCAATCTAAAATAAACTTGGGTTTGAATACACAACTAAAGAGTATGCGTGCGGACGTAGAAGGAATGAGTATAATGAGTGATCCATTTATAGAACTGGGAAGCGAAGCTCGGTCTATATTAATCACAATATTAATTGTATGAAGTAATGTTTCAGTGTGATAGATAACAAGCTTCTTTTTGTTTGTTTTCATCACAACTAGAAGTGGGCGTTTAAATGAAAAGCGATTAAAAAGTCTAATTTTATAAAAAAGCGTATAAAAAATTTGTTTAAACTTTTTGTCAACCAATCTTATGCTTTCAATACTATGATTGAAAGGTAAGTTTATTTAAATAAGAATAAGACTCAATTTCTAAATTGACTGGTGGTTTGATTACCGTCTAAATTAAGTTTTATTCGTTTACGTAAAATTTGCTTCTTGAAAGCCAACGATCTCTATGTACTTGTAAACATATATTTGGATGTTGAAAGCACTTTTTTGTTTGGTTGGTTATTGACGTATCGTTTAATTTTTTTTGACCTTAATTGATTAATTTGCTTCGCTTTAGCGCTTAGTGTATCTTTCCTTGGCAACACAGACAGTATGCAATATAGACTAAGTGCTGCGAACAACCATAGTGAAGCCAACAAAAACCGTGCTCCTTCATGTACAAACAGTGCTCACGTACACACCATGCACCTGAAGGATATTTGTTTTCGCGATGCTTACTGGAAGATGCCACGACATGTGAACTGAGAGGGGTGAGCACGGTTTGAGGTGCAAGTGTGTACGTGAGCGCTGATTTGTACATGGAGGAGCACGGTTTTATTGACTTCACTATGATTGTTCGCCGCACTTCGTCTATATTTTTTACTATGTCTGGGGTTGGCAACGAGTGAATATGTTTTTGAATTTTCTCCTCGGTAATTACGCGACAGTTGTAGTTTGTTTGTACAGTTTTTAGTGAACTTTGTAAATATTATATAAATAAAATACCTACTGTTATTGTAGACGTAGAATATTTTTTTTAAGTGAAAAACAATAGCGCCAAAAGCGTAAAAAAGTCGTTGGCAGAAAAAAGCGCAACGTTTATACGCGCTCACGATTTTAAGTAGTTTTTCCCAACTCTTATCACATCGTCCTCTGCTGGAAATGGTCCTTCCATCGACTGATAAAATAAGCAATATGACATGATAATTATTATAATATATCCAGAATAGATGAACTTATAGACATGGTATGTCTTTGTTAAGCTACATTGTATGGTCAAGCGTATAGTGTTGATATAAACCAATATAACCACCAATATTCCGTTGACCTTCGAGAAGTTAGGGTGGCCAATATTCATATTATTGGCCACACGGCCAATCCTTGTGTTACTTTTTCGTTGCGCAAATAAAAAAGAAATACCATCCAGTAACTAAGATAAATCAGTAAATCTTATTTTATATCGATTTAATAGTTTAGCAATTGATTTTATTTTGACAACTTTTCAGCGCTCGTCACATTTTGTGAAAGTAAAATAGAGCTACAAAATCGAATTTAAAGATTTATTGGCAGTTTCTTATTTTGCTTATCCGAACAAAAAGTTACTCCACTTTCTTCAAAACTCACGACATTTGAAATCTAGGCATTCAGCTAACTTTTTGTCAGTATTTTGTACAAATTTAAAGAAACTTTTACCGGAAGAGTTTTATTAAAAAAAACTTTGTCGACTATTTCACTATTACTTATTGTGTTCTAAAATTTAATTTTAAGTCCTTCAATAGGTCGCATAGCATTTTTTGTTACTTCTGCCCCCCTAGCCAAGTTGACAATCTACTCAATCGTCAATCGTCAACGCTAATAGAAAACGATCAAAATGTATGGGAATGACATATCTGAACGAATGATTTTTTCGTTGAGATATGTCATTCCCATACATTTTGATTGTTTTCTATTAGCGTTGACGATTGTAGATTGTGTAGATTGTCAACTTGGCTAGGGGGGCATCTGCCCCCATCTATCTAGCTATATAATGTAAAAATAGCTGTATAATGTAAATCTTGGTATAAAATTACTATGGGAATATTAATATTGAGTTAACATTTTAAAACTAGGAAGAGGCTCTTTAAAAGAGAAAGCAATGAAGTAACTACGTAAATGCTAAATCAATTAACATTAATAATCCAATCAGTCACACGCTTATCACGCAAAGGCCATTTTATTGTGTTAAATAACTTCTGTATTTATATAATTATGTTTGCATTTTATGAGCCTTTATTGTCCCACTGCAAGGCAAAGGCATCCTTTCCTTTCTTTTACTTTTCGCAGTCTTTAGCATTAATACTTTATGTTTATTCTGTTACTACAGACTTTTAAGAGTAAAAGCAGGCCTGGCCCAGCAATGTGTTTCCCCAGGGTACAGACATAGTCAAAAATATAGACGAAGTGCTGCTAACAATCATAGTGAAGCAAAAAAAAAAAACCGTGCTCCTTCATGTACAACCAGCGCTAACGCACACACATGCTGACTTGACCTTTTTTTTTTTTTTTTTTTGGTTTTCGAGTGGAAATCCTCATGGATACCCTCCGTCTGGGGAGGGCGGAGGGTTATGTCGGACTCTTACCGACTAAAACCACACGGTGGCCATCCTCTGCACAAAATAGAGGAGCTCCGGGAACTCCAGTGGACCGCGCCGGTGCCCCTCCAGTGCTACGCCTTTGGCACGTCCCGGGGAAACAACAAGGTTTCCCCAACAGCAGCACGTGACCACCACGTGCTGCTGTCCTCCCCAGGGTCGCTTAATAGATGCCTCGAGTCCCCCTACTCTTGGCACCCACGATCCCGAAGGTCCCCCACCATCATTTGGTGGTAGTCTCAGAAACAAAATCTAAAATAAGTTGTAACTAACATTACAATAAATCATTCGTTTTATATTTGTCAAGTTTGTGAAAGTCAGTTAAAATCAAAAATATTTAACTTAATTTTTGAGCCCCCATTGCGGCAAAACCGTTTTACGTAAACGGTACGCAACGGTAAACCTACACAATATTTATTTCTTCTCACCTCTTTATATTTTTGAAAATGATTTCATCTATCAAGATGTTGCAGTATATTAGTGGTTATAAATTTTCGAGTGTGCGGTTTCGGTTTTAAACTGACTGACAGTATTTCAGTTGATGTTGCAGTATCATCAACTCAGCCTATCGCAGTCCACTGCTGGACATAAACCTCTCCCAAGTTGCGCCACAAAACTCGGTCATTTGCTTTCTGCATCCAGTCCCCCCCAGCTACTTTAATCAGGTCGTCGGTCCACCTGGCTGGGGGGCGCCCTATACGCTGCGTTTGCCAATTCGCACTCTCCACTCAAGGACTCGTCTGGTCCAATGGCCATCGGTCCTTCGATAGACATGGCCAGCCCACTGCCCCTTCAGCTTACTTATCCTACAAGCTATGTCAGTCACTCATCTTCTGGCTGAGTAGCTTACGGTACCGAGATGTGGACACTGACAGTTTGGCTAGTCCACAAATTGAAAGTCGCTCAGAGAGCTATATGGAGCAAGATATGATTGGATTTTCTTTGAAGGATAAAATCCGTATCGAGACTATCCGGAGATGTTGCAGTATAATGGGAATTAATTTCAGTACCTTTGTTTTGCATGTAGGCGGCAGATGACGAATTACTATTCAATTTAAATTTGTGCTCAAGAGCAATTGCTTAAGGTAATTCGTTACTACTGAACTTCATCGAGAACATTATATTTAAAAAGATATCGATAATGCAACGCAGTTTGATATAATCAGTAACAACTTCCTCACCACCTCAGCCTAGTATAGTAGTATAGTATAACGGGCTGGTTTCCGCAACTCCACGTCCAAGCGTGTATTTTGCGTACGGTTTACACCTCGGCCTATCGCGGTATCTGCTTCCTTACGAACTCAAGTTGGTCGCTGCAAGGATAATCTAGCTAGGTGGGGTTTCATAGACGCAAGTAAAACCCTTTATACTCGTATTCTCATGGGTGTCGTAAAAGGCGACTAAGGGATTCACTAGAGGATGGGCAGCATCGTTCTCTGAGTATTTAACCAACCAACTGCAATCGCCAACCCACCTGCCAAGCGTGGCGATTATGGTATATTCCCCCAAACTGCTTGGGCAGGCCTGTGTCCAGCAGTGGGCGTCTTTCGGCTGAGGTGATGATGATGATGAAGTAAAACCGGGTGCGAGTACTACTACTCTCGTGTCGACATGAGGTACATAATGATAAATTGATAATAGCTCATGTCGTGGGGAAAAGATTAGTTAGTCAGCAGGTTGGTAGCGGGGCCGACTGCGGAGCTCCCACGCAAAGCAAGTCTCACTTGCTTGCATGCCCGCTGTGCCCCGCCTGCTCCTGTCAAGACTCCAAGATACAGGCTACAAATAGGGAAATAGAGTGAACCAGCACTTTCTGGTCAAATTTCATCTAAGTCAAAGCCATTGACACGATAAGAAGAAGACTCCATGTCCACTGCTGGACATAGGCCTCTCCCAAGTTTCGTCACAAATCTCGGTCCTCCACCTTTCGCATGCAGTCCTCCCAGCTATCTTTAGGTCATCATCGTCATCAGCCCATCACTGTCCCAATGCTGGGCATGGGTCTCTTCTCAGAATGAGAATATCTTCAGGTCATACAAGTTCCTAATTAAACTATACTGAACGATTTAGAATGCATTAGCAATTCTATAAATAAACAATAACCTATTTTTAAAAGAGTATATCTATGGAGTTTCTTGCCGGTTCTTCTCCATAGGACCCACAATTTGGAACCGTGCAACTAGAGCCTGACGTTTCAAATGTGCCTGTAATTAGGTTTATTTAAAATAAAAAATATTTGATTTTGATTTTTGATTTTGATTTTTAAAGGGGATGATTGGACTCATCAATTTGAACAACTATTACTGTGGGACCAAACCTGAAATCGCAAAAAAACCACTGTTCCCTACATTTGAGTTCAAAGAAATCGACAAATGTAGGGATCAGCTGTTGTTTTTTTTGCGATTTCAGGGTTGATCTCATAGTAAAAGTTGTACAAATTGATGAGTACAATCATCCCTTAAAGAATTGCTAATGACTTCAACAATATCTAGTATAGGCAATGATAGTAATATATAAGTCTATGAGTATAGGTATCTAACTACGTAACCTTCAAGATCTGTAAAAAATTTGAAAGATGGCTCTGGAGTATGGAATCATAAATAGATACGCAACGACGCATACATGTATTTTTTCTGATTTCAATGCAAAGATAGGGTGCCAAACAGGAGGAGGTAGGAGTCTAAGCTAACTTTTTGGCGATAAAGGTTAGTCATTTTTCATAATACTGCCGGGAGATACAGACATAAAAAAAAATATAGACGAAGTACTGCGAACAATCATAATGAAGCCATCAAAACCAAGGTCCTCCGTGTACAAACCAGCGCTCACGAACACACATGTACCCCAAACCGTGCTCACCGCTCTTAGTACACATGTCGCGGCATCGTCCAGTAAGCATCGCGAAAACAAATATCCTTCAGGTGCATGGTGTGTACGTGAGCGCTGGTTTGTACACACGGCTACACATCAAGCTATACATTTCCAGTATAAGCTGATCTCGCATTGTATAGGTTTTCCTTACAACCCGAGGTCAGCCTTTACTGGTTTTGTACAGCTTGATGTGTAGCCGTGTGTACACAGAGGAGCACGGTTTTGTTGGCTTCACTATGATTGTTCGCAGCACTTCGTCTATATTTTTACTATGTCTGTGCCAGGAGAAGACTGTTGTAAATTCTTTGCCAGAAACCACACGGCCAATATCAAAGTCAAATGTGGCAAACAAGAATGTGGGTTTCATAACATAAATTACTCATATTTCTTAAGAAGTATGACCGCCATTGCGCAACATGACTTGATTTCTGTCCATCTTCTTTTTGACTTTAAAGTAGACACCATACGTCAAAAGTACGGTTTCAAAAGCGAGAAACCTTCGAGTGTCGGTGGTACTAAGGTCATGAATGCAGCGATATCGTTTGAACTTGAATGTCAGCGCGATTTGATACGACGCATCACAAAGACAGCTCGCTTCCTTTGTTGCTGTTATTAAATTATCTAATAATACGTACGGTTGAACAGAGCGGGCACCGTCGAGATTTAATACCAAAGGGTAGTAAGTAGTGTGTATATGAGTAGATGTATTAAACCTATGCGAGAAACTGATAAACACAACAACCCCCCACATACATACACAAGATACCAATATTTTTAGCTGTTTTTTTGTATTTTGTTTTTGTTATTTATAACTCATTGACCATTAAATTAATTCTGAACCGTGTCAACTATGTCTTCTGGACTGAAAGAGACTAGACCCCACGACACAGGGAATCCTAGTGTGAGGTCTAGGGCTTCAACCAATGTTATGTATATTTTTTGGCACAATAAAGATTTTTTTTTTTTTTTTTTAATTTTTTTTTTATTTTATATACGTAAGAATGAGGACAGAACAGATAATTTATAATAATACCTACATGGGCACCTGTTTATTTTTTGTTGATAATGGACGATATTATTAGAATATCTAGAACTCAATAATACACTAGGCCGCAAAAATAACGGGTCACTTAGAAAAACCGCGATATCTCCCAAAGTTATATACAGGGTGTCAGGGAAACGCTTCCGAAAACGAAGACAGGTGATAGTGCTGGTTATTACTGATACGAAACCATGAAAAAAAAAGCGATTCTTTTTATAGATTTTTTCATATTTTTTTTGCATTTTTCATTATGTATGAGTTTTATTTAACTGCCCAAAGCTGGTTATGTATGAAAAATGCAAAAAAATATATATAAAAAAATCAAAAAAAGAATTGCATTTATTTTTCGTGGTTTCGTATCAGTAATCACCAGCACCTATCTTCGTTTTCGGAAGCGTTCCCCTTACACCCAGTATAGTACAGTCGACTGTATGACAGTGGTAACAATTCAATTCGAAAACCGCCCTTACTGCTTACGAAATAAAGATGCAGCTAATGTCAAAGTTTTACCACCGACGTGCGGTCGACTGTACATAAATCGCTGGTATGAATAATATGTTATAAGCAGAGTAATTTTTATTATAAATCTCAAAAAAGTTTCATCTGTGCAAGTTACAGCTTAAAAAAAGAAATTCAGTATTTCAAAAAATAACAGAATTCAAAATTAGGATAATAATATTTTTTCGCTTTTGTTTCAAACCGAGCTGTCATTATAAACAATTTCTTGGATTGGTCACAGTATTCAGTGCAACATCATATCACTATATCACCTGAAGAATGTACACGAATTATTACCATGGTACAAAAAGGAAGAAGTCAGCGTAGTATTGCTGAACAGTAGGAATATCTTTATCTACGGCCCAAAAAGTACTCCAGCAATTTCAAGAGACTGGCATAAATATCAGAAGATCAGAAAATGGCAGGCCATGGTACACAGCTACACGAGAAGACCGAATTATCGTGAGCAATATGCTAAGAAATCGACATCTCGCGGCTGTTCAGAGGTCCGAAACAGGCTTCAAGAAATTCACCACAACAATGTGAGCTCTGACAGGATCCTGCGATGACTTCGTGAAGCTGATTTAAAGACTTATATAGCCTCGCCTGTTTGTGGTGGGCCAGGACCTGTCAGTGGGGGGTTGTGTGAATACCAAGGGTTCTCACGCCCCCGGCCTTAGGTAGTTGGAGGAACACCGTAGTGGTATTAGCCGATAAGAATCCGACGTAAGTTCTGGGCTTGCCAAGTCTGACCCAAGAGATTACTTAAAAAGAAATACCATCGACACGAAGAAGATGAAGAAGTCCGACACTGGCTCCGCCGTCCCCGGGCGGAGTGCGTTCATGAGGATTTCCCCACGTCAAATCCAAAAAAGAAGCAAGCATAATTAAATACTATCTTGTATTAAAAACAGTTACATAAACCGATACAATAATATGATGCAAATTTCAAGCCAAATATTTATTGGCAATAAAATAACACCGAAGTCGTCACATTAGTCATTAATACTGTTAATTGAAATGTTTTGTAAAAAACCTATTACCTTATTACCCAATAAACAATTATCCAATAAACAAAAAGGTAACATTAATAAAACCCGTGACAAATTTATGCGAAAACGCTTTAATACAGATACGATTTGAGATAATTTCAAAGACTGTTCAATATGGTTTTTAAATAAAACAGACATTCAGGTGTCCGAATATTATTGATGGACGTCGCGAAAAAAGGCACAATGCGAGAACCTGCATTAAAATTATTAATACTCATTCAGACGAAATATAAGCGGGTTAAAATTATGTAAAGTGTGCTTACGCGCATCGGAATACAAGCTAAAATTGTTGGTTCCATTTTTAAATAAAGACTTCGTAGCGGTGGAATTTAATATTCGTATTCGAGTCCGCGGGCCGAGTGGGTGTGGTCGGCTTGTTCGTGCTTCACCGGAAAGATTTATATTACATGCATTTTCGTATGCGAGTGATCTGAAATTGTCGACCGCGTCCCCGACATGAGCTGTGAATATTGCGACGGGCCGCATTGTGGCCCACGCCCATTGCTCTCTTAACGACTATTCAATACACTCTTGAATGAACAATTGCTCTTTGGTATATAATATAATTCCAGCGGACAACGATCGCAAACGTTTTTCTTGATACGAAAAAAGGCTGTAAAGCGATATGGCTCGGTGTTGAATTCTAAAGAGTTCGCGGTTCGCACAATATGAAACTTGTGTATGGGAATTTATTGGTTATTGAGATAAAGAACACTAATTATATTTCAAATAAGTAATAATACATTAAAAAAAACACGTAATAACCGAAGGCTGTGAGACGTAAATTTAATTATTTTATCTGTTGGTACTTCAAAACACACAGAGACATTGAACATCAAACAATACCTTTTGTTCGTCCCAAATCATATCTTACCGAGCTCAGTACATTTTCTTACATCAAAGTTTACTTCCAGCCGATGTGTTTATCTCACAAAAAATCGTATAGAGAACGAGTTATGTAAATAACACTTCGATGTCATAGATAAGTAAACAAAACAAGAATAGTAAAAGCGATGAAACGATAGTTTTGGTACGCTCCGAAAAAAGTAAAACCAACCCTTTCGATGTCGGCCGGTTTGAATCTGAACTCACTTGACGGGACAAAAAATGGACATGTGGATTCAGGCCATTGTGTAATTTTAAAATAAGGTCAGATGTGAGGAGGTTTCTGCTTGAACAATAACGCATTTTAATATATTTCATTAAGATTGACATAACTGATTAGAGATTACTAACCCTTTCATTTCCTTGATATTGTGCCGAGCTTAACTAATTACCAAATGAATAAGATGTTCGTGTTCACCTTGCCAGGAAGGAAATGACATTATTAAATGATAATTTTATTTCCCGTTGAAATATTCTCCTTTAATTATAATGTGTTTTGAAATAATTCAAAACTTCACTGCCATCCTCTCACCTTTGCTGGGCAAGCGCGAACCATCGTCGACCGCACCATCGCTTAACATCAGCGGTCAACGCAAGCCACTAAAAAAAAAAATCTGTAGCATGCCATCTCATGCCGAGTCTAAAAGTTTTACGCGACACGACGGACGCGACGCTGAGCGCAAAACTTTTGCCTATGTACTAGTAGGTAAACAGAAAACGTCATTTATTATACTTTGAGAATAGCCACGGGGCCGTGGGTGTGGAGCGCGGTAAGCGGGGCCAGTCGATTAGAATAAAAACCTTTAACAACAAAAAATACCTATTCTATAATATTTATGAAAATAAATAACTACTTGCTACATGAATATGTTACAATAAAAACTTGTCTGATTTTTTTAGTTATTCAAATAGCACATTATATGAAAACTAAGTTTAATGATCACACTCCAAAGTATTAGCCATTTTGCCTTTGCCATCTAAATTTTATTAGAAAGTCAAACAGTTAATTAATATAGATCACCTTTCATCATCATCATCACCATCATTTCAGACAAAAGACGTCCACTGCTGGATATGTCCAGCCTTCCCGAAGCATCGCTACAACGACCGGTTCTGCACTTTCCGCATCCAGCGGATTCCCGCAACCACTACCAATCATCACCGAGATCACCTTTATATTAATAACATTTGAAGCTATACAAGTTTCCATCCATATTTAAACAACATGGATATTTAGGCCCAGTCCAGCAAACTAATTACCAACCATTGTTAATTATTGCGCTAAAAGAAAAACTTCCATTATCGAGTTAAATACTGCTTAAAAAGGATTAAAACCGCGAACAGTGGCCGCTTTTTTTTTGTTACAAGCAAATTACATCTTCAGCAACTTATATACAAACAAATTTTCTTTGTGGCAATTGTTTATAAAAGTCCCAAGGGGTATTACAACGGCTCGGTAAATAACAAAAGAGTGTTGCGGTGGTTCAAAAGAGGATTAATGCTAGGAGGTAGCCGTATCATCCACGGTAAGAGCTTATTCAAGTTTATGGAAAGTGTGTCGGGTATAAGACGTTTAAAGCCATGACTTCCCATTAAAGGGTTGCACTTTTTGTAAGATCACGCTAAGCAACCCATAGTCGATCGCACGGCGAATGATACTTACGTGGGTAAAGTTTTTTTACGTTGCCTATTCGGACCGGCTTAAATCATGGCTTCGTGGGGGTTCTAAAAGGATTTATGAAGGACTCTGTTTTGTTTCTTTGTTCTACAGTTTAATTAGTGGGTTTCTGCCATATTGTTTTAGTTGAACGCGGCGCTATACCTTGTCGGTGCACAGTCATACCCATAGAAGTCTAAACAATAAGCTAATAGAAATGTTATCTACTATCTTTTACTACCGGAACGCATGTCGTCGCTTTTCCGCTACCAACACATATTTAAACGCAATTACACCCACCGTGTTTCTAACATTCAATGCAAAATAAATAATGCCTAAAACAATGTCGCTGTTACATATACTGCAAAATACAATGTTGATGACTCTGCGTCCAAAACAGTGATAACTGATAAGCAGTGATAGCCTAGTGGTTGAACGCTTGCCTTCCATGCAGGAGGGTGTAAGTTCGATTCCGGCCCGCACCTCTGACTTTTCGAATTCATGTGCGGATTTATATTCGATTATCACTTACTTTAACGGTGAAGGAAAACATCGTGAGGAAACCTGCACACCTGAGAGTGCTCCATACAGTTCTCAATGGTGTGTGTAGTCACCCAACCCGCACTAGGCCAGCGTGGTGGACTAAGGCCTTGGCCTTCTCGTACTGAGAAGACGCTCGTGCCCAGCAGTGGGACAGTAATGGGCTGGTTACGTGGTTATGTATGTATGTATGTCCAAAACAGCACTGATGATCAAGCAAATGATTTGCGCACTGGTATATATGAGACACCTATACGCGGCGACAAGTTCACGCGCCTTATCACTTGTATTACTTTATTACTTTGATTTCTATGGTCGTACCTGACGTAGGTGTCTAATTACATAGATCGGACTAACTTACCAAGTGACGTCCGATCCTCGATTATGTGAAGCAGTCTCGTTTCCATATGTACTAGTAGTAGGCACTAATTTGCTTACGATGCACACTTTTTAAAGATGAAAAATTGGATTACAATTTTATAATCTGAAATGAAACCAAACGCAACCTGACGCGCTCTGTGGAGCTGTCACCCAGAACTGTCATTTACTTCAAAGTCACACAGGTAGACACAACTTTCATAAGGGATATTGAATCTAGGATACACTGGGTCGGGTCGGGAATTGGATGGAAACGAGACTGCTTCACATAATCGAGGATCGGACGTCACTTGGTAAGTTAGTCCG
Source organism: Asteroscopus sphinx (assembly GCA_949699075.1). Classification (NCBI taxonomy): domain Eukaryota; kingdom Metazoa; phylum Arthropoda; class Insecta; order Lepidoptera; family Noctuidae; genus Asteroscopus; species Asteroscopus sphinx. The sequence continues at coordinate 18,663,112 of OX453012.1, forward strand.
ATCTATGTAATTATGTGAAGCAGTCTCGTTTCCATATGTACTAGTAGATGTTTAAAGAAGAAAGTTGTGTAGTATTAGTTTAGATTAGATACCTAATCTAAACTAACCAATCACGCAATTGGTATCAAAAAGGAAATCAGAATAATCACATACAACATGATACGATGGTAACAATGTCGGTCTTATTTTCTATACTTAGTTACTTGGGTAATAAAAGTAGATGTAGCTATCTTTATATAAAACAAAATCATAAGTTCACAAGTCAAGTAAAGTCCTTGTGTATGTGTGTTTAATAACAATTACCTTAAACACAATAAACAATTAAAGGAAAAGTAGATTTGTTGAGGCATGCAGGTCTGTAGAGATGTATGGCTATGATTCGTACAGATATCTTTTATTTTAATTATCTCTGTCTGTATTCAAACTATGAAATCTTGCTATTCAAATTGATCGAAGATTCAAAAGAATAGAATAAGATCATGAGATTAGGTAGGTACACATATGTATAGACAATGTGGATTTTTATTATTGATTTACTTATCATTACATTATTATTATATAACATTATTTGCCTCAAATAGGTGCTTATATTATGTAGGTATAAGGATTTTTATATTGATTGAGTAAAACAAAAGTCAAGAAGTCCATTTCCTTCTTAGTTTCTATAAGAATTCTGACTGCAAAAATATCACAGTTAAATTAAGTATTCGTTTTTACTGTAAAACACCTTTAACTGAGGAGTATCATTATTTGACCCAATTGTGTAAACAAAATAATTGGTTTAAATAATTCATCCAATAAATAATTTCCTACTCTATCTCATTCAACTGAGCCACTTGTTAATTAAAATCTTCAAAGGAAGATTTATTTTACCGATTTCGATTTTTTATACACAATTATTCTGCACATCCCTAATGAGCAGTCACTTTTACAACCTAGTAACAGTAGGTGCCTAGTGGTGTCAACTATTTAGTATATACCTACTACTACACTATACTATATTTAGTGTGTACCTACTTCAACGAAGATTTTTATTTTGTGTTATAATCTTATAATGTAGGTATTGCGTTAACCGCATTCTACAGTTTATACTAAGGATTATAATTAGAGAGCATAACGAAAGCAAACAATTTTGCTGCTCCCTAATTTGTATAATATAATAATTTTGAGTGATGAAAATGTAACTTAATATGTAAAGTTGAGGTCGCATTGATGGAAATCTATCCAAAAAACATCATCAATATTATTAAGGATTGATCCTCTAACTAAAATATCTTTAGTAAATAATTAAATATTGATTCAGATCGGCCATTTTTAAAGATAAAATTAAATATTTCTGGTCCTATTATTATTATTATAGGTACACACTGACTCCGATTATGGATCTGAGCAGGCAGCATTTTTATAACAGCACCTTAGTTCAGTTTGATAAGTAAGCTAGCATGCAACCATTGCTGCTTAAGTAAAGGTCTTGTACAAGGGAAGTTGAGTCCTGATGGGGGATAAAACCAATTTGTGGAGTCAAAACTAGTTCTATCAAACTTATTCGTGTACTATCGTGTATTAAAAAACCATGGTACCATCCATGGTTTAGCGGCCACCAAAATACCCCAACAATGCCCCCCCCCCACCTTTTTTGATCCTACTTAGAAGGCCAAATGGAGGAAAGAATGTCTCATCCTATTTTAAAGGGGAGGCACCTATGTATTTCAGGATATCAAAACATATGATCTACCTATTACCCACAATGTATTACTTATCATTAGGAACTTAGAACAGCTATATACAGAAACCATGTCCATGCGCACAATTTGATGCATGGGCAGGCACAAATGGCTCCATTCCGTACAGCTTAAGCACGCCCATGTGCGTGTCGGTGAACATTTGACGTGCCGCTTGCGAGCACTTATCGATTGTTTTTGTGCTTCAACTTTGAGCGGAAATTTGGATGAAACTATCACTCTGTGTCTTATTACTCTAAGATTAGGAATAATTTTATCAGCTTTTCCAAATTTGTCATAAATTTCGCATAACACCTGCAGCGAATTATTTAGCATGGGTAGGTAGGTAGTTTCATTTAACAGTACCATCTGTAAATTTTCTGTATAATACAACAAAATTTTGTGTAATAGTTGTGTTTTTTCCCGTGATTCAGGAACCTTCCGTGATTGAAGCAACACCATCTAGTGATAACCGCTGAACTAAAACAACCAACAAATTGACTCGATTGGTGAAAAAACCACCAAGCTGTGTTCATTGGTTCTTCTTTTATGTGAAATGTGAAAGACTGGATTCTCTACTGCCTGTTATCAAGAGAATCTCACATTATAATTTGCTAGGTACCTACTAAGTTGGATGCAAAAATAATAATAATTAAATCCAGTAATACAATCATTAGGTAGTTGAATAGCTTTTCATGTATTTCTAGATTCATGAAACTGATATTTTATCTTTTCTTAGATCTTTAAGACACTATAAGGTATGCTTAGCTTTCAGTGGTGTAGTACACAATATCTTTCAGTATAAAATGCACAATAAGTAGGTATGAATACCTGCATTTACTTGTGTCCTTTATGATTTCATCCACTTTAGATGGACGGAAACACTAGATAATGGACTAGTGTTCCACAGGTCAACATGTTTCTAAGTTTAGAACAGTAATATTATTAATATCCTATCATATTTAGGATTAGTAATAATACAATACCTACTAATTGGGAAGATATTCTAATCATCCGGTTTGTACCTGTAACATAGGTGGCCCGTAGCGGCCAATTGGATTTGTTTGTAATATTTCTTCCATTTAAATAAAGGATATCTCATGAAGGATTTCTCCATTTGTATGTAACAATATGCTATTGTTATCTAAGATCTTATTAGTATCTTCAGGTATTGCCTCAACCTCAAGTGAACTAATTCAGATATGTCTTCCACTGAAAGTGATAGATGTTCAGATGTTTCATGAATATGGACTGGCTCATTGGCCAATAGGCTCACCCCCTATTACATGGGACTACAACATAACTAGCGAAATGTGGGTGTACTATACACCTCTGCCTACCCCTTCGGGGAAATACAGGCGTGATGTTATGTTTGTATGTCATTGGCCATGTTCAACACTACACTTATGTAAAGTGAAATCCTCTACATGTAAAAGGTGTTTTGCTGTAAAGTAATATTCATTAACTTATTACAACAGACTATCATTTGTGTCTTACTCACCTGAGGAAAACGGCCTGAGTTAGGCTTGATTTTATTACAAATTAATGTGTAGGTATCACTGCTCTTAGACTGTGACATATGGCCAAAGTTGAACTTTTGCTGGAGCTCCCGCTGTGCTGAGAATATAAATGTTATGAAGGCTGCAGCTGACATTTCATGAAAGCTCGAGGACCCATAAAGCAGTCTTTTCTGCCCCTCCTATTAACATCCTGTTCAAGGAACATGGGGAACATGCACATGTTATGGCCATGGCTAACCTCTCGTGAAAGCTCAAGGATGCATGGAATCTATTCTCTCCATTGGCTGACCTCCCGTGAAAGCTCTTGGAGTAATGGTAACATGTATGTATCATCGCCACGGCTAACCTCTCGTGATAGCTCAAGGGCGCATAGTGAATCTCTATTCTCTCCTTTGGCTGACCTCTCGTGGAAGCTCTTGGAGTATAGGGGAAATGTATGTATCATGGCCACGGCTAACCTCTCGTGATAGCTCAAGGGCGCATAGTGAATCTCTATTCTCTCCTTTGGCTGACCTCTCGTGGAAGCTCTTGGAGTAAAGGGAAAATGTATGTATCATGGCCACGGCTAACCTCTCGTGATAGCTCAAGGGCGCATAGTGAATCTCTATTCACTCCTTTGGCTGTCCTCTCGTGGAAGCTCTCGGAGTAAAGAGAACATGTAGGATGTATCACAGCCACGGCTAACCTCTCGTGAGAGCTCAAGGGCGCATAGTTAATCTGTATTGTCTCACTCAAATAAAGTCACGAGAATCACTCAAATAACTGCTACTTATTTTACCAACAAGTTCGAACTTGCTTGATTAATTTACCAATTTCTTGATTAATCGCTACTAGCTGAGCTTAAGACATAAGCGCACAGTATTATTTTGTTACGTATTAACGTATTCACTACCACTACACAGGTAATCATGTTTATGATGATTGAAATTGTTATCACTCACTCCCAAGCATCCCTGACGCCGGCGCCGCCGCGCCGGTCTCTTCTCTCAGTTTTTTAATACTGTGTTTTGTATCGATTTTGATTTTCCTTACACATATCACTACGAGTATGTGATTATATATAATATTTACACCTAATAAGTACACTTAAACACTATTATGTTAGTATTTAGAAAATAACGTGCATGCGCATCGCGCACAAAAAAGTACAATGACAGTTCTGGGTGACAGCTCCACAGAGCGCGTCAGGTTGCGTTTGGTTTCATTTCAGATTATAAAATTGTAATCCAATTTTTCATCTTTAAAAAGTGTGCATCGTAAGCAAATTAGTGCCTACTACTAGTACATATGGAAACGAGACTGCTTCACATAATTAATATCTTGGCTGCTAGGAAATATTGGTATCAGAGGCTGTTTGGTTCAATAATGGCTTTGGATGAAATCCTTCCGTTTATTGTTTTGCCTTCTTAGGTTGCATTATGAGGTATTATTATATATGAGGTTTATTATTAGGTAGATATAAACATTATTTTGTTCTATAAATGTTGTATCCCAAATTCCAAGTGTCGGATTTTGTGCGTTTGCCGTAAGGCAGTAAGGTAAGGTAAGGTAAGGTAAGGTAAGGTAAGGTAAGCCGTAAGGTAGTAATACCGGCCTTCGGCCTTTTTCAGGAGTTATTCAAAAACAGTGAATAAAGGTGCATCCGTCGATAATTTAAAAGTATATAAATAATGACTTGAGTATAATTGAGCATGCGTATAAAAACTAAAAGGATTTTTCTAGATCGTAATTACAATTTACAAATTATGTGGAAGATGAGTGGTTTATCTTACTTTATGTAATTCGGTCTCGCGTCAGTGGTACAGTTTGACCTTGAAGACGTCTTTATTTCGTAAGCAGTAAGGATAGTTTTCTTAATACAGAATAGTTTTCTTATTAGAATGTTTGCATGTCAGTGGAACTGCTTACATTTAGATATTTGCATGTCAATAATTTGACTAAAGTTGTAAGAACTAATCCTAATTACATGTAACACCAACTATGTTATGTACCAACTTTTATGCGAATAAATGAATTTGAATTTGAATACAAGTGTTACCACTGATGTGTGGTCGACAATACAATAGTCTCGCTCAACCACTTTAAAAATCATAGATAGATAGATAGAAGATAGATAGAATATTCTTTATTGTACACCAATAACATTATTAAACTTAGGACTAACATGTAAAATAAGGGTACATTGGCGGTCTTATCACTAATAGCGATATCTTCGCGATAGACAACCTTTGGATGGACAAGGAAGACGTGAAAAAACATAATTATTTATATATTCCTGACGACATGTGTGTATCAGAACCACAAAACATAATTTGACTCTGACTCACAGAATTGATTAACAAATACGTTAAAATCGAACAACTGTTCCCACTTTATGGAGTCGAAAAATCTTTTTTTAAGTATCACAATAAAATATTTACCATCGGTTCCTTTTCCCGATAGACACATTTATCATTTTTGCTATTAAAACGGAACAACAATACAAACCCCGAAGGAGCCAATGAGCTCATCACAATAGCAAATGATACCTCGGGGCCGAAACGGGCTGAATGCGCCTTAATTAACCCTCAACTGCTTATTATAGGAATAATGATCCCTTGTTTATTTTAAAACTGATATGTGGACAAGAAAATCTGACAATTTAAATGCATAGTAACTACGTAGTCATTAATTTTAAATAAATTTTTGTATGCATATTTTTTTCTTGAAATTGGACGTAAATAACAGAACAGAGTGAAATTGTAAAATTATTACCAATACCAAGGTTTAATATGAAAATAATAAGTACTCAGTTTTAATAAGAAGCACTAAATCTTTACAGTAACATCTGTTGACTGGTGTTCAGTCTCTCTTGTAATATCAATGATTAATTTTATATTAATTAAAATTGAAACAGAATACATTCAGTACATTTTCATCTTGTTCTAAAATTTTCTTTTGTAAAACTTTATTTTAAGATAGTAAATTTAGAACCATCAAAATTTTAAACGCGAAAAGTGACATGTTTATTATTAAATTAAAAGTAACATAAGAACTCGTTCAAAATTTCATATCTACAACCATATTACATATTTATGATACCAAAAAACAGGACTGTCTATTGTTGGCATGGATGCGATACGAATTTATGTATTTTTTTACTTTTTAATAGTCGGTCAGTAAAGCAGGTGGTGCACAGGTGTAAAAGGCGATTTTTTCAAGGAGTTCCTTTCGTAAAATAGGGCAAAGGTATCGTCATTAGTCCGAAAGTTTGTTTTAAGCCCGTCACGCTATTGTTGTGTAAATAACGTGAAATGTTTTCGGCTTGCGGCAATTTTGCTGACGTCATTTTTATAGGCCGATTTTAGATTAGTTTTTTTTTCGGTGGTCGGTTTCTGTGAAGGATTCGTATGTTTGTCTTCGTTTAAGTTCGGGTCGGTCCGGATAAAAGCGATAATTATTTTATCGTGAGGGTGTTCCTTGTTTGTTTCTCTAATAGCTACTTTAATGGAAGTCGGTTTGTATGAAGGATATAAAGCATAAATTAAAAGCGCTATCTGTTTTCAACATCTTTTGTAGGGTTAATTGTTTTGTTTGTATTTGTATTGAAATGAAGAGTTGTAAGTACCTATTTGGTCTTACAAAGTAGAGCTACTGTAATGTTTGGATCGAAGTTCCTTAATGGGGGCTTGCGTTAGGTGTGATTAGGGAGAAAATGTAGCGTCACGTCATGCTACAATTTGCGTTATACCCATAGAGTAGGAACATTGAATATATGGACATAGAGTTGTCAGCTGACCTCTAGAAATAAATAACCGCACCTTTATGCACTATCTGGTGGGTAACGTCAAAATTACGGCTAACTATTAAATAAAACATACAAGAAGACGTGTTTTACTAGGGATTGAACCTGGGACCTGTGGTATCTTAGTCCGACGCATGATGTTTCCTGCCATCTATGCTTGTATTATAGCTGCGAAATGTATAATAGTATTATAATGAACCGGTCAATAAAATATGAATTATGAGGATAACATCGTTCCACCAACATGTACGGTCCCCTAACCGCACACGTTTTTATTTTTTCTTTGGAGTTTATCAGACACGTCAATTACACTTTAATTTCCATCGCTCTAGTATGAAATATCTCCATCAAATTAGCTAATACTTATTGCATTAAAAGTTCGTGCACTTTCGGCCATCATCAACTACAAACTTAATTTTCACAACAGAGAGCTGTTAAGTACTGTTTTTTTCCATAGAGTTGCATTGCAAATTACAATAATTTTATTACAATATAGAAAGGATTGATTACTAAACTATGCAAGATGATTTGTATTCTGTATAAATTTTTTGTTCCTTCTATTTCTTCCCCCGCTTAATTAACCAGACAGTAGTGGGATTTGTAAACAAAAGATAAGTCAGGATAATAGTGTATGCAGCACTTCCTATAAACTATCCATGTTAAAGTGGTATGACATGTAAACTATTTTGCATTCAAGTACATGTCACTGTTATTGTCCAGCATTGTACACATTTACCAAAATTGTTGAGCCGTCGCGTTCCGTGATTTTTTATTTACAAACGCCTTCCTGTTTAGACCCTAAGGTTGAATTTAGATTGTTAGGTTTCGTTGGTAGTAGTAAAGTGAATTTGGTTGTTTTAGGCCGGTATTCGCATTGTGCCGCATCGATATTTTGTATGCACATTTAAATGCGGTCATCTACGTCCGTGTCCGCGTTGGACCAGACATGTTAATACGCAGCTTAAACCGCGAATCGGAAAATTTTCAATGGTTTAACGCTAACCCATTGTTTTGTCCGCACACCGTGCTAAAATTAAATAGATACAGATTCATGGGATTAGCATGTTGCTTCAAGTATAGAACACAACGCATTCTTAGGGTGTTCCAATGAGCGTAAACTATGGAATAAAAAATAAGACCGCATGAATACTTACGCCTGCTTCTATAAGAGGTAAAGTCTTAGCGGACCCATAGGCTGGAATAAGTTATTCCATCGCAAATGTATTCAGTTCCATACAGTTCAGTTAACTGAAAGGTTTACCTTCCTGATAATATGATATACCTAATAGAATATACTATAGGAACTAAAATGCCTTCATATTGAAGCGAAGGTTCTATAGCCTCGGCCGTCGTGGAGTAAACCATGAAAAAACGTCACCATTAACTCGCGCGCGCGTTTTATAGGTTGCAAATAAAGTACGCGCTTGCAAATAAGGTACGCGCTTGCAAATAAGGTACGCGCTTGCAAATAAGGTACGTGCTTGCAAAAAAGGTACGCGCTTGCGAATACGTAGAAGCTTCGCTTCTGACGAGCATCCCCAGCTACCACCTATTTATTTTTCTACATAAGTATATACTCTTCCACTTAATATGTGCAGGGAAGGTGGACACCTGCTTCTCTATTTTTCTTTAATCCCCGGATCGTGTTCGTCCAAAAACAGTTTTGTTTTTATTTGTCCTCCACATGTCCATTACAATTTATAATGTTATTTTTGAAAACAATGCAGTGTATCCCCTAAATCCATTTGGTTGGTGTAAACATCTGCCAAATCCTCTTCGTCCTGGGTCAGCAAAATTAATTGCCTGAAATTTTTTTTTTACAAATTTAGTTCCTCGCTTCTGGATTAAAATCAAAAGACGATAAATGTAAGTCTTAGTTTTTCAGAACTCGGAGAACAGTTTTTTTTTAATGAGATTAATATCTGCTCTTGACCGCAATCTAGACAGCTTTGTCAAGATGTGGTAGACGATGGAGCGAGCAAACCTATTAGACTACAATAAATAAGTCTTATTTATATTAATATGGTGGTCTACAAGCCTCGAGTGAATAGGTTTTTGCTGGGCAAGCGTGTACCATCGTCGACCGCACAATCGCTTAATATTAGCTAAGGTGGCGTCTCCTATATACAAATGTACTCTGTAAGTTGGCGGTCAAACGCAAGCATGTTTAAAATAAAACGGTTTTTTTACTTAATACAGTATTTCATTACAAAAACAAGCAACAATTGTTGATACAAAAAAATAATTTGACACCGAGACATAGTCATAGTTTTTATGTAATATATTAGTTAGTTTAGTTTTAGTTTTTATAGTCATAGTTGTATGAGCTAATCCTAATTATATGTAAGACCAACAGTGTTATAAACAACTTGTATGCGAATAAATAAATTCGAATTTGACTATTCTGAGCGGAGACCCTAAATATTTCCATAATTCGGCAATTTTGGCATACCATCATTCATCATCATAATTTCAGCTGAAAGACGTCCACTGCTGGACATAGGCCTCCCCCAAGCATCGCCACAACGACCGGTCCTGCGCTTTCCGCATTCAGCGGATTCCCGCGACCTTTACCAGGTCGTCGGTCCACCTTGTGGGGGGCCTACCCACGCTGCGGCTTCTAGTACGCGGTCGCCACTCCAGAACTTTAAATTTTGGTATACATCTGTGCATAATTCACTATACTAAAAATATGTGTGATGGTGATGAGTGTGATGATGCAAAAGATATTGAAATTTAAAAAAAAGGTAGTTTAATCAATTGTTGCTTCCATTAAAAGACATGACAGTCACATAAATACCCTCAATTTAATGAGGTCATAAACTCTTCAGTCCAGTATCTATTGAGGTTGCGTGCTTCCTTTATTAGCTTAGTCGCACGCGGTTATTCCGATCGATAAATGAAGCGTAGGTAATTTGTTTTTATGGGCGGTGCAAAAACAAAGTGGATTGACCTGCCGTCGCTTCTGCTGGCGGATCGCGTGTTGACTTCAGGGCGAGGGCTTAGGGACTGTCGCTTAGCGGTTGATTGAGCGGGATAGCCATGTAGGGTGAGACAATGGTGTCGATTCTCTTGTTCACGATCTAAACTTATTTTAAACTATCGCTCTCTTTTACTAAAAGTAGATACAAGAAAGGGATGGCAACCATTTTAGAACTGTCAAATTAGTTTACGTGTTACATTTCTTTGTATTTTAGTGGGCACGTTCCGACATCACGACTAAACTTGTATGGAAATTTTAATTTCGTCTAATTTGACAGCTCTTAAATGGTTGCCATCCCTTTCTTGTATCTACTATTAGTAAAAGAGAGCGATAGTTTAAAATAAGTTTAGTTCGTGAACAAGAGAATCGACACCATTGTCTGTATAACGTACACTGATTACTTAAAACCTAGTCATGAGGCAAAAGGAAAAAGCTGGTTAACGGCCAAAATTAATATCCAATCTATCCAGGATTTGCCCTACTAGAGATAGGAATTTGATATAAGCTCCATACAAAATATGTCATATTTCTATCGCCAGTAGGGTAAGTCGTGGATAGATTGGATATTAATTTTGGCCGTAAAACGACAAGTTTCTATGAGTTAACAGATATCTGATACCTATAGGTAAACTGGAAAACGCTAACACACGATTTAATAAATTAAATACTCTTGTCATCTTAGTCTTCCTGCGACCACGAACGCTGCAAAGCTTTTGAAACGTCAGGAAAACCAATTTAAATAATATACGCGATGTAATCCGGTTAAACTTGTTTTATTATAATGTATTGTGATCGCGAAAACCTAAGAAATTATTATTAGATTACTACTTTCTGTGCTAACGAATATTGTCGAAGTTACTTACAAATGTGGTCGTCCTGTGATTTTAGTGAAAAGTGCTCAAAAAACTTTATTAATAAAATTAAAACAGCTACTTATTCCCACTGTATGCTAAGCTTTAGCCGCCCAGTCATGTGAACTGATGCACGCAGTCAGATGGACAAGTGAAGATTTACCCACCTACATAGCGACCCACACACCATCTCTATCATGGTTATTACTTTAAAACTGCCTCGTAAACTAGCAGCGGCTTCTTTCAATTCTTTTTTTTTGGTAATGGCCCCATGGTCATTCAATAATTTTGCTAACGTCAAGGTAGGGAAAGACACGGTTATCGGTTCTTAGTTTCGAACGCTGCAAATTATAATAACTTTTGACCGCTGTTTGTAGTGGCTTCCATAGAAGCTAGTCAATCTAGTTACGAATACGATATTCGTAACTAGATTGAAAGAAAGAAAAACTTTTATTCGGCACAGAACACTGAAAAAACAGCACAACAATAACATTAATAAAAATACAAAAGTCAAGTCAATTGAGGAATTGTCGTATGAATTTATTTAGGAGGTAAACTATCATTTAAGGTGAATGCTACAGGGTAGCCCGCGAAATTCAAAATTCTTAGCGTTTTTTGCAAATTGTAGCTTTATTTCGCGTTGTATATCGGTCAAAATATGATTGGCGCAAATAATAACAATATATCTACTGAATAATACTCATGAAAAATATTAACCTATCTCTATAAGTTGTACAAGCTCGATAATATTAATTTACGATCAAATTATCGATTTTCGAGCTTGTACAGCTTATAGATCTAGGTTAATATTTTTTTATGAGTATTATTCAGTAGATATATTGTTATTATTTCCGCCAATTATATTTTGACCGATATACAACGCGAAATAAAGCTACAATTTGCAAAAAACACCAAAAAATTTGAATTTCGCGGGCTACCCTGTAGCATTCACCTTAAAGATCTGTTTCTGATTTCCGATTTTGCGTGCCAACTCCGTTTTGTGCCATGGATCTGAAAATAAAAAATGTTAAATTAATTCTTGGAGGAAAATCAAATCAATTATCAAAAGCAGTAATTTGGGATACACGAAAAAATATGATCGAAACAGACACTGAAAATTATATGAATAATAAAACTTTTTAACAAAAAAAAGAACCGACGAAAACAGAAACTGAAAAGCGAAAAATAACTAATTATGAGTCGGCGCCAAACGAACTTTTAATAAGCAAAGTGCGTGCAAGTTGCAAGTGGCCGAGCGGAGAACGCATTTTTGGAAAGTTATTGTTTATCATTGAAAATTTCACGTTGTATTTGATGTGACGTTGTTTTTATTATTTATTTAAAGTAATTTAATGATCTTCGTTGATTGGTTGTTTGGCGCCGACTCATAATTAGTTATTTTTCGCTTTTCAGTTTCTGTTTTCGTCGGTTCAATTTTTTGTTAAAAGTTTTATTTTTCTTTTTTTTTCTGTTTTACTACCCTTAGGGGTGGATTATGATTTTGAAATTTAAATGGGACCAACTTCGAGATATACCCCATCCATTAAAAAAGATTCATCAAAATCGGACCACTCTGTAAAAAGTTATGCGTGGTCATAAATAAAAAATAAAAAAATTAGAGTTTATACGCCTCCAATTGAGAACCTCCTCCTTTTTTTCGTCGGTTAATAAAACCAGTCTACAATCTGCATAGATTAAGGCTCACGTGCACCAAACACTGCGTTATAGTATCTGTCAAAGTTAATTTTAACAGTAACATTAACAATGACCACAGAATTTAACTATTTTTAGTTGCACCGGCATGTAAAATGTAAAAGTTAAAGTTAAAGGTTGCATCACACAATTTGAAATGGTGTACCGTTGCGTGAAGTAACCCTCATTCTCCTTCTCTTTCCGATTCATCTTATAGTGCAATACCCGTCTCACTCTAAATCTTTGCATGGTTCAGTTACTCTAAAATGATCTTTGATTCATTGACTTAAGATGTATTTTGATGTTTCTTGAGATGTTTTTTTGGTTTTTGGATGGTTTTTTTGTGCATTTGGGAAACATGTGGTACTGATTGGATAATGCTCATTGTAATAGATGTAAATCTTTTTTACCTGATTGCAGCTAAGCCCAAAAGGAACAAAGGAGTAGGAGGGTCTATTAATTACTCCTGAGTTACACATCTCTAGATTAAACGCGTGGTATTTATTTAAAAATAACTTTACTGCTAAAAATATTTAAATATTTGGCGAACGAGCTCTCCAGTGAAAACAAAATAAAAAATATGCAGAATTCAGTAGGAATCCCCATTACCAATTTTCTCCAAAACTTCAATACAAAGTGAATTTACCTTTCATAATTTACAAGTTTTTATTTTATATTTATTCGGTTCCTATTACAAACTAAAAATACAACTACTTCTAAGCGGCCAATCTCCCATGACTCCCTCCAGGATCAAAAGATGATAATGACTGGCTTAGATCCATGAAGTTGAACTCAATAGATGGAATCGCTTTATGGTGATGATATTGTGATAACTCCAAATTCAGTTTGTCCAGATATCGCGGATGAAATGCATTATATTAAATCGTTATATGATTTTTTCCACTATAAACAGTATTTTATTAATTAAAATAATTTATATGTTAGAATTGCATAGCAGTCGACACACAACAAACTGCATTTAACCGTAACTATAGCCCTTAACCGCCCGAAGTTGAGCGGTTAATGTTATCGTTATTTGTGACGTAATTTTAACCATTGTCATAATGGTGCAACGCGTATTTTACATAACCAGAGATTTGACGCTGGTTAGGCATTGGTTATGGTTATAGTTACTTGGTGCAACTCAGCCTAAGTGGATTTTAATTCATGCTCCATTTTTTCACATAAAATTAAATAAAAAGGTTTTTGTTAAAAGAGTCAAAGCGACTGTTTTTTTGTTCTTCGTTGCACATTTATTAACTAAATCTAACCGAATATTTGGGTGTGTAAATTGTAATTCACGATGAAATAAATTTATTAGAGCAAATGAAATGCCGACAGCATATTTTGTAGTGTAGATGTAGACAACCGAACCAAATCAGAAGTGAGAAATCTATCTATCAAATTAATTCTATGCATTGGTGAAGTGACATAAATACATCGAATTCCAATCACGATGCGCGTTGAATCATATTCGAAGTCATTTAAACAGAACTTGCTCTATTAACTATGTACTATTAAAGCTTTCATCCAATTATACTCAATAAATAAGAAATCAGCTGACACACTTCATAATTCATAGACGCAAATCATTTTGTAAGCATCACACATGTACAGGCGTGCCCAAAAATGTTTTTCACACACTTTATTAATTTCACACGACGCAAGCGTCAGGAATGTACTTGTAGGTACGTGACGGGACATTTTAAAAGGAATATTACACGAGTAAGCGCGAAATGTATTTATATCCGTGTTGAATACGAAATGTGGCTTCAATTAATGGCTTAGGTGCGATTTAACCTGTCCATGTTAGTTTGTTTATGAGTGTAACTAATGTAATACATCGTCGTTGCATTGCCATGTGCAGAAAGTAACTTTTCCAACAAAAAAAAAAATTACTATTCAAAACCTCTTTTTGAATATCTGCAAAACTAACATTCGACAAAAATAACACATCATCATATTCAGGGGTTCTACTCACATTTGAAGATATTCGGTTAATCGTAACATTTACCGCACAATTTTCTACTCCGGTCAACCATCGTTCTACGATGATCGTATTTTGAAGTTTTTTTTTCTGATCGCCGTTCAATATCATACGAGAACCATACTCTATCTCTGATGTGCCTTTGTTATGTGCCTATCTTTAATAAAATAATGTCCTCCCGACCGAATTTCGGTCACGGCGGCCAATCTCAATGGAGACTAGCCATCTGCGCGGGACATATTATAGTGCACAAGTGTGTGCGCAAACACAGGTGCACTCTCTATTCCCTCACTCTCATAATCAGATGGGACGGCAATTCGACACGACCGGAGAGAGATCAGGCGCAGGACCGACGGCTGATGTGCCTATCTTTATCGTGTAGGTAGGTATTAGTCGGAAGGAAAGCACATATTTCGTTCGTCGTTCGGCAAACCCCCACAATCCCACTGTTGAGCATAGTCCTTTATTTTGTATGCTGAACACCCTGTTATTGCTTGTCACATGTCACCACAGACATAGTAAAAAATATAGACAAAGTGCTGCGTACAATCATAGTGAAACCAATAAAACCGTGCTCCTCCATGTATAAACCAGCGCTCACGCACACACATGCACCTTAAACCGTGCTCACCCCTCTCAGTTCACATGTCGCGGCATCGTCCAGTAAGCATCGCGAAAACAAATATCCTTCAGGTGAATGGTGTGTACGTGAGCACTGGTTGTACATGAAGGAGCACGGTTTTTGTTGGCTTCACTATGGTTGTTCGCAGCACTTAGTCTATATTTTTTACGATATCTGTGTATGTCATATAGGAGATTTTAAATTTGCAACGGCGACATTCGGCGTTAAATTCGCTGAATAAAATGTTTGTCGGCATTTTTCTTTTAATCTGTTTTCTCGCATACAAAACATGAAATGCAAAAATAAAATTTACAGTAAATGTTGTAATAAACTAAAACCACATAATAATATGTGAAAACTATGAATCCATATTTAGCTTACTTCTCTAAGTAAACCAATTAGTTGTCACAGAGATTCCTCACTAGCAAGACTCCTTTGATCGTTATAAAATCAAAGCACACAACTAACAAGGCCTATGACAGATTTATTACGCTTTACTAAGAATTCCCCTCTCATACTATATTTTTTAAGGAAATGATTAAAAATAATTTAGAAAGAGCATGTTTTAGATACCTCGTTTGGGCATTGTTTAAATACAAAAAGAGTAAGAGTTATGAAGGAAATACTACGTTACTAGTAGGCGTCAAGAAAAGGTTTACGAAAGAAGTGCTTTCTTTGAACAAGAACCAGATAAGAATCCTGACAAGAACACTTACTGGGCACTGCAAGCTGAATAAACACCTTCACAGGATGTGCCTCAGTGATACCACAGTTTGCAGGTTTTGTCGCAAAAAAGATGAGACGCCCATCCATATCCTATGCGAATGTGATGCAGTGCACCACATCAGAAGACAGCATCTTGGAGGCCACGTCATCTCAACGCAGGAGATCAAATCCTCCTCCCCCAAGTTCGTAGTCGACTTCATGATTGACTTGCAGCTTGGGAAGTGCTGTAATGCAGCAAGAGGCGTCATAATAGATCTTATCAGGTCGCAGTGGCTTAGGGGCGTTCAAGACCACTACCTCTTTCCTCAAAATAATAATAAGAGTTATGAAGGAAATACTAATGGTATAGAATGTGCTTCTTGAATGTATACACAAAATCTGCTTCAAAAGTCGATTGTAATCTACATATAAATAGGCAAAGAAAAAACGGTTAAGTACCATTTTCTCCTCTGTCAACCGACTTTTTTATTGTTATCAATTTAAGAAAATATGGATATTACTTTTTTTCGACATAGTTCAATCATAAGACAATTATGAATTACGGTCAAATTTCTACCATTAAATATACATACTTCTTGTTAATTTAAATAGATATGACATCGGAATTTCTAATGCAATTACTGCACATTTCTTAAAACATCAAACTCCACCAACAGTCCTCGGTACTAAAATAAAGATAACTAGTTTGCATGCTTGAGACTAACAAATTTTCCAAATAGATCTCGAACAATTTATTCCCAGCTATAGACAATGTCAATTCTCCACGCGACGCATACCAATAAGCATCATAGCAGGACAGTTCCCCATCATTTAGCAAGTGCGGTCATTGTACTCGATGCTCATTGCCGTTTGATTGAGACAATGCATCGGCCCGTTACGGTCTATGATGGAAAGCATGATTTTATTTCCCCAGCACTATCAACCATAACAAGAATCGCCTCCGATTCCAACCATGAAAGAACTCCAATGATTACCCGTAGTTCATTAACACTTTCGCAATTGTTTTTACGCTTCTTTAAATGTGACCAATGGTTAAACCTGTTTCCAGTTGTGTTGCTTCACAATATCATCGGAGACGGACAAATATAAAGGCAGGAAAGACCGAAGCTAAACTCGGTGAATTTAAAATCGATTCAAGAAAAATTACAAATATAGAAGTGTCAAGATCCTTGCGATTCGACACAATAGCATGGGTGGACCTTTAAAATACCGCATGAATACTTTTTAATGCGCCAACGATACGACCAACGTTTATTGTGTATAACGTTTGACAATAGACGAAATTTTTTTTTCGTGAGACTTAGCTCTTGAGAGGTTCATTCTTTTTTGTGTATTTCACATAAACTACATTTATATGAAGTCGTATCTGTACGAGGACAAAGGCTAGCTGTCGCGGTCCGAAATATAGTTGACAGCTGCAGAATTTCCGAGCGAGCGTTTGTAACCTACCGTGAAACTTGCACGCGAACCGAACAAAGAGCCCGTTAGAAGTTTTAACAATTCGATTTTCATTTAAAACGTTCGTCGGTTCTTGACGATGCATGTTGATGCCACACCTACCGTTAAAATGAATGGAAGCGCCGTCGATTTCTTACACTGCATTTTGAAGTTGAGTTTATTTCAATGCCAATGTTTTCTGCAGCCTCAAGAGGTTTTTAATAGACCTGCGATTTATGTGGTCACGCTCGATCGATCACACCTTCAAGTTCAATACGTATTGCGGATACGGTATCATTTATGATTATTCGAACAGTCGGAGGTTTTGAAATTGATTTGCAAAAACGATGCTTGTCTGCGGCCTTGTAGATTTCACGATGCGCCAGCCTTTTATGTTTAATTATTTCTATTATGTTTGGCTATTCTTGACCCAGCAGGCACGAGCTCTAACACACAAGTAACATGCCTCAAAATACTATTCATATTCTTTATTGCATTCCATAGTGTACATTTGAGGTGATAAACTTAATGTTAGGTATCAAGCATATAAACCCTGAGATGCTTTATAAAATGATCTTGAAGCTTAGCAAAGTATTGTTTGTGTTATGTGCCCGCATATGTTGTTATATTTTATTTATTTACTAATTTATTGATAGTATTCTTCTTAAAACCACTGGTTGAGCTCTTCATAATAAATAGACTAACAATTTTTGTTACCTACTTTCTTAGCGAAGGTGAATTTTATACCAAAATCCATTCAGTGTACAGAGCCCAAAAATACATATGATACGGTCGGCAGCTTACGTAATAATATGAAGTTATTATAAAATATCAATTCACTATGGTACGTATTTTATGAATATTTTCTTAGGACCACGTCTTTATTATTATGATACCTTTGTGCAACCATCTGTGATCTATCTGTCAATGTCGGGAACCTTACGTGACAATCCAATTTATTTAACAAAAAATATCCTTGATAAGTTAGTAGCTTTGGTTGGTAGGTACTCTAACAAACCATTTATAAACCAATGTATATTTTAAATTTATTTCAATCGGTCTCGGAATGAAAGGAAATAAAATATAAAAGCTGGTTATGTTCCTTTAAGTTCAAAAGAAAACATAGCGCATGGTTTCAGACATTGAACGTTGTAGATCGAAGCTCTTAGCCACACATTTTCTTTTTGCGAGTGAGGTATTAAATATATTTTTTCTTTCAAATTGCTAATAAGTACTGGAATAGGATTTTGTTGGTTTTTTATTTGCATAAAACACACCCACACACACACACACACTGTGACATCCTTATTTTCATGAAGTTGCATACGTTAATAGCTTCAAGAAAACTAGCGCTTCTCATTCTGTTAGTTCTGGTTCATCCATTTGTTGCAGGTATGTCCAGTCAGTACCTTTGAACCAACCGATTCTGGCAATAACTCAAGAAAACAGATAAAGGCAATGATATTCGATAGCGATATTGACTTGTAATGTTCCTAATGCTACTATGAATACTAATTCTGTAACTACTTATACACTACCGCTGTGTGTTGAAATCTAACCAGTTATTGAACTGTACGTGCCCCGAGCAATGCCAAGGTTTCCGTGGTAATGTAACCTGTGATCTATAGTTGCTGTTTAGGATTCTGCTCATCTGTATTACAAATATAGAGGTTAATGATCTTTAGCTTTAAGGTGAATGCGACGCAGTAGCCCGCAAAATTCCATAATTCTTGCGTTTTTTTGAAAATTGAAGCTCTATTTCACAATTATATGGATATGTTTCGCGACAATAATTTTGGAGTAAGTTTCCTTAGCAAACTTACTTACAAAAACAGCAGCTAACTGATTGACGATCAATACGTTGGGAGTTGAAATTTTGTTCATGTTTTAGACGCTAGAGCAAACTAAATGTATTTGCCCTATGAATAGATAATGAATGTACGATAACTGACAGTACTGTAGCTACTTAATAACTTATTTGCATCACACTTTTATGATCTTTAATTGCATTATAAAGAAATTTGGATTTAATTAACAAAACAGAATTACGCACTTTCTACATCAATAAAACGTTTAGGTACCCTGTTCAATTACATAGAAATAATCTAAGCGGGTCCCTTTATACCGTATTGAATATTCAATTTTACTCACAGTCTACCTACTGTGTAATTGAGGGGAAACTTATTAGGTAGTTGTATAATCACAGATTAGTATGCGATCGGCTCCTCTGCGACACAGATAAGCTGTTCAAACTCCGATAACGATCAGTATTCCAGTTACAAAGGCAATTGTCCGGGATTTTTTTTATTTAGGGACCATTGTATATAAAAATATTCGATTGCGTTTTGAATGCAATTTCTATGTTGTCCTGACAGTAATAGATACTATGTCGCATTTGGTCCCCACAAAAGATAAATTGCGCATTGATACTCGATATACCTGATGTTTTTCTGCTGTGTTATTCCTTTGTGTGCAACTGTGAATACAATGAAGATTTGTGATTAGCTGTCGAATTCAGAAAAATATATCGAGTCTATAATTAGGTGCTATAGGAATCAGAGCTTGAAGAAATAATGGTTTTCCGTCATACCATTAAGATGAAAGAAATTTCTCCACTGCTTTGGAATCTGAAAACAAATTAAATTATATAATCTAACATCGCGGCGTGAGTACAGTCTAACAAAGCAATTAGTATCTAGGGTAACCAGATAATTATGAAGGTTTGATTAGGGTTTTGTATATATACAGTTTAACTTTGTCCGTTATTAAAACGATATTTCACTCGAAAACATCTCTAATCTTCTGAGAAAACTTCATTTATATCTGGTGACCCTAGATACTAATTGCTTTGTTAGACTGTACATAGATGACCTAGGTACTGCTCATTTCAATATTAATAAAATCTGAATATTGTTATAAGAAACAATTATTTATCGTGAAGCAGTCTTCGAGCACTATCTAGGGTCGAAAATGTTTGTCAATTTATTCAGTAATGATATTAAACATTATGAAGATTGAAGATGTATCTGTGATTCAGTAAGATTCTGGATACAAATGTAATAATTCGGGTATTTAATATCTACTATGAACTAATCATAGACATAGGCGTTTCTTTATAGATGTTTAAAATACAGTTAGGGTCATTATTTTAATGGTGGTGATTTGTGATACAGGTTTTACCTAAATCAGACACCAGTCTCTATTCTATGTGGATTTTTGACTCTGTACCGTATTGTGATGAAGAGAAAATTTAAAAAACAAAAACACAAATAGAGTAAATTAATGACTAAGATAAAGAAGGACCCTCAGCAAAAGCTGAAACTAACAAGTCAGAAGAAGAATACATTACAAGGCAAGTGTGTTCCATCTGAAGTAATGTTAACAACGCCAGAAATGTAACAATGTCATGCAATTTTGTACAAAAGTAAATATTGAAATAATATTTTCACGCGTCTCTATATAACCAAAATAGAACAGGCCCAAAATAAGGAAGAAACAAAAGTTGCACAGAATTTGGACATAACATTCCCGGAATCTACATCTCAATGGGCAATCACTTCAAGTGAAGCTCGACGGGGCTCAAAAGACGACAATACACGACCAGCACCCCTTATTATTTTATTCTACGGAAACCGGACAAGAGCTACCGAAACTCATTGTTATACTCATGTTTTTACTCTACCATTTGTTTTCTGTTGAAAACATAATAGGGTTACAAAACCTAAGGATCTTTTGTTCGCATCTGTTACTTACCTTCAATTATAAAAGACGGTAGCAAAATATTGTTTATTTAACAGTTGAAAGGGCTTTTAAGAGTGACATATGGACTGTTTCTGTTTGAGTGCATTCTTATTTATGGGCCCATGACCACCGGAGGAATTGGGTTATTGTTTAAATTTAGAAAGCTTGTTATTAAGAGAATAGTTTGCTCTGTTAAAGCGTCAACCACACACCGTTGCTAATTTATGTAAAGCTGGTTTTACTTAGAAGAAGTAATTTTTATGGCTTTGAATTGATGACAATGTTGACATGATAAATATGATAATTCTTCCGATTAAGACGTTTGAAAATTAAAATTATTATGATGGTAAAGCTGCTATTTATGCACATTAACTGCCATTATTCATCATTTCATTGTTATCAATGAGCTAATTTCTGAACGAGACTAAATTGACAGCTGGCTGTACGACGCGTTCATAAATGAGCTCATTTTCAAATAATTTGCTTTGTTTTTATATAATAATATTATTCCGGGCTTCTAAAAATATTCTTAAGGCCCAGAACGCTGCGGAATGAGAGTGAGCGCGATGCAAAATACGAGGCTTGCCGGGAAGGAATAGTGCGGCATGAAGTTGACGCCATTCCGAATGAAGGTACATTTAAGCGAAAAAATATATATTACTCGAAAAATATGTGTATTTTCGGTAAAATGGCTTAGTAAAATTATTTCAAAATAATAAAACAATATTTAGGTAAAATATCATACCAAAATACCAATATATGTTGGATATATTTAGGAAACTGTTTGAAAGTAAACAGTTTTCGAGGTATTTTTGGATTTTTTTATGATCGAGCCAAATAAGTGCATTCATGTTTTGGACTTAATAATATTGTCACGTCTATCCTTGAGTAACACGTATTTTAATTTCAGTACCATAGAGTTAGTAGTTTTGGAGCGGGATTCGCATTAGTTTGTTGAATTACGGGTTTCGGCCCCTTAATGCCAAAAGTTATTTTCATAACTGGCGAAATATGGGTGTACTATACACCTCTGCCTACCCCTTCGGGGAAATACAGGCGTGATGTTATGTTATGTTGTTATATTAAAAGTTATTTTTGAAGACCAATGATCAATCGATTCATCTTCTTTAAAAATCTTTATTTTTGTGCACAAATCCTGCCATGATTGTTTGCTTACGGGCAAAATTAATATCCAATCTATCCACGATTTGCCCTACTAGAGAATTTTGGCCGTTAGTTGAGTTATCTGAAGTAGTTAGTCGTGAACTCGTGATTAAGTTCACTTGTAGTGTAAAAACGTTTATTATCCATCTTTAGAATTAAAATTACTCAGACAGATATTTTACTAATTTCAAAGTAGGTATGTAGTGTGTTTTTTGTGTATATATATTTTCTTAGTTTACTGGCGAAACGAACACAGGTTAAAATTACCAATATTATTATTCCTGCGTGTGACTGTTTCACTTTGATTTTAAGATTAGATACGATCAAATACCTATTTTGAGATTCTGTTGGTGTCACATAATGTACTTGCTTTACGTATAAAATAATACGATTTTCCGATAGTTCATACTTTATGCATGATAGAATCACCTGGTGGTTGTCTTATAAATATATATTATTGCATTTCATCTTTCTACCGCTTGGCAATAATCCCACTCTCACAATGACTAAAACAAAACGTCACGTGCATAAATAATATCACGCCTATATTTCTCCGAAGAGATATGTAGAGGTGTATAGTGCAGCCACATTTTACCAGTTATAGGGGTCGAGCCTTTTGCCACTAACCGGGCACAAAACTACTGAGAATTTCCTAATAAAAAACACAATAACACTTTGCCCAGCCCGGGGATCGAACTCAGAAACCCACGCTTAGCAGCCACGCTTTCGACCACTAGATCTACAAGTTTTATCACAAAAATGAAATACGTAGTTAAAATAAGCGAAATTAAAATCATAACAGTACAAAACATTAAGACCAAATCCACAAAACGTCGTAAATCAATACATATCTTAATACATATAATTCTTCTGTACGTGTGTTTGTCACCTAACTCCTCCTAAACGACTGGACCGATTTGGATGAAATTTTGTGTGTTTGTTTGGATTCCTGGATGGTTTGAAAACAGAATTGGACCCGGTAGGTGGCGCTATTTTTCCGTGCAGGATGACGTCCTCCGGGTCCGCTAGTTTTTTAGGGTTCCGTACCCGAAGGGTGCCAAACGGGACCCTATTACTCTCGCTACAAAGTCCGTCCGTCTGTCCGTCCGTCCGTCCGTTCATCCGTCCGTCCGTCCGTCTGTCTGACACAGGGCTGTATCTTTTGAACGGTAATAGGTAACCAGTTGAATTTTTTTCAGAAATTGTGTGGCTATAAGGTGTATCACGACAAATACTAAAAACAAAAAAAAAACTAAAACTAAAGGGGGTCCCCATACAAGAAACCTCAAAAAACATGCATTTTTTTCAACGTTTTTGGTCCTGCTCTATCTTCAAAACGGTAATATATACCAGCTTCAAACTTGGTCAGATTATAGTACATATTATGGAGTTTAGCAACAAATACTAAAAATAAGACAAACATAGACATATGTGGTGGTACCTGCGTAAGAAAGACATGCAAAAATTCATATTTCGCGCACTGTACGTTGATGTCTTTTGATAAACTCTCGTAAATTAAATCAGTTTTTAAGAAGTATCAGGTCGTTGAGAGGTACGGAACCCTTACTGCGCGAGTCCGACTCGCACTTGGCCGGTTTTTATCTTTTTATATAAATGGAATTTAATGTTCACTTACAGCCAAAATTAATAACCTATCATATGGATAGATGTGATATTAATTTTGGTCATTAGCGGTTAGATGCATTTAAAGGCCAACAATTTTTTTTTTTTTTTTAAGGGATCTTTATATGTGTTGGGGCTATTTTTAAATTGTTTACTTAAGTTGTATTGAAATCTTAATATTTCAAACGCTTATTTTAATAACTTTATTGAAAAATATATAGATTTAAATAATAGGTAGCACATTCTTTATTGTACACCTAATGGTGTACTGTTAATACATTATTAAAACTTAGGACTAACATGTAAATTTAAGGTATATTGGCGGTCTTAGCGCTGATATCTTCCAGACAACCTTTGGATGGACAAAGATGACGTAAAAATGGATTGGGGCAGTATACAACGTGTATCAGGAATGCATGGTCATATTTTAAGAGCTCATTCAGGGCATAGCATAGACCAACTTTTACTATGGGGCCAACCCTGAAATCGCGAAAAAAATATCAGCTGTTCCTTACTAAATCATCGATGTCGCTCGACAAAATGTAAGGATCAGCTGACTTTTTTTTGCGATTTCAGGGTTGGTCCTATAGTAAAAGTTGTTCGATAGCATCCCCTTAATAAGCTCTTCAAATATGACCACGCATTTCTGAAACAATGTATAGGTATGTGGTGTACTTACATATAAATTACCAATATAGTTATAATATAATAAATACCTACCATAAAAAAGTGTTTAAAAAATAGTATACGAAAGTAATGTACCTAAATAGATTATCTACAATATTGACTAAACAACTAGTCAGTACCTACAAGTATCGCATTCAGTTCATAAGAACTATTGTTTCGCTAGTTCCTATGAAGTGAACGCAAACGAAACTGGATACAAGTGAATGTCTCCAATTTCTCAATGCAGGTGTTAGTGCTAGCGATACTGAGAAAGACTGTAAGTACCTTATTAGCTAAGGTTTTAAAATTATATACCTAGATATTGTAAATGTAAAGTTACAACCATAGAAATCAAAATAATAAGGTAATAGAAATGTTATCTCATTATCATCATCATCATTTCAGCCGAAAGACGTCCACTGCTGCACATAGGCCTCCCCCAAGCTGGTCATGTTTGGGGGGATATATGCCATAATCGACACGCTTAGCAGGCAGGTTGGCGATCGCAGTTGGGAGAATGCTGCTGCCCATCCTCTGGTGAATCCTTTAGTCGCCTTTTACGACACCCTTGAGAAGATATAGAAATGTTATCTACTGTCATGGCACCGCAGATATATAATAAATTACCAAAATCAATATTAGACAGCATCGATAGAAATATATTTAAGAAACAATTGATAAATCTATTAATAAATAAACACGTTAAATGAGTACCTGTCTGATAGAAATATATGATACTATTATGATATTGTAATTTTTTTGACATTGAGGTGAATGCTTTCGAGGTCCGATTTCTTTCTATAATTATTATAAAAGTTGATATAATTTTTGACATACCTACAATAATAATAATATTATATTCATCCATAATCATTATAATTTGTCTACTATAATATAATTTTGCATGCCTTAATTGGTAGAACATAGTGAACTGCACATTCACTCAACATCTTGCAATGTATATTTATGTACCTACTTTGTTCAGCAATAAAGTTTTGAATTGAATTGAATTGTCTTTTAATACAGAAACGCGTGTCACCGATTCACCGCTACCAACACATGAATACGCAATTACGCCCACCATGTTTCTAGCATTCAATGAAAAATAAATTAAGCTTAAAAATAAATTAAGCTTAAAAATAAATTAAGCTTTAAAATAAATTAAGCTTAAACATAAATTAAGCTTAAAAATAAATTAAGCTTGAAAAAACTAGTACGTAGATATGATGCAAAATAAAAAAATTGGACTCTGCGTCCAAAACAGCACTGGTGATCAAGCAAACGGTTCGCGCAGTGGTATCCTAGGTGACACCCACATAAATAGATAAATATGAATGGTTGTAATCACAATTTTACTTGCGATTTATGCGTGACAACTTTCGGACAAACCATTAAACCATTTCGTGGCACCTTTCCCATGTTCACGTTATTAATTTTAAAAAATTAACTTTAATCAAATTAACTTTACAGCTTTTGTTTCTGCAGTTAGAAACAGCGCAATAAGGAATTTTTGCGGGTTTTTGTTACAGTATTTACAGAAACAAGTCAAGGCGTACTGAGAAATGTTTTGAAATGCCCTGGACTATGGTGCAAAGTGTTGCCACGCGCACCGCGCACACTTTTCCTTTCTATCTATCTATTTCTGTGTTGACACCTGTACACGGCGACAAGTTCACGCACCTTTACCACTTCTAATTAAATTGTTATTTAGATTTCTATGGTTACAACAATTAGGTTATCTACCTAAGTTGACTGTCTCGTTGGTCTAGTGATGGCAAGCGTGGGGTCCTGGATTCGATTTCCAAGTCAGGTAAAAAACTGTTTGGTAATTCTTCGAGCTATGTTGGTTACTTTCGTTCTCCTGCAAATCTCCTCATTTCTGTTTCGATCACGCAGGGATACTCCGAGCATAACCCTCTACATTGCCCTTTGAGTGACTTTGAGTCTGCTTATCAGGCCCATTGTGAGCGACCACGTTTCAGTGCCGTAAGTAATTACTGGCAACACACACTGGTCAAAGACTTTCGTCTTGAGACACTGCGGTATTTTGGACGAGAAGATACTGCATAGCTTCCCGAACGCTACCCACAGGCTTGATATGAACAAATACAATTCATATTTTTAATCACATTCATTTAAAACTTCGCTGTAGGTTCACAATTGTTACGTCATTTCAATACACTTATTTGAATTCCCTGATGAACTCCGTTTATCATCACATGACCGTGATTTCATACAAAGATTTCTGATTACGCTGCAATACGAAACGATTATGATGATTTCTAAATCGTGACGAAAGAACGATGAGAATAGTATTTAGAGGATTATACGATTAAAAAATGCATAATTAAGTAGTGAAAAGTTCTCAGCGCATTGTTTATGAACATCGTGTGATGAGCATCAGCTTACAATGTAATAATATTTAAATCAAATTAAAATTATCCCCGAATCAACTACAACACACAAATAAATATTTACATTCGCTTAATGACTAAAGGGTTGTTTTACAACCAACAGCAGTAACTGCTATATCTCATAATCAACAGAACATTGTAAACAATACATTATTACCTACAATAGAAACAAAGTTTTTGTTAAAGAACCAAACAGAGCCGCCCAAATAACAGTTCTACGTTTATCAGTGAAAACCCGTATTAAAGAAAGCCATAAAAGGCTTGTTATTTAATTGCCGAATTAGATATAAAAAATACGAACTCATTAAACTTTGGAAGCTTGTTAAGTAATTGTTAAGTGAAATTAGAAGGTACACATAATCTTTATTGAACACATTAGAATCGACAGGTTTTCAATGTGAAAGTTTAAAGGTGCAGGCACACAGCGGGCGGGACGGAACTGAGGCGGAGCGTCGACCAAACGTGGACGTAGCGTACATGTCACACTGCGGGCGGATCGTATGCGGGTCTGAACGGCGGCGGCAGAATGACAGCGCCAGAAGAAAATTTTCCGCTGTCTGTGTGACTACTACTATGCATTCCCATATAATACAACGCCAGCGTATCGGTCGCGCACCGCCCGGCGTTGCGGCGGCGGATCGGTCACGCCGTCAAAACGCCCGCAGGACGGCGCTGCGCGCTGTGTGCACTGTCTAAAGGTCACAGCTCATTAGAGCCACCTGACCCGCACTGCACGCCTCGTGCGGTTACCGGTTAGTATTCTTTATATGGATATCCGCTCACTACATCAACTCTGTAGCGTCACCGGATCGCCTCGGTCGTAAACTGTCCACGCGCGAACCACTCGGTGACAACTCGCTGCTCGCATGCTTGCCTTGCGTTGCTGCGCATTATCAACGCACAAGTCCTGAGTGGACCGCGCGCTGCTCGCGAGTGATTCACTCGAGATTAACGCGTCGGCGATGCGCCGATCCCCAACCACCCTTCATTCCCAGCCTTTCTTTCGAACGTGTCGCACGTAACGAAACATACATGTAGACCTGGTGCCAATCGCTGACAGACTACTCGGAAATTTGAAGACCACGCGATGTCCACTCGTTAACCACGGGACGTTCACTCGTTGACCACGCGAGGTTCACTGGTTGACCACGCGACGTTCACTGGTGACAACGCGGCGTCCACCCGTGAACAACCTGTCGTCAACGAGTAGACGCCGAACGGCGAGGTGGTGCTGGTCGGGTGCCGGGTTGCTTTAATGAGCTGTGACCTTAATACAGTTCAGTACATTACAACACGACGAGACTCACCGACGATACGCTTCAGTTCCGTCCCACTTCAGTTCCACTCGCTCGCTGTGGGTTTGCAGCTTAAAATCGAATAAAGCAATTATATAGATGGGTGCAATTAAATTCAATGAAGTGCCACATGGAATTGTGACTGTACATTGAACGGTTTTTATTGCTGTGAGAAACAATAATTTTGATTATAAAATTGACGATTAATACAGCATTGATGATAATCGCACTTAGTTAATGAACGCAGTGTGGACATGTGCTGACAGGCAATGTACACTGTACACGCATAATATGGTGTGTAGTTAACGATAATGAATAAATAATATAAATTCTTGGTTGGTTGTATGAACATTTTAAGTGAATGTTAATTTTATTTTATTGGTTTATTTGCCTTCATGTACAAAAGATATTGATTTTAAGTATGCATTACAATTTCATGGCACAATATTGTTAGTACATGAACCCTGCAAGGGCACTGCAAAAAGTACGCTAATTAGTCTAAAAATATGTCATTATTTAATAAATTGTGTCAAATTAATCAAATTATCATAAATTAAAATTACAAATAGATTAAGCTCTTAATTCTTTCATGATATCATTAAACTATGCGTTTTCGTGCTTTGTGTTTTTACAGAAGTTGTCTGGAGGAGACAAAAAAAAAGTCCCAACTCAGCGGAACATATTGTATGTTGAGCCAACGCTTCATGCTCATAATCAGTCATAAGCCTATACTATCAGCTAGACTCAAACTTTTTATCTTGAATAGCAGAGAAGCATCGCTTTTAACACTGTAGGTCAGCCGTCAGCTCTACATAATATTTCTGTTTCTTGACAGTTGAAGCAGTTATATCACGAAAGCGATGCCTGTCCACTCAAAAATACTTCTGAGCCACGATATTCTTGTTCCGAAGGGTTGCTTCCCCTCTATTTTTCACAACATAATAATTTCAGAAAACTGTACGAAAATTGAATGAACACTTGACACTTGAAAGTTGATTTTTCTTCTTGCGGTGCCCAAAACTAGTTTTTGGGACTACTAAAGACCCTTGTCTCGCATCCATAATATAAGCTTGGACTTACATATTTTTTTATAATAACTGATACTGATACAAAATATATATTATCCGATAAAGATCAAAGATACTGACAGCGCTTTATAGGTAAATAAGTTTTTAATCGTGAAAGATTCTTCAAACTTTTTGCTCACTCGCTGTAAAAAACATGAAACGATTTCTCCACATCATTATGTTCATTAAGTTAGTCAGTTCTAAACATTACAACTTGTTTGTTTTTATTCGCTAAAATTACATGGTTGGACAACGTTTAGGCGGTGATTGCGCAATGCTACTTATGGTTATGACTCATAATAGTACACTTTGAATCGATAAACATACAAACAAGGCATCGTTTAAGCTCATATCAACAATTAGGCACTAAAGCAATGATGTGAAGATTGTATGAATTAAAAAGAAGTAATGTTTGCATAAAAAGTAACGGAGAGTTTTTTGTTGTAAACGTTATTGGTTTTTGTTGCAGTAAATGTACAACATGATGTTATAGTTTTTGTTCATATGAAAGGTCAGGAAGTTCATGGATGTACATTTATGCATCTAGACGAGCAAAAAATGTGTATGATTTCGGATAGTGGGTATAGGTAGGTGTATTCATTGCATAAAATTATTTAATTGAGTTCTGTGGCTGCAATCCTAATTTCTAAGTCATCATTGGCCGCCTTTGCTATAAAAATAATGGTCAAAAGATTAGGTATAAAGAAAATAATATCACTTAGCTTTTATTTGATCTATGGATTCATTTTTAACCATTCGCAGACTTCCTCAATATCAGCCAGCTTATGAGTTTATCCAAGGGAATTTATATCATAAAAAAAGCAGGCTATTTTTTATCTGGCAACAGGCCCCTAGGGTTGTGTGATGAAATATTATTTCTTGTTGTTACTCAATCACGTTGCTTCAGATCAATCATGTTAAAATTGGGAATCCACATGAGACATCCCTTGGGTAGCTGCTTTTGTAATAAAAGAAGATAATAAGGTAATATAAGAAGTGAAAAAATATTTGTGTCGGCATGATTCGTAAATGATAAATGATTAACAAGATACCAGGACTGTCTGATTAACATTTTTTTAAATGTTAACTACTCTGACTAGAGTTGTTCGCGGAAGGCATTCCTGCAGAGTTGAGGATACTTTTTTTGAAGTTTCTCGGAAAAATAAGTAAAACTTTTGAATTTAGGACGAAAAAGTAGCTTGTATGGCTAAAATCCTTTTATTTATTATTTCATCATCATCATCGTCATTTTAGTCGAAAGACGTCCACTGCTAAACATAAAGGCCTCCCCCGAAAGAAGCGATATGCTATAATCGCCACGCTTGGCAGGCGGGTTGGCGATCGCAGTTGGTTGAATAAAAACCCAGAGAACGCTGCTGCCCATCCTCTGGTGAACCCCTTAGTCGCCTTTTACGACACCCACAATAATAAGTGGGGTGGTTATATTCATTGTTTCTGGCACCACATGAATCTATTTATTTATAAATAATCTTTTATTTCATCATAAACGCATTTTCCAAATCGATGTTAAAAAACCAACTATAAAACTTACATTAATTATTAAATTACAGAATTATCCCTTTTTCAATACACCTCTTTACCACATCCATGAACTTGGGCAAGCTGGTAAAAAATATATAAATATCTCCATCGACAATAACTTTTTTTGTGTTTGAAATTAATGTCAGTAGAGAGAAAAGTCGAACAACTTTTGCTTTTCTATGGTGAACACATATAAAGAAATACAATGAATAACGAGGACATAATTATCATAGAACTGCTGCTATTTGTTTTATTTTATATAGTATCAAAACGGCATAATTACTTAATCATCATCATCAACACATTACTTTCCCACTGCTGGGCACGGGCCTCTTCTTAAAATGAGAAGGTTAAGGCCTTAGTCCACCACGCTGGCCTACTGCGGGTTGGCAGAAATTACTTAATAGTAAGTACATACTGAATAAGACATTTTAAATTTTCTATCAATACGACCCAAACAGAACACTCAAACTTACAAAGAACTGCCAATCCAACATCAAAGTTTAAAAGCTCCTTAAAATCCTTGTGTGAAGCAATGGGTAAGAGAATGCTTGAATTTGAATCATGTCAACGGATGACTAACCCAAGTATGAGAGGGTTACGTAGCCATTGATTTTTCAAGCCTCACATGGCAAAGGGTGACAAAAGGAAATCCAATAACGTGCAGTCACCCCCTGAATTTGGACAAATTGAATTCCAATTAACGTGCAAACAATTTTAGTAAGTTAGTTTACCCAAAATGGTTAGCTTTTAGACACCACGTTCAGGAAAATCTTATATTTGTCGACGATATTACCACAGTCATCCTTACTCTGTGATATTACCTAGGTACTAGATTTCCACCGGCGCGGTCCATTGGAGTTCCCGGAGCTCCTCTATTTTGTGCTGAGGATGGCCACCGTGTGGTTTTAGTCGGTAAGAGTCCGACATATCCCTCCGCCTTCCCCAGACGGAGGATATCCATGAGGATTTCCACCCGAAAACAAAAAAAAAAAGGTACTAGATTTCATAATAATGAAGGAAGTGTCTTTATTTGGAGAGGAAACCGAGTCCACAGAGAAAATCTACCCAATCGTACAACGTTATTTTTTGTATAGTGCAAGATATTTAATGTCTTTGAGTGCAAGCCTCACACACCCCTAAAATACTTTCATAACAAAACGAACTGAGTTTTTTGTTCCATAATCACAAAATCACATGCTTTTACAGTTGGTGTAAGTAAGTTCCTCAGTAGTAAGCGGAAAGCGGCGTTCCGTGTGGTTCCGGACATAAAGAATAGCACCACCCTTATCTCTTCCCAACTGCGATCGCCAACCCGCCTGCCAAGCGTGGCGATTATGGCATATCCAGGAGGCCTATGTCCAGCAGTGGACGTCTTTCGGCTGAAATGATGATGATGATGATGATGATGAAGTGGAAAGCAAAGAATGTAGTGCAAGGTATACTTGATGCACAAAAACCTTTAGGTTGCCTGGAAGAAATCGCTGATCGCGATAAGGCCGCCATTTGTACAATAGTTTAAATGCATATTCAATGTAATGTTTTTATGGTGCACAATAAAGCATATATAAATGAATAAATAATAATAAATAAAAACTAATCGAGCTAAACTGACCTTTTCCCGTTGACGTACTGAATTTAACCCTAATAACCTTTAGTTTTCAAATATTTTGTTGGTTTACTTGTAAAATGATATATCAATCAATCAACTCAGTCTATCGCAGTCCACAGCTGGACATAGGCCTCTCCCAAGTTGCGCCGTAAAATGATATATAAACTATCCCAATAGATTCTTTTAGTGATTATGAACAAATTACTATCAGGTTTATACTAAACTAACTACTAAAACTCACTCTATGTATCCCAATTATGTATAAAGTAAAGTACATGTGTAAAGTTGATAAACAGCAAACTGCAAAAAATCTAATGATTGATTAATTTTCATAAATCTTAAAACTCATTGGAATCCATTGATTCCTTTTCAATGTTATTCTTTGTTTTGGGTCAACATAAATTATATATTGTCAGACATTCGGACACATAATTGTTACCTCTCCTAATGTATGCATTTATTCCCCGAAATGTTTGAAACAAAAAGTTTAACTGACTCAGAACTGAGAACCTATGAAGAATGATTTCAAGGAACCTCTCTAGTCGTTTATGACATCAGTTTATTAATTGATTCTTAGTATGCAAGTCTAAAGTCTATAATTTATTTCAAAACATATTTAAAAGTTAGACAGCTATCTATTAAAATTTCGTTTAGTGTTATGTTTGTTTAACCACTCAAAGGCTATAATTATCTCCTCCGGTGGTTCGGTCCCTAAATTAGTGATGAGAAGCCATAATTGTTTTAGAATCGAATCTAATCGTTTGGTAAAATCGATACTCGAACTCGGTGCAAAGATAAAACTCATAAAACATTAATCGATAGTATTCACGCGAACCTCGTTATCATGCAATTGCAATTGGAATATCAAAAATATTGGCATCGCTATTAAAATAGCTTACTTTAACTGACAACTGGGTACGGGAGCGAAACGAGGTACATTTATCAAATTTGTAATTTAAACTGTTTTTGAAATTCAAAATCAAGTAATTGATATTTACTTTGAAAGTCTTTGAACTTTAAGCTTTGATGGACCACAAAGAACCAATATTTGTTCGATTTTTTATAGTATTAAGTACTGTGTAGGAGCAGTTACTGTGATCCCTGTTTAAAAAATCTAATGTTAAAACTCAATTGTCGGTGCGTAAAAAAATCGAGTAAGCAGCGACACACCGTTTGGTAATTCGGTTTGTTACATCTCTATAAACAACAATTATACATTCGATTGTTAATATAAAGGAAATGGTAATTCTTGAACGGATCTATTTAGGTAGTAATTCCATACTCGGTGATGGACTGTTAGTAAGGCTAATTGAATGCGATGGCTTTTTGGAGGTAACGAATTGATATCGGTTTGATCATTACCCGTAACCGAGGTGGTTGCTAGTGGCAGTTTTGCTTTGACAGGAGGTTTACTTTTTTTTTAAAGTTCATATTTTGGCACGAATTAGTAAATATCAGATCATGTGCGGATCAGACTCTAATAATCAAATGCTTTAACGGTAAAGGAAAACGTCTTGAGCAAAGCACACCTACTAGAGTGCTCCATCATATAGTTATCGGTGGTGTGTGTAGTCTGCCATGCCAGCTGCCAGCACGGTGGACTAGCCCTTAACCTTCCCATTTGTTGTATAAAATCACGATCACCTTTATAGAATACCAATTAAAATAATTAAAAAAACCTTCTCATTTGGAGCAGTGGGACATTAATTGCTACTTATGTTATGAGTAAATGATTTTTGCTAAATTTTGATTCTACACGGAAAGAAGTTTCTGATAGCTCATTGAAGTGTCTATTGAAGAGAATGGGCACATTGATAGCCTGCTACAATACATGGTCGTGAGGTAAAACTGCCACTGCTACTATGGAAAGCAGATATATTTGTAATAGTTACAGGATCATGTTGACATAAATAAATAAAATAAATAAATATCTTTGGGACATTTTTACACAGCATCATCTAGTCCCAAACTAAGCACAGCTTGTGCTATGGGCACTAGACAATGGATATAATACTAAAAGTTTTTTTTTTGTCAATACATTCTTACAATACATAAGCAACACCCAGACCAACACAAACACTTATGTTCATCACACAAATATTTGTGTCCTGTGGGAATCGAACCCACGACCTCGTTATCAGCAGTCCGACACTCGAACCACTAGACCACAGAGGTCGTCATACACCCAAATTCACATACATACATGCCTAATCCCTGAGTCATTATTTTTTGCGCAAACATAAGCTATCAATCGGAAGACGACATCATTTTCAATATAGGTATACTATTTGTAAAAAAAAACACAATGTTAAAAAATTCTCCCATTTCAAGTTAACAAAATTGTCACATAAACGTAACTTTAAAGTCTTAATAACACTGTTATTTATCTCAATGTGCAGCAACGCACGCTTGTGGCTGTTTTAATTAAATAAATTGCTTTATTTGCTAGAGACAATGGCGTCGGTTATGGGGGAAATTTTATTAACACGATCGTATCTACGTCATACGGGTCGCCACTCATTTACTTAACAAATAGAATTGATTTTGTTGGATCCTTATCTTATTTTGCTCTATATTAGATTAGTATTTGTGAGCCATGTTTGTTTATTAGTAGGTTAATGGAAAACAAAAGCAACATGTCAAATAAGTTCGTGGATAATTCTGGAACTTTCTTATCCCATCTATCTGACTACTATTTGATGATCCCGTGAGCAAGGATCTACAATTTAGGTTTAAAGAAATGTATTCTCAATAAAAACACAAAGTCACTTACTTGAGAACAATATTAACTTAAGCTATGATGGTTTAGTTCGTCGAATTTAAATATGAATTTTTTTTTTCAAAGAATTGTGGTGTACCCATTCA
Organism: Asteroscopus sphinx; assembly: GCA_949699075.1. NCBI lineage: Eukaryota > Metazoa > Arthropoda > Insecta > Lepidoptera > Noctuidae > Asteroscopus > Asteroscopus sphinx. The sequence continues at coordinate 18,698,424 of OX453012.1, forward strand.
GTGCATTCATTATTTTACAAAAGAGTTGTCTGAAATTACATATAGTGCTAGCTCAGTTTTGAATGCATTGAATGAGCTTAGATTTTTAATACGTGAGGGTAATTTATTATAGATTTGTGCTCCTTCATAAGTTATAGTTTTTTTGGCATAGTTGGTTCTAATTTTTGGTAAAATCAAGAAACTAGCTCGGCGAGTGCTACGTTGGGTAATCTGTTTTAGTTTGGTGAAAGATATGTTGGTACGGATACTTTTGTTTAGAGCCTTTCGGATTAAAATACATGTGTTATAAGTATATAACTGATTGATGTTCATTATTTTAGTTTCTTTATAAATGTTATTTGTTGGTGTTAAATATGTATAGTTAAAAATCATTTTTATTACTTTATTTTGTGCAATTTTATTACTTTATTTTGCAAATTTTACCGTCACAAACGAAAACCTAAGGTACCTACGAAGTTTTCTCGAAGTGATTCATGTAATTTTCCATGTTGTCTTGTTGTCTTGGAGTCAGCAGTGAAATAAGTCGTGTCTCACAAAAACAAGGTCCAAATGACATACCTAGGTACCTTTTTTTTGCCGTAGGGAAATTCTCATGGACGCACTCCGCCCGGGGAAGGCGGAGCCAGTGTCGGACTCTTACCAACTAGAACCACCACGGTGCTCCTCTTCCAACTCTTGGCCGGGGGCGTGGGGAACTTGTATTCGCCCAACTATCCCCGGCAGGTCCCGGCTCGCCACTAGTAGGCGAACCCCTTCTCCCCGTGCGGCACCAACATCGGCCGCACCCTTCTCTTGACTGGCGCGCGTGGATCACGATGCGCCACCGTCAGCGTCACCCATTTATGCGGCAGAATGTGTTGGCTAATATTGAACACACTATATTGAAAACCTCAAATCGATATCAATATCGAAAAAATTAAGAAATGAGAGAAAACAATTAATTGTTGTGTAGATAACTTCAGCTGAATAATTCACATAGTTAGTGGGTACCTATTTGTGATCTCATTATTTGCTGTTTCTTTATAGAGAGAGTTCATTTATTTGATTCACGACTTCTACATGTACCTAAGTTCCTACTGTGGCAGTACCAAACTAGGTTACACTTACATTGTTTTAGTAATAAGAGTATGCAACACGTGACTTCAAATACACCGACAATGTTGGTACAGCGAACTACTAACTTCGTAACGTTAGTACCGTGAGAAATACATGTTATAACGTTTTCTGTTTGTTATCACTATTCACATTACATACTAAGTTTTACCAAGTTTATAAGGGGTTCGGTGACAGCATAGAAATCTAAATAATAAAGTAATAGAAATGTTATCTACTGTCTTTTAATACCGGAACGCGTATCGCCAATTCGCCGCTACCAACACATAAATACGCAATTACGCCCACCATGTTTCTAGCTTAAATTAAGCCTAACAAAAACTCTGCTATTAGATATGCTGCTAAATACAATTTGAGTGAATCAAAAAGTCCAAAACAGCACTGATGATCAAGGATACGTTTCGCGCACGGGTGTCCTACGCGACGAGCGGCAACTAGTTCACGCGCCTTTATCACTTCTATTATCTTATTATTTAGATTTCTATGGGTGACGGTCAAGCGACTTGAACCAAGCACGTAGATTTTAAATTGAGTCCAGCATGGTTGATCGTTTACAATGTCTGCTTGATTTTTGAGTTAAGCATCTACGTGGTTGCGACATGCTTGATGCGATTTTATATTTTCTCTTGACGGAAACGCTTGACGCGAAGTTTTGACCGTATTCGCAAGCGGCTTGATCAAGCACTCGATAACTATTCTGAACCGTTCGATAACAATTAGGGTGGACGATGCTTTGTGATTGTGAGACACCAGTGATAATAATTTTAAGGAACATCAAAAAAAAGTTTCTGGTAAGATTTCGTACAATGTGAGAAAAATGCCGCATGCTTGAACAAGCTCCTTGACGCGTGCATCAAGGTGCTTGAACAAGCAAAAAAAAAAACTACGTGCTTGACCGTCTTGGAACCTCTTAAAAGTCTCAATGCTTACGAAAAAAAAAAAAAATGTAATTATGTACTTTTTCTTAGTTGAAAAAAGCCATTATCAAATTATGAAGAAGAAATCTGTACATAATTGCTAAAAATACAGTCTATTTATTATCGGAAGCATTTCAATTGAATATGTAAATAAAATAATAACTAAGTTTTCTGAGTCACAAATGCGAAAAAGAATTATTCAATTACGTAGAAGCAATTTTGGATTATTAAAAGTTGGTTAATTATGTGAATAACTAATTCGAAATCTCTCTTTAATCAATTCCGTAACGTTTACAGATTACCTCTATTTTCTGTAGGTCGGAAACAAGTTCGATACTCAAATCGGACATTGTTATAGAAATTCTGTTTTGAAATTAACAGACTGCAAACTCTTAATTGGCTGATAATTTAATTGACCAGCAAACCTGCTTTTGGGCTTATCCCAGTTGCAAACATCTCCTTTTCTTGCTCATATGGCCGTTTTTTTCTGTCTACTGCTTGATACGGAGAGAAGTGGAAACAATTTTTTTTCCTACTCCTCCTAATTTCTTTTCTGATTAATTTCGTTGCGGGTTTCTCTTTTAGGCTTATCCTAGTTGCAAACATCTCTTTTTCTTGCTCATATGGCCGTTTTTTTCTGTCTACCGCTTGATACGAAGAGAAGTCGAAACAAATTTTCTTCCAACTCCTCCTAATTTGTTTTCTGATTAACTTTGTTGCTGGTTTCCGTTTTGGGCTTATCCCAGTTGCAAACATCTCTTTTTCTTGCGCATATGGTTGTTTTTTTCTGTCTACCGCTTGATACGGAGAGGAGTGGAAAAAAAAATTCTTCCTACCTCCTCCTAATTTGTTTTCTGATTAATATCGTTGCGGGTTTCCGTTTTGGCCTTATCCCAGTTGCAAACATCTCTTTTCCTTGCGCATATCGTAGTTTTTTTCTGTCTACCACTTGATACGGAGAGAAGTGGACACAAATTTTCTGCCTATTCGTCCTAATTTCTTTTCAGATTAATTTCATTGCGACTTGTCTGCTTTAATTAATTTCCAAACACATCAAACCTCTGCCTACATCTTCGAGGAATATAAACGTTAAGAAATAAGGACAATTAAACCTACTTTCAAGAGTTCATACAAGTTCGTTTGTTTTGTCATTGTTATCTCACTCACGGTTTTTCCGCGAACTGATATAACCACAATAACACATGGTGACTGTTACGATTCTTCATTACTTTGTCTTGTAAGGAAAACGTGATGATTTATTTTACGCTGGAGGAATTTTAAATGTAAGAAAGAAAGAAACACATTTCATCATCCTCCTGCCCTTATCCCATTTATTGGACACAAAACCGACAAAAATACATACACAACAACAATAGCAACAAAAAAAGAAACAAGTGTAATAATAAAATTATGACAAAAAAAAAAACAATATTAGTGACGCGCACAACATGAACACAAAAGGGGATGGTACTAGCACGACAGTAACCAGTAGGTATTGCTCTAATTACACATAAGAAAGAGAAGAAATAGGTAACATTGTTAGGTTGTTGTACCTACATTGCTAGTCTCGCTGTGGCATTATGTGTCCAAAAGGCCACTAGCTCAGCTAATGCTACAGATCTAACTGCAGCGCTGATTTTCAGTTGAGGCGTCAGGTGACTAACATATCGATATATATATATATAATAAATAAATAAATAAACTTTATATATATAATAATACATATATTAGATAGCTAAGTAATATAAGTGTGATAGGAAGACATTTTATAAAACTATATACAAGTGTTTATCATGGATAGTATAATAAGTATAGAACTGATCTGTACACGGAATGAATACAGTCTAAAAATTTATTAGATGAACGTCAAAACAGATTTAATAATAGTTCTTTGAAATATTAATTATATAGATGGAATTATGACTAATCGTACTCATAAGTTATAAAAAGTTAAATACTAAAAAGGTATAAACAGCATTATTCATCAGTTTTAATATAATATAGTAATGTGGGAGTTGATTTGAGTTGAATAGTAATAGCTCCTAACAATAATTGCAAAATTAGGTGTATATTGCGCGACTAACCGCTGGATCTTTGTGTCCGTTTTTGAATCTTCCAGTCATGGCATAACCCTAAATCTGTTTCATTTAATAACTATTAAGGCCCGTACAAACCACATGCAGCGCGGGGCATGAGCAACGCGGCAGATGTCACTCTAAAACGTAGGCAGTTTTAAAGCGTTTTTACAGCCGGCCCGTAATATAACTGCTTTCAATATGACATGTTGTGTCGATTGTTATGCAATACAACTGCCTCGTAACCACTTAACACTGCTCCGGTGTGGCCAGTTAATATGGCGGCCGTAGTGATACAACACAACCGCGCCGGTCCTGCCTGCGCGCCGCGCTTCCCGGTTTTTCATTGCCCTTTGCAGGGCAGGGCAGGAGAGGTGCAGTTTGCCAGCAAGCCTATGATATTATTTGGTGTGTCGTGTTTCGTATTGTTCTTTGTATTTCAACTTGTGCGGGCCCGCCATCAACCTGTGCTGTTAATGACCTGCTTTTGGTCTATACGGGCCTTTAGTCCAGTCTTTATGGATTTAACCTTGGAATGAAAGGTTTGTTTTGATGTTTTAAAGACTTATAATCTACTAATATCGAATGATGCACAGGAAACCTGATTTTTGAAGGAACCTAATTTTGTAACCTTGAATATTTCGAGACGCAGACACGATATTATTTGAGACCTTTCAGCTAATCATTAGACCATCAAAACAAAGGTTCGTGGTGCAAAAAAAAACCAGCTTTCTACCTTTTATTCCGCGGAACTATACCCTTAATTTCTCCTAATTTGACTGGACTTATAGGAGTTGTTGCTGCAAACGTTCTTTGTCATATTTTTGACATGTAATGCATTTTTGACAGCGAACAACCATCTGCTGCCGAATTGCGTAACTCACTCGCGATCGCAATCATCTGGATGTCAATGTTCATTGCTCCGTGTGTTTTGACAATCCATATTATCGGCAACTACGTACCACGCAATGAATATTGCTTTAATTTCAAAATGAAAGCTAATGTCAAAGTGAATGCATTACACATTACACAATTACCCCTCTGCGATCTCTAGAAAAAACTGTGTGTGTATCAATATAAAACACGTAAACTAATTATTATAGTCGAGTCACAACATATAAAACCATATAATGCATTTACGAATGAGTTGAAAAACCATAAAATTAAAAAGAAAGTAACACAGCCAGCTAACTCTGAAGCCGCTCTCGCACAGCGATTGTCACTCGCGCGATTTTTTATCGCCTAATCTGTAACATGCGGAATCATATGCAGGTGCCCGCACTGGTGATTAAAAATAGCGTTGGAAAAAACATCTCGTTGTGCGAATAAAAATCGCTGTGTGGGCCTTAGTTCAAGACCACAGGGAATATCGCAGGAAATACAGAACCAAAAAGTTAATTAAAACCACAACCAATTAACAGTTTATAAAAGAAGCTAGAAACAGATTTCTAGAACGTATTACCTATTTACCTATAAGTTCCTAGGCTAGCTTGTAAAAATACGAATCAAGCCCAAAGTGGAGAACATATAAAACATAATAATTTCTTGGGTTTTCGCGATCACTACACATTATAATAAAACAAGTTTAACCAGATTATATCACGTATATTATTTAGATTGGTTTTCTGACGTTTCGAAAACTTTGCAGCGTTCGTGGTCGCAGGAAGATGAGGTGATGATGACGCTAAGATGACAAGTCTAACAAAAACTACCTTACAATTTTTTATTAATTAAAATCGTTTCGATGCACGCAGTAATCACTCACAATGTCATTGTCTTTTACAGTGTTACGTGCTGTTTGGGACTTGATTATTGGATTCCAAACAGATGGTAGCTGCCATCCACCTTCTATTATATATATAGATATTTCTCCCACTGCTGGGCAATGACCTTTTCTCAGGAAGAGAAGGATTAGGCCTTAGTCCACCATGCTAAAACTTCTTGACCTTTATCGCTGGTGACAATCGATTTCTAATCCACACATGAATTTGAAGTCAGAGGTGCAGGCCAAGAAAAAAAACTGGCCAAATGTGAGTCGGACTCACGCAGTAAGTTATCCGTACCAAACATCGACCTGATACACCATAGAAACTACGAGAGTTCATCAAAAGACATCAGCGCACCGTGAGCTCTCTCTTACGCAGGTACCACCACATAATAATATGTCTATGGTTACCCTATTTTTATTATTTATTTCTATACTACATAGTATGCTGTACAATCAGACCAAGTTTGACGATGGTATGTATTACCGTTTTTAAGACAGAGTAGGGACAAAAACATTGAAAAAAAAACATTTTCGAGGTTTCTTGGTTTTGTTTATTTTTTATTTTTAGTATTTTTCGTGATAAGGGTCATAGCGTCACATATTCTGAGAAAATTTCAACCTGCTACCTATTACCGTTCAAAAGATACAGCCCTGTGACAGATAGACGGACGGGCAGCGTAGGGAGAGTAATAGGGTCCCGTTTGGAACCCTTTGGGAACAGAACCCTAAAAAAGGATCGCTTGCCATCCTATATGAAGGTTCACGTCGCTTGTTAAAAAGCAACCCTGAAAATGTTGACCTTTATCAAAACATAATCAATCAAAACTGTTTGTCTACATTATGTCAGATATCGCTCTCCAAAGAAATTTTTTGTGTCAGCTAATACAGAAATTTAATTTTCCTTAGTGGGCAAGTTTAGTGCGAAAAATATTTCATTAATATTTTGTAGAGATTTTGCTGACGTGATTTTAGCGTTCATGTGGATCGAAGTTGATAGATGGATGGTGTGATAGGTCTTCTTAATATAGCCAAACATCCTTTTTTAATATTCGTTTTTTTTTTTATAATACTTTTGGGACATTTTTACACAACACCATCTAGTCCCAAACTAAGCAGAGCTTGTACTATGGGTACTAGACACTGGATATAATACTTACATACTTTCTTTTTTTTGTAAATACATACTTATAATACATAAAAAACACTCAGACCAACACAAACACTTATGTTCATCACACAAATATTTGTGTCCTGTGGGAATCGAACCCACGACCTCGTCGTGATCAGCAGTCTGACACTCGAACCACTAGACCACAGAGGTCGTCGTTTTCTCTCTTTCCTAGCCCTTGAGTTACACAGGGTATCATCTCAGCCGAAAAACGTCCACTACTGGACAAAGGCCTCCCCCAAAGGGGGATATGCCATAATCGCCACGCTTGGCAGGCGGGTTGGCGATCGCAGTTGGTTGTTTAAATACTCAGGGAACGCTGCTGCCCATTCTCTGGTGAATCCCTTAGTCGCCTTTTACGACACCCATGAGAAGAAAGAGGGTGGTGCAATTCTTTACGTCCGGCACCACACGGACGAGTTACACAGAGTATGTCAAGGGTATGTTTAAATGTTTGAAAAAGCTCTGAACCTATAGATTAGGCATCTAGGGAACTATGGTGTAGTGGTGCACTCCGTGCCTACTGGGTATAATTGAACAATAAGTACTGTGTGATAATAATGGGCTGATATTCGTTTATGTATAGGGATTCACTAGAGGATGGGCATAGCATTCTCTGAGTATTTACTTAACCAACTGCGATTGCCAAGCGTGTTGATTATGGCATATGATTATTGATGGCAAGCGACCCTTTCGGGGAGGCCTATGTCCAGCAGTGGATGTCTTTCGGCTGAAATGATGATGATGATTTGTGTATGATGGCATTTGTACTCGTACGTGCTAAATGTGTGTGTAAGTACATATGGCTGCAACACGGCTCATAAGTACATAATATTATTGAATAGGTAGTACCAAGTAGTCTTTTGTAAGAGCAAATGAAGTGTCTATTGAAATCCGAGTGACCATTCTGTACGAAGAATTATTATGTATTCTGTGACATCGTCGTTTGACATAAAAAATTATACATCTAGAAAGGACTACTACGAACCAAAATAAAAGTGTTGTCCAGTACTTAATACATTGTTCACCTTATGTGATTGTACTGTGTACTTACTATACATACAATAAAATTATTCGATAATAGAATATTTAGTACCTACACTCAGTCTGCATTATACTCGAGGAAAAATATTATTTACTCTCTAATAACAATGAATAATCTACATACAAATATTTTGTTACACTTGTATAATATAATCAATGTTTACGTTATTATAAAGTTCAATGTAATGTATTGTCTTCAGTGCGTATTATCTGTTGTTTAAAGACAGGGCTATGTATTTGTTTTAATCTAATATTATTATGCCCTATTAATTTAAGAGATAAGTAGAATGTCACTAACGACCTTTGGATATTTCTATTAATCAATATTATTCAGATAATATATATTCTAGAACATATTAATATAACAGTACTAGGTGCGATGCCGCGGTCGGGGGGTGTGGGGGGGCGATGGGGTGCGTTCCGTTTCATTTTTATTTATATTATGGCATCTGGAGTGACGGTGACATTCATCCTTTTGTTCCATAACCTGGGATAGGATATTTATTTATCTTTGAAAGTTGTTCAAGTGACAATTGTACGCAAAGAGAAATGCATACGACGATAAATCATTATAAGTAGGTATAGGATAGAATAGAATAGAAATCATTTATTTGCATATTATTTTGGGAAAAAATAAATAAAAAATAATAATTATATAATTTAAATTAATGTAGTATGTGTATCGGAAAGTAGTCATGCTCATTCTTGTTTTTATAAAGTTTGTTGCATAACACTCATAATTTATTATTTGTAGTTATAACATTGATATTCTGTATATTTTTATATTGAACTTCTGTAGTCTGTGTGTTAAACTTGATACATTTCATTTTCTTCCTTAATAATAGCGTTGTATTGTATATCATGCTGTGTGATTACGTTAGGGTATCAATCCGTACAATACCTACCTATTATTTTATGACCACCTATACCATGTGATTGTTACTTGTTGTAATTGCCTTATGAAATAAATAAATAAATAAATTAGATAATAATAGATTAGATTCCAAAACCTTTGATCTCAAGCTTTTTTTTGTTGTTGAAATTTCGCTGACCTATTGGCGAATCTCGCTTTACTTCAAACGAACTGTATTGCTACAGTACAATACACTGTATTGAATACAGTAGGTTGATATCTATGAGTCACAGGGTAAACAGGAATATAGGCATACATGTTTATAATAAGCTACTTATACTATATCATAGGTGTCAATCCACCTGATGTTATTAGTTTGCTACTTCTTATTTACGACACAAACGAGAAGCTGGTATGGTATGAAATGGTATCCTAATTACATGTGCAATAAGTATTTTTTTTCTCTATAGTACACCGCCAACTGCCCGTTATATTTTCTTGTACATTTCAAGTCCATCCAATGGTTGTCTGTAAGAAATTGCTTTATGGCCAAAATTAATATCCAATCTATCCACGATTTACCCTACTAGAGATAGAAATTTGTCATATTTTGTATGGAGCTTAAGCGTTAAGCGATAAGACTGCCAATTGTTAGTACTGTGCTCTTGTTTGTTATAACTTTATTTTTATTTTTATGATGTGCAAACAATAAAGTATACTCTATCTATCTCATAGTCGGGAAACTCGGTAACCAGTTAAGAATTGTCCTATTATACCCAGAAGACTGGCAACCTGCACCTTATTGTATACCAGCTACAGCTACTGTTAACAATATTGTCACGTGGGGTTAGGTAAGCATCTTCTGTAACCTGTTCGCCTGGGTCAACTGAAGGCTTGATTTGCATCATAAGCAAACCAACTGTAAATATATCTTGTATCCATAGAAAGTATACTACAGAGACAAATTTATAAACTCCGGTTGCAATAAAACATCACATAAGAAACAAATTACCTATGATAAACGACATTTGAATAAAATTCATTTGTACAGTACACACGAATTTCTACAATTCGACAATGTTACAAAAGGGTTTATTTCATATTAGACGCGTAAATATCCATTCGGTATGCGGCATTCATATTTATATAGTCAGTAAATTGCTATCGGGCGTAATGTAATAATATGAATTTACATAAATTTTCTATAACATTTACATTAGGAATAAATGAATTGCTGGTTGAATGGTGCCTTGGCCGGAAAGGCGCTTGCTTTACGCCCGTAGCGTCGGCCGCATAACACAAATGTGTAAACCTAATAAGTGAAATGGCTGGTTTTATTTATTTTGTTGAACATATATTTCCTGGTACAGGAGTAATAGTAAAATAGTGGTGGAGTGGTAATCAAAATGTTTTCTCTTAGTTAATTATGTTTTGAACTTTATGGTTCGTTTAAATTAATCGACATGAAACGGCTGCGGTGTTTTTTTTTCTCTTTTTATTAATTTTAAGGAACTTTTGAACGACAGTTCACGCCAGTCCCATTGTAACATACTCTAAACCTTACTGCTTATATCTATATATATCTTGAGACTATTGGATTTACTGCTAAATAACTAAAATATCACTTAATTGACACCAGATTATATACCATTTTAGCCTCAAGTGACAATGGCTATGCTAAAATGCTCTGAAAAATGCCTATATCTATTATAGGTAATTATTTTTAATTTGTCAATTATTTTATTTCTTCCAGCTTGATTCCTGACACATTCCAATCGGTGAACGAAAACGAAACGAAACGGAAACGGTGTTTTTAAGACAATGAAAGTAAAGTTTAAGACAGTTCTAGCACTTAGTTTTCTCTCCTTTTTTTTTTTTTGCTTGTATGACCGATCTAATAGGTACCGTCGACGGCATGTCACTGGTAACACTTCAATAAGAAAACCACTCTAACTGTTTATGAATAAAGGCGCTGTCAATGTCAAACTGTTGCCGCTGACGTGCGGTCGACCGTACCGTTACATACCGTAACGTTTAAAAAGAAAGAAAATAAAATATTATTCTTAATTCGATGTATATCACTAGCTGTGTATATATATGTGGAAGCTTGTAATTAGCAAATGTCCTTACCCATAACATGTTAGTTATAGTTTTTTATTTGTCTGTAAGCTTTCCTAAAATCAATAAATAAATAAATAAATAAATAAATTAGGATATCTCCGAATGCGTAAACTTCTAGTATGAATTGCTAACGCGGTTGCCAAGCGAAGTGTTAATTATAATATTAATATACCAACCGCTAACTTCCGCCATCGTAGCACCCACCATAAATCTAAATTCCATCCTCACCATCTTGATGGTCGGCGGTCAACTACTGTAGGCAGTGTACGTTTCACGCGGCATTTTTACCTCGTACAGCAAAACTGTGGCAGCAACTTCCATCAGCAGTTTCCAATACGACATGAGAGCCTTCAAGAAAATAACATAATACGTCTTTTAAAAGCAGGCTTTCTTTTAGGCAGTGATAGCCTAGTGGTTGAAAGCTTGCTTTCCATGCAGGAGGGTGTGAGTTCGATCCCGGACCGCACCTCTGACTTTTCGAATTCATGTGCGGATTTATATTTGATTATCACTTGCTTTAACGGTGAAGGAAAACATCGTTAGGAAACCTGCACACCAGAGAGTACTCCATACAGTTCTCAATGGTTTGTGTAGTCCGTCAACCCGCACTAAGCCAGCGTGGTGGACTAAGGCCTTAGCCTTCTCGTACCGGGAAGAGGCCCGTGCCCAGCAGTGGGACAGTAATGGGCTGGTTATGTTTATGTTTATGTCTTTTAAAAGATTAGCAAGGCATCGGTGACTCCCCTGGTATTGCAGATGTTCATAAGTGGTGTGTTGTGGTGGTGTTGTTTTGTGGTGGTGGTGTGTTGTGGTAATGATGTCTTGTGGTGGTGGTGGTGGTGATTACTTACCATCAAGTGACCAGTTCGCTCACTCACTCTATTATAAAATAAATATAATATATTCACTCAAAACTGTTCACTAAAGTAGAGTCGTTCAGGTTGATTCATATCAACATCTTAATAAATCATAAACATTAATCATTTTCATATTCAAAGCAACTGACTACTGTAGGTAAACAAGGCATTAAGCCACACAAAATACTTTGTATCTAAACCACAAGTCTACAAACAACGCCCACAAAAGCAGGCTCAGAGAAACGTTAAATATTATAAAATTTGAATATTATAATGACCAGCTCACGACTCGAGAGACACAATAGTCAGAAATGTGACTGTGATTTGCATCGCAGAACAAAATACTAAATGTGAATTGACTTAATCTAACTTCATGTTCTCGTTATCTTAGTCATGGTTTTTTTACATTTTATAATAGACATTTTCGCCTCCATAAGCTGACATCCTCGGACATTTTTCTCGTAAGTAATCAACAGAACTTTATGAGGTAGGTACACTAACCAATTTATTGGATCCACTCTTTAACTACGATAGTACTATTAGATATTCTGTGCTTTATCACTGCGTTTGCCGATTCGCGGTCTCCACTCAAGGACTCGTCTGCTCCAACGGCCATGATCGGTCCTTTGACAGACATGGCCAGCCCATTGCCACATCTGCTTACTGATGCTAAAAGCTATGTCGATCACTCCGGTTCTTCTTCGGTTAATCTCGTTACGGTCGGTTAATCTTCAAGCATAGCTCGCTCCATAGCTGGCTGAGCGACTTTGAATTTGTGGACTAGCCGAACTGTCTATGTCCACGTCTGGGCACCGTAAGTCATGACAGGCAGGACGCACTGGTTGAAATCTTCAAACTTTGGAGTATAGGCGACGAGATGACTCGGCGAAGTTTACCAAGACTTCATCATCATCATCATTTCAGCCGAAAGACGTGCACTGCTGGACATAGGCCTTCCCCAAAAGGGGGGACATGCCATAATCGCCACGCTTGGCAGGTGGGTTGGCAATCGCAGTTGGTAGGTTAAATATTCAGAGAACGCTGCTGCCCATCCTCTGGTGAATCCCTTAGTCGCCTTTTACGACACCCATGAGAAAATATAGGGTGGTGCAATTCTTTAAGTCAACAACAACAACAACAACTTACAACAACAACAACAACTTATTTACAACTTTACCAGATTTAATTTCCGGATCAGCATAACTGATTAACTACAATATGAGTGCAGTAAAACATTGTACCTCGTTGATTAAAAGCTAGTTTAACTAGGCACGGTTAAAAATATTACTTGGCTATAAAAAGCTAGATTCCAAGATTTCAATAGTGATTAATTTACATAGCATGATTTATGAACACTAAACCTATGAGTACTCATTTCCGTTCAAACTTGCAAACATTTCTTTAGGGAAGTTAATAGAAAAACAGGGCAAGTGCGAGTCGGACTGGCACACGAAGAGTTCCATGTTACCACACATGTCTTATTTTACCTTCTGCTTATTAATTTTTGTTTAACTATAGAGTATGCTATAATTAGCCTAAAATTTATGCTTGTATATATTTAAATTATTAAGAAAGAGCTGGAAAAAAATCGTTAAAAAAATAGATTTCAAAGTTCCTTCCTTCCTTTCTTAGGGCAGATTTTTTTTTATCTTCCACTAACAGAGGCTATAGTAACACATATTCTGTGAGAATTTCAACTGGCAAACTGCTACGTTAAAAAAAACGTTAAAAATACAGCCTTGTGACAGACAGACCGACGGACGCACGGATGGACAGACGGACGGACGAACAGACGCGGGTGTGCATTGTATGGTCGCATTCGCTCTTTTTAGGGACGGAACCCTAGAAAATACAAAACTAACATATGAAATGTCACTTTTGATAAACTACAAGAACCAAAAGTTTATAAAACATTGCTTGACGTAAATGTTTACTTCGAATACTACCAAAACATCAGCTATTACTGTTAATAAACATTCCTACGTAATTGTGGTCTCGAACGAATCGGTGTAATTGATAACGGTTTCACACAACTACACAAAAATTTTAACAGTATTTTAGAATATCGTATATAGTATTATGTTCAATACAGTTCAAGCTGGCGCTTGATAGAATATTCATGAACCAGCAGGAGTCCACAGAAGAGCCTCGTCAAAATTTCATAAAAGACGTTATAAGAATAATTCTCAGTTAAAAACAAAATATTTGTAAAGCGATACTTATCACTTTTAAAATTTTCTAAATATATGGAGAAAAATAAAAAAGACAGTTTACTCTCAATAATAAAATAAAAGCTGACGTACGAAAAGAAAAAGTCATAAGTTTTAAAAAAAGCTTTTTTTTAAAATTACCTACCATGTATTAGTGAACAGTGAACACTAACTTTATTTTAGGGGCTAGTGGCTAAGTAGCAACCGCGCGGATTGTATGATTTGTGAGGTTAAGCTGCACTTGCCGCGGTCAGTCTGTGGATGGGTGACCATTTTGTTGCACATCGAGAACCCCTCCGTGCCTCGGAGAACACGTTAAACTGTTGGTCCCGGTTGGCATACAAATATCTATGGCAGTTGTTATGGGTAGTCAGAAACCCGAAAGTCTGACAACTGGTCTAACCTTCGAATGTCAGTATTACCAAGTAATTGGGTTGCGGGGGTCTGATGGCAGTCACTCCATGTAAATACTGATGTTCAGCCGAATCTGGCTAGACTGGAAGCTGACCCCAACATAGTTGGGACAAGGTGAGGAGGATGATGAACACTAACCTTATTTCTCTGATTAATCAACGGTTTACCTTACACATAGAATATAATATACTAACGACAAGAAGCGACACTTAAGCATGTGTGGTCGTAAAATTGCTCGCGGCTATGTGTGCGGGACGAGGCGAGCGCGGGGGCCATGCGCGGTGCGCGGCGTGTGGAACGAGCAGTCTCTCGGCTGCCCAGTCAAGGCACAGTGATGACAACTGCATTCACGCGCTCGCTCAAGGTCACCGGCGAGCGAGCTCACACGTACACGGAGTGTCACGACTGTGCCTTAGACCGAAAAATAGTTTTTTGTTGGTCTGTCCGGTTTACTCGAAAAATTTACTAGAATCCTAAGTAATTAGAAAGTTATCGTTGGTGAACTCTGCTAATTTTTCGGGACAAGCCCGTAACACTTTCCCAACTACTCCAACTGCTTCCGTTGTTCCAATACATTTCAGTCATAAAATCTCATTCAGAAACTCCAATATCTAAGCGTTCATCAGTTGCGTAAACGCAGGCCGGTTAGACGTTCGAACGCATTAAAATTTATGTTAAATGAGCGGAAATAAGAGTTGGGTCGGGAGAATGAAGCCGTCATTGACATTGCGAGTAACTATCAACGACACGTAGTACCAACTGCATATTGTAAGTTATTGGTGTGTGTTAGCAATGTAATACGTTACGGCGAAGACATTATACTAGGCTTTATACAGGGTGTCAGGGAAATGCTTCCGAAAACGAAGCTAGGTGATAGTGCTGGTGATTACTGATACGAAACCACGAAAAAAAAAAAAATTTTTTTTTTTTTTTTTTCTTTTTTTTTTGCATTTTTTTATTATGCATGAGTTTTATTTAACTGCCCAAAGCTGGATTTGTATGAAAAAAATATATGAAAAAAACTAAAAAAAGAATCGCATATTTTTTCGTGGTTTCATATCAGTATCACCAGTACCTATCTTCGTTTTCGGAAGCGTTCCCCTTACACCCAGTATTTAATTTAGTGATTGATGAAGAGACAAGTTTAGTAGCAGTAGAGCTCCTTTGTTAAAGAGCTTGTCCGGGGAAGTACTGCCAACGTAACTACTTCTCCGCCAAATAGTGATGCTTGCATTGCTGTGTTTCGGTCAGAATGGTACGGGTGCCGGTGAAATTACAATCACAGAGAATTTCCATCTTGATGTCTCAGTTTGGCGAATCGGGCGTAGACTAACTGCCGCCCCAGGTATCGCTAGGGATATGCTGTAGAGGCTGATCTACGTGAGCTTCAAGCTACCAACTGGCGAGGTATCGCGCAAGATTGTGCAAAGTGTAGAGTTTTCGTTTTGGATGCCATGACTCACTTTGGATCGCTAAGCCAGAGGAGTAAGTAAGTAGTTATAATGAAACAATCATCATCATAATCATCATTTCAGCCAAAAGACGTCCACTATTGGACACAGGCCTCCCCCAATGGGGGGATATGCCATAATCGCCACGCTTGGCAGGCGGGTTGGCGATCGCAGTTGGTTGGTTAAAAGAACGCTTCTGCCCATCCTCTGGCGAAGCCTTTGTTGCCTTTTATTACACCCATGTGAAGATATATGGCAGTGTAATTATTTACGTCCGGCACCATACGGAACCAAATGAAACAGTATCGTCGAACAAATTACAATGGAAACGCACAATCATAAACCAGTACGCGACAAGCTCCAACGACAACAGCTCCGATACTGGCATAAAGTACTTATACGTGTGTAATTCAGCGATTAATTAAAAGTTATACAGGCGTGACCGGTGTAATTGCCGAGAGACTTGTGTTACGTTTAGTGCATTCGCTTTTATTGGCCCGCCTTTATGCCTAGCTAAGAAAGTAGGTGAATTACCCTGTACGATCGTTAAGTTTCTTTATTTGATTGCAGTTGGGAAATTAATTGAAGTTAATGCAGAGGTCTGGAGTTTATCATTGATGGGTAAAAGCTTTATAAGCAGTAGACAACGAAGTGTTCTTATTATTATAAGTCTCTTTTATGGCTCGTCTTCCGTCAGGAAGAATTCTGGGAACCTTTGGAAGGCTTGCCAGAGGACACAAATTCGGCTAGCAGTCACCCTTTGAAAACCTTAATCTAAGATGGGATGTGGCACGAACCGAAGACAGTCCACAGCTGCACTATATCATCATCAGTCTACATTAGTCCACTGCTGGACATAGGCCTCTCCAATGGCACGTCACTGACATCGATCCTCGGCCACTCGTATCCTGTTGCTACCAGCCACCTTGCCAATATCATCGCTCCATCGAGCCTGAGAGCGTCCTTCCCTAGGTTTACCGATTCGCGGTCTCCACTAAAAAACCCGTCTATCCCAATGGCCATCGGTTCTTCGGCTAATGTGGCCGGCCCACTGCCACTTCAGCTTCCTAATCTTGTAGGCTGTATCGACAACTTTGGTTCTCTGTCGGATTTCTTCGTTTTGGATTTGATCCTTCAACTCCGAGCATAGCCCTTTCAATAGCATCCTGAGCTGCTTAAGTTTATGGACATACCGTTCATTCCTATTTCGCTTCGGAGCGGTGCAGGACTATTAGAAAATATAGAAAAGTTTTTTTTTATAACTATTGGTCTTGCGTTTGACTGCCAGCTCACCTGATGTTTAGTGATAATGTGGTCGACGAAAGTACACGCTTGCCCAGCAAAAAAATATTCACTCGAGGATTGAAGACCACCAGATTATATTTATCGGTAAACACAGACGTTAATCATTTATTGCAAAGCTTTCATCATCAACATCAGCCTATATTAGTTCATTGCTTGACATAGGGCTCTCCAATAGCCTGCCACTAACATCGATCCTCGGCCATTTGCATCCAGCTGCTACCAATCACCAATATCATCGCTCCACCGAGCTTGAGGGCGTCCTAACCAAAGCTTCATTACAGTATAAAAGGATATATTCAAATTACTTATTATTTTAACGCATTAACGCATGCAGAGCGAAAGCTAAAGATATAAATTGTAGAAAGGAAAGGAACACGGTCTAATTCTTAATGTAGATGTAGATGACGTCACCCAAAGACGGATACAAAGTCGAAATTAAATTCGTTGCAACGAGCAGAGTTCACGGTATCTTAGCGGATAAAGTACTGGTGTACTGAACTAGGAGTCGCCAGGTTCGAATCCTGCTAGTGAGCGATTTTTTCTTTTCACAACTTATATCTTAAGATAGATTCTATCTATATAAAAAAAATTACAAAATTTACAATGAATTCCATTCTCGCACGTGGCGTTGTTCTAAAAATATGAAAAAAAACATGTCCTATAAAGCTTTTTAATTAAAGTTTACGGCGTAATTCCCTACTTAAGCAATGTGCAGTGGTCCAATTACTGAGATATGTATCGATATCGCCAAATTAACTATGTTCGTATCATCGATGCGTTAACTAACATGCCCTAAATGGTCAATAAGCCGGAATGTTCAGAAATTATCTGTGACAAAGAACACCGCTCTTGTTAATTCTAAATTAATAAAAGAAGGATCTAATACCAATGATGACCACGATCAAAATTAGTAGGTGAGTAAATCATCATCATTTCAGCGGAAAGAAATCCACTGCTGGACATGTGCCTCCCCCAAGCATCACCACAATGACCGGTCCTACGCTTTCCGCATCTAGCGGATTCCCGCGACCTTCACCAGATCGTCGGTCTGCCTTGTGGGGGGCCTACCCACGCTACGCCTTCCAGTAGGTACGCGGTCGCCACTCCAAAACTTTACGGTCCCATCGGCTATCCGTAATATATACAAGCAAATACATCAAACATATCATGAAGGGATACATGAATACATAATAATACATGTAACTGCAGATACAGTCTTTCTCTTTTTCACTACTCTTCACCAATGAAACACAAGATTGGCATTCAAGAAATGTGTCGCCCTGGAATTATCTTGGCAATCAAGTTGATATCTTCAGTCTGCTTAGAGAACATATTTAGACGTGCAAATAGGTACAAAGCTTTGCCATACAGGTCGTCAGAACATCATAAAGGCGAGAGAAAGTTATTAAGGATCTAAAATTAGGAAAGTTAAACTAATACGACCAACATAGGGACATTCCTAAATAGAACGCCTTAACACTTTACTGAGAAGGATAAAGAAAGCAAAACAAATGAAATTCTTTACACTTGTGTACCTTTTGGTACTAATATTTCAATTAGTTTCATGTTAGAATAGCTCGTAAACGTCTATAGCTGTACGTAGTACAAAGCTACGATGAAAGGGGAACTGTCATGGTCAACACGGTTGTAAAACATATTAGTGGCTAGCTGATGCCCATGGTTTTGCTCCCATGGTAGGTATGTCGATAAAAAATATCCTGTGTACTAATCCAAGACCGCAAACATAGTAAAAAAAATAGACGAAGTGCCGCAAACAATCATAGTGAATCTAAAAAATTACCGTGATCCTCCGTGTACAAGCCAGCGCTAACGCACACACCATGCACCTAAAGGATATTTATTTTCACGATGCTTACTGGACGATGCCGCGACATGTGTTCTAAAAGCGGTGAGCACGGTTTGAGGTGCATGTTGCGTGAGCTGCTTGTTTATTACACGGAGGAGCACGGTTTTGTTGGCTTCACTATGATTGTTCGCAGCACTTCGTTTAAATTTTTTACTATGTCTGTGTGGACACTGTGTGTGTCTGTGTGTCTTGGAAGACATGGCCTATCTGTGTGCCAAATTTCTTCAACTTCCGTTGGGCCGTTGCAGCGTGATTAAAGGACAAACAAACATTATGGATGTTTGTATGTTTTTTATTTCGCATTTGTGATATTAGCAGGAGAGTAGGATATATGATTAGATTGTAAGAAGGTAGCACAAAAGCTAACGCTTCTGGTTATCCTTTTGATGAATTAGACTTAAAGAATGGTTTATTATTTCTTGGAGCTCCACGGGAAACCATGATGACGTTTGCGTAGGCGCACTGTATGAGTTTGCTCAATCCGAGTCAACACTACAACTGCACCTCACAAGAACACAGAAACGAGACAATTTGAGTATCACACGAATGAGTCACGTCCGGCTAATTGTTAATAAACAGTAGCGGAGGCAAGCAGTCGAGGTGGTCTTTGTTCAACAAGTTAACACCTACTCTCGCGGAATGAGCCTGATAAATGTTTTTATTGCCGTGCACCACAAGTGCAACAATTCAACCAGAGAAAATTACTTTGTGCATAACGAAGCTCAAACAATGGTTAATATCGTTACGCTGTGTGACGAATCCAGGAGGCCGGTAGTTGTACCATACAATATCTACAAAATGGCACCCGCTGCGAACAGTACACAAGTCTAGAAGTCATAGTTTCGAGGAATTCGAAATTGGTAAGTTCAGTGACAACACTTTTGAAGGCTCATTTTTCATTCATCTTTCTTAGCGTACACACGGCTACACATCAAGCTGTACATTTCCAGTATAAGCTGACCTCGCATTGTATAGGTTTTCCTTACAACGCGAGGTCAGCCTTTACTGGTTTTGTACAGCTTGATGTGTAGCCGTGTGTACGTGCCACCAAAATGCTTTTTGTGTGGCTTCTTACTGGGTTTTTTTTTTCTACACATATTTACAGACTTATACAAGGTGTAATTGAAATAACTGAAAACCTTTTAAAGGCTCATTTTACTCGTCAGTATAAACAACTTTTACTATGGGAGTAATCCAGAAAACGCGAAAATAAATCTGCTGCTTCGTAGATTTGTGTTCGCATAACAGCAACAGCTGATTCTTTTCGCGATATCTGTAAAAGTTGTTCACAATGATGAGTACAATGAGCCCTTAAGAGGTTTTCAGTTATTTCAATAACGCCTTGTATATTTTTGCGAAATTTACTTTGGCTTATCAAAATTAAGCCAGCGAAATTATTCATTTCTAATCTTCATATTTGCACAAAATTTTATGTTAATTATTGAATGTCCAATTAACGTTCAAAAAACTAAATAGAATATCTGAATTTAAAAGCTAGCTCTGAATAAATTTTCCCAATTAATTAAAAAACTAAACTAGCTAGACTGTTATTTTTTTTGTTTTATGAATAAGTCAAAACCAGATCATCTTTGAAAAGAGAAGACAAAATGTTTTTAAAACAAGTTAAAGTTACAACCTTTTTGGTTTGAAGCCCTAAACAGCTACCTACGCATAACAATGCAACTGCGTGAGCCGCTGACTTCTCAACACAAATATGTCCTCAATTCGCGACGGTACCCCATAAATTAGAGAGATAAATGGTTCACCAACAATGGCTAAATAAACCGTCCGCTTCTTATAACACTCGAAAATAAGCTTTGTTTGATATCACCGTAAAAAGTTGAAATGTCCATACGCGTGGACTTACAATGGATCCAGAATATTTAAGGGGAGTATAAAACACGCGTGGGCACGTCGATTGCTGCAAAAAATCGAATGCAGCATTCGATACACCATTTTATGGACACTTTTGGTCTATTAAATATCATACAAGACATAATAGCATTGTGTTCCGACTTCAATGTTGCAAGTTATTGGAATAAGATTTCATAAGTCTTTATTCGGGTTAACATCTCTTTTTATAGTTAAATTTTATTCCCACGTATTAACAGTGCATATATTATAATAGGTTATTTAATATTATTTAATAAGTTGGAGTTTTATGTTATTTGTTCACACCACACTCAATAGCAGTGAGGTAATTTGATGGTACTTTACTCTCATAAACTTATTTTACGTGTGAAAATCTCATTTCAACTCATATTTGAAGACGACAAATGAAATATTAAGACTTAACGGTAATGGTAATGCATTGTTAGATTTATATTAATTTTCAAATAACGTGAAGTAGTAAACAGTCTTGAGTAAGCAAACCCACTATACTGAATTAGTGAAATCAGAGAACCTGAGGTACTAGGAAGCCATAGCTACAAGTAGGCCACTTTTTAAATCAAATACATCCGTATTCAATTATTCCACTGCACATCGGTATCGTTTCATAAACTTACGGAGATCACAAAGCTGTGTTCTCATAAAAACGGCCATGTATAAAATAAGTGTTTACTTTGTCGGCGGGCGTGCTTTGAAGTGGCTTCCATTTCTGTTCATAGCAACCCTTCTACTCCTAACATGTGTGGAGATAAAGATGAAATGTAACTACTCGTACACTCTTCCTCTTTCAAGATTTTAATCGAATATTTATATCGTTATGTCTTGGGAAGTCACGTGTGTATAAAAATCGAGATATGTATTCTTTTTTATCTAGCAATGGTTTGTTACACTACGCAATTGAAGCATCTACTGCCTAACGCAATGAGGTTTCAAAAACCCTTTTGGTCGCAATTGACATTCTACGAAGACCAATATATGCGAGTTTCTGCGTGTGAAAACGAGGAAATGAGAAGTGTTTTTACTGTTTGAGTTTCAAAACTGTTAGTCAGCATACGGAAATGAGATACATAAAACGATCGCTGAGAACTGTTATGCATAGATACTACTACAGGTCACCCGTGGATTCGCTCGCGTGGATATCGTTTATCGCGCATTCCTCGGGAACTATTTATCTTCCCGGGATAAAAGGTAGTGAGGTCCCATGCTATCTTAGCCAAGTTTGTCAACATACGGAATTTTGACACGTCTGTGGTCTGGTGGTTCGAGTGTCGGACTGCTTATCACGATAGAACGTGGGTTTAATTCCCAAAGGACACAAACATTTATCTGATGATGACGTTTGTATTGATCTGGGTGTTTCTTATTATATTATATTATGAAATAGAAATATACAAAAAAAAGTTTTATATCCATTGTCTAGTAGCTTTGCTTAGTTTGGGACTAGATGCAACTAGATGGTGCTGTGTAAAATGTCCCAAATATTTATTTTTATTATAGTTTCACTTAAATCCGTTCAAAGGTTTACGTGTGATTGAGTAACAAACATCCAAACATCTTCACAAACTTTCATATTTATAATATGATTAGGATAATGTCGCTACGTAAAACTGTCAACATACATCCGAGTATCTTAAGACTGAATTTATGCGATTTAGGACGAAAATGTGATTCATCATAAATTAGCGACTCTAATGTCAGTATATATAAGTATAACCTTGAGCTAATATTGTTTGAATCTGAAAGACAGTTTAAAAGTATTTATTTGAATATCGTTCCACATATGAATAGGTACAGTACAACACTCAGATTATAGAAAAAAACGTTTCGTTTTTTTAATATCTGAGGTACAACACATTTGTTTGTGATGCGTGATTAGAGATTGGTCTTTAATCACTGCTTTCAGGTCACAGCCAAAAAAAAAGACAAAGCTTTCCAAATACCTTCGATCGCTAAATGCCAATGGTTTTCCAGACAATTACCACAAATCTCTTGGACCTAAGTTATTAATGACAGCGTGATCCCCTGCACCTTACACCCTGACATCACAAGATGGATCTGTTGAACCCCCGTCCACAAATTACATGAAGCAATTTTACCCACAATCTTAGCAATGACATTACTGCAACGGAATCTCACCCACAATGTTTGGTTGTTAATTGTAGGGGAGCTACGAAACCGGCAGTTGTCAATCTGCGAACAAAAAAAAAACAAGACAAGTGTGAATAAATTGTATCGTTTTTCAAATTTCGATTGATCGTTGATTGTAAAGGTGCCTACAGCTTTGCTCGATTGTGTTTATTAAAAAATCTATATGTACCTACATCCTACACGTTTATCCTTTTTTTGATTATAGCACTGAAAAAAAATAGCTGAACTGCTGCCGAATTGCGTAACTCACTCGCCATCGCAATCAATAGGATTTCAATATTTATTGCTGCGTATGTTTTGACAATCCGTCTTATCGGCAACTACGTACCACGCAATGAATATTGCTGTAGTTTCCAAATGACAGCTAATGTCAATGTGAATGTATTACAAAAATTGGTAAATTTTAATTAGTAGAAACCAATTTTTTGCTAAAATAGCTAAACTTATTTGCTAGTTTGAGATGTGCACTCAAACGAGTTAGCTAGTAGCTTGGACGAATTTATTCTTCTGAGGCTACTAGTAGCATATGTGTAAAAATACTAATAGTAGCGTCAGTTTATTAGTCGCCTTTTTATGTTTCTAGCAGCTATCATTTATGCTACTCATAACTAAACTCATTGGCGTTTCTGCTTTTATAACTGCATCTCTCGTTCTTCTGCTTATAACTCCCTTTCTGTTTTCATGAAACTTACTTTCTGTCTTGCAGAAACTAAGTTTTCAACATGGAAGTTTATCCTAAGTTTTGTTATTCGGAATTACCTTGTATTTAAACTATCATCACTATGAACATTACTCCTTTTCTCTATATTATCCAAGAATAACCGGAGTTACTTTCGCACAATGTAAGCAGCACTATTTTATTCACATGCAACAAACATTTTAACTTAGTTTAGTAATATTGCAACATCTCCGTTCCAAGTTTCGTAGTTTTACTATCGCTATATTTTATAGACTTCTAATATTTCAACCAAAAGTTCAACCAAAACGAATCTTCTTGCGAAAAGTTGTTGGTGAAACTTGCAATAAAGAATAAGATGCATGTGCTAAAAGTTAGGCATGTTACATTAATGTTTCTTCTGATAGATAGATATGAAGTATTTCCAAGGTTAGGTACATGTTATTGTTGTATTTTGAAATGCACTTTTGTTTTGGTATTTGACTATACTTAACCGCTACGCGTACACAATAACATAGCGGTTAAAGCGATTGGTGTACTAAATCAGATGGCCGATTCTTTGAACAAGAAGAAAATTTGATGTACTAGATTTGAACTTTTTAATTGAATTCTTTTTCTCTCTTACCGTATCGTGTTCGAAAGTTTAGCCAGCCAACAAAGATATAGTATGTGGAAAAAAATCGCTTACAAGTAGGATTCGAACCTACGACTTCTGAAGGCCAATTCTCGTAATTAAAAACGTTGAAAATACAGTTCCAAACTCATTTCAATGTTTTAAATATTAACCTCCTTACAGTAGATGTTCCTGTTTGCCGTTTATTGGTGACATTAATGACCTAAGTGTCACAAATAAACGGCAAACAGGAACATTTACTGTCAGTAGATTGAAATTTAAAGCATTGAGATTAGTTTGAAACTATATTTTGAACGTTTTTAATTACGAGAACTTCACGAGAACTTCAGAAGTATCAGGTTCGAATCCTGCTTGTAAACGATTTTTTCATAATCTTTGTTGGCTGGCTTAACTTTCGAACACGATATGATAAAAGAGAAAAATAATTAAATGAAAAAGATTTTTTTTTAACGCATTTACGCAAGCGAAGCGAAATCTAAAGATTTAAATCTTTAAATTTCGCTTCGCATGCGTAAATCGTTAAAAAATAATAAAATAATTAGTAAGGGTAGGCATATCTATACGACTTTGAATTAACTGAAAAGTTAGTCGAGTCGGTTAAGAAACACTGTTTCTTAATAAGATATCGCTGACGTCCACCCAAAGACGTACCATAGTGGAGGATAATTTCGATACCACGAGCAGTGTTCACGGTAGCTTAGTGGCTAAAGCACTGGCGTACTGAGCCATGAGTCGCAGGATCGAATCCTGCTCGTGAGCGATTTTATCTCTCCATAATTAAAATCTTTCAATTAAAAAGTTCAAATCTAGTACATACAATTGTATTCATGTTAAGTTGGTTTTTTTTTCATGGTAGGATGGTGAAACTAGCTAAAAGCCCACCTGATATTATAAGGCAACTACCTACCTTTGCTCATAACAACTGCAATACTATCTAGTTTGTTGCCTAAATGGTACTGCAAATCGCATTGGCCAAACGTAAACCTAAAGACGGAAACTCTCATGTGATTGTAATTTCACTGGCACCCGTAACCCTTCTTACCGGAACACTGAAAACTGAAAAGCAATAGAAGTTTTTAAACTTTCGCGAATTTCAGTCATATTGAACTATGTTTACGGGACTTGTCACGCACAATTAAATCAAAATATAACAAACATTTTGTTTCTGCTCGTGACCACGGCCAATGCAGCTTGACCGAAACGTCGAGGTTAGTCAAAATGTTTGTTATATTTTGATTTAATTGTGCGTGACAAGTCCCGTAAACATAGTTCAATATGACTGAAAAGCAAGCATCACTGTTTGGCAGCAGACAATATACAATGTGTTATTTAAATAACTGAAAACGTCTTAAGGGGTCATTACACTCATCAGTATGGACAACTTTTACTATGGGACCAAATCCGAAAACGCGAACAAAAAATCAGCTGACATTTGTTTTCACATAAATCGATAAATTATAGGAATTAGCTGTTTTTTTTTTGCGATTTCATGGTTGGTCCCGTAGTAAAAGTTGTTTATACTGATGAGTATAATGACCCCTTTTCGTTTCCAAAACCAACTAAAATTCACCGTGTATAATAAGTACGGTGAACAGTAGTATTACTTCCACTGACGAGCCCCTACTACTACTGAATTATCGTTACATTGAATTTTTAACTTTATAACATATTTCTAACTTCTTAGCTCCATGTCATGCCTCCCTAAAAGAATTCGTCCACGCATCGCATCCTACCCTCTGCTATACATCCCCTTGAAATTTTAGGGGAACGCAATCATTCCCTTTGATTCCTGTTCCATCCTATTCAATTAGAAGGCGTCTCTAATTGACTTTCATAAAAAATAGTTTCCTAGTGCGATTTAGATTCGGCAGTAAAAGCAAAATCACAGTACGTATTTGTAATGTATGTTTAACATTGTGTTAATAAATTATTCCAGTAATTAGTTTCATACATAAATTTCGATTATTAAATTTATATAATATATAAACAACTGCCGAAAAGGAAGCTGTGTCGCGGAGCCGTGCTCGCCTTTATCGGCCTACTTTTATTATATGTGTCCTCTGATCGTATCAGAGCGAACTATACCTAAATAACTCTCGTGTGTGCCTAAACTTGTGTCCACAAAAGCACTTCTAGAAGACCAGAGTAAAGTACTTCCATCTACGTGCAAGCGAATTGCCTCTTGGACCAGCAAGCCTGATCTGATCCAGGATACGGGAGGAGCTTAAGGTTGGTGGAATTGGGATTGCTTTTTACTAAACAAGGATTCAAATTAGGTCTCATACAATTTTTTAGTATTTTCTCTTATTTTCTTAAAATCTATATACAGTCCACTCCTCAGTAAAGGTCCACGAACTACATTTTTTAGGCTAAGATGTCTTCTACGAATTCTGTATTGACTACAGAACCTACCCTGAGCGTGGTCAGACACGCACTTGTATGAATGTAGATAAAGCAAAAGAGTTGTTTCAGGATCGTAGCAGGTGGAAATACGTAGTCTCTGCTTTCCCCAATGGGAAATAGAGTCGATTAATCGGTGTTTGGTTTGGGTTGGTCTTTGTTAACTAGCCATAAAATATTGAATACTTAAAAGTACCTATTTAATAACCATTTACGTGACTGAACCCTTAAATTACCCATAGAATAGTCAATTACTTATATTGTTTTACTGTAGAAAATGATAATGACGGATAAGCCTTATCGACCGTTTATGGATGTCAAGCCCTAAGTAGTAAAAGGGTTAATAATTACGATAAAAGCCTTTTCAAATACTGAGAGCAGTCAAAGTACACAAAATACACCAAATTTTCTCAAATCATGCACGCTTTTAGACTAAAACAAATTGATGTAGTACATTATTACTCAAGATTCGTTTCCTTCCTGGCTCAAGTCTGTCAAAATGGCAACAATAGGGTCTCTATTGTAGCTTTTTCCCAAATTTCATACTGACACACGCGCTTCCTGTATCTGAGCCGTATTATCTGGGTTTACCGAATCGGGTCAGTGCAGTAAGAATGGTGTGACAACGAAAACTTCGGCATAAACAACTATTATAGTTTCGGTTTTATGAAGTTCATCGAAAATTAAACTATTCAGATGATTCTTTTTTTATTATTCTTGGTAGACCTAAAACCATGCCCAAATTCTAGGTAAAAATCAATTCAAACTATGTGCAGTTGCACACGTTTTCCTTCTTTTCCCTTATTTTGGTAAGTTCTGCAAATGGCCCTAAGAAAATCTTAGTGACCTCATCACTATTGCAGTTGGTCTACCTTTAAGGCATAACTGATCGTCTAGGCCAGTGCATATGCAGTTGTCCATAGCACAACACCTTTAGTAAAAAAAAATTGGAAACCCTTGCCCTTCGTTATACATAAATAAACATATTAAGAACAATAACAGATGTATGGAAGAAAAAAACATGCTGCACCGACCCCAAATAAATTGGGATAAGGGCAGGAGGATGATGATTAAGAACAATAACACTTTCAATTTTTAAGAGACTGCGACCAGATTGCGACAGGGTTCGCAATCCACACGTTGAAAATCACTGATTTAGGCGTATACATTTCCGTCACATCAAGACACATTTCTCGTGGAAGTTTACTTACAAAACCCGGTGATAAAATTCACACTTCATGCACCTTAAAAAAATATTCAAAGTTCACAGTTACAGACAAACGGTCGCATAAGTTTGTTCCGGCCTAATGAGGCGGCGTCATTCATTGCGCTTGCGCAACGACAGAGCGCCGGCGCATTCGCCACACTCCGGAACAAATCGCACCCGAATACGGGCGTGTGTGGATGATGGTGTGATTTTTAGTCGTAATTGAAATAGATTGGTTGCTTTCGACTAGTTTCGGTGAGAGCTGGTTTGATTTAAAGTTTCATTAATCAAGAATAGTTAAAAGATATTTTGATTTTATGAAACCATAATTCCCATTGTTGAAAATCAAACATTATAATGTCGGAGAGGACGACATATTTATTCGCATGAAAAATGTAACGCAGTTATCCAACAAAATTAACATTACTAGGTACTGGACCTACAAGAGGAGTCAAACCAAAAGTATTTTTCAGCTTTCCATTGCTAATGCTATGTTCTGTAATGCTTCTGTAAAGATACTTTAAAATCTATGCGTTACAACTTACTTAAATTACTGAATCAATATAGTCTTTAAATAAATCAATAGTCTTTAATCATAACACAACATTAGAATAACTTACCTACGATTTATTTCCTTTAACCGTTAATATTTACACAATACTCATATCAAGCATTAAACTAATACGTCGTCATGCATAATAAATATTCAATATTATGTATTGAAAGATTCTAATTGTGCATATATAATGACTCATTAACGGCTAATGGGACTCTTATTAGTCATTATTTATACAACACTATTTATTTTATTACGGTACCAATATGACACTATGAATAAGGATTGAAGCTTTCCGGTGGAAAAACAATTGTCTAAGGAGCTATTTAAAAACTGCTGCCGAATTGCGTACTCGCGATCGCAATCATCTGGATTTCAATGTTCATTGCTCTGTGTGTTTTGACAATCCGTCATATTGACAACTACGTACCACGCAATGAATATTGCTGTAATTTCAAAATAAAAGCTGATGTCAATGTGAATACATTACACAATTACCCCACTGATTTACTAATTAAGTTGCTTGGTGTTTTCTTGCATAGCACAGATAAACATTTTTGTTTTTGAGTGTGAAGTAAAACGTGACCGAATGTAGGGATTTAACAAGAACATGGACGCATATACGAAAGAGTTGCCAAGCATGATTTTACAGAATGACCATTAATTATAACGATCTATTATGAGCCATAATGAGCAGATGACGTTAACTGCTGACATGATGATACCATTTAGATATAATTAGATATAAAGCGTGCTAGATACTCAATACAGTGAATCCTTAATTGAGTAATGGAATAACCGAGCCAGCATCGATAAAACCAGCAAGATTTATAGAAACAACTCTTTAACTACAGATAAAAATAGTGAACGTCAAGTCAATCAAGGTACGTCTTAACACGTAAACGGCAGTATTATATCGATTTTAAATGCAAATACGAACAGCTGTTTATCGGCTGAATGATTGCTTTGAGCTTGCTTCAAGCTTAATTACCGTGTGGGCGAACGTTCGGCTACGTTCTTCGGACGAATGCCAATCTAGGAATGACAGAATTACGACTGTTTCGGATTGTACGACAAAAACCGGTATTAATTAATTAGATGATGTGATAATGGAAAAAAGGGTTAGGCGCTAATGGCTGGAAGGCTAGTGATGTGAATAGGATTAGCGCTTCGACTTAATTATATTGGAGTTTGACATGAATACTTGACAGTGCGCGCTTCTCACCTGTAGTGGCGAATATTTAATGTCTGGGATTAAATCTTAATAGAATTGTGCTATATTGGAAATTCTGAAATATTTCCTAGATGATCTTCATATTAATATAATTATTGTTTTTACTCTAGTATCGCACTAGCCATGTCTACTGCTTATGTAACACATTTCACAAGTTGCACCATTTCACTAAAAGAACTGTCCTCATCTTTATAATGTACTAGCGGACCCGGCAGACGTCGTCCTGCCCGGAAAAGCAGCGCCACATATAATTAAAATCGTCCCTGCCATTTAGGAGAAGATCAGTGACATACAGACAGAAGGGCCACCTACCGGATCCAATTGTGTTTTCACACCATCCAGGAAACCATTGAAATATTCACAAAAAAAATCATCCAAATCGGTTCAGCTGTTTAGGAGGAGTTAGGCGACAATCAGATGTACAGAAGAAATAAATATTCGCGGCTTAACTCGCGTTAAATTCTGCTAACCCACGTGACGGATCCTGTTAATTTAGTCCAATCCAGTCCAGTTCCATCCATCCATCCATCCATCCTTTTATTCGGACCGTCCAGTCCAGTCCAGTCCAGTCACTATCCCACTATCTCACCCCATGTCCAGTCCCGTCCCATGTCCCGTCCCGTCCCATGTTAAATGTCCCATCCCGTCCCATGTCCAATGTCCCGTCTCATGTACCATGTCCCGTCCCGGCCCATGTCCCTTCTCAAGTCCCGTCTCGTCCCATGTCCCGTCCCCCATGTCACATGTCCCGTCCCGTCCCGTCTCATGTCCCATGTCCCGTCCCGGCCCATGTCCCTTCCCATGTCCCGTCCCGTCCCATGTCCCGTCCCCCATGTCACATGTCCCGTCCCCCATGTCACATGTCCCGTCCCCCATGTCACATGTCCCGTCCCATATCCCGTCCCCCATGTCACATGTCCTGTCCCGTCCGTCCCATGTCCCGTCCCATGTTATCAATTGTTCAGCAAATCAAATTTGGTGACACAACGACTGCAGCGCCACCTACTGGGTCCATTTGTTAATTCAAACCCTGCAGGGACCCGGACTCGAACGTACCTACACAAAAAATATCATTAAAATCTATCATCTATCAGTTTTGGAGATCAAATTTACCTCTCGCAGGTCTGCTGGAAGAAATTTCTTATAGAAATAAGCAGTGCCTTTGTACTATTCAATTATACGGTATTTCGTTCACTACAAAATAAATTTAATTAATTTTATAGCGTCAACAACACGTGGTAATTATGCTGTTAAAATGTAGCTTATATGACACGTTCGTAGATTTACCATAGCAGCGCCATCTATTCATTACTTACTCAACCCAGTCGAAAGGTATCGACATCTGTTAGAATCATTTGGAGTTAACAGATAATTGTGACTGTCAAATAATAACAGACAAATAATTAGCAATAAATTAAAATTGCGACTATAATTTGAGATTTAAACTATCCTATCTCTCAAGTTGGATCGAACTCCACATGGTGTGCGAATTTTATTATAATCGGTTAAGTGGTTTAGGAGTCCATTGAGGACAAACATTGTGACACGAGATTTTTATATATTAAGATAGGAGTGTGTGGGAGGATTATACATGATAACTATTCATAACATAACATAACATCACGTCTGTATTTCCCGAAGGGGTAGGCAGAGGTGTAATAGTACAACCACATTTCGCCAGTTATGTTATAGTCCCATGTAATAGGGGGCGAGCCTATTGCCACTATTACACTATTCAAAATCTATAAATATTTATTGATTGATTGCTAAGAATTTATGCAGAAGCACAGATAATATAATACAGAATTAACTTTTTAAATTCAATATCACCAATCAAAACCACATTTTACCTTCAATTGAAGATACTTGTATATTTTTTACAGCATGAGGGTACTTTATTTCAATAACAGTGGTTTATTATGCATTTGAAAATACATATTATATTTTTTATCAATAACTCGCGTCATCATTTTAAGGGGCCCGCCGACAGTTAATAAATAACTCTCAAGTCAATTCGTCACACTTTTTACATCTATTATTGTCAATTATTATGAATTTAAAATGTTAGCAGCGAGATTTTTTAACAGACAAAAGATGGGTTAAATTCAATGAACTTTCTTTTAATAGTGACTGTTATTTAGTTTAGTAACAACAATAGTTGCGATTTGTTGAACGTTATGGTATTTTGATCTTTGATAATATTAATAGCATAGCAATTTATTCGCATGATGCTCTTTGTCAAAAGCTAAACTCAAATCAGCGTGACTGTTCTGTAAGATCTCACTAACAAACTAACTTCTGAATAAAATTAAATCATATCGTTTTTTACTAGTTTTCTCCGCGGATTCAGAAGTGCGTTTGCTAGTGAGATCTTACAGAATAGCACTGCAGTAGGGCTACTCTTACGAATATCTAATGGCTACTACTAATAGAAGTAGTAGAGTAGTCCTTTGAGAAAGAGCTCGTCCGGGGAAGTACTAACACCGTACCTACTTCTCCGCCAAATAGTGATGCTTACATTGCTGTGTTGCGGTCTGAAGGGTACGGGTGCCGGTGAAATTACAATCACATGAGACTTTCCACCTTCTTGTCTCAGTTTGGCGAACCGACTTGCAGTACTATTTAGGTAACAGCCTAGGTGTTATTGAAGTTGTTATGGGCAAAGGTAACCGCTTAACATCAGGTGGGCCTTTAGCCCGTTTCGCCATCCTATACTTACTATAAAAAATAAAAATAAAACTCTTGTTTATGCACAACTGGGTACAAAGGTGTGGATTAAAGATCAAACCAGTGCCTAATATTGTTTTATCTAGTTGCAAATCTGTAATTTCGATCAAATTTGCTCCAAAATCACATCACAAATGGAGAATACTACAATCATAACCAATATTGGATGCAATATTTGCTCAAATGGTAAGCAATATTTGACATGCTGTGAAAATAAAAACGTCTCTATACTCCAAATGCCGTCTGTTTGTTTACTTCCTCGTGAAGATTGAACGGTATCTTATGTATACAGTTCGAGTATTGGGTTCTAAAACTCTTTGATGGGTATACTTTGATCAGTTTTTCCTTTTACTGATAGATTTAGGAAAGTGTGCCAAGATTTATTTGGCTAGAACCACAAATGTTTGTATAGAGTACTATAATGGGTGATCAAGAACCGCACTTTACTTTGAGAGGCTCTTGGCATTCTTATGCAAATCAAGGAATAAATTATCTAAAAAGTGTATCGTCATTTTATTTTTCGCTACTTTCTCGAGTCACTGTAGCTACAACTTAATATTGAACTAGAAGAAACAATATTCGTCAGATTCTTGACACCACGGAAATATTTAACTGTAATTATATTTTGTCATGTACCTACGCCAAAATTGTGAGACTACACTGAAACTATTGTAAAAATCTCATTTGACTACAACCAGCAAACAATCTTGTTGGAAACTTTTCTATTTTTCCAACCCCAAATATCTCCCTTTACCTTTCTCTTTTTCGCAGCGTAGGGCGCCCCCTTGCCAGGTGGATCGACGACCTAAAGAACGTGGCTGGGGGGACTGGATGCGGAAGGCAGAGGACCGAGCGTTGTAGCGCAACTTGGGAGAGGTCTATGTCCAGCAGTGGACTGCGATAGGCTGAGTTGACCTTTCTCTTCATCAAAATTTCGTAAATTCCCTGATCGTCCACCGCTGAACACAAGCCCTTCAGAATTGTATGTACTTACATTCGACCGCATATCATTGATAACAAAGCCATTATATGTAGAACTGGCTTAGTATGTAAGTTTCATACAAGTCATGCTCTTACTGGTTTTGTTACCATCGATATCCGCTTGACGGTACCTGTCGGTATAAGTACTACTGAATGAGGCTATGAGCGCTAGAGAGTTGCATCATTTCCAGACACAATTAAACACCATTTGTGTCTAGAACTGATGTAGGTATGTAGTGTGCGGTATTGCAGGCTACACTTTTATACTATTAGGGGCGGGCCCGGTGTGCACTCACCCTGCCACTGGGCAGGCAGCGGGGGGACTGTCTTTCCCTGCCCCCGTCGATCTCGTAACCCCAGGAGTGCCCGCTGAGTAGTGTTCTCGCGCCTCTTGGGACCAAGGGTCTTGGCTTCACCGCCCGGACCGCGAGGAAGAAAACCTCTATAACAAATTACGGGAGGTAGGGCCTGCGAGCAGCAGACTCGGGGTAGTCTGCTGCCCGACCAGCAGCTGGCGTAGCTGGCACAGCCGGCGTAGTTAGCGCGGCTGGTAAAGGCCCATGAGGTGAAGTGGCGTGCAGTGTTCCGTGTGCGCCACCTAGGAGGGTGCGGCCGACGTTAGGCCGCACGGGGAGAAGGGGCTCGCCTGCTTGTGGCGGGCCAGGACCTGTCGGGGGTGGTTGTGTGAATACTCACGGGTTCCCACGCCCCCGGCTAAGGTAGTTGAAGGAACACCGTGGTGGTTTTAGTCGGTAAGAGTCCGACACTGGCTCCGCCTACCCTGGGCGGAGTGCGTCCATGAGGATATCCCCAAGGCAAAAAAAAAAAAAGGACTACAGTACCATTTCGCGAATTACACGTATTTTATACAAAACGTAGGGCTGGATGTTTGCTCTAACTTTACGTCGAAGGGCGCTAAAAGGTTTGCAAATAGAGGATAAGTAACGCGTCAACTGAGACAATGACGTCTGTTTCACTCATGGACACGTTTGACCCCTGTTTGTTAACGTGTAGTATTTCTCAGGGAAACTAGGTTATGACGTGTAATTGGAGGTATTATTGTGGATGATTTTACTCTGATAAATAATGTACGTAATATGTCACCATGATTTTATATTAATGAAAAAGCCGCAACATACAACGTTAAGGGGAATGTTGCAGCCAAGTGGCGCCCCCATCAGTAAAAAAAAATCGGCCAAGTCTGGTGGTCTTCAAGACTCGAGTGAATAGGTTTTTGCTGGGCAAGCGTGTACCATCGTCGACCGCACCATCGCTTAACATCAGGTGAGGTGGCGGTCAAACGCAAGCCCGTTAAGAATAAAAAAAAAGTTTAAGACTTTTTTTTTGTTTTTAGTATTTGTCTTGATACCCCTCATAGCTACACATATTCTGAGAAAACATTTCAACCGGTTACCTATTACCGTTCAAAAGATACAGCCTTGTGACAGACAGACAGACGGACAGTATAGCGAGAGTAATAGGGTCCCGTTTGGCACCCTTCGGGTACGGAACCCTAATTACGCGCTGAATACATCATTTATCGAAAATTAGTTTTTAACAATTGAAGTACAGGTACTGTAGTTTAATCAGAAACTCTGTAAATAATAGTTCGACGTAGTTGTAAATAGAAAAAATGTCAAAAGTGCCGGTTTTTCGAACTTTTTCTATCTACAACTACAGCGAAATATAATTTATAGAGTTAATAGTTTCTGAGTAAACTGTAACCAGTACTCCAATCGTTAAAAACGAATTTTCGATAAATGACGTAGTCAGCGAGTAATAATTTATTTACCGATGGGGGCGCCACTGGGCATCTATATTCCCCTTAAGGAGCAGAAGATATCTATGGCTATGCAGGAAGCTAAATTATGTCCGTTAGCGAGATACTTTATTATTGAATACTAAGAAATTAAAAACGCTCTTGAGCAGCTGTCAGAATCTAATGTTATTTTTAAGCAAAACTTATTTTACACATTTATATTAAAACTAGCTTTTACCCGCGGCTCCGCTCGCGTTAAATTCTGCTAACCCACGTCAGTCCAGTCCAGTCCAGTCCAGTCCAGTCCACTGTCTCACTGTCCCACTGTCCCAATGTCCCGCTGTCACGCTGTAACCGCTGTCCCACTGTCCCACTGTCCCACTGCCCCACTGCCCCACTGCCTCACTGTCCCACTGCCCCTCTGTCCCACAGTCACTCTGCCCCACTGTCCCACTGCACCACTGCCCCACTGCCCCACTGCCCAATGCCCCTCTGTCCCACAGTCCCTCTGCCCCACTGTCCCACTGCACCACTTCCCCACTGCCCCACTGCACCACGGCCCCATTTCCCCAACTGTCCCACTGCCCCAACGGCCCCCTTTCCCACTGTCTCACTGCCCCACTGTCCCACGGCCCCACTGCCCCAACTGCCCCACTGCCCAACACTCCCACTGCCCCACTGCCCAACAATCCCACTGCCCCAACGTACCTCCGTCCCACTGCCCCAAAGTCCCACGGCCCCACTGTACCACTGCCCAACTGTCCCACTGCCCCTCTGTACCACCGCTCCACTGTCCCACTGCCCCTCTGTCCCATTGCCCCACTGCCCCACCGTCCCACTGTCCCACTGCCCCACTGACCCACTGCCCTACCGTCCCACCGTCACTCTGCCGCAATGTCCCACTGCCCCACTGTTCCTCTGTACCACTGCCCCACTGTCCCAATGCCCCACTGTCCCACTGCCCCACCGTCCCACTGACCCAAAATCCCACGGCCCCACTGTCCCACTGCCCCGCTGTCCCACTGCCCCACTGTACCACTGCTCCACTGGCCCACTGCCCCAACGTCCCACCGTCCCACTGTCCCACTGCCCCACTGTCCCACTGCCCCACTGACCCACGGCCCCTCTGCCCCACTGCCCCACCGTCCCACCGTCACACTGCCCCAATGTCCCACTGCCCCACTGTCCCACTGCCCTACTGCCCCACTGCCCCACTGCCCCATTGCCCCACTACCCCACTGCCCCAACGTCCCACTGCCCCACAGCCCCACTGCCCCACCGTACCACCGTCCCACGGTCCCACTGCCCCAAAGTCCCACGACCCAACTGTCCCACTGCCCCACTGTCCCACTGCCCCTCTGTAGCACTGCTCCACTGTCCAACTGCCCCTCTGTCCCACAGCCCCACTGACCCACTGCCCCAAAGTCCCACGACCCAACTGTCCCACTGCCCCACTGTCCCACTGCCCCTCTGTAGCACTGCTCCACTGTCCAACTGCCCCTCTGTCCCACAGCCCCACTGACCCACTGCCCCACCGTCCCACTGTCCCACTGCCCCAATGTCCCACTGCCCCACTGTCCCACTGCCCTACTGTCCCACTGCCCTACTGCCCCATTGCCCCACT
Organism: Asteroscopus sphinx; assembly: GCA_949699075.1. Classification (NCBI taxonomy): domain Eukaryota; kingdom Metazoa; phylum Arthropoda; class Insecta; order Lepidoptera; family Noctuidae; genus Asteroscopus; species Asteroscopus sphinx. Next base: position 18,735,423 of record OX453012.1, read on the forward strand.
ACCCCACTGCCCCAAAGTCCCACTGCCCCACAGCCCCACTGCCCCACCGTACCACCGTCCCACGGTCCCACTGCCCCAAAGTCCCACGACCCAACTGTCCCACTGCCCCACTGTCCCACTGCCCCTCTGTAGCACTGCTCCACTGTCCAACTGCCCCTCTGTCCCACAGCCCCACTGACCCACTGCCCCACCGTCCCACCGTCCCACTGTCCCACTGCCCCACTGTCCCACTGCCCCACTGACCCACGGCCCCTCTGCCCCACTGCCCCACCGTCCCACCGTCACACTGCCCCAATGTCCCAGTGCCCCACTGTCCCACTGCCCTACTGCCCCACTGCCCCACTGCCCCACCGTCCCACTGCCCCATTGTCCCACTGCCCCACTGCCCCACTGTCCCACTGCCCCACTGCCCCACTGTCCCACTGCCCCTCTGCTCCACTACCCCACTGCCCCACTGACCCACTGTCTCACTATCTCACTATATCACTATCGTCCCGTCCCATGTCCCATGTCCTGTCCCATATCCCATCCTATGTCCAGTCCTATGTCTCGTCCCATGTGCCGTCCCACTGTCCTGTCCCATGTCCCGTCCCACTGTCCTGTCCCATGTCCCGTCTCATGTCCCGTCCCATTTCCCGTCCCAAGTTCCGTCCCCTGTCCCGTCCCCAGTCCCGTCCACTGTCCCTTCCCCAGTCCCATCCCCTGTCCACTCCACTCCACTCCATCGTACATTACTATCCGCTCGTGCAAATGCATAGAAGCTTCGATCTGTCAGGTGAGTACGCAACCCACGAATTAATTTTTTTCTTTTTTTCTTTCTTTATTTCTTTCTCAAAACCCATACCAGTTTTTAAGCCAGATCATCAGCTTTCAAACAACAACAAAAAAATCATCAAAATCGGTCCAGTAGTTTTAGCATGATGCTGGAACAAACAAACAAACAAACAGACGCTACACGTTTACAATTTTATAATAGTTAAGATAAAGGTGGTAAACGAACCTAAAGTGAAGATCGTGTTTGTCCTTATAAGTACAAATTTTATATAGTCGACGAACAAAATAAGGTAACCAACGCACAGCTGCATTTGACGCATAAATTATAGATAAATAAATAATTATTATGTAAGCAACAAATCGTAGAACAAAAAAACTTGCTTCACAACCAATGATATTTAAAAGTACAGATATGTTACTTGCACTCGCAGCTGAAGACTCGAAAACGTCCTAATTAGGAAGTTTTTTCTATTAATCCGTGTCAAGTAAGCCGCCGAGCGTGACCAGTGACATAAAAAAACTAAAATACCGTCGTGTGTGCACAGAAAGTGTTCTAATTATTACGCGAAGGTAACTTAAAGTAATCAACTTACTTTTTACTAGTTTAAGTGCATTGTGCTGCGTACGGAACATTTTTTTCGTTCGTTTTGTTAGGGTATGGCATATCTATACTTTTAAATATCATTGTTCACAGCTCTATGATCATAAGTTCTATATTAATAACTAATAACCCATACAGGCGACAAAGTTAATAACAGAATGACATATCAATTAATTAACAAAAACTCGAACAATAAGCTGTCGTAAAACTAATTTAATATCTGTGAGCAAACAGTTTATTTGCCGATCCGCTATGGCGCCAGCTGTTACGACGAGGGTAGCGACAAAGAAGAATTAATGCGTAAATATTGCAGAAGCGATATAGAAGTTACATCTTGCATGCATATGAAGAAATATGAAACCTACTGAAAGAATCAAAACCGGTCATTGGAGTCGGTCGTTCCGTACCAGTACTTTAGGTTTAGTTTTTATTTTTAGTATTTGTCAAATCCCTGTCTCCACTGTTGTGTTTGTTTGTTTGTAATCGATAAACTCTGAAACTACTAAACCGAACGATTTAAATTGTGGAAAGAAAAAATTGCTCACGAGCAGGATTCGAACCTGCGACTCCTGGCTCAGTACACCAGTGCTTTAGCCACTAAGCTACCGTGAACAATGCTCGTGGTAACGAAATTCTCATCCACTTGGTACATCTTTGGGTGACGTCAGCGATATCTTATTAAGAAACAGTGTTTCTTAACCAACTCGACTAACTTTGCAGTTAATTCAAAGTCGTATAGATATGCCTAACCTTACTAATTTTATTTTTTTGCTCGTGAGCGATTTTTTCTTTCCACAATTTAAATCGTTAGATTTCGTTTCGCATGCGTAAAATTCCTTAAAAAAAAAAAATAACTACTAAACCGATTTGAATAATTATTTCACCATTAGAAAGCTATTTTATCCAAAAGTAATATAGGCTATAATTCAAGGCAGTACGCCGGCGAAGCCGCGGGAAAAATCTAAATGAATGGAAATCGCTGGCTTTTGATATTTCCTTGCTACCTATTCTTTTTTATCAACGATTTATTTTATGCTGTTATTTATTTCAAAGTAGGTGTGTAATCCTTCTTGTTGGCGAATTCTAACATAATGGAGTTTGCTAATCCTGTAGGCAGTTTGGTTGATTTATTGAGATATCCGTTCAAAAGTGCTATTAGAAAAAAATACTACGACTATCCAACAACAATACAAGAACAACACCAACAACACAACACAACCTGGATCGATTCACATTCATGATGCAAAAGGTAATTGATTTTGTATAATGTAGAACAAGATGAATTGCATATTTTAGTAAGTTTCAATGTAACCTGGAAACTACAAACTGTATTTGTACGCCCCCAGTAGCAAAACATTGTAGCTGCTATACCTACTATTTAAACATCTTACATGCATGTGCTTTGACATTGTATTTTATACTCATGTTTTAAATTTTTTTTTTTTTCATTCATTCATTTAGTATGTAAGTATAATAAATTCTCAAAAGTTTGCTGTATTTGTAGGAACAACCTGTATCAACACAAATACTACCCTCCACCAGTTTTTAAAGACGGCTCGCGCAGTCACCGGTGTTCGCTCCTTCATAATGTAGCTAAATATTATCTGGTATCTACCCACATTGTACTTATTTAATATCCTACCTTGTTAACTACATTTTTGTTTACCTGTTTGCATAGTCGATGATACTGATGTACGGTAAAACTCTAATGAGTTTATGTTTACATCTTTAGAATGTTTTTGTTGTGTATACCACTGATCAAATAAATAAATAAATTCATTCATTCTGAAAAGGACAAAGCCTTTTGAGTTAGTGTAGTTTTAAAATAATAATAGTGGTAGTGAATATTAATTAAAGACACATGAAAAAAGTGACTTCGCCTTAAGAGACGCTAAGATAGTGCCAGTGGACACATTCTTAGAAATAATATTATTAGCTAGCAGTTTAAGTTAACAAAAAATTAGTTATTAGTCTTCTAGACTAGATCGTAATTATATTAAGGTACTAATAATTATCTATAAAGAACTTATACATAAAATAAATAAATAAATAAAACATGCAAAAGTATTGCTCTGGGGGCTATTGTAAGTAAATAATGTTTTTCTGTTACACTTTCATCTTTATATATTTTAAGGAGAGCTTGATGGCTGATTGGATACTTGTGTGCCTTATTCATCAATAAAAAGGTCTGATCAATGACGTGTAAGCATGTTCACATCTGTTATTTACCACGTCTTTGTCTATGAAGTATTGCAGATACAAGTTTTTTTTCGCCATCGCATCGATCGGATCCTGAATGGAGGTCGTTTAATGGATGCAGGGAAAATTGTATAGGCAACTTTTTAAACTGTTATATTACCTGGCTAACTAGTTACATCCAATTAACACTAAAGCAATGAATTGATAAGTTATCGATACAATATTGTTCCAATATTAAAACGAAGTTTTTTTTTTTTGATGCAACATAAGTAAATAAAATTAACCATTACATTAACATATGCAAAAATACCCAGATCCAAATAAATAAATAAATTTTGTAAGCCATACATTTTTGATTTACACATAAAAACTATATACAAAAAATCGCTTGAACGTAAGTATCTAGATACTGCCTATTTCTGTCAGATTTTTTTCCAGCAGACCTGCAACTGCACTTATTTCATGCGTAAATCGAACCTGCGAGTCCTGCAACCCCTTGCGCAGCCGACAAGCCTTCAGTTACAGCGCCAATCCTGTCATATTCATTATTATATTGGCAGAAGATTCTAAGGAGAATTAACCTTCCGTTTATCTTATAAGTTATTGACTAAGGCCGGTGTTCATCAACGTTAAGTCTCTGATTAAACGGACGATAACTCGAAAAATGTTCTGGAATTCTGGGTAAACGGTTGATTAACCAGAGAAATATCGTTGGTGAAATCAAGCATTAGGCTATCTTATAAGAAATTGTAGCGCCAGGCGTCAGTGGCAATAACATGCCCAAGCTTTCAGATTAACATTAAAGTTATAATTTTATCTGTATTACCTACCTATCTAGTAATCTTTAAAGTTCTAGAGATAGATATTATTAACATAAAAAATAACGTATTATAATCGCATAAGACATAATGCAATAAAATTATTGATATTGCGATCAAAGATTTTCAGAGCAAATGCAGAGATGTAAAATCAAGATTCACCTACGCCATTTGTGATATTTTCGTAATACTTATAAGAGGCTCCAATCACAGCTCAATATAGGAAATATTAATTTTAATTTATGACAGACAACATTTTTATACAACATTACTAAACAATTTCGATGCCCAATTCTAATACAATCATCTAAACTCATACCAAAGAAAACTTTAATTGAAGCCGCTAAGTACGACTTTAAACTAACGAATTCCTTAAAGTCGACCTGCTTGGTCCCTCGGCTATAAATATAAGATCATCTAATGCCATCATTCGGTGCGAGTCAAAGTGATCTCTAACGGAGATTTGGTCCGATGTCACTGATCGTATATTGTCGCCCGAGATGACTCCGATAGCGTATGATAATGTTGGGGTGTGATTTTGTTCATGGGCAGAGCGGGTAGCGACCAAAGATAAACGGTTTTTGTACTACGCTATTGAGAATGAGTTGTGTTAATAAATTATTACGAATTAAAATTAATTAATTAATTAAAATTATCTCTCTACAAGCATCGCCACAACGACCGGTCCTGCGCCTTCTACAGGCAATGCTTCAGGGAAGCCTATGTCCAGCAGTGGACGTCTTTTGGCTGAAATGATGATGTGATGATCTCTCTACAATATTATCAAACAATTACGGGTTTGATTCCCACAGGACACAAATATTTGTGTGATGAACATATGGGTGTTTGTGTTTGTCTGGGTGTTTGTTATGTAATATAAGTATGTGTTTACAAAAAAAAGTATCTAAGTATTATATCCATCGTCTAGTACCCATAGTACAAGCTCTGCTTAGTTTGGGACTAAATGGAGTTGTGTAAAATGTCCCAAAAAAAAATATTATTTATTTTATTTTATTTAAGTTTTGGAAGCCCAGAAGAGTTTATATAGCTTTTATAAATTAAAAAGTCTAGTCATTACCGAATAAAATTACATAAGTAATTATTATATTAGTATTCATAGACCACGAATCAGAAAACGTAGCGTAGGAGTGTAGGACGCCCTCGGGCTAGGTGGAGTGACGATCTACGCAACGTGGCTGGTGGAAACTGGATGAGAGTGGCCGAGGATAGAAGTCGCTGATCGTAGATAGCACGCTATTGAATATGCCTATATGTCCAGCAGTGGACTGCGTGATAGGCTGATGATGAAGTAAATTCATGATAAAGTTACTATTCTTTAATATACTATGAATTGAAAGTGAAGTCACCTTAAACTTGGTGGTCGGACATAAATATTATCTAAATGGACAACAATAATAGAAGTAATTACTTATTACATTCAATTGGATCAATAATGTTAAGCCCAAGATAAATCAGAAGACAATAATATTATTATATCACCAGTGAAGCGGAAGATTATAAATTGATATTAGTTATTTGAAAGACAATTAGAGAAATAGCTAACGAATTGTATAACTCAATGCAAAGATAAAGACATTTGAATGCGTTGATTGAATAAGTTAGTATTGCAGCATTGCAGCGTTATATAACCTGATAATTGAATATTAATTTATGTACTAACAGTATCGATTGTAAGTTAATTAATTTACCGTGACTGTATGTATTACATAATATACATATATAACCTGATAAATGTAGGCATAGGCATCCAAATGATAACTATACGGTAATCGGTGGCAATTAAATTAACCCAACTTTTTTCATCATGATCTTAAAATAGGTACATTTTTAGCTACTCCAAGGGAAATTGCCAATTACGGTGCAATTTGTTTTCAACTTACTGTCATTCTGTATGCGAATAACAATTCGATAAGCAACAAATCTATCTCAGTATTTAACTGACCACACTTGTTGATCAACTTGATAGAATCGATAGGAAACAGAGACGTCGATTTTATATCTAAATCGAAAAGCGAGATACATTAATTCATGCTTTTAATTCACTACATAAAATACATTGCCCCAACATGTTCTCTATCTTATCTGATGTCATTTATAGGATTAGGGCTAGATGAGACAGATATCAAATGGATGGGTGGTTGAACACCAAGGAATGTTTGAGAGAAATCGTTCAATGAGTTTCTAGCTTTGTTTTTATGTTAATTAGTAGGAACCAGTCGAACGGGATTGGTGAACAAACTTCCGTTGGAAATGTTTGATGTATCATCATGGTACGTGGGTTCCTGTGACGTCAACTGTCTTTGTCTTTTGAAGTTAGAAAGAAAGAGAAGAAGAGATGCTCAATTGTTTGACCAAGTTGAGTGAGACCTAAAAGATCATTTTAACAAACAAATATAATGCGATCGTTGATGTTTCATTATTACCGTTCATGGTGGTATGATTAAGAGCACACGGTTTTGTTAATGCATGAAGTCAACAATGTGTTAAGTAGTTATACTGGATAAGGGAGTTACCTACCGTAGACCTGTATTTAAGAATTGTACTCATAAAGACGACAAATAATATGCTCTACTTGTTCATGTAGATATTGAAATGGAATTACATATTCATGCATGAGAACATGAAACATGCATTTAATAACAAAAATGTTCTAGTTACTTTGTTAATTGATTAAAATCAAACTCCTCCACATTTTAATCAATTATTCCAAGTAAATAAACATGACAATCTAACACCCAGATATCTGTTAAATTATGCAACAAATCGATACTAAAGTAATTTTGAACCGCTTTTCAAACATGGTGGTCTCGGTGACCGCAAACCCGATAGCCAATGACGGGGAACGAAAACCGCTAGTCAATCAAGTCAAAACCAATAGTCAAACAGAAATGAGGATGTTCTTGTCACGTGATTGGTCGTTTTTATCAGGGAAACAATTTCAAACGAAGAATCAACATAAAAAGATATTAGAGAAAATAATGATGACAGAAAATATTTCAAGCCGTTAAACCACATTTTGCTGGTTCAAGAAGCTACTTTAAATGTTAAGCTTATAAAAACAAGATTTTTTTATAAGGCATAGCATAATATTGCAATGCGCAAATTGTAGACTTGCACTTGCCATAACAGATAGTCTCGCAGTCGTAAAACCTGTCTATAGGCAAAAAATTAGCAATGTACACCGGCTCAACAGCAAAATATGGTAACAAATGTCTTTTTTGTAGACCAAGAGCCATATAGGAAATTATAGGTGCCTTCTAACTTGTCCTCCGACTACTGCTCAGCCTTGAACTTATTTGTATCCAACAATGTTGCATACAAAGTTAAAGTGATGACAGTAAATTAGTAACAGCCGCCAAGCTTTCACTTGCATAAGTATGATCAAAAATGTCTCAAGTTAATTCTCAAAAATGAAAAACTATCTATCCAATTAAAATTAATTGAATGAGACGGCATGGTTTTAAATATATTTTTTACCCGACTGCGCCAGAAGGAGGGTTATGTTTTTCGAGTGTATGTATGTATGTATGTATGTATGTATATTTCTTTGGCACGCCCTGTAGCCTAAACAGCTTAATGGATTTCAGCTTGAGAGGTGTCGTTAGATTCGCCTTAATTGTGAGAGTGACACTGGGTATATCAAAATTATAAAATTCAAAATGGCCGCTTTTTGGCGCCATATTAAGTCATCAAAATTTTTTATTTTCTCTCAAAACCTATCGAGTGGGGTATCAAAATAAAGGGTTTTATAAATGCTTTACAAAAATATATACAACTTATATGTTTAAATGTAATTTAGAATGAGAAATGCTAAAAAACAACAAAATATTCAATGCTAAAAAAATTATAATATAATTACAATATTATGTGTGACTTTAAAAAATAACATAAATAGCGCGATAAAACATGACAGAACTAAGAATTTTAAAATAAAAAAGTTAATTAACAAAACCAAAAAACCCGACTGCGTGTAAATATAACTGAAAAGATGTAAACAAGACTTGTGTAGGTATATGTGAAAGTATCAAATCAACACGCAGGCGGAGGCTACCTGTGAACTACTTATGTAATTAATGACCAAAAACATACGTAGCCTCCGACTGCGTGTTGATTTGATACTTTCACATATACCTACACAAGTCTTGTTTACATCTTTTCAGTTATATTTACACGCAGTCGGGTTTTTTGGTTTTGTTAATTAACTTTTTTATTTAGTAAAATGTCCCTTAACTCCCTTATCACTTTGAAATCATTATGCCCGACATTTATTTGTGTAGTTAAATTGTAAGTTCTGTATATTCCGGGGCATGAACGGTCGTTCAGCCACAGAGGCGCGTGTCAATCGACAACGGACACCACTTTTTTGTTTTTTGTCTCCCAATGTGGTTTATACCGGATTTTCGTTCGACTCATTATCTGTTAGTGATACTAGTTACATCCTTTATGACAGAATTATCAGTTCATTTAGTAAATTATCTTTCCGTTTAAGCTTTTTATTTAATCTGTCTGCTGATGACGATAATTTGACAAAAACCGGCCAAGTGCGAGTCGGACTGGCGCATTAAGGGTTCCGTACTTCTCAATGACCTGATACCCCATAAAAACTGATTTAATTTACAAGAGTTTATCAAAAGACATCAACGCACAGTGCGCGAAATATGAATTTTTGCATGTTTTTCTTACGCAGGTGCCACCACATATGTCTATGTTTGTCTTATTTTTAGTATTTGTTGCTAAACTACATGATATGCACTATAATCTGACCAAGTTTGACGCTGGTATATATTACCGTTTTGAAGATAGAGCAGGAACAAAAACGTTGAAAAAAATGCATGTTTTTTGAGGTTTCTTGTATGGAAAAAGTCTAAAACCAAAGGGGGACCTCCTTTGGTTTTAGACTTTTTTTTGTTTTTAGTATTTGTCGTGATACACCTCATAGCAACACATATTCTGAGAAAATTTCAACCGGTTACCTATTACCGTTCAAAAGATACAACCCTGTGACAGACAGACGGACGGACGGACGGACGGACGGACAGCGTAGCGAGAGTAATAGGGTCCCGTTTGGCACCCTTCGGGTACGGAACCTTAAAAACATTATGGTTTTTTTTTTATGAAGGAAATATTTATATTCTTTTAACAAACGAGGTATTCGGTGAATCACTCTCAACTGTAGTTCCAAACAATTTTCGACGATCAAAAAAGATCCCAAACAGCATCAAAATGTTTTATACCAAGTGGGAGCGTCAGTCATCATTCACTTACAGAAACATCTTACACAATATTACCTCTGTTCTTTAACAATCAACACATCAAATCTATGGTTTCTCCTTTCAACGTGCCTGTGTAGTTGTGTACGAGTATCGTGGTCGCTGTTGCATGAATGACAACAACAAGCTGTTATTACCTCTGCCTAACGTTAATTTTAATTAGCATGATTTGATGTTTCCATATAAAAACATGCTCTGGATGTTTAATCACTGCCAATTATTTTGGACATATCCAATCTGTAAACACTGCAAGAGCATGATTTTTATAATTATAATATGTGTAACGTGTTGTTATTTTCGTCGAAGTCAACATTTAAAAAATAACGATACTATAAAATAAAACAAAGCGTGAGAACTTTTAAAGCATATTTCGTATAATAAAAGCCAAGTGATCATATTATATTTATTATTTTATTTATTTATTATTATTGTGTGTGCCGAGACGTGGACACTGACAGTTGGGCTAGTCCACAAGTTTAAAGTCGCTCAGCGAGCTATGGAGCGAGCTATGCTTGGAGTTTCTTTGAAGGATAAAATCCGAAACGAGATTATCCGGAGAAGAACCGGAGTGACCGACATAGCTTGTAGAATCAGTAAGCTGAAGTGGCAGTGGGCTGGCCATGTCTGTCGAAGGACCGATGGCCGCTGGAGCAGACGAGTCCTTGAGTGGAGACCGCGAATCGGCAAACGCAGCGTAGGGCGCCCCCCTGCCAGGTGGACCGACGACCTAAAGAGCGTGGCTGGGGGGGACTGGATGCGGAAGGCAGAGGATCGAGCGTTGTGGCGCAACTTGGGAGAGGCCTATGTCCAGCAGTGGACTGCGATAGGCTGAGTTGATTTGATCATATTATGTGTGAATATCAAAGCTCCGAAATGAATTTAAATTGCAGTGCATTGTCATAACAAATGACGAATACCCCGGTACCACGAATGAATGGGCGAAAGTTGGGCGAGTCGATCACGATCCACGTTTAATGTTTATCATGCAAACGCACGATGTTTGTGTGGTTTTTTAGGATATATTATCATTATTCATTCCCGTTGTTTTCGTTTTCGACCTTGATTCATCGTTTCAATCATTCTGTCCATGAACATGTTCGATCTGAATATAATGGACCGGAATGATACATTTTTGGCTAACTGACGTCATACGAATCATGTTTAAAATATTTTATTTAGTTTTATTTGGAAGTTTGGACTCATTGTTTAAGGTTTGCTAATTACTTCAGACATCATCGACAAAGCTAATAAATTGCCATTTTTTTTTTAGGGTTCCGTACCCAAAGGGTGCCAACGGGACCCTATTAATCTCGCTACGCCCGTCCGTCCATCCGTCCATCCGTCCGTCTATCTGTCACAGGGCTATATTTATTTATTTATTAAATTTATGCACACACAGATAAATAATAATAATATTTTATTATACATAGAAATTAATAGTACAAAGGCACTTCTTATTTCTGTATCTTTGTAACGGTAATAGATAACCAGTTGAATGAATGAATGTTCACAGAATGTGTGCTGCTATAGTACCTATCACGACAAATACTAAAAACTAAAAAAAGTCTAAAATTAAGGGGGTACCCATTATACAAGGAACCTGTTTTTTCTCATTTTTTCAAAGTTTTTGTTCCTGCTCTATCTTCAAAATGGTAATACGTACCAGCGTCAAACTTGGTGTGATTATAGTGCATACTATTTAGTTTAGCAACAAATACTAAAAATAGGGCAAACTTAGACATATATGGTGGTACCTACGTAAGAAAGAGGTGCAAAAATTCATATTTTGCGCACGGTACGTTGATTAAAAATTGAATTTAATCAGTTTCTTAAGGGGTTTCAGGTCGATGGGTGGTACGAAACCCTCACTGTGTGAGTCCTACTCGCACTTGGCCGGTTTTTCATGTACTTTTTGGAGCGAGTACATCGTCTGCGGGTTTTGTCAGAATTTAACCTAAAAAGCTTCTTTTTGTATCAAAAGCTAAAGAGAACAGATGATTGCAAATCCTTAGACCTATTTTAACAAATTTTAATAATGTATTTAAAATATTGTGATTCTGTAAATTTCTAAAAGAATTTTGTTTTCATTTTTGGCGGTGCTTTCAAAGCTACGAATCTCATATTTTTCCTCAAACAAAGAGAGACATTAAACAGCATATTTCGCGAAATGATAACTTCTGTCGATAAAATCTTTCGCTCTGTCATATAGCAAACCCTTTTCACTGAAGAGGAGTGTCTAACAAATGAACCGGTGGGAACAAAGTGTATATGAATCATTAACCATGATTTGCCTTATCGCTTTTAGGCCCTGAATACCAAGTAGGCTTATAGCAATGATGAATCAGTGTACCAGGCTTTAGTCATCAGGATGTAAATTGCTGAACGTGAGCTGGTAAATTTTACGACCGCAACATGAGCATTTTACATAAGAGTTTTCGAAGCCGCGGTTCGCTTTCATCCAAATCACACAAAAGAAGAAGCAACTTGCAGAAATTTAAAGATATAAATTGTGGAAAGAAAAATTCACTCATGAGCAGGATAGATGATACATAAAACGTTTATTTAGTACATAAAAATGACACAGGACATACAAGAAATAATACAATAAAAAGTGTCATATGTGTCTCAGTATTGTACCAAATGGGTGTCCAGCTCAGCATGTGCCAGGTATTATACCTGCCGCTGGTATTCTGCTGGATCCTGCAGTGACATACGGACGCCGAGCAGACCAGATACATGAGAAAAATTAAGAACGATTGCTTTGAGATTATGTTGTTTTTGGTGTGAGTATAATATCCACAAAAAAAAACATATATATATTTAAGTAGCTAGGTACATTAAGAGTGTGAAAGGAATTAAATAAATATATAATTAAGTATATTCATAATCGTAACAGGATAAAAAAAAAAAATGAATAAATTTATATAGTAATGATGATGAATTAAGTACCTCATAAAAAAAACACATTTTTTTTCGCTGTTCCCAGCCTGCTGTTGCCAGCTGTGGCATGTGCTGGGGGAGGCCTATGTCCAGCAGTGGACGTCTTTCAGTTGAAATGAATGTGCTATTTACCTAAATTATGGACGCGTTAGTAATTATTAAACCTAGTTTTTTAGGATAACAGAACACTGTCTGTTTCTCAATGGATGTTGCTGACGCGATGACGTTACCCAAAGACATATTTCGAAGTTAAAATCGATACCACGAGTAGAGTTCACGGTAGCTTAGCAGCTAAAGCACTAGTGTACTGAACCAGGAGTCGATGGTTTGAGGCCTGCTAGTGAGCGCATTTTTCTTTCCACAATTTACATATTTACGTATTGCTTCACATGCGTAAATGCGTTAAAATAATACAATTACTTGCAGAAAGTCATAAAAATACCAATAAAATATTATGATGGATGTAAAACAATATCTAAATGTGATTTTCATTTCTGTCTAAAATTGTGGTCTCATTGTTAGTATTATAAACACTATCGCTAAGTTTGCTAAAAACAGCCTCTTGAACCCGCCTTAACCAACTTGCCACTCACTAAACAGTCTTAAGATAATACGTATTGAAACCCTTTGGAAGGGTGCGGGCAAGAGTCAATATTTGCAAATATAAGACGTTATTTAGATGCAGGACACGATCTTCTGCCCCCGGAGTCGGCCGTCCGGCCTTCTTATGCAAATCTTGCCGTATCTCCGACTATTCACTAAGAGGTTTATTTGGCGAGGTCCTTTGAAACTCTCCAGAGTGGGTGTATTAAATTTTTCATAACTGCCCACTTCGCTTTGAGTGCGTTTATTATACTTCGCGCATTCGACGCTCGTTATTTGATATTTTAAATTTCCGCACAGAAAAGTTGCACTGCCTGGAATTTTGGTCGTATAAAGCATAACGTTATATTGTGTAATGTACGAGATTTTTGGCTTTGTTGTAAAACGTTAAATTAAAAATGCTTTTGCCTTTTATTGCTTAAAGTACTATTTCAATCCCATCCACTGTTTTCAGTTTAAAATTTTTGGGAATAAAGCCAGGTATCGCTAAAAGAATATGGTTACGTGTCGTTGAAATTGGCCGTATTACAAGAAAAACACGCACGCTTTTGGTTATCAACGTATCTTGTCAGCACCTTTCAATTAATGCTGAGGAAAGCGGTTTAAATTGAAAAAGTAAAATTTCAACCGCTCACATTTTTATAACAAGCTGCAGTTGAGTAAGCTCGAATATTTCAGGTACTTACGTAAAATAAATGTTTCTTATGTCAGTTATTTATTTTATTGTTGTTATTTTATTAAACCTTAATTAATTTGTTTGCGCTACATTTGATGCAATGCCTTTAAAGTTTAAACATCGTGGATCACACAAAGAACTCGTGACACAATGGTATCAGACCATCAGCGATGTATCAGCATTGCAAACCCACTCGTACTTGCAAAATGAGTAAGTACCATAAAAATTCTCGGTCACGTCATACTAATCTATGAAGATTATCTATCTCACGCTTCTAAGGAAATTACTGCAAATCCTTTTAGAAACTTTGACCCAGCACCCCACCTGTTCACGAATTGAATTAAACCTTTGCATGTCTAAACGCAGTAAAATCTATAGCATCCGAAATAACGATATCAAAATATTTCAACAGCCATTGTTGTTGTCAAGGGTGAGAAAATAAGTTAATAATATAATGACATATTATTGCTCCCTCTATGCTTATTCGGCTATTTCCACGATCTTAGCCTCATAATTTATAATTTCATCTATGCCATCAGTTTCATCTTTATAACAATGCGACAAAGTTCTAATTCCTTTGGCTAGACTGACTCCATATTGTTGTTAACAAGAAACAATCGTGTTGTTATTATGTTTATGGTGTAATGTCAAAATAAAATGTTTTCTCTAGTTGTGAGCGCGTCATTAATTCGAATTTTATTCACATTATGGTGCGTGACTGCATTATGTATATTTGAGTTTTATAATGTTTCGATAACGCATCTAAATAGGTTATTATTATTTAAAATTATTATCTTCCCACTTACCAAGTTATGTCCACGATAATATTTATACAAACTTTGTAGGGATTTGTTTTTGTTGAATAGTACAAGCAATGATAGCCTAGTAGTTGAACGCTTGCCTTCCATTCCTTCGATCCCGGCCCGCACCTCTGACTTTTTGGATTCATGTGCGGATCAGAATTTGATTATCACTTGCTTTAACGGTGAAGGAAAACATCATGAGGAAACCTGCACACCAGAGAGTGCTCTATACAGTTCTCGATGGTGTGTGTAGTCCACCACCCGCACTAGGCCAGCGTGGCGGACTAAGGCCTTAACCTTCCCATACTGAGAAGAGGCCCGTGCCCAGCAATAGGACAGTAATGGGCTGATTATGTATGTTATGTACAAGCAAGCATCTCAACTCCCACATTTATTGTGACCTAATTTACGCTAATTCTTCATATTATACAGTTGTCAGTTGTATATTACAAATCTCAAGATGGCTTCATCGGATTCAAATCATGCAGTTAGAACCAGACAATCTTAGAGATGGACACACTTTGGTAATGTGTACATATTCATAAAATGCATCTTAAATTGTCATGAATTCGATAGTTGTAAGCTCTAACTTTGCAGCTTCAGAGTATTGAAATGGAAACCACAATCAATATGCACCAAGAGTAACTATCAAATGGTCTAATTATGCCGTCAACATCCTCGAAGTTAGACTCGCAGTAAGTTAGTTGTAACTACTGATTGTCTGTAACTAAGTATTTATTTGCTCAGGAAACTAATAACTAACTGGAATGGGTGGAGGGATGAGGAAGTAGAACTGGTCTTAAGTATGTTACTTGTTGTGGAATTTGCGACTATGATATTTATTTTTATAATTCTGTTATTCTTGAGGATCATCATCATCATCATCATCATTTCAGCCGAAAGCGTCCACTGCTGGACATAGGCCTCCCGAAGCAGCGCCACGACGACCGGTCCTGCGTTTTCTGCGTCCAGCGGAATCTTGAGGATCGCGAAAGTTCAAATCAATAAATGAGAAATATTTTTATATTAACAATAGTACCTGTAAGACGTAATAGAAGATTGTTATACAAGGGTCATCTATATATATAAAAATCAATTGCTGTTCGTTAGTCTCGCTAAAACTCGAGAACGGCTGGACCGATTTGGCTAATTTTGGTTTTAAAATATTTGTGGAAGTCCAGGGAAGGTTTAAAAGGTTAGAAATTGTGGAAAATTTGCGAGGAACATAGTAAAAAAAAAACAATTTTATTGTCCCACACAAACTGTTCCTACCTGTCAAAAATTTGATGTTCGTCCCGTTCGGTATGGTAAACTCGGGTCCCCTCTAATTTAAAGAACGTATAAAATAAGAGTTTTGGACCCGGTAGGTAGCGCTGCTGTCGGTATGTCACTGATCTCCTAAACGGCAGGGACGATTTTAATGATATTTTTTGTGTAGGTACGTTCGAGTCCGTGTCCGTGCAAGGTTTGAATTAACAAATGGACCCGGTAGGTGGCGCTGCAATCGTGGTGTCTGATTTGCTGAACAATTCATAACATGGGACGGGACATGGGACGGACGGGACATGGGACGTGACGGGACATGGCACATGGGGTCGGGTCATGGGACGGGACAGGACATGGGAAGGGACATGGGCCGGGACGGGACATGGGACATGAGACGGGACATTGGACATGGGACGGGACGGGACATGGGGGCGACGGGCCATGGAACGGGACGCGACATGGTACGCGATGGGTCATGGGATGGGGCTGGACATGGGACGAGATAGTGAGATAGTGGGATAGTGTGATCGTGAAATAGTGGGATAGTGAGATAGTGGGATAGTGAGATAGTGGGATAGTGGGGTAGTGGGATAGTGGGATAGTGGGATAGTGTGATAGTGGGATAGTTGGATAGTGGGATAGTGGGATAATGACTAGACTGGACTGGACTGGACTGGACTGGACTGGACTGGACTGGACTGGACTGGACGGTCCGAATGAAACGATGGATGGAACTGGACTGGACTGAATTAACAGGATCCGTCTCGTGGGTTAGCAGAATTTAAGGCGAGCGAAGCCACGGGAAAAGCTAGTAAGGAATAAATTCCTATACGAGGTGTTTAGACGCCCGAGCGTAGCGAGGGCCGGCAGAAATAATACCTATATTGAGTGACTAATAAAATAATTTCTGTGTAATTTAATTTGCTTGAAACTCCACATAGTAAAATTGCCACATCATAGATAAAGTAACGTGTTCTATGAATGCTGATGAGCGTGTATTTTTAATTACACACAAGAAAATCACAACAATATTAAACAGTTCAGAAATGTCATGTAGGTACAAAGGCAAACTTGACTCTAATCGAGTTTTCTACCGGCAAATAATAAATAACTATCTTTGGGAAATTATTACACAGCACCATCTAGTCCCAAACTAAGCAGAGCTTGTACTATGGGTACTAGACAATTAATATAATATTTATATACTTTTTTTTGTAAATACATACTTATAATAGGTACATAAGAAACACCCAGACCAACACAAACACTTATGTTCATCACACAAATATTTGAGTCCTGTGGGAATCGAACCCACGACCTCGTGATCAGCAGTCCGATACGATATGCATGCAAGATGTAACTTCTATATCGCTTCTGCAATATGCACAGACGTCGTCAATCTCTCGTCAAATCTTTGAGTATTAGAGTAAACAATACATTAAAATGCACAAAATAAACTTACGTATTTATTATAAGCAATATTATATATAGTAGTGTATGTATGTGTGTGTATATCACAGACATAGTAAAAAATATAGACTAAGTGCTGCGAACAACCATAGTGAAGCCAACAAAAACCGTGCTCCTTCATGTACAACCAGTGCTCACGTACACACCATACACCTGAAGGATATTTGTTTTCGCGATGCTTACTGGAAGATGCCACGACATGTGAACTGAGAGGGGTGAGCACGGTTTAAGGTGCATGTGTGTGCGTGAGCACTGGTTGTAGGTTGAAGGAGCATGGTTTTTGTTGGCTTCACTATGGTTGTTCGCAGCACTTAGTCTATATTTTTACTATGTCTGTGGTGTATATATAGTGTATATAGTATTAATTGTAGACATAGTAGCCGGCAAATAACTTGACCAAAGATGGTGACACTACGTATCATTACCGTAATGACTTAAACATTAGAATCGTTTAAATCGATCACTGCGTATATTCATCCATTCAATGGTTGTCTGGAAGAGATCGCCGTGGAGCGATAAGACCGCCAGTTGTACACTGACACATAAGTAGTTATTTAAGAAATTAATGTAATCTTGTTGTGCAATAAAGAGGATTATTAATTAACAAAACCAAAAAACCCGACAGCGTGTAAAAATAACTGAAAAGATGTAAACAAGACTTGTGTAGGTAAGACCATGTGAAAGTACCAAATCAACACGCAGTCGGAGGCTACATATGTTTTTGGTCATGAATTACAGAAGTAGTTCATAGCCTAAGTAGCCTCCGCCTGCCTGTTGATTTGGTACTTTCACATGGTCTTACCTACACAAGTCTTGTTTACATCTTTTCAGTTATTTTTACACGCTGTCGGGTTTTTTGGTTTTGTTAATTAACTTTTTTATTTTAAACTTTTTAGTTTTGTCATGTTTTATCGCGCTGATTCATTTTTATCGTTAAATATTTTGTTGTTTTTTAGCATTTTTCATTCAAAATGACATTTAAACATGTAAGTTGTGTATATTTTTGTAAAGCATTTATTAAACCCTTTATTTTGACACCACACTCGATAGGTTTCGAAGGAAAAAATATTTTTGAAGCCATTTAATATGGCGCCAAAAAGCGGCCATTATGATTTTTGTAATTTTAATATACCCAGTGTCACTCTCACGGTTAAGACAAATCTAACGACACCTCTCAAGCTAAAATCCATCAAGCCGTTTAGGCTACAGAGCGTGCCAAAAAAATATACATACATACATACATACATACATACATACATACATACATACATACATACATACACTCGAAAAACATAACCCTCCTTCTGGCGTAGTCGGGTAATTATTATTATTATTCAAGCTATTTGCGGATATCTATAAAACAGAGTAAGAATTTAAAGAATCCTTGGTAGTTAATAAATCAAGAAGAAAAAGTTTCATCCTCTGGATTTTTTTTCTGACTTAGCAGTTAAGAAATCTTGGTCGAACTTTCAACGTAACAAGAGAATTCAATTTTATTTGGTTGCGTAGGCGTTTATTTTAGAAACTTTTGCGACACAGTTGTGTAAAGTGAAACCTGAAAAACTACTATATCGATAGAGTTGCTAATAGTTAGAACAAAGTAGATGCTCTAATTTGACCTGTGTGTCATAGTTTCTAACAAAGTGGTGCAATACAGTCATATGAGCAAGTTTCCCACGTAATATCATACAAATTAGCAGGGCTGCGTTTTATGATAACTGACACATGGAAATACACTGTGAAGCTCGAGCTAACTACTATTAATAATACAGTACCTTCAAGTATCTTGTAAACAGATTTTGCTAAATTACTATAACATAAAATCCTGCAGTTAAACTACAGTAGTAAAAAAACAATGAACTTAAAGGAGACTGTTGAAGGTTGGCTGAAAGCAAAAGCGATAACGGATAATTATGAAAGAATAAAAGAAACAAAAATTTATTGACTAAAGGCACACAATAACAGTAGTATACAATTTTAACACAACTAAAATACCACTTATTCCTAAAGTATCATTGTATGCCCCACATAACATAACATCACGCCTGTATTTCCCCGAAGGGGTAGGCAGAGGTGTACATTACACCCACATTTCGCCAGTTATGTTATAAGTCTCATGTAATAGGGGGCGAGCCTATTGCCATTAACCGGGCACACATCCAGACTCCGGGCTGCCACTGAGAATAACCTAATGAAAAAATCCAATAACACTTTGCCCGACCCAGGAATCGAACCCAGGACCAGACCACTAGACCAACGAGGCAGTATGCCCCACGGCTGCGCCAAATAGGCTCAGTTCAGCAAAAATTACAGACAATGGAGCTGGATTTCAATTGGGCCTTATTGTGAGGTGTCATAGATGAAAATCAGTTTTATAGTGATAAAAATAAACATAGATAAAATAAAATAAATAATAAAATATAACATGTGTCGCAGGAATGGTATAATAATGATAGTTTTTCACAGTATTTACTTTACAGGGTACAAAAAAATCTTATCTTATACTTCTTCTTCCTGTGATATATCCTCATCGGATGTCAGCGTCCACCGCACACCAACCTATCCTATACTACCGGAACATAAAACAAGTTTGTATACTATCCCAACATCATTTTGAAAGAAACTATCAATCACGGTTCACCACACCATTTTTTATATTTTATCTGTAAACACAGCAACGTACGGCGATATAACGTCAACAATATTCCAAATTGCGTCCACAACCACGTTCCAAACTTCATGCGACTTATCCATTGCTTCTCAAGTATGTAATTCTGAGCGAAACATTCAAACTATTACAGCAATGGATAGTTGTTCGTCCAAAGTTTTGGTAAAGTCTGTGGTAAAGTGCATTTGTCGAAAGATAGACGTGCTCAAAGCGAATCTGCTGGACATCATCTCATCCCCACCCTTTTTAGGGTTCCGAAGTCCTACAAGGAACCCTTATAGTTTCGTCATGTCCGTCCGTCTGTCCGTCTGTCCGTCTGTCCATCTGTCCGTCTGTCCGTCTGTCCGTCTGTCCGTCTGTCCGTCTGTCCGTCTGTCCGTGTGTCCGTCTGTCCGTCTGTCCGTCTGTCCGTCTGTCCGTCTGTCCGTCTGTCCGTCTGTCCGTCTGTCCGTCTGTCCGTCTGTCCGTCTGTCCGTCTGTCCGTCTGTCCGTCTGTCCGTCTGTCCGTCTGTCCGTCTGTCCGTCTGTCCGTCTGTCCGTCTGTCCGTCTGTCCGTCTGTCCGTCTGTCCGTCTGTCCGTCTGTCCGTCTGTCCGTCTGTCCGTCTGTCCGTCTGTCCGTCTGTCCGTCTGTCCGTCTGTCCGTCTGTCCGTCTGTCCGTCTGTCCGTCTGTCCGTCTGTCCGTCTGTCCGTCTGTCCGTCTGTCCGTCTGTCCGTCTGTCCGTCTGTCCGTCTGTCCGTCTGTACGTCTATCCTAATCCTTTACAGCTTAATAACTTCTACAGTTATAAACATAAGTAAATTAATTTTTTTTACAAAATAGTCTACTTATAGATCTAAATTTTAAAAGAATAAAAAAATAGTTTTTACGTATTTTAGGGGTGGCGTCCATACATGTGAAATGGAGATGAAAAAATTTTTTTCGCTGCACCCCCTCGTGTGGGGTATCAATGAATAGGTCTACTAAAATGAAGGTAATGTTTGATACACCAGTTTTTTATCAGGTGTACCATCTGCGAAATATAGCGCGCCAAAGTGGCTTGCAATGTGTCCCCCCCCCCTGCCATTTCTAAACAATGCATCGTAGAAAGTTGTAATCTTCCATATTGATAGACCTTTGTGAAAACTCTCTTTTAAAATTATTTCAAGTATAATGTGATTATAATTTTTCGAGTTATAGAGAGAAAACTGAAAAATACTTAAAACGTCCTAGTTCAAAGGTTGACCTTAGAGAAAAATGATGTTAGCAAATAATGCTCCTTTAGTTACTTTCTATTTGAAAAAATCACAAAAAGTAACTTTGTGTTATGTTGAACACACTTCTTCAATTTGGCTTCTTGAATTTATCGCTAGACGGCGCTACTAACAACACGCTCTGAGTCGCGAATGCTGCCGATTATTGCAAAAACTAAAAAAGCATAGCCATGATTAATATTCGATTTGATTCGTTTGTAATTACACCTACTTAAGGAACCCTATAATACTGAGCATGGCCCGTCTTGCTCTTGGCCGGTTTTATTTGAACTAACTTTTTTAATTTTCTTCATAAAATCTATTCTTTTTGAGCGGTCAAGCAGGAGGGAAAGTTTTAAAAGAATTTATTCTTTGTATAACGGTTAAATAAAGGTGAAATTGGCTCCTATATTGCTGAAAACTAACTAAATATTGAGTTTAAAGTTTCTGTCATTGCTAGTCAGTTAATTCTCTGGGGTATAAAGTACTTGTTCTTTTTGTTGACATGAGACAATTGGTTTTTAAAGTGCCTACGTTTACACATGCGTTTATATTCTGCACACGATATTCATACGAATCATTCGTGTTATTAAATGGAAATGATATTGAGAAGAAAAAATCGATGCAACTCACAGATAGCTCGATAGGAATAAAAAGAAAATATAGTCTGCCCCGTTGATCTAGTGGTCGCAAGCGCGACTGCTGAGCGTAGGATCGTGGGTTCGAGTCGGGTCGGGCAAAGTGAAATCCTCAGTAGCCCGGTGCCTGGATTTGTGCCCAATTAATGGGAATCGGCTCGCCCCTTATAACATGGGACTGATAACATAACTGGGACGAAATGTGGGTGTAATATACACACACACCTCTGCCTACCCCTTCGAGGAATACAGGCGTGAGGTTACATATGTATTTTATTTTATTGTATGAATTTTATTCTTCTGCAAAAAATAAGTCAAAACGTAATGTAAGAAGACAAAATTTTTGGAAAAAATTTCACACATGGCCTACTTACTACAGAAAAATATCATTTTTGATGAAAGTAGGTTTTCTATTTTCACGAAATTTAAATTATCCGTAAACAATTAATTTATATTCTATACGTACAAGGGTGACCAACAAACTACAAATAGTCGTACCGTTACTCAAATTCCCACAATTTATTGCATCAGGATGACGACACAACTGCAAATTGCACATTGCTTTGAGAATGCACATTCATTTATATGAAGACAACGCCCGCGGGCGGCTCACAGTCTGTAATATCGGCGGGTCATATTAGTACTGAATGACACACGTACTGAACCTGCGAACTGAATTAGAAATGAGATTGTATGGTGGATGCCATTTATTTTATTGTCTTTGGGACTTTTTGTGAAAGATTGAGTGTAAAATAAATTGTGAGAGTAACTTTTAACATTGAATTATTCTGAGAACGTACTTTTCAAAATAAAACAATGTAACATTATGGTTTATAAATAGAGACAGATTTAAGAGAGTTAAAAAGTTACCAATAAGATATTAAACTGAATTTGGACAACGTGTTATTGAAATAACTGAAAACCTCTTAAAGGGTAATGAGGGTAGTACAATGGTACTCATCAGTATGAACAACTTTTACTATGGTACCCACCCTAAAATCGCGACAAAAAATCTGCTGATCCCTACATTTTGTTGCCGTAGTTGATACCACAAAATCAGCCCATTACTGTCCCACTGCTGGGCTGCTGGGCTAGCCTCTTCTCAGAATGAAAAATATTCAGACCTTAGTCCGTCACGCTCTTAGATTAACAATAGGTCACGCTGGCCTTTTTTTTGTGACGGAGAAAATGCCTATCGCATATCACACCAGACATCGAGTCCTTGAGTGGAGACCGCGAATCGGCAAACGCAGCGTAGGGCGCCAGGTGGACCGACGACCTGAAGAAGTTAGCTGGGAGGGACTGGATGCGGAAGGTAGAGGACCGAGTTTTGTGGCGCAACTTGGGAGAGGCCTATGTCCAGCAGTGGACTGAGTTGATATCACGCTACCCAGGGAGGTGGTGTGGGTGGGTGGTTGCTTAAATGGTGGCACCTATTTTGGTAGGAACTTATATTTTACAGTTTTTATAAAAAATAAATAACATGATATGCAGCGCAATCAATAGACTCATCATAATCATTTCAGCCAAAAGACGTCCACTGCTGGATACTGGCCTCCTCCAAATGAGGCGGAGTATGCCTTAAACGCCACGCTTGGCAGGTGGGTGGGCGATGGGCGATCGCAGTTGGTTGAATAAATACTCAGAGAATGCTGCTACCCTTAGACAAATAAACATTTTGATTGATTGATTGATTAATAACACACTGCCCATGCTCTGGTGCCTTAGAACCAATAGTTTACTTCTTATAAAATATTATACTGCGAACTGACGAAATGTGGTTGTGTACTATTACACCTCTGCCTACCCCTTCGGGGAAATACAGGCATGGTATTATGTATAAAATATTATAGGTATTCCAACACCTGTCCGACCAAACTCTCACGCTTCGTAACCCTACACCTATTAGTACCTGAAGAATACAGCCCATGACTGTGCAATTGCTATCGCTATTAGTTCTCGAAAGTTAATCGCTGTAGTCTCGTATTACGTATCTTGTGCCGCGGCACTTGATCGTCATTTGACAGTTTGATACGTGTTTTGGCTATGAATTATAGCGTGGAAATGTAAATTAATTTGTCAGTGATTATCACAAGGAAATTATCGCTGTGATTTAAATTAAACTATATTTCACTAGCGAGTTCATCAACTTAAAGTTATTTGATTGTAGTACCTCTATTTCTCCATACAATAATTGTTTTAAGTTATGGTTGCTTAGATTTTGGTAACTTAAATACCTAGTTGTTTGTTTTTTTTTTGGTTAAAATGATACAGGACTATCCTACATCTTCATACATACATGTAATCGGTGGTATGTTTGTTAGTAATTGGGTAACTTTGTATCGAGGTCCAACTCGTTATTCTGCTCACCCTATTTGGTTTTTCTGGCCACTTTATTATACTTTCATCAATCCAAATTCAAAATTATTTTCAAAAATGGCTAATTTTCTACTGTTTTTAGCTCAGTTCTATATTGTACGCTGAAAGACACTCATGTGTCTGTGACTGTGTCTTATAATCATTATATTATTTTATTAACAAACAGTCAATGTATCAATTTACCAGTTAAGTGAGATACAGTATACCAAAAAAACGTTCCTGCTTGTGTTTTTATTGTTTGTGCCGACCTACCACCTGCCTACCTGATTCCTGCCTCTAGCCAGAGCTCGCTGCATTGGCATAGCAGCAGCTCAATCGTCTTATAGTCGGAGTTTACATACCACTCCTCCGACCCTCCATACTACTGACCCTCTGTGCCCTCCATACCTCAGAGGAGTTTCATACCTCCATACCTCTGAGTTCCGTTCCTGTAGTTCCTGTACCACTAGTTCCTGTAGTTCCTGTACCACTAATTCCTGTAGTTCCTGTACCACTAGTTCCTGTTCTCCAAGTTCCAAGTTCCCGTGTGTCACCGTTTTCAAGCCTCCGAACCTTCGACCCTCCGAGTCTCCTGCCTGAGCTACCCTCATCGAGGTCACGACGTGACAACTTCTTGATTGAGGTCATATTCACACAATATCGTTGAATTTTAGTAGAATTGTTTCTAGTCAATACTATGGTGCATATCTATGCTAGGATCCTATAGGTAGCGCTGTAGTCAAGTTACTAACAAATTCTCTACTTTTGGTCCAAAATTACAAAAACCGATAAGTGGCGCTATAAGTGAAGCCACTGGCATCAGCTAGTATTTAATTATAATAGGATATGACACATAATTTATAATTCACATAACATTTGAATTGTATTGGGCAATGGAGAGGGCTATGCTCGGAGTGTCCCTGCGTGATCGAATTAGAAATGAGGAGATTCGCAGGAGAACGAAAGTAACCGACATAGCCCGAAGAATTGCCAAACTTAAGTGGCAGTGGGCGGGGCACATTGCTCGCAGAACGGATGGCCGATGGGGCAGTAAAGTTCTGGAGTGGCGACCGCGTACTGGAAGACGCAGCGTGGGTAGGCCCCCCACAAGGTGGACCGACGACCTGGTGAAGGTCGCGGGAATCCGCTGGATGCGGAAGGCACAGGACCGGTCGTTGTGGCGATGCTTGGGGGAGGCCTATGTCCAGCAGTGGACGTCTTTCGGCTGAAATGATGATGATGAAGATTTTTTTTCCTTTAAAGAAGAAGCCCTGAAAATGTACCTGTAAGTTGAATTCGTATTAAAAGGAGCATAATAAGAGCACACCTACGCGCAAATCGGAGAACCAATTCAAAAATATCCCAGCAAAGAAACGATGTCAACTACAGCAAAAGTTGCTCTACTTGAAACTTTTCAAACGAAATATCTCACAGGGTTATGCAAATAGGACCCTAAAGTATACTTTTAAAGTGGAGTTACTTTTAATAAGTTCCAATGCAGTTGGATCGGTACAAGTGGGTGCGAAAGTGCAAACTTTGCTACATTTTTCGTTTTACGTGAACTAGCTCGAATTTACATAAGAAGCAAATCCAGTGCGAAATTCGCTTCGGAAAACTACAAATACTAGGTACTGAGATATTAAACTAATAGTTTTATGGTCGTACTAGCTTTTGCTTTCGACATTGTTGAGTATGTTTTATATTTAAAAATAATTCCCTGTTTTATAAAGCATAAAGTTCATGTTTAATCTTGGCCCATATGCTTTATAATTATTGATAGTTGAATGAATGGCTGAATGATATTCACTCTTTTGTTACGTTTTTTAACCAAGTTCACTGTTTTGTTTGTGCAAATAATATTAGTTAAACTATACATCACATACACACATTTTGTAAGACATTATGTGAACTCAACATGTATTTAAAAGTGTATTTAGACACGATACAATAGCGTACAAGTCTCGACACACTTCATACATCACAAAATTTCTATGTAAGTACTATAGGCATGTATAGTTACTGTATTGCAAAAATGTAGGGACAGTCGGCCATACGTCAGTGGTAACAAGTGTTGCCAGATGTTCCGCTTTTGGCGGAAAATCCCGTTTTCAGCCCTCTCAGGGTGCGTTCCGCCAGCACCTTGAGCGGGACTCCCAAAATCCCGCTTTTTCATCTAAGCATGTTGTCACGGTATGTATTAAAAAGAAC
Source organism: Asteroscopus sphinx (assembly GCA_949699075.1). NCBI lineage: Eukaryota > Metazoa > Arthropoda > Insecta > Lepidoptera > Noctuidae > Asteroscopus > Asteroscopus sphinx. Next base: position 18,761,968 of record OX453012.1, read on the forward strand.
CGTTCAGTGAAGGAAGAAGCGCACAAGAGAGCAGCTACGTCTCCGGATTTTAGCTACTGATATGTATTTTTTCCACGTCCCGATTTTTCATTTAAGTCACGATATTCAGAGAGCTGGATCTGGCAACGCTAGTGCTTTACTACTTGCGAAAACCAAAAGTTGTCAATGAACGTTATCGACGGCCAACATCGAGAATATCGCCTATAAATGATCAGAACCACTATCATACAAATATCGGGGCTTGAATAGTCCATAAGCACACTATCTTAAAAACCCATTAGTTTGCAGAACAAGCAGCTAATATTCCATTTTCCTGTTATTCCTGCATCAGCATAGGAATTGGCTGACTTCACACATAATTTGAACAAGTTTCCAAGAGCTCATATAATGCAAGTATGTACAGTCAAGCATATATCAATGCTAAAAAAACCAGGACACGCAGAGCCGTTCTTGTATGAAACTTACATACTAAGCTAGTTCTTCTTTTAGTGGTTTCTTTACCATTGATATGCGGTTGACTGTACATAATATTGCTAGTTGCTAGCCACAGGTCAGTCTCATGTTTGAATTTGTAATGTTTATAAATTACCCGATTCACAAAGGCTATTCTTATGGTAAATACGGACCACAATTACAATACAACAATACGATTTTAAATTAAACAATTGACGTTATGTGGAGTATGACAAAAGACAAAGAAGCTACGGAAAACGGGATGCGTGTGTCCTGTTTTTATTTTAGCGATGTTTTAAATGAATATGCGAATGTTTTTGCTGAAATATTTCTATCAACAAGCAAGAGACATCACCATACTATTATTATAGATCATAGAGAAATTATTATAGTTACCTACCTATAGAATGATCGATGCGCTCACGACCTCAACCCCATTGTGATTTGGACCCAGCAATAATTCCTATAAACGTTTGTTTAGAGAAAAAATCAATATATCTACTATAAATGCTGCAAAGCTTTCGAAACGTCAGGGGAACCAATTTAAATAATATACGCGATTTAATCCGGTTAAACTTTGTTTTATTATAATATCTACTATGTTTACAAAGGGCAAAGTGTTATCGGGTTTTTTCATTAGGAAATTCTCAGTAGCAACCTGGAGTCTGGATTTGTGCCCGGTTAATGGCAATAGGCTCGCCCCCTATTACATGGGACTATAACATAACTGGCGAAGTGTGGGTGTACCTCTGCCTACCCTTCGGGGAAATACAGGCGTGAAGTTATGTTACTATGTTTAGGCTTACCCACTATGAAGCTATTATTATTTTAAAAAAATGTTCTGGCCCAATCATGAACATAATATGCATATTTTATGGATTGTCTAATAAAAATAAAGTATCTTCTCATTTCTAACACTAGCAAGATAAGCTACTGTTAAGTCTGCTCATGGTATTGAGTTTAACATTTTTTTTTATTATAATAAAACAAAGTTTAACCGGATTAAATCGCGTATATTATTTAAATTGGTTTCCCTGACGTTTCGAAAGCTTTGCAGCATTTCGTGGTCGCAGGTAGACTAAGATCACAAGCGTCTTTACAACATATTTCTAAAAAAATATTTTAATCTACCGTACAATATTATTAATTAAAATCGTTTCGATGTACGCAGTAATCACTCACAATATCATTATTAGGACTGGGTTCCAAACAGGTGGTAGCTGCCAACCATCTTCTCTATTAAAATTAGGATGTTGTCCTAATTTTAATAGAGAAGTGAAATTGTTAACATAATGTATTTTAATCATTATTATTGACGAATTGCATTAAAAAGACATGCCAAGATTGTTTACTAAATAAGACAAGTAAGAAAAAACAGAGATTAGATGTACCTAGTGCCCACCCTTACTAGGAGTCGCAGGTTCGAATCCTACTCGTCAGCGAATTTTTCTTTCCACAATTTATACCTTTACGTTTCACTCTGCATGAATGCGTTATAAGTTATAATAATATAATAACTGAGCAAAAATCATTTCAATATCTATATATACTATAATAAAACTGTAAAGGTCGAAAAGTCTGTACATTGAGTTTTTTTTCGCGAAAACTGGCTAGGGGGACTAGAAATAAGCTATAGAACACGAATCAATCGTTTAAAAAATTTATGACTGTCTGTCTGTCTGTCTGTTTGTTACCTCATCACGTGAAAACGGCTGAACGGATCGTAATGAAACTTAGCATTTGTATTGGTATTAGTCTAACTTAAAATATAGGATATGTTTTATCTGAATCGGTTGAGTAGATCCAGCGATACAGCTTGACTCCTCTATTGTATTAAGTTGCATACAAAGTAGAGGTCATGATTGTTGGTTGGATGCAGGTTGCAGGTTCCTAAAAATACAACTGGATTCTATTAGTATCATAGAAAATATAGAATAACATAACATAACATAGCCCATCACTGTCCCGCTGCTGGGCATGGCCCTCTTCTTGGAATGAGAAGAGTTAAGGAACTGGATATTGTTAGTGTAATAGATTATCATAACATAATCAGCTCATTACCTACTGCCCCCCTGCTGGGCATGGACCTCTTCTCGGAACTAGAAGAGTTAAGAAACTAGAAAATATATAATACCATAACGTAGTCAACCCATTACTGTCCCACTACTGGGTATGGCCCTCTTCTCAAAATGAGAAGAGTTAATGAACTGGATATTATTAGTATTCTAGAATAACATAACATTACCAGCCCATTACAGTCCCACAGCTGGACGCGGGCCTCTTCTCAGCATAAGAAGAGATGTGGTTAGTGTTATAGAATAACATAATCAGCCCAATTACTTCCCACTGCTGGGCACGAGCGTCTTTTAAGAATGAGGGAGTTTAGGGCTAATTCCATGAAATTCAATCACCTTAGCCGGTTGGTTGTAAAAACAAAATATAGTATGGTCGGTAAATAGTGTAATCGTCTGTGTAGGAGCTTATATGTATATATTTGAAGATATTGTGTTTATAATTATGACACGATGTTATTTTCCGACATCCACGCGGACGGAGTCGCGGGCACAGCTAGTCTACTACTATTATAAAATTGTTAAATGTCAGTTGTCTGTTTGTTTGTTTGTTTGTTTGTTTGTTCCAGCATCACTACAAAACTACTAGACCGATTTTGTTGAAAGGGTTTGTGACTAAAAACTTATGATTTGACTTAAAAACTGGTATGTATTTTACCTCGCTACGATGACGGGAACCGGTGATTTTTAATTATATTTTTCTACAACATTTTAAGGCGCTCATATCCAGCTGTCATTCGCACGCATGCGCTCTAGCGCGTGCCTCCATAGAGAAAATACGGCTGCTAAAGATATTGCATTAAAAACTTTTTGGTCGGGCCGAATTGTACAGAGTAGAAAAAAAAATCCTGTCGTATGTGGGTGGTGCCATCTTGGAAATGCAGTCTTTTGAGCCAACCGAAAATCAGAATCTTTCGACTTACAGACAAGGACCGGAAGCTACCTCTAAATTGCGATTTCTCAAATTTTTTGTATGAAAAGCAATTAAATTTAGAAGTACCTAAACGTTGTTATATTGTATCCATCTTAATATACGAATAAGCATAAAGTTATCTTGGTGTAACTAAAAAAATACTATTTTCAGTCTACAATTTTTAATTACCTTCTTCTTCAAGTATATTATCTTATCTTCTTAACTATTACAAAATTGTAAACGTCTGTTTGTTTGTTTGTTCCAGCATCACGCTAAAACTACTGGACCGATTTTGATGTTTTTTTTTTGTTTGAAAGCTGATGATCTGACTTAAAAACTGGTATGGGTTTTGAGAATCTACTACTATTATAAAATTGTTAAATGTCAGTTGTCTGTTTGTTTGTTTGTTTGTTTGTTTGTTCCAGCATCACTACAAAACTACTAGACCGATTTTGTTGAAAGGGTTTGTGACTTAAAACTTATGATTTTACTTAAAAACTGGTATGTATTTTACCTCGCTACGATGACGGGAACCGGTGATTTTTAATTATATTTTTCTACAACATTTTGCATACATTAAGGTGAATAAGGCGCTCATATCCAGCTGTCATTCGCACGCATGCGCTCTAGCGCGCGCCTCCATAGAGAAAATACGGCTGCTAAAGATATTGCATTAAAAACTTTTTGGTCGGGCCGAATTGTACAGAGTAGAAAAAAAAATCCTGTCGTATGTGGGTGGTGCCATCTTGGAAATGCAGTCTTTTGAGCCAACCGAAAATCAGAATCTTTCGACTTACAGACAAGGACCGGAAGCTACCTCTAAATTGCGATTTCTCAAATTTTTTGTATGAAAAGCAATAAAATTTAGAAGTACCTAAACGTTGTTATATTGTATCCATCTTAATATACGAATAAGCATAAAGTTATCTTGGTGTAACTAAAAAAATACTATTTTCAGTCTACAATTTTTAATTACCTTCTTCTTCAAGTATATTATCTTATCTTCTTAACTATTACAAAATTGTAAACGTCTGTTTGTTTGTTTGTTCCAGCATCACGCTAAAACTACTGGACCGATTTTGATGTTTTTTTTTGTTTGAAAGCTGATGATCTGACTTAAAAACTGGTATGGGTTTTGAGAAAGAAAGAAAGAAAGAAAAAAATAAAAAAAAAAATTCGTGGGTTGCGTACTCACCCGACAGATCGAAGCTTCTATGCATTTGCACGAGCGGATAGTAATGTACGATGGAGTGGAGTGGAGTGGAGTGGACAGGGGTTGGGACTGGGGATGGGACTGGGGACGGGACAGGGGACGGGACTGGGGATGGGACAGTGGACGGGACAGGGAACGGAATATGGGACGGGAAATGGGACGGGACATGAGACGGGACTTGGGACAGGACAGTGGGACGGCACATGGGACTGGACATAGGATGGGCCATGGGACATGCGACGGGACGATAGTGATAGAGTGAGATAGTGGGACAGTGGGACAGTGGGACAGTAGGACAGTGCAGTGGGACGGTGGGGCAGTGGGGTAGTGGGGCAGCGGGGCAGCGGGGCAGTGGGCCAGTGGGGCAGTGGGATAGTGGGGCAGTGGGGCAGCGGGGCAGTGGGGCAGTGTGGTAGCGGGGCAGCGAAGCAGCTGGGCAGCGGGGCAGTGGGGCCGCGGGGCAGTGGGTTACCGGGGCAGCGGGGCGGCGGGGTAGCGGGGAAGTGGGGCAGCGGGGCAGCGGGGCAGTGGGGCAGCGGGGCAGTGGGTTACCGGAACAGCGGGGCGGCGGGGCAGCGGAGCAGTGGGTTACCGGGGCAGCGGGGCAGTGGGGCCGTGGGATATTGGGGCAGTGGGACAGCGAGGCAGCGGGGCAGTGGGGCAGCGGGTCAGTGGGGTAGCGGGGTAGCGGGATAGGGGGGCAGCGGGGCAGTCGGGCAGTGGGGTAGCGGCGCAGCGGGGCAGTGGGGCAGCGGGGCAGCTGGGCAGCGGGGCAGTGGGGCAGCGGGGTAGCGGGGCAGTGGGGTAGCTAGGCAGTGGGGCAGTGGGGTAGCGGGGCAGTGGGGTAGCGGGGCAGCGGGGCAGTGGGTTAGCTGGGCAGCTGGGCATTGGGGCAGTGGGGGGCAGTGGGGCAGTGGTATAGTGGGGCAGTGGGGCAGTGGGGCAGTGGGGCAGTGGGGTAGCGGGGCAGTGGGGCAGCGGGGCAGCTGGGCAGCGGGGCAACTTGGCAGCGGGGCAGCGGGGCAGTGGGGCAGTGGTGTAGCGGGGCAGTGGGGCAGAGGGGCAGCAGGGCAGCGGGGCAGTGGGGCATCGGGGCTGTGGGGCAGTGGGGCAGCGGGGCAGCGGGGCAGTGGGGCAGCGGGGCTGTGGGGCAGCGGGGCAGTGGGGCAGTGGGGCAGCGGGGCAGTGGGGCAGTGGGATAGTGGGGCAGCGGGGCAGTGGGGCAGCAGGGCAGCGGGGCAGTGGCGCAGCGGGGCAGCGGGGCAGTGGGGCAGCGGGACAGCGGGACAGTGGGACAGTGGACTGGACTGGAATGGACTGGACTGGACTGGACTGACGTGGGTTAGCAGAATTTAACGCGAGCGGAGCCGCGGGTAAAAGCTAGTACTATAATAAAACTGTAAAGGTCGAAAAGTCTGTACATTGAGTTTTTTTTCGTGAAAACTGGCTAGGGGGACTAGAAATAAGCTATAGAACATGAATCAATCGTTTAAAAAATGTATGTCTGTCTGTCTGTCTGTCTGTTTGTTACCTCATCACGTGAAAACGGCTGAACGGATCGTAATGAAACTTAGCATTTGTATTGGTATTAGTCTAACTTAAAATATAGGGTATGTTTTATCTGAATCGGTTGAGTAGATCCAGCGATACAGCTTGACCCCTCTATTGTATTAAGTTGCATACAAAGTAGATGTCATGATTGTTGGTTGGATGCAGGTTGCAGGTTCCTAAAAATACAACTGGATTCTATTAGTATTATAGAAAATATAGAATAACATAACATAGCCCATCACTGTCCCGCTGCTGGGCATGGCCCTCTTCTTGGAATGAGAAGAGTTAAGGAACTGGATATTGTTAGTGTAATAGATTATCATAACATAATCAGATCATTATTACCTACTGCCCCACTGCTGGGCACGGACCTCTTCTCGGAACGAGAAGAGTTAAGAAACTAGAAAATATAGAATAACATAACGTAGTCAACCCATTACTGTCCCACTACTGGGTGTGGCCCTCTTCTCAAAATGAGAAGAGTTAATGAACTGGATATTATTAGTATTCTAGAATAACATAACATTACCAGCACATTACAGTCCCACTGCTGGACACGGGCCTCTTCTCAGCATAAGAAGAGATGTGGTTAGTGTTATAGAATTACATAATCAGCCCAATTACTTCCCACTGCTGGGCACGAGCGTCTTCTCAGAATTAGGGAGTTTAGGGCTAATTCCATGAAATTCCATTACCTTAGCCGGTTGGTTGCAAAAACAAAATATAGTATGGTCGGTAAATAGTGTAATCGTCTGTGTAGGCGCTTATATGTATATATTTGAAGATATTGTGTCATAATTATGACCGACATCCACGCGGACGGAGTCGCGGGCACAGCTAGTCCTACAATAAATCTGTAACTACGAAACAACATCCCCATACAATAAACATATCGGCATCCAGTACACACATCGCACTAGGTGGCATTCCCCAGCATCACACTAAGAGTGTATTGATGTTGTTGGTTATAGCACTTACCACGTTCCGGTACCGTTATGCAGTTTGACTTACAAATACATCGAGATGTTTCACTTTAGAGCGTTGTGTACATAGGCACGGGCCCAAGACGATTCTATTATGATAGCTTTTGGAATTGGATCAAATATTGGTTGGGTTTTAATTTTTATTGAAGTTTGTTGTGATGTTTTGATTTTTGTACTGAACACGCAAGTGATAGTGATGTTCTGAGAAAAAAGTGTATTTAAAATTCGGCTTCAAAGAAAATATTTTAAAGCAGCATCAATTAGTTGGGTTGAGAGTTGATACCTATCAACTGACGTGATTTGTTTCTATCCACTCTGAGTCAAAAACGCCCAATCTCCTTTGATTATTGTGATATATTAGATTGGTACTTATTATGTTATAACTTATAATAAGTGATATTATTGAGCTGGTATAAGTGGTTAGCTGGTTTTTAAAACTAAGTGTCTCAACATCCAGACAAACCTGTGTAAGGTTTTTGTGATGTTTTTTATAATAATTTTTGTGTATGTTTTTAAGTTAAATAAATTGAAAAAAAAAAAAAAAATATAAGTAGGTAAGTTCCGTGTGGTGCCGGACGTAAATAATTGCACCACCCTATATCTTCTCATGGGTGTCGTAAAAGGCGACTAAGGGATTCACCAGAGGATGGGCAGCAGCGTTCTCTGAGTATTTAACCAACCAACTGCGATCGCCAACCCGCCTGCCAAGCGTGGCGATTATGGCATATCCCCCCAATATATGCTTGGGGTAGGCCTGTGTCCAGCAGTGGACGTCTTACGGCTGAAATGATGATGATGAAGTAGGTAAGTGACTATTAATTCAGAAAACGAAGAGAAAAATAAGTGCAATAATCAGTAAAGTAATACATATAATGATAAACTAGTGATGATGTTATTCATCTCAATAGATTTCAAAGAGTAAGGTCTCACTCATTATTTTAATAAAATTGACTCTTATCAAAAGCTAGAATACATAACACACTCCATTCAAGTGCTAAACTAACAACCGTAAGTCACCTTTATCCAGAACATGAAAGGCAATATAATATTTACAAGGGGACATATTATCGGCTCCCCAAAAAGGCTTTTCATAAATTTCCCACAACACCTCTGGAAGGGCCTATCCTTCAAGATAGGATAGTAATAAAATCGCCCCCGTACATATTATAGTGTTATAGGTGCAGGGACACCTCGAGGGATCCATCTATTCTGTTTAAGCATTAATACTGTATTACATAATCATGGGACACCCTAAATCTCATTGTTTTGAGCAATATTATTATATCTTGGATATTATTGCTTTCGTTTTTTTGGTGAAGAAAATCACACCAAAACGTTAAAGAAATTTAATCAAATGCGACTATTATGGGACTATAACAAAATATTTAGTCTCTATAACGACACCCATATGATTGTCTAGATTTTTCAAATCTAAATTTAATTATGTATTATGAAAAAAAACTCGGTAAACGTTGGTAATTACTCGACTCAGTGTAATAAATTGTGGTTCAAAATGAGTCCCAAATATACAATGATTAACTAAGCCCATGAGAGCTCATTCAATATTTTAGATTAGAGGTAAGCCTTTAATACTGTAAGTAGCGTGAATCGAATACGACCTATAAAATTCAACTAAAGATTTTTTTAGCGAGTCTTGAGAAACTTTTTAAAATTTCTTTAAGTGCTGTAGAAACTTTTCAATCTACTTGTGTTTCAAAATGTTCGAGGAACACAAATGCTGATTCAATATGGTATACATTAAAAAAATCGGGATTATGTTGAGATGAGTGCAATTACTCTCTTTTCATTTATAAATAAAAGCTTGTGAAAAAAAGAGTAGCAAAGTACCGGAAAAGATTCCTGTACCTACTTATATACAATCTAATTGACTCATTACAATCTCCCTCTTCTTTATAAAAACATAGGCCACTGTTTTTATGAAATATGCAAATATTCAACGTCAAAATAATAATAACGAAGATGATTATAAAAGCAAAAATAAAATGCACAAAGATAAAGGGAGGATACTGCAAAATTTACATTTTAAAGGACTCCACAACAGGGGTTGTAAATTGCATCTTTTTAAAAATACACAGGTTTTACAAGATTAGCTTAACATCGCCCTCGGGGATGCTTTGATATCAGTAACAGCGGAGATCAAACAGTTGAATTAAAAAGACTGCTCAGCTTAGGAGAACATCCTCTTCGGTAAGTATCTTAATTGCGCGGTTAGTAATGGAAGTACCTACTTACAGGTACTTACGTTTATAGGTTCTGCGTTTGAGTTTACAACAGGTGGAATAACTTTTTGGTGGTTAAGAGCAGAGAGACTTTTGAAGATTAGGTATTTGAAGAAACTTTCGCTGTTACTTTGCGAAGGCTCGGCCTCAATTAAGTGCGATAAGGACAACTGCAGTTCCAATTGAATATCCTTAGTAAAAAAGACATAATTTGAGGTTTGGCTCTCGATTATTTACTCCACCGAAACTGGTCAAAGAAATAGTTTCACTTACTGCTTTATAGAATAGTATACAAGGTGTTGATCTGTAATCATGCCATATTTCTAGATCTGATGATAAATAATGTGCTTAGTCACCTAAAAATACTTTAAAAATTCTACGATTATTTAATACCTAAATTTTCACTTAGAAACATAGCGAGGGTACGAGAATAAATCCTAAACGACTCGGAAAATAAGTCATCGGCGACATTGTCAATGGGTGAAAATACCTGCAAATTGTTTTGGTGGTGTCGCACGCATCGTTTTGTGTCGCACGTGACACACGGGGGGAATTTGTTTGTTTACAAATAGGTAACTAACAAAAAAAAAAAATTTTTGGTATTGATTTTTTTACTGATTCGTGTTCAGTATCAGTGGTATAGTCACCTCCTAAAATATGGCACGAATGCAGAGCAACATGTTGTATAGGCAGGATTTAACTGCACTTAGATATACTTACATAAAAGACACCGTGACGCAATGATTTCAAAGGGAGTAAGTAATATATAAGTCTATCAACTCAGCCTATAGCAGTCTACTGATGGCCTGTCCCAAGTTGCGCCACAACGCTCGGTCCTCTGCCTTCCGCATCCAGTCCCCCCCAGCCAAGTTCTTTAGGTCGTCGGTCCACCTGGCAATTAAGAAAAGTAAAGTTAATATAAGTCTATGTCGTGACGTAATTATTGTCTAGGTACATGTGCTGATGTTATATGATTATTAATTCTAGAATGGAGGCCAGCCACCGTCTGTGATAATATTGATATTACAGCCTAAATTATCTTAAACAATATTACCTATTATTTTAGCTCTGAACCAAACTCGGTCAAAATAATAGTCAAGTCCAAATTAATAGCTAAAATTATGTTTAGCACTAATAGAGACCTCCTTATCCTTTCCATCATTATGTGTACATATATCATATTTCAGAAAGGTTCCCTGACTTTATTGCGTAGGTACGCATCCATCATTCAATTTAACACGACTTCACGAAAAGGTCAACAATGTTGTCGGGATTTTGTCCTGGGAAAGTAAAGGTTAAGTAGGTTTGGATACATAACTTAGTTGAGATTTATTAACCTTAAGAAAGGCCTTTGTCCAGCATCAATCTCCTAGCCTTTTCCAACGATGATGTTGGTGTCGATTACCAGTCTAGACGTGGCTGATTATCAGTATTTTACATGGAGCAACTGTCCTCCGCATTCCCCAGTCTCTGGGCAATACTAGCATCCTAAGGTTAGACCAGTTGTCAGACTTTTGGGTTTCTTACAACCTATCGACTGACTGCCGACTAACGACTGTCATATAGATATGGACCGACAGCTAGACGTGTTCTCTGTAGTGGTTGGCATTGAATCAACGAACGGCTTTTTAAATCAGCTTTTTCACAAGAACGAATTAACTGTTTTCCATTGCTCAAAAAACAGATTGAAAGGCATTGACAAACGAATTGTTTCAAAAAACCAACTCTATTTTATTTCAATATGAATAACGTTCATTAATATTCATTTTTAAAATGAAAATCTGTTAAACACGAAAACGTTAATATTGAAGAAAATGATAAATTCAGCTGTTTTCAGTCGTGTTAAAAATTAACAGCTCTGTCAACCTGTTATTTTACGGAAAATAATTGTTACATTACATTAATACGAAAACCGTCAATGACCCATTGCTAGTTCTCTGAGGCACGAAGGGGTCTCGGTGTGTAGCGAAACGGTCACCCATCCACGGACTGACCTTGACTAGCACAGCTTAAACTCACAGATACAGATCTTTCAACCTACCTAACTTACTTAAGACCTCTGTCCAGTGGTGGAGTGAAAATTCCTACTGATATGACGAATGATGGTAATGACATTGTCAAGAAAAATAAACCATATTAGAGCTTGGCTCTGTTTATAAACTCCCTTTTATTCCCTAAGTTCTTAATAGCTATTTTATTATTTTTAACGCATTTACGCATGCAAAGCATCTAACGATTTAAATTGTGGTAAGAAAAAAAAAACTACAAAGACGTACCAAAGTGGAAGTTAAATTCGATACCACGAGCAGTGTTCACGGTAGCTTAGTGGCTAAAGCACTGGCGCACTGAGCCAGGAGTCGCAGGCTCGAATTCTGCTCGTGAGCGATTTTGTCTTAATAGTTAATAATATCATCGACCAAATCATACCATCCATTGTAGGGAAAAAAATACAATTTTAAACCTATCTTGCTTGCATTTTTTCTGTTTTCAATCTGTATCCAAGATTAAAATCTGTCATCTCTACAAAAAAATATAAAGATAACTTGACAAAATCCGAAACTATTTCATAAATCAAAATGTAGAAAATAATTTTTAATGAGTATTTTATAAGATATAAAATCTTTTCAATTCATTGTTTCTAAAACAAATGTTTGTCCTAAGTAAATAGACCGCCGAAGAAAATTTATCACGAAGAATGCCGTGTCATCGCAACTAAGAGCTTTGTTTAAATCATTGGAGCCCGTCACGCCTCCTACAATGACTTTATAGAAAGGGTTCCAGTTAAGCAATTTGAAGTAAGTGTTGTCTGTTAGGCATTAGAAGAATTTTAATTGAATAATTCGAATGAAGCCCGATTAATCTGTAACTGCTGCTTTTTATAGCTTTTATATTGAAACTTTTATTTTTAGTAATTTTTTCGTTTCCACTTTTACCTAAATGATAGATGAGATTATCAAAATTTTTAATAAAAAGAACAAATAAAATTCTAGAGCAGCTGCGTTAGACAGCGAGTTTTTTTTCTTCTTATTTGTTAATAACGCTTTTTTTAGTAACCAACCGTAAAATAGATGAGGATGATCATTAATTATTACAGGGACGCAGTTTGTTTTAGCTCGGTCACGGCCTACAAATTTATGTATGAGCAAAACCATTAAGGGATTGTCGCTCCGGGTCATTTTGTTCGTAACATATTAAAAAAAATCTTCGTTGCGCATAAATTAAAGGAGGGCTTCGAATAAAACCACCTTACGGGGAAAATTTACGCTCACGTAAACACATTGTGTCCATTCCTGGTTAATTAAAGAGTTAACAGAGTAAATAAAGCGCCAAATGCTTCGGTATAAACTCTCAAAGAACCTACACATGTTTATGGAGACTGTAGATATATGTACTACTTTATACGTATAGGGTAGGACTTCATACACTCAATTGTGTTCACCTAATAACTTCACAGGTATATTTGAAAGAAAAATCTATTATGGTAACCTCCAGTTTCCGAAAGGCTGGTCAACGTAAAAATTTACTAATCAGCTTTCAAATCTCAGGTCAAGCGTTCTGATTGGTTGTTAACATTTTTGCAGGCCAATCACAGGAGCTGACATGAGATTTGACAACAGATCAAATTGATCAGCCTTCCAGCAACTGGGGGTAAGTCATGGTTTTCTCTAAACAAATCTGTAAATCATCTAATTAAAAATGTTCTTGTTTGAAAAAAAACTTGTTTACAATAAGAGCTCTACTTGCCGCCAGGCATTATATGGGATGTAATTAAATTGAACACCCGTAAATTGATTGTTTAATAACAACAGATCCTACTATCCTACTAACGGCCAAAATTAATATCCAATCCAATATAATTAATATTTTGTATGGAGCTTATGTCAAATTTCTCTCTCTAGTAGGGCAAATCGTGGATAGATAAAATATTATTTTTGGCCGTAATGTTATAAACGTGAAAGTCTACGAAGATGTTTGGGTGTTTGTTACTCAATCATTCTGAAACTGCTGCACGGATTTGGATTAAATGTGGCACACAGATAGACCACCGGATTAACATTCAAGCTACTTTTTATAAGGGAAAATAAAAAAATCCCCATCGATGCGCGATAAGTCTGTCTGTTGAAAGCCGAATTATGCGCGCGCAAAGTCGCGGGCAAAGTCTATTTACCAATAAAACAACCTGATCCAAACACACTTGTTCACACATCTGTAGCAGTATCGAGTATCTGAACATTGGGACAGGTGAGTGTTAGTTTTTGTCTCCTTTGCATATCATATGGTCGATGAATAAAAATCCAAGCATTGTCACCTGCGTAACACATTGCGTGGGACCCACCTACCAAGGACATTACTTTTAACCCAATTAGTTTTATGTGAGAAGTTGAATTAAGTTGCTAATAGACCAACTTTGGTAGTTCCCACGTTCATGATTGACATGAGAATGTTTTAAGTAGAGCATAATAAGTAGTCTCGTTTGAATGGATAGTGAAATAAATACACTTTCACCTAACATGTCAATTTCACGCGAATATTGAAACCTTTGCCATCGTGGATGGTTATTGTATGACGCAATTCAAAGCTATGTTCTTTTGGGTCGTTTTCTTGTAAGGGTCACACGCCTACACGTGTGCATAATCTTGTGACAATGATATAAAGTCTAACAATTGATTGCGGTGTATCGCCAATATTGTGGCGAGACGAATCCATTGTTGTGCATTCTAGTGACCTAATGACTTGTTTTGCACAAGCCCGTATCAGGTAACTGCGACAGATGTACGAAGCCAGATAGTGGAAAAGTATGAGATGCAAACTAAGACAAACGTGACTTTGTTAGACTTTCTACTATAATAACGTTCGAGTTGCACTTAAGTTGTCATTCGTGGGAATATAAATAATGGTTATGACAATCTCTAGTGTCATCAAAGAAACAATGAGAAAGTTTTTGTTTTTGCAGTTAGTGTTCCTAAGTGATGTTCATAATTTCAGCCGAAAGACGTCCACTGGTGGACATAGGCCTCCCTCAAAGGGGGTGATATGCCATAATCGCCACGGTTGGCAGGCGGGTTGGCGATCGCAGTTAGTTGGTTAAATACTCAGAGAACGCTGATGCCCATCCTCTACTGAATCCCTTAGTCGCCTTTTACGACACCCATGAGAAGAGATAAAGGTGGTGCAATTATTTTTGTCAGGTACCACACAGAACGAAAGTGAAGTGAACGAAGTGATGTTACGAAGCTTAAATTCAATTTGAACTAGGATAGGTATTTATTTGTGTTTACGCGTCAACCCGGGGTGTATGTCGGAAATGTCATAAAGTACTAAAGTAGTCGTAGTCAGAGCAACTCTGCGGGAGACGTAAGAAATGTTAGCAGGGTGTTGTGAAAACAGATATGACGAGGCTTGACAATTTATCGTTGCGAAATAACATTAACTGTAATAGTAACTTAGTTCATTATTAAACAACTTATTTCGTTATATGTATTTACTCAGACTATTGCAACAGTTCCGACGATGGGTCTATCTATACCATAGGTATCTCAAAAAGATAGTACCCATAGTACACGGTCACCACTAAATGCAAGCGATGATGGTGCAGCTCATTAGGAGCCCTCAGAATAAAAACTTGCAAGGTGAACTTTAAATACTCGACAAAGACAATTAGACAACTGTCTGATATGTGGGCCACCCACCTGCTTTCCCGCGTACGTCACAGTCACAGACCAGTGGCCAGTGAGCCTAGACGCCGCATAAATAAAGTTTTGGCGAGGGCAGGGGGCGAACGGCGCGTTATGATTGGTCAGCTCAAAAATGTGGTGATATGATTGGTGCCACTCGCTGAAAGAGTAACAAACCGATTGGCGAATGTTATGTAGTGCTTCTGCAGAAGTTTGCGGAGATGTCTCCCCAAAACATAACCAGCACTTACTCATTTTGGTTCTATAATTTGAAGCGCTAGGCAAACACACTGTCCTGCCTATCGTATGCCTGACTCTAATATCTATCAACATAATTATTATGCTTATAACCAACGGCTAGAAACCTAATTCGTGCACCATTATAGACAATGGTCTATTATTTGAAGCGATCATACACGCCATAGTGAAAGCGACACACTTGGTTGAGGATAATTCCAGAGTAGTTACTATATCAATATTACCGGGTATAATGTGGAGTTCGAATTGTAAAGTGATTTAAACCCAAGTAGGCGTTTCGTTTTTGTGGTGGTGGTGTTTGTTTGTGTTTGTGTGGTGTTGTGGAGTCTAGATTTGTGCCCGGGCAATGGCAATAGGCTCGCCCCCTATTACATGGGACTATAACATAACTGGCGAAATGTGGGTGTACTATTACACCTCTGCCTACCCCTTCGGGGAAATACAGGCGTGATGTTATGTTAGGTGTTTACTATGGCAAACTTGATGCAAAGAAAGCATCATATAAAATTTAAAAGAACTTCTTTCTATATTACATAAAATAACAAAAATCCAACAAAATAAACTCTGATTGATAAAAAATATTGAAATGGCTAATCAAATGGCCAGTGTGATTGGGTAAAATGTCCATTCCATACCATTTTAGTGCTTTGAAACAGATTCCATATAAATAAAAATTAAAAATTAAAACATGTGAAGTTTTCATATTTTATTTAGTTATACATTGTAAAACAACTAGTTTTGCATAAAATCTGGACTAAATGAAGCCCAAATTAATTGGTCAATTTGGACACGCATAACTGAAGAGGTGATTAGTAGAGTGCTTAAACCCATCTCTAAACCCTAATCCAGGCCCCTATTAATTTGGGACGTACGTGTGGCATACAATTGAAACAGTAATGGACAAAGTACGGCTTAACACGCTCTGTGGACAATTATGGCCGTACAATTGCATCGGACATACTGTTAACAGGCCTTTTAAATTGTCACATGGAAAACCTAAATTGCCAAATTCTACCAATTCTCCTATAGTTTGCAGGCTTTTAATTTAATCTCGTTCACTAATTGTGGTCGAATGATCAATCAATTTTTGAAATGTTGCTATGTGGTAGATTAACCGCAAATGTTAAATAACTACTCGTGTTTGACTAGCAAATGATTGGTGAATACAGTCTGTCGATGCTCCAATAATTTGATTTTGTTTATGAAGTTCATAAAGTGAAATTCTACAATGATAATGTTGTTATTTGTATACGGTTGCATTACATTAAAATGAATACGTGATAATTTTACGGACAAAATTAATAACTTATCTATCCACGATTAGTCCTAGTAGAGATAGATAGATAGAATATACTTTATTGTACACCATGAATATAGTAGTAAACAGGAACAAAGTATAAATTATGGGTTCAAGAGATAGAAATTTGAAATGTAATGTATGGAGCTCAATTAAAATTTCAATCTCTAGTAGGGCAAATCGTTAATAGATAGGATATTAATTTTAGCCGTTAAGGTATTGGCTGTATTAGTCCTTGTAATCTAAAATTTAAAAATAAATTGTTTTTATGATAAAGTTCACATTTATATTCTGTATAAAATTTTAAGCCCTGCTGCCCCTTACTTCAAACAATCTATTCAAATCACAAAAGCATACTGCCTTATCATTAAAACAGTAATACAAACCAGCATTATATTCGCATTCATATCTAAAGATTTTATCATTTCAATCTGTTACTATATACATTCCCCTTTCCTGTATCATTAAGCCATACCTAATTTAAATGAACAAATTTAACTTCAATTATTTTGAAGTGAACCGCCGTACCGGATCCTTTTCACGTTCACCCTTCCCTTCATTACAATCCACAGTTCTCCGTTTCTACATCTAGATAAGGGGCACCCATCTTTATTTTTCTGCCGAACCCTCCTGTTTCTGGGGGCACCGTTCATTTAATTCCGATTCAATCCGTGGCAAACGAAATCATTTTTTTAGAAGGAAGAGATGAACTTACTGATAAAATGTTTAATCTCTTGTTTGTGACTGCGGGATGTGCTTTCATGAACTCTTTTGATGCTGATAATAATGGTGCATTGATATTTTTTAATCGTGTAGAGGTAGATTTCTATCTATTTGAACTTTATTTCAAGTAGTTTTAACGTTTTTTATAGCATAGGATGCAAACCTAGCCAAGGGCCCACCTGATGATAAGCGTTTACCTGTTCCTTACTTTCAGGTATTATTATGAATATGTTTGAGGTATTGTTTTTTTTTTTTTTTTTAACTATATAACAACAACATAACATAACAGCACGCCTGTATTTCCTCGATAAGGCAGAGGTGTATAGTACACCCACATTTCGCCAGTTATGTTATAAGTCCCATGTAATAGGGGGCCAGCCTATTGCCATTAACCGGGCACAAATCCAGACTCCGAGCTGCTAATGAGAATTTCCTAATGAAAAAACCCAATAACACTTTTGCCGACCCGGGAATCGAACCCAGGACCCCACGCTCAGCAGTCGCGCTTGCGACTACTATACCAAAGAGGCAGTTAAACTATATAAGTACCTATAAAATCCATTGTCTTAGTACCCATAGCACAAGCTCTGCTAAATTTGGGACTAGATGGTGCTGTGTAAAAATGTCCCAAAAATATTTATATTTAAATATTTATTTATTTTTGTACTTTTTTGAGACAGAGAAAATGCTCAAAAATTCTAATCAAATGTTTTTTTGTTTGAAAAAAAAAACAGTTTAATTTGAATTTGCTGCAACTGGGAAGTTCTATCCATATTCCTATTAAACTAATACTTGTCAGTAAATACAGCAATCCTACGTCCAACATAGTCAAAGTAAATACCACAATACTACCAACTTGTGACCACATACATCGTGTCTTGACGTGGATTCTACTATCAGTGGCGCCATCTCACGATCCTGTTGTCAAAATCAAGAGCAACTGCACCCACGTGGTCAGTCCCAAATTGGCTCCATTAGCCTCATTTCGCGAGGATTCGCATTCATCAGCAGTCGATTATACTACTTTGTTGCTTCTTTTGTGTACCGTTGAATACGACTAGATTGCACATAGGGCAAGGCTGGTATAGAATCTGGGATTTGATAATGAGATTTTATTTGATGTTTTCCTCTGGTTATGTGAGAAACTGCGATCGCCAACCCGCCTGCCAAGCGTGGCGATTATGGCATATCCCCCCAACATACATATGCTTGGGGGAGGCCTATGTCCAACAGTGGATATCTTTCGGCTGAAATGATGATGATGATGATGATGTGAGAAACTAATTTTTATAGTATCTTCTGATAATCTTCGTCTCGGATTTCATACATCTTTTACACAAATAGGTTTTTTACCTGTGGAATAATAATAACAAAAAAGGCAACAGTTATATAGTGCAAGCGTGACATATTTAGTAAAATTATGAATGTAGAGTAAAACAGAACAGAATACATGGTGCATACTTGACTTTACACAAATCTACAATCATCCCAACTTTTCAACACTGTCAACCGAACTTTCGTTTGAAAAAGAAAGTATTAAATTAAATTAAATAGAGTTGACAAAACATCAAATAATAAAATTAGCCTAAGGGGATCATACCAAATTGTTTTGGAAAGTGAAATAACTCTGTTCTCTGCTATACAATAGCTATGTAAGTACACATTATAGCTCATTTAGCGTCATCCAAACATTTGGTAAAGCAACACAGTTCTGTTTCTAGTACAATAGTAGTTCTCACGATTTTAGTCGTCTACTATTTTGAGCAGTAACATTAATTTCAAAGAAATTGCCGCTCTTTGCTTCCGCGCTTTTATGGGCACAAGAAAAACGTAGAATGTGTCAGATATTTATCACATCATTGTAGTTGACAAGTCGACTTAGTTAAAACAGGCTACCGTTGCTTCAAAAAATAGGTTAACAGTCTGGTGGAAATTTTACCAACCAATACTATTATAAAATACCTTGTGATTTCTGGTACAGAACAAAGGGACTCGTGATGTTATAGTCATGGGAGGTGACAAAGGATTTAGATCAAGGGAATCAATAGCAGCATCCTCCTTTGCACGAATATCGTCACCAAAATAGTTTTATTTTATTCTATACGATTTTTTTAAGTCACATACTAATAACTAAAGTTAAATTAAGTATTTAGTTACCTAATAAGTTGTATTCATGAAACCATGAAGTAATTGAGTTGATGTGCTACTTTAACCAGGGAAAGAAGTGTCTCCTGAGATGTAGGCTAACATCCTAGTACAAGAGGCAGAGCTTCAATGTAGTGTCACACTGGGTTTTAACGTCTCTTACCCATGTGAACGTGAACGCGAGACATATGGAATTTTAATTATGTATGTCTGGAATTCCGGCGTACAAGAGGTTAATAAAGATACAACAAAAGAAACAGAAACAAAACAACAAAGTAAAACAAAAGAACAAATCCAGGACCAGTCTATTAGGATTTAGGAAGCTAATATTGAGGCAGTTACGGAAAGTCATAATTATACGAGCTACGGGCTGATATCATGACAAGCTGAAAAGTGGACAGTAAAAAAGTTACTGTTGTAGAATAAAATAGGCCAACGGAACGCCTGTCACTTTATAGAGCTACTTTTAACAACACCATATAAAACATCGCTCCATTTATGCAAACTTGGTTTCAAGCTGTGCATTTGCACTGAGCGGTTACTCTTTAATGGATCATTTTCTTGATGCTTTGAATAAAGACCCTTTCAAGAATATAGCAAAATGTATGACGAAATGTCTCTCTAATAGTAATTTCATTTTTCTGAAATGGTACGTGGAGGGCTTCGTCACCGATCTATTTTGTGAGTGTTGTGTATGAAATGAAATGACATATCGACTGCCAACTTCACTTACCCCAGAAAACTTCAAATTGCACCTTATCGTTTTAGACATAAGAGTGGATTTCGTTTTCTGTGGGTGCAGAGATATCGTGGTCTAGGTTACTTGCACCGTCAGCTCTCTCCCCAGTGTTGCACCCTAATCGAATTGCTCCACGGATGGTGCGTCTTGTGGGTCGAACCCCTGTTACGGACATCAGAGGCCGTGCTGCGAAAAATAAATAAGCACCCAAATCAAAAGGCGATGGTTTAATTGGACCCTCTCGCTCTTTGAAGATTACTAAATTTGATATTGTCATTGACTTTCATATAAATAAAAGTAATGACGTAATGTATCAGGGTATGCTATGGATGCTTAGTGATATTTGCTTTGAGATGATGTTAGGGAAGAAAATATTCTTCTTTGATTCTGAGCCCGTTTGAGGAGCTAATTCGAATTTTTGGTTAGAAAAATCTTACATTTCAACCAAAAGTCTAGGCAATCCGATTAAGATAGATTAAGAGGTGAATTAAAAAAAAAAGATCTATTAATATGTATAGACAATCTTGGAACAATAGAAATATCTTGCCGATGAAAGCTAATATTATTGCACACAAGATTAAACAATTTTAAACCACAGTTTAACTTCATACGAATCGTCTCATTATTTCTGATTCAAACACCGCCAAGCAAATTCTCGCTATAGTCTTTAGTAAGTAACTTTACATAGCCCAATCCATTATTCTGTCGTAAATCTTTACACACGTGCCTAAATCCGTAGTTAGTCTCGTTTATGACAAAAATCCTCAAAATTATGCAAACTTTGCGTTACACTTCCTACATCTTTTTACCCCTTGTGTTAAGGATGGTTATTGTTTAAATTAGGAGTAATTACAAGTTGGTGCTTGTGCTAATTTGTAGTAGAGTTTGTAGTACGCGTGGCTGGGACTTGACAGCGCACGGCGTTGTTTCGTCACGCTCGGCTGGAACGAATTGTCTAGGCGAGGGAGAAAGTGCATGTGTACTATATTGGTGGGAATGTGTTTTGTTCCAGATTCGAAAAGTTCAAAAGTTGATGTTGAAAACTTCTTTGAACACAAATGTTTTGATGACAATTTTTTTCGCGATATCAGGGTTACTCCTATAGTAAATGTTGTTCGTTATGATGAGTAGATTCAATTAATCAACTCAGCCTATCGCAGTCCACTGCTGGACATAGACCTCTCCCAAGTTGCGCCACAACACTCGGTCCTCTGCCTTCCGCATCCAGTCCCCCCCAGCCACGTTCTTTAGGTTGTCGGTCCACCTGGCAGGGGGGCGCCCACATGAGTAGATTGCCCTTATGAGTAGATTCACCACTTGCCATTATTAAAGTAAGACCTTATAATATAATTTGAACTGGGGTAACCACCATTGTTACGTCTTAAGCCAGTAACAAAAATAAAACAACTTATTTTTGAACGGAATTTTAGATTGGCATCAGATTGAGAAAGAGCTTGACAAAATAAAAACTACCTAAATACCTTTTACTTAAAAAAGTATTTTTATTTAATATCGATAAGATGCACCCAGCATCACGCACACATTCAACAATTACAACAAATGCAACATCCGGAAGATATCAAGGACCCCTTTCGTACGTTAGCCCCCAAAAATCACTTCCATTAAGTGAACTTTGTCACATGTCCGAAACAATGAACGTTGTCTGCTGTCATTTTGTTGACAACGTTCATTTCGTTTCACTTTTATTGGAAATGATGGAAGCCAAATATTTAATAATAATTCTTAACATTGATATTAAGGACACTTCATTGTGAATTGCATTTAAGATGTTCATGAAAGTATTTTAATCTATCAATGATTTTTGAAAAGGCATTATTTTATAGAGAAGAGTGCAAACACTTCACACATAGTGCAAAATCTTTTAGATTAATATTTGTAAGGATATAGAAATATCAATAGGAATAAGACCATGACTTATTAGAATTAATACTTGAATTGGAAGTAACAAGGGAAATATAATAATATTAAACATCAATCATAATCATTTTCTCATTGCAAACCCTCCTATGACTGCTTCAAACATTTATTTAAATGATTCAAATGTAATCGATTACGACTAACCATAAGATAAAGTCTCTAAACCGAAAGTAAGAAGCCACATCTTGATTTATGGCACACACAACCAGCAAATTGAAATAAATATTGTTATTGAACAGCCGAATGCTATTAATTGTTGTATCAATCTAAGATTAAACATTTATTATATTCTTACCAGTTAATGTATTAGACAACATCAGCTTAACAGAATCTAATTCACTGCTTTCTAAGACGAAGCAATAAAAATCGTATTACGTCCATTTTATTTTAAAATATTACTGAAATTATATTTAGAAAAAGCTTAATAAATCGGATTTCTGTTTTCCCTTATTCTGCTCAATATGCCATAAATTGTGATAAGCGTCTACCTCCAGTTAGAAATGAAATAGAATAGGTACTTTTATTTTACATTGTCCCATTTCGATTTTGCTATTGGTTTTCGAATTGTTAAATCGACTTTTCTTGATGATAAAATATCTGATATCATATATATATATATATATGAGAAAAAGCTTAGACCACCAATGGATAAGGCTATTGTGTTTTTATTTATGATTCCCAAATATCACGGAAAATAACTTGAGTTTTTTTGGTATTTCAAGTAGTAAGTATGTATTTACAAAAAAATAAAGTATATAAGTATTATATGCATTGTCTAGTACCCATAACACAAGCTCTGCTTAGTTTGGGGCTAGATAGTGCTGTGTAAAAAATGTCCCAAAGATATTTATTTATTTATTTAATATCAGTCTCATCAATCGAATTAGAATTTCAATAAGCCTTTATTTTATTATGATTTCATGACAGAAATACATAGAAATGTAGGTACTTTATCACTAATTTAACTATGACAAACAACCGCCTCAAAGTCCCATTTTAGATTTTTTCTATACCAATATTATAAAGAGGAAAGATTTGTTTGTTTGTTTTAATCGGTAAACTCTGAAACTTCTGAACTGATTTTAAAAATTCTATCACCATTAGATAGCTACTTTATCCAGAATTAACATAGGCTATACTTTGTTTCAGTACGCGAGAAAAAGGCTTATAAAGTTAGACAACAGAATCACGTCGAGTAAAATATAAAATTATACAGAGAACAAATTGGGCGCATATTTAGCCATTTGTCCCATTCACACAAACGTAAAGAATCATTTAAACATTCACGCTCCGAGGAAAAGTCTACAGACATGCTAACTGAGAAATTGCTTAGATTTCAGAAACTTCCATTTGACTCCCGTGTTAACTGAAAATCTAGCAATCATATTTACTTTTTCTGTTAAATAAGCAGACAATTGTAATTTGCCGCGTCACTGCATCGCAAGGAGAAAAATGCTCCAGTTTTTCTGGCTGACGGGGATCTAAGCGACGAGTTTTATTTTTTATGACGTCATTAACTGGAGGAAGCTGGGGTAAATAGAGCCTGCGGTCGGGCCCTCTATTTTAAACTGTTGATTGCGAACATAACGGCAGGGAAGTGATTTACATGCGGCTTTAGACGGGTTCTTGTTGATTTTAGTACGATTATGATGGTTACTTAGTAGGCGGTAGACAAAAAGTGGAAGATATTGTGGTCTTTTAGTCAACCGAAGTAAATTACGCACTAGGAAGTGGGTAACTACCGTGATTATTATGTTGGTACATCATTATTCAGAAATACAAGATGCTGTAATGCAAAAATAAATGTTGCCTTTAGATATTGTTTAAACACTTTTTGACGAAAACCAAACTAACTGACCAAACAAGGTGTCAAAAATTTGACGGATGGCTAAAACACGACAATTTGCAACCCTATCCTCACACTTCCATGTCACACTTAAAATAGAGATCCCCCGCTGATATTGAAAATATTTATGTCATAAAAACATTTCACACCGTCGAAATCTCGGAAAATGAAATTTTAATATTGAGAAAACAAATCGGTTGCTCGACGGGGGGCGCCATGGTCACTCGATCCTTACTGCTACCGTTGACGCCGTCGGCTCCCATAAGTCGGTCATTCGAGAAGGTAAACTATCGAGTTTCATAAGCGACTCTAATCGGGTGACAGTTTGAGCGACACCATGATCGGTGTCCATTAGAATAATAGAGCGAAGTTTTGAACAATTTCACATGAGTTTACGGCTTAGACAAATATGGGCTACCTATATTTATTGATAAAGAAACTACCGGCAACTAGTACAGTCGACTGCATGACAGTGGTAACACTTCAATTCGAAAACCGCCCTTACTGCTTACGAAATAAAGATGCTGCTAATGTCAAAGTGTTACCCGTGTACGTACGGCCCACCGACGTACGGTCGACCGTACGCACCTAATATATTTTTAAAAGCTTTCAGCAAGGCCTTAGCCTTCTCATACTGAGAAGAGGCCCGTGCTCAGCAGTGGGACAGTAATGGGCTGGTTATGATTATGATGCTCCAATTCATAAACAAATCCCGAACAAAGTTTTATTGCATCACGATTTTTTTTTTAAAACACTACCGTAAGTAATTCGGTGTATATTATAGCAACTGTATTCAGCACAATTTATATGTTTAGATAAATATTGCAAAAATTATGTCCCTATACTGTTTCTTATTTCTTATTTTTTAATTTTGATAACAAATATAAGTATTTAACTTAAAATTTAATATAAAAACTTAATTTAATTGAATAATAATGTATTTTAAAATTATTTATACTATTCTAATTACGTATTTGATGTTCTTGTTAGTATTAATTTAAAATAAAAGACTGTACTTAACTAACTTATAACTATGGGTGAATTTGCCTGAAATAAAATGTATTTTTTTTTAATATTTCTATATTATTTAAAATTTTACAATGTAATATGTATAAAGTTTTTTCATGATGAGTTTCATCTTAACATAACAACTAGGTAAAAGATCAACAAACATTCCATGGTGACTCGGTAACAACATTCACAATTTTAATGATAAACTCGCAAAAACAAGGCTGCAGGCATCCGTTAGTCGCAATTTGCGATAATCACTGTATAAAGAAAGCTTCACCCTTCTCAGTTGATTCCGAAACTCATTTGCGGTATATGTTTTTGATCTACACAGTTTCTCGGCAAGCAGTCACTAGGGACACCACGCTTCATTGTGGACGGAAATAAAATATAGGTTAGAAATAATTTGATGAAAAAGTTTTTTATAACACGTTTTTAAAACGAAAGCGAGTTAATATTGCATTGTCATTCAGTCCAGAGCTATGTTTAAGTTTCAAGTCTCTAGCTCATCGGGAAGTTAGTTTAAAATCGATTGCAAAATTTGTACCAAACAGACATACAGGACTGAATGCGGTTTAATAAAAACGTGGTAATAAAACGAAAATAAACGAAGAAAATACATTTATTTGACACAACTGGCAATGAAACATATATATAAAAAATCATACATACACAGAAAATCGATTTAAAAACGGGCAGAAGGGATACATATTAAATACATACAGAGAGAGAGAGGGAGAAAAAACAGAAAAATAGTCCGTAGTTCGTGGTGGTGGTACTCGTAAATACTTTACATAGTAAATGTTCTTCTTATTAATGTGTAAGGACTGTAGGGCGTAGCTATCATGTCTGCGATCTCCTATAATATGTATGTAGGTAGATAGTAACAGCCATCAGCGTACAGTTTTGTACTAAGCAGCGTTTTCTGAAACAGGAAAAAAAACACAATAAGTAATATAATTTTTGCGTGTTGATATTGCGTGTTGGTATTTTTTTCCGTGTGGTGCCGGACATAAACGATTGCACCACCCTTATCTCTTCTCATGGGTGTCGTAAAAGGCGACTAACTAGAAATAGGAATTTGACATAAGCTCCATACAAAATATGTCAAATTTCTATCTCTAGTAGGGTAAATCGTGGATAGATTGGATATTAGTTTTGGCCGTAAGGGATTCACCAGAGGATGGGCAGCAGCGTTCTCTGAGTATTTAACCAACCAACTGCGATCGCCAACCCGCCTGCCAAGCGTGGCGATTAGGGCATATCTCCCCTTAGTTGGGGGAGGCCTATGTCCAGCAGTGGACGTCTGTCGGCTGAAATGATGAGTGATGTGTTGATATATAATATAAATAATAATAATAATAAATATTTGGGACATTTTAAACAACACCACCTCTAGTCCTAAACTAAGCAGAGCTTGTATTATGGGTACTAGACAATGGATATAATACTTATATACTTTTTTTTTTGTAAATAAATACTTATAATACATGAAACACCCAGACCTACACAAACACATGGTGTTCATCACATAAATATTTGTGCCCTGTGGGAATCGAACCCACGACCGCGTGATCAATAGTCCGACACTCGAACCACGAGACCACAGTGACGTCGTCAATATAATACTCAAGTTGTGGTTAATTCGTAAGTTTCACCAAATAATACTCTCATGACCAGAAAAAAAGCCTTTTGCATCTGGGGCCGCGAAAGATCAAGAACGAGTACCTAAATTTTCTCTTTTAATTTTCCCTAAATTATTGTCACATTAGATCTCATTACAAGGCGCTCAAGCGCATAATTTTGCGGTTACCACCAAACGAGAGAAGGTTGCGGGCTGTGGTCGCAAGCCACACGCCTTTGACGCACACAAAGTGTATATGAAAAAATATATATCTTATTTTAATGAGACTATTATTTTAATTATTTTGCTGGTAGCTTGTGAGAATTTTTTAATCCAAATTTTTTATTGATATTTGGTTTGGCAAACAAAAGTGAATGTGATAAATGTATGTAATAAAAAATCTAATAAGTTAACAAAACTTGATTATAATGTTCATTGAGATGAACAAAGTGATACTTAGCTAAAAGTAAATTACATAATTCATAAACGATAAATATGTATATACAATATTATGCACGATCGAAAACATGAGTTTCATATATATTCGGTTCTTTCTTCGTTCCCATATAAACATGGACATTAAAGTAACAAATTACATATAAGTACACCTAAAACTATTTACGATGCATTTCTATGCATACATTTCAAACGGATGAGCCCAAGCTTAATCTTTTGTAACACCAATCTGACCGATTATACACGGTTCCGTTCTAAACGATGAATTCAATTGTTACAGATAAAGCTCATTGATTCAAAAGCCGTGCGTGAGTCGTCGCATTGAAATTTTATAGTTGGTTTTATTACTTATAAATGAGACTATTAAATTTATAGTTCTTATTATTAGCTTTACGATATACCGGTTAGGCGTTACGTCACAACCACTGCATCTACGATTGTCCACATCACCGCCTCTTGATACGACGGTAAACATTAATTAAGCAGTAAAATGTTAGGTAATAAGTTGATATCATCTTTGTTTTATATCTACCATCGCGTTGATAAGCGAAACGTTTCCCAAATTGAGTACTTGTTTGACACCGATCGTAAGGTCAATGGCCAAATGAAATTTTATGCAGGCGACGAATCAGTTAAGGCCAGCTTTGTGATAATGTGGACTTATGAGAACATCGCCTATCTGCGGTTATCTATCCGTTAGATATGAATACGCGATATATGCAGATGAAGTTCAATATCGCAGTTACGTGCAATTTTCTTAATTGATATTTATCTGTTTACAAATGGAATTTATTATCATTTATCTATTAGATAGTCCTGCAAGTTATATCCATTACTGAACATAGTTGTTCCCGTGTGCTAAGAAAAGAAGGTACTACAGAAATACTTTGGAAAAAGTATCGCGTAATCGTCATTCAATTACACACAACAACGATGTGACAACAGAGAGTATCAATATTATTGTGTAATAATTACCAATCGTATTGAATAATATAAGTGATTGACCTTATTTTTTCAAACAACTTCAATAAATTGCACAGAATGGAAGCCAATTGATTCCTATTACGGTTGATTTGATGACTAACACAATTCTCCTAAGTGTGACTCTAACAAAAGCATCTAACTAGACTAAGTACAAATGCACAAAGTTCTGGGCGACCCACAGTAGTATTTTGAACAATACCTAAAAGTCCTAAAACCCCTGTTTCTATCTGTTTTCCTTAAACAACTTCAGCTAGTTATACAAGCAGATAAGCAACAGTTACAACTGTTTGTCTTGCAGTTCATTCATATGCATGAACGTAAATACTTATCTTTACATTCGTTTTCCCTTGCGATAGCTGCAGAATTTCTGTCGTATTGGTTCCGTCATTCATTGTACGAGGAGTTTCTAGTTTTGTATAATGCAACAGTTTACTGTTGTAAATATGGTCCAACTTTCGGAGTACCTACGTTTTATGAATAAAACAGAGATAAGTTATTCAAATCCTTGTCCCTTTCTTACGAAAACAATTATAATAAATAGAGATCGGCAGCAAAAAAAAAGATTTATCTAAAACGATGGAAAGTGTTTTTAGTCATTGCACTATTCACACGATTCTATAATCAAGTGAAGATGAAATAAAAACTTCTCTGAAATTTATCTCAAGAGTCATCTAACTATTAGCAGGAATATCAACAAAATTAGATGCAACTATGTCAAGGCGAATCAAAATACTTCAGTAGTGCTATTAAAGCCACGAAGATTTTGTAATCAAATACTACCAATTTAGAACTCTTGACATCTATGACTGCTACTAACGAGTATAATAATAGCGAATCAGATAAATCGAGTATGTTTAGACAAGACCGTTCCTTCAAATAAACTGAATTGTAACATTATGATGCCAAGGCTATAACAATAGAAAATGTTGGTGTAACACTTCAAAGATCGTATGTGATGTGTAACGTTACGTTTGAGTAGAAAATTCCATCTCATAATTCCACAAAGAACTTGTGAAAACAAATACTTGTGCGTAAAAATAAATAGATTTTGTACAACGTTTCACTTATGGGTGTAGTAAAAATATTAGTTTACTCTACGTAAGATTAGAAATCTTCGAATGTATGACTTCATCATTGTCTATTTTCCCCATAATTACAAGTATTTTGATTAACGATGATAATATTTCATAATAACTTTCAATGGTTTCATTTCAATGTAAGACTATAATATAATTTTATTGGTTAAAACCTTTCCATAAATTTTCTCCTCATAAAGCGAGTAATTTAACACAAGATTTGCATATGAAAGCTTACGTAAGCTCCAAACGTTTGCAATCACATAACTATTGAAACAAATGGCCATATGCAACGGGAATATCTGGAATCAATTGGTGTAAAAGAGAAAGTAGATAGGAGTCAAATGAGTTGACCACAATCAGCGTGCGAAGTCATTCTTGTTGGTCCTGTCAGTCTCGTTAAATATGAAATTCAAGCCATATTCAATTAGGCATACATTACTTCAATGAGAAATGAGCCTGGACAACCGTGTGTTAAGTAAGCATTCCATAGCATACACTCGTTTGTATAACTGTACACTTAAAATAAATAAGGAAAGTCTACGCTGCAGTGTCTGTTATACTTTAGGATTATTTTCAATAACAGAGGTAACTTTTTCATAGTTTGATTTTCATACGTAACTTTCTCTTCGTTACAAAGTCACAAGTCATTTTTTATCTTTAAACCAATAGACTCTGTATGATCTTACTCTACTAATAGTACCTATTGCTATTATGAATTTGCTACCTTCGAATTGTTTGTTACAAATCTTTCCGTAGTTATTAAATTCATTGACAAAGCAATGGATGTAATTTTTTATTACCTACTCGTCTATTACATTTTATCAATAAAATTAAGTAACAGTGAGATTGTTACTTTAAAACGTAATTGTTCGTCTAATAAATGCTACGGTTCGACAACTTTGGTGCTTTATTTGATTAGTAAAATCATATTAAACTCCTACGCCACCAGATTTTATTAAACTAACTGATATAAAACATAGAAGTTGTTACGTTGATAACATCTAATTTTATTTAGTTATATATATTTTGGACTTCACTATTGGGGCACGAAGAAATCTCAACAGTATTCCTGATAATTTAACAATTTTTTTTTTCCCAAAACGTAGGTCTGATCATAACTACACAACTGCGATAAGAAAATTCTTTATAAAATGAATTTAGATATAAAATTAATGTGCCTAATAACGTCATACTAAAAGAAAGAATCTGCCTGCAGGGTATACAATTCTAGTTTTAACAGAAAAATAGTTCGTACCAAAGGATCGAAATAAATACTTCAGCCAAAGATGACATCATAAACCAAATGTCTCCCTACATCATCTCGAAGAAATTTTAATTAAATCACTGTAAACATTGGGTAGGCAGAAGAAGCCATTAATACACGACAACTAACACTAATGGGAGTGGGTGGTTGACTGTTCTAACGCAAGCCGATCGGGTTGACGACAAAAATGTAAGCTTATATTTAGACGTTTGCTCATTAATTTTTAATAGGTTTAGTATACTATTCTGTAGTAATGAATTTGATGCAAATATTTTACCAATAACCAAATTGTAAAGCCAGTTCCGATTATTGTGATTTTTATTGCCATTTTATCATCGGTAATACTTAAATAATATCGCCAAAATGTTTGCTTGTCGCTTTAGAACATACATGTTAGAAATGTTATAGAGGTATGAGAAGTCTTTTTTTAACCACTTTTTTATTAACTCGCTTTTAGCCATGTCTGTCTGTTCGGTAGAAATGCCGCACTAACTTCCCGATGAGCTAGAAACTTTAAACTTTAAACGTAGCTTAGGACTAGATGACAATACAACACTGAATTGCTTTCTTTTTAAAAAATGGTTTAAAAAAATCTTCTTCCTTTAATTATTTCTATAAAAGTTTTTCAGCAAACATAATTATTACTACATATATTTTAGTTACAGTGTTATGCCCTGATTAGGATCTATATTTAACCGAGTTTAAAACTTACCTTGAACGACCAATCTAATTCAATTCACAATCTAGCTCGAATCACAACAACAAAAAATCAACCACACAATCAATTAAACAGCGTCAAAATAATCATTTCCTGTGACACCTAAAACAGATCACCTTTTTATGTCCAAAGTCACAAGAAAATGAAAGTGATTCTTAAAATAGCCATTTGTCGCCAGAAGTAACATTTTTAGCCGCTCGGTCAGATATGATTTAATGGAGTGGCGAGAGGTTCGTTAACATTAATAAATTCTATGCCCCTACTACGGAACGATTTTTTTATGATATTTTCCATATAGCGTGTTCTTATTTTTTTTGGAGAATTTTTCATACTTGACAATACTACACTACATACAGTATTGTTTCATGCTGAATATTCTATGAAAAAGTTTCGCAAATTCTTAGATCAGTCGACTATAAAGATGCAGCCAGCGACTTTCAAGACTCTCAGGCGGAAGGAGACCTCAAGTGGAAGGCAACCTCAGGTGGAAGGAGAAATTTGGGTTTCACCGCCAATAAGCCCCCCCGTTAAGCAGATAAAGTACCTAAGTGCCAAAGAACCCATTTGAATTAAATCATGACTCGTCTAGCCCACTAGCTCACCCTGAAAGTTGTAAACGGCACTTTATAAAATTTTGTTTGACATGACTAACTTTTAACTTTAGACAAATAGTTCCGTGGATACTTCTAACCTGAAGACCTCAAACATGATACAAAATTGAAACTAGAAACTAGCTCAAAGATTTACGAGAGTAAGTACAATAAATGCACCAAAACATTGGATGTTCCTAAAAAAATATCAAACAACAAAAACCGCGCTACACTTGATTGACACGCGTCTAACGCACAGTCCAAATCTAAAATTAATATAGCCAAAGCTTTTTCCAATATTTTGTATAACCTAACAAAACATTCTTCACAAACATTCCCACTTGTAGATCCAATTACAACTAGGAAATCGATTCACTAAAAACAACAGTCAACCAAACACAAAACCAGTAGTAAGGAACAAACTCCTTCCCAGACGCTTTTAACTTTCCTTCGGCACTTCGTTAGTCTTGTTTGTATTTATTTAAAGCGTGATAAGTTATCCGGCGACTGAGAACAGGATATGTGCCTAACAAAGTCCTGGGATTCATTTGCCATTTCCACGCCTAATCTGTAAATACTTTAAACGATCGTTCTGACTTCGTTTGGAGTTTCAAAGAATTTGTTGAAAATAATGGTCTGTGAACAGCCTAGTCGGGTTATTCTTAAAGTTATGACGTTTAAAAGATATAGATTCTCGACCGAATTGTTATATAATGAATTGCCTGTACTTACCGTGAGACAACTATTCATATTAGATGTAACACAAACTCAGCACAAATGTTCTCCCAATTCCACGGCAAGACGAAGAAATGACATTGTATACTTGATCCCATTTTATACAACAACATTTGCTCGTAAATCTGCAAAATATCTAGGCCCATTTTTATATAACAAGATCTCAAAATATGTCAGTCTAGGTAATATGACCTCATATGCCTGTAAGAAAGCTATTATTGAATATTTAAAACAACTTAACTATGATAAAACAGAAGAACTATTGATTAGCTTGATGTAAATAATTACACACATCCACACATACATACAGTACAAACATCTTACATACATAACCACATCCTTACAAAAAACATCCCATAGACACAAGTACGTCCTTATAAACAATCAGTCCATGTCCTTACATAATAATACATACAGAACACACTCACCACACTCGCTAACGCTAACTTGCTTAACTCAAAAAACTAAGTAGTTGAGTATTGCAACTAATTTTATTTTATTTTATTTAAGTAATTAAAACAAAAAAAACTAAATCAAAATTCCTGCTTAATACTACTTACAAACTTCATAGATAAGTAATGCTAATAATTGTCTGCAAACTTTGCATATACTAAATATATTTCTTACACTACCTGCATTTTAGTACACATCACTTCTGTCAATAAATTGTTTAATGTTTCTGATACGTACCTATGTTGACCTTTAATGACCATTATTGTACGTTGTGAGCGAAATAGTTTCTGTATACAGAATTGTTATACGTGTTAGACTGCCTCGTTGGTCTACTAGTTGCAAGCGCGACTGCTGAGCGTGGGGTCCTGGGTTCGATTCCCGGGTCGGGCAAAGTGTTATTGGGTTTTTTCATTAGGAAATTCTCATTAGCAGCCCGGAGTCTGGATTTGTGCCCGGTCAATGGCAATAGGCTCGCCCCCTATTACATGGGACTATAATATAACTGGCGAAATGTGGGTGTACTATTACACCTCTGCCTACCCCTTCGGGGAAATACAGGCATGATCTTATGTTATACGTGTTAGAGGAAGACTGTCCTACCGTGATACAGTTTCGACTAGTACGGAGGACAGTGTGAATCGAAGGCAACAACCTTTGAAAATCCTCATGGACGCACTCTGCCCGGGGAAGGCGGAGCCAGTGTCGGACTCTTACCGACTAAAAACCACCACGGTGTTCCTCTACCGACCTTGGCCTGGGGCGTGAGAAATACTTCCGTATTCGCCCTACCATCCCCGGCAGGTCCCGGCTCGCCATTGGCAGGCGAGCCCCTTCTCCCTGTGCGGCAACCACAACGGCCGCACCCTCCTCTAGACTGGCGCGCGCGGAACACGACGCTCCACCGTCACGGGCCTTGACTGGTCGGGCGGCGGGCCACCCTGAGTCCGCCGCCCGCAGGCCCACACCTAGGGTGGCTGGGGGTCGGCATACGCCCTCCTACGACGCCCAGGTCGTCTCCTGCGGATGGGAAGAGAGGTTATCGCCTCTCGAACCCTCTCCGCCGCCTCCTTAGCGAGCATTACATCCTCGCAGAAGGAGACGACGCCTTCCCAAGCGCTCTCGCTCCCGACCATAGACAGAACCACGGCCGGAAGCGAGAGATCGCTGCCGCCTACTGCAGTAATGAGGTCACGGCGCTGCGCGGCCCAAGCTGGGCACTCCGCCAGTGTGTGCTGCGCCGTGTCCTCCGGGCAGCTTCCGCAGTGATGACACTCGGGCGTCGGCTCCCGGCCTATGCGACACAGATACTTCCCGAAGCAACCGTGCCCCGAGAGTATCTGCGTCAGCCGGTAGGTGTGGGCACCATGGCCCCTCTCCAGCCACTCCTCCATGACGGCCCTTACCGCCGCTATTGCGGCGTGCCCCGAAGGCAACAACCTAGTTAAAGTGTTTTTGAGTACTTCCATTTTCTACCCAAAGTTCATCCCACTATTTAATTTAATTTTGTTTTCCTTCCACGTTCTACCCGAAGATTTTTGACGTTCCACATTCAAGCCATGAGATATTTTGTGGTATGGTTAGCAAAATCAATAACAAAGAATAAACTACTTAGTTTCAAAACAGCGCAAGCATTCATACACATAGCCTTTATATCCTACAAATATGTCAGCTTGAAAGAAACCATTACACATGGCGTACTGTTCTTTTTGATAATAACCTGTGTTGATGCAAGAAAGTGTGATACTAGAAATAACATTGCAAGTACTATTTGATAAGAAATTGTAAGGTTGTACTTTTTAAGATGCAAATAAATGATTATGATTATGATATGATTATATATTTAATTAATATTTTAGAACTTAAATTATGTTCTTAAACTGGTATTTGATTAATCAGAAGTTTGGTATCCGATTTATGTCCACGTAACTGAAAGTTATACTTTTGTACTTCATCATCATCACCATCATCATCAGCTTATCGCAGTCCACTGGTGGACATAGGCCTCTTCAATAGCATGCCACCGACTTCTATCCTCGGCCACTCTCATCCAGTTTCCACCAGCTACCTTGCGTAGATCGTCACTTCACCTGAGGTAAGCCTGAGGGCGTCCTACGCAACGTTTCCCGAGTCGTGGTCTCCATTCTATAGAACGCGTCTACACCAACGGTCATCAGTCCTTCGGCTAATATTGCTGGCCCACTACCACTTCAGCTTGCTTATCCTGTGGGTTATTTTCTAGCCCATTCCTGCTCCTTCACTGTCCCCTCTGCTAACATTAGACGGAAACGTGAAGCAATGCCCCATTGGCCCGGATCAGGCAACTCCCGTTTCAGAATATTCACAACGAAAAATAAGGTCCCTCGAAGTATAGTTATTGCCCGAGTCCAGGGTGCGTCGGCCCAACAAACTGCTGCTTCTTCCCGACTTATTGAGAAGGATGCAGAAGAGCACCCAACAGGCCATCAACTGCCTTGGCCTAGGTGGGAATCTCTAAATTGTCTTTGAAGCCAATTGAGCTGATTGTATGTTCAATTTATCCAATGAGGATACTTTGATAAGTCATAATGTGACTAATGTATGTGTTTGAATGTTTCTCGTATCCAAATAACACTTGCATTATAAAAGGCCTTTGCGAGGTCACTGATAATGCTATTGATAGCGTGGCCAAATTCTAGACGGATTGAAGCATCGACACGACGTATACGAAGCACCATGCTGCCATATTGATCATCGTTTTTACTAAAAATGTACTTGACATATTAACTAGGCGTTAGGACAATTTTTCATGTCATTAATAATAATAAAAAAACATGAAATTCCACCCACCATAGAAATAATGTCTCATGCTTTTAAGACCGGACCAGGTACTTACCTGGTCCGTGGTGTTAGAACTTTCTAACAGTTATTATCTCTTAACATTATTTCGATCCGCGTGTGCTGATCAAAGAAAGACAAGCACATTGCGACTGTAACCAGTAACCCAAGGTTAGTTACCGTTGCCTTCACAAACTTAAAACGTTATTGTGAAATCTAACACTCCTGTGACATATTCACTTTACATGACACACGTGTAATAAAATCTCAAAGATATTCTATTATATTCTATTTGTAAATGAGGACTAGACTGACTAGCGGTTCTAAGCCTAGCACAATATCTTATCATTAATCATCTATCATCAATCATCTATCATCATTATCTAACAAATATGTTCCCAATTTGGAAATATGTAACATATGTTTTCGGCAAAATGACTTCCAACTGAATATCGCAACAGTTGAAAAAGTCAAATAGATAAAAAAAAAGAAATTTAAAAATCTTTTTTTTTTTTTTTCTAATTGACTCTCGCAGCTGATACCGAGGTACCATTTCTGCTTAACCGGGCTGATGGCGGAGAGTCCCATATGGGACTCGATTCGCCGAAAATTTTCCCTAATCCTAAACTTAAAAACTAAAATCGCGGTTGCAATACCGCATAAGGGCGACCCCCAAGGCGGGGCTCGGACCTCGGCTTACAGGGGCATTGCAGGGGGGCCCCGCCGTTTCTATGTCCCCCTAGCAGCCGTTGCTGCATCAGGAATGAATTTCTCGAAAGTGGCGGACTTTCGGTATATCGGGTGTGTGTGTGACGATCTTTTTTATAACAAGCTTTTATATCATCACATCAGCTGCCATTAACGACGTCTGTGGTCTAGTGATTCGAGGGTCGGACTGCTGATCACGAGGTCGTGGGTTCGATTCCCACAGGACACAAATATTTTTGTGATGAACATAAGTATTTGTGTTGGTCTGGGTGTATTATTATAAGTATTTACAAAAAAAAAGTAAATAAGTATTATATCCATTGACTAGTACCCATAGTACAAGCTCTGCTTAGTTTGGGACTAGATGGTGCTGTGTAAAAATGTCCCAAAAATATTCATTTTATTTTTATAATATTGCACTGTCACCAAATATAACCAGCCCGATCGGAAGTGAGCAAATAATCTAAAAATAGATTACATCCGTAAAAAATGTAATACAGACAAACGAAGCAAGTAAAAAAAAACTTGTAAGTCACTACTTTATGTGTATTTATAAATATCGGTATTATTCGAAACCTTACGCATGAAAATTCACATAGGCTTATAAAATATTGAAAATTCAATATCGTGATATAGTTTGCAATCGATTACAAACTATTTCGCAGGCTTTAAAACTTTATTTCCATTATTACCGCCTAACTTAAGGGCAATAAAAATTTCTAACACAACAACACAAGCAAAGTGCCTCATGTACAAAAATACTTCTCTAGAAATAACCTTGGTTGAATAAATCGTTTCAATTTCCTTTAAGAGTTGATGCAAACATGAAAGTTGGCGGTTTATTTTAAAAGAGTGCGTTAAATTTTATACGACGCTTGGGAGAGCATGTCGCAACTAAAGAACAAAATTGAATTTGTAACGTGAGAGGACGGTCGTAAAGAGTTATTATTATAGGTGTTTCTTTTGTTTGTTATAATAATGCGCTCAGTCGACGCTGCGCTAAACAAAAAAATCTCAAAGGACTAAGTTTACAATTCTGTGCAGATGAAAAATAAATCTGCTTTGTAATGTTTACGCTGTGGCAATGTGTGTTGGACCTAAGTGCCAATAAAATGTAATGGCACTGCAATAATATATTAGCTATTCACTCGATGAAAATGTAAAAGAAATGTTAACATTTATACTGAATTTGTGTAAAGGATTTATCAACAAAATCGGAACCATACCCTGTTACTTTGCGCGGTTCTTCTAGAACTTACTCAATCTATTGCCATGGTCTTTAACGGCCAAAATTAATATCCAATCTATCCACGATTTGCCCTACTAGAGATAGGAATTTGACATAAGCTTCTTATAAAATATGTCAAATTTCTATCTCTAGTAGGGTAAATCGTGGATAGCGTAAGACGTTAGTGGCTTAAGAAACTGTTATCTGTTCACTCCTGACAGAAGCGATTATTTTTGTGTTAATTTAGGACTAAAATAAGACAGAATTTACTCTTCGTTTTCCGAATGTTGTTACTCCAGGAAACTGGTCATGAATCCTGTCATTACTCCAGCGACTTTGGAAAGTAATATTGCTCCGTGTGTTTTGACAATCCGTGTTATCGGCAACTACGTACCACGCAATGAATATTGCTTTAATTTCAAAATGGAAGCTAATGTCAAAGTCAATGCATTACACAATTGCCCCACTGGTTGGATTTTAGTCGTAAACACAACTTTTGGGCAAGTGAATTTATGAGAATATGAAGCCAGTATTATTGCAGCGACTACACTGTTCATCAAGTTAAACTAAATAGTATTTCTTATACCATCACAGGTGATCACAGGTAAGGGGCAGGCCTCTATTGCAGTTTTTTTTTTTTTTGTCATTCGTTTTCACGGAGCTATTAGAACTATTATAGTTCATATTCATTCAATAACATGTAATTAAAACAGTTAAGTAATTATGTAATACTGATAATATTGCTCATAATTTCTACAACAATGACCTTTGATTGGTAGTAAAATGTCCATAAAAAAAGTTATGTTTGTGATTTATTGATGTTATTGGTTATAGTATTGTAAAATATAATGTTTGCATTATAAGTTACGATGTTTTGACATGTTTACTCATTTCATTGTTTTCCCTGCCAATTGTAAGGTCCAAACAAGTTTTTAGCAAGAGAAGGACATGTTTCTAGTTTGGCAAGTCTGAATTTTCGGGAGTTTCTGCATATTTACTATATTATTATGTGCTTAAGAAAACCAAGTTTTATCAAAGCTTCAGATGATATAGTTTGTTCATACCTAAGACAAAAGTGATAAATTATTCTTTATGCAAAAACCTCTCTTCGAGCTTCACAGACTTAATGGCAACATTTATCCTCTAAAACATTGCAACAGAACTGAACAAGGCTGTTGGTTCATCGTCAAGTACCTGAAACGTCCGTTCCTCCCAGATGACTCTTATCAGTAATAGGTTCCCCGTTTATCTCAACTCTTCAACTGCTTTTCTTTAGTAAAAAACAAGTTAAATATACCATATTGCAGACCAAGAAAATTAGTACATTGGAACGAACGGTGCATAAAGGGACCTACATCCAAAAGCAGTAGGTATTTTTCTATGTGAAAGGATAGCTGTTTGCCACTTGTTACTTCTTAAATTAAAAATTACATCAGCAAGAAGTTCATGGAAAAATTTCTACAGCTAATGAGTTTTTGCAGTAAGCCGACGACATACCACAAACTAGATTAATACTAGTAGGTACCCTACTCTTCAAATCAAAATTAAAAATTCTTATTTGTCTCAAATTATTACCAGTAATATAAAATTGAGGCAGTCCCAATAAGTAATAAACAATATCTGCTTGTGTTCGGGGGCTGTCTCGCATCATACCTTAAATTATATATAATAACAATGAGACAATTTTTAGATAAAAATTGAATTTAAATTAAAACTATGAGAAAAGCATGCAATATGACGTGTGGGTGTTGTATGTGGTGGCTCTTATAATAGATGATTTTTAGGGTTCCGTACCCGAAGGATGCCAAACGGGACCCTATTACTCTCGCTACGCTGTCGGCCGTCCGTCCGTCCGTCCGTCCGTCCGTCCGTCCGTCTGTCTGTCACAGGGCTGTATCTTTTGAACGGTAATAGGTAACCGGTTGAAATTTTCTCAGAAATTGTGTTGCTATGAGGTGTATCACGAAAAATAATAAAAACAAAAAAAGGTCTAAAACCAAAGGGGGTCCCCATACAAGAAACCTCAAAAAACATGCATTTTTTTCAACGTTTTTGTTCCTGCTCTATTTCAAAACGGTAATATATACCAGCGTCAAACTTGAATGAATCAATGAATGAATAAATGAATGAATGAATGATTTATTTCTCGCCACAATATTAGTTATTACATTAGTTTTACATGGTATCAGAGTAAGTCATAAAAGTTAAAAATACTGCGGGAGACTGGTGCCTAAACTAAGCTCTAGGCCTGTATTTCAGGACACCAGGTCTCCACCCTTTAAAAAAAGATTACATTTTTATTTTGCTATGTACTATGTACTTGTACACTGACAGCCTTAAACAAAATATAGCCTCCTTAATTGGACTAGTGACTCGAGAGTAGAATATAAGAAAAAAATTTAATTAGGTAGAATTAGTTAGGTAAGTATTTAGTTTTGTGTGTGAAAGTGTATGTTTGTGAAGTGGTGTTAGTGAGTGTGGTGAGTATGTGTGGGTGTGTGGGGAGGGGGGTCAAAACGGGATAATATATAAATTTTTTTTTTTTTTTTTGATGGAAAAGATAAATAAATAGGTATCACAAAACATTGTGGTAACAACTACATTACAACATAGTGGAAAGTAACTTCTCAGTTTCGTCGTAATTTAATTCCTGTAGTAAGGCAGTTACTTTCCTCTTGCACATACTCTTCGTGAGGTTATATATTGGTACCATACTGTTTATTTTATTATATAAGAAGCCACCCAGATGGCAGAAGAATCGCTTTGAAAACTGAGTCGAGTATCTAATTTGAAAGCGATCTACGGGGTCGTACCGTCGTTTACCTCGTGAATTCGATGGGTGATAGGTCAGTAATGAATGTTGTTTTAATATGATGCTTGTGATGAACAGTTGGCGCACTGTCAAAACTTTCGCCTCTTTGTATAAGAGCGCTGTGGGGTATCGGTAAGGAAGGAATGATGATACTTTCAATATGGCTCTTTGGGCTCTTTCCAGTTCAAGAATTGTAGTTTTCGGGGAACCACCCCAAACGATAATACAATATGTTAGCAAAGATTGAGCGAGAGCGAAGTATACCGATTTCTTCAGTTTCGCGTCAGCAACTCGTCTCAGGGTTTTGAATACATATATCAGTTTGCGTAGCCTTGTGTTAAGTGTATGAATATGTTCCTGGAATCTAAGGGTGTCATCGATTATGACCCCTAGGTATTTAACATTTTTGGTACTGCGAAGATGATTGCAGGTACAGGTTTGGCCGTCATAAGGCTCTGAACAGGTGTGTGTTACAATTGTGTAAGGAGTAGGTACGTTTGGAGCGTCACTGTTACCTTTCAGTGAAAAGGTTAGGTAATTTGTTTTGTCGGCGTTTAGTGTCAGTATGTTACTACGTAACCACTTTGACACAGTGTTATAGCCCGACTGTGCGCATGAAAAAACTTCACCCCACGTATCAGCGCTAAAAAGGAGGGCAGTATCGTCTGCAAACGTAATGACTCTGCCTTTAGGAAGTGTGAGCATACCCAGATCGTTAATATACATGAGGAAGAGCGTCGGGCCAAGTACACTGCCTTGAGGCACACCGTAAGTGACAGTTCGCTCGTCACTCATGAATTCACCCACCTTAAGCACTGAGTACGCTCACTCAAGTAGTCCACAAAAAGTTCCAATTGAGCCCCTCTAATCCCCATATTTTCCATTTTTCTTGTGAGAATGGGCACAGAAACCGTGTCAAACGCTTTAGCAAGGTCCAGGAATATACCAAGTACTTTTTTCCTACTATCCAAATTAGTAACAACATAGTTGGTCAAATCGTGTACAGCATCAGATGTTGATTTGCCGGACCGGAAACCGTATTGAGTAGGAGAGAGCAGGTTATGCTTTTCTAGAAAATCGATGAGCCTCCCATTCATTATGCGCTCAAGTACTTTGGACATGGCAGGCAGCACTGCTATAGGCCTATAGTTGTTGACACGGCTCCTGTCCCCACTCTTGTAAATTGGGTGTATAATTGATCTTTTGAAGACTTTAGGGAATTTGCCTGTTGAGAGCGCCAGATTACATATGTATGTTAGAGGTGGGACGACAGAGATTCTATGCCTCTTAAGAAGATTGCTAGATATTTTATCCCACCCTACTGCACAGTCACTCCGAAGAGACATTAATAATGTATCGACCTCATCTTCATCAGTTGGTAGTAAGACCATTGATTGCAAGT
The DNA here is from genome assembly GCA_949699075.1 of Asteroscopus sphinx. Taxonomy (NCBI): domain Eukaryota; kingdom Metazoa; phylum Arthropoda; class Insecta; order Lepidoptera; family Noctuidae; genus Asteroscopus; species Asteroscopus sphinx. Next base: position 18,803,889 of record OX453012.1, read on the forward strand.
TGTTACTTGACAGTAATTTAGTGGAATCTGATGGGCCCACAATTTTTTCCGCCAGTCGTTTACCAATTACAGCGAAAAAGTCATTAACTGAGTTTACTGATAGTTTTGGAGTTGATAGCGATGTTAACAAGTGAGTTGTGGTTTATTTCTTTTTAATCCTGTTAGTTATATTATTTATGGCATTCCAAATTAGCTTAGAATTAGTTCCCGCTTTATTAATTTCGTTTTTTTCATATTCGGTTTTTATTTTCTTTAGTAGTTTATTACAAAAGTTTCTGTACCTAGTGAATGTAATTTTTAAGTTTATATTGTCTGGTGTCTTTTTTAACTTTTATGCAATTTGTCTCTGTGCCGGATACAACGAAGGAGGCCTGGAGTTATCCAAGCCTTTACAATTTTTTTACGGTTTGGTACTTTGATGACCCGTGAATTAGTCTCTATAACATTTTTAATTTTACTAACCATAGTGTCTGCTGCTGCGTGAGGGTCTGATGTGTTGTACACTTCACTGAAGTCGAGTTGTTTGAAATCCTCATCTAACTGTTCATGGTTGATACGGATCACTGATATTTTTGCATCCATTTTAGAATTAATTTTTGAAAGGAACAGTAAAACCGTTTCATGATCAGTCATTGCAGAATGAGCTACCAGTGTTGAAGCAGGCCTTTGAGTTTTTAAAGCAATATGGTCAAGACATGCCTGCTGTCGCGTGGACAGTGTGTGAGCAGGCAATAAACCGTGTGTGGCTAATAGGTTTAAGTAATTGTGCTTGTTGGTGTCATGGCAATCATCGTGTATGTTGATGTTGATGTCTCCGCTAATTATTATATTATTATAGTGTGAATTGTTGCTTAAGGTATCGTTTAATGAGTTAAGAAATTTTGTGATATCTTTGTAGCCAGGTGGTCGGTATATTGCTAGTAGAATTGTATTTTCATCTATAATTATTTTGAGACAGTTACCATTTAAAAGTGGGGGTTCTTCTACGGAAACCATAAGTTCTCTCTTAGCATATACGACAACTCCCTCATTTTGTGTGAAATTGTTGATAGTGCTGAAAGTATCATAACTGTCCAGATCAGGTATGTAGTGTGTGCTAGGGAGCCAACACTCAGTTAATGTTATTATATCCCAATCAATTTTTGTTCTAGCTAGTATTGTATAGAACCCTGAAATATTTTTTGTAATACTACGAATATTTTGATTTAGAATTTTGAGTGATAAGTTAGGTTTGAAGTTAGGCGGAACACAATTGTCAAGATCACAGGTGGCTGAGTCCGACACAGAGACTGAATCTATGTTTTGTATATTGTTTAGTATGTTATCGAATTTTAATGCTGTATTTATTATTATTCACATTTTTATGATTGCTTTTTGGCTTATGCTGCAAAAAAATATTTAATTGAGTTAATAGGACATTGATGACTGAAATAATTTTAAATAATTGTAATAATCGAAACAATATGAAGGATTTAGCAATATAAAATTTTCCCGAATAACCCACAAGATTAGTCAATAACAGTAGTTGTGTATAATGTGTATGAGTTTTAGTATATGAAGTGAATATGTGTTTGAGACAGCTTTGTACATATTTGTAAATAGGTAAGTTAGTGTTAGCTTTTAAGATTGTTACAATATTTTTTAACAGGTAAAATATAACAGTTATAGAAAATATAGTATGTCGTAGGATTATCCATAGTCATTTATCTTTGAGTCCGTGTGGTGCCGGACTTAAAGAATAGCATCACCCTTATCTCTTCTCATGGGTGTCGTAAAAGGCGACTAAGGGATTCACCAGAGGATGGGCAGCAGCATTCTCTGAGTATTTAACCAACCAACTGCGATCGCCAACCCGCCTGCCAAGCGTGGCGATTATGGCATATCCCCCCCTTAATTGGGGGAGGCCTTTGTCCAGTGGACGTCTTTCGGCTGTAATGATGATGATGATTTATCTTTGCGTAGCTTAGCCAGGTCTTCTTCTGATTTTATAATCCGGCTGGGCATCCCGTCTCTTTCGCGTACGTATACCTTGCTATTCGCAGTCCAACATTGCTGGTATTCACTGCTTTTAATGAACTCCCGAGCAAGATAATGGAGGCGTTTTGCCATGGAGGTGAGTGCTTCTGAAATATATATTGGTTTCTTGGGTCCTACAGCATTCAAATGGTTGGTATTTAGACGATTTTCTATGTTTTGTTTATTGTAGTTTTTAGTACACTGTATGAATTGCTCTTTAATTGATGGAGAAGAAAATTCTACAACGACAGTGCCTGCTGTCTCTTTTTTACTTCTCAACCGGAAAATATTTTTGATTACAGGATTACTTGGTCAGATTATAGTGCATATTATGTAGTTTAGCAACAAATACTAATAATAAGACAAACATAGACATATGTGGTGGTACCTGCGTAAGAAAGACATGCAAAAATTCATATTTCACGCACTATGCGTTGATGTCTTTTGATAAACTCTCGTAAATTAAATCAGTTTTTATGGGGTATCAGGTCGTTGAGAGGTACGGAACCCTTACTGCGCGAGTCCGACTCGCACTTGGCCGGTTTCTCTTCTTCCTCTTCGTCGTTCTCTCTGTGCCAATGTTTGTATATTTTTATCTTTCCTCTAGCTATACTGTACAAAGTATACTATATCTATCTATCTCTCACTACTGAGAATCATGATCACATAAGACGTGTCTCCAGTATAACTATGTAGTCTGTCCTAATTAGACCGCTCGAACCGTAAATATGTTATAGAATTACAAAGACAGAGTTAAGTTTATAAATGCAATTTTCAATTGTAATCGTACACGATGTTTTTTCGTTTTGCTAATCCGAAACATGCTTGAAACAAATGATAGCACGTCTAAACACTGTCCAAAAACCCACACACAACAGTGCGGTCCTCCAGGAAAATACGTGGCAGCTAAATGACGGACGGCATTAATTAACGCGATTACCCTATTCGTGATTGGGGGCTAATGGCAGGGCTGTTTGAACTGGCGACCTATTCGTGATTGGGGGCTAATGGCAGGGCTGTTTGAACTGGCGACCTATTCGTGATTGGGGGCTAATGGCAGGGCTGTTTGAACTGGCGACCTATTTGCCGGACATTTGCTTTTGTAATTAAAAGTACATATGATTTTAATTGGTAAAACAGGGCGGTAATGTGTAACGTATTATGTGGTGGTTCTTGTCATCTCAGGGTAGGTGTATTAAAATGGGATGTAAGCTTATTAATGCTCTCTTAAATAATACAAGTTTTGGTAAATAAAGATGGTATTTATCAAAGGATTTTTAAAACTAAGTATCATTGACTGTTTACAGAAAAACCATAAATAATGTGACTGGAGAGACAGACAGAGTGACAGGGTATGAGAGAGAGATGGCGGGATGAGCTGGACTCCTACTTAAAGGATTGTCTACAAATTACCATAGACCGTGCAATGTGGAAGAAAGGAAGGGAGGCCTTTGTCCTGCACTGGGACAAAACAGGCTCGTAAAATATGTTATTTTTAGTTTTTTTCTCTCGCCTGTACCGAGACTGAAATAAATATTTTCTTTCTTTCTTTCTAAAAATTATGTGACTGGAGTTATAAAGGGGTAACGTATTTTTACTTGACTGAAATAAGTTCGTTCTTTCACACTTTCAGTCCCTAACTTCTAATTACCGATGCAGATTCTTACTGTGAGTTTGCACTGACGAAACATTCACATAAAAACATGTTGAAAAGTCAGTTTTCTGTCAATGTATCGAATCGCGTTCGCATTATCACACAACTTGTTGAAACGAAACTTGTTTGACATTTCATAGTCTATTGACATGTTTCACAATTAATTTCGATACACTGCAAAGTATCTGCTTTCGGCCATACATGTTTACCGACCTCATTGGATAACACAAAAAACGAGATTTATACAAGTTTTGATACATGATTAAGCATCAGTGCGAACGTCAGCCGTGACAAATCTATAGACAAACATGTCAATGTATAAGTTTTTAGTCAGTGCAAACACAGCCAACAACAAATCTTGAAATATGTCAAAGAATTTACCCAGTTTTCTGCAGTGCGAATGTTAAATGTTTTTTGGTGCAAACCCACAGTTAGGCTTACATGCAGAACTCGTGCTTCTAACTGTCAAAATACAGTGCTATTTGACAGTTGGCAAGCACGAGTTCAGGCTTAGATTCGTCTCTAAATGTAAGCTTTAGACCCATCCCATGATTACATTTGCCTTCATGTGCCGTTTAAAAAATTAACTCCATCATGTTATGCTTTATTGTTATTCGCAGATATAACTACGAATCACAATCGAATTGGATGTCACATAAATGCTTGTAACTTATACGTGACAAACCCATAACTTCATAAGTGTTCACTTGAGAAGGATTTTGCGCATTACACCCGAATCCCATATCGGATGACTACTTTCCAGGAGTGCTCCTTTGATATCAAACTCTGAACAATTTGAGACTGAACAAGTGGACATTGGGGAGATGAGTGGACTCAATGGGATGGCGTAAATTAGAACTCGGCTTCTTGTTACATGTCCGAAATGCTATGCGACTCGAATCGTATGTACCCTTTTCGGAACTTCCGTAATTGTAAACCTTGAGATCCGATGAAGGGGTCTGTATATTAAATTTATAGATGCATCAGGTTTAATTGCTGTCTATAAGGATTTTCGAATATTCTCTCTAACATGTATTTCTCCTAATACGGTATTACATTTGGTGTAATATTCGTCGCAAAAGCTTCTTCAAAACCCTTTTATGATGGGTACTGTCTTTGTGTTAGTCGGTAGTGTGATTTAAAACCATGTAGTCCACTCTTAATCCCTATGTTTATTATGATTGAAAGGGTCAAGGAGATTTGGCTGAAAGTTCATTGAGAGGTTTAAGACACCTATTGTGTTGTTCACTAAAGGAAAGATGAGAATTAAAACGATTTGGAAAAGTAAAACTACTTACGGCGTATTCAAGAAAGCAAAAAACAAGGGGTAATCAAACTACTACTCACTTCAAAATAATTCCTTTGTTTGTTATATACGGGAAATAAAAAAGCTAGTGAAGAAAACGAGACAGTGTTGACATTCACTTTCTTAAGTGGAATGCAGCAGCCAAGTGGCGCCCCCATCAGCAAAAAAAATATTACTCGTTGAATACATAATTTATCGTAAATTCGTTTTTAATGATTGAAGTACAGGTACTGTAGTTTAATAAGAAACTATTAACTCTGTAAATTATCATCATCATTTCAGCCGAAAGACGTCCACTGCTGGACATAGGCCTCCCCCAAGCATCGCCACAACGACCGGTCCTGTGCCTTCCGCATCCAGCGGATTCCCGCGACCTTCACCAGGTCGTCGGTCCACCTTGTGGGGGGCCTACCCACGCTGCGCCTTCCAGTACGCGAAAAAGTGCGAAAAACGGCCACTTTTAGCACTTTTTCTATCTACAACTACAGCGAAGTATAATTTACAGAGTTAATAGTTTCTGATTAAACTACAATACCTGTCACAGAAATAGATAGAATGGCCATGTGGGCAAGGCGCACGTGGCAGCACCATTCACCATAGTGCAGGTTATTTCAATGCCTTTCTCAGCACGCCTTATGGCTTGTTTCTATAAATACTGTAACAAAAACTTTCAAAAATGCCTTATTGAGCTGTTTTTAACTGCAGAAACAAAAGCTGTATAATAGTACATTTGTTTTTTTTTTTTTTTAAATATTGACGTCAAAATGTAAGGCGTAGTTTGTTCGGAAAGTTGCCACGCATGAATCGCAACTAAAATTGTGATTACAACCATTCTACCTATTTCTGTGGTACCTGTACTTCAATTGTAAAAAACTAATTTTCGATTAATGATGTATTCAGCGAGTAATATTTTTTTTACTGATGGGGGCGTCACTTGGCTGCTACCTATTAGATATTTTGTATCCGTTCAGCATGCGTTTCAACTCAGGTATGATTTATGATTATAAATCTCTGAATGTAGAATTACGTATTACCAAAAATTTAAATTTTCATAATTCCAATAGTTAAATTAGGTACTTTCCCTTCACGTGGCATGAGACATACTGACCTATATATCCCGTATTATGTGTATGACACGTAAGTATTGATGCGTGTAATAGTGTCTCACGATTTTATTGCCTTTTCTCCTTCTCGACACATCACGTCGTCAGATAGGGCGAGATTTGTGTTTGTAGATTCTGGTAATGACTACTAAACATGTCCTTGTTACTTGTTTCCTAATTTATTTATTTATTTTCCACAAAAAAATACATACATTTGGCAGATACAGTGTAGAACATAAACCAGTTTAGGTTTTTTTGTACACCGCTTGGTCCGTCGACATTCATTACAACAAGATGTGCGTGGTTGAACACGACGCGCGACGCATCGCGGTCGCTCGTTCCATGCAAAAATTCCCAAATACCCTCAACTAATTTATATTATTTTTCAATAGCAAATTGCTTACAAAAATACAGCATGTGAAAACTAAAAGTCATGATTAGGCTTTAATTCCTCTAAAAGGTGTTTTTTAAGTTTAGATTTTATGTTGTTTCGTGTTATGTCATTTTTTTTTTGGTGGTAGTTTGTTTATTAGGTCTGGTATAACATAATTTAGATGTAACTATTAAATTCCATAAAAAATTGTGAAATCAGGTTTTATAAGTTGTGTATGTGTACTGCGGAGTGTCATGCTAGGTTTTGTATGTTTGTTTAATGTCTATAAATATCGTGAATAAACGTTACGAAGTATGTCAGTTTTATTGAATACAATTATTACAATGCCTTACCAACCTAGTCTACCATATAAAATGTTTATTTTATAGTAAAGAATGGCGAAACGACCTAAAAGCCCACCTGATCTTAAGTGGGTTACCTTTGCCCATAACAACTGCAATACTACCTAGGCTGTTGCCTAAATGGTACCGCAAGTCGGTTCGCCAAACTCAGACATGAAGATGGAAAGTCTCATGTGATTGTAATTTCACCGGCACTCGTACCCTTCAGACCGAAACACAGCAATACAAGCATCACTGCTTGGCGGAGAAGTAGGTACGGTGGTAGTAGTTCCCCGGACGAGCTCTTCCACAAAGGAGTTCTACTACTACTAAAACTATATTAAAATGGTGTTTACTAATTAAGAATTATTATGATGATGATAATAATACTGCCTCGTTGGTCTAGTGGTTGCAAGCGTGACTGCTAAGCATGGGAACCGGGTTTGATTCCCGGGTCGAGCAAAGTGTTATTGATTTTTTATTTGGAAATTATCAGAAGCAGCCCAGTGTTTGGATTTCAGCCCGGGTAAATGGCAATGGGCTCGCCCCTATTACATGGGACTTATAACATAACTGGCAAAATGTGGGTGTACAACCTCTGCCTACCCCTTCGAAGAACGCAGGCGTGATGCTATGTATGTATGTAAGATAATAATATCAAGGTTATAATTCTAAATTCCCAAGTTAAAACTGATTATTCAGATCAATCGAGTATTACTTTGAAGTCTTAATTAATTTATCAATCCATTAAAAAACAAACCCAATAAACCTTTCAATAATCTTTACAGTTAGACGCGTAATTTAAATAATTAGTCCATAATCATCGGCTAATAAAACATCCAGATATTCCGATACGTACTTTATCTTAAAAGTTGAACGACAAAAAGCAGAATAATTAAGCAACTTCTAATTATTTTATATCGTCAAAAGATAACTCGGTTGATTTATTGATGACGGAGTAACTGAAACAGATAAAAGCCACAATTTACGATGTTTGTGTGATAACTGTTTTATAATTGTTTGTTTCAACATTTAAATCGAGCTTCGAAACGTTTTGTTCTAATGAATTATAGCTGTTGGAAATTGATCGTTATTTATCATTAATACGGATTTCAATACGTCACTGATGAGTTATTTTGTTCGGTAACTCATGACACTTCATAACTTTTAATGGCTGATTTCAACGGGTCGAATGATGAATTAATTATTTTGATCGTTAATTTTCCACGTATTGCTTTCGTCTATACATGCTGAAATTTGAATAGCTTATTTCCCGAAAAGGGGTCATTGTACTCATCATTATGAACAACTTTTACTATGGGACCAACCCTGGAATCGCGAAAAAAATCAGTTGATCCCTACATTTGTGTTCACTTAAATCGATAAAATGTAGAGACCACCTGATTATTTTTCGCAATTTCAGGGTTGGTCCCATAGTAAAAGTTGTTCATAATGATGAGTACAATGACCCTTTACGGGAAATAAGCGATTCAAATTTCAGCGTGTATAGATAGGTACCAAATAATTATTACTTGGTTTCCTTTTAAAACAAAGCTAACAGAACATGCGCCAAACATGATCCCATTTTTTGTTTAAATTTTAACAACACGCCTTTATTCGTTCTGACGACGTCTGTGGTCTAGTGGTTCGAGGGTCGGACTGCTGTTCACGAGGTCGTGGGTTCGATTCCCACAGGACACAAATATTTTTATGATGAACATATAAGTGTTTGTGTTGGTCTGGGTGTTTCATATGTATTAGAAGTATGTATTTAGAAAAGAAAAGTATATAGTTAATTATACCTATCCATTGTCTAGTACCCATAGCACAAGCTCTGCTTAGTTTGGGACTAGATGGTGCTGTGTAAAGAATGTCCCAAAGATATTTATATTTATTTATTTATATTTATATTATTCCCCGAAGGGGTAGGCAGAGGGGTATAGTATACCCACATTTCGCCAGTTATGTTATGAGTCCCACGTATTAGAGGGCGAGCCCGTTGCCATTAACCCGGCACTAAATACGGCATAAATCCAGACTCCGGACTGTTACTAAGAATTTCCTGATGGTTAAACCTAATACCACTTTCAACGAGGCAGGTTATTTTCTTATTATGAAGAATTTCATACGACCTTTTTTTTTTTTTTTCATTGTATAAGATGGCGAAACGAGCTAAAGGGCCACCTGATGTTAAGTGGTTACCTTTGCCCATAACAACTGCAATACCACCTAAGTGAAATAATTCTTAACTGCTGGCAGTTTTTCTGTACACGAGTAAATAATGTACCAGCAGCATCCAAGCCTCGGTTAGATTTAATAACCCAAAAAAAAAGCAATCAAGTGCGAGTCAGACTTGCGTACTAAGGGCTCCGTTAAACCACTTGTTCTTAACTACATTTATCTATGTATAATGTTTGTACTACAATCGGGCCAAGTTTGACACTTTTATGTATGTATTCTTTTTTTTAAATACTCATTTTTCGTGGTTTCTATTAGGATTAGATATTTAAAAAATAAGTATTTTTTATTTTTTTATATATACGTGGGACACTCAGAAAGTTTTGCGAAACTAAAAAAAATTGTTCTATACGTACATATATTTTTATCAAATCTTTTCAAAGTACTTTCCACCAGCCTCTATACAAAGATTCATGCGCCTAAACCAGTTTTCAAAACACTTTTTCCAGTCCGCCGCAGACACCTCGTTTACAGCCTGCTCGAACGCAGCCAGCGCATCTTCCGGCGACGAAAATTGTATCCCTTTGAGCTGATTTTTTATTTTTGGGAATAAAAAGAAGTCACACGGTGCTAGATCAGGGCTGTAAGGAGGGTGACCCAGGAGTTTGACTGGCGTGCTGTCCAGGAAGTCCCTCGTTTTGAGTACGGTGTGCGCAGGTGCATTGTCGTGGTGGAGCAGTAGCCCGCGGAGCCCTGTGTTTGGTCGCTTGTTGCTTATAACAGAGAAAACTTCTGGCAAACATTTGGAAGTATACCATTCGGCATTAATGCTTCTTTGATCCCGTAAGGGAATTGATACCAAGTGGCCAGTCAAATTAAAAAAGCTAGCGATCAAAATCTTACCCCCGCTTCTAGATCGCTTCACTTTGGTAGGCGTTGGCTCATTTTGAAACACCCAAACAGTCGACTGGCGCTTGGTTTCTGGGTCGTATTGATAAATCCAGGACTCATCACCTGTAACGATGTCGTAAACACGCCGAGACGAGCCTGCTTCAAATTTGTTAAGCATATCACGGCACCATTCCACCCGGGCCTGCTTCTGAGCATCGGTGAGGTTGTGCGGCACCCAGCGTGATACTATCCTCCTCACGCGAAGATGGCTGTGTAGAATCTCGTGAACGCTTCCCGATCCAATCTTCAATATGTGTTGAATCTCCTGATATGTAATTCGCCTATTGTCTTGGATTAAATTTTGAAATTGGAACTTACTTATTTTTACTTATAAATAATCATATTTTCGAAAAACATTATAACTGGCCAGTCTCCCATATATAAAAACTTTTTTTCGCAATACTTTCTGAGGGGCCTGGTATGTAAAAAAATTAGGCTACTTATTATGGTTACAGAGATACAGCCCTGTGACAGACGGACGACGAACAGACGGCGTAGGCAGAGTAATAAGGTCCCGTTGGCACGCTTTGGGTACGAAACCCTAAAAAATGAGTCTATTTCCTTATTTTTTACTTCTATTTACCGAAAGCTATTAAATCTTCTAAGAAAAAAAACACCGAAAAGCAGCAACACCTCATCTCCATTAAGTACTTTTTTGTTTCCTCTAAACTCCTCAACATTTGGGGCATTATAAACAGTTATCAAGGTTATAATATCTTAATGGTTCAAGTTTAGTACAAATAGTCGTCGGGAGGGCACTATTCTTCATTAGGAAGGAGCATGTAAATTATTCTTTGGGTCACTTCGGTGCTATTTAAGTTAATTTAATAGTAACTTTGCACACTCCTCACGTACTTGCGACGGTCTGACCGTTATTAATTTGGTGTCCATGTAGTAAGTGACGGGATTTTCATTTGTTTTAGGTATCAATAGTTCTATGTGGTGCCGGACGTAAAGAATTGCCCCAGATTTAGGATCTTCTCATGGGTGTCGTAAAAGGCGACAAAGAGGTGCACCAGAGGATGGGCAGCAGCGTTCTCTGAGTATTTAACCAACCAACTGCAATCGCCAACCCGCCTGCCAAGCGTGGCGATTATGGAATATCCCCCAACATATGCTTGGCCTATGTCCAGCAGTGGACGTCTTTTGGCTAAAATGATGATTAATAGCTATCGGAATATGAGGTAAACATGTGTGATTCGCAATATTTTAATATGGATATCATCAACTCAGCCTATCGCAGTCCAGTGCTGGACATAGGCCTCTTCCAAGTTGCGCCACAACACTCGGTCTTCTGCATTGCGCATACAGTCCCCCCCAGCCACGTTCTTCAGGTTGTCAGTCCACCTGGCGGGGGGACGCCCTACGCTGCGTTTGCCGATTCGTGGTCTCCACTCAAGGACTCGTCTGCTCCAGCCATTGGTCCTTCTACAGACATGGCCAGCCCACTGCCACTTTAGCTTACTGATCCTACAAGATATGTCATTCACTCCGCTTCTTCTCCGGATGATCTCGTTGCGGATTTTATCTTTCAAAGAAACTCCAAGCACAGCTCGCTCCATAGCTCACTGAGCGACTTTGAATTACTGGACTAGCCCAACTGTCAGTGTCCACGTCTCGGCACCGTAAGTCATGAGAGGCAGGACGCACTGGTTGAAGTCCTTCGTCTTCAAACTTTGCGGTTTGAAGTGCGGTGCGAAGTTTGCCAAAAAATGTTTGCTGATATGGATATAACAACGTTAAAACAAATTAGCCGGCCAAACTTCACAGAAATGAAGGGTATCGATATCTAATGATAATAAAATAAGAAAAAACATGATTTTTCTAAAACTACAGCCGGCTTGATCACGGGGTCAACGGCCGTGCGACGTGCGAGAAGATTATTTTTTTCTTTTTTTATATTTTTTTATATTATAGTATGGCGAAACGAGCTAAAGGCCTACCTGATGTTAAGCAAAGGTAACCCTTTGCCCTTAACAACTGCAATACCACCTAGGCTGTTGCCTAAATGGTACCGCAAGTCGGTTCGCCAAACTGAGTCATGAAGATGGAAAGTCTCATGTCAAAATGTTTACGTATTTTTAAAACATTTGTAATGTAATGATATTTCTTGAAAAATACTACGTAAACCTACAAGACCACGCGTCCCGTAACGTTTGTTCCAGTGATTAGCTGACTTGAATGAAATGACGAGTTTAGAAAATAATTTTTTTCTTGTTTTATTATCATTAGATATTGATACCCATCACGTCTGTGAAGTTTCGCCAGCTAATTTGATTTAAGCTTATGTATGTATTTGATTTGAATGATGTCAATAATTCTAATAAGAAAAATTCCAACTCAAAAAATATGGATTGGCTTACTACTCAATAGGAGCAACCATCATTACTGACTACCTCGTTTTTCTAGTGGTCAAAAGCGCGACTGCTAAGCAAGAGCTTATGGGTTCAATTACCGCGTCGGGCAAAAATAAATGTCTCAGTAGTAGCCAGCAGTCAGAAAGTTGGCGGTGCTACACCCCTGTGCCTCGGAGAGCACGTAAAACCGTCGGTCCTGCGCCTGGGACCTTACTTCCAACTGGTTCGAGCTCTGAACTAAATCGAAATAATGTCAATTCTTAGAAAAATGTAGTACGACTTGACACTAACTCGAATTCAAATTCGATTTATACAGCACTTGATCCAGTCGAGAGTAAGGCCTCCGATCTACCTTCGGTCGTGTCGGATTGCCAACCCATCGGAATATGAGAGTGAGGGAATAGAGAGTGTACCTGTGTTTGCGCACACACTTATGCACTACAATATGTCCCGCGCAGATGGCTAGTCTCCGTTAAGATTGGCAGCCGTTGACGAAATTCATTGGAGGTCATTATTATTACGTGGCTGGGGGGGACTGGATGCGGAAGGCAGAGGACCGAGCGTTGTGGCGCAAATTGGGAGAGGCCTATGTCCAGCAGTGGACTGCGATAGGCTGAGTTGATTGATTGATTGATTGATTATTAGGAGCAATCTTGGTTAATCGTATTAGATAATTTCCTAAGAAACAAATCGCATTAATTAAAAAAACAGATTATCCATGTCAAACATAATATTTATCTACTTCAATTCACTTTTATAACATACAAAAGCTTTGCTGCTCCAAGATAAATAAAAATCTACCTACCCACTTTTATTCATTCAAAACAATGATATACCATGTTCTTTATCATCTATTTCCCCAAAAAAGACTACATATCTCACCCATTAAAACAAATTCTAGTAACTTTTACCGTTTTAAACAAAACTTGCTTACTCCAATAAGAAAGCATCTCGTAGCTCGTGGGTGCATTCCTATACGAGCAGCAACATTTACGATTCATGCTATGTGCCTGTGTGGTTTGTTGTGCGATCAAGTGGTGTAGCTCTCGTACGATAGATGGCGATATGTGTCTCCGAATTTTCAAAACAAAGTTCGAATGATATTTTTGAATTTTCTAAAATGTTTTTTTGATGCTTAAGTAACCTTTTCTTTCTATAGAATTATGAGGATAAACCTGTTTAATTGATTTTAAAAGCACATTGATAAAAATAGCCTTAAACTGTTACAAAGATGAACAATATACGAAAATTACATGCGAATTTTTTCGTTTCATAATATATATTGTATTTAATGCGGACAGGACAAGAACCATTTTTCATATTTTAAAGAGTATCAATACAATAATGACGTAACCGGATAAAATTGTATCATCCATGATATATGTGTATCATCCATATTTTTATTTCGGTACTCTATAGTCTATGATTCAATATTATATACTCCTTTTCACACAAGAAATTCCAAAAAATTAGCATCGACTGACAACTTGACGACAATGTAGGTTGTTTGACATAACAAAAAAAGCAAAACATGACATCAAAATAGCACAGATATCTGTGATTATATGTGTCAAAATAGTAAATATTAAAAAAATCTAAAATTATATTTAGTACTGTCCGTGTTTATGAATGTATTGCAATACATTGGCTTCATTGAGTTGTATATGGTGAGCATCAACTTTAATTTGTAACGCCTTAAGGCATAGTCACTAAGGATCTTTAGCAATGTCCTTTTAGTTTTTTTACCGACTTCAAAAAGAAGAAGGTTATTTAATTTTTTTTTTTTTTTTTTTTTTTTAATATTTACATTACATAATTACACACACACCCTCACATACCCTCCACATAAACACATTTAATTAATATCTGCAACATTTGATATTTTTTACAAATTGACACATTTAATATTTTTTAATTTTCTTAAATTTTTATATTTTACTTACGTGATAAAGATCACCATAATTAATTGTTATTGCATGTACCAAAAAGCAGCACTAAATCCTATTATATTTGATAATATGTTAAACACGGGCAGTGCCTAAGAAATGGAAAACCTACTGACCTCCAAGATACAGGTACTTCCTAGTTTGGGGGTCAGCAGATCCTTGTTAGTGATCTTTAAAAATTGCCTTACATGTATAATTTAATTAAGTTTGTAAAAAATGTTGTGTGGCTGAGTCAATAAAATTATTATTATTATTACATATCTAATCATTCATCCTCATTATCACTTGCATACTAAACACTATAGAATTTATAGCGTGCGCGATCGAGTAGATTGGATTAATTCGTTTACCCTAGTTATAATAATCATCAAAATAGACCCTACAGCAATGTTTACTGAAATAAATAAGGTTATTTCATGCAGAAAATAAGATAGCAAACCCTTTTTTTAAAAGTTACCTCTCAACAAAGTTAAGTTTTTCAAAAATAATTTATCCTTAAATAAAAAACAAGCTCAAACTGAACCTAAACTGACAGAGAAAGGCGGGTGGGCGGCACCAGGGGCAATTTTTTAGCCTATGTAATTATTTTACAGTCTTTATAACTTTTTATTAAACAAGAAATGGGTGGACATTTGGACAAGCCAGTTGGGAATAGTGGTTACTATCGTCCAACGTCGTGGTTTGGTTAAACGACTTTGGTAATCCATCAATGGGTGCAAAATAGCCGGTGGCTACGAAACAATAGTACCTAACAATAGTAAAATCTATTGGGTTCCACTACCCGTGAGTTTTCTTAGACATTATTTAGGTAGATACCAGTGGCGTGAATTTTTATAGGCAATTAGGCAGTTCCCTGTGCCTTCTTCATTCAAATTCAATAGTGGTGTAAGTTATTATCTTTTTCAAAGTCCGATGATTATTAAATTTATCATATATTAATAGACCTATTAATGCTAAATTAATCTTCCTACATAAAAGAATTAATAACTTACACCACAATTAAATTCAAATGAAATATGCCAATGCAAGTCACTGGTAGGTACCTACCTACTTGTGTAACAGTGGCAAAGAGTCCATAATTATAACATGATTCCCACCGGCTTCCTTTTAGGAATTGCTTAAATACAGATCAACGACATTTCTATTAATGTTCTACAGTACAAAAAAAAAACGTAAAATTTAATTAAAAGTTGTTAAATTGTTTTTTCATTTTATTAAAGTGCGATCTTACCTAATTTAGGATTTTTAGGTAACTATGGCTTCCCTTCTGAAAATATTCACCCTTTGCCACTGTACTGTGTTTATTTTGTTTGTTGTGAACTACATAGGATATAATTCATGTTAAATTAATAAGTTACATAGGACAAGACAAAAGCCTACTACTAAATTTTATATTCTCCAATCATAATATTGGATATATTTTTGATGAACTTCTTATGGCAGGAAGCCATAAACAAGGCAGAAAAATAACAAGAAATTAAAGGATCGGCCGTATAAGCACTCTCAACTCTGTTCTTTATTAAACATTGCACTCATGTTAACAGCATCTTATGTGTATTTATTACAAACACAATAAATCCGTATTGAAACATTAATAACATACTAGTTAAAGTTTTGTTTTTAAATTTATTGGGCTTGTTGAAAGGTGAATAAATCATACACTAGTTCAATAAAGTGTAACAATATTGGGTGTGTTGGACCAAAAAGGATTAGTAATTGGCTTGTGGTTGATCTTGGTTAACAAGGAGTTAATGATTATTATTTATGTCAGGGTGTTTGTCTGTGTATTGTTGTATTTTTGTATGTAGAGAGGATATAACATATAGATAAAGTAAATTCATAGTTTTTGTTCTTCTTTTGTAACTTAAATTGTGATCTAAATTGTAATAAAGAAAAGTCACGAACTTAATAGCTACGGTGAAGGAAAAACATCGTGAGGAAACCTGCATACCTGAGAGTGCTCCATACAGTTCTCGATGGTGTGTGCTGTCCACCAAACCGCACTAGGCCAGCGTGGTAAGGCCTTAGCCTTCTCATTCTAAGAAGAGGCCCGTGTCCAGCAGCGGGGCAGTAATGGGCTGATGATGATGATGACGTAGTTATGGACACAAAATGTTAGAACAATTTTATGTTTTGGAAATTAGCCATCGTGATAATTTAAAGATTCTTATTCCACAAAATCATTGTTTTAGACTCTAATGCAACACACAGTAGTAGTAGTAACAGTAGTTTAAAAAAAATCGAATAAAAAACAAAACCAAGCACAAAACACTCAAGTAAAACATCAAAGCTCGGAAACAGGGTCACGTGGCACACCTAGTCTCATCCATTTAACGGTATTAATAAATAATTCGTGTATAGGGATAACGAACGACGGACGATCAAAGCAGGTTTGTTATGGAATTTGATTGGTCCGTAATTACATTCAGTTTTAAGTTGCTGGTCATGTGAAATTGGTCAGTAATAGCCCGATACTATGTCGGTCTATGAGTCCTATTACAATATAAATGGAAAATGTGTTGTTTTTCTGTAATTGTTTAATTGAAGTATACTTTACGCCGCTTAGTTGTTTTTTTAGTACCTAGCCTTGACAAGATGTCTTCTGTGTAAAAACGGATAAAAACAGCTGCTAATATAAATACTAAGGCTAACAGTTTTTTATTATAGAGCATTGTTAGATCAGTTTGAATCGTTGATCATCGGAATTATGTATCTCAATGCTAACAAATGCCTACCAAACATAATAATATGCATATTCCGAAAACAACAGAGATTAACCCTTCTATGTTCAAACAACCACACGAATAACTTACCACACAACCGCAACTAATAGCCAAAACAAATCCAAACGGATTTCAAAACAAAAAAAAAAAATTCGCAGAAAACCGTAGCAGTTCAAATAAAAATTAATACCGTAAAAATGTAGGCAAATACAATAGGTTGGCTAAAACCAATCCAGAACGCTATTGATAGTGAAATAAGAGCCATGACTAATTCCATGATACATTTTTGTGGTCGCGGTGTGTAAGGAGATATATTTTTTATAGGTGTTAAATGTGGTGCGTTGTGTGATGTTTACGGTTCTGGGAATGAATCCAATGAATGGTGTATCAACTGATTATATTGCCGCGATTATTCACCAGTTTGATGAAGTAAATGGCGTAGTGGTGGAGTAGATGTGCCTTGATATCGGAATTCATGTTCTTGAATTGGTAAAAGTAGAAATTTTAGTATAATGTAACGTACTCGTAGTGTAAGTTAAATAATATATAACAACATGCAACATATTTAGACAAAAGTGGTTGTAAGTTGCAAATCAATTCTCAATCTCCAAGTGAAAATGAAAACGTAAGCGCTGCATTCAAATAGTGTGGTATATTCAAGAACTTAAGAAATGTAATATTTTCAAGAGAAGTATTACAAACTTAATATCGATGACAAAGCGTTCAATATGACATACGATTCAACAAAGGCTATCATTTATTGTAATATTTAAATCCCCACGAAAGATTACAAAGGTGACGCAGTAACGAAGTCGAAGACAAATCTAAAAAATCACCTTCATAAATTATCCAATTTCTAATAAGCTTTCAAAGAATTACTGTAGCAATTTTTTACCACGTTCAAATATTTGACCTGCGATTATCACAAACCGCAGTGACACATGAGTCAGTGTGAAAAGATGCGTTTCGGAGTGTGGCTACAAGAGTATCAAATTTTACGACTCCCGTGTTCAAGGTAATGTGACAATGTTTATTGCTATCATCGCTGTTTTATTGGTTTCCCGATATATTTATTATCTTAACAACAAAAACCCACGGTTTTCGCACTTCGTAGGCTCGTTTTTAGTGGTTTACCGTGTTATCTTGTGATTCGATGAGTCGGTTAGCGCCAAAAGGAAATACTTAAATTCCCATTTGACTCACATTTATTTCTTTGTTTTATTTATTGATCATCGAGTTTTACTGTTTGATTATCTTAAGATCATCTGCCTGCCTACTCATCCGAAATTTATAATATATAGTTGGCCATATTTCACGAATTTAACAACCCATTTTATGTGAAATATCAAGCTCAGTTATTAAAAAGGTAGTAAACGGAAAATACCTTGCCCTACATCTAGGCATTATGGAGTTGTCACAGAGAAATGTCCTTATTAGTATTTTTGGTCACAACAATGGGATAGAAAAACATAACAACAATAGAACTACTAAAACAATCGTAGCATTAAGAATATGAAGCACCTACTTAAAGCTTAGTTAAAACTAAACAAAACACCAGTAAAAGTGCGCAACTATTCCAGATTCAACGATAAAACAAATTATCTCCCACATTAAACGGCAACTAACCTACAAAGCAAGAAAAGGAGTGTTTTGTTGCCGATAAAGACATTATTAAAAACCACCATAACTTTGTTGGCATATTACTGCATCATTAAGATTAGGCTTATCATCCAACCGTTTCTGTACGAGGAAAATATTTACCATACGAGGTATGGAAGGTATCCGTAAGATAAAAGCAAGATTACCACAGCCCACATTCGGTAGTGCTTTATGAATTTTAAGTGATTCATGGCGTCTAGTTTTGTATGAAATGGGTTATCTTAATTGTTCCCTGTGGTAATTTATTGTCCAAATTTGTTGGCGTTCTGCTAAACAGTAGGGTATTAATATAAATGCGGTACATTAATGTGGCCAGATACATCATGTACCGTTGGTTTAGTGTTTGACATAGTTTTTAATTTTATAGTAAATGTGTTCATGGGATTTTAACAAACAAGAAATAAATCTTGTGCTTTTATTATGTTAATGGTATGTTTATGCTTCTTTTCCTTAAATTAATGGTAACCTTGTCAACAACACAATTTAACGTTAACAAAGTGCGGCATTTATGTTTTATTTTCTATGAATGATTTTCTTTGTAGCAAACAAAATCGTGATAAACCTTTCAGTCTCGAAAGCGAATAAAGCAGTAATGCAAAGAAAAAAGGCAGAAGTAATCGAGTAAAACTTAGAAATATGGCATATAAATTATGGAAACCTAATACAAATTCAAAAAATAACTGCGAACGTAATCTAATCACCCAAAACTAAATTACTTACCCGTAACTCAGCTTTAATACTGTCTCCAACCTTGTATAACTTCGCTCATATTCCGATTGTAAATTAAATATTTGCGGGCAAGTTGGCCCAACGTGGGTTGTTCTTAATGAGCTATCATCACAACCTTATGTCAACCATCGCAGCTTCTTCGACAGCTCGCTCCTGATTCATTGACACTTGGACGTTCTCATTTAGTGCAAATATTGTTTGAAGTAATAAGGGCGAGTATCCTTTTCTCTGTTTGTGTTGGTTTTAATGATTTTAAATAGAGATAAGTCTTGTGAGTTGTAATTATTTAAGATTGTGATTTTGGATTTTTGAGGTTGAGGTTAAATCTCTTAGGTAAATGAAGAGTAAAACATTCGGTAGTTTACAAAGAAGCATCAAAATAATCGCACAGGTAGTAACTATTATTATATTTCCTATTTATTTCTGCCACCACGTAAATGTTGATTAGTTTAGAGATATAGTTTAGCGTTCGAACGCAATGATAATTTTTTGTCATAAGCAAAGATGCGCGATGTAGTAAATAAATATCTGTAAAAAAGGAAATGAACAAAATTCTGTAATCATATTCGAACCTCTATTATCTCTATCATACATTCACCTCACTCGACCACAATATAGACCTCTGAGAGGCGTTCAATAAATTTTCTAATATCGTAACAAATCGGTCATAAGCTTGTACTACCCGATAAACCTCTATTCAGCTTCACACTATCAATCATAGTTTAGCAAAGGTTATATCAATATCACATAGTTGCACACTCATGCTGCCTTTATGAGAATTTTTGTTCGGCAGTTTGTACTAAGCGCTGAAGAGGGTAATGTCAATCATGATTCTAAGATATATGTTGAAAGTTCGGAAACCTTCTTATACAAAGACGATCTATTTTTTTGACGGCGTGATGCCGTCTTGCTTGTTCTTTTTTTTTTTTTTTTCAATGTGTGGTCACAGACATAGTTGTGGTATGACGAGTATGAAAATTTCCAAACATTGCATTGAGAGCAAACTTTTATCTGGTTTGGTCAGTAAAAGTTGAAATGTGGATTTATTTGCGAAACCTAAGTCCTATAAAAAGGAAAAGTTGTATTAGCAGCATAAAATCTTTAATCTTTTTGAAACCATATGGTGCTCTGTATTCGAAAATAATAAGAAACCTAAAGCCAAAAAAAACATTACATTATAACTTACGTCACAGCACACAGAAATACGTGACCATTTCATACTATACGCCATCCAAATATTTGTAGAGCAATCTATATGTTTGTGTACAATAATACTGAAGTGCTCGCGTGCCGTCACCATTTTATTTGACTTTCAAATTATATGCACGTTACCTACATGAATATTAAATTTTAAAAGGTTTTTCGAAGATTTTTTAGGAAAAGAGTGTTGTAATTATCAAGAAATCAT
Organism: Asteroscopus sphinx; assembly: GCA_949699075.1. Lineage (NCBI taxonomy): Eukaryota > Metazoa > Arthropoda > Insecta > Lepidoptera > Noctuidae > Asteroscopus > Asteroscopus sphinx. Next base: position 18,824,633 of record OX453012.1, read on the forward strand.
TCTCTCTATGCATAAGTAGCTATATCGTTGGGGCAGTTTGTCAGCTAATTCTTGTGGGCTACTAAATTATTGTTGAGATAAACAGCATCTGTCTGTATACTGATACCATCATGTTGCGGTCACTAATTGCTCCGACGGCTAGTGGTAATTATGGCATTATCCACAAGTGCCTAGCAAACTCCCAATAAATCTTAATATAAATGATTGTATGGAATCTTATGGAATCGCCAACCTGCCTGACAAGCGTGGCGATTATGGCATATCCCCCCTTTTTGGGGGAGGCATATGTCCAGCAGTGGACGTCTTTAGGCTGAAATGAAATGATGGAATTCTAAATGTATCTTAAATTGAGTTAAGTGAAAACTCTAGTAAAATTACTAATACAGAACCCGTCCATTATCATTTCTACTCGAAGGGTTAAACGCTAAAAACTGCAGTAATCATATTTAACAATGTAGCTTTTAGACCATGTATCGAGCAGGTGCACCCAATTATTATAAAGCAAATGAATTCCTTGAAAATGAAACAAGCTTAACCGGACTGGTTATAATCCATAATAACAATAAATAAAATATACGCTATAAACAAAATTTATAATGCAGAGACTCAGTTAATAAATTATAAAGAAAACTGCACTCAATTTCATTAGCACGACTCGATTGTAAAAGTGTTCTGGTCTTACAAAATTGCAGAGACCGAGTATAATGCAGTTTAATTAAGCCACACAATCAGCAGCCGTTACCAAAGGAACGCCCCAAACGTGGAATAAATTCTTGAGGGGCTAGAATCAGTTCCACTGTCTGTGGTGATATCTTGCCATTTTATATTTACACAATCCTCAATATAATATAGCCTTAAAATCTATACCAATAAGGACTTCGTCAGGTCAGTATTTTTGTTTGCAGAAGTTACCGTATCATGGGGTTTGACATCACAGCCTGAACGTTTAATTTTCTTTTAATCCCAAACGCTTCGATCTTTATCGTCGGGGGGTTGCCGCGTAACGAATTAAACGGATTGCATTGGTGTCACAAATGAGGCTATTTTATTCCTCCTGAGAGATGTCTCATTGGCAGGGGATAGACTGACGTGATTGTCTGTGTTATACTCCACTGCCTTGTTATTGGCATCGTGAATTTCGGATGCTGCTGCGGTTGGGGGATCGATCTGTATGCTGTTATAATTGCCTCTTAAATGTAATCCAAAATGTCTAAAGTCAATCTGCTGAATTAAATATTTTCTTTCTGTATTTTAAAGAAATAGGAGACATACTCGAAGCTTAAAATCACTAAAGATGTTTGATGTTTTTTTATCGTTTCAAAACTTAATGTTCTTCATAATATCTACATAAATGACGGCCTCTGTGGTCTAGTGGTTCGAGTGTCGGACTGCTGATAACGAGGTCGTGGGTTCAATTCCCACAGGACACAAATATTTGTGTGATGAGCATAAGTGTTTGTGTTGGTATGGGTGTTGCTTATGTATTATAAGTATGTATTTACAAAAAAAAAATATAAGTATTATATCCATTGTCTAGTACCCATAACACAAGCTCTGCTTAGTTTGGGACTAGATGGTGCTGTGTAAAAATGTCCTAAAGATATTTATTTATTTATATATTTAAATGATAAAATTGTCAAGTAATAATGCTATGCTCTTCTTCTATCGTGTCGACATGAGCTACATAATGATAACAGCTTAAGCCGTGGGGAAAAGATTAGCCAGTCAGCAGGTTGGTAGCGGGACTGACAGCCCAGCGTGCGCCGGACGATCTATTAAATATAGTCACTCATGGAATGGAGGCCCTTTTAATGCTATACTAATCACTTTTCATCTTCAAATTAATAAAGAAAGCGAATCTTTGCAATTTATTAAAAAATAAAAAGTTATTTAAGACATACTGACGCTACCAACCAACAAAATAGTAATATTTTTTTTTTATAAATAAATAAATCTATGCAATCCGATATTGATATCGATTAAAATTCTAAAAGGAAATATGATTAAAGTATCTATTTCACTATATATGTAAAGAGCCCGACAAGAAAACAGATTTTTCTCAAACAAACAAAGATCTTTTACAACGATAGGATTCATACACCAAAGTGGACCGTAACTAAAAAGAAAATTACTTGAACTACGAACTACAAAGTCAGCGCTGTCATGAAGACGTAAAACAAAACTTCACAATACATTTCAGTGTAAGAAACGTTTTCAAAGAACTTCTAAGATAGTCTAGAGCGCTTTACGATTTGTGAACAAAAGCCAAACAATCCATTGTCTATCGATTGTAGCCCGGAGTGCAGTTTGTCGTCAAAGGCCTTAAGTTGCTCTTTTCAGTGCCTTTACTACGTGTTGCTGGTTACTGCGTAATTTAGTGAGAAGTGGTTAAAACTTACAATATTGCCAAGTTACGATGATATTGTTTGTTTGGCTGTTGAGAAGTTGATAAACTTTGTTGAAGAGAAGAAGTCAACGTTTGTGGCTTTTTCTGATAATAAAGTGAAGCTTATTCATAAAGGTTGTCTGGAAGATATCGCTTTTAGCGATAAGACCGCCCATGTACCCATAATTTATACGTTGTTCCTGTTTATTTCCTACTATTTTCATGGTGTACAATAAAGTATATTCTATCTATCTATCTATCTAACTATGTTTCTTATTGAGTGAAATAATAGAACTGAGTACCATTGACAATCTAGTAATTACATATGTTACTTACGTTTTATAGGTATTTATTTACAAATAAAGTAAACAACTATTATGTCCATTGTCTAGTACCCACAGTACAAGCTCTGCTTAGCTTGGAACTACATGGTGCTGTGTAAAATGTCCCAAATATTTATTTATTTACATTATAATCTCCTGCTTAGAACAAAGGTACTTAACTTTACACAATATTTCATCATCATCATCATCATTTCAGCCGAAAGACGTCCACTGCTGAACATAGGCCTATTAATATTTTCTCACACATAAATAGAAACCCTCATTGCTTAACATAAAAAAAAACTATTTCCTCGTTTTGCTGCGAAAATATAAATGCATACTGCATTAATGCGATTCGGACGATGATATTTTAAAAATTATAGATATGTTGTTGCGTGCGCAATCTGAAGACTCGAAAACGTCCTAATTGGGACGCTTTGCTACTAGTCTCCGTCAAACAAGCAAGCAAGGCGCCGAGCGTGACGTACGACAAAAAATACAAAAATGCCGTCATGTGTGTACAGAAAGTGTACTAATTATGACGCGGAAGTAACTAATATACTTACTTTGCACTAGTTTGTGTTGTATTTTGCTCCCCTGCGTACGAAACATATTTTTCATTGGTTTTGTATGACATATCTATACTTTTAAATATCATTAGTTTCGGATCGCAAAACTGTTTTTACAGCGTATGTTTTTTTTTAAATAAGGATCAAAAAGTTAAAACACTTAAAATCCAAAAAACTCACATAGCGATTGTTGAAGACGCGGCGACGATTTAGTGTCATTTAGAAAATCTTATTGCTCTCTAATTTTAGAATGATTTTCATATACATAATTTTCTTTTTTAGAAATACATTAGTAAGACCAATGGTAGGGTTCATGTTTCTATTGGGAATATCCCTTAAAGCCTTCCATGTATTCTTTACTTTGTTTCAAGCTTTTAACATTATCGTTCACTTGTTTCTTACTTGTATGATTTACAGCGTGTACTTGACTTCTAAATCTCTTTGTATCTTGAACTTATATACCAATGTTTTTGTTGGATTTTAGAGTTTTTTTTAGAAAATGATTAATATAAAAACTTTTGATAGCAAATGGCAACCATTTGTCTTAACCAAAACTTATTACATTTGCTAAATAGTTCTCTAAATAAAGTCTTAAAAATTTATTTGGAAAGAATGTTATGGAATGTTAGAAATAGTTCCAGTTTTACATGATAAACCAGCAATTTAATTATTATTTATTTATTGTTATCTTCAGTTTCTCTTTACACTTTCAGTAACAAGCAATATGTTTCCCATCTTTTATAGCTTTTAGAATAATGTATTGAATAAAATTTAATTATTTACTCTACAGTTTTTGTTTTCTACAAACTAGTTAGGTACTGTCGAATGATAACCTGTCCAAAATTGTATAACAAAGGACATTGCTAAAGTTTAGTTAAAGCCCAGCCTATGGAAGTTATGAATAAAAGATAATGGTCGCCATAAACAATTAGATGAGGGCCATGTGTTGTTATCTATTTTAATAAACAGCCAGTACTCCACAGATGTATAATTCATTAAAATATTAACTAGTTTGAGGTAATTTTATTTGCTTAAAAAACTAATGTCAAACAAGTGGTTGCCTGTTATTTTCTACTACTACTAGTTTTACTCTTCTATTCCTATACATGTGAAGTTGCTAAAAATAGTTTGGCTTACAGTGGTGCCAACGTAATACATTGTAAAACCATAGAGTACTTACAAGGGATTGGTCAAAAATATGAAGTCAAATGGAGTATCATAGCCGCTCACGTTACAACTGTGTTGATTAACTCTTTAAAATAAAAAATGTTTACTGTACTGTCCGCATTTAAACGATGAATAGTATGTAATGAACAAATACGCATGTAATTGTCCTATATTTTTCATCTATATACAGACTCCGGCTTATTATTAACGATGTCCTTTACATGTCACTGTAGAAATGTGAAATGAATAAAAATCTTACTTCTGTATCCATTTCAAAACAATCATAATATATCATCCCGTACTCTGACTGCTCAGATCTCCAAGTACTTAACATGTCAAGCAAACGAACAATACATTCTCAAAGGATTCAATCCACTCACAGAGGAAAATTGTAGGAAGGATTCATATTCATAACATCATCCCTACTTGTTTATTACAAGAACCATACCGTATAAGCCGTTTTGTATGCTCCTTTATAATAACATGAAAGGCCGAATTCGAAGACAAGATATAACATATCTTCTACAGTGCGTGCTTTCTCCCTAATACAACCATTTTGGAAACGTTTTCACATAAAATAAGACTCTTTCAATTATTGTTTCTATTCGACTCGCTCTCGTCATTACCATACGAATTAGTTCGGGTAATTGAGAGTTTTTACAGATTGCAGATGGAACATCATATTATTATGGAACGTTTGTAATTTAGGCACGTAGCCCAATAATAGATAATATTTTTGTAACATAATAATAACATAACATAATATCACGCCTGTATTTCCCCGAAGGGGTAGGCAGAGGTGTATAGTACACCCACATTTCGCCAGTTATGTTATAGTCCCATGTAATAGGGGGCGAGCCTATTGCCATTGACCGGGCACAAATCCAGACTCCGGGCTGCTACTGAGAATTTCCTAATGAAAAAACCCAATAACACTTTGCCCGACCCGGGAATCGAACCCAGGACCCCACGCTCAGCAGTCGCGCTTGCAACCACTAGACCAACAAGGCATTTTTGTAACGAAATGGTAATTACCTTGGGTATAATAAAACAAAGTTTAACCGGATTAAATCGCGTATATTATTTAAATTGGTTTCCCTGACGTTTCGAAAGCTTTGCAGCATTTCGTGGTCGCAGGTAGACTAAGATGACAAGCGTCTTTACAAATATAAAAAAAATAAAGCAAAAAAACAAAAAAAAAGCAAATATAAAGCTTTCGAAACGTCAGGGAAACCAATTTAAATAATATACGCGATTTAATCCGGTTAAACTTTGTTTTATTATAATGTGTAGTGATCGCGAAAACCTAAGAAGTTATTACCTTGGGTATTATATCAACAATAGCCGTATCAAACATAATGACATAAAATTTTCAGAATGCAAAGCCAAACGACTCCTTCTGGTAGTCTTTTGCTTTGCTTCAGCCTTAATAAATTATAAAAATAGTATTGTGAATTTTGTCAAAGTTGGACATAAGAAGTATACGGAACAATAATTCTAGACGAGTATACGGAGCAATAATTCTAGTCTTGATTATAATGTAAAAGCGACCAAATACGATTCTTCAATAGAAGTGCTTTTAAGTGGTCTAACTCAGATCAAACCCATTTTTAACAGTAACTCATATTCAGGAAAAGTTCATCAACATTATCACCATGAACTTAGCCTATCGCAGTCCACTGCTGGATATAGGCCTCTCCCAATTAGCGCCACAACACTCGATTCTCCGCCTTTCGTATCCATTGAACCCCAGCTACCTTCTTCAGGCCGTGTCGGTCCACTCAAAAAAATTAAAGTTACCTACACACGAACCAAATAGGTAAATACAAGGTTATTTTTAATTCATAAGGGATGACGGTACTCGTCAATTTGAACAACTTTAATTATAGAACCAACCCTGAAATCGCGAAAAAAACCTACTGTTCCCTACATTTTATCGAATTATGTGACAACAAACATAGTTTTTTTTTTTTTTTTTTGTGGTTTAGGATGGCTAAACGAGCTAAAAGCCCACCTGATGTTAAGCGGTTACCTTTGCCCATAACAACTTTAATACCACCTAGGCTGTTACCTAAATGGTACCGCAAGTCGGTTCGCCAAACTGAGACATGAAGATGGAAAGTCTCATGTGATTGTAATCTCACCGGCACCCGTACCCTACAGACCGAAACACAGCAATGCAAGCATCACTATTTGGCGGAGAAGTAGATACGGTGGTAGTACTTGCCTGGACGAGCTCATTCACAAAGGAGCTCTACTACTACTAGGTGTACTATAGTATTTCTTTTTCGCGATTTCAGGGTTGGTCCCATAATAAAAGTTTTTCAGATTGATGAGTACAGTAATCCCTTATAGAATAGATAATGAATTAAAAATAACCCTGTATATTGATGCCTATTTGGACAGCGTCAACTCAGCCGGTTTACGGTGGGTCCGCATAAATATTTACGGTTTCGGTTCACTAGCTTAGATGATTGCATTAAATGCGCATACGAAATGCGTCGCATCGTACCGGAACGAGCCGATGCGATGGACGGAATTTCGCTTTCATTTAATAAAGGGCGTTGCTAGTAAAATTTTAGTCTGAGTAAAGCGGTTTAATTTGAATTAACGGTCACCCGCGAAGCGAGCGCGTGCACGTTCTCACGAGATTTTTCGTAAACCTTTTAATGTTAGATTATGGTTTGCATAATTTATGCTAAGCATATAGGTAATTAGAGTACTTAATATTTTTTACAATTATTGAAGTAACATTTCTTTAGGCACGCTTGACTTGGGGAGTAAGCTGGTGAATGCGTTACGAAAAGTGAGGCGAACGGAGGGGGTAGTGCGGGACGCGGGGAATGAGGCGTGCGCGACGGCCGGCGATGACTCAGCGCCAGATGTTCGCGCGCCGCGCCGCCATTCCTTTGTTCTCATTGAAATAGTATTGAGGGAGATTTAATTTAGTGAAGTTTTACTTCAGTCGTGTGGTTTAAAGCACAATCGTCTTTTTTAAGCTTTAAACGCGTATGTACTAGTTACACTGGAATATCACAGAGAATATACATGTCAGATGACACGTAAACTGGGCCACACTGCAAAAATTGAACTTGCGAACTTTAACAATCGCAAACTAGAACTCAAATAAGAAATCACAGCACAGTAACAGTCCATTTCAACATCATCATCATCATCATTTCAGCCGAAAGACGTCCACTTCTGAACATAGGCCAAGCAAGCTGGGGGACCAAGCATCGCCACAACGACCGGTCTTGCGCTTTCCGCATCCAGCGGATAACCGCGACCTTCACCAGGTCGTCGGTCCACCTTGTGGGGGGCCTACCCACGCTGCGCCTTCCAGTACGCGGTCGCAACTCCAGAAATTTACTACCCCATCGGCCATCCATTCTGCGAGCAATGTGCACCGCCCACTGCCACTTAAGTTTGGCAATTCTTCGGGCTATGTCAGTTACTTTCGTTTCCCTGCGAATCTCCTCATTTCTGATTCGATCACGCAGGGACAGTCCGAGCATAGCCCTCTCCATTCATTCATTTCCAAGACGAAAGTCTTTGACCAGTGTGTGTTGCCAGTAATTACTTACGGCACTGAAACGTGGTCGCTCACATGGGCCTGATAACAAGGCTCAAAGTCACTCAAAGGGCAATGAAGACTGTCCATTTATTTGTAACTAATTTCGACATCAATATTTTATTCGGTCGTTAAGCTAGTTTGGTTTCCATAGAACTAGAAGAGCTACACTTTACAAGCAAAAGATTTATAGAATGCAACATTTCTAAATGAGCAAGGAAAGGGTCAGACATCAGGGAATGTTGATTGCGCGTTCATTCGCCATGGTCCATTTGATTTACTGCGCTTTGCTCTAAACACGTGCATATCACGTAACGAACAATATTTTTACAACTTAGACACTCAAAATTCAACCTTATTTCGAGAGTAGTAAGAGTATTTAGGAAAGCAAAAAAACATTCGCTTGTAAACGTTAATTAAGTGATATTTCATTTGGTGACGCTTGGCGCCGTCTGCTAAACGCCTTGACGAAATAATCTCTAGAAAGCTGCGTTTCTTTGAATATTATTTTAGGGCTTCAGATCAAGTGTCTGCACAATAAGATGAGCCTGTGCAAAAGCTATTATAATTGGAACAATATGTCTCATTTAAAGCTGCTGAAAATTAAGTTAAAGCTTGATTATGTCTTCATTGCATGAATTCTGTATGTATTACTACTGCTCGCAACTTCACTCGCACTTTGTTTGTAGCCCTTCAGGCTATAACTGTGCAAAGTGTCACCAAAATCAGTACATTAATATCGTCGTAATTTATGTAGGTATCAAATTGACAGACAAACTCACCATTACAATATTCGTGCGGTTTTGGATTTTTAGTCTGTCATTCTCGATGTGCATATGAATTTTAGTTTACTGTGCTATCAATCAGTTCGGAAGTTCGGTCTAGAACTGCAAACTGTTTTTGTCTCCATAGTTCTTCTATCGCATATTTCTGGATAGTTGTTACAAATAACTCCACTCTTGTACAGCCAATGTCTTGCAATATGCAATATTAATGTACCAAAACTTTAAACGCTCATTAAAACATTTATTCAGGTGCTTCCAAGATCAACCAGATCGTTTAGCGTCATGTTTAATGACCTGGAAATATACTGAGCTCAACACCCATTTGTTACAATTTTGAGACACACATGACGGATGACTTCTATATCTACACTTAAGTCCTATTTCTTGTTAATGCATATCCTTTCTATTTGTATGTGTCTCAGTTGTGTTAAAAAAATGCTTTTTTTATATTTATTTATTAATTTTAATAAAATATCATTATAACTGCAAACTTACACTGCTGAAGGCTATTTAAAACCACTTCAATATTATCTAAACATTTTGCCCATTGTACTTACTTAATCTTTCTGTAAACTATTGTCTTTGTTTTCGTTTGGTGTAGTGTACAATAAAGAATATAATAAATAAATAAGTAAACATTGCGTCAACCAAATGGTTTATATCGACACACAATAATACCTATGCTTTCTGCATTACCATAACCATGGTTCATACTATCAATGCGCCATCAAAAGCTAGTTACAATTATAATTTTCCATTTCAAATGTCAATAATGAAGCTTAGTTGAAAATTCATTGCAAATAACGATACATTTTCGTTAAATTGGATTGTCGAAAATAGCAATGTGTTTATTATTCCATCGACAAGCTGTTATTACTGCTACAGGTACATAGAATATTGTTATCATTAAATTATTAAGTTTTAGGTCATTACACGGATTTGTGTAGTTAATTTCATTAAATTTTGATTAGAATTTATTTGCGAGGGAAATGACTGCATTATAAAATAATTATTACGATCAATGGGAATTGCAGAAAGTATTTAAGTAAAATTTTGGAACAAACCTATCACAAAAAACAAATGTGCCTACCTTATGATGCATCAGATTGCGGAAGAACATTGGAATGAGCATAATTACTATCAAAATTTTATTAACTGTACAGTAAAGTAGACACAGTCCTTTAGTAACAAATTCCTTGAATCTTCGCCATTAATCATCTTTCCATCAAACTTCCAAACAGCAACAGGAAAAATCTTTAACCTCGTCCATTATCAGATCAGCTGGCGACAGTAAACGGCTAAGAACTTCCGAAGTATGTCAGCTGAGTGCGAATAGTCCTCATTTTTCACCTCGTCTCGAAGCAATACGTGTCAAACAATGTGGTAGGACTTTGTAAGACTAGAGAGATATTCTTCGTCATCTGTGTGGGTATGTGGTGGCATTCTCGTTGCTATGGGCGCTGTAAATCTCTGCATTTTTGTTGGAATTTGTATCCTATAATAAGTCCAGTTATGTTCCGTGTGGTGCCAGACGTAAAGAATTGCACCTCCCTATATCTTCTCATGGGTGTCGTAAAAGGCGACTAAGGGACCAGAAGATGGGCTGCAGCGATCTCTGAGTATTTAACCAACCAACTGCGATCGCCAATCCGCCTGCCAAGCGTGGCGATTATGGCATATCCCTCCTTTTTGGGGAGGCCTATGTCCAGCAGCGGACGTCTTTTGGCTGAAATGATGATGATGATTATGATGAATAAGTCGATACTGTTCTGAAAATTCAGTCAGGTACATTTTGTTAAAGTAATTTGAGAAGCTAGTTTGTTCAGGGCCTTAATTCACATAATTTCATGACACGCCGATCAAGACGCAGTGACGCTGCAGTTTTTTTCTGACAGCGATCACCGTAGTTAAGAGAATACGAAAAGCATGGTTTCGATCGAAACTTAACTGCAACTGTGCTGCAACTGCACTTCTTTAGTTACATGAATTGGACTTCTGAATCACTAGGAGAATTGATTGGGATATTTTTTATACCATGTATACATAAACAAAAAAAATTAAACTCAATTTGGTTATTATGGTTAAATATAGTTCATCAGTTGATCGTGAATAGGTCTTCAAAGTCCAAAAAGTTTGGCTCGATTATTTCCGTGAGGTAGTCCCTGTACGATATTATTCACTTTCTCCGCTACCAAATAGGGAAATTACAGTAATTTTGTGATTTTGAAAAAAAACTGTCTCAATCGATTCTCCTCATGACATGAAATTGCGTTAACAAAAAGTAGCGTATCATCATACATTCATGAATAGTGCAATAGTTAACTTTTTACTAAAAGATAGAGGTAGAAAACTGCATTCATTATTTTCTAGTACAACACTTTGCAGCTAAAATTGAACATGATATACCAATGACATCTAATCTAATAGTGAAAAGCTGGTAAATTATTTTTTGCAGCAATTTTGCCGTATTCAGCAGTACTTATTATGCCTAAATATAATTTAATTTATTATGAAATTTAGTTCCTCAACTCAAAGTTTTGCAATACCTTTGCATTTTTTTCCAGTCAATTCCAAAATTTTCAACGCTTTGTTCTTGAAGCATTTACTCTTTTTGCTTGCACAAGCATTGTTTACAATTTGAACAGCCATTGGCGTTGATTGCCAATAACTCGAGCGATGAATATGACCTATATAAAATCCTCAAATATAAATTCGTGGACGTGTTTGGATGTTTATCACTGTTTCATAAATGCATGTGTACCACTTACTTTGCAGGTTTTTAGAGCGTATATTTTTTCTTATGTATTGTATAAATTGGGTAAATCAATAATGGAAATCAAAATATGAATCATCTTTTGACCTTTGTACAACTTTAGGCAAAATGACATCTACATCGGACACATGAGACTTTCCATCTTCATGTCTCAGTTTGGCGAACTGACTTGCGGTACCATTTAGGCACACTAGCCTTTAACAGCCTAGGTGGTGTTGCAGTTGTTATGGGCAAAGGTATTCGCTTAGCATCAGGTGGGCGTTTAGCTCGTTTCGCCATCCTATACTATAAAAATAAACAAGGCTCTAATTCACGTAATTTCATGACACGCCGATCAAGTTGCAGTGACGCCGCAGTTCGCATTGACAGCGACCGCGCCGAAGATAAGAGAATACGAAAAGCGTTGTTTTGATCAAAACTTAACTACAACTGCACTTTTTTAGTTACGTGAATTGACCTACAGTACAATAAATAAAAAATAATGATGAATAGAATTGATATAAACAAGAGAACTGGAATTCATACTGGAAGTAAACACTCATTTATATTTAAAAGTATGGAAAAATATAAATAAAATTTTAAATACCTGCATTCATTTTGCGTTTTCAGCAATATCATCAATATATCCTTATGAGTTATAATATATCAAGTCTGTAATGTCAAGCAAGCATGGTTGTTAGCGATATTCTGTTGCAACCCACTCGCTTTATATTAGTAGTGATCTACTTATCCTTTTCTAATTTTGTTAAAAAGGGACAAATTTAGTATGTAAACAGCAGAATTAGCACCATTAGCTCCTCTTTATGAAAATCGTATTCCGAAACTAAGACAGCATTAGTACAAAAAATTTCACACATTTTCCGAGCTGAATAACTCTCTGACTAGGGTATCAAACCAAGAATTTTCAGCTGAAGTTGCATCACTAGACTAATTTAGTTAGGTACTCGTAAACTTACAAAATTTGTATTGTTATTATCCTCAATAATCTGCCTTTCAAAAGTCAGAACAGTGTTTCAATTTAGACGGAATCGCAGACAAAAAGCAGTTAATAATAAATGATCGGAATGAACGATTGATATCATTCGCCATTCGCGCCAGCCGCGCTGCCGATATATTGCTAAATGTGTCTATCTCATCACTAATAGATCTCATTTGCGCATGACACCTCGACGATTTTGTATATTTCATCCACAGACATATTACTATGTCTGTTATTTCATCTAAGTATAATTAAACTTGGCAATTTGTAGCTATGTACTCATTTAAATAAAGTTGTGATTGATGATAGAGTTTATCTTTACATGTACAAAATATATCCCAATGACATGAATTATGACTTGTCATTCATTTATCTTTTAAGTAACTGTTGAAAAGAACAAATTAGCATCAGCCACAGTGACACTAATGAATTTGTACCTATTGTTAATAGATAAATAACACTTTATCGGGAGAGATGAGCAGATATTTTTTCAAATCCAAATACTCATATTTATTTCAATTACAAGCACTCTTGAAAGCTCAACTCTAGTTACACGATTCCAAATGATGGGTACTATGAAGAAGAACCGGCCAGAAAATCCATGGGTATACTCTTTTTCACAACAGCGACTACATTTCTGACTCATCATCAATCATCAACTCAGCCTATCGCAGTCCACTGCTGGACAGTGGGAGGCCACTGTGGGATAGTGGGATAGGTCCCAAGTTGCGCCACACAATAGGTCTTCTGCCTTCCGCATCCAGTCCCCCGAAGCCAGCTTATTCGGGTCATCAGTCCACCTGGCAGGGGGGCACCCTACGCTGCGTTTGCTGATTCACATTTCTGACCCCGAACGACTACCGTCATAGACTTATTTGTGTAGGTAGTAGGTACGTATATTATTTACTTACCACTCTTGAGCAATCTACTGCCTGGCGTTGGCATTTATGATCATTAATTCCAGTTTGTAGTCTTATCCTCCTTATTACAAAAGCTTAGACCAGATTTAGACCCTTGTTTAAACCGGGTTAAACACAACTCCATACATAAAAAGATGAAAAGTGGTAATGTTTTGCTTAAGCAAAACCTATTATTAAACCCGATTTTGTAATAAGGTGGTATGAGTCTAGGAACAGGAACTTCTACCTAAGTAAGACTAACCTCACCCACACCACAATACATTCAAGTCTTTAGCTTGACTCATAATTTTATTCACCACGGAATGATTGACCGAATCGAGTGCGTCCATTGTCTGCGGGTAGTCGGGGCACCCTGGCCGACCATTTGTCAGCCTACATCGTTTGTCGTACGTCGGGTACATAACTAATTGCTGCTGTAAATCGTCGGCACACGCGACGCCGACGCTTGCTATCGAATGAGTGACGCGGCCGGCGACATTTTTGTTAGGAGTTTTTTTTTTCGTGGGCTGTGAATGTGTTATAATGAGTGGGATTGTAAAATGTTGGGTGGGTTTCGTTGTTTTGGTGTAAAGTTGATGCTACATTAAATAAAGAATAGGTGTGGAGGAAGACAATTTTTGTTTGAGAGTGGAGGTGTCAAGTCTTTGTTTCTGCGTTCTTGTTTTATTGAAAATCATCAGGAGTCTGAGCAGGCTGTGCCAGATGAATAATATCTATGAAATCAAATTGATGATATAGGTACAGTTTATCGACTAACGAATAAGTCTTTTCCACATGAAAAAATATATATATTAATTTATATTAGATTTGTGCCCGGTTAATGGCAATAGGCTCGCCCCCTATTATATGGGACTTATAACATAACTGGCGAAATGTGGGTTAGGCACCTTTGCCTTACAGCCTACCACCTGGCGAAAAATCATCGAGGTGGGCGAGTGGCGATTGACCATCAAAGGGTGCATGCCAAGGAGTACTCACCATTCATACAGTGTATGCAATGTCTGAAATTTGGCCACACCAAGAACAAGTGAACCAAAGAACATCCCTGTGTTCACTGTGCGGCGGAAGGTCACAAGCAGGACAGTTGCCCGATCAAAGAAAAAAACGGCGAGCCCAAGTGTGTCAATTGCGCGGATCATAACAAAAAATTTAAGAGCGAATATGACACCAAACACAAAGCCACATCCGACAAATGCCCGAGAGTAAAGTCCATGCGACTCAAAATAAACAATAGAATCGACTACGGACAACAGTAGCACAACCAAAAACAAGACACAACAGAACATCACCACCAGTAGACCAAAGAGCAACACATCAGGGGCACCGTATCAAATAGCAGTACCCCTTTTATTTTTGTATAAAATCACGATGACTGATATTGAACACCAAATAAAATGATTAAAAAAAACCCTTCGGGGAAATACAGTCATGATGTTAAATATGTTATGTTGTGAAAAAAAATACGATTTCATCTAAACCAGTCCTCAAACTGTGTAATCAGTAATACAAAATCAATTCGACATCGTGTTCGACATCTCAAAAATTGAATTCAGATTTCTGTTCGTGTCCGAAACAAGTCAATTATTTTTCAGTTAGCCACCGACCTACGCTCGACAGACTAACAGACAGACAGATGATCTGACAGCGGAATAGTTCCGCAAAGTTCCATCAAAATCCGAAACAAAAGGTGGAAAAACTTCACACAAATCCGTACTACCTAGAGAGTAATGATTTTTTTAATTTTTGACGTTCTTTTTGAAATTCTTTTTTTATTAACATAAAAAACAAAAACAAGTTAACAAAAAGATCTTATTCGAATGAAAATTGGCATATTACGATCATTGTTAAATAGACTAAAGCATCTCTTTTAACATTTAACATTAATTTAACATTGGTCTTAGAAAGTTATATTCATAATAATACTTAATTTAGGGCTTGCCACAGACCAGTAAGCTTCAAGACTCCGCATAAACAAAGTTTTGTATTCGAACGCAGTCGTAAAACGTTGGTGGGGTCAGGGGGGCGGACGGCGCGTTATGATTGGCCGGCTCAAACGTTCGGTGGTATGATTCCTTATGATTGGTGCCGCTCGCTGACTGAGTGACGTTCCGATTGGCGGAGGGACGTATGATATGCAGTGGTAGATCATATGCGTTGTGACCGGGGGTGTCCAGCTAACCGGCGTCTAGAGGCTTACTGGTCTATGGGGCTTGCATACCCACATTTTTTAATTATCACACATTTCTTAATCTCTCTAAGCAGTGATAGCCATGTGGTTGAACGCTTGCCTTCCATGTAGGAGGGTGTGAGTTCGATCCCGGCCCGCACCTCTGACTTTTCTAATTCATGTTCGGATTCATATTCGATTATTACGAGGAAACCTGCTCACCTGAGAGTGCTCCATACAGTTCTCGATGGTGTGCGTAGTCCGCCAACCGCATTAGGCCAGCGTGGTGGACTAAGGCCTTAGCTTTCTCGTACTGAGAAGAGGCCCGTGCCCAGCAGTGGGACAGTAATGGGCTGGGTATGTTATGTAACATCTCTCCCCCCCCTTCTTTGATAAAATTATTAATGCAGTAAGTTTTTTCATTTTATTTTTTATTGAATAAGTTACTAGGTTTAAGTAGGAAATCTACATACATAAAACTATAGTAAAAAGTTAATTAACAAAACCAAAAAACCCGACTGCTTTTAAATATACCTAACTGAAAAGATGTTAACAAGACTTATGTAGGTATATGTGAAAGTATCAAATCAACACGCAGTCGGAGGCTACGTATGTTTTTGGTCATGAATTACAAAAGTAGTTCATAGGTAGCCTCCGCCTGCGTGTACTGCGTGTGTACATAAGTCTTGTTTACATCTTTTCAGTTAGGTATGTTTAAAAGAAGTTGGGTTTTTTGGTTTTGTTAATTAACTTTTTATTTTAAAATTTTTAGTTCTGTCATGTTTTATTGCGCTATTAATGTTATTTCTTAAAGTCACACATAAATATATAATTCATTTTTAACGTTGAATATTTTATTGTTTTTTAGCATTTTTCATTTCAAATTACATTTAAAAATATAAGTTGTATATGTTTTGTAAAGCATTTATAAAACCCTTTATTTTTATACCCCACTCGATAGGTTTTGATGGAAAAAAAAATAGAATTTTGATATATCCAGTGTCACTCTCACAATTAAGACGAATCTTATGACACCTCTCAAGCTAAAATCCATCAAGCCGTTTAGGCTACAGAGCGTGCCAAAGAAATATACATACATACATACATACACTCGAAAAACATAACCCTCCTTCTGGCGCAGTCGGGTAAAAAGCTCATTACATACATTAAATCATTACGTATAATAATATGTTTGTAGTCTTTACAGCTACCTAGACAGTGAGCAGCTCTATGTAGATACACAGGAGTACAGTCCACTTGTACAATCTGTACCTACATTAGTCGAACCACTCCAATTAGTTACTAACGTCTAGTGGCTACATGACACGTCGGGTTAATCCCGGCTTACAAGCGCAACTGTACTAAACAGTTGAAATCCTCTACAATGCAGTGCATTCGTGTCTTTGAAGCCTATGACAGGATCAAAGGTCTCGCTGCCAACGGATTATATTGTGAACCTATATTGAGTGAAGTGTGTGCGGAAAATGGCCGGCCGTAGTTTAAAGGGCATTTTAGATTGGCGTCAAGTGGGCTCGATTTCAACAATGTTGACGCGGTAGCTTGAGTTCGGATTTATCGCGTGAGTTGTTAGGTACTGATAACTTCTATTGGATAACAACTTCTAGTGCTGATTCTGTTTTTTACAAACTAAATCAATTTAGTCTTTTTATGTCTCTTTCTAACATAAACATTAGAAAAGGATCTGAGATTTTAGTTGCCTTTAGTCCACTTATTTGTTTTCTAAATGAATGTAATCAATATTTTTTATACCTACCTAATGGGGTTGCGCTTGACATCCACCTCGCCACCTTTATAGGACGGGAGCACTACGTTTCACCGAAATAGGATCCACCGAAACACGTTTTACCGACAACACGACCATTTTCCGTAAATTACAATGGCATAGACCCATTCGACATTTCTTAACATTTTCTTTTCTTTTTAAATTTTATTATGTTTTTAAGAAAGAGATATAATAAAATAAAATAAATAAATAAATATTTTTGGGACATTTTGACACAGCATCATCTAGTCCCAAACTAAGCAGAGCTTGTACTATGGGCACTAGACAATTGATATAATACTTATATACTTTTTTTTTTGTAAATACATACTTATAATACATAAGAAACACCACAAACACTTATGTTCATTACACAAATATTTGTGTCCTGTGGGAATCAAACCCACGACCTCGTGATCAGCAGTCCAACACTCGAACCACTAGACTACAGACATTGTCAAAATGTGAATAAAATCAGTTTAGTGCGGCTAGCAAGAGAATCATCAGCATTACAATTATTATTATGTGCCTGTGTTGTCCCACTCCTGGGCAAAGGCCTCCCTCCTATTCTTCCACTTTTCCCGATCCTGTGCCTCAAATTAATTAAAATGTTAAGAACATTTTTTATAATTTTCGGAAAAAAATAGTACCTACGATAATTTTATAAACTCAAACACAAAGTTTACAGTGACCAACGTCGTTTAAGCTTTGAAATGTTTTTCCTTTTAAACCGACTTCAAAAAAAGGAGGAGGTTATGTATTCGCGTATGCGTTTTTTTTTTGTTCAAAATAAAATACGAAAGATTTAAAAATCTCTAAAGTAAAAGTATAGTGACACAATTTTTCAGTATTGTAAGTTCCGTGTTCAACAACATAAGTCTCTGGTTAAACAAACGTTTACCTAGACTCTTATATTTTTTTTCAAATAAACAGTTCTTTAACCAAAATAAAACGAGAAAAACTTGGTAAACCCCAGCCTAAAACTGCAATAGATTGTATCGTACTACGAAACAGTCTGAATTCTTAGTACCATTTACTGCAAGAGAATGCAGAATACCAAAATAGACGAGCGCCGTACTACGTTTTGCTTTACATCGGAACAGAAAGGAAATGAGTTGTGTACTTACGGTATTAACAGCATGCATATGTTAACAAGTTGCTGCTGCTTTTTTGTTTAACAAATTGCAAATATTTGGGGTATGTTTGGCGGTGTAGTATAAAACTTCTAGATTTGGTTGATTTTTTTTTGTAGGCTGAAGTTATTTTGAATCTTATTCTATTAATGTTAGCGCTCACATTTCGTCAGACTTGATCATACGGCTGCTAGTCCATAGTGGTAGACCATTATATAAGAATATCATATCATAACAAAACAACTTACATAAGCATACATAAGCAGCCCATTATTGTCCCACTGCTGGGCCACGGGCCTCTTGTCCTAATGAGAAGATTAAGGTCTTAGAACACCACGCTGGCCTAGTGCTGGTTGGCAAACAATACACGTTGTTGAAAACTGTATGGAGCACTCCCAGATGTGCAGGTTTCCGTACAATGTTTTTTCTTTACCGTTAAAACAAGCGATAAAAGATCCGAACACTAATTCGAAAGACAGAGGTGCTGGCCGGGTTCGAACTCAGACCCTCTTGCATGGAAGGCAAGCGTCAACCACTAGGCTATCACTGACTGTATAATAACTTAATAATTAATAACTGAACAATAATGGACTGGGGGGGACTGGATGCGGAAGGCAGAGGACCTAGTGTTGTGGCGCAATTTGGGAGAGGCCTATATCCAGCAGTGGACTGCGATAGGCTGAGTTGAGAGAGAGAGAGAGAACAATAATAAATCACACAGCCATGATACAATTTTTGAAACTGAATCTTATACTAACAGAACAACAGTTATTGAACAAATACAGGAAGAGGCACTATAGGGCCTGATCTGGTTAGGGTTAGGTAGGTCTTAGCCTCGCCGGCGAGGCTTGCCGATTAACGGCGATCCGCGAAACGCGTCACACACACACCCGATA
Source organism: Asteroscopus sphinx (assembly GCA_949699075.1). Taxonomy (NCBI): domain Eukaryota; kingdom Metazoa; phylum Arthropoda; class Insecta; order Lepidoptera; family Noctuidae; genus Asteroscopus; species Asteroscopus sphinx. The sequence continues at coordinate 18,844,085 of OX453012.1, forward strand.
TACCGAAAGTCCGCCACTTTCGAGAAATTAATTCCTGATGCAGCAACGGCTGCTTGGGGGACATAGGAACGGCGGGGTCCCCCTGGAATGCCCCAGTAAGCCGAGGTCCGAGCCCCCCCTTGGGGGACGCCCTTATGCGGTATTAAAACCGCGATTTTAGTTTTTAAGCTTAGGATTAGGGAAAACTTTCGGCGAATGGAGTCCCACATGGGACTCTCCGCCACCAGTGCGGTTAATCAGAAATGACACTTCGGTGCCTCCTGCGAGAGTCAATTCCAAAAAAAAAAAGCTTAAATTTTTATGCGAAACTTTTAACTTCTTCTTAGCGTCTTTACGCACTCGGACACCAGGGATTAAACCATAGAGTTACGTCAGTATATAAAAAGTCTTTGGATTAAACCAAGAAAAAACGTGACGTTACAGCTAACTTCCCCCTCTATTAACGTGCGGCTAGACTACTGTCTCAAACACACACACACAATAGGCACTGTGTGCTCGGATATATACAAGCTCCGCTTCTGTCCGGTATCCCCAGAAGCCATCCGATTTTTAGGGTTCCATTCCCAAAGGTTGCCACACGGGACCCTGTTACTCTAGCTACGCTTACGTCCGTCCGTCCGTTCGACCGTCCGTCTGTCTGTCACAGGGCTGTCTTTTGAACGGTAATAGATAGCTGGTTGAAATTTTCTCAAAATATGTGTTGCTATATATATCAAGACAAATACCAAAAACTAAAAAAGGCTAAAACGAAATGGGGTTCCAACACAAGAAACCTCGAAAAAAACGTATTTTTTAAAGTATTTTTTGTTCCTGCTCTGTCTTCAAACCGGTAATACATACCAGCGTCGAGCTTTGCCTGATTATAGTGCATACTATCTTGTTTAGCAACAATTACTAAAAATAGGGCAAACATAGACATATGTGGTGGTACCTACGGAAGAAAAAGATGCAAAAATTCATATTTCGCGCACGGTGCGTTGATGTCTTATGATGAACTCTCGTAAATTTAATCAGTTTCTATGGGGTATCAGGTCGATGGGTGGTACGGAACCCTTACTGCGTGAGTGCGATTCGCACTTGGCTAGTTTTTTAATAAAATCAGACATCCCGATAGCAGCTTCTTTAGCCGTCTCATCTCTATTCTCTGAAAAACATTTAGTCCTTAAACGACTGCAATTATTCCCATATTAAAGTCCACCTACACGTCAAGGAATCCGATTGAGAATTATTCATGAACTTTATAATTCTCGCCGCATCCTTCGGCAATAAAGTAATCAAAGATTGAGCGTTGACAACTTGCATGATACACATTCAGGTAACAGCTATACAATTCATGTTAGTTGCTTTTTAAGTAGTCATTATATGCAAATTACTGAATCGTGATGATGTCTGTCTTGATAGACTGAACGTGTTTCACTGCTTAAGTGATACACGGTTTAAGTATTCAGTGAACATGTTGTGATAAATCTAGGAAGATTGTAGGAATATATTATTATGTTAATTATTCTTAAGATTTAAATTGTTGAAAGAATGAATCGCTCACGAGCAGGATTCGAACCTACGACTCCTGGCTCAGTACGCCTGTGCTTTAGTGATAATGTGATATGGGTGTGTGTGTGTGGGACTGAATTACCGGAAAAATTGGATAGGTACCTCTATTTAATTATATGACATCATATCGATATATTTCTATATCAAAATCATTTCGGTATACTGCATTTTCGGTAACAATGGTTATTTATGGCTATCAATAATTTATTTCGGTTAAATATCGGTACCGTTAGGTTAGTGGTAGATAATACCGCGATGTGATGGCGGCAAAATGAAGCTACCAATCGATTCCTTGCTTTTCGGTACCGAAATAAGGTTTAAGTTAAATAACGGTATGACTGGAAAAGGTTGTGATTACGGTATCGTTTATTTTCACCGGTAAATACGCTTATTTCTCTACCGTTTTCAGTCCCTGGTATGACGTCAAACATATGCCTTGCCCAAAATAAATAATTTTAATTTTATTTTTTTTATTTAGTCACTAAGCTATCGTGAACACTGCTCGTGGTATCGAATATAACTACTACTTGGTACGTCTTTGGGTGACGTCAGCAACATCTTATTAAGAAACAGTGTTCCTTAACCGACTCGACTTACTTTGCAGTTAATTCAAAGTTATTGAGATATGCTACCCTTAACCCTTACCAATTATTTATTATTTTTAACTTAAAGATTAGATAGATTTCGCTTCGCATGCGTTCATCTTCATCATTTCAGCCTAAAGACGTCCACTGCTGGACAAAGGCCTCCCCCAAAAAGGGGGGATATGCTATAATCGCCGCGCTTGGCAGGCGGGTTGGCGATCGCAGTTGGTTGGTTAAATACTCAGAGAACGCTGCTGCCCATCCTCTGGTGAATCCCTTAGTCGCCTTTTACGACACCCATGAGAAGATATAGGGAGGTCCAATTCTTTACGTCCGGCACCACACGGAACCATGCATGCGTTAATGCGTTAAAAATAATAAATTAGTAAATAAAATAATTAGTTTGAGACGAGAAATATGTTCAAGAGTTGTTAGAATAATCTGTAAATAATAGAGTGAAAGATGACCAATGTTTAAATTAATCTAGCCCATCTATAACAATATTATTAGTATACACAGCCATAGTAAAATATTAGACTAAGCGCTGCGAACAATCATTCAACAATACTGTGCTCCTCCGTGTACAAAGGTACAAACCAGCGCTCACGCACACACATGCACCGAATGATATTTTTTTTTTGGCGATGCTTACTAGGGGCGCCCTACGCTGCGTTTGCCGATTCGCGGTCTTCACTCAAGGACTCCCCCTGCCAGGTGTACCGATGGCCTGAAGAACGTGGCTGGGGCAGACTGGATGCGAAAGGCAGAGGACCGAGTGTTGTGGCGCAACTTGCGAGAAGCTTTATGTCCAGCAGTGGACTGCGATAGGCTGAGTTCATGATGCTTACTGGACGACGCTGGTCGGACGACACGGTTTATTTGTTTATTTGTACACTAAGGAGCATGATTTTGTTGGCTTAGCTATTATTGTTCGCAGCACTATGTCTATATTTTTACTGTCTGTGTTGGTATATTACAACGACATACATTCGTAAGTTTTTGAAATGACGACACTGAAAGAGATTTCGTAGTGTTTATTTACTTTATTGACTTACTTATATTATGTAACCATCCCCGGGAATCAGTCTATTCATCGGTGAAAACTGGACTCAAATCCATTCAGTGCTTTCAGATATAAGTGCATAACTACAGACAGACAGACAGACAGGCCGATAGACAGACGCGCCAAAAGTGTTTGTTTTGTACTAGGTATGTTGTGATAACCATGTTGGAGGAATAATTATGTAAGTAAATATAAATTTCAATGGAGTAAAATATTTTAAGGTAAATTTCTATACGCTGTCTTTACCTATGGAATACTGTCTTCAAAATATTCGTCAAACTTCTCATCAATGTGTCACATTCCAAGAAGTGGAAGCGTAATTGTTTTGAAACTAACTGTCAGTTAAGAGCTGCGTGGGCGTTTGTATGGCCAATCCAACTTGCACAGTTCACGAAATGTTTGTACGAAATAGCACCTCATAATTCTACATGTAATATATTCGTAGCTTGTCGCATAGTATAGTAAGACTCAAGATGCGATGTTTTTTCTGTGTATTCTCTAAACTAAAATCCTTAATCTAATTTTTGTGTTCCAATACTTGTCTTTCTGCAAATATTTGAGGTTTTAATAATAAGGAACATTAATTTTTGAATATCATTACGATTGCCTAAGTGCCTAACACATCTAGTTCATACCACAGAAATGTACTTTACAGCTTTACCATAGAAGTAGATGGATAGAATGGTTGTAATCACAATTTTACTTGCGATTCATGCGTGGCAACTTTCGAACAAACTACGCCTCCCATGGTGACTTCATTATAAAAAAAAAAAAACTTTAATCAAATGTACTTTACAGCTTTTGTTTTTGCAGTTAAAAACAGCGCAATAAGGCACTTTTGCGTGTTTTTGTTACAGTATTTACAGAAACAAGTCATAAGGCGTACTGAGAAAGGTTTTGAAATGCCCTGCACTCTGGTGCAGTGTTGGCACGCGCGCCCCGCCCACTTTTCCATTCTATCTATCTATATCTGTGGTTCATACGCATCGTGTACTTTATTCTAGCCTGAAATATATTTAATGCATATAAATGTTAACTATTCAATGTTTAAGAAAATCTAAATTTAAATTATTCAACTCAGTAGTAAATCTTTGTGTCCCTTGTATGATAATCTGAAGAAACTGTTTCTGGATATTCTTTTACCTATTTGTGTACTTATGTCTGTTACTATCTATTTGTTACCCAAATAAAGTAAAATTAAATAAGTTCTTTTAGTAGTAGTAGAGTAGAGAAGTAGTAGAGCTCCTTTGTGAAAGAGCTCGTCCGGGGAAGTACTACCACCGTATCTACTTCTCCGCCAAATAGTGATGCTTGCATTGCTGTGTTTCGGTCTGAAGGGTACGGGTGCCGGTGAAATTACAATCACATGAAACTTTCCATCTTCATGTCTCAGTTTGGCGAACCGACTTGCGGTACCATTTAGGTAACAGCCTAGGTAGTATTAAAGTTGTTATGAGCAAAGGTAACCGCTTAACATCAGGTGGGCCTTTAGCTCGTTTCGCCATCCTATACCATAAAAAAAAGTAAATAATGTTCGTACTATTGTCACTCAAGATTGTGTTACACAAAGTCAGGTAGTACTATGCTGGACTGTTAAATACGAGTGGTATGCTAAGCAGGCCGGCCGAAACAATGGTGATATCAGATCGCTTATAGGAAAGGTTTTTGTGTTAATTTATGTTAGTACCACTTGAAATTGTTAAGGAAATCTAGGTGTTTGTGTAACTGAGTATGTTGAATAGAGTGATTTACCGGTTGGTAGTATGCAGTAACTGTGCGACAATTTAACACGTACTAGAAGGGTTGTGTTTGTTTTGTACGAGTACCTAAATAGATTAGTACGCAAGTTTTACTCCTGGTTCTGGCGTTTTGTTGAAAGTGTTAGCAATAATGACATACTTATTATCTCGGACGAATAAAAAAGGCGGACGGAATCTCGATAAACATTAAGTGAAGCATCCATAGTAGGCCGGCTTGCTTAAAAGTACGGGTACACATTCACATCCATAGTATGCCAAAAAGCCGCGATTACGCAAAAAATCTAGTGTGACGGTAGTCATTTTTAGTGTCACAAATAAAATTACAGTATGAGTCTGGTGTTAAAATGCTTTCGAAATTATAGTGGGCTTAGAATAAAAAGAAAGTGCTTCGGTCTTTGTTTTGTTGTTTCTATACTCAACTCGTTCTTTTAAATTATATAAAATTAATAAGGATCTTTTTAACCGACTTCAAAAAAAGGAGGAGGTTATGTATTCCGCGGGTTTTTTTTTTTTTTTTTTTTTTTTTATTTTTTTTTTTTTTTTTTCATGTATGTACACCGATTACTCCGAGATTTGTGGGCCGATTTACGTGGTTGTTTTTTTATTTGGTAGAGAAAGTCCGCGCGGTGGTCCCATATAAATTTTATTGACTTAGGTTAAGTAGTTTTTTAACCAGCTTCAATAAATCCGTTTATTTTAGCTTTGCGTATCTAGATGATCTGCTCATTGGTTCCTCATTCTGAGAATTCTTGGCCGATATGCGTGTGTTTTTTTCACGATAGTGATTGGACGTTTGGAAGAACATGAGCGAGACCTTTGCCCAGCAGTGGGATAGCAAAGGTTAATAAAAATATTTTCTCAAAGTGGTTATATAAACATTTATGAATCAACCCTCAACTAAAAAGTATGAAATAAAAACTTTTTAACAAAAAATAAAACCGACTTCAAAAACCTTAACTAAAAAGTAAAAAATAATCATTGTATGTATTTTAAAATCTTAACTCAAACAACATTTTGAAGGCGGCGCGTGATTTTCATGTACGTTCACATAAACTGTTTTTACTATAGATATTGCGCTCTACTGTACATTACATGACGCAAAGGGTCAACCACGCGCCGCCTTAAAAATGTTGTTTAAGTTAAGATTTTAAAATACATACAATGATTATTTTTTACTTTTTAGTTAAGGTTTTTGAAGTCGGTTTTATTTTTTGTTAAAAAGTTTTTATTGTACTTAATGATGAGGTTTCTACTGAATTGTAATTTTGTTTACCTTTACACTTTGCAAAAACCTTTAGATACCTGGTGAGGAATAAAGATTTCCCACACAAATAACCCAAATTCAGAGCTCGTGAAACCCCTTCTATCGTAAATAACTATTTGATCAGTTCCCATAACATGCCAATTATTTATTTGTTTTGATAGATTTTTATCGCTTCCCTCAATAAAATCTGCGGGCGGGCTTGCTTGATTCTGATCAGGATATTTGAAATTAAATACTCTTTTGGGGTGATTTTGATTTAAAACAGAAGTGGGTTTAAATAGAGGGTAGTCGGAAAGCATAAATTGAATTCTTATCTTCAATCTGTCCGAGCAGGATTTCGTCTCCACTCAATTATTCTATTATTAACTTTGGAGTAATATTTCGATTTTCTGCTCAATTGTTTCGCTTATCTGATCATTTTTTAATGCTTTCCTGATTATTTTAAAATCTTTGTTGGATATTTCAGTCGTTAACTTTAAATTAGATTATGATTTAATCTTTTATCATTCCTTCTCAAACAATAAGTCCGTAATTGAAAATTATGTTGGGTTCTAGATTCGACCGATTAGATGTTAACATTAGATTACCAAAATACAAAATAAAATTTAAAAACTCTTTCAAACTAAGTTCTTTCTCTATCTATTGTACGCCAACCAGTCTGGAACACCCATTGAACATTGCCAAGCATTGGTGATCGCGATCGGGATCATGAATCGCCAGTTGAATGACGCGTTAAATTGCAGCAGTGGCGCCACTAGATGACGTAATAAACTTGAAAAATAACGCCCTAAATATTATTCGGCGTTTGATTATTTGGTTCCGGGGGGTAAATTTTACTGTTTTCTCCATAAAATAAATATAACTGACGTTGAAAGAAATGATCGACGCTTGTAGAATATGAATAGCCTCATTGAAGTGCATAAATTTACATTGAGGAATATTACTTTTCCAAGCTAAAGTACAAACTACTTAGGTATTTAATTACGCAAACTATCTTTTATGTAGATGAATATTAAGAAAAAATGCAATCAACATTTATGAACCCACATTCATTTATCAAAAGTACCTATGGGTAGGTACTTTTTATAAATTAACGGGCCATGTAAGAAAACTCTCCTTTAGTTATTTTAGGGTGTGTAAATTATTTGTTTCTTTGAATTATAATATAATCAGAATATACGCTAAATAATGGTACATAATATAATTACAAATGATAAATAATTCTATAAAACACTTTATTTACGAGCAAGCCTTCATTTACTTAGTATCCTGAAATAAAACCTTTAATAATAATAATTAAAAATTACAAATAATTTATTTGAATCTCAATACTTAATAAAGAATAGGAGCACTAACGTCAGAGGTCTTCATATAAGCAGCGGTAGCCGTAAGTAAGAGAGTCAATATTAGCGTATATAAAAAAGCAATTCACATGCCAGACGCGACTGGAGGCTTTCAGCCCAGCCCATTCAAACTTCTTATGCAAATTATATAATGTTCTTTACGACATGAGATGGCAAACTTTACTTAAGGAGTAAATATTTATGTAGTTACATATATTAAGGTGATTTTTCTGGTTAAAAATAAAAGGAGAAAATTTATTAGGTGGCTACGTAGATAGATACTGCTATTAGAAATTTTGTGAGAAATTAAGGTTCTTGTGATTTGGTCGACATTTAGTTTATTTGTTTAGGAAAAATAAAATACCATCTTAAATAAGTTGGTACCGTCACAGAAAATTCTAAAACGGTGTCCGGAAGACAAGCCTTAGCAGGTATTATAGGCGCAGAATTGGTTTTGTAAACCAATTAATTGCAGCTGACAATAGTCCAGAAAAACCGAAGAATGGTGAAGTACTAGCATTGTTTAAATACTGCACTGAAGTAAATATTAAAGCTGTGATAGCCTAGCGATTTAACGCTTGTCTTCCATGCAGAAGGGTCTGAGTTCGAACCCAGCCCGCACCACTGACTTTTAGAATTCATGGGTGGATCAAAATTTGATTATCACTTGCTTTAACAGTGAAGGAAAACATTGCGAGAAAACCTGCACACCTGAAAGTACTCCATATAGTTCTTGATAGTGTGTGTAATGCGCCAACCCGCACTAGGCCCGCGTAGTGGACTAAGGCCTTAACCTTAAGAAGAGGCTCGTGCCCAGCAGTGGGACAGTAATGCGCTGATGATGATAATGGATATTAAAGAAAAAATGATAAAATAAAAATAAAAAGCAACATCAGACTAAGTTAAGACTTCAAACCATCTATTAAATCTAAAACAAACTAAAAGCCTTCAAAACTAACATTTGGGGAATGGCTAAAAACTTTTGCAGGTGTATGTGTGTGACATCTGGTACAATCAGAGATCTTGCCAAATTCGATGGCGAGCCCACTTGGAGACATTCCAACTTGGCACTTGACGCCACATGACCCGTATTTATAAGCGACTTTAGCTTCTATGTCTCGTTATGGGGTAAACTATGCTATAGAGAAGTCTGGTTCATGGTTAAAAGAAGTTAATATGACTGGAGCTACTTAGTTTGATAGCTGGAATGCATCAGATTATTTTGCATCGATATAAACGGCAGTAATTTATCGTCCCTTAATGGAACCAACTCAAATCTGCGTATCATTCTCCTGCTCTTATCGCAATTAAGTTGAGCACAGCATGTTTTTTTCTTTTATACATCTCTATCAACCGTCCTTTCATAAACACAAATCCGTTATCAAGATTTTTTTTTATCCATATAAGCATTTATTTGACCATTCTATCCGAAAACCTTTATTTCTAGTCCAAATGAATCATTTCAGATCCGTAACACCACCTGGAAAACGAGAAAAGGCATCAGAATCAGTTCCAGATATCTTCCTCTCAATACTGGTGTCTGTGGCTTGCTAAAGATAAAATATCCGGTCTTATGTGAGTCACGTCTGTCTTCAGTGACATGAAGAGCATCGTGTAGTAAAAATATGAATATCATAAGCAGTATTAGGCACTAACATTCTTGTTGCAAACAAAGTAATAAAAACAATAAAGGACTTTATGGTTTTGTCAACTTTTATAACAATGTCTAAATTATCTTACACAGGCGGTAGTATTCAGAACCATGTTCAGCATTCATTTATGTTTTAAGGATCATACTCATGCATAGATAACTATTAATCAATGCGTATATACAAGCTAAATTGCCTTTTAGCACCTCAACAACTTGTTTCCTTCAATTTATTATCTTAAATTGCACTAAACCTTAAACAGCCTAAAATTATGTTAATTTTAGGTATGAACATTTTATATTGGTCAGAATCAGAAATAAAAAAAATCACGACTCGGTTCCACATTATAGCCATTGCAGGTTGTATATTTAAATGAAAAGGACACAAGTCAGAAAAAGGCAACGAAATACGTGCATAAGAAACAAAAGCCAAGTTTTAAACAAAAAAAAAAAAACAAAGGATAAAATCCCTAAAGAACGAGCAAATTCCTTATTATATAAATATAAAAAGGAATTAAATTGAACACGGCCAGTGGCCACCCTCTTCCATAACACAATCATGGGACCAAATCAAATATCAATTGGAAATAGATTTGGCCAAAAATCTGTGCGAAGTTAGGGGAAGGTACGTAAATCTCCATCTTTAGTCCCCTGACACTTATTTGGAATAATCGATGAGGCTTACTCTATTATCTTATTACCGGTAAATAACTCAATAAAACTTTATTATTGTTCAGACTTTGAGGACCAGTAATACTGTTTATGTATGTTTTTGTATTAAGGGGAAATATTAAGAACAACGAATAGAGGATGAAGAAAGCGCAGGACCGGTCTTGTGGCGATGCTTGGGGGAGGCCTATGTCCAGCAGTGGACGTCTTTCGGCTGAAATGATAATGATGATTATGAACTAATACAGGAATATGATAATTTTCTATTTGTGACTAACTCGCGCAAAAAGTGTGATCCTAATGTCGATTGTCAGACACAGTAATGTTGTGTTTTGGAATAGTTCAAGATAAAATTTAAAAAATATTTGCTTATCCAAGTTTGCAGACTCTCACTTGGCAATTGCGTGTGCTATTACTAGAACACAATGCAGTGACTTCAGTGCATGATACAATACATCTTCAACCATTATAGCACGACTAATTTCATAGTATCCTTTTTGATTGATGGCTGGCAATGTAGCGATAGCAGGAATTTTTTTAAATTGCATATTAAAACTGGATGCGGAAAGCGCAGGATCGGTCGTTGTGGCGATGCTTGGGGAAGGCCTATGTCCAGCAGTGGACATCTATTGGCTCGAATGATGATGATGATAGCAATAGTAGAAGATTTCAAAATTATCACGATTTCGTGGAGCCAGATTATTTGAAATCGGTGCATGACAGGCTTTGAAACAACGATACGAAAGATCAAACACGGAAAGAATACCTACTTCTAGTAATTTATAAGCCAAACAAGGAAAAATGGCAAAAGGCAGCCAAGTATAATAAGTGTCTGTGGATGCATCAGTGTAGTTATTATACCTACTAATAAAACATAATAAATATAAATAGCTAATGAATAATAATACTAGAAGATAATAACTACACTCAAACAAACCACTTTACCACCAATAATCCATGAAGCGTTCAGATACGTTCAAAATTTCACACCATTTCACAGTTGAAGTGGCGATTAGTAGTTGGTGGCGGGATGTGTCGAACCTCTCTATTAATTTGTCAGTTCCAATTGTCGTCTCCCGATAATTGCTGAATTGTTGCGGTTAAATATGGCTACCGGGCTGTAGTTCCTGTATTTTTAGTATACATACATTGGTAATTTTTAATGCAACTGCTGTAGTTCTTTGTTGTATTGATTTTAAGCAAGCTAGTGGAAATGTAAATTAAAAAGGAATAAACATGCCTAGAGTCTAGTGAAATTAAACATGAAGCAATTATTTTAGTTATTCTAACACGATAAGATTTGCTGCTCTAATTGATGAAATCATGTACACGATCAGTTACTCGATTCATGCTATGGGTGCTATAAAGGTGGGTGCTACTAACCCAACATTTAATATAAAGTCCAAGTCAAATGTAAACGATAAAATCAACCTTAAATTCGGGAACTTTGACTGACATCCGATCTCGAAAATTATAGATCAAAACCTTTAAGGATTAACTAGATTGAAACTAGGTAATCCTATCTGCACGAAGCTCGTTATTCAAGATCCCGTATGAGTAAGGATTTTAAATAATTAAAGGTTGGAGGTAACTTTGCGTAGAAGCTCCGGTATTGTCAGTTGATTAAAATAGATTCTGTACCAACATTATCGAATGAAATAATTGCTGCGATATATTTTTGATCAATTTAAGTTAATTTAATGCGAGTACTTAATACAATAATATAATTCTTTGGAATGTTTAAATGTGATTTAAGTTGTTGTTTGTTTATGGTATGTTACTAAAATGGTAACACAATAAAATTTAACATACAATGCCTATCAATTTTAGAAACGATTGTACTTACCTTTTGTTTGCTTGTTTTTATTTTTCTTTTTATTATTATTTATAAACTCGGAATGTATAACATGTGCTATAAGCCTTCCATATCGATAGGGGATCGGAACTGTCTCTCCTAAACACAGGTTACTTTGTTGCCTATCTAGGAGAACAGTACTCTACCCTTTAACTAGATTAAATAAGTACTTAAATTGTAAGCCTGTGCTAAAATCCTTCCATGTAATCTAGTCCAAGTTTAACAAATAAAAATATTTGTATTTGTATTTTGTATTTTAATTTACGAGTATATGTACCTTTCAGCGTTTACATCGGTTATTACAAAACCAAACAATAGAAATGATTCACTACACATTTCCACAAGTTACAGCAGAACAATAATATTTTTACGGTCCATAATATATAAAATATTTTCATCGCTCTAACATGAAAAGTTACCTAACTTTTTGTAACGCCTTTATTTTGGAAGACAATGGTTATATTTGAGTGACGAGGTGACGACAATAGACAGAGATAAACATATATAATTTGAACATTCTTCTTTATCTCATCTTTCTTTGAACAAAATGGGCTAGTTTGCATGGTTCAACTTGCTTAAAAAATTCGGACCAGCGCGCTCTATCTGCCTATTACACCGTTCCATACCATGATCAATGATCATGCTATGAACGTCAGACAGAGAAGGGCAGAAGCCTTTATACCAAAAGTTTAAGTGGATTTTTGTCAGAATTTATTTCAAGCAGTGTGATACTAAGTGCCTCATATTCCAGATATAGCTATGTCTAAATCGCTCTTGAAATTTTCTGAAGACGAAAAACAGAAATATGTTCCCAGCCTGGAAACTGAATATGGATTTATGAATGTAAAGCTTTAAAGATAACCTTCAGGAAAACCAAACTTTATCATTTTAGCCTTCCTTGAAACAAAAACACTAAACCACTAAAGTCACCACATCACCAGCCAACATCAACCCATGGAGACATTGATCTTTACAAGCGTGAACCCACATAAATCCAAGTAAGTAAAACAAATAAAACCCTAGGAACTGATACAATTTTACTGTATCAAATTTTATTACTGATGATATCTCTTGACTTATTACGTGTTCCGCCCTTGCTTTATATTTTACGAGTTTCACACAATTTTGAGAAGGTTATGTCATCATCGGTACTAAGATATTAAAATGAGCTGATATCTTATTAGAAGATATGGGATCAGATGTAGAGATTACAGTTTTGGAAGATGATGAAAGATGTACTCATTTAAAGTTCTTGCTATTTGAGAAAGCAGTAAGGGGTTGCCTTCAATCCCTAACTGCTTTTCGAATAAAGTCCGGGAAAGTACTACCACCGTACCTACTTCTCCGCCAAATAGTGATGCTTGCATTGCTGTGTTTCCATCTGAAAGGTACGGGTGCCGGTGAAATTACAATCACATGAGACTTTCCACATTCATGTCTGTTTTGCGAACCGACTTGCGGTACCATCTAGGCAACAGGCTAGGTGTTATTGAAGTTGTTATGGGCAAAGGTAACCGCTTAACATCAAGTGGACCTTTAGCTCGTTTCGCCATCATATACTATAAAAAAGTTGGATAATCCAAATCGCTTGAGCTCAGGCATGATGAGATAGGTACACACCTACCTATGATGTGCAATTTTACAGAAAAATCTTTGACTAACTCTTAAGAGTTTTTAAAGAGTATATTAAAAAACTTGCCTTTTATTTACACAAACTTAAACTGCGAAATCTTGAAACGTGTTACTAAACTTGCATATAAGTTAATAAATAAATTACTTTGAAGTATGTAATAATGTAATGTAATAATGTATATTTAGATTTTACATAAAGTTCAAGTAGTACCTATACCTAATGCGGTTAAATACGTCTGCTCGCTTAGTTAAGGATAATTAATTCTAACGACACCCATCGTGGCTCTTAAAATGCTTCTAGGCACTTTTTAATTCCTTTCACAAGCGTCTTATTTAAAAGCCAAGGAAACGAGACATAAGTCCATGTTAGAGGGTTTTAAAATGGTTAATTGCCCGATTTATAATAGTTCATTATATTAAAAGTTTCTCTACTGTTTGACAGTTATTTTAATGTCCCTCTTTTTAAGGCCATAAAAGTCTAGTGTTTTTAAATTAGGAATGTCCCATTATGGCAAGTGAGTGATTTTGAAGACATGGAAGCTGATTGGTTAATTTAAATGATCAGCTTCGAACTACTCAGTAGTTCTCTTTTACAGCTGGTACACATTATTCAAATATTCATGTTTATGTTGGTTTTGACATCTTTTTAATTATTTATAGGTGATTACCTATTTTATTTTACGAGCTTGATAGCTTTTTGTGGGTGATATATTAAACAGAAATAGCGCTGATATATCACTTGACAGCTACATATAGCTAGATTTGATTTAAAAAGTACACACCTACTTAACTACTTTTGAATTAAAATCGTAGTAATCTCATTGACGTCAGTTAGATTATTGTTCATTAGAGTCTAACAGAGAGTTCGGAGAAGAACTGGAGTGACCAACATAGCTTGCAGGATTAGTAAACTGAATTGGCAGTGGGCTGGCCATGTTTGTCAAAGGACCGATAGCCGTTGGAGCAGACGAGCCTTTGAGTGGAGACCGCAAATCGGTAAACGCAGCGCCGCCAAGCCAGGTGGACAGACGACCTGGTGAAAGTAGCTGGGAGGACTGGATGCGAAAGTCAGAAGACCGAGTGTTGTGACGCAACTTCAGACAGGACATAGGCCTCCCGCAAAAACGGGGGATATACCATAATCGCCACACTTGGCAGGTGTGTTGGCAATCGCAGTTGGTTGGTTAAATACTCAGAGAACGCCGACGTTGCCGTTCAATAAACGCTAATTAGCTTAAGCCCAAATTTAATTAATCCCATTTTGATTTTTGATTTTGTCCAGGTTTCCTCATGATTATTTTCTTCACCATTAAGGCAAGTGATAATCAAATTCTGATCTGCATGTAATCCGAAAACTCAAAGTAGAACTCGGACCCTCTTGCATGGAAAGCAAGCGATCAACCACTAGGCTATATAACAAAACTTTTTAACAAAAAATTTAACCGACGAAATAAGAAACTGAAATCGAAAAATAAAATGAAGCTTTTAGTCTTTTCCTAACTAAACTAATGTTAATAACTAATTCTGAGTCGGCGCCAAAAAACATGCAAAGTGCGTGCAAGTTGCAAGTGGTCGAGCGGAGAACGCATTTGTGGAAAATTATTGTTTATCGTTGATAATTTCACGTTGTATTTGATGTTATGTTGTTTTTATTATTTATTTAAGTAATTTAATGATCTTCGTTAATTAATTGTTTGGCGCCGACTCATAATTAGTTATTTACATTAGTTTAGTTAGGAAAAGACTAAAATATTCATTTTATTTTTTGCTTTTCAGTTTCTGTTTTAGTCGGTTCAATTTTTTGTTTTTTTGTTTTTTTTTGTGGCTTAAATCTAACTTCAGGTCTCCATTATGTTGTAGTGTCTCGAACTACATTTATGTGTGCCAAGTTTCAACAGAATCGGATAACAGGTATGAATTCAGTGGGTGAACAAGCAAACATCCCCTGTTTTCCTACCCTTAGGGGTGGGTTTTGATTTTGAATTTAAATGGAACCAACTTCGAGATATACCCTATCCATTAAAATAAGAATTATCAAAATCGGACTATTCTGTAAAAAGTTATGCGTGGTCATACATTTAAAAAAAAAGATACGCGTCTAATTGAGAACCTCCTCCTTTTTTTCGTCGGTTAAAAAATAGGAATAATATTAAAACAACCATGTATTAGCAAACCAAATCAAAAAGAAACATTTAAAAACAACAGTATTTAGTAACTACTGATTCTTATGGAGAATTGAATTCCTACCATAAACGCGCAACAAGTGAGCGTTAGCTCATAAAATTATACATAAATTATTCTAACCAACGTATATTACTACCTAAATACACCGAAGAAAGCCTAGTACAGACCCACGGGACGCAGTTACTACGCAACAACTTGATAAGTAAGCTAGGACAGTAAATAGTGATTTACTACCTATTATGTGTACTAGGCTTTGCAATTTGCGGTCAAGGAATGTCTTATTACGAAATAGTTTTTGGATGGGACTTTTCTTGTTAGCTTGAAATGATGATTCATAGTGCAGAGCCTAAAGATTAATGTAAGTTGGAATATAGTTATGTTGGTAACTGACCATTTATGGGGGACTGTGAAATTTGCTGAAATATTTTAGTATCTATCTACAAATTATTTTATTATTTTTAACGCATTTACGCATGTGAAGCGAAATCTAAGAATGTTAATATCATCGAAGGACGTAAGTGTAAGTTAAATTCGATATTTGACAAACTCTAGTCTTTTATAAATACGTACGGTTGCTCCGAGTTATTTCATAGATTCGCAGATGACATAATAATAAAAAACTGATTTTATTGATCCAAAGTTTGTTGACTGATATCGAGTGTTTATAGCATTAAGTTCGCCGTAGAATCTACAATTGCATGTGTACCTATCAATGTGCATTAAAATTAAATAATTAGTCATCTTAAAGTAGGTAAATCAATGCAATGCAAGAAAAAGAGGTGTAGCAGAAGCCCTTTTCAAATGTTTTCTAATGAAGATTTAAATTGTGGAAAGAAAAAATCGGTCACGAGCAGCATTCGAACCTGCGACTCCTGACTCAGTACGCCAGTGCTTTAGCCACTAAGCTACCGTAAACACTGCCCGTGGTATCGAATTTAACTTCCACTTGGTGCGTCTTTGGGTGACATCAGCGAAATCTTATTAAGAAACAGTGTTCCTTAACCGACTCGACTAACTTTTCTTGCGTGAATGCGTTAAAAATAATAAATACCATAACATAACCAGCCCATTACAGTCCCACTGCTGGGCACGGGCCTCTCCTCAGTACGAGAAGGCACACACACTCTATTGAGAACTGTATGGAGCACTCTCAGGTGTGCAGGTATCCTCACAATGTTTTCCTTCACCGTTAAAGTAAGTGATAATCGAATATAAATCCTCACAATAATTCGAAAAGTCAGAGTTGCGGGCCGGGATCGAACTCACACCCTCCTGCATGGAAGACAAGCGTTCAACCACAAGGCTATCACTGGTCTATCATTCCGATCACTTATTATTAACTGCTTTTTTCTGCGTTTCCGTCTTGCAAAATAATATTTTTTTTTTTTAAATAATTTATTTTATTAGAAAGAAGACAACAAAAACATAAACACAACAAGTATGAAAAATCTGCGTGGATGGAACTTGGAATTCTTGGGCAAAGCAGAATAAAAGAAAAGTCTCAATAGAACCAGAACAGAAAAGAACAAATTGAACATGAAAATGAATCGTCGCATTACCACTCCGTCGCGACTAACACTAATTACAACCACTACAGATTATCTAATACTTACTTCACTATATAACAGTACCTACTCGTAGTTGCTTTAATATGTATGTAACGGTTCTCTCTAATTGAGACTTATGAGATAGTTAAGGGTGCCTTTATCTACACCTACGTAAGCAACTACCTATAGATGTTCTAATTTAGTTGACATCATGTAACAATGCTGTAAACATAGGTTTTGTTAACTTATGTTACTAAAAGCAATACATACTTAACTAGGTTTTAATCTACTTGCTTAGTTTTTTCAATAATATAGGCACGTCGTAATGCAACGAGTAAGTAGAAGTGAATATAAGCAAGTTAGTTGTATATAAAACTAAAACCTCTAATAGGTCTTGTCTTCAACACTAGACCTAAGAGAAACCTTACACATCCATAATAATAATATAGATAGAGGTCTCTCCAAAGTTGCACTACAACAGTAAACCTTTATAACATCTATTAAAATGATAAATATTTTAGGTTTACTTGTTATAAATAAAGACGAATAAAAAATTTAAAACAACGACACATACTGCCATCTATTGACACCTGCAGCTAATCATAGTTGTAGTTTGTTGCTATTAGATGGCGCTATAGGAATCTGCGCATAAGTTTCTTGCCTTACTATTTCAATAATAAATCTAAGAAGCAAAGATTCTTCATAAATAAAATGAGCTTATTAAATTGTATAGATAACGATATAGCAAAAGTTAGGTATATTAGATTAAAAGTTAGGTAAATTAGCTCTTGTATTTGAACCACATTAGGGTGTATCTACTTATAGGTACCTATCAGAGAAAAGTAGGAAACTTTGGTGAGTTAAAGTTCAGTAGAAAATAGAATTATTTATTTATTTTATTAGATAATAACGTCAGTACCGTTACAAAAAAAAACCTAAAACACTTTGTTACAGTACCTCCAGAATGATAAGCAGCAAAAACATATTTTAAAATCTCCGTTTCTATGAAATTAAAATCCTTATAATCTGACATTTCAGAACCATAAACAAACAACATCGATTTATCGATCAAGCACCAATAAGTTCCCTATCTCCTACTTCATCTTCAAACCTCTTTTGTGGTTGGATGACATATCAATGGTTTAAAAGTAATTTATATAGATTAATTGACAAATAAAACTTTTTCGCCGTTTTGTAAGAGTTGGGAATTATCTTTAAAAATCGTTAATATTATTTATTAAAGTAAGGTAATGATTACCGTTTATATGCTAATTTAATTAACATAAATAATTTTAAAGAAGATTGTTTTGTAAATGGTGAAAATAATTATTTTAATTAAAGAATTGATTAACAGCGTCTGAATTTTATAGCGTAAAGGTTTTCACAATATTATTTTAGATTTTTTATTAAGAGCGACAAAATGATAAAATTAATCATACTAAGATGATTAGAGATTTTCAATCGGATTTAATATATTCTAATAAAATAAAACATCAAATAAACATTGAAACTTCGTTGCGAATCATATGTCCGTCCTTATTTTCATCTTACTAAACAAGAAAACACATTAAATTCAAATACCTTTTTATCCACAGATTTTTATCCAAATGGCGATGCGACAAATCCGTGCAAGAAACAACAACTGCAACATTAATATTTATCAATTCAATCGCATTAACAACAACAGTGTTTTATCGGGGAATCGAACTGGCGACTACATGACCAAAGAATGCAATACCGTCTCGCTAATTGACAATGGTCTAAGTAAAAAGTTATGATATCATTATGTTGAAGATTTCATTTAGTCGACGTGCTGAGATTACTTAATAATGGTGATCGGTTGCAAATTTTATGCGGTGGAAACAATTTCGAGTTTTATTTATAACATTCTCAATTTGTGTACCTATCTACTGTTGAAGCGTAATAAAATTTAGTTAAAATCAAGAGAGAGTTAGGTCCGTATTCCAGAACGATACTCAAGCGTTGATCACTGTTTAAAACTAGTTTTGAGTTGAGCTTTGATTTCAGAACGTCCCTCAAGCAGAGATTTGTTGATCACAGTTCAGCTGAGTTTAGTTTCGTTTTATATTGTCACCTGTTTCGGTATTTGGGCAGAGATTTGATCTGTAATCACTCAAGTGTGGTCCAGACTACGCTTGAGTAGAGATTTCTATTATATTTCAGGTCAAATTCGTGTGTTATGTTGTTGAATTAAAGTTTATAATTACCGTTCTGGAATAAGACCGATACTCAAGTAACGATTCTATCCTTAAGTAGTAATCAGGTGATTGGAGTTTAAACTGTACTTGAGGAAGCTTCTGTAATACGGGCCTAAGAGTGATGTGAGGAGGTAAAGAAAACGATTTTTTTCTGAAAAATTCTACCAGTCTTGATTTATGAAATAAGTAACTTAGGATAGCACCAAGGAATAATGTGTGTTGTGCTTATAACTCGGACGAATAAAAAAAGGCGGACGCCTCGCTAAGAAAAGATTGAAACACTAATTTTTTTCCTAAACCACTATATATAATGTCGACAACATAATAACAGGTGTGTTATCATCATCATCATCAACATCATTTCAGCCGAAAGACGTCCACTGCTGGACAAAGGCCTCCCCCGAAGGGGGGGATATGCCATAATCGCCACGCTTGGCAGGCGGGTTGGCGATCGCAGTGGGTTGTTTAAATACTCAGAGAACGCTGCTGCCCATCCTCTGGTGAATCCCTTACGGCCAAAATTAATATCCAATCTATCCACGATTTACCCTACTAGAGATAGAAATTTGACATATTTTGTATGGAGCTTATGTCAAATTCTTATCTCTAGTAGGGCAAATCTTGGATAGATTGGATATAAATTTTGGCCGTTAGTCGCCTTTTACGGCATCCATGAGAAGAGAGAGACACACCAGATATATTGTTATTTTATTTGTGTAATCGCGGCTTTTTGGCATACTATGGATGTGAATAGCTCGCTTAACAGTACGGGCCGGCCCGTACTGTTAAGCAAGCTATGGATACTATATTATGGATGCTTCACTTAGTTAGTGAAATTCCGTCCGCCTTTTTTTATTCGTCCATGGTTTATACTATATACCCAGTGATTCAGGTAACAAGACTGTTGAATAGCGTTGGATAATACATAACATACATAATGAGTCCATTATTGTCCCACTGCTGGGCACGGGCCTCTTCTCACAATGAGAAGTTCAAGGCCTTAGTTCACCACGATGGTCTAGACCACCTCATACTAGTACAGGTTGATGGTCTGCTCATACCTACCAGCGAGTTTCCTCACGAAGTTTTCCTTCACCGTTAAAGCAAGTGATAATCAAATTCTGATCCACACATGAATTTGAAAAGTCAAAAGGTGCGGGCCGGGTTAGAACTCAGACCCTCCTGTATGGAAGGCAAGCATTCAACCGCTAGGCTATCACTGCTCTAGATTATGCTGTTCGATGAGTAATCGAGTCAGTTATGTCTCAATAACTCAACAAAAAAGTTATCAATATATACGAGTTTATAGTAATTTTTGTTACTTAATCTAAATAAATCCATAAACATACCACCGAATTCGTATTACTAGCCAATTATTCAGACATTCGGAAACCAGTATTATCCGCGTAATTCAGTTCGGGTATAAGGGCATGCCAGTAGCGTCCGGGTCCGAAAATGTGTCCGTTAATTTGACAGGCCCCCCGGACAAAGACCCAAAGCCATGGGGAATCCCGATTAGAGGCAAAGCTTGTGTTAGCTCACGATTTTCGAATTGTTTTAATGTTATGGTGCTTTATTTTAACTTCTGAAGTTTGACAAGAAGTTGAGATGGCTGTAAGTTTATATTAAAGTGCATCTATAGTTCCACACATAGGCACTTGATCTAAAACAATCTCACGAAATTAAATACGCATCTCACTTCTCCCATAAAACTTAGGAAGGTCATGGTGGTGGTGGTGGTTACTGGGCAAGCGTGTAGCATCGTCTACCGCAACATCAACTGAACTGAACTTGAACTGATGTTCACCTGATGGTGAGAAGGCGGTCCAAGATAAAACGAAAAAATATATAAGTACAATATGTAACAAAAACTCTGTTGTTCCTGTGAGGTACGTTATCAGAATGGTGTAATCGATATTCATACGTAAGGACACAACTCATTTGGAAATACTCTTCTTTAAAAATAATCAAATTAAATATTAAATCATTATTAATTAATAACTTCTTAGGTTCTCGCGATCACTACACATTATAATAAAACAAAGTTTAACCGGATTAAATCGCGTATATTATTTAAATTGGTTTCCCTGGTTTCTTCATTATTAATTGTAAATTGAAAGTGATTAAATCACTCAAAACTCACTCACTCAGTGATTATTTTTACTGAAGAGTTTTTCCAAATAACTTGCGTCCTTACGTATAAATATCGATTCGGACAACGTACCTCACAGGAACAACAGGGTTTTAATTACATGTTGTATAGGAATACAATATACAACGCTACTTTTTATTAAAGCAATTTAAGAAATTTGTTTGTTCAGAATCACCAGGAGAATCCATTGGGATAGTTTTTTTTTTCTTAAACACAAAATTATATGCTTTAAGAGTCACTGTAAGTTTCCCAGTTGGTAGCGGAAAAGAGAAGAATGTTGTGCAGGGACTACCTGGTCCACGGAAACAAATCGAGCCGAAATTCCTGGACCTTTCACGATCCGCTGATTTACTGAATCCATAATAACCAAATTAAGTTTCAAATAATTTTTTTGTTAAACTGTAACATGGTATAAAAAACTATCCCAATCGATTCCCCTGGTGATTTTGAACGAACTGGTTTCTCAAATTGCGTTAGTAAAAAGTAACATTGTATAATAAATAACATCACCCGATTTGTGACATACGCAGGAGAGGTAAAATGTCATGACGATCGCTGAAGGGCTACAGGCGCCAAAGTAAATTAACTTTTATTTTATTTTATTGTAACATTGTATACAATCTACCATGGTATAAGAATTGCCAAACTTGAGTGGCAGTGGGCGGAGCATATTTCTCGCGGGACGGATAGCCAATGGGCCGTAAAGTTCTGGAGTGGCGACCACGTACTGAAAGGCGCAGTGTAGTCAGGCCCCCCACAAGGTGGACTGACGACCTGGTGAAGGTCGCGGGATTCCGCTGGATGCGGAAAGCGCAGGACCGGTCGTTGTGGCGATGCTTAGGGGAGGCCTATGTCCAGCAGTGGATGTCTTTCGGCTGAAATGATGATGTTGATGATAAAAACTATTCTAATCGATTCTCCCGGTGATTCTGAACAAACCACAAACAACTTTATCATGCGTACCTCCAAAGAGTGGAATTCCTCGCGGCAGCGTCAGTGTTTCCCGAGAAGTATAATCTTGCGGTCTTCAAGCCTCAAGTGAATAAGTTTTTGCTGGGCAAGCGTGAACCATTGTCGGCCACACCATCGCTTTACATCAGGTGAGGTGGCGGTCAAACGCAAGCCCGTTAAGAATAAAGAAATAAAAAAACTGGTTTCTCAAATTGTGTTAACAAAAAGTAACGTTGTATAAAAATTAGCAATAACGCTGTATCTGATTAAAACTCAAATCCTAACTACCACTGTATCAATAAGCACATTGTGTAGGTAAATGTAGGTGATACTGTGTAATTGGCTACACATAGCAGCATGTAATCAAAACACCAGAAAACAAAACAATCAGAACTTTGAACATATCCCTAATACACCCAAACAACTACTAACCATTAGGCAAAGCGCGTTGTCCCCCGCTCTAATATTCTCTCACAGGATGTCCAACAAGGTCCGACATGGTCCGACTACACCAATGTCTAGCTATACTTATACCTATTATTCTCTAATTAACTAGGATTAGCTCTCTATCTCGTACCTCCGTGAAATGAGCTTGTTGTGTTTTCCACTGCATAGTTAGGGAGCTCTTGTATGTGAAAAATTAATGATCCATTCTGTTTTAGGTGCATACATTGTTATATCGAGGGGCTCGTAGCGAAGCAACGACTGCGCGGATTGTACGATCTGCAAGGTTAAGCTGCACTTGCCGCGGTCAGTCTGTGGATGGGTGACCGTTTCGTTACACATCGAGACCCCTCCGTGCCTCGGAGAGCACGTTAAGCTGTCGGTCCCGGTTGTCATACGAATATCTATGGCAGTCGTTACGGGTAGTCAGAAGCCTGAAAGTCTGACAACTGGTCTAACCTCCGAATGTCAGTATTACCCAGTAACTGGGTTGCGGGGGTCTGATGGCAGTCGCTCCGTGTAAAATACTGATGTTCAGCCGCATCTGGCTAGACTGGAAGCCGACCCCAATATAATTGGGAAAAGGCTCGGAGGATGACATTGTTATATCGAAGGTAAATTTTTTGAGCTCTTGTGAGATTGTGTGATTTAAGAATGAATGAATGAAAAAGTTAAGAAAAAATATGGTATAATTACCATAATTTAATTATTAACCATATAATTACCATTTACACGTCTGAAATATATTTTGTCTTCATTGGCAAAAGACGTCCACTGCTGGACAAAGGCCTCCTTCAAGCATCGGCACAACGACCGGCCCTGCGCTTCCCGCATCTAGCGATTCCCGTGACCTTCATCAGGTCATCGGTCCACCTTGTGGTGACCTACCCAGTTGAGTTGAGTTCATGTAAATTGTGAGAAATCTATTCGGATTGGGTCATTACTGGCATTTGATTACATGTGCGATTCTAGGACTCATTTGGGATTCGATTACATTGCCTTGCTTGCTTTAGTGGCTGCTGACGACACCATTAGGGTTCTAGATTGTTTTCGGTACTTTGCGATTTCTTCCTCTCCTTGCGACAAATCGGTCGTTGTTATTTTCTTATCGCTTGCACGGTGACTATGGCAGCCTCACAGGTACGTCGACCGCACGTCGGTGGTAACACTTTGACATTAGCAGTATCTTTATTTCGTAAGCAGTAAGGGCGGTTTTCGAATTGAAGTGTTATGCAGTCTACTGTATCTTTAATTATAGTCATAACATTAAAAAATCTCTACTTACATTACATATTATTTAGCAGTAGTAGAGCTCCTTTGTGAACGAGCTCGTCCGGGGAAGTACTACCACCGTACCTACTTCTCCGCCAAATAGTGATGCTTGCATTGCTGTGTTTCGGTCTGAAGGGTACAAGTGCCGGTGAAATTACAATCACATGAAACTTTCCATCTTCATGTCTCAGTTTGGCGAACCGACTTGTCATTTAGGCAACAGCCTAGGTGATATTGAAATGTTATAGGCAAAGGTAACCGCTTAGCATCAGGTGGGCCTTTAGCTCGTTTCGCAATCCTATAATATAAAAAGAAATATTTACATAAAACCTCGGACCCGCTTAAAAAAACTTCTTTCATGAATCTTTATACAGCTATTGCATTCTTACATAAAGGTTGGCAAAAATTTTGTTAAAAACTTGATCTTAACTTAATTATTATTATTTTGCCTTAATGTACACACATATATACATTATTGTTACAGTAGGAAAGCTTATGTACATCCAGCAAACCTTAGAGCAATTATTATAAAAAAATAAAAAAAATAAAAAAATATTTATTCATCATACAAAAACTTTTCACAAACAATAAAAAGGTTCCCTGGCTCCCAAACTAGGTTATTACCTGTGACTTGGGAAACCTTTACCTTTGCAATATTAGAGAGATGTTGATATATTTTGAGGACAGAAACAAGTGTACAACAGAATAACTAAAAATTAATAATAACGTCTTAATGTTTTTGCTGACGGATTTCTAGCATTTATAACAAATAAAAATAGTAAATAAAATTGAAATAAGACAATTGATAAAAACTAAAGAAAAAACACAAAAAATTCTACCTACTATTTATAAAAAAATCACAACACTAAAAAGTTGAGTTAAGTAGGAGTTGATTCACTTGATTCCATTCCAGATATCAAAACAAAACTATCACTTCTTTACTACGTTTTAACAACATTTTTACTGCAAGTCTATCTAACATCTCTATCACTACAATTCAAGTAATTTCACTTAGAGTATAATAGTGATCGAAGTCGTTTGCTTAGTTTACGATCAGTGTGCTAAGACCAACATAAACATTAGCAATTAACTATTCAGTGTAATTGCATTACCTCCGCAATGGATTAATGCGTTTCTTGTTCGATTGCTGCGATCCAACCGTGTTTTCTTTGTTAGTTTCCTCCACTGTATCCCAAAGTGGTTTTTCTTTAGTTCTTTTAGTGGTAAGCACTTTGACTTCAGTATAAATAAAACAATACGAAATTGGGTTAAGTCCTCCTGGAAATGGTTTTTTTTTATATACTTAACGGGCTTGCGTTTGACCGGCATCTCACCTGATGTTAAGCGATGGTGCGGTCGACGATGGTGCACGCTTGCCCAGCAAAGGTGAGTGGATAGCAGTGAAATATTTCGACCCATCCTCTTAAGTGGCTACACCAAGCATCGTCCCGGAACACGACTAGGTCGCTTGGAGGCACGTCTTTGCCCGGTAGGTAGTCGCAAGCCATCGGCCGTGGCCTACCACCTTGCAATATGTCACCTGATTTGCACCACCCAGGGAACACGTGTAGAGATTCGGAATAGGTATACTCTCATACGGACGTGGGTGACTCTATCCCCAAATTACCTGACACTAGATGAAACATAGATTTCCGCATTTTATACAAACTTCCCTTATATTAACCTTGTACATGTCACTTCTAATTGCAGATCTTCAAATAGATCATTAATTTCTACGTTCACATTTCCCCCACAACGTACCCTGAGCAACAAGTACAAAAGTCCCTCCATATCAATTCGCTAGTCGGTAATTATAACATTTAAATATGGTAGTCTGGCGTAAACGGCGTCCGCGCAGGCGGAAAGTAATAAGTCCCTTGACACACCGTGATTAGACTGTCATAGGGCGGGGGAGCGTGCATTGCGATCAGGTTCGCGGGCACTGCGTCACGGATTGTGTAACTCACACTTAGATTAGGTAGCGGACTGTGGGAGTAGACGCGGATTTTTGTGAACTAGTGAGTCAGTGAAGTTAAAAGAATGTCTCATTACAGTTTAAATAGTCATTGTTCATTTAGCCATACTGTTGACGATGTCTTTGGTCTAGTGGTTTGAGTATCGGACTGCTGATCACGAGGTTTCGATTCTCACAGGCAGGACACAAATGTTTATGTGATGAACATATAAGTGTTTGTGTTGGACTGGGTGTTTCTTATGTGTTATAAGTATGCATTTACAAAAAAAAAAGTATATAAGTATTTTATCCATTTTCTAGTATCCAAATTACAAGCTCTGCTTGGTTTGGGACTAGATAGATGGTGCTGTTTAAAATGTCCCAAAAATAATTTAAATTTATTTAATGTTCAAATATGAATTTTATTAATGTTTTGCAATTGGTTGCACTCACCCCAAACTGCCTTATTTTTAAGGACACTTCCACATTGGCATTCTGATTTCATTAATTTATATATTTTTTATTTTCTCTTGACCGCAATCCAGACAGCTTTGTACAAGATGTGGTCGACGATGGAGTGAGCAAACCTATTAGGTGCCGATTCACTCCTGCTTTAAAGGCGTTAGGGTTGTAAGTGCCCGGAAATGCAGTGAATCTAATCTAGAAAAACAGGTTAGGTCTGAAATAGCTTTTTAGCCACTCTCCTTAAAATCTGTCTCACAGCAATCTAATTCTCCAACATTTTCAAGTTCCGCGTTTCTTCATCATTATGTCCTTACTCTAACAGAGGAACAAAAGCTTTTTTGTAACCAGTGCACCTCGGGGACAGACAGAGCGAGTCATTTACATAACTGCCTTATTTTATTTAAGAGTAGTCCCTGGTCTCGCCCTCACTTTGTTACCGACACGGATATCTTTATGCAGTTTCCATTTTTTTCTTCTTTTCTACTTTTTATATCCAATAGATTCGCGACCAGTACGTTCATGTGTCACTGTATTGTTCTACGTAAGGCTATGTGCAGATACACACTGACTGAATTCCTTTGTTGTTGTTTTAGATTTGGCATTTCATTGGCGACAGTGAAAGAATATTTAATCATTGGAATTAAAAATATCAATAGAATTGCCAATTGCGATTGAATTTCATTGCATGTATGGTACAGTCGCCTGCATGACAGTGGTAACACGTCAATTCGAAAACCGCCCTTACTGCTTACGAAATAAAGATGCTGCTAATGTCAAAGTGTTACCACCGACGTGCGGTCGACCGTACTATAAGCAAAGTTCATAGTTATTTAATATTGTTATGTTAAACAATAGCTTTATTCATGTTTTATTGCTGTTGATGGCTTTAAAATATTATATTTACCTTTGCTAGCCGAACAGTAACTGTAATGTTTTAGTGTTTTCAACCTCTGTTATAAATATTAAAGAGGTAAAGATGTCGAACGTGATATTAAAATGTTCATGAAATAAAATTTAACAATTACCACAATGTTTATTGTTTATCCCAGGTACTAGGTATTTGTTAATCCAGTTATACATTATTTTATTGTTCTTTTAAATCCTATATAGCTCGTGGAGCTGCTGAATGAGGTTCTATTTTAATAATCCGTGTTTAAATTGCCGCTGCTGTTTTCTCTTTTTGTCATTGCTTCACACGGTTAGTTTTTAGGCCAACGAATATTTTAATGCAGTTCCTATTTTGACCTTGACTTGCAAAACGTGTAGGTATGGTACATATTATAAGTAACATAAAATTATCTTACTTTGCCCACAAGCCCTACTTTGCCTAAGGTAATAACTTAATTTTTACACGCACTGACACTTTATAACTGAATCATAAGTTAGCGTTGTCACTGTTTTTAAATATCCCCAAGTACGGAAATCATAGCTATTAAAGTTTACTCAAAAACCAACGAGGCTTGGCTTGTGGGCCAAGTTAGGGCATTTTACGGTACCAATAATGATAATTGATTACATGGTTCCTACCAAGGAAGGAAAGGAAATGGTTGTTATATTTTGATTTAATTGAGCGCGACAAGTCCCGTAAACATGAACACGAACCTGTCAAATAAATTTACTTTACGACTGCTCTTAAGAAAGTTTCAAATTGAAAATTACTGTGTAATAAGTATTTCAACATGGCTCTGAAAGACAGTGTCTGAATGTGATGAGATAGATTTTCAAAGTACAAAAACCGTACTGCAGTCAGCTTACAAAATAAAGACACTGTCAAGGTCAAACTGACGTAAGGTCGAACAAGCCCAAGCAATCCGCCGAAAACGCATAATAACAGTCCACCGAAACTAAAACTGCTGCCATGTAAGACTACCTACCAGCATTATGACCATTTAAATTGGTGTAATTTCTCTTTAAAGTATAGTCGCTTATCTGCAATAAGCGAGCACATAGTTCCAAAATACTGGGAGAATATTTCAAGATTTTTATATTATAACTCGTATTAGGTACCTGGTGTAACATCCTATGTAGTTTTTGGTATTAATAACTGGGTTGCGGGGGTCTGGTGGCATGAACTTTTGTTCAACCGCATCTGGTTAGACTGGAAACCGACGTCAACAT
Organism: Asteroscopus sphinx; assembly: GCA_949699075.1. NCBI lineage: Eukaryota > Metazoa > Arthropoda > Insecta > Lepidoptera > Noctuidae > Asteroscopus > Asteroscopus sphinx. The sequence goes on from OX453012.1 coordinate 18,872,760, forward strand.
AATTGGGAAAAGGCCCTAGCCTAGAAATAAGAAGACTTGCACAGCAATCTTCTACTCTAATAAAAATAAAAACCTTAAACCTATTTCAAACCAAGATCAGTACACTAAACATCCATCCAGTCTATTTTCCATCTACAAAAAGATTTGGTAGTCCAATTTCGCTGTTTACAGGTGGTAACAGTGTCAAGTATTGTGACCGCTTCCTCATACAACCTGTGCAATGTACCGAATCATTTGTAGCAGATGAAATGTAAATGCACACTCGTTACTCGGCGCCGCCGCGCGCTTCGTATTCATGAGTCCGGTGGAAGTGGTCTGACAGATGAGAGGAAGCGAGTTTCAAAATTAATAAACATGTTTCTTTTAGAACATCACCTGACTCATGTGACTTAGTACCTACCCTGCAGTTTTTATTTCTTCCGGGCAAATCTTTTGGGCAAAGATCTCTTCTACCTATAAATGTACCTTCTACCCATGTAAGGGGTTAATAATAATAATAAATAATAAACACATTTTAACCATACACACATCCAAAAGGTGGACCGACGACCTGAAGAACGTGGCTGAGGGGGACTGGATGCGGAAGGCAGAGGATCGATTGTTGTGGCGCAACTTGGGAGTGGCCTATGCCCAGCAGTGGACTGCGATAGGCTGAGTTGATGAAACACATTTATTTTCCGAAAAAGTTGTACAAAACACTTCTTACAAATAACATTAGACTTATCAATATAACTAGAAATAAGAGTGTTTCGATGAACTCTGGTACCCAAGGTAAGATTTAACTTGTGTTATGGTTACCAGCTACCAGCATTCTCGCGTTTAGGTTGTTACACTAACAGTTACATTGTAGGAAGAAAACAGTATTAGAATAAAAAAATAGAAATTGGAAGTAGTTATGTGAGAGTTTATAATGTTTGTCTTTGTGTGCGGATTTATTTGTGTTTGTGCAACTTCATCAGATTTTCTGTCTCATCATAATCTTGGGTCAGTAGTCATTTACAGATCTTAGTCTTATATAGATTTTAAAATTAGTTTTTCTAGAATAGGCTCTCTTGAATGAACCAAAAACTCTTAAAAACATTAAGATTAGTTAGAATGTACCATGAGCAATAATAAAGCACACAGAAATATGCTAAGCTAAAGAAGTAAGTAAGATATTTCAAGTATGTTTTTTGTTCCTTTACAATGTATAATCTCTGAAGCTCATTGATCTGAAAACAGAAGACTAAATCCGTTAGCTGCCGTATCAGGCACATGTGCCTGACGCTAGTTAGTACCTATATATTCTATGCGCTAGTGGAAGTGGGAACCATTAAAAAAAATTCAACTTGTCAGTCGAAGTGTTAATTGTGTAACTAAAGAAGTGCAGTTGCAGTTAAGTTTTGATCAAAACAACGATTTTCGTATTCTCTTATCTTCGGCGGTCACTGTCAGATACGAACTGCTGCGTCACTGCAATTTGATCTGCGCGTCACGAAATTACGTGAATTAGGGTTCAGTTTAAGTGATTAACCAGATGATTACCAGATTTAAATTATTTTAGAATGAAATTTATTCTATTTATTTATTGTTCAATTCATTTTAAGATGTTGCTATAGACAGAAATGCTGTGTATACCTGTAATAATTGGCAAACATATTATATTATGCTGTCCCTCTAAAATATTAAAATTCTTTAATTCTTTAATGCATTCTGTTACTGTACCTATTTAAATAAATAAAAAATAATTATTAACAGGTAAAATAAAAACATTCCCACAAGAACCGCTCTGCACTTGTGACTTGCACCTACCTCCTGTCAGAGGGGTATGCGCACATTATCTTCAAATGTGTCAACAGCTCACTCTCTTTCTCGTTTACTAGGCACTATCCGTCTATTGTGACTTTTTCGACTTACAGTGTACTTTTTATGAAAGGTTAAACGTCGCTCGTGATTTTATGTTATGCACTATTCGTGTGGCGACCTGAAGAAGACAGCTTGGGGAAACTGGATGCAGAAGGTGGAGGACCCAGTGTTGTGATGCAACTTAGGAGAGGCCTTTGTCCAGAAGTGAACTGTGATAGACTGAGTCGACTCCTCGTGTTTGGATTAATAAAAATTATATTTACGAGTTAGAAATTATTTAATTGGTAAAGTAACGAAAGTCCTTTTGCCTTCCTCAGCTATATCTCCAGTTTGATGGTATGTGAGAAGGTTGGTGTAGACCATACTATACTACACTAGTATTCTAGTATTAGGCATTTCCAATTTTCAATTCACTTGTTTGTAGTGCACTCTACTAGTGACCACTGACCTAGCGGAACTGATAGATGGTAAGGGAGCATCAGATTTTTTTTGAGCTCGAAAGTATCTCAATAGTTTGCAGCTGAAATAGCTCAGTTTAAATACTTTTATACTTTACCTGGCTTGCAGTATCAACTCACTTACCCATCATTTACACTGTGAACATAACTTCCTTTTTAAGGATTTATGTTCATTAGTGTACTGGTAGAAGCTAATTAAGTATTCAGTGGGACACCATTACAGTTGAAGAATCATGATAAATTTTAACTTACCTACTCAACAAAATTTTCAAACAATAATTTTCCGCCACAAACTGGTACTTTAGTTTATTTTTAATCAGTACACTACACTGTCCGAATTAATAACGATATAACACATAAGATTTTATTTTAATAAATCATTCGCGATGATATACGGTTGCGATATTACAAAACAAATGCCACAGGATCCAATTCTCAAGTCAAAATTTATGCGTTCCATACAGCAGAGCGATGCATCTCCTTTCCGTGTCACCCGGCCGGGGTCCAATTAAGTTCAACTCACGACCTCGCATTGAGGCGACGAAGTGAGCGATTGGAGCATACTGGTTGTGGACATGTGGGTAGTGTGGTTAGAATGGGATTGAACTGCAACGAAACAAGCCAGCGTAGTAAACTAAGGCCAATCCTTCTAATGTTGAGAAGAATACCGAAAAGACATTAAATTGTCTAGGTTCCTTTACACATTTGTATGACATCGGAACAGCCATCGTGATTGACAGAGTTCCGTTGAATTATCGCTGAGTGCGTTAGCACAACTTCAAACAATTTTTGCTCACTTAAATCAGGTAAGATCCGTGTAATTATAAAAACAAATGACACAGTCTGTTTCACAGTAATTCATAAGTTAACATTGACACAGAAATGGTGATGGCTACTAAGTATTGTAAAATACTCACTTTAGGATGCCTAGTACATACGAGTTTGACACTTACCGATACTTCCAATAAACTCGATGACCTTCATTCATAAATCAGTAGCGCCCCTGATGGATATTAAGAGGTACTACTGATTTATGAATAAAGGTTAACAGATTCAATAGAAATATGTTATATGTGTCAAACTCGTACAATGCACCCAGTTTTTATGTTTCAGGTGGACATAAAGGTAATGACTTCTTTCTCAACTATCATTCTTTATTTTTCTTAAAAAAAACAGAGTTACTTTAAAGCACTAGAGCAATGCTGCTGTTGCGAGATGCTCTTATGTTATGTTCGCAGTGTACCTAGTTTTATGGATTCATTCAAACAGTACACATCAGCGGTTGTCCCGTACCCAAGAAAGATGTTGAAGCTAAACTGCATGTATACCTGACTACTGCTCAGCAAATATCTTATGAAATGTCGCCTTTCTCATGACTCCACGACAGCCTCAGTCAGGACTTCGTGCTAGAGAAAGCGGAAAGCGGGTCGCAGCTAGATCACCACTATTAGATTGTCATGCATGTTGGATGAGGTAATTAATTATGACAGACCATTTTGCAGGAGTTCACTCACCATCCGAGTATGATTTTTCGTAGGAAAATGTGGTAAAGAGGTTGTTTTGATGTAATTTTCTTCAAATATAAAATGAAGATTTGTTGACAACTCAGATATGCATCGTTATTCACAAGAATGTGACGGTACAGTGTGGAGTCTATTATAATAGTTTTCGGAGCTAGATGAAATACGGATCATCATCAACTCAGCCTATCGCAGTTCACTGCTGAACAGTGGACATTGGCTACTTCCAAGTTGCGCCACAATACCCGGTCTTCTGCCTTCCACATCCAGTCCCCCCCAGCCACCTCCTTCAAGTCATCAGTCCATCTGGCTGGGGGGTACCCTACGCTGCGTTTGTGGATTTGCTCCGGCACCCATCAGTCCTTCGACAGACATGGCCAGCCCACTACCACTTCAGCTTACTGATCCAACAAGCTATGTTCGTCACGAAATACTGGTGACTTTCAGTTATTACGCCCGCTTAGATGGTAAACTAGTTTTGTAAGGTATGTTGCAGACTGCAACAGGTCATGCAAGTTGCAGTTTTGCATGACCTGTGGTATTAGTGGTAACAATATTTCAGCGATAGTTTAAGAACAATAGATGTGCGTGTGTGTGAAATTTTTGATGGCATGTGGTGGTGAAAATCACGCGTTGGGCTAAGCGATGAGTTTCGGGACTGGTTGACGGTCTTAATTTGTGACCCATTGCCAAAACCTGCACCTGCAGTTTGATAATTTTGTTTTTGTTTTCAGAAGTTCTTTATTATTATAATTTTTACATAAGTTAATACAAAAACCAGACACAGTCCAGTATGCATAATGGATTGTGATGTTTTCTTAAGCTACAACACTTATATAAAACTTTAATATATTGTTGATTAAGGCTAGGTAAACAATAACTATCAAACGATCAGTTGCAGGGAATTGTGATTTACAAAGCCTTAAACTCAGTTAAAATGTGACGATGAAGATGACAACATACCCACCTGCGTCGAACACTTCAAGTTTGTAAAAAAAATGTAGGACAATGTTTTCCCTTCAACTGACAGTGAGTGTAAACAAAGTAATCAAGACATAATGGGTGCACCATTCGAATATAGAACACTTTTAGATTAACAATTAGGCAATTTAAAAAAAAAACAGTAAATAGATAAACTATAAAATTACCTTGTGGGTAAGTAGAAAAATAAACATGATTGTATGTTTGGTGCCACGCGAAATGATAGAAAAACCTTAAAAACAGGTTTAGCGTCGGCGATGTACCAATTACATTGCGAGTCGCTTCGGTCATTAAGTACGCGAAGTGATAAGTGATTTTACATGGAATCTATAGTTTCCACCGTCGATCGGGCCGTCAAAATCAGTTAATATGACGGAAAAAACTTGCTCCATATTCTAGCCAAGCGTTATTTTATAGCAATTCTGTAGCAAATTGCAGTGAAAGATATGCGTGGTTTAATGTACAATGTATGTAGGGCATTGGCTACCTAACCCACTTATGAACAAATGCAATTTATAAACACCACAGCCATTCGTGACTACCGATGACATTAATACATACGGGCACTACTATTAGTATTACACGTTGAAACAAGCGTGAAAACGAGCTAAGTGGTGAAACTATCTATGCATATTCCCATACTACTGTTAATACATTCATGTCCAGTTTCTACAACATTTGTTATTTTTTACCCTGAACCTAAAAAAGGGTCATTGTACTCATCATTATGAACGTCTTTTACTATAGGACAATCCCTGAAATCGCAAAAAAAACAACAGCTCTTCAGTACATTTTGTCAATTTACGTGAACACCGATGTAGGAAACGGATATTTTTTTCATGGTAAAACTTGTTTACAATAATAGTGAACAATACAAAGGTACAATGACCCCTTGTCAAGTCAACGGTAAACAAAAACTAATGTTGTATATCTTAGTGATCAGTATTGGTAAGTTATGAACTCTGTATCTTTACTAATGATGAAGCGAAGTCTTGTAACTAAGTTATAACTATGTTAGACGAGCTTACAACTAACTATTTAGTTCTTGATAGATTCTTGAGCAATCTATGTCCCACTTGCTGATGTACCCCTTGTGCTCGAAGTGCCCGAACACCTGCGCAAGAGACAATCCCTACGCCGTTACTAATAACCGCCATCAAAGTGGCCACATTTTAATCAAATCTTAAGTAGTTATAGATATTTGAACCATTCTTCTTTTTATCGTGTCAATGGTTCAAATAGGTAAGTATATTCTGTGTTTAAATATTTTTTGAGTGGAACGTGGCTACTTTAATTTGAACCATTAACACCATAAGAAGTTTTTAATTTTTATTTTTTTAACGGTGCTGCGCACTACACACACACACCCTCACCCACGCAAAACACAAACACTCTATCTATACTACATTGTTGTATCGTGAGTTACAAGTTTTACAGACAAAAATCTCTTCATTCACAAACAACCAAACATTCTCCGTGCGGAAATTGAATAGGGTTAACCCTCTAACATAAGTTATTAGTATCTGCAGGTAAAAACGTCGTTATGGTCAATAAAAACACTAAGTAAGTAAGTACAATTGGTATACAATTTTCTGTTAGATATAACCCAGCATAATTCCATTCATAGCTGACAGCTGTAATATTACACAATTTGCGTAATTGTATGTTTCCGTAAAAAACGATATTCAATGTATGAGAGGCGTGGTATGTAAATTTAAACTAAGGGCGAACGTGAATGTTAACGGCCACCTTTACGGTTCGTTTACTGTATTTGTGAAGGAGAAATAAAATTTTATTGATGTAAATAAGCAATGGAAATAATAACACTGTGTTTTCATGTAAAATTAGCGTTCTCATTGCATTTTTAATGTTCTGTAAAGAGGGAAAAATAAAACTCATGCCGACTGGGTTGTCAAGGGTTATGATTGATAATTTGGTCTTTACGATTATTAATCGCACACGCAGCAAAAAGATAATAGTTTGTGCAATAATTAGTAATTACAAATGCAGAAGAAAGAAACTTTCATATGTGGATGTAAAAAAATCCTACATAGGATACAGTAATTTTGCCAATTTATGGGAACATTTACTTAAATTTCGCGTTGCATTATAACTTATCATAATTGTCCATACCATTTTATATTACTTAACAAGCACACAATTATTATATTGATATACTTAAAACAAGTTTACAAGTTTACTGGCGAAGCTCGACGGCTATTAAACAAACATAACATTAAGAATAATAAAATAATCTCGTGCAGATTATGACGTGCATGATTATCAAATGTGCGAATAGATGAGCATCATCTTCGAGAGCGGAAGACAGCATTTTGTCGTGACTTCAACATCGTTAGTTTATACCCAATAAGTACCTAAATGTTATTATAATAATAGTGCAGTCAACTGCATATTAAATTTAGATTCTTTCGATTCTGATATTTTTAAACGCTTAAATTTTTCTTACTGATGATTTCGCCATTGTTATTTAGTCTCGATCACTAAACTTGTTTGTAATAAAACTTTTTGATAAAAATTGAACCGACGAAAACAGAAACTGAAAAGCGAAAAATAACTAATTATGAGTCGGCGCCAAACGAACTCTTAACAAGCTAAGTGCGTGTAAGTTGCAAGTGGCCGAGCGGAGAACGCATTTTTGGAAAGTTATTGTTTATCGTTGAAAATTTCACGTTGTATTTGATGTGACGTTGTTTTTATTATGTTCGTAAATAAACGTTATTTATTTATTTATTATTATTTATTTATTTAAAGTAATTTAATGATCTTCGTTGATTGGTTGTTTGGCGCCGACTCATAATTAGTTATTTTTCGCTTTTCAGTTTCTGTTTTCGTCGGTTAAATTTTTTGTTAAAAAGTTTTATTTTTCATTTTTTTGTGGTTAAAATCTAACTCCAGGTCTCCATTATGTCGTAGTGTCTAGAACTATATTTATGTGTGTCAAGTTTCAACAGAATCGTAACCGATTCTGTTGACAGGTAAGAATTCAGTGGGTGAACAAACACTCATCCCCTGTTTTACTACCCTTAGGGGTGGATTTTGATTTTGAAATGTAAATGGGACCAAGTTCGAGATATACCCTATCCATTAAAAAAATAATCATCAAAATCGGACCACTCTGTAAAAAGTTATGCGTGGTCATACATAAAAAAAAAATATATATATATACGCGTCGAATTGAGAACATCCTCATTTTTTTCGTCGGTTAAAAGCACTATGAATTCCTTTAATAAGTGTGGACCCTGTGGCCCTGTAAATAATCTGGGAACACAGACCAGTAAACCTTAAGACGCCACTTAGCCGGATAAGGTCACGAAGGTTCAAACTCAAATTAATTTTATTTGCTTAAAATGTGGTACAGAGGATGGTACATTCGTTACTTTCATTTCGTTGCACTGCAAAACATTCGCCCCACCGCGCGCCGCCAATCCGGTAGTTGACTACAGTTAAAAATTACCAAAAATGTTATATTATTTAAAAGAAGGTACAAAAAGGACAACATTGTAGAAAGAATAAACAAAATCCATGCAAAAATGAAAGAGATACACGCTTTTTAAGTTTTTGGAAGGGGCATTTTCTGTCCTTGTCGTGCGAAACGGACAGTGTTCAGAGAGATGTCAAGTTATTATGAAGGTTTCGTACAATGACGTCATTCTTTAATAGTGCTGTCTCTGTCTATTAAACAATTTAAATCGCTCATAACTTGGACATTTTAATAAATATTTTATTGGTTTTTTCACTGTAGCTTAATTTTCTTGAAAATTTTTCAAGATTTCTAATAAAAACTAATAACAAAAAAATTGTCACCTATTTATTCAGTACGTCAAAGGTGCGTGAACTTGTCGCCGCTTACAGGCATAGAATAGGTAATAATAACAGGTTTATTTTAGGTTGGAATCAAAATTATTTAATTTTAGGACACCAGTGCTCGGACCGTTTCCTTGATCATTAGTACTGTTTCGGACGCAGAGTCATTAACTTTTTATTTTGCAGCATAGGTACCTACCCCCAGTTTCTGGAAGGCTGATCAATTTGATCTGTGGTCAAATCTAATGTCAACAACCAATCACATCGCTTGATCTAAGATTTGACAGTTGATTAGTTAATTTTTGCTATGTTCAGCCTTTCGGAAACTGGGGGCTAGCAGTGGTTTTTTTTGGCTTAATTTATTTTACATACAATGCTAGAAACATGGTGGGCGAGATTGCTTATTTATGTGTTGGTGGCGGAAAACCGGCGACATGCGTTCCCGTAGTAAAAGACAGTAGATATCGTCTTGTTGTGGCAATAAATATTTTTCTTTCTTTCCGTAAAATTTCTATTACCTTATTATTTAGATTTCTATGGGCACATACCTCCATCAGCAAGCGGTACCAATCATACCACCGAACTTTTGAGCCGACCAATCATAACGCGCCGTCCGCCCTCTAACCCTTGCAAACATTTTTGCTTGTGTTCTCATGCAGAACTTTGTTTATGCGGCGTCTTGAGGCACAATGGTCTCTGTCTGGGAAAAAGCTACACACGAAAATTTTATATGTACGTACCTTCAGTTAATCAACTGTACCTCAGTGACGGCAAACTTCTCAATGCGTTTTGTCTTGGATTGTTGGCGCCGCACTTTTCACTTTTAACACATCTTTTACTTTCGCCACCCTCATTTGTTTTGAATGGTTATGTGAAAACTTTTTATTATTAGAAACCTTGTAAATTTTCTTTAAGAAAGTGCATACAAAAGGTAAGAAGTGTGATGAGTATAAGGCGAAAGTTCATCCCCTTTGTTGAAATACAAGGAGCATTGTGTAAGAGTCCTTTGTAAGGAGGAACAAAAACGTCGAACAATGCTTCCTTGTCGATTGATTGATTAATTAACTTGATTCTAGTAACTCTTCGGGATATGTAATATTTAATGTCAAGAATTCCGTTCTGAAGCAATTGTTTAATTTTTAAGTAGGATCTAGTTGTTTCATATTCAAAGGTGTGTTGGCATTTTGATGTAGTGGGCCCTATTTGTGAATGAATAATAGGATTGATCAATTGTTTTTAGTCTGAGTTGACTGCCAAACGTGCCAGTAGAATTAATTTATTGTAATAAATTTTGAAATAATAAAGCTGTTCTGACACATTAAGACAGAGAACGATTGAAAGCTTTTGAGATGTGGTGCTGGAGAATGGAAATATTTATTTTTATTTTATTTTATTTAAAAAAAATTCACTGATGAACATAAGCTAGCTAATATAGCTATAGATCGATGTAGTAACATCTAAAAACTGTAGGTTTTTTTTATTTATTCATTATGGGATGGCGAAACTAGCCTGAGGCCCGGTTATCTTTACTCATGACAACTGCAATACTACCTGGGCTGTTGCCTACATGGTACTGCAAGTCACGTTCGCAAAACTGAGACATCAAGATGAACAGTCTCATGTGATTGTAATTTCATCGGCACCCGTACCCTTCACAGCAATCCAAGCACCACTGTTTGGCGGCAGAAGTAGGTGGTAGTACTTCCCCGAACGAGCTCTTTCACAACGAAATTCTGCTACTGCTAAAACTTTCATACGAACCGCAGCCAAAGTAGGTACTTTATTCTTTTCCTTCACCTGATTCTTCCACCTCTTGGTTCTATGATTTGTAGTTGAGTCGACTCACTCCACTTTTATAATGTAGACTACAATACATCATCCTACTAATCATCATCTTTAACATTTCAGCTAAAAGACGTCCGCTGCTGGATATGGGCCTCCCCCAAGCATCGTCCCAACGACCCGTCCTGCTCTTCCCGCATCCAGCGGATTCCCGTGGCTGAAAATTTCTGGACTAGCGACTGCGTATATGAAGGCGCAGAATGGTTAGCCCCCCCCCCCCCCGCCCCACGGTGGACCGACGACCTGGCGCTCGTACTGACATTAGGCATAAATGCTAAAGTTTGGATGCTTGTTTGTTTGTCCTTTAGTCACGCTGAAAATGCTGAACGGGCCTAGATGAATTTGGCACATAGACCATGTCTTGGATTTTCATATATACAAGGTGTTGATCTGTAATCGTGCCATATTTCTAGATCTGATGATAAATAATGTGCTTAGTCACCTAAAAATACTTGAAAAATTCTACGATTATTTAATACCTAAATTTTCACTTATAAACATAGCGAGGGTTCGAGAATAAATCCCAAACGACTCGGAAAATAAGTCATCGGCAGCATTGTCAAAGGGTGGAAATACCTGCAAATTGTTTTGGTGGTGTCGCACGTATCGTTTTTGTGTCGCACGTGACACACGGGGGGAATTTGTTTGTTTACAAATAGGTATTTAACAACAACAAAAAAAATGTATTGATTTTTTTACTGATTCGTGTTCAGTATCAGTGGTATAGTCACCTCCTTAAGGAAATAAAATAAATAAAAATATATTATAATTATTATTTAAATATGGAACGAATACAGAGCAACATGTTGTATAGGATACTTTTCGTCGATCTACCGCGGAAGCAAAGCCGCGGGCATTAGCTAGTAAACTATATCGAATAACTACGAGTAATCTAAAAACTTCTAAAGATATCAAACCTTTTCTTCTTCTGATCTCCGAAACCATTCTTCTTTCCAAATTAACCACAAGGTGACGTCTATAACCATTAAACTAATGGCGTCTTAACGAAAAACGCCTTTGCATGAGTGGGCCATTAATAAGCTAACTAGGATAAAATATAGACTGCTCTATAAACTACTTCTAAATATATATATTTCTTATAAAATTAATCGGTCCTGACAGACATATCGATATGTCCATACGTCACGGCTTGGGACGAAGTAGTCAGCTATTTTAATTCGTTCTATCAAACGGAACGTTCGCACGTTATAAATAAGGCAGCGGACAGACTGTCGCGACGATTCCACTGGTAATATTTCACAGCGAGCTAACGCATCGGGTGTTCGTCTTACTTGGATTTTTTAAATGTGGATAGTACAAAACGGTGAAATGGATTTGGTTAATACTTAGATTAATGTTTACCGGAGTTAAACCGGAGTTGCTAATTAATCAGCATATTATATATTAAAAAGTCTCAGTTTGATCAGTAATAAGAGAAAGTCTCATTTTTTTTGCTGACTTAGATTAGTTTACTTCCAGTATACACAATTTTGTGGATTATTATGCCATAATCCACATTCACATTGCAGGATGATTCTCTTGGCTGGTATGTACCCCGGTGTTGTCTGAAAAACGTGCGTAAAAATCTGTTAAAAAAAAAAAAACAAAAGTTGAAGGTATGATAAACAAAATAAAAAACAAAACACAAAATAAATTAAACAATAAAATAATTAAATTAAATTGTAAAACGACACATGGATTTCAGGAATTAGATGTATAGACGAATAAAAGATATCGAGCAATTTATTTATTTTTTAGGATGTTGTGGTTTACAGTGTGCCATTTCAGATTTATTTGCGTTTTAATCCTTTATTTTTTCATTACTACTCCCATCCTAATAACACAAATCTATGAAACCAACGCATCGTGAGTCGTGAGTCCTTTGATGATTCTGCTTATGAATAACTTGAGTATAACTCGGTGACAGCGTAGCGGGAATACGCGACCATCCGAACGAATCCAACGAATATGTTTGAACTGATTACATTTGTATCTGGTTATTTTGTTCCTATTTTATTTATAGGAATATATCGCGGGTATGTGTCACCTGCCTGTGATTTTGGGAAAGTATGATTGGATTGCAAGGAATCGGTATTTTTGTTACATGTGGATAAAGAACTAAGAAATGCTTTTTTGACAATCGTAGTCACAGTGTTAGATACATAAACAACACAAGCTTAACACAACTTACTCAGCCTAATGCAATGCAGTATGTTAAGGGGATAAGAAGCTATCCTATCATATCTAAAACCACAAGATTATCATCAATCAACACTTGACTCACTCACTGACTGACTCATCAATGCCCAGCCCTTGAACCTAGAAAACTGAAATATTGTACAGAGATTTCCTTTATGATGTAGACAAGGAATATATCAACATTCCCACAGGATAGGGAACAAATACAAATCGCGCGGGCGGAGACGCGGGTAAAAGCTAGTTTCCAATAAAATAAAAAATCATGAAAATTCAGCGTAAATTATAACGATTCATTCAACGACAATACAGCCCAATAGACACTTAATGTTGAATATAATGCGTACAATAAATTCTGCCACTAGCTGAGGCGGGGTACTGCGATCCGATTGGCCCTACGAAGGCGGCTATTGGCTAATTACTAACGCGGCAGTTTTGGCGGCTCATGTAAGTGGTAGAAACTGATTTGAAGATTACAAGTGGCGTATAGTGGCGACCTACATTAGTGAAATTTCATAGATGTGTTGCAGACATCGGTCGACTGTTATAAGGCGTCTATGGGGTGTATGGTCGGTGGTTTCAGTATTCGTTCTTAAAATGATCTCTTAGCTATCTGATAATGAATAATTGTATGCATATTTACATGCGTATGTAGTACTTCTCTTACCTTTGTATGCGAGCGTCGATAAGGTTTAGAAAAAAAATTGCATTAAAAACACTTTGGTGAATTAGAAGCTTAGCTGAGCTAAGAGACTTTTTACGAATTTAATCGACTTCGTATAGTTGCCGGCACGAGTCGTGAGCACAGATTCCACTGCGCAAGTGGTCGAATCTCTGATCACATTACAACAAACCAGATACGGGCACTTGCATTGGCTTAAATATATGATAAAGTATAATTTAATATACATAGAAAACGTAATACTAGAACACGGTGATAACAGAGACTACTTCGCTAGTACAATTTGTGCTCACGTCTCGTGCCGGTAACTATAACTGTGTAAGTATGCTCCCTACATGCTACCAACAAAAAAAAGTTCAGAGCAAATTGTCGCCGGTAACAAGCTGTCGGAGAAGCTGCGGTTTCATAATAATGTTTTGCGGTCACGATGATGGCCGACATCAAACTAGGTGCTGGTGACCCAACAACAATCATTGCAGCTTGACTTTGAATTATGGAAGTAATTCAACTGATAATGGATTAAGGGAACATTTTAATAGGGTTGTAAATGGGGTGGTTGGAGCCTTATTAGTAACTTATTATACAACGTGTTATTGAAATAACTGAAAACCTCTTAAGGGGTCATTGTTCTCATCAGTATGAACAACTTTTACTATGGGACCAACTATGAAATCGCAAAAAAAAGAAAGATGTTCCTTACATTTGAGTTCACATAAATCGATGAAATGTAGTACACAACTATTTTTTTTCCTGATTTCATGTTTGGTCCCATAGTAAAAGTTGTATATTGAAGAGTACAATGACTAATTAAGAGGTTTTCCGTGTGTGTGTCCCCTGCCATTTCCAAACTAAGCAACGTAGAAAATTGTAATCTTCCACGTTGATAGACTTTTATAAAAACTCTCTTTTAAAATTATTTAGAGTATAATGTGATTATAATTTTTTGAGTTATAGTGAGAAAACTGAAAAATACTTGAGACGTCCTAGTTCATTGGTCATTGACCTTAGATAAAAATGATCTTAGCAAATAATGCTCCTTTAGTTACTTTCTATTTAAAAAAATCACAAAAAGAAACTTTGTGTTATATTGACAACACAAAGTAACAGCGCCACCTAGCGCTAAATCTAAAACGTGTGTCATATGAATATATGACACACTTCTTAAATTCAGCGCTAGGTGGCGCTGTTTGCTAAAACTAAAATAGCAATGATTAATATTCGATTTGATTCGTTTGTAATTAGACCTACTTAAGGAACCCTATAATACTGAGCATGGCCCGACATGCTCATGGCCGGTTTTTTCATGTGCGGTTCAGAATTTGATTATCACTTGCTGAAAACATCGCAAGGAAACCTACACATCTGAGATTGCTTAATATAGCCCACGATGGTGTGTATAGTCTGCTAACCCACACTAGACCAGCGTAGTGGACTAAGGCTGTAACCTTCTTATTCGAAGAAGAGGCCCGTGCCCAGCCATTGCTGGCAATAATGGCAGCAATTGGCTGCTTATCAAATTATGATATTTATTCTAATATTTTATTTTATTTCTATATTTGAACAATTCAAACTTAACAATTTAGCTATTTCAGTTGTAAACATTTTAAATAACTAAAATAAATCAGTCAAGGAACTTTAAAAATTACATTAGAAATAAATAAAAATATCAAGACTTAATTACTTGATCACCAACAGCCGTCTCGTGGTTACTTACCATTATGCTACCGTTAATAAAATGTCATGCCGCTCACAAAATGAAATTATTTCACGGTCTTTCACGGTTATTGAAAACATAAAATTGAGACAATTATTAAACGACTACAGACTTAATTCCACGTTGCCGATAAAGCATTAAATTGAAATTGTAGTGTGGTTAATTATTTTGCTGGCATTAAAATAAATAGGTCGTTGACAAAATTGCGCTGATAATTGCCAAGGATCAAGAATGTTGGGGTGAAGTATGTCTGTGCTACAATTTTATTTATCAAGCTTTCTTTTTTTATTGGGTTGGTAAGTAAATTGAATTATTAAGTGTACATACGTCTTTTTTATTATAGTTATGTGTACTATTGTTTTGGAAATAAAAACATTTTTACCAGCTGCAAACGCATGCTAATCGTGTTGGTAATAGCAACATCTAGAATTGCTTTAGCTTTGTCTGTGTTGGACCATTGTGTCGTAATTAGACGCAGATTTATCATTATGATACCTATCACCTAAGTCTATTCAAAAATTAACCAACACATCCATACATAGCATTTATTTTTTTCAATGTACATTATTCTACAGGATACAATTACATTACTGTACACGAAAACCGTTAAGGACTTAACTGTGAACGGCGAGCCGTTAATTTTATTTTCATCATCATCATCATCATCATCATTTCAGCCGAAAGACGTCCACTGCTGGACATAGGCCTCCCCCAAGCATCGCCACAACGACCGGTCCTGTGCCTTCTTCATCCAGCGGATTCCCGCGACCTTCACCAGGTCGTCGGTCCACCTTGTACCTTCTCCATTTTATTTTACATTATATTATATTATGACAATGAGTATATATTCAAAATTTAGGTGATGTTATACGCAAACGCGTTTTGATGCGATACAAACATCTTTTAAATTTGTACTTATAACTTTTCAATCATTTTATTTTAAATATCTATCCCATCACATTTAAAATCACAAGATTATCATCAATCAATACTTGACTCACTCACTGACTGACTCATCAATGCCCAGCCCTCGAACCTAGAAAACTAAAATTATGCACAGAGATTTTCTTAATGCTTAATTCCTTAATCCCAAGGCAAAAAAAGGGATGGCCAGCTTTGACCGAGTGGTGGCCAAGATCAGGTCGGAGAAACCCGGGCCGTT
Source organism: Asteroscopus sphinx (assembly GCA_949699075.1). Taxonomy (NCBI): domain Eukaryota; kingdom Metazoa; phylum Arthropoda; class Insecta; order Lepidoptera; family Noctuidae; genus Asteroscopus; species Asteroscopus sphinx. The sequence goes on from OX453012.1 coordinate 18,888,985, forward strand.
CAAAAGCGCGTTGGGTTGATGATATCGTCAATGCCGCAGGAAACACCTGGATGAGGGAAGCACAAGATCGGAGAGGCTGGTAAAAACGAAAGGAGGCCTATACCATCCTTACTCTGTGCCTATACCCAGCAGTGGGTGATACCGGGCTAAGATGATGATGATGATGATGCCGATGATCAAGAATTAAGAAGCACTCTCACGTATGCAGGTTTCTTCACAATGTTTTCCAATTACCGTAATTAAATGCTGACCTGCACTTATGAATCCGAAGTCAGAGTTGCAGGCCGTGTTCAAACTCAGACCTTTCTGCATTGAAGGCAAGCGTTCAACCGCTTGGCTATCTCTGTTTTTAATCAACCATCATGCCATGTTTATTTGACCATCAGCATTATCTAAATTCATACGAGTAAAACAACTCAATTCATACTTATTTTTCCCTTTAATTTACTTTATACTTTCAGTTTATCTAGAGTTTCTATATCAACGGGAAAATTAAAGTTTCCAACTTACTTTTTATGACGCTGTTGAATAAATGTAACGCTAAATGCCAGAGAAGCTTTTACTAGAGTAGAAGAACTTTACCGTTTGTCATAAGTTTTTATTTACTTTCAAACTAACTTTTCGCTTATAAGTAAGGTAATAAAAATTCACAAGAATACGCGTTTAAGAACATTTTTAACACCACCTGAAGGACAGCTGTTAAATTTTTTATGGTGTTTTAAACGTTATGGGACAGACAATCTATGTATTTATCTTCAAAATCACTCTTTTAAAATCGTTAATAGCATATCGTAAGGTAAGGTATCTTGGTCATTTTCTTTTGAATGCCATCATTTATCTTCAAAAATGTGTATTCTTACAATGTTGATAGTATATAAGATGCCTCAGTACTACTTTGCTGGGAAAATGGAAGCACCATTTTCAACCCAAACTTTAATCCACGATTTTGAAAATTTTTGTTTTTCATCTTCGTTCAACATTTGGATGCCGATGACGTCATCAACATTTTTGAATATAATGCGATCTGTCCGATGCGTACGATCCTAAAAGGTGGACGCATGCCTTTAGTCGCTATCGACATTATGTCATGGCTATTTACCAGTAAATCTTATCATAAAGGTATTATACTGACGTAAGTATGGAAATGTCATTGAATCTTATAGGCATAGACTAATTTGACAATGCCAAATATTTTCTGTCCTAATGACATTCGTAAGAAATATCAACTCATCCTATAGCAGTCCACTGCTAGACATTAGACCTCTCCCAAGTTGCGCCACAACACTCGGTCCTTTGCCTTCCGCATCCAGTCCCCCCAGGCCCCTAATAAACATAACAGCTAATTGGACCACTTCTGTGGTCTAGTGGTTCGAGGGTCGGACTGCTGATCATGAGGTCGTGAGTTCGATTCCCACATTACACAAATATTTATGTGATGAACATAATTGTTTGTGTTGGTCTGGGTGTTTCTTATGTATTATAAATTTATAAGTAAGTATTTACAAAAAAACGTCCATGTGGTGCCAGACGTAAAGACTTTCACCACCCTCTCTCTTCTCATGGGTGTCGTAAAAGGCGACTAAGGGATTCACCAGAGGATGGGCAGCAGTGTTCTCTGAGTATTTAAACAACCAACTGCGATCGCCATCCCGCCTGCCAAGCGTGGCAATTATGGCATATCCCCCACCCCTTTGGGGGCCTTTGTCCAGCAGTGGACGTCTTTCGGCTGAAATGATGATGATGATTTACAAAAAACAGTATATAATTATTATATCCATTGTCTAGTACCCATAGCACAGCTTAGTTTGGGACTAGATGGTGCTGTGTAAAAATGTCCCAAAGATGTTTATACCAGGCCCCTCAGAAAGTATTGCGAAAAAAAGTTTTTATATATGGGAGACTGGCCAGTTATAATGTTTTTCGAAAATATGATTATTTATAAGTAAAAATAAGTAAGTTCCAATTTCAAAATTTCCCTCCACATTTTTTGCGAGTTAATTCAAAGTATTGTGTCTCACTGAAATATGGATCTGCGCCGGGAACATTTTAGAGCTATGATTTTATACGATTTCAAGTGTCGCCTGAAACCGGATGAATCGTACGATAGACTTCAAATGGCATTCATGGATGAAGGCCCTTCCAAGGCAACCGTGTATCGTTGGTATAACGAATTCAAGCGCGGTCGACCAACTTTGGGGGATGACGAAAGAAGCGGTCGCCCTTTGACGGCTGTTACCGAAGAAAACGTGCTAGCAGTGAAAAATTTAATCCAAGACAATAGGCGAATTACATATCAGGAGATTCAACACATATTGAAGATTGGATCGGGAAGCGTTCACGAGATTCTACACAGCCATCTTCGCGTGAGGAGGATAGTATCACGCTGGGTGCCGCACAACCTCACCGATGCTCAGAAGCAGGCCCGGGTGGAATGGTGCCGTGATATGCTTAACAAATTTGAAGCAGGCTCGTCTCGGCGTGTTTACGACATCGTTACAGGTGATGAGTCCTGGATTTATCAATACGACCCAGAAACCAAGCGCCAGTCGACTGTTTGGGTGTTTCAAAATGAGCCAACGCCTACCAAAGTGAAGCGATCTAGAAGCGGGGGTAAGATTTTGATCGCTAGCTTTTTTAATTTGACTGGCCACTTGGTATCAATTCCCTTACGGGATCAAAGAAGCATTAATGCCGAATGGTATACTACCAAATGTTTGCCAGAAGTTTTCTCTGTTATAAGCAACAAGCGACCAAACACAGGGCTCCGCGGGCTACTGCTCCACCACGACAATGCACCTGCGCACACCGCACTCAAAACGAGGGACTTCCTGGACAGCACGCCAGTCAAACTCCTGGGTCACCCTCCTTACAGCCCTGATCTAGCACCGTGTGACTTCTTTTTATTCCCAAAAATAAAAAATCAGCTCAAAGGGATACAATTTTCGTCGCCGGAAGATGCGCTGGCTGCGTTCGAGCAGGCTGTAAACGAGGTGTCTGCGGCGGACTGGAAAAAGTGTTTTGAAAACTGGTTTAGGCGCATGAATCTTTGTATAGAGGCTGGTGGAAAGTACTTTGAAAAGATTTGATAAAAATATATGTACGTATAGAACAATTTTTTTTAGTTTCGCAAAACTTTCTGAGTGTCCCACGTAACGTTATTAAAATTAGTTTAGTATACTAGAACCGGTCCCTTTGTTTTTCTTTTAGCTGGGGTACTATTACAGATCTTAGATTCAGTTTGCTAGACACACTCGGTTTCAACTCCCAGAGACTATGAAGTGTTTACTTCTGTGATTATGCTAAACACATACGAAACGTGTCGTTCACAATATTATGACCTGCATATTATCATAAAGTACCCAACAGCGGGACCTTTTTATTAATGAAACGACTAGATAATAACATAAAATTTTATTGTGTATTATATTTTAGTAATGAGATAAACGAATTTACCTTCTCACGAAATGTAAACGACAATCAATTTTTTAAGTCAATGTAAACATTTTGTATCTCTAACACAAAATTTTCTATTTATTTTCTTGTGTTAATAAAATTATTTTGTGGTTTATAGATTTTATGGTTGAAATTATTAGTTTTATTTCGTAAACTTATTAATATTATAATTTGAGATATATTCACAGGGATTTGAGAATGTCGAATTGTTTAAATAAAAATGTAAATAAATAGTTTATAGTTACCACCTGGTGACTGTATAATGTATTATGTGATCTATTGATCATTAAGCTGCAAACAACATTTGGTACATCCGGTGAAGAATGGGGCTATTTGAAGTTTGATTGCTGCTACTCGCGCAGATAAAGAATGGGATTGAAAATTGCGGCATTTGTAAGTTATTGTTTAAGCGAGATGCACATAGAACAAAATACATGCCGCCATTTTCAATCTCATTCTTTAATTGCGCGAGTAGTGCAATGCCTATGCCTCCTATGTCAAATGGTATAAGTCGACTTATAGCATTTTTGGGTGTTTAACAGCCCTCAATCAACTCAGCCTATCGCAGTCCACTGCTGGACATAGGCCTCTCCCAAGTTGCGCCACAACGCTCGATCCTCTGCCTTCCGCATCCAGTCCCCCCCAGCCACGCTCTTTAGGTCGTCGGTCCACCTGGCAGGGGGGCGCCCTACGCTGCGTTTGCCGATTCGCGGTCTCCACTCAAAGACTCGTCTGCTCCAGCGGCCATCGGTCCTTCGACAGACATGGCCAGCCCACTGCCACTTCGGCTTACTGATTCTACAAGCTATGTCGGTCACTCCGGTTCTTCTCCGGATAATCTCGCCCTAACAACATAAGGATTAACAGCCCTATGTAGCAATAATTAAAGAATAGGTATAAATGTTCATCAAAAGCATAATTGCATTAGTATCATTAGACACGTTATAACCCGTAAATCGAAATTTATTATTTGGTACAACTTATCATTTTTCATAGTTTATTTTATAAATAAAATTTTACACGATAATTTATAACAAACAATAACCAGCACGAAAATATATAATAATATTTAATATAAAACACCTCATCATTCGATTTTTTTGTATTTTATAGAAGTAGTTTTATTAGATTTTTTGTTTGTTTTTGCTCTCCTGAAAAGTAGCTATTTTTGAGTTGTATCATTTGGCACGGGAGGCACAGAATAGTGATGAAGAAATAATAATCGACAGTAGAAAGTCTGAGTGCTAAAGTGCCATAAGGCCAAATTGGCGCTTTTGTCTTTTTTCCAGAACACTTCACAAACCAAAAATAAATCTACATCACCTACAAAATAAGCTGTAAGCTCCAACCAAGATTAATTTCTCAGGCCATTTTAAATATCTCAACGCAACGTGGAGGATAGCGGGTGACTTTATTTCTCTTTTTATTTCTTTAGTGTGCAATGTAAATAGCTCGCGATGCGTCCAACCGGCCAGGTGCAATTGCCTGCAATTTGTGTCAGTACCATGGCCTCGCAATTACTATGTCTCGACTGAGAAAAATTGATTTTTCAATGTTGGTTTTAAGGTGGCCTCTGATTATTCTGTGCCAATACAGGGGATTAAGAAAGAATAATAATTGTGTCTTGGAATCACCTAGGTGGCATTCTGTACTTGGAATCATTGATTGGTCTATCACTTTGTAAATTTTTACCGTCTTTTTTGCTATTATAATACTCGGAAGAATAAAAATGGCGGCCGGAATCTCGCTAAGAAAACATTGAAGCACTTCGTGTTTTACCTAAACCCACTATAATTTCGACAGAATTTTAACACACCAGACATAATATTTTTCTTTTATTTGTGACACTACGACATTGACTACCGTTATACGAGAATTGTTGCGTAATCGTGGCTTTTTGTCTTACTATAGGTGTGAATGTGAGCGTGCCAGCCCGTTCTTTTAAGTGAGCCGTTTTACAATGGGTGCTTCACTTTTTTTTTAGCGAGATTCCGTCCGCCTTTTTTTATTTGTCCAAGTTATAATATGTCTATATTAACATTTATTGGTTGTTTTAGCTGCGTAACTATACTAGAAGTTGTTGTGAAAATGTCAGACTTTATTTGTTTAGCTAGCATAAAGTAATTTAACTCATCAATAATGAACAAAGGCTAGTCCTAAAAGACAGTTAAAAGTCTGATAAATTTGAAACCAAAATAGCAGCTTTTTGGCTTTACTATTGCAAGTCTCTGTGTTTAAAAGCCTTCACAATTATCACGCTCCAATAAAATCAAAAAAGTTCCAATAGAAAAAGTGGGACACTCAGACATTTGGGCACACACCCAAAATCTGGCTTGATACAGCCAGCAGTGTCTTGAAATTGTAAACTAGTACATAGAATCAAAACACGCCAAAACATTCGTATCTAAAGAATGCTCATCACATTCAAGTTCCATCGGACCATTTAAACTTCGGCCTTTGATACCCCAAGTGCATTTACGAAGGGTTATGCAAAGGCATTTTACAAATAGAACGTCCAGTATATCTAACCATTTTAAGATGGCGCTGCTTGCAAAGCAGAACGTCAACAGTACGTCAAATTCGGAACATTTAAATTTAGTTCCATAATTCGCCGTCTGTCAAGTAAAGCTGGGCACAGTGTAAGGCACTTGTAATTGGATAGGCCCTTCAGACGCTCGACCGACAGATGGCATGTTCAAATTAAATTAACAAGAGTATGCGAGACCCGAAGCCTTCGACCCAAGACGCTTGTATTCTTCGGCTCAGTATGAAATAATGAAGATTTTTGTTGCCTTTGATTGGTTGGAGTACTGAGAGATTTTATACGAAACTCTACAGTAAAATCTCATGATTCGGAGAGTAAAATTAGCTCGCCTTTGTACATGTAATTTCTATTTGTAAGATAATACTGTATGTTTTTGGTGTACAATAAAGAATAAGAATAAGAATAAAATTAAATATTATACTTATTGGTTATTACAGTCCAACGCTGGACACAAAGTCAGAGAGCTTTTCAAAGGTACTCGATAGCAATAAGACCGCCCTTTGTACATTGTCTTTTAACTAAAATATAATATAAACCAAGTGTTACTTATTTTTTGTGTACATTAAAAGTCGAGAAAATTGAGAGCCTTCTTCATGAGCCGTGTACATGAATCTGACAATGGAATATTGAGAGCCATATTATGTGAAGCTAGCCTTTTCTTTGTATATGGCTGTTAATATTCTGGCTAATAATAATTATGTATATTTTTAATTTAATTCCAATAATTGTTCATCAATAATTATTAATTAATGTTAAATGAATTTAAATTGAACTTTAATAGAATTTTCAATATTAAGATTATTGAATTGAATTAAATTAATTTTGTTATCACTATAATTTTTGTTAAAATAAATTGTATTTGATTGTGTTATATGCTTGCAATAAAAGAATTTTATTTATTTATTTTATTTATCAAACGGAATTTGTATTGTATTGTACTCATTGATTACGATTTTATTTTATGAGAAAACTGCTTTGTTGCTTCTGAAAACACCTATGCGAAGCAATGAAGTGGCTGATACACGACTTATAAAAGACATAATATTTGTATGTCACGAAGTTATGCTAGAAAAACTTGACTAAAAGGTTGTCATCCAATGTAGATGCCAGCCACAATAACTATTCATACAAATGACATGTATGATAAAAACATACTAATTAGCCGGTACTGCGAATGCAAATTAAATGTAACATGCGTTATGCGCCTGCGCTCCATAATGACAACATAGAGGTAATGAATTAAATTAACGTTTAAAGGTTAACGTGCAGACTACTGTAAGTACTGAAGAGAGGGGTATTTAAAACGGACCACCGAAGACGAAAAAAATTGTAAGTTAATTTACTTTGGCACCTGTGCCCCTTCAGCGATCGTCTCATGACATTTTACCTCTCCTGTGTAACTCATAATTGGAATACAATCGTGTTATTTTTTGCCGACTCTTTAATCCACTTTTCCCAACTATGCTAGAATCATCTTCTAGTCTCACTAGATGCGGCTATATACCAGTATTTTACACATAGTAAGAGCAGGAAGGTACAGTTAACCACATATTAATGGTACCAAAACCATTATAAGCGGAACTGGCTTAGTATGTAACTTTCATACAAGACAGGCTCTGCTTATACTGGATTTTGGCATCGATGTGCACTTGACTGTACTTGTATTATATATAAGAATAAAGCTCTGCTTATACTAGATTTTAGCATCGATGTGCACTTGCCTGTACTTGTGTTATGTACGTGGGACACTCAGAAAGTTTTGCGAAACTAAAAAAAATTGTTCTATACGTACATATATTTTTATCAAATCTTTTCAAAGTACTTTCCACCAGCCTCTATACAAAGATTCATGCGCCTAAACCAGTTTTCAAAACACTTTTTCCAGTCCGCCGCAGACACCTCGTTTACAGCCTGCTCGAACGCAGCCAGCGCATCTTCCGGCGACGAAAATTGTATCCCTTTGAGCTGATTTTTTATTTTTGGGAATAAAAAGAAGTCACACGGTGCTAGATCAGGGCTGTAAGGAGGGTGACCCAGGAGTTTGACTGGCGTGCTGTCCAGGAAGTCCCTCGTTTTGAGTGCGGTGTGCGCAGGTGCATTGTCGTGGTGGAGCAGTAGCCCGCGGAGCCCTGTGTTTGGTCGCTTGTTGCTTATAACAGAGAAAACTTCTGGCAAACATTTGGTAGTATACCATTCGGCATTAATGCTTCTTTGATCCCGTAAGGGAATTGATACCAAGTGGCCAGTCAAATTAAAAAAGCTAGCGATCAAAATCTTACCCCCGCTTCTAGATCGCTTCACTTTGGTAGGCGTTGGCTCATTTTGAAACACCCAAACAGTCGACTGGCGCTTGGTTTCTGGGTCGTATTGATAAATCCAGGACTCATCACCTGTAACGATATCGTAAACACGCCGAGACGAGCCTGCTTCAAATTTGTTAAGCATATCACGGCACCATTCCACCCGGGCCTGCTTCTGAGCATCGGTGAGGTTGTGCGGCACCCAGCGTGATACTATCCTCCTCACGCGAAGATGGCTGTGTAGAATCTCGTGAACGCTTCCCGATCCAATCTTCAATATGTGTTGAATCTCCTGATATGTAATTCGCCTATTGTCTTGGATTAAATTTTTCACTGCTAGCACGTTTTCTTCGGTAACAGCCGTCAAAGGGCGACCGCTTCTTTCGTCATCCCCCAAAGTTGGTCGACCGCGCTTGAATTCGTTATACCAACGATACACGGTTGCCTTGGAAGGGCCTTCATCCATGAATGCCATTTGAAGTCTATCGTACGATTCATCCGGTTTCAGGCGACACTTGAAATCGTATAAAATCATAGCTCTAAAATGTTCCCGGCGCAGATCCATATTTCAGTGAGACACAATACTTTGAATTAACTCGCAAAAAATGTGGAGGGAAATTTTGAAATTGGAACTTACTTATTTTTACTTATAAATAATCATATTTTCGAAAAACATTATAACTGGCCAGTCTCCCATATATAAAAACTTTTTTTCGCAAATCTTTCTGAGGGGCCTGGTATAAGAATAAATTAAGAAGATGCTTGACTGGATTATCCTTTATTTTCCGGTTTCCTTATCACTTTTTAAGCTGAACCCGCATTGGCGCACTCGCAAATTAGGAATACTCCTACTTTTTACGATATTTTTTTACCATATCAACACAAACCTCCGTCGCCTATACCGCAAAGTTTGAAGACGAAGGTCTTCAACCAGTGCGTCCTGCCTGTCATGACTTACGGTGCCGAGACGTAGACACTGACAGTTGGGTTAGTCCACAAATTCAGTCTCTCGGCGAGCTATGGAGCGAGCTATGCTTGGAGTTTCTTTGAAGGACAAAATCCGTAAAGAGATTATCCGGAGAAGAACCGGAGTGACCAACATAGCTTGTAGGATCAGTAAGCTGAAGTGGCAGTGGGCTGACCATGTCTGTCGAAAGACCGATCGCCACTAGAGTAGACGAGTCCTTGAGTGGAGACCGCGAATCGGCAAACGCAGCGTAGGGCGCCCGGGTGCCCCCTCGCCAGGTGGACCGACGACCTGAAGAAGGTGGCTGGGGATGACTGGATGCAGCAGGCAGAGGACTGAGTGTTGTGGCGCAACTTGGGAGAGGTCTATGTCCAGCAGTGGGCTTTGATAGACTGAGTTGATAATATAAACACATCCTACATCATCATCATAATTACAGCCGAAAGACGTCCACTACTGGACATAGGCCTCATACCTATATACCTACTCACTATGTTTAAGTTTTATTCGGCCACATCGCCAAGCATCGCATGCGCATTTACGATGCAAAATGCATATTAAGAGAACTTTTGCAGTATTTTTACAGTATTTAATTTTGCACAATAAATTTTAAAACTTCATTACAGACTGTTACAGTCGGCAATTTAGACCTGCTGTAAACAGCACAGCGGATATAATTGTCGGAACAGTATATATACATATATCGAATTAGTGCAGGCCATGTCGAACGGCAGTGAGCAATAACATCATAAACGGCTTTTAAAATTACAGCTGTTTATGTATTAAGGTTTATATAGGGGTGAAACAATGTATGGTTTTCGTGTGTGGTCCAACTGTTGTTTGGCAAATGTATTCTTATTTTTGCGAACTTATTTGAAGGTTATTCAGGGGATGCTATCGATCAACTTTTACTATGGGACCAAACCTGAAATCGCAAAAATTCTTACATTTTGTGGAACGACATCGATGATTTAGTAGGGAACAGCTAATATTTTTTTCGCGATTTCAGGGTTGTTCCCATACCTAGTAAAAGTTGTTAAATGTCCTGAATGAGCTCTTAAAATATAACCACGCATTTTTGATACACGTTGTATAACATCTATTATATTGCTACCAACTTTACTGTTCAGATGACCATGGATAATAACATATATAATCGGCCCATTATAATCCCACTGCTGGACAAGGGCCTCTTCTCAGAATGAGAAGGTTAAGGTAACCATAATTTTGACAAAAATGACAGTTTAAAAGCAGTGTGAGTGTGAACCAGAAACTAGTTAATTTGTATTAGGTACAATTAGCGACATAGTGAACTGAACAGTTAAATAATATGAGTGCACAGTGTACCTGCCAAGCTATATCACGGATGGTTTTATGCAAAACTGCGTTTGACATTACTATAGGATGGGCTTGCTATTGATAAAGCTGAGTTGTAGCTGTGTTATTTTTCTTTAACGTCATTTCAAGACATGGTCAATAATGGGCATCTAGGTACTTGAGTAAAGCAGCATAGTGACTGATGAATATCTCACTCACAGGTGATTATCTAACCCGAAAGGTTTTGGGCAGTAACGTCGACGTGCGAACATCGAACCCGAAACATAACACACAAGTACTAAGCTCGCTAATGACAACATTTGCTCTGCTTGTTGCTTAGTAAGTAGGATCGGCTTCTGTTCAGTGGCAGTTTTACTCATACTAATTCGAATTCAGCCGTTTACACGCTGGGTATAATATAATAATATAATATAACTTTTATTGATACAAAAAACCTTAGAGAATTCTAAAGACATTGATTTTTATAATAAACAGAGTAAACCCTGACTCCTAAACTAGGTGATCCTGTGACTTAGGAGTCAGTGTTCTGCTGCCACTGTGATAACAAAAAACCTTTCTTACAGTATCCAAAGCAAATAATTGATTTCCTAGGTTTTTAAGTACCTACAATAATATTAACAAGGAATTATAAAAGAAAAGTGGTTTGTTTATATTTTTATCTACACTCGTATCGTAACATTCGAATTATGAACTCGAAAGTAATGTCATAATGACATACTTTACGCACATGCACCTGTAATGAATTTAAAAAGTTTCATTACGATACAGTTTGCAGAACAAAACAATACGGTAATTTAATTTTTTTTCCATAACCGCACACTTCAGCCCAACTAAGGAGTTTTTAATGCCACTTCGACCCAACCAAGGAGTTTTCAAACCTTTTTTTTAGCAGTCGTACAGTTTGGCACCAATGAGTACACAAAATTCAGGGTGGCGCCACTAGTCATACATTAAAAAATTTTATCGTTTAAAATCGCGTTTTTGGCAAAACTTTGGATTGTCATATTGCTTTAAATTATATTAAAGTGTTTACAGGCATATTTTTTGTATGATAAAACACAGATTGACGGAATCCTGACAAGGATAGAAAATTAGTTCCGATTACAATGTTTTCGCCAGACTATATTTATTATCTGTGTTGACGCGCGTGCGCGGCGTGTGCGCGGCCGCGCGCCATGACCTACTGGATTTGGCTTTGGATTGGATTTGTTATCAAGATTTTGACTTTGGTATTTTATTTAAAATTGTATGAGTTTAGATAAACTAGTGTATGAAACTGACATAACTAGGTATTAAAACACTCGTGTGATACTATTAAAAACCTCGCCTACGGCTCGGTTTTTAAACTCACACTCGTGTTTTAATAACCCCTGTTATGCAACAGTTTCATAAACTACTATTATATGCTAGGGCGCGTGTGTGTATGTGATAGTGGGCGTGTGTGGTATTAACGGAAGTGACAAGTACTAAGCATTAGTTACTAAGCCTGTGTAAACGAAGAATTACACGCTGGATATTTGTATAAGTGACAAGTACTAAGCACTAGTTACTAAGCTCGTGTAAACCTAGCATTAACTTAATTCGATACTGAATTCCTTAGTCTGTGGTAACTAAGCCTACGGTAAATAATAGGGCCTATATCCAGCTAAGACCACACAGTACGAACCAAAGCATAGCTACACGACGTGCTACAATTCAAAACAGAAAATATTCGCCATGAAATCCCCATACATTGCAATCGGCAAAAGATTTACCAGCACAAGTGTACGTTCAATTTACATACGCTTGTATCAAATATTTATGACAATCGCACAATGAAAAGAAAATTAAACAAGAACAGATCGTGAATTATCAGCGTTATCTTGTCAACTATCCGATCCGATGTCGATTTATTTCATCGGTGGTTCATTTGCACGGTGCTGCAGTAAATTCTCGTTTGTGGCAGCCCTGTGACACTTTTATGATAGTGTTCAATATAAAGAGGATAAAAGCCTATTTATACAACAACGGTCGGTAGGGAAGGCCAAATCTTCATATTGCTACTGGAATACGCTAAAAATTACAATAAATGTGGACAAATATTGGGTTGGTTGACCTTTTTTTGTTTTGAGAGCAATGTTTTCTTGATAATATTTCGTGTTACTACATAATATGTTGAACAGTTTTTTTATCATTATAGTCGTTTCTTCAATACAAGCATTCGCCTGTCATCATCCTACGTTCCTTAATTTTCTCAATTATGTTGGGGTCGGCTGCCAGTCTAACCAGCCCCCCGATTCAGAACCACACGATAACCAGCTGTCGATCGATTCGGTTTGTTATCTCGTTCCGTCTTATGATTCACGCAACGAGAGAAAAATAGATAACAAACCGAATCGATCGACAACTGCTGCTGAATTGCGTAACTCACTCGAGATCGCATTCATCTGGATTTCCATGTTCATTGCTCCGTGTGTTTTTACAATCCGTCAAATTGACTACGTACCATGCAATGAATATTGCTGTAATTTTAAAATGAAAGCTGATGTCAATGCGAATGCATTACACAATTACCCCACTGGTCATCGTATGGTTCTGAATCGGGGAGCAGATGCGGCAGAACATCAGTATTGTACACGGAGCGAACGCCATCAGATCCCCACAATCCAGTAAATGTAAGTAACTCACATAATAATCACACACTTAATCTTTCTGTAAACTACTTTCTTTGTTTTTCGTTTGGTGTATGTACAATAAAGAATATAATAAATAAATAAATAATAATACTACAAAGTAAACTAACAAAAATCCACATTTTATCAACTAAAACGATACTTAATAAATAATAAGCAAGAAAGAATTTTGATATGAAATGTTTGCCTTCCCCGCACCATTCCTGGCCATAAACGAGCATCTTAGGAGGAATTTCAGAAAGCCCCCAGCTATAATAACAAAGTGATTTCTTGTGGTAACAAGAACGTCCATAAATTGTCCAGTATAATGTATTGATTCATGTGATTATTAATTGTCCAGTATAATGGAACCAGTATATTTTTTTAAGGACAGCTATTACTTTACCTCGGCTAAAATGTTAGTGACAGTGTAATGTATCAATCAATTTATTTGAACGATATTTTGATTGATGTCTATGTAGGAAACTTTATCAGAACTACCTGAATAGCTACGAAAAGTTTATTAAAGAAAGAAAACACCGGTTTAATGTCTTATGACTATTATTTTCGGGTAAATATATTTGTTACTTACTGGAAGGCGCAGCATGGGTAGGCCCCCCACAAGGTAGACCGACGACCTGGTGAAGGTCGCGGTATCCGCTGGATGCGGAAAGCGCAGGACCGGTCGTTGTGGCGATGCTTGGGGGAGGCCTATGTCCAGCAGCTGACTGTCTTTCGGCTGAAATGATAATGATGATGATGATGAATTACTCGCCCAACAATTTTGATCGTGACAGTCATTCTTTTATTAATTTAGAATTAACAAGAGCGGTGTTCTCTGTCACAGATAATTTCCGAACATTCCGGCTTGTTGACCATTCAGGGCATGTTAGTTAACGCATCGATAATACTAACATAGTTAATTTGGCGATATCGACAGATATCTCAGTAATTGGACCACTGCACACTGCTTAAGTAGGGAACTATGCAGTAAACAGTAAATGATGATGAAATATATTTGTAGTATAGGCTAGACAATATAGGGGAGAGACTCGTCGCTAAGAGTAGCAACCGTGCGGATTGTTTGATCTACGAGGTTAAGCTACACTGGCCGCGGTCAGTCCATGGATGTGTCCACAGTTCGATGTACATTGAGACCCCTCCATGCCTCGGAGAGCAAGTTATGCCATCGGCCCCGGTCGCCATACGAATATCTTTGGCAGTCGTTACAGGTCGTCAGAAGCCCGAAAGTCTGACAACTGGTCCAACCTCCGAATGTCGGTATTACCCAGTAGCTGGGTTGCGGGGGTCTGATGGCAGTCGCCCCGTGTAAAATACTGATGTTCAGCCGCATCTGGTTAGACTGAAGCCGACCCCAACATAGTAGGGGAAAGGCGAGGAAGATGATGATGGTGATGAGACAATACGTGCTGAAATTTTAATCGCTTCTTTTTGAAAAGGGGTCATTGTACTCATCATTATGAACAACTTTTACTATGGGACCAACCCTGAAAACGCGAAAGAAAAACCAGTGCGTCCCTACATTTGTATTCACTTAAATCGATAAAATATAGGTACCGTCTGATATTTTTTCGTGATTTCAGGGTTGGTCCAATAGTAAAAGTTGTTAATAATGATGAGTACAATGACCCCTTTTCGGGAAAGAAACCATTAAAATTTCAGCATGTATAGGCTAGTAATAATTATTATTATCGCAGTCCACTACTGGACATAGGCCTCTCCCAAGTTGCACCACAACACTCGGTCTTCCGCTTTATGCATCCAGTCTACCCCTACATACACTGCTACATTCTTTAGGTTGTCGGTCCACCTTGCTAGGAGGCACCCTACGCTGCGTTCGCTGATTTTGACCTCTGTGGTCTAGTGGTTCGAGTGTCGGACTGCAGATCACGAGGTCGTGGGTTCGATTCCCACAGGACACAAATATTTGTGTAATGAACACAAGTGTTTGTGTTGGTCTGGGTGTTTCTTATTTATTATAAGTATGTATTTACAAAAAAAAAAAGTATATAAGTATTGTATCCATTGTCTAGTACCCATAGTACAAGCTCTGCTTAGTTTGGGACTAGATGGTGTACTGTAAAATGTCCCAAAAGTATGTATGTATGTATGTATTCGCGGTCTCCACTCAAGGACTCGTCTGCTCCAACGGCCATGGGATAATGTTTCTATTTTAAAACTAATCTTAGATCCTAGATAGATAGATAAAACGTTTATTTGGTACAAAAACAAGACACTGGACATATAAGTAAATATACAATAAAAAGTGTGATTATATGTGTATGTGTGTAATCTTGTAATGTGAACTTCTGTTAACCCTACGACAAAGTAATGTTAATCCACAGTAATTCGTCATTCTAAGTAACAAGCAATACACAATCAAGATATCCCCATTACACTCACCACACATCAACAATACAAACGAAAGTATATACATGGTTCACGAGCTCACTCAATCTCTCACCTCTATTGCAACATGTTCAGAAGCACCTCATCCTTTGATTATTTCCTTAACAAAAAGACGCGTAACTACAGTAATTGAGAGGTAATGCAATTTTGCCAGTAGCAAGATCTCGTATCATGAACCAACTGCCAATCAACTTTGATGAATGGTCGCTTAACGAATTTGTTGTAATCTTAATTGAAGTTTCTTGTTAGTGATTTCGTGCAGGGTTGCGTGTGTAAACAGCTTTATTATTTTAAATGTTTCAGGAATTTTATGAAGGTGGTATATAATTAGTTCTTTAAAAAAAGACCGCATGGAGACAACGCATGCGCACTGTGCGTGATCGTTTTGTTATTTTAAGGTGGTACAGTCGACTGCATGACTGTGGTAACACTTGAATTAGAAAACCGCCCTTACTGCTTACGAAATAAAGACGCTGTAAATGTCAAACTGCTACCACTAAAAATATTATCGGCTTCACAAATGCGGCAGCCCTAACACTTAACCTATGTGCACCAATAGAAAGGGATCACTGACACTTAATACCAATTAAATTTTCAAAACTAACAAAAGGTACAAGAGAATACAATCACACTTGAATGTAGTTATCAAAGAAAATTATTAATTAAATAACTGTGCATGTGCTTACAGAATGTGAAGTGTGTAGCAACTAGCAACTCGCTAGCGCTACTTGATTCGCGTAATTGTAAATTTTGTGAACCTGCTTAAACGTGCTTTTGTTAGAAGTTCCATACGCCATACCTTCTTAATTTTTAATGACTTGTCTATAATTTGTCTGGGTCTGCCGCGTTGGCGTTTGTCATTTGTAAGGACTCATTGGGTTGTAAGTTTGGCCCACTGATTGTCTGCCATGCGGTTGACGTGTCCAGCCCAGTTCCACTTCAGTATAGGGACATTAAAAACGTTGATATTTATTTAGCTTTAAAAAATCTCTCTATGGTTATTATTATTATCAGCCTGAAGTGTCCCACTGCAGGGCAAAGGCCTCCCTCTATGGTTATAAACCAGAAAAAAACAGTCTAGAGCGTTTATATGGAGAAAAGAACACCCGCATTTCCTCATAAAGCAAGTGATAGTCAAATTTTGATCCACACATAATTTCGAAATCAAAAGTGCGGGCTGGGTTCAAACTCAGATCCTACTGCATGGTAAGCAAGCATTCAACCACAAGGATATCACTGCTTTTGATATTAACGCCTGCCCAGCCAATAATCTCAAAACAATAGTTTGTTATAGAAATTTAGGGACAAGTGAACAAGTATAAAACAGTGGTTTTGCAGGTCATATTAGCTGTGACATATCCTCAAATATTTTCACATATCCATAAGGAAAAACTTAACATCCTGGTACTTAAACATATAATTAAAAAACTACAATTACACAAAAATACCGTTTACATACCCAACAATTACTCGTTGAATATTTCCTACATTAATTCTTTATCGAGCCATTCAGCTAATAAGTATGATACGGTTGCAAGACTCAGTTGAGCGTCTGCATCTATCTTACGCTCTCCTTAATCGTCAGTTTCCGAGGTTTTGCAAAACAAACATACAGACAGTAATGATCCTCCAAGAAGGCCGAGTATTAGCTGTAAGTGCTGTAACTAGTGGTGCTCCTTATACTATCGATAGTAACTAAACACTATTGGTTTGTATCGTAACTGCATAAAAAATCAGATGGGCCACATAAACCTAACGCTAAATAAACCACAAGTTCTGGCGAAGGAAAACCGATATGTACAGTCAACAAATCGGAATCATGACCCACTCAGTTGATAATTCGTTTGAAATCATCAAAACAATAAGGTTTTCTTCCATGCTGCACTAAGGACATTTAAAATATTTTATTGGTAAACTGTCACTGTCACTTGCTAAAAAAATTGATAACAAATCTGTTGCCAGGGAAATATCTGTTTAAGCAAAATTCAACCTAATTGTATTAAATGTCTGTAGGATATTAAGCTTATCGTGGGTATTCCGATTTGTTGACCGTACCTAGAATGCTCCGTGAGGCTATTGAAATTAAAAAACATCCTAATTTTAATATAGAATATGGTTGGCAGCTACCACCTGTTTGGAACCCAGTCCTAAAAATAATCAAGTCCCAAACAGCACGCAACACTGTTAAAGATAATGATATTGTGAGTGATTACTGCGTGCATCGAAACGATTTTAATTAATAATATTGTACGGTAGATTAAAATAAGTTTTTAGAAATATCTGTAAAGACGCTTGTCATCCTAGTCTACATGCGACCACGAAATGCTGCAAATCTTTCGAAACGTCAGGAAATCCAATTTAAATAATATACGCAATTTAATCCGGTTAAACTTTGTCATATTATTCTGTCATCAATACCCGAAACGGTGTTTACTGAAGACTGCAATCGTCCCAGTGAGCTGAAGATATCCAAATTTGACCAAAGTACGGATGATTGGGATTGCCGACTAATCGGAAATTTTCTAACCGATTCGTCAGCTAGTCGTCGGCTGATAGGCAAAACCCATAGTTGACCCCCATCACTACTATATAAATTTTTTTTTTTTTTTTTTTTTTTTATATTCCCTAACTAGTTGGCCGACCGACAATCGATCACCATCTATAGTACCATCTAGGACATTATAATAAGCACAGGTTTATGCTACTATCCATCCTCAGACCAAAAGAATAAGATAGACAGAGCGCGTAGAACTAGCGAATGAAGTCAGAAAAAGGAATACAAAATGGCAAAGGAGTACTACTCCGCCCGCAGTGTTCGCGAGACGCAATCTGGAGCGTACCTACGTCTTATCCTCAAACTAAAAGAAAGATTCACGCTCCCGACCGCGGCTCGCAATCACTGAGTGGAATAGTAGGTACTCCTATGCCATTTTATATTCCTTTTTCTGGTTTCATTCGGAAGTTCTACGCGCTCTATCTATCTTATTCTTTTGGTGACGTCTGCGGTCCAGTGGTTCGAGGGTCGGACTGCTGATAACGAGGTCGTGGGTTCGATTCCCACAGGACAGAAATATTTGTGTGATGAACTTATGTGTTTGTGTTGGACTGGGTGTTTCTCATGTATTATAAGTATGTATTTACAAAAAAAAAAGTATGTATGTATAATATCCAGTGTGTAGTACCCATAACACATGGCAAGCTCTGCTTAGTTTGGGACAAGATGGTCCTGTGTGAAAATGTCCCAAAGATATTTTTTATATTTATTTATATTTATTTTGATCTGTGTGTCCATCCTACTAATAGTTCATCATTGCAGCCAAAAGACGTCCACTACTGGACATAGGCCTCCCCCAATTAAGGGGGGAATATGCCATAATCGCCACGCTTAGCAGGCGGGTTGGCGATCGCAGTTGGTTGGTTAAATACTCAGAGAACGCTGCTGCCCATCCTCTGGTGAATCCCTTAGTCGCCTTTTACGACACCCATGAGAAGAGATAAGGGTGGTGCTATTCTTTAAGTCCGGCGCCACACGGACTAATAGTTACCTAGTTGCAACCTGGGCCACCCACAAGAAATAATACTCTTTTTGTAAACTCACACTTGCTGCATGACAGAAAAAAAACCTAGATAGACTATAATCTAATTAATTTTGCAGATAAAAAGCGGATGTGGCTAATAGCCTGCCTATTAAAATTGATGTGTTGATTATGTATTGATTATTAGCTCATGCATCTGATATAATTATTTAATAACATTTAATTTTTGCGAACCAACCAACAGTGAAATTACGATAGAATCTAATTATATCTCGATCGACCGAACTTATTAGATCTTTAAAACTTTTATAATGAATTTTAACATGACTTACAGATTTAAATTACTTGGGTTCTCAAAATAATTGTAGTCTCGAAAATTATTTTAAACTTTGAACCTATGTTCATAAGATTTATAATCAAGTGAAGTTATTAAATCAACATCAATAATAGCTTGACTCAGCTTAGCGCTCAACTGAAACTTAGTGAATTATTACGCACGATTATAATCTCTATAAATAATTATGAGGACAGGTGTTCAAAACTCATGAAGATTCCATTTTTTCAATTGTTAAGTACGAATAATGTGCATCTTGATCGAGTCGTGTTCTTCTACTTTGTATCACATTGTATTCTGTTCAGGATTAAATAATAACTTATGTATTTATTAACATACGAACTTTTTATCTGCGTCGATTTTGATCATTACCATTTTATTTTAATGACACCCCTGGTGATTGCCGCAGTCACTGATGCGTTGCCGACCTTTTAAAAAGACGTATGCTCGTTTCTTGAAGGCTCCCATGTCGAATTATTTCGGGAAAACCGCTGACGGGAGTTGGTTCCACAGTTTTGCTGTACGAGGAAAAAAAATACGTGTAAAACGTACCGCCAATCATCAAGATGGTGAGGATGGAATTTAGATTTACGGCGAGTGGTACGATGGTGGAAGTCAGAGGCTGGTATAAGGTCGAACAATTCCTCAGAGCATTCCCCATTATAATCGAGAATCTACAACCTATGCTTATATGCCTCTAACGTATTTAAGGGGTTGCGATGGACAATCATGATTGGCTAAAAGTTGGAGTCGCAGTTTCTTAGCATCAATTACTAGGCATCTTAATGAACTCCTTCAGAATAAAGAGACTGAAGTGCCCTTATCTTAGTTATAGGTAGGTAGGTATTGTAACAATTATTTATTCAAGTTCATTAAAATCTCAAAGATATTTAGCAAAAGGATAAATTTCACGTCATAAAACTTTCAATAAAGTCTAAAACATTTTAATTAACAATAAATTGTTATAGTCAATGGTTAAAAATTCGATTGCACTTCCATATAAATCGGAATTCATTTACAGCGGCACGTAATATTTTAGCGTGAACTAGTTTTTGTTTGTGGTTTTGCTTGCTATTTTTTCGCATTTTTTGTCAGTATTTGAAGAAGAAATTTCAAGAAACAGCCCGGCTTATATTCATGTATTAAACTTTTCGTGTGGTACTGGACGTAAAGAGTTGCACCACCCTATATATTCTCATGGGTGTCGTAAAAGGCAACTAAGGGATTCACTAGAGGATGGGCAGCAGCGTTCTGCGATCGCCAACCTGCCTGCCAATCGTGGCGATTATGGCATTTTCCCCTACTTGGGAAAGGCTATGTCCAGCAGTGGTCGTCTTTCGGGTGAAATTATGATGATGATTAAACTTTTATTAAAAAAGGGCTTTTGTTGTGTAAAGTTTTTTATAATACGCGGCTCTGTGTCTACCAAAATACAAGCAAGGGGTTTTTTTAAACTTAAACGGACTTTAATAAAACCAAGTTCCTAGAAACACCACCTTCAGATGTTCTTATAGTATTTTATGTAGCTGTAGCTAACTTAATTTTGTGTGATCCGGCCTTTTTATTTTGGAATTTATTACAGAGTGACCAACAGGGGCTCGTAGCGAAGCAACGACTGTGCGGATTGTATGATCTGCAAGGTTAAGCTGCACCTGCCGCGGTCAGTCTGTGGATGGGTGACCGTTTCGTTACACATCGAGACCCCTCCCTGCCTCGGAGAGCACGTTAAGCTGTCGGTCCCGGTTGTCATACGAATATCTATGGCAGTCGTTACGGGTAGTCAGAACCCTGAAAGTCTGACAACTGGTCTAACCTCCGAATGTCAGTATTACCCAGTAACTGGGTTGCGGGGGTCTGATGGCAGTCGCTCCGTGTAAAATACTGATGTTCAGCCGCATCTGGCTAGACTGGAAGCCGACCCCAATATAATTGGGAAAAAGGCTCGGAGGATGAATTACAGAAGGACCAATATCCCACCCATCGAGTATTTAACCCTAAAGAGATGTATTATGGGCTGTCCAATTACGAAACTATTCTATTGATTTGCAAAGATAAATAAAATTGGCCAACAGGAGCGCGCTTTGGAGTCTTCCGTTAGCTTAATGCTCAATGGACCCGCCGCATATTGAAAAGAGTCCACGCACAGCACACGGTGTGGATGGTTATGTCAAACGTATATTTCCGCATCGCATAGTTCAACGTCATCTAGTGCTATGAAATATTTATTTGCGCACAAAAGACATAAACGCGCCATCTGGCACTCAGCTGTGCTTAGCTGGTCTGGGTTCAATCTACAGCGAGCCTTGTGAGCTCCTTTTCGCATATGAGGTACGAGATTTTTGCAACCCAAGGTGACCTCTAGATATTGCTTGTGCTATAAATTACTTATTTTATTTTATTTTATTTTTTATGCACAACAGGGTACAAAGGCTTTCTTAACGCCATAGGCGTTCTCTACCAGACAACCTTAGGGTAATGCAGAGACAAAATTATTGTAATTCCTTATTCATGTAATTGGTTTAATGTTTGTGTGTGTTGAATTGCGCCCGAAAACATGTTTTGATGTGAAACATCTATAGGGGCGCCTTGGGTGATAAAACCGACTCATGACGACTCATGACGCTCTCTTGGCCACATTTTTTTCTTCTTTCTACAACATGCCCAACTTTTGCTTTTTTAGCAATAGTTTTTGTGTGTCACTAACAAACAAACATCCAGAACTTCGATTTGTTTCGATATATATTTTTAATTCGTCCCTGATAGCCTTTTTTATATTATAGTTATAAAGCTTTACCGGTGGCTAAAACAACAATTTTCATTATTTTAAGCCGTTGTAAAACATAATAAACAGAGTTTGAGTTTTAATTAAGATTGCTATAAAATCGATTGCAGTTCAATAAAAATAAATAAAAAAAACTGTGCTTATTTTGATGTTGAAAAAAGGAGGAAAAAGTTTTAACTTGCGCAATGACTAATTTAGCAACCTAACTAGGGTGCTGGTCTTATATACAAAAAGATACCACACGTCCTTATTTTTCATTATTATTTATTCAGTCTACTGAACGCACTCCACCCGGGGTAGGCGGAGCCAGTGTCGGACTCTTACCGACTAAAACCACCACGGTGTTCCTTCAACTACCTTAGCCGGGGGCGTGGGAACCCGTGAGTATTCACACGACCACGGCGGGTGCGGCCTAACGTTGGCCGCACCCGCCTCGGTGGCGCACACGGAACACTGCACGCCACCTCACCTCATGGGCCTTTACCAGCTGCGCCAACTACGCCGGCTGTGCCAGCTACGCCAGCTGCTGGTCGGGCAGCAGACTACCCCGAGTCTGCTGCTCGCAGGCCCTACCTCCCGTAATTTTTTATAGAGGTTTTTTCCTCGCGGTCTGGGCGGTGAAGCCAAGACCCTCGGTCCCAAGAGGCGCGAGAACACTACTCAGCAGGCACTCCTGGGGTTACGAGATCGACGGGGGCAGGGAAGGACAGTTCCCATCGCTGCCTGATCAGTGGCAGGGTGAGTGCACACCGGGCCCCTGCTCCTACACTGTGTCCTCTGTTGGAAACAGAGGGACACGTGGAGCAACTCCCCACTGGCCCAGTACGGGCCCCTCCCGCGCCAGAATATTCGCCACAGGCAATAAAATCCCCCGAAGGTTAATCCCTCGAAAGGATTTTATTGCTCGTGCCCAGGATGCACCGGCCAAACAACTGAAGTTCCCTCCAGAAGTGTCCAGAAGGACAAGCAGCCGTCAGGCACACGTGGAGGTTTTCTGGCCAGCACTCCGTCTACTTAGAACCTGAACTGAAGGGCTCATGGTTAAGTAACAATCGCGTGGATTATTCTTATTCTTTATTGCATACAAGAAAATCACAACAACAGATAACTAACAGTTTTGAAATTACATGTACATAAAACTTTTTAACAAAAAATTGAACCGACGAAAAGTGAAACTGAAAAGCGAAAAATAACTAATTATGAGTCGGCGCCAAACGAACTTTTAACAAGCAAAGTGCGTGTAAGTTGCAAGTGGCCGAGCGGAGAACGCATTTTTGGAAAGTTATTGTTCATCGTTGAAAATTTCACGTTGTATTTGATGTGACATTGTTTTTATTATTTATTTAAAGTAATTTAATGATCTTCGTTGATTGGTTGTTTGGCGCCGACTCATAATTAGTTATTTTTCGCTTTTCAGTTTCACTTTTCGTCGGTTCAATTTTTTGTTAAAAAGTTTTATTTTTCATTTTTTTGTGGTTAAAATCTAACTCCAGGTCTCCATTATGTCGTAGTGTCTAGAACTATATTTATGTGTGTCAAGTTTCAACAGAATCGGTTAACAGGTAAGAATTCAGTGGGTGAACAAAAACTCATCCCCTGTTTTACTACCCTTAGGGGTGGATTTTGATTTTGAAATTTAAATGGGACCAACTTCAAGATATACCCTATCCATTAAAAAAAGAATCATCAAAATCGGACCACTCTGTAAAAAGTTATGCGTGGTCATACATAAAAAAAAAAAAAAAAAAAAAAAAAAAAAAAAATATACGCGTCGAATTGAGAACCTCCTCCTTTTTTTCGTCGGTTAAAAAGCGAGCTTAACTCGTAATTAAGTTTTCGACCAGCAAACTTTTGAGTGATAAAGTAGCGAAGGGACGAATCGTATTTTTTTCAACTTGAATCATTCGAGTTGAAGTTTTCGTTGTTTCGAATCACGATTCGAGTTGATTTGACTCGGTCGACAGTATCAAATTCGTGGTGCAAATGCGACGCGTATGTTATAATGTATCGAGCCGTCTCGAGCCACCGAGTTGGCCACAAACAGCGAGCCATCCGAGTCAGCGAGCGGCGTCGAATCAGGCGAGTCATGTGATTGATCGAGTTGATTCATTTACACGAATCGTGGCGATTTCGCACCACCTGATATTTATTTCTCAATTGAACTCGTAGTTCGTAGCTATTCGCTGCCTCACTCGCTCGCTTACCGCCACTTACCCGGAAACGAGTCACCGAGCCGAGCGAATCAACTCGGTTTTGAAGAAACACAGTTCGAATCAACGAGTTCAAAGGATAACTCGAGTTATTCGAGTTAAATGCTTCGAATCGCCCATCGCTATGATAGAGCAAATATAAAATGTAAAACAGAGGGTAAACTTTCAGTGTACGTAATAATAAAATAACATACCAATAACATATATATACAAATAAATATGAAACTATATACCAGGCCCCTCAGAAAGTATTGCGAAAAAAAGTTTTTATATATGGGAGACTGGCCAGTTATAATGTTTTTCGAAAATATGATTATTTATAAGTAAAAATAAGTAAGTTCCAATTTCAAAATTTCCCTCCACATTTTTTGCGAGTTAATTCAAAGTATTGTGTCTCACTGAAATATGGATCTGCGCCGGGAACATTTTAGAGCTATGATTTTATACGATTTCAAGTGTCGCCTGAAACCGGATGAATCGTACGATAGACTTCAAATGGCATTCATGGATGAAGGCCCTTCCAAGGCAACCGTGTATCGTTGGTATAACGAATTCAAGCGCGGTCGACCAACTTTGGGGGATGACGAAAGAAGCGGTCGCCCTTTGACGGCTGTTACCGAAGAAAACGTGCTAGCAGTGAAAAATTTAATCCAAGACAATAGGCGAATTACATATCATGAGATTCAACACATATTGAAGATTGGATCGGGAAGCGTTCACGAGATTCTACACAGCCATCTTCGCGTGAGGAGGATAGTATCACGCTGGGTGCCGCACAACCTCGCCGATGCTCAGAAGCAGGCCCGGGTGGAATGGTGCCGTGATATGCTTAACAAATTTGAAGCAGGCTCGTCTCGGCGTGTTTACGACATCGTTACAGGTGATGAGTCCTGGATTTATCAATACGACCCAGAAACCAAGCGCCAGTCGACTGTTTGGGTGTTTCAAAATGAGCCAACGCCTACCAAAGTGAAGCGATCTAGAAGCGGGGGTAAGATTTTGATCGCTAGCTTTTTTAATTTGACTGGCCACTTGGTATCAATTCCCTTACGGGATCAAAGAAGCATTAATGCCGAATGGTATACTACCAAATGTTTGCCAGAAGTTTTCTCTGTTATAAGCAACAAGCGACCAAACACAGGGCTCCGCGGGCTACTGCTCCACCACGACAATGCACCTGCGCACACCGCACTCAAAACGAGGGACTTCCTGGACAGCACGCCAGTCAAACTCCTGGGTCACCCTCCTTACAGCCCTGATCTAGCACCGTGTGACTTCTTTTTATTCCCAAAAATAAAAAATCAGCTCAAAGGGATACAATTTTCGTCGCCGGAAGATGCGCTGGCTGCGTTCGAGCAGGCTGTAAACGAGGTGTCTGCGGCGGACTGGAAAAAGTGTTTTGAAAACTGGTTTAGGCGCATGAATCTTTGTATAGAGGCTGGTGGAAAGTACTTTGAAAAGATTTGATAAAAATATATGTACGTATAGAACAATTTTTTTTAGTTTCGCAAAACTTTCTGAGTGTCCCACGTATAGTATAGTTTGTGGTAATAGTAGTTCATGCCGTGGGAAAAATATAAGTCAGTGTTGGGTGCAACCAAACATTAATATTGTCAATGCACTGCAATGCAGATTGTCAAAAATGTCAGAAATGTCAGTGAGTGCCCAACGGGGATGAGTCTAAATGAAAATGCAAGTTGTCCGACCCAAACCACGTCTAATTGGACACTAATTATATATTTAACATAAATGTAGCATCTAGATGGTGGACTAGATGGTGCTGTGTAAAAATATCCCGAAGATATTTAATTTTTTATTTATTTTTAATATCTATGCTCCGCCATGTGTCACTGCAGTTTTAAATGTAGGTCGCGATGAAAGTGCAGATACGCAAGCCTACTAGTTACTTATTTCTACAAATAGCTATAATTTAACTCATGTACGTGCATATTGCCACCACAACAAAGGATATGGCAACTAAATGCAATACATGTAAACAATCAATAACTTATAAAAACAATGTAAAAATGTAAAGTAGAATATGTAAAAAATTTACCTAAAATTTATGAAAAAAAGTATAAACACAGGTATAAAACGATGTAAAACTATAATCTAAAATCCTTGTATAAAATGTCACTGTCATATTTTCTAGCATACGTCACTATGTCTCTCAGTGTCAAATTGCACTTCATTTGAAGAAGGGTTAACAGTTTTCACGGTATTCACTTCACTCTGCACTGTTGAGTTCCGTTTCTTGACCTTGCTGTACCCGTCCTCGATGTCATCTTCTTCAGAAGGTCTTCTTCTGCTTCTCGCATCTTGCGGACCCTCCCCCTGTCTTTTGGTTGTCATCTTTCGCCAATAGTATACCGATGTTACAGACAGTGCAATGCTAATAATGATGACCACATAGATCGCGATGTAGTGATGAACATCATGAGAAGATAAGATGCCTAGCTGTGACTTATCTTTGATTAAGCGCAGCTCGATGTCAATTTTCTTGAACGTCTCTTCGTGCGTCTCAATATGCAATGACTAGTTACGAATAGAGGTATTGATGATGTTGTTAATGGGAGAGATTGTAGGTATGATCATGGCATTTGGTTCATTTACTAAAATGTCGCTTGTATGTTCCATATTTGCGTGTAGCATAAATGCATCGCCTTGCAAATTACACCCTTGTTTAAGTGTAATCAGACCCGACTGACGTAACGTCTCCGAAGTCATTTGCGCTTCGCACACCAGTTGCACTTCGCACGCGTCACAACAATAATAAAACCATGTGTTTTGCTTATGTAATTTTACCCACTTGTCAGCACAGTCAGTTAGCAGTTTGGTAGCGGGGCTGACTGCCCAGGGTGCGCCGAGCGATCAATTAAATATCGTCATCACTCGTGGAGGCTCTTTTAATGCACGGTTCCAACCTTCTGACCGGCTAATATCTTTCCACGGCATGAGCTATTATCATTATGTAGCTCATGTCGACACGATAAAAGATGTACCGTGCGGCTTGCAACAGGACCTTCAAAACAAATTTGGTTTTGTTAGCCATCTCCACTCTCATGTCCAGAGCTAACAAGCTTCACCGTTGACGAACTCGTCAAAGATGACATCACCACTATCAATGTCATTAAAAGACAAGACGCATTTTAAGCTTGTATTACCAAGTGCAGAACAAGTTACTCTAAATTATTCAGACTTGTAGCAATAGACCCGCAAAACACACTAACAAAACATAAATCTATCAAATAAATAAACCGATACTGCCCAATATATCGCTCTCTAGTACTATTTGTCTCAACATTTAATAGAATAAGGGTTAATAAGAAGCATCGCGTCACATTTGTGTCGTGGTGATAACTCTTCATTGGTACGCAGTAAATAACGTCCCCTTTAGAACGTAGTACGTCGGTTTTAATTGGATCCGAGTAAAACCCACTATTGCCACTAAATGCTTTATTGCTAATTGATCTGGAGCTCAGAGGAAATGGGAAACTGTACGGAACACGCATGTTGATAACTGTTTATAGTGAATTTAATATACAATGTCGAAGATGGGTAATTGAAAATTTTAGATAAGACGTAAAATAGAGTAAGAACAAGTTTGCAACAAGCTGTAACAATTACATTATAATAATATCCTCCCCGTATATATTCCGTATATGTTCCGTGTGGTGCTGGACGTAAGGAATTGCACCACCCTCTCTCTTCTCATGGGTGTTGTAAAAGGCGACTAAGGGATTCACCAGAGGATGGGCAGCAGCGTTCTCTGAGTATTTAAACAACCAACTGTCGCCAAATCGCCAACCCGTCTGCCAAGCGTGGCGATTATGGCATATCCCCCCCTTTGAGGGAGGCCTTTGTCCAGCAGTGGACGTCTTTTGACTGAAATGATGATGATGAATATCCTCCCCGCCGAATTTCGTTCATGGTGGCCAATCTTAACGGAGAGTTGCTATTTGCTCGGGACATATTATAGTGCACAAGTGTGTGCACAAACACAGCAGCACTCCCTGTTCCCCACTCTCATAATCCGATAAGACGGCAATCCGACACGACCAGAGGAGGCGCAAGACCAATGACTTTACGTGCTTTCAAAGGTACGGGGGTAAAGAACCGCCAAATTCCTGACTGCGGGGCTGCTAATGAGAATTTTTTTTAACAGAAAAATCGTAATAAAACTTTTTGCCCGACTCAGGAATGAAACCCAGGACCTCACGATCTACGATTGGACACATTACCCGCTAGATCACCCGAGGCCTTAACGACATGAACATTTTCGGAATACTGTATGTGGATGTAATCAACTTAGCCTATTGCAGTCTACTACTGGACATAGGCCTCTGCTAAGTTGCGCCACAATTCAAGTGTTACCACTGACGTGCAATTGACCGTACTAACTGACACCCGCGGCTTTGCTCCCATGGTATATCGATCCTATGTGTTAATAAATAAATAAATACATTTATTTCAGAAAAAATATTCCATAGGTAGTACAAATATTTGTCTAATGTTTTAAATAAATAATAGAAAATTAAAAATGTCAAACTGTTTGTAAAATGATTAAAAATTATTAATTAAAAATAACATGTCAAATTGATTGTCAAATGTTTCAAGTTAAATTATTTAATTATCCAGGACATGGTCTATCTGTGTGCCAAATTTCATTCAAATCCGTTGAGCCACTTCAGCGCAATTGAAGGTCAAACGAACAAACGCACTTACGCATTTATAATATTAGTAGAAAATTGGAAAAAACAAGACTTCCTGAGTTATTTCTGCTAAAAATACATCATTTCTATGCATTCAATAACAAAATAGATAAAGTTGTACGAAGCGTAGTAAATTCCATTCCTATCACCACATATGAACGCTTCATTATCTAAAGTTCCATAAAATTCAGTAATAAGGGCATAATCACTATACTTCTATTGTATCTAACCATCAATTGTCATTACAAGAAACGTTTTCACAAACGATCAATTCTTGTAAGACATCAAATTAGCAGTTAAAATCTTAATCAACACATCAAGATAACAAATACGGATTTTATATCGTCCTTAGAAAACCTAACACAATAACTCAAACGGCTATCAAAGCCTTTGCAAACCTGTAGAATACCGTAGTCCAATGATGCCAACTTGGGGTAATTTAGATTAGATTAAGAGTAAAAATGAGACAGCAGGGTAACTTTTAGGGTATGAATTTACTTACGGTATTTTTGGAGTAATATTGTTCCGTGTGGTGCCGGCCGGACTTTAAGAATAGCACCACCCCACTCTTCTCGTGGGTGTCGTAAATGTGACTAAGAGGTTCACCAGAGGATGGGCAGCAGCGTTGTCTGAGTTTTTATTCAACCAACTGCAAACGTCAACCCGCGTACTTAAGCGTGGCGATTATGGCATATACTGGGGGAGGCCTATGGCCAGCAGTGGACATCTTTTAGCTGAAATGATGATGACGATTTTTGGGGTAAACATTTTGAAGAAAAAAAATCAAATTTAAGGGATTGAACTACATTAATTAAGTAAAAAATAAAATGATTGCCGAAAAGACGCTATAATAATATTATTTTGGTGTCTAAAGCGGACTAACAATAACAACAAACTAAACAAAACACACTAAGATCAAGCCACGAGTCCCGAAGCAATCCACTTCACAACGTACCTCATAGACGGTGTAGTTGATGTGGCGCTGCACCAGCACGGCCGTCATAATAAAAGCATTGCAGGACATTGCATGAAGAGTCTCTGCCAAATTGTATAGTGTGTGAATTAGCAGGGCCGACATTTTTTATCCGTGCCGCAGGGTACAGATATAAAATTATTAGAAAAAGATAACGCTGCACACGAGAGCTTCATTAATCATCATCATCATTTCAGCCGAAAGACGTCCACTGCTGGACATAGGCCTCCCCCAAGCATCACCACAACGACCGCTCCTACGCTTCCCGCATCCAGCGGATTCCCGCGAGACCTTCATTATTATGTGCCAATAGGAATTAACATAGAAATTGTGTGAAAGAAAAAGAACTAAATAAAAGAAAAAAATATTTTTTGGGTTAATTTAAACAAAAACTCTTTCTGGGGTAAATTGAGACTGAGGTTGGGTTAAAGTTTTAATAAGACCTGACAACACTGACTGACTGTAAATGTTACGCGAAAGTAACATCTTAATAACACCGAGGATAGAAAGTATGCCATAGAATTATCACATAAATCAAACGAGTCAATGATTAATATGATATAGACGATGAGAGTCTGATCGCTGCAGCATCGTTATAACAGTCTAGTGTAATTAAATTGAGCTTCCGTATACACAGGCGGTGTACTATGACGGGTCCAGTAATGGAGGATTACTACGCTTACCGCTCAACTGCTAAGAGGCACGCCTTGGAAATTGAGCGTTGAACACCAACAATATAATCTTTTTAAGCGATTCCGTGATGGAATCATCTACTGAGAGTACTGTGTAAGAGATTCACAATCTATCCTACATATTGAGTGTAATATGGTCGCACACTCACAGTTTTTCAGTGGAAAGAATAAAGCTAAGATAATACGAAAAACTGACCTCCAAAACCACAAAAGCATAGGCGAAAAGTGGATACAATTCTGAAATTTTAGTTATATTTTTTAATGAAAATAAATTTATAAGTTGAGCTCGCAAAACTACATAGAAAATGTTTTAAGGTTTTCGTGCATCTAATCGTTTTCCATTTATGTATGTTACATAGTTGCAATGTTTGTGAAAACATGCGATATTTAATGCCTTTAGACGAATTACTTGGTGGGTTTTTTAAATATATTTCTTAACCAAGCATTTATGTAATTAAATTGTTATAATATTTCAGTTTCCTTATGGCGAGCAAACACTGAACGCATTGAAAATGTACTACGGACTCAGAAGAGCATCTTATATGCATCAAAGTCTACAAAAGTAAGTTAGATATTCATTATAATTATTATGGACTTCAGCGAGTGAATGAACTGACAAGGATAGTTACTTGTATAAATCTTCCTTATAAAGTATTCAGTGCAAAATAATGTTTCCTCATTTACTCCTTCGATACATAATTCTAAAAACACAAAACCATTACAAAGTATACATGCTGTAGCAATCAATAAATCAACCAAATCCAAAGATTGCCTTCATTAAAGTAATTATCTTTGAGTAACTAAAGTAAATGCAGATCAGGTTTGTAAAAGTATACCTTGGAACTAAATTACTCTAAAACTTGAAGCTGAGTTTGGAATCAAGCCACGAAATCAAACACTTCCTGAAATTAAACAACTTTGTGTAATGATGCTGGTGCAAGATTAATGATTATTCTATAATTATACTATCAAATAATATGAGAAAATTCTAATGGATGTAATTTTAAATACAGTTAAACTTTATTGATTTGGCTTGCCATTACTTTGTTGCACGATTTCATTTAAGTATTTATTTTGAGTCTTTTGCATGCTTATCAAAGTGGCATACGAAACATAGATCATGACTACTATAAGCTATAATCCATGACATGTAAATTAAATAATTTAATATTAATTATTTAGTCTTGAATGTAATTTAAAAAATACTAAAATTTTAATTCACCTATTAATTAGCTATAACTACCCAATTAGATGCTAGTCCACTTAACCAAAGAATGCTCTAAAACATTTTCATTACAGAATAAATTTAAGTTCTCCAAAAGTCTTCATCATTCAGCTAATGCATAAACCCATTTACGAAACTCAGAACAGACCATTAATTGTTATGTGAAGATCTTAAATCTCGGTAACGTTTCAGAGTCAAAATATTTCACTCATAATACTTAAATTAAAATAGACGCAGAAATGTCTAAGGAACGTGACTCTAAAGTTAAATATGCTGAACATTAAGATTCCAACTTAGTCAGAGATGATATCAAAATGAATAACTTGAATAAACGTAGAATAAACTACGTTATTATATTTGATGATAATAATGAAGCAGAAAAAACTGCTTGGGAAGTGTATGCTGGAAGAATTCTATGAGAATAAATGTAGTTAATAACTAAATCAGACAGAGGCTTATTATTATGCGCGTATTAAATTCCATACTTTTATGTGTATGCAAATCCAGAAAATAAATGCATAGTACAATGGTTGAACTATTTCACAAATTCTAGCTATGCTACAGTTTCTATGCTAGTTGTTCGCCAATAATGTTTTTTCCCGGAAAAAAATGGTGTTGTTGTGTAACTTATTAATGGCCATCTATGAACTTTGATAGCCCAAGTAGATTCTGTTCACAAAAAAGTATGATTGTCACATTATCTAAGTTTTACTGCGATATGACAGTACGCAATAAACTGTTATTAGAAGACTTCGTCAAACCAAAAATTCAATATTATTTATTTTTTTAATTTTAATTTACTATAATTAAACATAATATACCTAAATTTAAATTAAATGATGCATAACCAAACTAGTGATCGTCATATTTAATAAAAACTTGATCTAAATTTCAAGAACATCCGTTCGCAAGTATACCTGTGTTATGTAATGCATAGTTTTCGCAGCACGCATGCGCTGGCGTTAAGTGACTCGACTATGGTGGTCCGAGTGCAAGGCACGTTTGTTGTATTTCACGATGTTAATTTTAAAATTAGCGTCGGCAAACAAATCCTGTAAATAGTTTGCTTTCGTCTACCGACGGAGCGATGCTAATGGCTAAAGTTAAATCCGACTAGTCAATGAGAGCTATAACAGCAAAAATAACAAGCAAAATCATCTTGTTTAAAATCGTTTCTTCTTTCTCATTAACGAATTTTTCATTTTCAACCTCTTCCCATATTCAATATGGAAATATTTTTGTTCCAGTAGCGGACCACACAAGGGCGAAATTGGTAGTCCGCCGCATCTCATTTTGCATATTTTCTGCATTACTGAGCAAAAGTCTTTTGTCAATATTGTCTCCTCGAGTCATTGAGTAAATGAGGGAGTCTGTCTACCAAATATACAAAATGTAAATTAAGCTCCAGCAGTTGTTTTCTTACTTTGTTTCTTTAATATCTCAATGTCCTTTAATATTGTTAGGGGGGTATAAAGTTTCAGTTTTATGAAGCTCAATGTCAAAGATTTTAATGGTGTTGATAATAAATTTCTTTCTAGCATGTAATAGAGTTGCTTGCAAACAATTTCAGCGCAGTAGACGAAAGGTTTAATATGTTTTTATTTCTACTTTATATCCTTTACAATCATAAGCATCTTCAAACGATTCTGAGGTCTTGGTTTTGAATGTACAAATTCTGATGCAAATTGGTGGGCATTTATTTATTTATTTAAATATGCTTTATTGTACACCTTAAAATACATTACAATGAATATGAATTTAAACTATTGTACAAGTGGCGGCCATATCGCGAGCAGCGATTTCTTCCAGGCAACCTTTGGATGGACAAGAATGAACTGGACAGAAAATGGGGTTGTCAGAGGTGCAAACTAGATACATACTTTAAAAAAAAAAAAAAAAAAAAAATAATAAAAAAAAATATATACTAATACTATACAATAAAAACACAAGTAAAAACTATACATCCTAATACATAAATACTATATGCCAGTGGCAAAAAGTCCATATAACACGATTCCCACTGGTTTCCTTTTGGAATTACTTAAATATACAGATCAACGATATTTCTATGCTTATTTATTGTTTTAAAGTATAAAAAAGAATGTAAAATTTAATTTAAAACATACATAAAAAATAATATAAAAAATTTAAAGATGTTAAATTGTTTTTTATTTTATTAAAGTGCGATCTTTTCTAATTTAGGATTTTTAGGTACCTACGGCTTCCCTTCTAAAAATATTCACCCTTCGCCATTGTTATATGCATAAGCAACGGTAAATTAATTAAAAACGACCACATACAGGAGAGGAAACATGGCATTCCTATACACCTACGAAACAAATTTCCGTAATTGACACTGCACTACAATTTAAATATAGCAGAGACTGAAAATTGTATTCTTATTCTATTTACCGAAAATTGTAGCAAAATGCGCATCAACATTAAAAGGTTGATGGAACCGTTACGTCGAGAGACAAGATGGCCGGACGGTTGAGAGCTCAACAAAAGCTTTTTAATATCAGCACACACCCCGAGGCAGGAAGGGGTTATTTACATAAAAGCCACGTAGTTATTTAAGAACAATCCGGTATATATACGCATATACGACCAAGACACGAATATTGTTATGCTAACTGGCTTCGTTAGTTTGTTCCTGGGAATTGTTTCGCTTTGTTGAAAGAGTCGTCGGTACGTGAGCTCGGATTTGCACCGTGATCTCTGTTACTGAGTTTGTGTCCCAACTAATTTGCTTGAATTTAATTAAGATTGCATGAAAATGGTTAAGTTTTGGAGTTATAGAAAGTAACCTTGTTGTTAGTTGAGCAACTTACTAATTATTTGTAGGTTACCTACATTACTAACTAACTTCGTCACGGATAGCTAGCCGTGAGCCGTGTATTTTGTCATTGAGCTGCAGCTCAAGCTTATTGATCTGAATATTTGAACCGGTTCTGAGCTGAGTTACACATCACTATACTACATGTGAATCTACTGATTTATATGCTGTACTTAATCGAGATGAAGATTTTCTTGTAATACGTGGGACACTCAGAAAGTTTTGCGAAACTAAAAAAAATTGTTCTATACGTACATATATTTTTATCAAATCATTTCAAAGTACTTTCCACCAGCCTCTATACAAAGATTCATGCGCCTAAACCAGTTTTCAAAACACTTTTTCCAGTCCGCCGCAGACACCTCGTTTACAGCCTGCTCGAACGCAGCCAGCGCATCTTCCGGCGACGAAAATTGTATCCCTTTGAGCAGATTTTTTATTTTTGGGAATAAAAAGAAGTCACACGGTGCTAGATCAGGGCTGTAAGGAGGGTGACCCAGGAGTTTGACTGGCGTGCTGTCCAGGAAGTCCCTCGTTTTGAGTGCGGTGTGCGCAGGTGCATTGTCGTGGTGGAGCAGTAGCCCGCGGAGCCCTGTGTTTGGTCGCTTGTTGCTTATAACAGAGAAAACTTCTGGCAAACATTTGGTAGTATACCATTTGGCATTAATGCTTCTTTGATCCCGTAAGGGAATTGATACCAAGTGGCCAGTCAAATTAAAAAAGCTAGCGATCAAAATCTTACCCCCGCTTCTAGATCGCTTCACTTTGGTAGGCGTTGGCTCATTTTGAAACACCCAAACAGTCGACTGGCGCTTGGTTTCTGGGTCGTATTGATAAATCCAGGACTCATCACCTGTAACGATGTCGTAAACACGCCGAGACGAGCCTGCTTCAAATTTGTTAAGCATATCACGGCACCATTCCACCCGGGCCTGCTTCTGAGCATCGGTGAGGTTGTGCGGCACCCAGCGTGATACTATCCTCCTCACGCGAAGATGGCTGTGTAGAATCTCGTGAACGCTTCCCGATCCAATCTTCAATATGTGTTGAATCTCCTGATATGTAATTCGCCTATTGTCTTGGATTAAATTTTTCACTGCTAGCACGTTTTCTTCGGTAACAGCCGTCAAAGGGCGACCGCTTCTTTCGTCATCCCCCAAAGTTGGTCGACCGCGCTTGAATTCGTTATACCAACGATACACGGTTGCCTTGGAAGGGCCTTCATCCATGAATGCCATTTGAAGTCTATCGTACGATTCATCCGGTTTCAGGCGACACTTGAAATCGTATAAAATCATAGCTCTAAAATGTTCCCGGCGCAGATCCATATTTCAGTGAGACACAATACTTTGAATTAACTCGCAAAAAATGTGGAGGGAAATTTTGAAATTGGAACTTACTTATTTTTACTTATAAATAATCATATTTTCGAAAAACATTATAACTGGCCAGTCTCCCATATATAAAAACTTTTTTTCGCAATACTTTCTGAGGGGCCTGGTAGAATTAGAGCGAACAATTCGAAATAGTCTATAATACGCCTCCATGCAAAAGAATACATTATACCTATATGGAAAACAACTCTCTGGGGGCTGACCATTTATTCATTATCAAGACCCTTATGCAATCTTTAAATCGCCTCTTCCTGCTCCCACAGCATATGTTGGCTTGCTTAATACTGAACGGGAAACATTTAAGCACAAGTTTATGTAACAAGCACTTGCAATGTAATAATCTCTACTACTTTCTATAACTGCATCAGTTATTCGCAATTGACAGAATGCCAGCTGACGGTTTTCCAAAACCCATTTATGTTAATGCTAGGCAGTCTTGTCTTCATGATTACATGACTCCACCCTCACACACGGCTGAGACGTTTGCAAATTGCCGCTTATCGCCTTTGCTGGATGGTTATTCCGTCATTCTTGGCTTGCAGGCGATCGAAGTATCGAATCGGAGTGTGTAACGCGTGACTGCTAATATTTTAAATGTCAATTCCGATTTCAGGCTAGCTCGAAGTGGTTGCTTGTCGTTGTAAATAAGTAGTTGTAGAGCTCTAGTTTGTGATATGCATTGAGCAACTGCAACCCAGAGCTTCCATGTTGCTCAATGGTGATATGCCATTTAGATATCATGTGTGTCGCTATTACTGCATTAATTCTGAGGTTGTTGCAACCAATATTAATCGTGCAATATTCTGTTTTGATTTCTGATGTTGATGTTTAACCAAATAACGGACGTTTGAAAAAAAAACCAGGTTTAGAGCACTCTAAGCCGACGAGCATACATTCGGAGGTTAATGAACGTAGATAAAGCGAAGGAGTTGTGTCAAGTTCGTAGCAGGTATCCATAGTATCTGATTCAGATTTGTTAGAATAGAGTCCCCCTTTAGTACGAAATATGTATCAAGGCTCAATCACAAACTTCAAGCTACATACAATTTCCTAGTTTAAAAAACAAGTCATAGAAAACCAACTCGACCAGTAAAATAATAACGACTGCCAGTGTTAGAATTAATTAAATGTGTTACAATAAATTGTTCACACTTTTACTCGAGTTTGATATTTTAGAACTAGATGCAACAAAATTCACACTAATATTATGAATGCAAAAGTAACTCTGTCTGTCTGTCTGTTTATTACCTTTTCATGAATAAACCTCTGAAGCGATCATAATTAAATTTAGCAAAGAAGTAGCAAGAAGAAGAAGTAGAAGTATTTAGTAGTAGCATTATTAGTATGATGCTGTGCCCTTACCGGGTTTCAGGTTGAAACCATATAAGTACCAACATAAAATAAATAAATAAATAAAATAGGTTTTTATTGTCTCTCATCCATTTTCATACAATACAGAAATTGAGGCAGCCCCAGTAAGTTATAAGGATACTTGTGTTAGGGTTGCCAACATGACTTATAAATCTAACACCTATATACCCTACACATGAATGCAATAAAAGTTTGAGTTTGAGCTAGGACCTGGATATGGACATTGGACATAGGCTAAGTACTATTTATCCCGGGAAGATAAATAGTTCCCGAGGGATGTGAGATAACATCTTTCTGTTATAAACCAAATTACATGCATGCGAAGCAGCGGGCAGAAACTAGTCGTTCTCATTTTCTTTTTTTTTCTTCCTTTATTCTAACAAAATAAAAGTATCGAGTTACTCAATAATAACAACAAACCATTTGCCAGTACTTCGCAGTTTCCACGTTATAAAGTGGGCTCTTTGCTCGCAGTTTGTGTGTAGTCCGTCACTGCAGGTAATTGCGTTGAAAGCCCCACTCGTTTGTTTCGCAATGACGTTTTGATTTATTTGTACCGTGATGCTGAGCGCGTGCACTTTCTTTTGTAGGGTAAGCAGAAACTAACGGTCTGTTAGCGTGAAAATGTCTCGGTTATGTACCATCACGCAAAAGATCTTTGAAGGTTGCAGTGATGACAAGGATGATTTAAGGACCTTGGTTCTTTCTAGAAATACCAGAGACCATGGAATGTAAGGGCAAGGTTACATAAACATTCATACAAAAGCAGCCCATTACTGTCCCACTGCTGGACACGGGCCTCTTCTCCGAATAAGAAGGTTAAAGCCAGTCAAGGCCTTAGTCCATCACTCTGGTGCGAGTTGACACACACCATCGAGATTTGTAGGCCAATTCACGTAACTAAATAAGTGCAGTTGCAGTGCAGTTACAGTTAAGTTTCGACCAAAACAACGCATTTCGTATTTTCTTATCTTCGGCGATCACTGTCAGATACGAACTGCAGCGACACTGCAACTTGAGAAATTACGTGAATTAGGGCCCTGTATGCAGCACCGAGATCCGTCGTCGGACGAAAGTCTATGACGTCGGTGATAGGGCAATTGCCCTAAAAAAAAAAAAAATATTTTGCCTAGCTTAATTAAGCTGAAGTGGAGTTGGGCGGGATATCTGGCTCGGCGTAGAGATGGCCGATGGAGTAAAGCGTTGACCGAGTGGTGGCCAAGGTCAGGTCGGAGAAACCCGGGCCGTCCGAAGGCGCGCTGGGTTGATGATATCGCCAAAGCCGCAGGAAACACCTGGATGAGGGACGCACAAGATCGAAGAGGCTGGCAAAAAAGAAAGGAGGCCTATACCCAGCAGTGGGTGATACCGGGCTAGAATGATGATGATGATGCAGCACTCAGGTGTGCAGGTTTCCTCACGATGTTTTCCTTCAACTTTAAAGTACGTGATAATCAAATTATGAACCACAAGAGGTAAGGGCAAGGTTGCCAGATAAAATTGCAGCTTTTACAAATCTCAACTGAACCATCATTAATATCCTTTTTTGAGGGCTTATTTCCATGGACTTCAATAGCATGATTTAGAATATCGAGTAGTATGCAACACATCTAAAGAAGTTGCTCTATGACTACCCGTAAAATAAGGTGCAATGGGAAAGTCATATATAAATTATGTTTCACTAAATTACGTCTATCATAATAAATATATTTCTACTTTAGTAAATCGTATATTGAGGCTAATGTTCGTGCAAATTAATCCGTATTCCCATCAAATTAGTCAATTACTGTATCGAGCATCGATATGCAATTCTAAACAAATTGACAACTGATCCTATCATTCGATTTTGGGTAATTGCATCGATGATATCGTTATAATTAAAGATATTTCGGTTTAACGGTAAAATGTAATTCAAGTTATATTATCCGAATAGAAACTCTTAATACGTATTATAATCAAAGCCTAAAAATTCATTGAAATGTCAATTTATTATTACGACGAGAACATTATTACTAATACACCTCTTTGCTCAGGCATTAAAAATATATAAGAACTGCAGCTATTAATTTTCGTTTTCAACAGTTTTGTACAAAGCGGTAAAGAAACTGCCAAATTGAAAACCACGTCTCTCGCTAGCGTTGCCTTTGAAAAACGTTTCAACCTTGACCAACACGTGAAGGCAAAAATTGGGTCAATGCTAAAAAGTAGAACACAGATACCTTACAAACAAAACATGATTCTTTATATTATGTCAAAATAGGACTTCAAAACAAATGAGTGACGTGAAAAAGAGGGTCGTTGTAAACATCTTTGACATTTTGGCCGACTATACAGCTACTACATTTTCCGGTGAGCTAAGTTGGACAGAGACAGAGAGAGAGAGACCTTATACTAGTTGTAGCAAATATTCTGCCACCCATTCTACAATAGACACAAACAAGTAAAAATTTACTCATATATTTATTATCACAGAAATAGATACCTATTAGGTTTTCTGTGGTAATAGCTATTCTAACCTATTAGATTTTCTGTGTTTATTATAATGGTGACCTCGTTTCAGACACTTACGTCTTATCTGTATATAAATAGGCAAAGAAAAGACGATTCAGTACCATTTTCTCCTCTGTTTATCATACAATTTTCTTTTTTTTGTTTAGTATCTATAGACGAGCTTAATTTTTATCAATAACAAAAATTAGAAATAGTTTTTTATTCAGCATAGTACAATCATAATTTTTTTATTACGGTAGAATTTCGGCCATTGGGCGACGGCTTGTAGTAATTATTATGCTGCTGTTTGACCTCTCATAGTAATTATTATACTGCTGTTGCATCGAAAGCTGGTATTTCTCGTTAGTCCCTCTAACTAAAGCTAAGGCGGGCGAAACAAGGTGAAAGACGAGTAGCTGAGCATCCTCTGACGACGTTCATTAATCGCTTTGATATCGATAGAATCGAAACGTCTTATTACAACTTGAGACTGCGCTATACAGAAAGCGGAGAGCGTTTTAACAAAGGTTACTATTTTCCGAGCTAGCTTTGTTTATGTCAGAAACTTTCTGAAAGGAATCAGACATAGTTATTTAATTTCTGACCCGGGGACAAAGGAATTTTGTTGTTGTTTCAAATAATATATTTCGCGCTTTTTAGTTGTATTTAATAACAATTACAAATGAATCACACGACACTCAGGATTTGTGGAATCACTCTTACGTTATTAATTTGCTCCGCTCAGCTTACTGTTTGACTTATACCTAATCTCAAAGTCAAAATCAAAAGTTTTTTTAAATCTGATAATTAAAGCTCTAAAATTAATTAATGCTTTTAATCTCCAAATATACTATAATCTGTTCTGGAGATCCAACCACCGATATCAAAACATTGTCCCAACACCTTTTTATAAATTTAATA
Organism: Asteroscopus sphinx; assembly: GCA_949699075.1. Lineage (NCBI taxonomy): Eukaryota > Metazoa > Arthropoda > Insecta > Lepidoptera > Noctuidae > Asteroscopus > Asteroscopus sphinx. Next base: position 18,930,145 of record OX453012.1, read on the forward strand.
ACACCTTAATAAGCCTTAATGTAATGCTAGTTAATTAGACTTTATCGCATTTTTATCTCGACGAATGTCTTCCACGTAGCCCGTGATTTTGTGTTTGGTAAATTGGTAAATATTTCCCCTGATGAGCGGCCCCCGTCTTAAGATAAGGTACGCATTTACATTTCTTGTGTGACCGGCATTAACTTCCTACTTTGGCCGACCAATGTAGAGTGTGAAGTGATTATTTCTAATCAGTGGTTTAAAAATTGGGTTGTAATTTCGTGAGCTTTATGCAAATTGGGGATTATGTAAGTCTTTAAACTAATCAATTCATTACCATTTTAAATGCTCACCGAACAGTTATTTTTGGAACGATCTTCCTTATGGGGGCTTACGGTAGGTGTAATTCGGGAGTCAGTTCTCGCGGCTCATCCACCAAGGCGAGAGTAGGTACACGGTGGAGTTTTTAGTGACTGCGAGCCCCACATAACCACGCTACCTCCCCGGGTGGCGTGACATGCGATAGGCATTTTCTACGCCTCAGAAAAAAAAAGGTGTAATTCGGGAGAAAAACTAGCGTCACGTCACTCTAAGATTTGCGTTATACTCATATAGAGTAAGTACTATCGACAAAGCGAACGCCTTTCCATCTTAAGGTTGCTTTTCGTCTGGCACTGATTCACTGAAGAATCCCTGCCCCCATGGTCCTTTGTTTTCGTCTACCAATAGAATGTCGGGACGGCACAACATTTTTTGCTCTTGAGATATACAAAGCAACATTATGACTTGTTGTGAAAATGAAACAAAATTATTATCAGTTAACCATTACTCAGCTACAAACAATGTCACAGTAGAGTGTAAAAAATACTATTGATAAGTGCCAGTTGAACTGTGCAACTTAAGTGGAAGTTCTAGAAACATGTGGCTGAGTTGGGTATTTGTTATGCAGCTAAATTACTGACTCATATTTTTAACACACTTATCAGGGGTTTGTCAGATTAGGTAATTCAATTTAATTCAATTCAAGTCAAATAATATATTTCACACAAAGTGTTAGTAACAATAAACTTTCTTTACACACTTTGTTAGTTAGTTTGATACAAAATAAAATAAAAACATGAAAAAATAAATTATTTATGAATGTAAGTAGGTGGTAAGTTATACTTAGTCCTCCATTACATATACTCCATTTGAAATAACTTAGGAATTTTAACAAACCCTTATTACAGTAAATAGTTGGTATTGTAAATACGTATTTGCTTTTGTCATCTTATACCCACGGAATAGAGGTTAAAATTGGTTGAGTAAAATGTCAGTAGATTTTTAATGATTCTAATATTATTCCATAATACAAACCCAACTAACCAACTCGCTGTTAATGTTAGTTTAACAATTTTTTCAAGGGATAATAACAATTTTTTCGAGGGACTATGGTCGCTTTTGTAATAAGGTCCCTATATTCAAGATTTACTAAAGCAAGTTTAAAGAATAAAACCTCCTTAGAATAAAAAATTAAAATAAAAAAATACCTTTAAAACAAAAGCTATATAGAAAAGGTTGATACAAAACACTTTGCAGATAAAGATCCGTGGGAATGAACTGCTAGCCTATTAGACTGATTAAAAAAAAACGTTAATAAGTTCTAAGGATACTTGCGAATAATACCTAATGTCCTATTTTTATTTTACTTCGTTTTGGTGAGATCATAAAAACATTGAACATTCTTTGTTAAAATAAAAAGTCCTTATTTCAATACAAGTTCCTTGCAACATCTGCTAGTTATAAAACACGGTGCGGTGCAGTTTGAGCAAAAAATGGTTAGTTATCCAAATCAATAAAGCTGCCTGTAAAAACTAACATAGGCTTAACTGTGGGTGAAGGTGTCGTAAAAACGTAAATTAGACTAGGTTATTTTTAGGTATTTGTTTATAAAACTGCTTCAAATTTCGTCTTGTTCCTTATACCTATTAGTTCAATTGACATGGGGTTATTTCTTATTTGGTGCAGTAATAGTAATGGAGATGTCGTGGTAAGTAATTTAATTAACTCAATTATTGTTAAACTAATTCAAGTTTTCAATAAAATTTCTTTGGTGATTCTGTTGCACATTTTGACAAAACTAAACCAGACTAAATGCATCTGTTACTTTCATTTTCTATTGAAACAGAAGAAGACAAACGCCATTAGTTTAGTCCTTTCAAAGTGCGCAACTGAATCGACATCAATAGTATTATTGTTAATGATTTCACATTTTTTACTGGCTACTTTCTTTCTGTCGTCGGGGGCCTACGTCGTCGCCCAAGTCTTCGATGTTTAAACAGAAAACAAATGAACAGAAATTAACAGGTAGCAAGGAGTACGAAGCAACTGCGAATGACCAAACCCGTGAACATAAATCACAGAACTATTGTTCCTAGTCCGTGAAAGTATCATACAGTAATAAAAACATATGGCTTTACAAAAACTGTTGTTTTAAAGACCCTAACTGGTGGATCCTGATTGGTGGAAAAAATAAAGGGCGGATTTCTTAATTTTTTGTTGTAAATGTAGCTTGCAAGCAAAACAGTTTCAAAACTGGAAAGGCTTGGGCTTTGCTAATAGTACATTGAATATACGGACATAGAGTTGTCAGCTGAACTCACATATAAGCGCCATCTTGTGGGTAACGTCAAAGTTACAGCTAATTATTAAATAATACATATAAAAAGACGTTTTAGGAACTTTACTCATGGCGCGACGCGACACAGAATTGCATCGATTGCCGATATCGGTCAGATATCGCAACAACATGTGTTCGAAGAAAATGTATTGAAAATCGCAAATGTCTTCAGACAATATCGCATGGATTGACGATATCGCTCACACATCTACTCAATATCGAATTGTATGTACGTTCTAATGAGCTGCGATCCTATTTCAAATAAATGTACGGAGCGTGCGAGCGCTGGCACTTGTTTCCACTTGCACGCGATTCTGTGTTCGGGATATCGATGAGCGACTTCTGTTGCGCAACTAGTAATCTGTTGGAAATATTTTTGGTATCAATTAGAACGTACGTACAACTCGAGTTGACAATCGATGCGATATCGCTCGCATCGCGTCGCGTCATGAGTAAAGTCCCTTACTGGGAATCAAACCAGGGGTTCTACTCGCGTTTCACAAACGACAAACGAAGTACGAACTTTCGTTCCGACTAATACATACACAATAAAGATAGGCACACAAAAAAGGCACAATCAAGAAAAACAACAGTTCATATTCCTATGAAATTGATCGAAGATCAGAGAAACAAACATCAAGATATAATCATCGCCTACGATATGGGAACGATGATTGACCGGAGTTGCAAATAGTGCGATGAATGGTACGATTGATTGAATATCGTCAATCGCGAGTAGATCCCCTGGGGCCTGTGGTATCTTAGTCCGACGCATGATGTTTCCTGTCATCTATGCTTGTATTACAGTTGCAAAATTTAGCATTATAATGAACCGGTCAAAAAATATGAATTTTAAGGACACACGTTTAACACACGATTTTTATCACGTGTGTTATGATGAAGTTACATAGATGGACATAACATAATAAATGACGACCAATGTTTAGAAAATGTTAGTAAGATATAGTAACATCCCCAATTATCGACACTTTAAGGGACGATCACAAGTTTTTTTTTAAATAACATATTTGGAAATTATTTTATTATTTTAACGCATTTTACGCATGCGAAGCGAATTCTAAAGATATAAATTGTGGAAAGAAAAAAAAAAAAATCCTGCTCGTGAGCGATTTTTTCTTTCCACAATTTATGTCTTTAACATATTTGGTTTCGTGATGATTTTTTACGTACTTGTGGTGCACTACGTAACAATTCAACGTTTCTTAGATAAATTTATTTCGTGTAATTCCGTATACACGAACGCACGTACGTACGTACGTGTACGTTTCGTACGTTTTTTTGCTGTTGTTCCTCGTGCTCTGTATTGTGTTTTAAGTACAAAAATAAATAAATAATAATACCAAATTATAATTTTGCTCTAATTTTCTGAAGTTCGTTTTTTGTCGAACAATGGGGCACTGTCTGTAACTGGGGCTTTTACGCTAATAGATTATTTAGATTGAATCATATTATATAGAGTTCAAAGTACTACCATCAGACCTCCACTTAGGTCTGATGGTAGTCGCTCCGTGTAAAACAACATAACATAACATCACGCCTGTATTTCCCCGAACGGGTAGGCAAGTAGAGGTGTAATAGTACACCCACATTTTGCCTGTTATGTTATAGTCCCATGTAATAGGAGGCGAGCCTATTGCCATTAACCGGGCACAAATCCATACTCCGGGCTGCTACTGAGAATTTCCTAATGAAAAAACCCAATGACACTTTGCCCGACCCGTAAAAAACACTACTAATTTTATTTTATTCGTAGATTGGTTCTCATTTATATTTTTGACATTATTCTTAGTTAACGCACGTAGAAAAATAATTTAGAATAAAATTACTTATTAGTCTTATATGCTAGATTGTAATGCATATTAAGAACCGTCTATTTTTAACAATGTAAAAAAAAACAGAAACAAAAAATAAAGCGAAAGAGCGAGTGAGAAGCGGTAGATGAAGCGAAAGAGGTGTGTCTGGATCGTAGCAGGTGAAAATCCATAGTTTCTGCCTACCCCAATGGGAAATAGGCATGATAATATGTATGTAAAAACAAAGCGTTCTTCTGGTTACGGTTTATGGTGAATTCCATAAACGTTGAACTATGCCATCATTGTCTAAGTTTAATGTAAATGCTTACGTTTTAAATAAATGTTTGACTATGTCGCACGGGGATTACGCGATCCAGCCGCTACAATAACTTGGATGAAGTACGATAACAGTTAAGGCGCTACTAGCAGCACAGTGGTGCCTCAGCTTTAGTTTTTAGGGTTCCGTACCCGAAGGGTGCCAAACGGGACCCTATTACTCTCGCTACGCTGTCCGTCCGTCCGTCCGTCTGTCTGTCACAGGGCTGTATCTTTTGAATGGTAATAGGTAACCGGTTGAAATTTTCTTAGAATATGTGTTGCTATGAGGTGTATCACGACAAATACTAAAAACAAAAAAAAACAAAAACCAAAGGGGTCACCATACAAGAAACCTCAAAAAACATGCATTTTTTTCAACGTTTTTGTTCCTGCTCTATCTTCAAAACGGTAATATATACCAGCGTCAAACTTGGTCAGATTATAGTGCATATTATGTAGTTTAGCAACAAATACTAAAAATAAGACATACACAGACATATGTGCTGGTATCTGCGTAAGAAAGAGATGCAAAAATTCATATTTCGTGCACTGTACGTTGATGTCTTTAGATAAACACTCGTAAATTAAATCAGTTTTTATGGGGTATCAGCTCATTGAGAGGTACGGAACCCTTACTGCGCGAGTCCGACCCGCACTTGGCCGGTTTTTAGTTTTGTGCGCGCCCCTATCAGTAAAAAAATAATTAGGTTAGGTTTAACCAATTGAATTAAAGGTTAGTTTAATCAGTAACTATTAACTCTGTAGATTATAGTTTGGAAAAACTTTTTAACAAAAAATAAAACCGACTTCAAAAACCTTAACTAAAAAGTAAAAAATAATCATTGTATGTATTTTAAAATCTTAACTTAAACAACATTTTTAAGGCGGCGCGTGGGTCAACCACGCGCCTTTGCGTCATGTAATGTACAGTCCAGCGCAATATCTATAGTAAAAACAGTTTATGTGAACGTACATGAAAATCACGCGCCGCCTTCAAAATGTTGTTTAAGTTAAGATTTTAAAATACATACAATGATTATTTTTTACTTTTTAGTTAAGGTTTTTGAAGTCGGTTTTATTTTTTGTTAAAAAGTTTTTATTTCATACTTTTTAGTTGAGGGTTGATTCATAAATGTTTATATAACCAATTTGAGAATATATTTTTATTAACCTTTGCTATCCCACTGCTGGGCAAAGGTCTCGCTCATGTTCTTCCAAAAGTCCAATCACTATCGTGAAAAAAAAACACGCATATCGGCCAAGAATTCTCAGAATGAGGAACCAATGAGCAGATCATCTAGATACGTAAAGCTAAAATAAACTGATTTATTGAAGCTGGTTAAAAAACTACTTAACCTAAGTCAATAAAATTTATATGGGACCACCGCGCGGACTTTCTCTACCAAATAAAAAAACAACCACGTAAATCGGCCCACAAATCTCGGAGTAATCGGAGTACATACATGAAAAAAAAAAAAAAAAAAAACAAAAAAACCCGTGGAATACATAACCTCCTCCTTTTTTTGAAGTCGGTTAAAAATTGCGAAATACTTCCACTTTTGGCACTTTTTCTATCTATAATTACAGCGAACTACATTGTACAGAGTTAATAGTTAAGTTAGTAGTTAGTAGATTAAACTACAGTATCTTTATTTCAGTTGCTAAAACCTCACTCTCGATCAGTTATGAGAAATTCAATAGAGACTCAGAGTGATTTTTTTATTTACTGATAGGGGCACCACTTAGCTGCGAGTAGGGCCTTATAAAAAAAAAAAGTATATATATAAATACAGAAAAAAAATACAGTAATAAATATACGCCTTATAAATACAGTGTTTTAGAAAAATATGTGTGGACCTAAGTGAATGCTTTTACAAGGAAGCCTTTAGAATAACAGCAGAAAAAAAACTTTTGCATTGAATTTTATAACAAACTTGCAATTACTAATACAATTGTACACATCGGCAGCCTGATAATTGCAGATAATCCTTCAAGACACAGGTTCTTTTCCTAGTTTGAAGGGCAGGGATCTCATATGAAATTGTGACTATTAGTCTTACCACAACTGTCAAAGTAACAATGTTCTGATGTACAATGTATCTTAGGCTAAGATTAATTACGTAAATAAACTTATTATTTATTTATTATTATAGAGAAACATCTTTTTACAGTTCAAATATATTAAATAATTGCTGCACCTTTTATGTAGGCAATGTCTCCAAATACCAAGAGACGAAATATCTGTGGTGGACCACACGACATGGTAACGTAAAAATGTACATAACACATTTCTCGCTCGAAAACTTACGTTATACAGCAATGAATGTAGGCTTAACATAATATAAACGATGAAGTGCCAATATTTCACTTTCTATCACATTTCAAATACCCGAACAAAGAAATAAAACGACGGCAAACACCGAACTTTGTGGCACAAACCGTAAAAATACGACAGCTCCATGCTATGTTTGTCGTTTGTTGTGTTTGTTCGATGAAAACTGGCTGTGCTCGTGCCTGTGTTAATTCTTAGCCTTTTGGATTTTTGAATAAAAAGTATATATTCCCAGTTTCTGAATATAGTGAAAACATATGATTATTATATCCTCTTTGTTCATCTGAATCGGTTCTGCTGTTTCGGCCTAATTGAGAGACAAACATCCATAAGACTGAATGAAACAAACATCTATATACCTAAAACTTAATAATTTTACGTGCGAGATAATAGACCAATAGCGGACATTGACCCGATTTTTATCACGAAATAGTTTGTAAACGATATCGTTACTCTGTACCCATACTACCTAATCTGTAGTTAATGTAACCTAACTAGGGTATCATCGTAATACACGAGTTGCTACGCAATGACTACTGTCAACGTGGCCAATACCATGATATGCAGTGATTAAATCCATACGTTTCGCAGAACATGCATTAGTAAGGAGGGGTCAACGTTCGCTATTGCCTTGATACTACGCACGAACTATATACAGCTCATTACTGTCCTACTGCTGGGCCTGGGCTTCTTCTCTGAATGTTAGGAACTTAGTCTACCACACATACCATCGAAACCCTTTTTTCCGGATAACCAAATTTTCATAAAAATAAAATTGTGATAGAAGGAAGAAAACCTTCTTGTAGACTTAATAGAGAGCTTTATTTTCATTCCACTGATCAATATGCAGCCTTGTACCCATCGAAGTTAAATGTTGATTTTTAACTCTAAGGTGTGTTCAGAGCGATTCTACGAATTAAGAACAACTGGATAAAGTAGAGATTGTCAAATTGTACGGCCAGCAAATATGTCAACCGTTTGCATTCTTTACGTGTGTGTGGAATAACCAGAAGTATCGAAACGTTTGTTTTAAGTCAACTGTGGCGTTTTATCAGAATAGTGGTTGTAAATATGGTTGTAAAATTATATGTGGTGATACCTCAGACGAATAAAAAAGGCGGACGGAATTTCGCTATACAAAGACTGAAGCACTTAATTTTTTCCTAAACCCACTATAATTTCGAAAGCATTTTACACACCAGATTTATACTGTTATTCTATTAGTGACACTACAACAATGACTACCGTCACACTAGACTTTTTGCGTAATCGCGGCTTTTTGGCATACTACAAATGTGAATGTGTGCGTACTGGCCCGTACTTTTGGATGCTTCACTTTTTGTTTAGCGAGATTCCATCCGCCTTTTTTATTCGTCCGAGGGTGATACCATAGAAATCTAAATAATAAGGTAATAGATGTATTAAAGGTGCGTGACCTTGTCGCTGCGTGCAGGTTTCTCGTAGGACATCAGTGCGCGAACCATTTGCTTGATCATCAGTGCTGTTTTGAACGCGGAGTCACTAAAATAGTATTTCGCAGCATATCTAACAGCAGATTTTTTTAGGCTTAATTTATTTTGCACTGAATGCTGAAACATGGTGGGCGTAATCGCGTATTTATATGTTGGTAGCGGCAAACCGAAGACACGCGTTCCGGTATTAAAGGACAGTAGATAACATTTCTATTACCTTATTATTTAGATTTCTATGGGTGATACCTAATAGGAGAAAAGGACATTGATAAAAATAGCCTTAAACTGTTACAAAGATGAACAATATACGAAAATTACATGCGAATTTTTTCGTTTCATAATATATATTGTATTGAATGCGGATAGTACAAGAACCATTTTTTATATTTTAAGGAGTATCAATACACTAACGAAGTAACAGGATAAAATTGTATCATCTATGATATCTGTGTATCATCCATATTTTTATTTCGATACTCTATAGTCTATAATGGCTTAATTGAGTTATATATGGTGAGCATCAACTTTAATTAGTAACGCCTTAAGGCGGAGTCACTAAGGATCTTTAGCAATGTCCCTAAACAACAATTGCAGATGATGTGAGATAGTAAATAGATAGAGAACAAAATTTGTTTCGCTAGCCACCTTCGCTCTCATGTCACTGTTGACGGACACGTCAAGGAGGACATCGTCATCATCATCATCATCATCATTATGAAATCAAAATTAAATCACATATCAAACACGTTTTACATAACCCAACAACAACACTAATTTCGTTTTCACACATCGAATTAAAGTTGAGAATTAGGACAAAAGCACCAACAAAATCTACGTGACACATTACTGCATACGTATTAAGGGTTTTATTTTCACATACGACGAGTGAAATGAAGTCACGTGCTAGGAACACGTGAACCCACTTTGCTTGTCACCAAATTTATGCAACTTTTCACGATGTAAAAACGTCGCATAACCCCTTCTAGGAACCACTGGTATTGTGGGTGTATTCTGTGTGGCGATTGAAAAGCGATGATTCTAAAATTAAATGATATTTTCTCTCTTTCAAATTCAAAACTCTTTCAAATTTATGTAGGTAGAGTCTAACAAAGAGATAAGTAGGTATCCAGTATCGCCAGATATAAATGAAGTTTTCTTAGGAGATTAGGGATGTTGTCGTGTTTAATATAATTTCAATAACGGACAAAATTAAATTGTATTTATACAAAGTCCTAGCAATAGTAATAATTAATATGAAATAATTAAATAAGCTGATGATCTGCAGTATCCATTTACTGAATTAATAAGCTAATGCCTTAATTATCAAATTACATTCACATGAGACTTCCCATCTTCATGTCTCAATTTGACGAACGAAAGCTACAATAATTACTTACCTACCATTTAATTGTAATTGTAATTTAGCAGTATTTTTAACGACAAAGGCCCGATTAGACACCATAATAAAGGTTTTACTACTATCTACTAACAAATATATACACAAACTATTTTCTGTCAAACTTGACACATACACCACCATCACTATGGTAGTTGGACCGTGTGACAGGGACAGCAACACACTGTTCTTAAAAACCTTTCAAAACCACGACATCATAACAATACCACCACTATCAAACAGAATACCTTCACAATTCCCAGTAGAACCGTGTGAGAGGGACAGTAAAACATCCAGTTGGCACAAAAGTAGATGGCGGGTTACGCACGGATGACTCGCGGCCCGCAAAGCGAACCGCGCCACCATCCGATTGCATTACCTCATTCTTTCTTATTTACAAGGAAACCTTGAACGGACATTCGTTAGCTCTAGGGAGACAGAACTGCTCAAGGATTTACGTACCCTACATTGTACTTCCATTAGAGTTTGTTTGCATTCCATTTGTTTCTGATCTGCGATGGAGGGTTTTTTTTTTTTGGTTGGCAAATATAGTTTTAGGTTTCTGGAAGATGTTAATTTAATAAGTGTGTAGTATTTAAAATGTATATGTAAATACTTATTAGCTCTAGAAACTACTGACTTTCTTAAGTACCTTCAAAATTAACAACTACGTACAATCAAACAAAATCTGTAGGGATAAATTAACTATTTGATGTGTAACATCTTTTCTCTCGCTTTCCTGCAATCTGTGAGAGTGATTTCGTGAAAAGGGACGGAAGTGTGTTACAGGAAGCCGGGAAAGCGCGCGCTAAGTGATTTGACCAATGAGCGCGAGCGGTGCTAGAGTTGGCCGTCAGATGGTACCAACCCATTTTCCGAGAGGTTGGTACTGTCAGCTCAATGGCTGTGCAGGCCTGTGACAGCTTTAGTTCCAAGGTATTCGCAAAGTGCTTGTGTTGCACCGTACTGCTTCTGCCATGTCCTCGTGCTGCACTGATGTCATTGACCTGTCTGTTGATATTTTGTCAGTCGGTTGTCAATATCTTTTTCGATTTAAATCTTTCTAAATAAAACTGGGCGAGAGGTGGGCGAGAGGTGGGCGAGTGGACGAGTGGGAGAGTGGGCGAGTGGGCGACTGGGCAAATGGGCAAGTGGGTGACAGACCACTGGGCGAGTGGGCGAGAGTTGGGCGCAAGGTGGGCGAGTGGCGGGCGATTGGGCGTGTGGGCAAGTGGGAGGGTGGGTGAGTGGGCGGATGGGTGGGTGGGCGAGTGGGAGGGTGGGTGAGAGGGCGAGTGGGCAAGTGGGCGAGTGAGCCAGTGGGCGAGTGGGCGAAAGGGCAAGTGGGTGAGTGGGCGAGTGGGCAAGTGGTCGAGTGGGCGAGTGGGTGAGTGAGTGAGTGAGTGGACTGGGACTGGGACTAAGACTGGGACTGGGACTGGAGAGGACTGGATCGGACTGGATCGGGCTGGATCGAACTGGATCGGACTGGACAGGACTTTGCCAGTGGCTTCACTCCGTGGTTCTTCAATTCATCCTACAGGAATCCCTTTCTTTTTTCATAAAATGCATACCTGTTTACAAGTCCAAACACAAAAAAAAAACAAAATAGGCCCCGTAGTTTTTGCGTGATACTTGAATAAACAAACAACAGTTACAGTTTTGTAATAGTTACCGGAAAACACCTAACTATTAATCCGTCACGGGGGGATACCAGTCTTTAACGCGAGCGGAGCCGCGGTTAAAAGCTAGTATTATATATATTTATGATACCTATATGTGTAATATATTTTGTACTATTTATTTATTTTAGTTTATTAACATGCAGTAGTACGCCACGGACTGCCCCCATTATCTAGATCTTACGTCTTCTTTGTCCATCCAAAGGTTGCCTGGAAGATATCGCTTTTAGCGATAAGACCGCCCATGTACCCATAATGTATACGTTGTTCCTGTTTACTACTATTTTCATGGTGTACAATAAAGTACCTATATTCTATCAATCTATCTATCTAACTCTGAACCTGTTCAAAACCAAAGCCTGTATACCTACAGCTTAAATATTATTATGTTAAGTACTAGATACTTCTTACTTGCTTCAACTTAAAATAGATTCTCTGTTTATACTGTACATGATATACAAGGTGTCCTATCGCTATGCTTCATGGAAGGAAAGAATCTTAAATATTGGAAATAGGGAATTTTACTTAAAAGAGACATCATTTAAATTTTAGAAATAAGATATCCTGCTGTTTGTTGGAGTGATTTAAACATACTCATCGATTGGTGGCATAAAATAATAATACAATATTCACGTGTATAATAACTTAATTAATGAATGATAATTTATATTTCTTTTGTGACATGCTTTTACATTTGACATTATTAATTAACTTTTCTTGACATTATTGTAATTTTTTAACCGACGAAAAAAAGGAGGAGGTTCTCAATTCGACGCGTATATTTGTTTTTATTTTTTTTTTTTTTTTTTTTTTTTTTATGTATGACCACGCATAACTTTTTACAGAGTGGTCCGATTTTAATGATTCTTTTTTTAATGGATAGGGTATATCTCGAAGTTGGTCCCATTTAAATTTCAAAATCAAAATCCACCCCTAAGGGTAGTAAAACAGGGGATGAGTGTTTGTTCACCCACTGAATTCTTACCTGTTAACCGATTCTGTTGAAACTTGGCACACATAAATATAGTTCTAGACACTACGACATAATGGAGACCTGGAGTTAGATTTTAACCACAAAAAAATGAAAAATAAAACTTTTTAACAAAAAATAGAACCGACGAAAACAGAAACTGAAAAGCGAAAAATAACTAATTATGAGTCGGCGCCAAACAACCAATCAACGAAGATCATTAAATTACTTTAAATAAATAATAAAAACAACGTCACATCAAATACAACGTGAATTTTTTAACGATAAACAATAACTTTCCAAAAATGCGTTCTCCGCTCGGCCACTTGCAACTTACACGCACTTTGCTTGTTAAAAGTTCGTTTGGCGCCGACTCATAATTAGTTATTTTTCGCTTTTCAGTTTCTGTTTTCGTCGGTTCTATTTTTTGTTAAAAAGTTTTATTGACATATATTTTTTTTTCTATGGATTTGATTATCTGAAATAAATGTATATATTATTATAAAAATACAGGATAATTTTATTGGCATTCTTAAAGGATCGATTGCCGGCTCAGGGAATCCACTTTTGAAAAATTCTTAAACGTAGTATTACTTGCTTTAAAAAGTAAAATATAGTGTGTATGACGTCAAATTTATGCCTTGCCTGAAATAAATAAATTTTATTTATTTAATGTATTTATTTATTTTAAGTTAAATTTCCTATTTTCAATGTTTAAGGTATTTTTCCTCACAAAGCATAGCGTTGGGACAGTCTGTATTTATGTTGGTGAACAGTAACTAATATTGGCGCGCGGCCCCTATTCGAGACGACTCTGGTTCACGTTAGGTAATCACAACTTGATTGAATTACTCACGCACGTCAAAATTTTGTCATAGATTATGAACAGTTATAGGATGAGTTCATAACTCGATCAGAAGCGAAATCGACTTAATGATTTAAGCGTCTGCTACACGGTGACCAACCAGCCTCCCCGCCAAGGTGACGTTGCTGGTTTCCAACCATGTAGACAGAGGTTTATCACCAAATTTTGTTTGACGACGGCTCAGCGACCTGATGACCTTTGTGGGGAGGCTGTTTGCTCACCGCTTTAGTATAACGAGAGGTCGCCCAGTGGTCAAAATTCAACCATAATTCATTAAATTCCTATGATCGAACTATGCCGAAAAACAAACTATTTCCATTTTTTTTATTGATAACAAGATATATGTCAATAGCTACTAAACAAAAATAAAATCGGTTGACAAACAAAGGATAAAATGATATTGAACTGTTCTTTCTTGGCCTGTTTGTATAGATTATTGAAATTATCGAATGAAAATTAACTTCCCCAAAATATGAGATTCAAATATTAAATTTTAGCAGAAGAGCAATTTGAGTACCTATTTACATGTATGTTCGATTCCCAGCCATTACATTTGTAGCGACATCGATTGTGCACATGTGAACTATTAATGACGTACAAGATGACGTCACGAATTCTGAATCGCGCTATCAAGATAAGTTGCGCACCTTACATAAAATCTCTCTCACTACGTGAAATACATATAGACAAAACGAGATTAACAAACCGAATTGGTCAACAACTGCCATCGAAAATGTTCTGAATTTCTGGATCGGGGAGCTGGTTGGGGAATCCTCCCTTTGTGTTTGAGGAACATAATAATAGTAAAACAAGTTTAACCAGATTACATCGCGTATATTATTTAAATTGGTTTTCCTGACGTTTCGAAAGCTTTGCAGCGTTCGTGGTCGCAGCTTGTTTTATTATAATGTGTAGTGATCGCGAAAACCTAAGAAATTATTAACATAATAATAACCTAGGCCTCGTTCCTGTATTACTTAAAATACAAAGTGGACCCGCTTTACATTTTAATCTTTGCCCCAAAGGCTTATTGCATGTTGCAATATACGCTTATTAATGAACGACAAATACTAATTTCGCATGCCTTTGTCCTCCAGCCGATCATCGCTCAACGCTCGCCCGCTTGAGTGCTTGCAATAATCCGTTTGTGGCTGTCATTTATGAGAATACAAGCTTGTGTGGCTATTGGCGAAATCCTTTGTGATTTACCTAAAGGAATACCCATACAGCATAAGATTCAATAGATGTTGAAGGATTGATTTCGCCGTACTGGGTCATATTCGATATTGCTCGCAAGACTATTGAATTTGAAATCAATCGAATTTGCTTAGCGTATGCGTCATATACCGCAGTATCTCAAGACGAAACTCTTTGACCGTATGGTGCCGGACTTAAAGAATAGCACCACCCTTATCTCTTCTCATGGGTGTCGTAAAAGGCGACTAAGGGATTCACCAGAGGATGGGCAGCAGCGTTCTCTGAGTATTTAACCAACCAACTGCGATCGCCAACCCGCCTGCCAAGCGTGGCGATTATGGCATATCCCCCCCTTAATTGGGGGAGGCCTATGTCCAGTAGTGGACGTTTTCGGCTGTAATGATGAAACTCTTAGACCGGGGTGGGTAGACCCCCCACAAGGTGGACCGACGACCTGGTGAAGGTCGCGGGAATCCGCTGGATGCGGAAGGCACAGGACCGGTCGTTGTGGCGATGCTTGGGGGAGGCCTATGTCCAGCAGTGGACGTCTTTCGGCTGAAATGATGATGAAACTCTTTGACCAGTGTGTGTTGCCAGTAATTACTTACGGCACAGAAAAGTGATCGCTCACAATGGGCCTGATAAGAAGGCTCAAAGTCACTCAAATGTCAATGGAGAGGGCTATGCTCGTGGTGTCCCTGCGTGATCGAATCAGAAATGAGGAGATTCGCAGGAGAACGAAAATAACGACAAAGCCCGAAGAATTGCCAAACTGAAGTGGCAGTGGGCGGGTCACATTGCTCGCAGAACGGATGGCTGATGGGGCAGTAAAGTTCTGGAGCGACCTTTGTTTTTTGTATGAAAATAAAGTTTCGAATTACGAAAAGTCGGAGAACAAACATTGTGTAGGTTCATAATACAAAGTTGGTGCTAAGAGGTTTCTGGTATCTTTTCAATTATTCTTTATATCGAATACGTAGGATTTAAGACCACTGAAGCACAAACGCATCTTTACTACAGTTAAACCAAGGATTAACCCCTCAAGCGATTGATTTCAAAAAATTCAAAATGGCGATCGCGTTCGTGAACTTGACTTGGCCCCGCCCATTTTTTACCTAATTGCATTTCTTATAAGATTTTTCAATATTCTAATAAGAAACCCATACAAAAATATTATTGTTTCGTAATCTCGATAATATTTCCTACCTATTTTTATAATTTTCATGTAATTTGCATGAAAATAAAATAATTACAAAGACGGTAGAAAAATATTTTTGCAAATGGCGGCAATTTTGAATTTCGTCAACTTTAAACCCTAATTGATGCGTGAAAGTTGTATGAAGATGTCAAAAACTGTACAAAAATAGAATAACAATTTATTCTACTTGCATATCCAAAAAAATAATTGTTATTCATATACAAAAACCAACCCGCCTGCCAAGCGTGGCGATTATGGCACACCCCCCCCCATTGGGGGAGTCCTATGTCCAGCAGTGGACGTCTATTGGCTGAAATGATGATGAGGATGATATACAAAAAGTACTTCCTACGTTGAAGTACTTCCTATAACAAAATCCCGGCATAAAAAAGCACATTAAGTGGTTTATTTATTTATTTGAAATTTTTGTTGCCTTGCGCGTTTAAATGGTAGCCCTGTTATTCTTGAAGAACATAACATATAAATAAGATTTATAGGTGGCTTTATCTCGTAGCAAAAGACGATAAGATAAAACTAAATAAGACTTGCCGCCAGGCGGTAGCTATCGCTTTCGCCCAAGGCATTTCTTTACCGTCCGCTGCCATCGAACGCTATAGTGGTTCAAATAATCCATTTCACTCAAAAGATAAGTCGTCTTACAACTATCCTTTGATAAAGACTGCATGCACTACATATCACAACTACATTTCCGTATCACCCTTTACTTAAACAAGTAGGAATACACGGATTGCTCGTCCATTTCCAATCGAGATTTCAGTTCCAATTATTAGTCACTAAATGTGGGAATTAACATTGATGATAAAACACCAATCAGCCCTCATTTGTACTCGTACTCTGTACATTAACACCGTGTGTTACTAACGGGACACAATTAGTTTAACTGGTCGACATTTTTGCGATCGCTTCATATATCGCCAGCTTGATATTTCAATACAGTTTAATTTTGTTCCAAGGTGTAGGTAATTAGCGAGCAGTTCGATTTTTTATTAATGCTATTAATATATAGAAAGTTAAGGTCATCGGCACTGAGGTCGTCTAGGTTTTAATTAGATTTTATTTGAGTGTATATCTAATAGTGAATATTTGGACTCAAATTAATAAGATTACAATGAAGTCAATCAAAATGATAATATTATTTAATTTTCATACATATTTTTTTTTACCAATATTCGTCGAAGGGTCGGCACTCGAAGTTGTAACGGAATACGTCTACCTAGGGCAGGCAATTCAGCTTGGTAGACACAACTTCGAGAAAGAAGCTAACAGAAGGATCCGTCTGGGCTGGGCAGCATTTGGCAAACTTCGCCGAGTCTTCTCGTCGCCTATACCGCAAAGTTTGAAGACAAAGGTCATCAACCAGTGCGTCCTGCCAGTCATGACTTACGGTGCCGAGACGTGGACACTGACAGTTGGGCTAGTCCACAAATTTAAAGTCGCTCAGCGAGCTATGGAGCGAGCTATGCTTGGAGTTTCTTTGAAGGATAAAATCCGTAACGAGATTATCCGGAGATGAACCGGAGTGACCGACATAGCTTGTAGGATCAGTAAGCTGAAGTGGCAGTGGGCTGGCCATGTCTGTCGAAGGACCGATGGCCGTTGGAGCAGACGAGTCCTTGACTGGAGACCGCGTATCGGCAAACGCAGCGTAGGGCGCCCCCCTGCCAGGTGGACCGACGACCTAAAGAACGTGGCTGGGGGGGACTGGATGCGGAAGGCAGAGGACCGAGCGTTGTGGCGCAATTTGGGAGAGGCCTATGTCCAGCAGTGGACTGCGATAGGCTGAGTTGATATTGATATATACATATTTGATAAATTGAAATCTAGAAACATAACCTGCCTTACCATGGTGGCATCTCAAGAATTGACAAAAAAATTCTTCTTAGTTTATTTAATTGTACACACATTGTATACAGGTGATTTGTTATTTGAAGTATTCCATGAAAGGGGATATACTAGAGCTTATTTGCAACAAAAAATATCTCGAAACCAGGGGGCGCATCATTTGTTTTCGAGTTATAAGTTGTTGTTGTTGAGTTGTTTGTTTTACAGTTTTAAGATTTTTTGATATTTTCCGTCTTCGGATGGAAAAATGCTAATTGTGAAAAATCTATCATTCTCTGAGCACTCGATTGACATTTTCCTGAAGCTGATTAATGAGCAATTACTATCATATAAAATTCGTAACCAACATTTTCATAAACTTTGATTTATGACCATTTAGGTCATAAAAAATTCATTTGGCATAAAAATTACAAACATTTCATCCTCATTTTATAAACTATCCAAAATGGTACAGATATGGTTAAGTTTCGCAAAGACAGAAAAAAAAATGCAGTAATAGCATAATTGGGTATACTGTTGTGTAATATAGGTTGTATGACATGAATCTCTGCGGCATGTTGTGGTCAATCAGAGATCATTGAAGTCCATAAAAAACCAATAACTGGTATCAGGAGACAGGAGTTCCTGCATAGAAATGAAGGCACTAATATTACCACAGCCTCGTCACCTGAACAGGATTAGCTGGTTGGTACTTCAGGCTACTACTACCACCTACCAATACTACCACCACAGGTGATGATTGCCTGCCACTTTAAAGACTGACTAGGTCTTTTGCGATTACGAACAGTCCAAATGGATGTTAGGGGCTTACATCAAGCAATCTCTGAACAAACAATAGCAAGTTGAGGTGCTGCAAATGATTTTGTGAGTACCGTAGGTCGGCAGAGGTTGCTCAGTCTTCTTCCAAAATAGTGATGGGATGTATGAGATTCCTATGGGTATGAGAAAACACACACAAGGTTAAGAAGCACATCCGTATGAGCTTTCCCTCTGTGCAGCGCGACAGTACGCCTCGCTGACTTGCTGCTGTTCTCTTATAAAAAAAAATGGGTGATAAAATAACATGGTATAAAAACCATAGCAATCGATGCTCCTAGCGATTCTGAAAAAACTACTCTATTTTATTCTTTTGGTCTGAGCTTTGCACAAATAGTGGAAATCATAACGTAAAATGAGTAGCCTATTCAGCCAAAGGCGATAGGTAGCTGTCTATTATTTCTAAAACAGCATTGCTGTCTTTAATACCAATAAATTAAGTAGAACAGACTTTGTGGTTGATAGTAGTAATTGTTCGGTTTGTAATTGAAAAACTTTAAGGCGATGCATCATCTTCAATAGACGGTAAATATCTAGTACAAATAAGCGACCACCCTTGTCGATCGCCACAACGAACTATAGGGGTAATGCCACGGTTGGCAGTAAAATTGATGATCACTGTGTGATTACGCAGCTGGTGGAAGCTGCTGCACCTGATCTATTTCTGAAATTAAAGCGCTTTAGCTTCCTTTTATTTTATTATCGACTGACTACCTAGTCAGGTACTATTAATCAGTCGATTAACTGCCTCGTTGGTCTAGTGGTCGCAAGCGCGACTGCTAAGCGTGAGGTCTTGGGTTCGTATCCCGGGTCGGGCAAAAACTGTTTAAGGTATTTTTCTGTCAAAAAAATTTCTCAGTAGCAGCCCAGAGTCAGAAAGTTGGCGGTGCTCGACCCCTGTGCCTTGGAGAGCACGTAAAGCCGTCGGTCCTGTGCCCGATCTCTCTCCGGTTGTGTCAGATTGGTCGGTCGGTCCGTCCCATCGGATTATGAGAGTACACCTGTATTTGCGCATACACTTGTGGACTATAAATTGTCCTGCGCAGATGGCTAGTCTCCGTTGAGATTGGCCGCTGTGACCGAAATTTGGTTGGGAGGACATTATTATTATTATTTTACTATCGGAATTTTTCGTAGCAAAAATCATAGTTTTATGAAATTCATTATTAAAGTTGTATCAATTAATGGTAATAGACTATAGAGACTTAGGTTTGCCATTGTTCTTAAGTAACTACTTCCAAATTTTACCCTGTCCAGCAATTTAGACATGGTTTTCTCGAACAAATTCGACATGGGAGCCATCAAGAAAAGAGCATACGTCTTTTTAAAAGGTCAGCAACGCATCGGCGACTCCCTTGGTGTTGCGGATGTCCATGGGCGGCGGAGATTGCTTACCATCAGGTGACCCGCATGCTCATTTACCCTCCTATGTTATAAAAAAAAATGCTTGTTCAACAAAAATCTACTGGAAGTTTATAGGAATGCACAAGACAGAGTGTCTTGTGCATTCCTATGTTCAGTTTATTAGCTCTATAAACTTGTAAATTTTTCGTCATTACATCACACAACAAACATAAAACACGGACATACAAAGTGCGACAAAATCAACAACAAGCAACGTCATAAAGTCGCACCGCTGACCATTCAACACTTGCATCGGAGCGTTGATTACACGGTGCGTGTGTCGATTTATAACGCCAATTAGTCAGAGACGCGTGCCTGCGACGACGACAACTGACAAATCGCAGTCGACTGCCAACTGTCGCACGTGGGTGGCGCGCCTTACTCCCCTACGGTTAATATACTTAGTATTACAAATAGGTAGCAATTTTATTTTTAATTGTTTACCGATAATGTTGCATTTTTTGTTTTAACCTTTTCCGCTCGCATTCCTTTAACGGGTCTCATTGACTTGCTTTAACGTTTCATGTGACGTAAAGTAGATACAATAGAAAATCTATTGCTCTAACTCTTATGAGCAGTGATCGGAGTAGGTAGATTGATTTTTGGTACTTGTATCATAAATGCACACAGAAAGAATAACATGGATAAGCCATTTTTCCGGAAAGTAATTCCGGTATTTCCGGATTCAATTTAATATTGTTAATGTTGGTAGTGATATTATTACTACTCAATTCAAAATTTGAAGGAAGGCATCAAAACTAAATTAATTTATTATTTATCTGTTGAATAATAAAAACAGTCGAATTCCAATCGAAGCATTAATACATTTTTTTTTTTTACCCTTTTTATGGCCACAACTTTTTATAAATTGTTGCACTTCAATTTCATACAATTTAATACAATTCCTACCTGAGTTCCGGTTTTTTTTAAATAATCAACCAACTCCGAAATTCCGGAGGAATGTCCATATTAATATATAAGTTTCGGATCAATGACCCCAATTCAATCTACCTACTCCGATCACTGCTTATGAGTCTCTCGGATTCTTAATGAATTATGGGTAAGTCTCCTAACAATAATCTTCATTATCATTTCAGCCGAAAGACGTCCACTGCTGGACATAGGCCTCCCCCAAGCAGTTTGGTGTGATATGCCATAATCGCCACGTTTGGCAGGCGGGTTTGCGATCGCAGTAGGTTGGTTAAATACTCAGAGAACGCTGCTGCCTATCCTCTGGTCAATCCCTTAGTCTCCTTTTACGACACCCATGAGAAGATATGGTGGTGGAAGATAAGGGTGGTGCAAATATTTAAGTCCGGCACCACACGGAACATAATCTTCATAGAAAGATGTTAAATGTTCTTCCAGCGTTTTCTAAGGCAGCTTGATTTGTCTCCCTCTACTTCGCATGTTTTTATTTTTATTTGTTACTAGCTGTGCCCGCGACTCCGTCCGCGTGGATGTCGGAAAATAACATCGTGTTATAATTATGAACACAATATCTTCAAATATATACATATAAGCGCCTACACAGACGATTACACTATTTACCGACCATACTATATTTTGTTTTTACAACCAACCGGCTAAGGTGATGGAATTTCATGGAATTAGCCCTATACTCCCTCATTCTGGGAAGACGCTCGTGCCCAGCAGTGAGAAGTAATTGGGCTGATTATGTTATTCTATAACACTAACCACATCTCTTCTTATGCTGAGAAGAGGCCCGTGTCCAGCAGTGGGACTGTAAAGGGCTGGTAATGTTATGTTATTCTAGAATACTAATAATATCCAGTTCATTAACTCTTCTCATTTTGAGAAGAGGGCCATACCCAGTAGTGGGACAGTAATGGGTTGACTACGTTATGTTATTCTATATTTTCTAGTTTCTTAACTCTTCTCGTTCCGAGAAGAGGTCCGTGCTCAGCAGTGGGGCAGTAGGTAATGAGCTGATTATGTTATGATAATCTATTACACTAACAATATCCAGTTCCTTAACTCTTCTCATACCAAGAAGAGGGCCATGCCCAGCAGCGGGACAGTGATGGACTATGTTATGTTATTCTATATTTTCTATAATACTAATAGAATCCAGTTGTATTTTTAGGAACCTGGAACCTGCATTTAACCAACAATCATGACCTCTACTTTGTATATAACTTAATACAATAGAGGGGTCAAGCTGTATCGCTGGATCTACTCAACCGATTCAGATAAAACATACCCTATATTTTAAGTTAGACTAATACCAATACAAATGCTAAGTTTCATTACGATCCGTTCAACCGTTTTCACGTGATGAGGTAACAAACAGACAGACAGACAGACAGACATTTTTTTTTTAAACGATTGATTCGTGTTCTATAGCTTATTTTTAGTCCCCCTAGCCGGTTTTCGCGAAAAAAAACTCAATGTACAGACTTTTCGACCTTTACAGTTTTATTATAGTATAGATTCTTACCACTCGTATCCTGTATGCGCTGTGTATGCCATTGGAGTTAGATTTCATTTAAATAAGAAGTTTCTTAAATGCAAATTACACATTTATATTTTTCTGCATATCGTTAACATGCGCAACAACCATTACATATTTTTAGTAGTTGTAGAGCTCCTTGTGAAGGAGCTCGTCCGTGGAAGTACTACCACCGTGCATACTTCTGCCGCCAAACAGTGGTGCTTGCATTGCTGTGTTTCAGTGTGAAGAGTATGGGTGCCGGTGAAATTACAATCACATGAGACTTCATCTTCATGTCTCAGTTTGGCGAACCGACTTGCGGTACCATTTAGACAACAGCCTAGGTGGTATTGCGGTTGTTATGGGCAAAGGTAATCACTTAACACCAGATGGGCCTTTATCTCGCTTCGCCACCCTATCCTATAAAAAATCTATGCTTATTTTTTTCTAGTTCAATAAAGGTTACTCAATATTTCCAAATAAAAGTATTAATTCATTAAACTTTCAATTCATACATATTCATAGACAATTAAACACACACAACTCTATTTCTATACAAAACTGGTCACTAACTACCCAGTAGAGCCAGTTCTTCAGCTTCCAAACCAAAATCAATATTAATTGAAATTACTCTGAACAACGCCTACCCAGACGGTTTCCTAAACGATCCGATAAACTGATTGTCTCAATAATTAATTGTGACATTTATCACAACACCGATACCTATATACGTGTGAAATTGGTTTCGCGTGCAATCAAAGAACTAATTTGCATAATTAATGAGTATAGCAACCACAATAATTGGATTCTAATTGCTGTCAATTTGTTATTGGGATTCGATAATTGCTCCAGTATAAAGAGCTTATGAGTAAATACGCAGTACGGTGTAAATTATATTATACAATTAATCGATTTACGTTTATCGTCATTTTAATTGATACTGTTGATTGGAGAAAATATAGTAATGTCAATAGGTAGTCACCTAATAATTTTATAGAGTGTATTTTTCTTATGGATTGCCTTGAATCAATCAAGCATGTACTTACATTTGTTATCGCAATTTGAGAAACTAGTTCAAAATCACGAGGAGAATCAATTGGGATAGTTTTTTTCCTAAATCACAAAAGTACATGCTTTTAGTGTTAGTAAGTTCCCCAGTTGGTAGCGGAAAAAGTGAAGAATGTCCTGCATGGACTACCAGATTCACGGAAACTAATCAAACCGAACTTCCTGTACCTAAAGGACCTCGATCTGCTAATGTACTGAATTTAACCATAATAACCAAATTGAGAGAGTGAAAATAATGAAAATATTGTTTTGATTAAAATGTAACATGGTACAAAAACTATCGATTTCGCCATCAGATTTGAAAAAAAGCTATGTCGCAATATTCACTCCTGAAATCCATTCCATTCCATTTCCATTTGGAAAACTAAATCTGCAGGAAAAAAATCACGTAGGTACGGTCGACCGCACGTCGGTGGTAAGACTTTGACATTAGCAGCATCTTTATTTCGTAAGCACTAAGGGCGGTTTTCGAATTGACGTGTTGCCACTGTCATGCAGTCGACTGTACAATAGAAATATGAATAAATCTTTACTCCATTTTCCAGGTTCGAAACGAGACTTAAATCTAAACTAGTGTTGGGAAGAATCGACACAATATTGGTACGTATTTAAAAATTATTGTATCACAAAAATAATTGATTATTGTAATAAAAGGATCAAATTTTTCTATATACGATATTTTGGATTTTTATGATAAACCTTTCATGCCTACAGTCATCACAAAACAAGTTCCAGGGAAAAATCCACCAATTAATTCAAGAATAATGAAGTTATCGAATTAAAGAATCATCAGAACAACATTGTGGAAATAAGTTATTTGGCAGCTCTCAGCCAAACTTTCTTTTTTTACATAAAATAACTAACGGTACTACACTAACGGTATCCTGAAAATGATAGCAAAGAGGGTGGACTGCCCATACAAAAATAATATATTTGGATTACATCTATCTTCTATACTATAATAAAACTGTAAAGGTCGAAAAGTCTGTACATTGAGTTTTTTTTCGCGAAAACCGGCTAGGGGGACTAGAAATAATAATAATATAGCATCATGCTGAGTGTTGACCAGTTTGCCGCAGCTACGACATGCAAAGTAGGTATCATACATTGATAAAATGATTCAAGAAATGTACCTAATTAAGTATTTTTTATGTGCACCTACCGCATGTCGTCTTGTTGTGGCAATAAATAATTTTTCTTTCTTTCTTTCTTTCTAAATAAGCTATAGAACACGAATCAATCGTTTAAAAAATTTATGTCTGTCTGTCTGTCTGTCTGTCTGTCTGTTTGTTACCTCATCACGTGAAAACGGCTGAACGGATCGTAATGAAACTTAGCATTTGTATTGGTATTAGTCTAACTTAAAATATAGGGTATGTTTTATCTGAATCGGTTGAGTAGATCCAGCGGTACAGCTTGACCCCTCTATTGTATTAAGTTGCATACAAAGTAGAGGTCAAGATTGTTGGTTGGATGCAGGTTGCAGGTTCCTAAAAATACAACTGGATTCTTTTAGTATTATAGAAAATATAGAATAACATAACATGTCCCGCTGCTGGGCATGGCCCTCTTCTTGGAATGAGAAGAGTTAAGGAACTGGATATTGTTAGTGTAATAGATTATCATAACAAAATCAGCTCATTACCTAATGCCCCACTGCTGGGCACGGACCTCTTCTCGGAACGAGAAGAGTTAAGAAACTAGAAAATATAGAATAACATAACGTAGTCAACCCATTATTGTCCCACTACTGGGTATGGCCCTCTTCTCAAAATGAGAAGAGTTAATGAACTGGATATTATTAGTATTCTAGAATAACATAACATTACCAGCCCATTACAGTCCCACTGCTGGACACGGGCCTCTTCTCAGCATAAGAAGAGATGTGGTTAGTGTTATAGAATAACATAATCAGCCCAATTACTTCCCACTGCTGGGCACTACTTCCCACTGCTGGGCACGAGCGTCTTCTCAGAATGAGGGAGTTTAGGGCTAATTCCATGAAATTCCATCACCTTAGCCGGTTGGTTGTAAAAACAAAATATAGTATGGTCGGTAAATAGTGTAATCGTCTGTGTAGGCGCTTATATGTATATATTTGAAGATATTGTGTTCATAATTATGACACGATGTTATTTTCCGACATCCACGCGGACGGAGTCGCGGGCACAGCTAGTGTAATAATAAATAATTGAATGTAATTTTATTGAATGTAATTTAATGTATAATTTTGAAAATGAAATTGTACTAACCATTTATTAATGCATTTACTAACACGACTGGATCTCTGTTATCTTATAAATAAATTAATTAATTAATCAAATACATAATTAGCATGAAGTTGAGCTGAAACTTTCATATATGTCAATGTCATACATCGTCAACAATTCATCGTCTCACCACTAAGGAATATTTTTATACCTCGTCGTGGATTATTCAGGGAGAAACCTGAAGTTCGTGACGAAACGATAGGCGGGTAAACCAGCCTGTGTGGCCACACAATTTAAAATTTAATCACATGTTTCGTACAGATAGCAGAGTAAAGTTTAATGCGTATATACGCAAGGTGGCAAACTTGGCGTGCACGGTGGAAACAGGCGTGAATTTTTTATTAGTAAATGAGTCTATATTTAATTTGCACTGAAATGTATGATGATCTGTTGTTACACGTGCTGTCAAAATATTGGGTTAAGGCTAACCGGATTCACCGAATTGACTTTCATTATTTCGTCGCTGAAAATTAGGTAGGAATGAAACATGTTTTTTTTTCATAGACTCTTGAAAATTTTTAGGTCTTTAATATGTTATTAATTATCCGTTCTGTTTTAATAGCAGTAGGTAGCTATGCAATATTGTAGATAAATTAAATTGTTAATATTAGACATCAACATTGCGGGCTAGGCCTGCAGAAACTAATAGATCGGGTAAAATTAAATTGCTCAGACCCGCCTAGACATTGCCTACTTATTAAATAATAAACAACTACATAATAATATCCGTTAAGCATTAAGTAAAGAAAAACAAAACATAAATTAATCTTTACCAATTTAAATTCAGTTAACAGGCAATTTATTAAAACGCCACTTAAAAAATGGCGTCGAAAGGAAACAGGACGGAAGCATTTAAAGTACAGATTTGAAAAAATGATAATCAAATCGCATAGCATTAATCTTTGTGGAATGTTAATTTATATGCCAACTCTACGAGTAAGGTTCCTAGTTACTTATTACCTCTCATTACTCTCAAATAAACCGTAGAGAGCATAAGTTAATTTGATCAGAATACAGATTATATTCCACGATGCCGACTCGCCACTTAAAATCTGATTTGTTAAATTACTTATTTACTTAACAATTTTCTTAACGGAGGGCGACCGAACAATGATGGCGACGATAAACGGCTCAAAGGAAATTCTTAAGCATCGATATATTATTATAATCGCGATTAAGTGGCCATTTTGTTAACGTATTAAAGAGGAATTCTCAATAAGATCATTATGAAAATAAATAAATTTCAGCATGACACTATATTTTACCGAGACTATTAAAAATCGATTCACAAACTTATAGATAGCATAGTAGAATTAGGATACATACAAAAATGCCAATATAGCCACACTTTTAACTTATTGACAACACTTTTACTGTAAAAATGGGATCATTTTTTTTTGTTCTATAATGGAAGAACATAACTATCAATTGAATACAATAATAATATTGTCTGTTATTTAATACTCCATATTTTAAATTCAAAGATATTTATGAAATAGTATCGATATTATAAATAAATAATAAATAAATATAATGAATTTTTTGGGACATTTTACACATCACCATCTAGTCCCAAACTAAGCAGAGCTTGTACTATGGGTACTAGACAATGGATATAATACGTAAATACTTTTTTTTTCTTGATAATACATACTTATAATACACATGAAACACCCAGACCAACGCAAACACTCATGTTCCTCACACAAATATTTTTAAAACCATACATATATTTTTATTTTTATTTTTGGTTAAGCTTTGACATTTTTTATCATTGTTAGTTTTTATCTGTCAAAATAATCTTCAAATACTTAGTCAAAAGATCACTATTAAAACGAGCGTATTATAACGACAAACCTTCGTATAGACGAAAGTCCGTCAAAAGAGAATTTTTATTATTTTAAAAATCTCTTTTCTAATGCGTACACTACAATAAATCAA
Organism: Asteroscopus sphinx; assembly: GCA_949699075.1. Lineage (NCBI taxonomy): Eukaryota > Metazoa > Arthropoda > Insecta > Lepidoptera > Noctuidae > Asteroscopus > Asteroscopus sphinx. The sequence goes on from OX453012.1 coordinate 18,957,844, forward strand.
CCAGCAATAAATAAAACGCAACTTTTTACATTTAAATAAACTCACAAAGTCGGTGGTAAGTTCATTCACTGACAAAGAGCGAAGATAATCCCATATTAAGCAGTACGCTTTAACCGTATATTTTGTCGGTGTTAAATAAAATAACACAAATATTTAATTATGCGTTGTTTCAACACTTGAATGACAGGTTGAGAAACGTTCTGATAACGTTGTTTAAATGAACATGTATATTTAAAAGATTAAAAGGGAACTTTACATGTACGAGAATTTTATACGGAATATTAAGCCGTCTAAGTTTTTATGGCCTGGGAAGCGTTTGCATCTACATCTGAATATTTCACTGGTGTCATTTCACTGCATCCAACTAGTCGTATGATGGTGATATATGATTAGTGGTTTCCTGCACAGATTCAAAAGAAGCACGACCCCCAATTTCGCAAGAAACAATCTTGTTTTGTTTACGAAAATACATCGGCACCATGTAATGAAGATATTCAAGTCTGGATGCCTTGTGTGACTGCCGAAAAGGCGTCTTAGAATGGGCAACAGCGTTCTCGTTTTTAGGGTTCTTAATAATTAGTGTTGTTTTATGTTTGTTTGTTTTTCTTTTAATAAAAAAAGAAAAATAATATTTTCAGAAAATACCAGAATCAGAAATGAGGAGATTCGCAGGAGAACGCAGGTGACCGACATAGGTAGCCCGAAGAATTACCAAACTTAACTGGCAGTGGGCGGGGCACATTGCTCGCAGAACGGATGGCCGATGGGGCAGTAAAGTTCTGGAGTGGCGACCGCGTACTGGAAGGCGCAGCGTGGGTGGGGGGGCCTTGTGAGGGGCCTCCCCACAAGGTGGACCGACGACCTGGTGAAGATCGCGGGTATCAGCTGGATGCGGAAAGCGCAGGATTGACCGATCATTGTGGCGATGCTTGGGGGAGGCCTATGTCCAGCAGTGGACGTCTTTCGGCTGAAATGATGATGATGATGACGTTCCATAATTATAATTTTGTTAGTAACAATGAAAACTTAAACAACTATGTTAGTAAACAAAGATAAGAAACACAAGATAACTTGTGTTGCTCCACACCGGAGCCATTGCGGTGAACTTGTCGACAGCCTAGGACACCATGGCCTGTCCTGTTGCAGGAGCGCGGGGCGCTTAGCACGACACGCTAGCATTAATGACATTATTCGTCGTGCTGTAGCCACCGCTGGCGTACCAGCTGTTTTAGAACCCAACGACTTGGTACGAGACGATGGGAAGAGACCAGATGGCATGTCGTTATTACCATGGAAGATGGGTAGGCCTCTGGTGTGGGACGCAACGTGCGTCGACACCCTTGCTCCTTCACATCTTTCTATCTCGGCTGGTTGTGCTGGCGCTGCCGCTGCATCTGCGGAGGCCCTCAAGCGGCGCAAATTTAGTAACCTATCAGGTAACTATGAGTTTGTGCCGTTTGGGATCGAAACTCTCGGGTCATGGGGTCCGAGTGCGCGATCCCTTTTTAAGGAAATCTCTAAGAGGCTGGTCGACACTTCGCGTGACCAGAGGGCTGGCTTGTTCTTTGGTCAAAGAATAAGCGTTGCCATTCAACGTGGCAACGCTGCCAGTCTTCTGGGTACTATGCCGGATGACAGCGGTGTGGAGGAATATTTTGACACCTAGGCGCGCCTTTTTATATCATTTTATTTTGTAGTTTGTAAATATTATCTATTACATTTGATCTCTGAAATAAATAAATTGCTATAGATATTAATAAAATCATTATTAAATTCAAAAAAGATAACAAACATTAATAACGTCGAGTCATCGATTCGCACATCTCACATGCAAATCGATGAAACAACTGAGGACGGCTGTGTCCATCCTTCCCGCTATCATCTTCAAGATTCTGTTGCTACTCCCCCGCATCCTCTGCACAACAGACGCAATTTTCTTGCGTACGATGGCATGGAAATCATCCACATGTGCATCCGCAAACATGACTAAAGCACTACAATACAGAGGGAGCTGCAACAGAGCCCTGAAGATGTTATTTTACTGAACTCTGAGTGCATTGTAGGATTTTTAATCACGCTGAAATAACTAAGTGGATTTGGATGAAATTTGGCACACAGATAGACTATGCACTAGGATACTATTTAATAACGAATTTCATATTATTATGTTTTCAAATCAGACTTTGATTACCACTTGGTTTAACGGTGAAGGAAAACCTCGTGAGGAAACCTGCACACCTGAGAGTGCTCCACAAAGTTCTTTATGATGTGTAGTCTGCCAACCCGCACTAGGTCAGCGTGGTGGACTAAGACCTGCTCATTCTGAGAAGAGGCCCGTGCCCAGCAGTTAGATAATAATGGGCTAGTTATGTTACATAACTAGCCCATTTTTGTCCCACTACTGGTGTGGCCTTATGTATGTATTTTATACAACCTTATTCTAAGTTTATACTAAACCTCTTAAGGGGTCGTTGTACTCATTATTAACAACTTTTACTACGAGACCAACCCTGAAATCGCGAAAAAAAAATGTGCTGATCCCTACATTTTGTTTATTTATTTCAACACAAATACGTTTAATATTAACGTTTAATTCAACGTTTAGTATCAATTAAGAATAAGGTTGTATATGTTTTCAAACAAGTTAATGTTATGAATTTCAACTTCATGAAATTGATTATCTTTATTGTTTGCAAAATTAAAAGTCTTCAGTGGTTTAAAGCAAAACGTCGAGGTAATAATATTATTTTTATTGATTTCAATAGAATGGATTCCTTTCTATCTATCCGCAAAAGGGCAGGGTGTCACATATTAAGCCGAGACCACACAGTACTACCTAATTGTTATGAAAACTACCTACCACAACATGCAGCATTTATCATACCATCGCGGACCAATTAGCTCCATCACACGAAGTTACATGAAAATAAAGCAACCTTATGAATAAATAACAAAAATAATTATACAGTACAGTAAAACTCGCATAAAGCCGACGTTAAAGGCCGACTAATTAAAACCCAATGACAGCACCAGTTAAGAAAGATAAAAATGCAATAATTTAAATCATTTACGATCAAGTTTATAAGCGAAATTAATTATGGTGAATATTTTACTGATGTTGGGAACCGATAAAGGCTGTGACATATTTAGTATACATTCCGTTGTCAATCTCAATCACACGTGACATTTAGGAGTAGGTGAATTGATAAAACGTGAACGATTTAATTTGTCATTATAAAATTAATTAATTAGAGCATTTACGTATTGTAGGCACTAATTCAAATTACATCGATAGTGTTGTAATGTTCGCTATCAATCGACGCATAAACTGTAATACCTATAAAACGTGATAGCATTACGATAATTATGCTAATATGATAATTATGCTAATTAATTACTTTAATCATAAAAATATACGTGACATTAAATACAGAATCTCGTTTAAATAAGTGCTTTTATATTAGTATTAATAATTAAAAATATTCAAATAGATTTTTGCAAATGGTAACTCCAAACTGACATAACCTTTCTAAAACTTGAACTATTGTTGTTTTGAAAATCGAATTTTACAAATTAGGTCAGTTTACTTTTAAGCGTACAATAAGTTCACAAGTATCTATTAAGTATCCTAACTATTATAAAACTGTAACTTGCTATATGTTTGTCTGTTTCTTCGAGCGTCACGTAAAACATACTGGACCGATTTGGATGAAATTTGACACACAGATAGATCATGTCCTTGATTAAAATATACAATATTTTTTATTAACATACCACGGTAGCGAAGTCACGGGCCTCAGCTAGTAGGTACCTAAAATGTAACACTATTATGTGCAATGCGTAAGTAAGACATGATAAGCTAACAATGTTTTTAACCGACTTAAAAAAAGGAGGAGGTTATGTAAACCGCGGGTTTTTTTTTTTTTTTTTTCATGTATGTACACCGATTTCTTCGAGATTTATGGGCCGATTTACGTGGTTGTTTTTCTATTTGGTAGAGGAAGCCCGCGCAGTGGTCCCATATAAATTTTATTGACTTAGGTTGAGCAGTTTTTTAACCAGCAACAATAAATCAGTTTATTTTAGCTTCGCCTATCTAGATGATCTGCTCATTGGTACGTTTTTCTGAGAATTCTTGGCCAATATGCGTGTTTTTTTTCACGATAGTGATTGGAGGTTTAGAAGAACATGAGGGAGACTTTGCCCAGCAGTGGGATAGCAAAGGTTAATAGAAAATATATTCTCAAACTGGTTATTTAAACATTTATGAATGAAACCCTCGCAATTATCAACTAAAAAGTATGAAATAAAAACTTTTTAACAAAAAAATAAAACCGACTTCAAAAACCTTAACTAAAATGTAAAAATTATCATTGTATGTATTTTAAAATCATAACATAAACCAACATTTTGAAGGCGGCGCGTGATTTTCATGTACGTTCATATAAACTGTTTTTTATTACTATAGATATGCGCTCGACTGTACATTACGTGGGACACTCAGAAAGTTTTGCGAAACTAAAAAAAATTGTTCTATACGTACATATATTTTTATCAAATCTTTTCAAAGTACTTTCCACCAGCCTCTATACAAAGATTCATGCGCCTAAACCAGTTTTCAAAACACTTTTTCCAGTCCGCCGCAGACACCTCGTTTACAGCCTGCTCGAACGCAGCCAGCGCATCTTCCGGCGACGAAAATTGTATCCCTTTGAGCTGATTTTTTATTTTTGGGAATAAAAAGAAGTCACACGGTGCTAGATCAGGGCTGTAAGGAGGGTGACCCAGGAGTTTGACTGGCGTGCTGTCCAGGAAGTCCCTCGTTTTGAGTGCGGTGTGCGCAGGTGCATTGTCGTGGTGGAGCAGTAGCCCGCGGAGCCCTGTGTTTGGTCGCTTGTTGCTTATAACAGAGAAAACTTCTGGCAAACATTTGGTAGTATACCATTCGGCATTAATGCTTCTTTGATCCCGTAAGGGAATTGATACCAATTGGCCAGTCAAATTAAAAAAGCTAGCGATCAAAATCTTACCCCCGCTTCTAGATCGCTTCACTTTGGTAGGCGTTGGCTCATTTTGAAACACCCAAACAGTCGACTGGCGCTTGGTTTCTGGGTCGTATTGATAAATCCAGGACTCATCACCTGTAACGATGTCGTAAACACGCCGAGACGAGCCTGCTTCAAATTTGTTAAGCATATCACGGCACCATTCCACCCGGGCCTGCTTCTGAGCATCGGTGAGGTTGTGCGGCACCCAGCGTGATACTATCCTCCTCACGCGAAGATGGCTGTGTAGAATCTCGTGAACGCTTCCCGATCCAATCTTCAATATGTGTTGAATCTCCTGATATGTAATTCGCCTATTGTCTTGGATTAAAATTTTCACTGCTAGCACGTTTTCTTCGGTAACAGCCGTCAAAGGGCGACCGCTTCTTTCGTCATCCCCCAAAGTTGGTCGACCGCGCTTGAATTCGTTATACCAACGATACACGGTTGCCTTGGAAGGGCCTTCATCCATGAATGCCATTTGAAGTCTATCGTACGATTCATCCGGTTTCAGGCGACACTTGAAATCGTATAAAATCATAGCTCTAAAATGTTCCCGGCGCAGATCCATATTTCAGTGAGACACAATACTTTGAATTAACTCGCAAAAAATGTGGAGGGAAATTTTGAAATTGGAACTTACTTATTTTTACTTATAAATAATCATATTTTCGAAAAACATTATAACTGGCCAGTCTCCCATATATAAAAACTTTTTTTCGCAATACTTTCTGAGGGGCCTGGTATATTTACATGACGCAAAGGGTCAATCACGCGCCGCCTTCAAAATGTTGGTTTATGTTAAGATTTTAAAATACATACAATGATTATTTTTTACTTTTTAGTTAAGGTTTTTGAAGTCGGTTTTATTTAATTCAAAAAACATTCTAAATCCCAAGCGAAAATCTTCATTTTGATAAAATGGTTGAAATCGCGATTCATATCATTTATGCTCCGATGCCATCAATATATATCGTTGCACAAAGTTATTGAATAACCGGTGATATGCATACAATGTGTGTATTTGTTCGTTTTGATTAATGCTATGCCTCTGATGAATGGGTGACTGATTGGCCTAAATCTTATTGAATATTCATGTACAGTAATTTATAATTGTAAGCATTTACTTAAGGCAGAAGTTGATGTAAAAATTATGATAAATAGTAATAAGAAGATGGATTCTTCTCTCGTCTCTGGTCCACAAGATTTGATAAAAAAATCATTATTTAATTCATTGCTTGCAATATTTAATGCAATGCTTCATTGTTTAAGTACATTTAGTGTGTTTGGAAAATAGTTAAGTTGCATATTAAAACAATTTTATTATACTCTGTTCGTTAAAAACTACTTAACCACATTTGACAACTCTTAATAAACATAATATTTACATTTAAAATAAAAATCTACTTAATAAACATTAAATTAAGTTAAACACTATCAAGTAAGGGCCTTTCATCTCAAAATTTCTTATTCCACAAAAAAGACATGCTAATTTAAAATTGTTTACATATGCGTTTTACCTTCAACGAACAGATATAATTATGTATACAAGTATTTAGGTAACAAATATTGGATCTAAACGACAGTCTTTAGTGCTAGCAAAAACGTAAGTTTACTTACGACTTCTAAATTACTTAAATTACACAACAATTAAATAAATAATATTCTATTATGATGTGTTTACAACGAGAGCTGTATGTAAAGATAAGATTATAAAGCAATTTAGAGGACATTACATAACTAAAACTATCGAAACTAGCCTAAATTATATAAATGAAAAATAATATAATTTGAATATTAATTAACACCTATCGCGATAAAATAGACATTAGTCACATTATGTGGGCTCCAACGGCAACCAATTTAAATGAGACCAACATTTATTTTTAAGAACACTTTTAAATTCAAATTAATAGCCGGCTACCGGCTTACTGGTCGTGTTTTTCTAAGTTGGAGATCCTAAAATGGTTTTTCGAAGACATCTAATTTAAATATTTATTGGGAGTCGGATAAAGATGGATGTCATTCGTCTATTACCCACGTACGCTCGATGGATCTAAAGAAGATAGATCGAGATCGAACGATTTATATCAATTTGTAAACGATTCCTCCTATCCTTTCCCGTTTGATCTAAATACCTAGTAGAATTTGTCTTATTTATGTTACCAACCTACATTAAGTGAAGAGTTGTGTGATGACCGAAATAATTCGTTAAGAACACAGACTCGATCAAATATCTCGTTTTTTTTAACACATACTAGCCTATGACCTTGGCTTCGCCCGCGTGGTTGTCGTCAATCGCACATCCCTCGGGAATGGTTCGGAATGTTCTGGGCATAAAAAAAATATAATTTAATCCGAGTTTTATTATTATTATTATACTTTATTGTACACACATATACACATTTTTATTACAGTAGGAAAGCTTATGTACATCGGCGAGCTTAACTTGAAAATGAGTTTTCTTACAGCAAACCTTAGAGCGATAGAGAGATGTTGATATATTAATTGAGGATAAAAACAACTGTACAACAAAATAACTTTTTTTTTTTGTGTTATGTTCTATCTGTATGCCAAAGTATGAGTAACAAACATCCAAACATCTTCACAAACTTTCACATTCATAATTTTAAGTAGGATTTCTGTGAGCGACAAAAGTAAAGATAATTTTTATGTTCTAATATCTGAAGTATCTTGTCTTCAGCTTTTTAGTTTTCAACGGCTAAACTTATTTTAACTTGGATTTATTCTTTAAGATGTTCAAATATTTATAGGTAATTCTCTAAAGGTTTGGAGATTGCGAAAGATTTGATTTTAACAATTTGCGCATTTTTTTATTTGCCTGGGGTCGAGATTTATGCTTGAATACGTAATCTTGCAGTGAGATCAATACTTATTTAGTATATATTTTTCAATATTGCTTAAATTTTACAATTCCACGCCTTATAAGGCCTGCACAACCTCATAAAGATAAACGGCGAATTTTATGCGATAATAATTGGGAGATGAAACAGATATCATGAATCCGCCGAAAAAACAGGTTCTGGACGTGTTATTGGGGCACAGGTGTATCTTGGTTCCAATTTTCCAGTATTTTCTTTTAACTTTTCATCCTGCTTTATTCTCGGATTTTCTTCATCTACTGCTTTCTTTATAAAGTATGTACATTAATGGTAACTTTTTTATAATAGAAGGGGAAAACGAGCAAGTGGATCACCTGATGATAAGCAATCACTGCCGCCCATAAACATCCGCAAGACCAGGGGGATTCGGCAATGCGACGCGTTGCTGACTTAAAAAAAACATATTATGCTCTTTTCTTGAAGACTCACAGCTTAAAGCTTCTATTTCCAATGAAAAAGTCACTAACAATCGAAGTACGATTAATTGAAAGCCTGAATAAAGACTTCTTTTAAATCCTTTGACATTTGAACTTTGCTCTCCAAAGCTAATGAGTTTTATTCTTTTGAGCTAATCTATTGGCTGGTTGGATCAAGGAGTGCAAAGTGTTGTATCGAAAGGGACAAAATGGCGCGACAGCGGGGAGTCGCGTTCCGTCGCAAGCTCGCAGCACTCTGCCAAATTCTCCTCGGATACGGATTTACTAGCATTTTCCGGATGTACGAGCGTAGAAATGACGGTCATACCGTGGTGTAATGATAGAGGTACAACCTCAACAAGAACAACACAAGTTCAATCAATCTCGTGTATTCTACGAAGAATATAACAGCAATTTATATTTGCCCGCTTTATGGTTAATGATGGTTTAAGACAGAGAGCAACAAAATCTTGGTCATCTAAGACCACTTTGACTTTGTGAAAGATCACAATCTGAGACTTTCCTTCTTCATGTCTCAGTTTGGCGAACCGACTTGCGGTACCATTTAGGCAACAGCCTAGGTGGTATTGCAGTTGTTATGGGCAAAGGTAACCGCTTAAGATCAGGTGAGCCTTTAGCTCGTTTCGCCATCCTATACTAAAACAAAACAAAAAACTATCTCTTCGGAAATGAAACGGACGTAATGGTTCGTAACTTCAAACAACATTCAGGTGTTGTTCAGAACTCATTAATGGTTTTGCCTTAACACTAAATTAAGTATACTCACAAATTGAACACACAAACCAAGAAAAGATGGATGGATTGTGTGAAAGATGATATGAATTTGAAGAAAGTGAACAATGACATGACGGCTGATAGATATGTATGGAAGAAAAATAAATGAAGAACTGACTTCAAATAAATAGGCATAATTGAATGAGTCTTATGACACAAGTACCCTTAGATTTAATCGGCCGAAATTTCAATTGGGTTCATAATCCATACGGGAGTTCGGACACTAGCAGACTCGATTTCCTAAAAAAATTATAGTACCCAACTAACGGCCCACACTTTAGTCTGTAATCTGCGGTGGCTCTAAGGGTTATATTCAGAGATGAATCTTAGCGTGAAGTCATGCTTCCAACTGTCAAAATGCAGTGCTATTTGACAGTTGGAAGCATGAGATCACACTATGATTCATCTCTGAATGTAAGCCTAACTGTGAGTTTGCACTGACGAAACATTCACATAAAAACATGTTGAAAAGTCAGTTTTCTGTCAATGTATCGAATCGCGTTCGCATTATCACACAACTTGTTGAAACGAAACTTGTTTGACATTTCATAGTCTATTGACATGTTTCAAAATTAATTTCGATACACTTCAAAGTATCTGCTTTCGGCCATACATGTTTACCGACCTCATTGGATAACACAAAAGACGAGATTTATACAAGTTTTGACACATGATTAAGCATCAGTGCGAACGTCAGCCGTGACAAATCTATAGACAAACATGTCAATGTATAAGTTTTTAGTCAGTGCAAACACAGCCAACAACAAATCTTGAAATCTGTCAAAGAATTTACCCAGTTTTCTGCAGTGCCAACGTAACAATCAACAAAACAAGTTGTGACATTAGTTTCATATGACAAGTTTCGAGACATTACATGTTAAATGTATTTTGGTGCAAACCCACAGTTAGTGATACCAAAGGTTTAAAGCACCCAAATATTGAAAATGATGTAAAACAGATGGCAAAAATATATAAAAATAATTTCCAACACGCTACGGTGTAACAAAGTACTGGCATTAAATCTTAAAGGATTCGAAAAGTTGCATCGGTTGATACAGAGCCCTATGACTCCCGGACAGGGAAATACTCTTACGTGATTGATTGCTCTTTTTACGAAGTTATTTCTGTATCGAAGAAAAAACTGGGTTAGGGGACGAACTTCCGTGTATTTGCTGAGCGATCCTAATACTATGTGTCGACAAATGTGTACAAGTAATGATATGTGTAAAAGCGGGGATGAAATCGATTTTGTGTGTGTGTAGGTTTGCTACTTCGTTTATTTCTTTATCACCCATTGTTTCCTTACACTCAACGTTTCCTGCTTTTTTTTACAAAGTATCTTATTCTAATATTGTAATCTTTAAACTGTATCTGTAAATTAATACAACAGATACATAATTCATGTGGGACGGATGCATGAACAGTTTTCATTATAATTTAAACAAGTGTTGATTCAAGTTTATGGTTTTAGAAATAAGTTTGCAATCTTGTCAGTGGTCTGTACTCTACTTATTTTTACAAAATTATTAAAAGGAGTTCACGGCATCAAAAAGTGCTTTAATTTCGACTGAATCGTACAAATCTACATGCAATTTTAATTAATATTAAATTGTTTTCTCTGTCTCCCTAATTGCCAGCTAATGCGAACAGGTGCGATCTATGCATAACTTAAAAACATTACCCTCCTTTTGGGCTCCGCCATAGTCGGGTAAAAATAGCTTTAATAAAAAAAACCAGTCTAGATTTTTCTGCAAAGAATTTTCCAGCTCCCAACGATAATAAATTAATCCCCATCTTGTATTTTGTCAACACGATTTATATACACTTGTATGTTCTTTAAAACTAATCACAAAAGGCCATAAATACTTAAGAGGTTACATATTTGGAGCGTCGAATACCGCGGTTGGCCCGACACGCCACTCCTGCGCAGGTAAGTCGTGGTAAGTGAAGTTGCGTGTACTGCTGTCAAATAGAACTATTTTATTGCGGTTTTTATTCGCACAACAATTTAAATTTAACGAGAGCGCTTCGGTTAACATCGGGAACTTAAGCTTCGCATTGTTTTGTTTTTAGCGTAGTTTTTTGTTTTTATTTGATTCCGTAATTGTTGTGGCGATTTCTCGTGTTTGAGTGGTTGGATCATAATTGTGATAACAATGTTTATTCAACTGGTTTAATAAGTACGTAAACTGATGTACGTTTCACACGCCATTTTTTGTCTCATACAGCAAAATTGTGGAACCAACCGTCAGCGGTTTTCCCGAACAAATTCGACATGGAACCTTCCATACGATCTGTGCTCTTTACGTACGTCTTTTTATAAGTTCGGCAACGCATCAGCGGTTTGCCTGGTGTTGCCGTCTCCGCCGCCCATGGATGTCCATGGGCGGCGGATTGCTTACCATCAGGCGACCCACCTGGGCCCCGAGTCTGCTAATTGACAAACGCTTCAGTTGGGTGTCGGTAGAATGTCGGTGGAATAGTTTTAGCCATTTGGTATTCTACTAGTTATTTTGAGACCAATGGCTTTCCACTGAACTGCCATTGACTACAATTCAACTGCCATTGGACTATTTGCTATTCTGCTGTTATTTGACGTTTCCCACAATCGTCTTACGATGATTTTTTTGCCATCATATATTTTTTTTAATAAATTTTTTTTGGTGATTTCAGCTTCGGTCCCATAATAAATGTTTTTCATACATCGAATGTGTACAATGACCCCTTAAAGGGTCATTGTATACACGTTTTTTTTTGCGATTTCGGGATTGGTCCCTTAGTAAAAGTTGTTCATACAGATGAGTACAATGACCCCTAAAGCCATTTTTAATAACACGTTGTATGTCGATAGTATTGCCACGTAGTACGCTAAAAACGTTAACGTAAGTTGTTCATATGGATGAGTATAATGACCCCTAAAGAGGTTTTCAATAACACGTATGTCGATAGTATTGCCGCGTAGTACGCTAAAAACGTAAACGTAAAAGTTGTTCATACGGATGAGTATAATGACCCCTTAAGAGGTTTTCAATAACACGTATATGTCAACAGTATAGCCGCGTAGTACGGTAAAAACGTAAATGTAAAAGTTGTTCATACGGATGAGTATAATGACCCCTTAAGAGGTAGGTAATATCAATAAAATCCTTAATTTAAATATTTCATTGATAAAAACTAAAAAAAAGGTTGATAAAAATCAATACAACTAATGGTATATTTTAATTGGCAACATCGATTTGACATTACCATCCTATTGCCATTCCGACGAGATTTAAGTTTTATCAGAATACCCATTTTGTTACAGTTGTTTATGAGTGCCAGTAGGGTGTCGGTGGAATGGCAATGGTTGGTTTTTTTGTGTAATTAGCAGACTTGGGCCCTGCTCGTATACCCCCATGTGTTAAAAAAATAAGTGTAGCATGACTGCATGTATCATTCAATTCGTTTTCTTATTAGTTAATTCGGTTTACCGTATCCATCACAAGACATGATAATGGTTTTTCCGAACAAATATTTTTTACGCACAAACTTTTATTGATTTAATAATAAGCATAATATCGACATATTTGAGAATTAAATATCATTACATTTTTGTTTCAGTATAATCACATAAGTATTTAGAAGTTTTTAAGCTTCTTGCTTACATCAACTAGGCTTACGAGCTTTTGGTTAAAAGGAATACTTTCAACACGGCATTTACAAAGAAACTTAATTTTTATGCTCACATAAAACTACTTACAAATAGTAGGTTAGTTGAAAAAGGCTATAAACTTAGTTGGAATGTTTTAAGCTATGTAGATTATAGTAGAGCCTTCTATTACGATAAGAGGTTCTTTATAGTCGACTAAGCGTCCATCATTGTTACGGATAAAGCACCTGAGATAGATATTTTCTTTGTCTGTATTATTCCTATTGTTTGAAATGAATCTATCTATAACTGAAGACGTTTTTCAATATAATGCGCTAATTTGAAAATTATTTTGATAATATTGGATCATATTGTTATTGGATTTTGGATGGGAGGCTATCATCATCATCATCATCAGTTCAGCCGAAAGACGTCCACTGCTGGACATAGGCCTCCCCCAAACATCGCCATAACGACCGGTCCTGCTCCTTCCGCATCCAGCGGATTCCCGTGACCTTCACCAAGGAATGGGAGGCTATATAGGCACCAAAGACTTGCGGAGTTTTGTTTTTTTACCATAGTTCTAGACATTATCCAAAAAGGAAGGTTGTCCATTCACAGATGTAACAGCACAAAGAAAATTAAATTATACTTTTGATTTAACTTTTGGAACGAAGTTCCTTATTTTTTTTTACTATTTTTATAAAAATGTACAAGTCAAATGTTAGTTAACAAATCTACAAAAAGACAGCGTTTAAAATGTCTGCAGAAGTTTAAAACTGGGTTGAATTAAATACTTTTAACTATTTTAATATGATTAATCTCTGTCTCAGAAAACTTTTCAGTTTCAACGCGCTCTGAATAAAAGGGAAAAGAATGGTTTTAATTCAGTTAAGTTTCTTCTAACAGAATTGCTAAATTGTATTAACGAACATGTGGATTAACGTTGGTGGAAAATGCCATTACGCTAAAATCCAAATATCAATTTACAAAGCTTCTTCCTCTTCTATCGTATCGACAAGACTTATATCAATTTACAAAGCTTCTTCCTCTTCTATCGTATCGACAAGACTTATATCAATTTACAAAGCTTCTTCCTCTTCTATCGTATCGACAAGACTTATATCAATTTACAAAGCGTCTTCTTCTTCTATCGTATCGACAAGACTTATACTATGTTAATAGCTCATTCCGTGAAATATTTGCCAGTTAGCAGGACACACATACACATGGGACATGATGATGGGGTGATGGCTAATGGTTTTAAGATATTTTTTTAGTGGTAGTCGTATTTGGTTACATAATCAGCCCATTACTGTCCAACTGCTGGGCACAGTCCTCTTCTCGGTATGAGAAGAGTTCAGGCATTATTCCAACTCGCTGGCCTACTGTGGTTTAACAGACTACACACATCATCGAGAATTTTATGGATAACTCTTAGGTGTGCAGGTTTCCTCACGTTTTCCTTCCGTTAAAGCAAGTGATAATCACATTCTGATCCACACAGGAATTTCTAAAAGTAAGAGGAATGGGCTGAGTTTGAACTCGGATCCTGCTGCATAGAAGGCAAGCGTTCTACCGCTTAGCCTTAAGTGCTTTTTGATTACCGTATTTGATTACCATTTTACAAAAGTCATCATCAACAGCCAGGTATGTTACAGTCGGCTTTTACCATAAACAGATATGTATTTTTTAAAGGTCGGCAACGTATCAGCGACTTCTCTGCTGTTGCATATCTCCATGAGTGGCGGTGATTATTTACTATCAGATGACCCGCTTGTTCGTTTGCCCCCCTCTATTAATTTTTATTTTATTTTATTGTATAGTTATTTAATTGGATTGCAATGGACTCCACTCAGCACTGGCTACTATTAATTACGCTAGCTTTACATTAAAGACACTATTAAAAAATAAAATGCAACAAACTGTCAATTTAAACATATAAAAAACCAGTGGGGTAATTGTGTAATGCATTCACATTGACATCAGCTTTCATTTTGAAATTACAGCAATATTCATTGCATGGTACGTAGTTGTCAATATGACGGATTGTCAAAACACACAGAGTAATGAACATTGAAATCCAGATGATTGCGATCGCGAGTGAGTTACGCAATTCGGCAGCTGCTCTATTTTAAACCAAGTGTTCTTACGGAAGGGAAGATACAAGTACGCAGTTTTTGCCCAAAAAGAATGTATCTATTATTCCCCTTGTTCTTATTAAAACAGAAATAGTAAAACAACCACACTACTAACAAGAAAAGGTCTATATGGAAATGTAAGTGCACTCCGGGCCACAAAAACCGTAGGTACCTCTCAAAACACTTCGATCTATTTTTATATTCCACTATGTTACCACCGCGGTTGTTTTACAACGAAGTCACGTACAACAGCATCTGTCACGGGAAGCGGTTTTAAAACCGATGTGTCGTTGAAACTATGTTGAAACCAAAGAATGCATTGCCAGACATACACGGGTTGCAGACATTCGGGACACTTCTAGACTGGAGCGGACGCGTAACGCGACTCCACTGCATTCTTTGCGCTCAGTCGATGTTATTTTAAGTTTTAAAGTCGTTTCTATTGTTTTACAGTTTTGTCAACGGATTGAGCGGTGTTTAACTATGAGTAACTCTTAGTATATTGTTGTTATGCTGTTTGATGCTAGTTGCGACAAGGATTTAAGAACAAATAAAATGAATTTTACTAACCAAGCCTTCATATTTTACACTCGGCACTTTAAATAAAAGTATGTTTTTTTATTAGCTCTTCGTGTAAATGTGCCTCGTACTTGCGTGCTTGTTCACAAACTAAACTTATTATAAACTTGTCGCTCTCTTTTACTAATAGTAGATACAAGAAAGGCATGGCAACAATTTTAGCGCTGTCAAATTAGTTGAAATTTGAATTTCTATGCAAGTTTAGTCGTGATCTCGGAACGTGCCGATAAAAAATACAAAGATTAAGTGTAAAACAAACTAATTTGACAGTTCTAAAATTATTGCTATATCTTTCTCGTTTATTTATTTATTTATAATTTATGTACACACAATAACATATGAAAGGAGACAGCATTAAAATTACTTACTGCTTATTTCAAAGAAATTTCTACCAGCAGACCTGCGAGAGGAGAAATAAGTAAGAAATGTAGACAACAGTGTGTAAAAAGATAGGAAACTTAAAATTAGTTCTAATAAAGCAATAGATACTTAAATAAATACATATAAATTATATAGTATTCAGTATTAGAAAAATATATGAATAGTTTAAATTAAGTTATGTTGGTGAACAAGAGAATCAACACCAGTAATATGTATTTTTTATTGAAATCACAAGGAAGGACTTAAACATAAACATTATAACATTTCAACAACAACAATGGATTGCAATACAGTTCCTAATCGAACAAAAAGTAGACAAGGTGTTAAAAATCCCATTTCTTATGTCAACATCACTATCAAGAAGCGACTAACCATTGTTCACATTGCAAGACCCAGAGCCCGTTATCAAACCACTTAAATTGTAGCACGTTCAACCGCGGCTCGAGTCGTGTTCCACAACTGCTAAAACAAAGAAAGAACGCACCTATTACTCTCGTTTAAGATCGACCATTAAACTCTTACAAAAAGCTAATGGTTATCAAACTGGGCCACCCAAGTAGATGAATTTAGGAACGTGAGTTTAATGTAACACGTCGTAAATTGCTATAGTTTTGTCTCGCGTGCCCTGCACTAACCTAAACTTTTCCACGAACAAAATCCAGCGCATAGCGTACAGTTCAAAGACTTTTTTTGTAAAAACTAAACGAAACAGACCGGGAGACGATTTTAGATTGTCAACTTGGCTAAGGAGCTGCTGTGGAAATGCTTAGGGGAGGCCTTTGCCCATACTTGGGTACCAAAAAATAATACCTTAATCCTAATAATTTAATGAATAATAATTAAATTTATTTATAAAAAAAATATCTTCATCATCATCATTATCATTTCAGCCGAAAGACGTCCACTGCTGGACATAGGTCTCCCCCAAGCATCGCCACAACGACCGGTCCTGCACTTTCCCTGCACCTTCATCAGGTCGTCGGTCAACCTTGTGGGGGCATGCCCCCATAAGGTTGACCAAGGATGTACGCTCAGGCTTCCTAAAAAAATGGAATTAAATATATCGTATGAAATAGGTAATATGTAATACAATGTCACTGATTAAATCTCGGACGAATAAATAACCTTTTTTATTCGTCCGAGGATTAAATATTATTAGTTTCGATCGATTAATCAATTGTTAATCATTAATTATCTTCAGAAATTAATAATTATTTTTGCATGTAATATTTTAAACTTTATTGTGTACTTAACTTATTTATTATGGGATTAAATGGCTTTATTATTCTGCAACTCTTACAAAAATCTAATATGTTCCATGATTACGACTGAAGGACATGTATCCATGGTCAAGAATAAATAAAATAATAAAATAAAATCTAATGACTCAAATAAATAATTTTTCTTTCTTTCATTCTGATAGTTATCAAACTGGGCCACCCAAGTAGATGAATTAAGAAACGTGAGTTTTATGTAACACGTCGTAAATTGAACCTAAACTTTTCCACGAACAAAATCCAGCGCATAGCGTACAGTTCAAAGATATTTTTTGTAAAAACGAAACGTAGAAAGTATAACAACGAGGATAGCATGAATTTTTTCCCCGAACGTCAGGAATTTAAATTCTTCTGGCTCCTTACGCGATCGCGTGTGGTCTAATTATGAATACAGCACAATAGCATTAACTTTTTCCTTAAAAGAAAAAACTTCAACTTCAGCGGTTTCCCTGTGAAAATGAAATAAAAGTGTAACGGATAAAGGAAAACTTCTAGACCTGTTAAGTGGCGATACCCTACTTCGCGGCTCCATTACTTTGCATTTTATATGCCGCTCTACTGCGCCTGTTTACTTTGAACTTTTATTATATTCACTTATCCAAGAAAAATGTTATGGCTCTACCCCATTTTAGGTCACGCGAAATTCGGCGCTTATTACGTAACTCTGATGGAAATTCAGTTGCTATCCCAATTAATTAATGTGTAACTTATACCCGCGGCTTTGCCCGCGTATAATTCGGATTATCACAGAAATATGTTATCGCGCATCCCTCGGGAACTTTTTACTTTCCTGGAATAAAAAGTAGATTGTACAGGATGGATATGACAATACGACAATAAATAAAACTACATACAGAGAGAGTATGACGTCCTCTGATCGTATACAAAAAATTAACCAAATCCAGTTAATAGCTTAGCCACAGACAAATTTTTTAATTTCATTAATTTTGAATGTAGAACCATTTTTCTAGGCAAAAATCGTTAGTTCAAAGACCTGTGCCAGTCCATATAATTTTAAACAAAATTATTACAGATTTTTTGTCAATGATTACAGATTATTACAAATGGTGTCACTTATTATTTCGATGTTCTAATATTTAATTAATTAAAAAAAAAAACCTAAAACTAATTATTAAGGTGTTTAAAATGCTTCTATAGGCGTTGTATATTGTTCCAACTAAAAGAAGAAATGAAAAGATATGCCAAATCCTATAAGGAAAGAATCAGTCGCCATCCGAATATCCTGGAAAACCATCTCATAAATGACTTGAAAGGTCTCCGAAGACTTAAATACAGAATACGACAAGATCTACTACAAAATTAGCAAGTTTCTACCTTATTTTTTGGATGTGTCATAGGACACATACCATGCAAGATATTTACTGAATGTCCTTAATTGAGAAAGAAAAGAGACAAAACAATATACAACGTGGATATGACAATACAACAATAAATGAAAACACGGTTATTACTAGTCTATAGAAGCATTTTATACACATAAATAAGTAGTTTATAAAAAAAAAAGTAACTTGAACAAAATAAAAATCATCGAAATAATAAGTAACACCATTTGTAATCATCTGTAATCATTGTGAAAGAGAGTATAAAATCATAAGGACTCGCACAGGTCTTTACCTAACGATCTTTGCCTAGAAAAATGTTCCTACATTCAATATTAATGAAATTAAAATAATTTCCTGTGGCTAAGCTATTAACGGGATTTGATTGATTTTTTGTTTACGGTCAGAGGACGTGATACTCTGTACATGGTTTTATTTAATGTCGTATTGTCATATCTACTTTGTATATTGTTCCAGGTTATGGTATATCATCATCATCCTCCGAGCCTTTTCCCAATTATATTGGGGTCGGCTTCCAGTCTAGCCAGATGCGGCTGAACATCAGTATTTTACACGGAGCGACAGCCATCAGACCCCCGCAACCCAGTTACTGGGTAATACCGACATTCGGAGGTTAGACCAGTTGTCAGACTTTCAGGCTTCTGACTACCCATAACGACTGCCATAGATATTAACGAGCCCCACCAGGTTATGGTATATGTGTGTGCCAAATTTCATCCAAATCCATTTAGCCGTTCCAGCGTGATTAAAGGACAAAATAATTAACAAACACATCCATACTTTTGCATTTATAACATCAGTAGGATTCTTAATTTAAAATAGTGTTCACATCTATCACCGATGGGTATCTAAATAGATTTTAATCAAATTAATAGGATGATTTCTTTTTAACAGAAGCTAAATCGTTCACCTTTAGAAAATAAATATAAAAGGTCTTAGTTGAAATTAGTCTGGTTTTAATATCATCCATAAATAATGGGATTACACATAAGCGTTTTATAATAAATTACTATTTCTTATAAAAGTTGTCGCCTGTTTTTTATATAATTTCAGGTAAATCTAGAATCTTTGCGTATCTATTTAAATAAAATAATCACCTGTAGGTTAAAGATTTCACAAGATTTTAGATAAGATATCATAAGTAGCTCCACCGTCCTAAATTAGCTAATAGCTACCCATATTACTTTTAGTCAATAAAACATAACTTAAACAGTACATATTAGACATCACCGTACCTACTTCTGCCACCAAACAGTGATGCTTGCATTGCCGAGTTTCCGTGTGAAGGGTACGGGTGCCACTGAAATTACAGTCACTTGAGACTTTCCATCTTCATGTCTCAGTTTTGCAAACCGACATAGGTGGTATTGAAGTTGTTATGGGCAAGGTAACCGCTTAACATCATGTAGGCATAAAGGCCTAAAGCTAAAGCTCGTTTCGCCATTCTATAGTATAAAAAAACCGGCCAAGTGTGAATCAGACTCACGCAGTAAGGATTCCGTACCACTCATCGACCTGAACCCCATAGAAACTGATTTAATTTACGAGAGTTCATCAAAAGATGTCAACGCACCGAGCGAGAAATATGAATTTTTACATGTTTTTCTTATGTAGGTACCACCTCATATGTCTGTTAGCCCTTTTTTTAGTATTTTTTACTAAACTACATAGTATGCACTTATAATCAGACCAAGTTTGACGCTGGTATGTATTACCGGTTTGAAGACAGAGCAGGAACAAAAACGTTAAAAAAATGCATGTTTTTCGAGGTTTCTTGTATGGGGACCTCCTTTGGTTTTAGACGTGTCATAGCAACACATATTCTGTGAAAATTTCAAGCGGCTATCTACCTATTACCGTTCTAAATATACAGCCCTGTGACAGACTGACGGACGGACGGATAGTGTAGCGAGAGTAATAGGGTCCCGTTTGGCACCTTTTGGGTATGGAACGTTAAAAAATAAAAAAATTGCACAGTTTCAATTAAATTAAGACTTTTTTTATAACAGCTCAGATACATCCGTAACTTAAATACTTTTATAAAAGTTATCTTAAATTATTCATAATCAGCTAATCACTGTCCCACAACTGGGCATGGACCTCTTCTTTGAATGAGAAGGATTCAGGCCTTAGGCCACACTGGCCTACTGCGGGTCGGTGGACTACAAACACAATCAAAAACTGACCTCTGACTTTTCAGATTTATGTGCGGATCACAATTTGATTATCACTTGCTTTGACGGTGATGGCTTCGTGAAAAAACTTGCACACCTGAGATTCATACAGTTCTTGAACTTCATCATCATTTCAGCCGAAAGACGTTCACTGCTGGACGCAGGCCTCCCCAAGCATCGCCACAATGACAGGTCGTGGGCATCCCGCATTCAGCGGATTCTCGCGACTTTCACCAGGTCTTGAACTTATGATAATGTTATTGTAAAATTCCAAAACATGAAGACCTCATTAGTTTAAAACTTTCATTCAAAAAAAGTCTACCTATATAAATGATTTGTTTTGTAGCTTCATAAGTTGGTATGTCAAAGCCAACGTATTACAACCAACTCTTCATTGCAATGTTGGTCCGTTTCGGCCAACCTGTATGAAATTCTCAATAGCAGCCCTAAGTATGGATTTGTGCCCGGTTAATGGCAATAGGCTCGCCTCCTATTACATGGGACTATAACCTGGCGAAATGTGGGTGTACTATACACCTCTGCCTACCCCCTCGGGGAAATACAGGCGTGATGTTATGATTTTATGTATGAACATGAAGCAGCTAATAAAAATCAATCAACAAGACAAAATCAAATATAAACACGTTGCTTTAAGACTCTTACAAACGACAATATTTAATTTGACTTCGCATTAATTTTAAAAATTGCCTATCTAAATCAATAGATCGTTATCTACCCAAATTCGTTGTCGCGTTTTAAATCTTGAAGGATATTATTCGCAAGCAAACCAGTTTTATTACACAAAAAAAAGTAATATATTAACACTAAATTAAAAAAGATAAATGTGTTTGATAAATATTTATTTGGCTTCATAACACTTAATTTGTGTTAAATTTATATTGTTGATGCAATGTATACTTTTTTGTTTGGATTGAGATGATAAATTAGATGCCTATGATGACACAAATATTTATAACATGAAAATCGGTAGCTTAATGTTGAGGCTATGGTGACGTCATGTGGTTGTGATGACCTCAGATAAATATACCGGTTACGACAATTTTTTGCCAAGTTTGCACTGGTTTTCAAAACGGACATGAATGGTAAATGAGCCCAATTAAAAGTAAATAGGGAACGCTGCAAAACTTTAGAAACGACAGAAAAACCAATTTGTACAGTACACGCAATTTAACTTGGCCTGAGTGAAGTTGTCACAAAAACGTCGCAGTAATCATTTTATGGGTGTCAGTTGGAGACGGGAGGCGAGGAAACATGTGCAGTAACCAACTTCACTCCGGTCAAATTATTTACCACGTACTGCACGCGATGTTATCCGGTTAAACTTGTTTTATTATAAATAAATAGAGAAAAAGAAAACTACTTCACTCTTTAGCAGAAACAGATCCTTGTTACTGGAAAATCGGCAATAGTATTATTAACTGGAAACATTTATACTAAATAGTATTTAGTTATAGTTTGTAAAAACATAAAGAAACAAATGCTTAACATTCTTCTATTTAGTCTGTTAAAAATGCGTGATCAATCAAGTTTTTGTATTTTTTATTTTTAAAGTTCAAGAGATGAAAAATGTAAAAAAAAAAACTGAAAATACATAAAAAAGCTAATTTGGAAACAGTTTTAGGAAACTATAACGGTTATAAATTCAATTAAAAAGATTTTTGTGAATTGAAATTTTTGTGCAAAACCTCCGCTACGCGTTATGTTCACGTTCACACCTATGTATAATTTTAAATTTATTTGCATAGTTTAATGTGTATCAAAGTATAATAAATCGTGCCGCCCACGGAGTATCTTTACAATATATTAACATACGCTTGACCTTTTTGGAGAATTCTATCAGGGCGCACATTACTCAATAAAATGTTTAATGCACCAGTAAGTATAATATCGGGTGAGAACAATAAGCCATAAACATGCAGTCATATCAACGCATAATGCTATCCCACACCCGAAGAAATGGATTTTTCTTTATTTCAATAATACGCGGCGAGAAAGCTTCGGCGTAGAGTTACTCGAATCATTTCGCGCACGACTGGATTAAAATAACAGTTTAATCGTAACTTATACATTTTAATGCTCTAGTCGTGCCATAAAAATATTACTCGGTACGATAAAATACTCGAACATTCGCTAAAGCGAAAGTTTCGATTTCGATTCGATTCAATTTATCCAATATCGTGCATGCTGCATGATTTCACGCCGCTCTACTCTTCTTTGAAAGTAGGCAAAAACATCAAATCACTTCAATTTCATATTCACTCCGTACCTATACTCTGCACCCTAGACAACACACGCGATACATAGTCAGCCCATTATTGGCCCACTGCTGGGCACGGGCCTCTTCTCAGAATGAGAAGGTAAAGGCCTTAGTCCACCACGCTGGCCTAGTGCGGGTTGGCGGACTACACACAACATCGAGAACTGTATGGAGCACTCTCAGGTGTGCAGGTTTCCTCACGATGTTTTCCTTCACCATGAAGTTATAATCAAATTCTGATCCGAACATTAAATCGAAAATTCATAGGTGCGGGCCGGGTTCCAACTCAGACCCTACTGAATGGTTGGCAAGCGTTGAACGCTAAACCAAGCTATCACTGATTTTGTTATTCACGCCTGCCCAGATGCTTGGATATAAACCTATTCCAGTTTACTAAACAAACATATTTTGAGCTATCGCGCTCTTTTACTAATAATAGATACAAGAAAGGGATGGCAACAATTTTAGTTCTGTTAAATTAGTTAACATGTTCCACTTCTTTGTATTTTTAATCAGCACGTTCCGAGATCACAACTAAACATGTATGGAAATTTTAATTCCGACTAATTTGACAGCACTAAAATTGTTGCCATCCCTTTCTTGTATCTACTATTAGTAAAAGAGATCAATAGCTTAAATATGTTTAGTTTTTGAACACCAATGCCTACGGGTACCACAATACCCGACCCATTCATGCATATTTTCAATATGAGTACCTTCACAGACAAAGCATGAACTTAAAAATAAAAGAGTTTCAACCATGGCTTGTTCCAAGTCGCTCCAACATTTCAACGTCACGGATGTCTTCAATTATTAATATTATAGGAGTCGCGCATAAGGCGGTTGTTATGAATAATAAAATAGTAGAATACGCCGTGAAAACAGCAAAGAAAGTGCAAGGGGTGCAGTACAATGGGGAGTAAAGGCAACAGTGTAGGTTTATATGCGTTGACAATGTGCATTGTGCCTTAGGACGGGTCTTTGCGAAGAATTTTAATATTCTCAAGCCCGAGATATGGACTTCATCTGCCTCATAGCGACGCAGTTTGCACTACACGAAATGTTTAAAAAATTCATGCCGGTTATTCAACCCTGTTCAGGAACGGGGGAGAATTGGCTTTATTGATTTTTTTGGACCTTCCCAGTTATTCTTTATGCATTGCATCATTGACCATACAGCCCAATAGATACCTAATATTGAATATAATGCATACAATAAATTTTGCCAACTAGCTGAAGCCGTACTGCAAATCCGATTGGCTCTACCAAGGCGGATTTTGGCTAATCACTAACGCGGAGGTTTTGAGGCACGCGTCGACTTATCCGTATCGTACGGATCGCATTAAACGAATCCGTATAGCGTAGTGCGTCCACCTATCCGAGTCAGTGTATCCGAGTACGGATTGCCAACAAATTTCTATGAGCAATGGGATTGTCAATATTGAAATTCGGTTACCGACGACAATCCGTCCAGCGTACGATACCGATAGGTGGACGCGTGCCTTTGACGGCTCACATAAGTGGTTGAAACTGATTGGAAGTTTTCAAGTGGCGAATAGTGGACACCTACATCAGTTTTTTTTTTATAGTATAGGATGGCGAAACGAGCTAAATGCCCACCTGATGTTACTTTTGCCCAAACAACAACAACTTCAATACCACCTAGGGTGTTACCTAAGTTGTACCACAAGTCGGTTCGCTAAACTGAGACATGAAGATGGAAAGTCTCATGTGATTGTAATTTCACCGGCACCCGTACCCTTCAGACTGAAACACAGTAATGCAATCATCACTGTTTGGTGGAGAAGTAGGTACGGTGGTAGTACTTCCCCGGACGAGCTCTTTCACAAAGGAGGTCTACTAGTACTGACTACTTGACTAGTATATCATTGATGTGCTGACACACATCATTCGCCTCTAATGAGGCGTCTATGGGGTGTATGGTCGATGCATTGCAGTAACTTTTTTAATATTAATGTGGAGCTAAGCTCATGGAATATGCATTCCACGTGCTTATTAAAATGTACTACTTTATTTTATGAAATCCACTGGAAAAGTTGTAGGTGGTCTATTCTTACGCGAGCGCCAATACAGTATGCTCTAATATTATGGACAGTCATACGCCTTTATAACTGTCAAATGCAAATTATTTTAATTTTAATAAGTATGTAAGCACATTGCTCGCAGGACAGATGGCCGATGGGGCCAAAGAGAATATAACCACTACGGATGGGGCAGTAAAGTTCTGGAGTGGCAACCGCGTACCGGAAGGCGCAGCGTGGGTAGGCCCCCCACAAGGTGGACCGACGACCTGGTGAAGGTCGCGGGTATCCGCTGGATGCGGAAAGGGCAGGGCAGGTCGTTGTGGCGATGCTTGGGGAGGCCATGTCCAGCAGTAGACGTCTTTCGGCTGAAATAATGATGATGATGATGAAGTATGTAAGTAGTACATCCATTGTCTAGTACAAGTTCTGCTTAGTTTAGGACTAGATGGTGCTGTGTAAAAATGTCCCTAAAATATTTATTTATTTATTTATGTAATTATTTGGCAACATTTAATTTAGTAATAAGTTATCAGATCAGTAACTATACTATCGATTCGACTATCTCTGTAATGGTATGTAAGTTATTAAATAAATAAATAAATATTTGAAACGCATCCCCATAAACATGTTCCTAACGGCAATACTACGGTTTCATTGAGCAGTAATCGCCAACAATATGTACTCGTGACTTCGAAACTTTATTTGAATACTGTACTAACAATGCAGTCATCGTAAGCGCCTTGTGTACAGTCTCCCGCGCATATTTACATATAAATGTGATTCGCTCGCATCTACAAACGTTATGTTAAACTTCTTACTGTTCATTTGAGACGTCACTAAGCTCGTCTTATGTTATTCCTGTGGGTTCATTCGTTAAAAGTTTATCAGATCATTGGCAATGATATTTAAAAGTAGAGATACGTGGGACACTCAGAAAGTTTTGCGAAACTAAAAAAAATTGTTCTATACGTACATATATTTTTATCAAATCTTTTCAAAGTACTTTCCACCAGCCTCTATACAAAGATTCATGCGCCTAAACCAGTTTTCAAAACACTTTTTCCAGTCCGCCGCAGACACCTCGTTTACAGCCTGCTCGAACGCAGCCAGCGCATCTTCCGGCGACGAAAATTGTATCCCTTTGAGCTGATTTTTTATTTTTGGGAATAAAAAGAAGTCACACGGTGCTAGATCAGGGCTGTAAGGAGGGTGACCCAGGAGTTTGACTGGCGTGCTGTCCAGGAAGTCCCTCGTTTTGAGTGCGGTGTGCGCAGGTGCATTGTCGTGGTGGAGCAGTAGCCCGCGGAGCCCTGTGTTTGGTCGCTTGTTGCTTATAACAGAGAAAACTTCTGGCAAACATTTGGTAGTATACCATTCGGCATTAATGCTTCTTTGATCCCGTAAGGGAATTGATACCAAGTGGCCAGTCAAATTAAAAAAGCTAGCGATCAAAATCTTACCCCCGCTTCTAGATCGCTTCACTTTGGTAGGCGTTGGCTCATTTTGAAACACCCAAACAGTCGACTGGCGCTTGGTTTCTGGGTCGTATTGATAAATCCAGGACTCATCACCTGTAACGATGTCGTAAACACGCCGAGACGAGCCTGCTTCAAATTTGTTAAGCATATCACGGCACCATTCCACCCGGGCCTGCTTCTGAGCATCGGTGAGGTTGTGCGGCACCCAGCGTGATACTATCCTCCTCACGCGAAGATGGCTGTGTAGAATCTCGTGAACGCTTCCCGATCCAATCTTCAATATGTGTTGAATCTCCTGATATGTAATTCGCCTATTGTCTTGGATTAAATTTTTCACTGCTAGCACGTTTTCTTCGGTAACAGCCGTCAAAGGGCGACCGCTTCTTTCGTCATCCCCCAAAGTTGGTCGACCGCGCTTGAATTCGTTATACCAACGATACACGGTTGCCTTGGAAGGGCCTTCATCCATGAATGCCATTTGAAGTCTATCGTACGATTCATCCGGTTTCAGGCGACACTTGAAATCGTATAAAATCATAGCTCTAAAATGTTCCCGGCGCAGATCCATATTTCAGTGAGACACAATACTTTGAATTAACTCGCAAAAAATGTGGAGGGAAATTTTGAAATTGGAACTTACTTATTTTTACTTATAAATAATCATATTTTCGAAAAACATTATAACTGGCCAGTCTCCCATATATAAAAACTTTTTTTCGCAATACTTTCTGAGGGGCCTGGTATGTTACTGCGCTTACAATCTGAAGACTCGAAAACGTCCTAATTACACAATTATATTTTAGTTTTTAACTAATGTTTATCGATTAGCGTAGTAAGTTAGTGTGTGTTAGTGTAGAGTAGTAAGTAAAAAAAATTCGTTCAAATTAATCGAGCGAGCGTCATAAAAAACGGTAGGTCTGTGTAGGTAGGTGTACTAACAGCGGTTAGGACACCATACCACACAATTAGGACGTTTTCCGCGTCAAGTAAGGCGCCGAGTGTGAACGGTGATGAAAAAAAAACGAATTGGCCGTCGTGTGTGTACAGAAAATGTTCCAATTATGACGTGAAAGTAACTAGAAGTATCCAACTTACTTTGTACTAATAATTTATGTGTATTGTGCTGCCGCTGCGTACGGAACATTTTTTTCGTTTGTTTTGTTAGGGTATGACATATCTTATTTTGAATACACTTCTTTACATAGCTTTCTGGCATGTAACTAGCTTTGATTGTATTTTTGTGGATCTCAACTCAACTCAAAATAAGAAAAATACAGAAAGTCAGAAGTGAATACATAAGACTAAAAACGAAGCATACTGATGTTATTTTATTATTTTTAACGCATTTTATGATTTGATTTTTTGATTTTTAATGCATTTTTTTTTTATGTTCTTCAGTATGCCTTAAAACTACAGTGGAAATAGGCTGGACACCTAGCCCTTTATACCGACAAAAGATGGACTATAGAGGCAACCCGATGGACAGGACCCAGCGGTAAGAGACGACAAGGGCGACCTAGAAAACGTTGGACAGACGATATTATAGCGACAGCAGGAGATCAATGGATGAAAGAAGCCGCAAACAGAAACAACTGGAACAAGCTGGAGGAGGCCTACACCCGAGAAGGGGTTCCTATCCCAAAAAAAATAATAGTAAGAGTGATATGTAAATATGATCAAGGATAAGAATAAAAAGGCTTATTATTATTATTATATGACATATCTATACTTTTAAATACAATACAATACAATTACAATACACAATTACAATACAATACAATACGATACGATACGATACGATATACAATTTAATCATTTTGTACAAACAAAGTAATAATCAAGGCTGTTCTGATCTAGCTTCTATTAGTACCACGTACATAAGTTACATAATTATAAATTACAATGCCTTCTGCACATGCCTTAACCGTGCTATAATAAGTACATAGATGCAATCCTTACTTGACTTGGACTTTTTAAAGTATACTGTACCAGGCCCCTCAGAAAGTATTGCGAAAAAAAGTTTTTATATATGGGAGACTGGCCAGTTATAATGTTTTTCGAAAATATGATTATTTATAAGTAAAAATAAGTAAGTTCCAATTTCAAAATTTCCCTCCACATTTTTTGCGAGTTAATTCAAAGTATTGTGTCTCACTGAAATATGGATCTGCGCCGGGAACATTTTAGAGCTATGATTTTATACGATTTCAAGTGTCGCCTAAAACCGGATGAATCGTACGATAGACTTCAAATGGCATTCATGGATGAAGGCCCTTCCAAGGCAACTGTGTATCGTTGGTATAACGAATTCAAGCACGGTCGACCAACTTTGGGGGATGACGAAAGAAGCGGTCGCCCTTTGACGGCTGTTACCGAAGAAAACGTGCTAGCAGTGAAAAATTTAATCCAAGACAATAGGCGAATTACATATCAGGAGATTCAACACATATTGAACATTGGATCGGGAAGCGTTCACGAGATTCTACACAGCCATCTTCGCGTGAGGAGGATAGTATCACGCTGGGTGCCGCACAACCTCACCGATGCTCAGAAGCAGGCCCGGGTGGAATGGTGCCGTGATATGCTTAACAAATTTGAAGCAGGCTCGTCTCGGCGTGTTTACGACATCGTTACAGGTGATGAGTCCTGGATTTATCAATACGACCCAGAAACCAAGCGCCAGTCGACTGTTTGGGTGTTTCAAAATGAGCCAACGCCTACCAAAGTGAAGCGATCTAGAAGCGGGGGTAAGATTTTGATCGCTAGCTTTTTTAATTTGACTGGCCACTTGGTATCAATTCCCTTACGGGATCAAAGAAGCATTAATGCCGAATGGTATACTACCAAATGTTTGCCAGAAGTTTTCTCTGTTATAAGCAACAAGCGACCAAACACAGGGCTCCGCGGGCTACTGCTCCACCACGACAATGCACCTGCGCACACCGCACTCAAAACGAGGGACTTCCTGGACAGCACGCCAGTCAAACTCCTGGGTCACCCTCCTTACAGCCCTGATCTAGCACCGTGTGACTTCTTTTTATTCCCAAAAATAAAAAATCAGCTCAAAGGGATACAATTTTCGTCGCCGGAAGATGCGCTGGCTGCGTTCGAGCAGGCTGTAAACGAGGTGTCTGCGGCGGACTGGAAAAAGTGTTTTGAAAACTGGTTTAGGCGCATGAATCTTTGTATAGAGGCTGGTGGAAAGTACTTTGAAAAGATTTGATAAAAATATATGTACGTATAGAACAATTTTTTTTAGTTTCGCAAAACTTTCTGAGTGTCCCACGTACATCGCTGTACTCGAGCGCCCTATGCATGGATAGTAATGCCGAAACATCGATAGTCCTACTATCGAGAGTTGACCTTGAAAATCGGTTATGATATCGATAGGGATATTGACAGTATCGATAGCGCGGTACGTGCTAATATTATCGATAGTACCGATAGTATTGGACGCTAATAGTGATAATGGTATCGATAGTATCGAAATATCGATAGTATATCGATACTATTTTTCGTGGACTATCGATAGGCTGTACTGTAGCTGTACCAAATGTGCCCTCAATGCGTTGCGGGTCTAATATAACAACGCTCTCAGGGCGCTGGCACTGATGCGGCTGCCACGTCACTGTAGTGCATCCATTCAATATGTTTGCGCAAGCCAGAACAGACAGTTTTTTAGCGGTCGTGTGCAAAAAGTATGCGTCTTTGCTCACCAGAACGCGTGGCAGCGACAACAGCCTCCTAATAGTACATTATTATACAAGTGAGCTAAGTTAACTATTATACTCGAGGCTGGATTGCAGCCCGAGCCAAAGGCGAGGGCGTAATGCAGCCGAGAAGTATAATAGTCAATGCTCACGCGTGTCATACGACGTTTTTCCACACACTTGCGAGGAAAAAAACATAAATGACACATTTTAGACAAATATTGAATTTGTGAAAAATGATAAAAATGGCGCGCGGACCGCGCGTTGACATACAGCTATGCGCGCGCAGGTGGTCGAAGGAAACCGCCATACAGCCTAATATAAAATTATTATAAATTTATTTATTTATTTATAATACAAATTAATATTAATTTGTTGACAAAAAATAATAATTTGATGAAATGAAATGTTTATATAGCATATTTTAATTAATACAGTTGATTTATTCCCAAAAATGTTTAATTTAGGTCAGGCATAAAAACTCTTTGCTGCGATTTAAAAATAAACTGTAAAGTAAAAAGCACTAGTGCAATAATATAATGAAAAAAGCACGCGTGCGTTATAAGCCACATTATGAACCTAAAAGCGATGCAATAAGAGCCACTTTACGAGCAAGTGTGTTGAAAAAGTTATTACCGACAGGCATGTTGGATGAGAGCTCTTTAGTACGGCATCTGATAAACGGCACCTTGTCAGTAGTAGTAGAATATAATACCTAACGTGTTTATAAGTTTCATTATTACTGGAATCAGTTGTATAGGTTATGTTGTCTGAAAAATAAATTATTAATAATAATAAAAGACAGCCATTAACCATCTACCACCCATTAGTCACTCGTGGAGGCTCTTTTAATGCACCGCACATTAAAAAAGCCTCCACGAGTGACGATATCGAATTAATAGTCTGGCGCACCCTGAGCAGTCAGCCCTGCTACCAACCTGCTGACTGGTTATTTTTTTTCCCACGGCATGAGCTATTATCATCATGTAGCTCATGTCGACACGATAGAAGAAGATCAACCCATGAATTTACGTCTTACTGTAAAAGTTCGATCTTTCTATCTTAAAGGTAACAGAAATATTGACCTCTGCTTGTAAGCTGCATGCATGACTGCATAACCAGTGACCTGTGCTCAGAAAAGACTTTACCAATGAGCTGGAACACGCCACATTGCATCAACGAACATCCTGTAGAATTTTATAAGTTACTATTGGAAAACAAAAAAGCAGTTCTCACTAGCCTGCACTATTTGCGAACTTGCTAGGATTAGAAGAAAGAAAGAAAGAAAGAAAATGTATTTATTGGCACAAATAATGAAATTAACAAAAATAAAAGAACATAAAAAATAAAACATATGTGAGTGCCAAAGGGCCACCAGCGCGGCATAATGTTAGGTAGCAGTACAGGTACTGACTACCCAACGCTGATTTTCAGCTGCGACCCACGAGTGCCATACGCTCGAAACAAAATGAAGACATAGTGCAATTACAATTATAAGCATATAAATATAAAAATATACTGCCTGTCTAATATATATAAAACAAGTACAAACTGTAGGCGAGTAACACTATAAAATATTAATAACAATGACACAACAAATTGCAATTTAAATAATATTAAGTAATGATTAATTAATAATGGCTCTTATTATATGGCGGATAAGTTAGCACGAACATCCTCAAATTCTTTTTGATGATCGAGTAGAAATACTTTTAGTTTGGACTTAAATGCTGAGGAACATATAGACCTTTTAATAGGGGGAGGAATATTATTCCAACATTTTGTGGCTGCATAGCGAAAACTGCCCCTAAAAGCCTGTGCCGCTGGATAAAAAGCTGTTGATTAATGTCATTACCCGTAATGTACCCTCAGGGTTACCTTCCGCCCGCTGATAATTAACAATTATGTCGCCACCAACCACCAAAAACCACAACGGTGATCCTCACGGAATATTTTCTATATTCCATGGTGATCCTCCTTTGGCCGGGGATGCTGGTTTTGCTCATACGCCCGGCAGCAGTCAACCTGGGTGCGCTGGTCACGTCGACGCAGTTCCCTACAGCGCGGGGCAGAGTAGATGTTGTAACGTATGAACAAGCACAGAGCTGCGTAAGCTTTCTTGCAGGCAAGTGAAACACACGTGTGTCAAATGTCATGTGTGTCATAAATATATGCGTCAATGCCATGCCCTGCGAATTCTATACTGTGCTGTGTGTGCTGCATCTCCTGCATCTCAGCATACGCTTAGCCTAGTATCGTCACTCGCGAAGGCTCTTTTAATTTTCCCTAAGATAACTACAAAACCGCAAAAATCTTCAAAATGCCTGACAACTTATGCCACTGACGAATAAAAAATGGCAGATGGAATCTCGCTAAGAAAAGATTAAAGTACTTTATTTTCACTAAACCTACTATAATTTCGACAGCATTTTAACACACCAGACATCATAATATTGTTATTTTATTTGTGACACTACGACAAAAACTTCCGTCACACGAGATTTGTTGCATGATCGTGGCTGTTTGTCTTACTATGGGTGTGAATTTTAATTTTAATTTTAAGCGAGCCTTACTATGGATGCTTCACTTATTGTTTAGCGAGATTCCATTCGCCTTTTTTTAATCGTCAATGACTTATGCCATCATCTTACCTAAAAGTTATCAAAGATTTAAATCTAACCACTAAACTGTAAACAAACAAATACTTAACTGCACTAAAATATTTCACTTTCATAGTGAACCCATCATCAATGTTTGTTATGATAGACGCAGCCGGGAACAAGAACCCATAGCCCGTGGGTGGACGTTATCGTGGCGACGTGAATCAGCAATTTTCAACTAATTAAAGATAAACAACGTTTGATGCGCGTATGAGCGCTGAGCTTTTGGTTTTAGGGATTCCTTGAAAAAAATTAGTTAAAAATATTTTTCTTCCGGTATGAGTTCTTATGATTATATTGGTTTTTGTTGGGCTACGAAAGGAATTAATGAAAGGCAAGTGCATGCAGCTTAATTGGGGGAGGCCTGTGTCCAGTAGTGGACGTCTTTCAGCTGTAATGAAGTGCATGCAGCTGAGATGAGAATGTTAAGAGGAATGTGTGGTGTAACGAGAATGGATAGGATAAGGAATGAATATGTTAGAGGGAGTCTGAAAGTAGCGCTAGTGACAGAGAAGTTAAGTAGCAATAGACTGTCATGGTATGGACATGTGATGAGGAGGAATGAGGAGCATGTTACGAGGAAAGTTTTAAGTATGAATGTTGATGGCTATAAGAAAAGAGGGATACCGAAGAAAATATGGATGGATTGTGTGAAAGATGATATGAATAGAAAGAAAGTGAACACGGAGATGACGGCTGATAGAGATGTATGGAAGAAAAAAACATGCTGCGCCGACCCCAAATAAATTGGGATAAGGGCAGGAGGATGATGATGATGTAGGTAATTATAATGACCAAATCCCTATGGAAAATGAAAACAATGTACTTAAACAAACAATTCGTCGTGTTCACTTTTTCGTTATACATACATACATACATATTATCACGCCTGTTTCCCATTGTGGTAGGCAGAGACTATGGATTTCCGACCCCAAATAAATTGGGATAAGGGCAGGAGGATGATGATGATATTGGTTTTTGTTTGTTACCTATTTGTATTGATTTTTTTCGCATATAAGTGATGTGTGTGCTTTTTTTCCATGTTTACGAGAGATGGCAAGCATGTGAAGGACATTGAAAGGAGAGTGAGTGCTGGTAATCAGGTGAATGGGGCACTACACACCTTCATGAACAGCCGCAAAGTGTCGGAAAAGGCACGGCTGGCTGTTCATGGGGGAGTGTTAGTGCCTACACTTATGTATGGTAGTGAAAGTTGGGTATGGCAGAAGAAACATAAAAGCAGAATAAATGCAGTAGAAATGAGAGCTTTGAGAAGTATGTGTGGTGTAACTTTGAGAGATAAAGTAAGGAATAACATGATAAGGGAGCGTTGTGGAGTGAAAGAAGATGTAGTGACAAAGATTGAGAAAGGTATGTTAAGATGGTTTGGACATATAGAGAGGATGGACGAGAGGAGATTGACGAAACAAGTATACGAAGCGAGTGTGGATGGAAGAGTTGGAAGGGGACGACCTCGGCGAACGTATCGCGATCAAATCGCGGATGTTCTCAAAAAATGCCAGGTTAAGAGTTCTCTAAACCGACGAGCATGCATGACGAGGTTAATGGACGTAGATGAAGCGAAAGAGGTGTGTCAGGATCGTAGCAGGTGGAAATCCATAGTCTCTGCCTACCCCAGTGGGAAACAGGCGTGATAATATGTATGTATGTATGTATGTGCTTTTTTTATTCATTTGAGGAACAAAATTTGATTATTATATCACTTTAACGACCGCGTACCGGAAAGCGCAGCATGGGTAGGCCACCGGGTATGGGTATGATCGATGACCTGGTGAAGGTTGCGGAAATCCGCTGGATACGGGAAGCGCAGGACCGGTCGTTGTGGCTATATGCTTGGGGGAGGCCTATGTCCAGCAGTGTCTTTCGGCTGAAATGATGATGATGATCACTTTAACGATAAAGGACCTGCATACCATAGGGTTCCATAAAGATCTTGGTGGTGTATGCAGTCCGCCACCCTGCAGTAGGCCAGCGTGGTGGACTACGTCTGAATCATTCTTGTTCTGAGACGCCCGTGCCTAGCAGTGGAATAATATTATTCTGGGACGCCCGTGCCCAGCAGTGGGAAAGTATGAGCTGGTTATGTGTATTAATGTGATAATGTTCATATATAATACCATGACCGACGTGCATATTTTTGGGATGATGCAATAAGTTTTCTGTTCTTCATTGCTGGAACAAAGTTCCTTATCGCGGCTTGCGGTAGGTGTGATTCGCGAGAAACTGTAACGTCACGTCAGATTTTAATTAATAAATAAAACAAGAAAAAAGACATGTTTTACCGGGGATCAAAATTAGGCCCTATAGTATCTCCGACCCTAGAAGTTCCCTGCTATCTATGCTTGTTTTATAGTTTCAAAATTTAGCATTGTAATGAACCGGACAATATATAGTGCGTGCGACTTATTTTCTTTTGGCGATCAATTTTTAAACATAAATCTAAGTATTATTGTATTTTTTAACTTTAATTTTCTCTTTGTAGTCCGTTCGCATGTTTATTAAAACATGTTTATGAAACCTATTATTAGCCAAACAATACTATAATACACATATTCTGTAATTTTTTATATGTATCGCTGTTGGTTTTCTAAATAAAATAAAATAATCAATTTGGCGAACCACATTTCCTAATATTTAGTTCTATAATTAATAACAGGTATCGGTAATCGAGTTTAGTAATTTACTAATAGATAAGTGTACTTTAAGTTGATGTATGTGTATGAGTGTGTTATATGGGTAAGGTGTTGTGTTTTTTTAAGGTTTTTTTTTAAATTTAGGAGCATTTCAATCAATCAACTCAGCCTATTGCAGTCCACTGCTGGACATAGGCCTCTCCCAAGTTACGCCACAACGCTCGGTCCTCTGCCTTCCGCATCCAGTCCCCCCCAGCCACGTTTTTACAAGCATGAGCATTTACAAGAGTTG
This sequence comes from Asteroscopus sphinx, assembly GCA_949699075.1. Taxonomy (NCBI): domain Eukaryota; kingdom Metazoa; phylum Arthropoda; class Insecta; order Lepidoptera; family Noctuidae; genus Asteroscopus; species Asteroscopus sphinx. The sequence continues at coordinate 18,993,661 of OX453012.1, forward strand.
ATATCCTAATATTGGGTTGCAAATTTGAATGTTATACGACAATAACATGTTATGTTGTTGTTATAGCAACAGAAAATATCAGCTACTTACCTTCTTTACAAAGAAAAATTTAAATCTGTAAACTAACAAGAATATTTATATCCTAATATCAAGCGATTACTTCTTTACTTTATTGCAAGTAAAAAAAGCACACGGAAAAATGTGCAGAATTGTAAAACAATTAGATTTAATAAACTTTCTGTGTGGCCCACAAACATAAAAAAAAAATCTAAAGACTCAAGACATTAACGGAACCCACAGATCACTTAATTGGCTTATTTTTTTAATAAGTAAATTAAATGCAAGGGAAAATTAACTCTTCTTGCAGTGACGGGCAGCGACAGCGGAGTGACGTGGCCAGCCATTGCGGTTCGGAGGTCGATGACCTCACGATTTAAAAACGGTGTAATTGTCCTACCTGTTTACCCTTTGTTTTTTATAGTAAAATATGTTTAAGATGTCTAAAATTAGTAAGTAAAGTAGCAAAGTCTAAAAATACTAAATAATAACGATGAAATAAAATGCATTTTACATAGGTACCTACATAACATAACATCACGCCTGTATTTTCCCGATGTGGTAGGCAGAGGTAGTATACCCATATTTCGCCAGTTATTTTTTAAGTCCCAGTTACAGTCCCACGTAATAGGGGGCGAGCCTATTGCCAAAATGCATTTTAATTGCTTAATCTATGAAGTGAAACGAAGAATCTCACTACTAAAATGCTATAATATTAAAACCTGAAGTTTTAATATTATTAATCAGTTTATTTCGGGTAATAGTAGTCCATACCAATCATACTATTCCAATAATACCATAAAATTAACAATTATAAATTAAAAACATTAATTAATTAATTAATTCATTCATTTCAGCCGAAAGACGTCCACTGCTGGACATAGGCCTCCCCCAAGCATCGCCAAAACGACCGGTCCTGTGCCTTCCGCATCCAGCGGATTCCCGCGACCTTCACCAGGTCGTCGGTCCACCTTGTGGGGGGCGTACCCACGCTGCGCCTTCCAGTACGCGGTCGCCACTCCAGAACTTTACTGCCCCATCGGCCATCCGTTCTGCGAGCAATGTGCCCCGCCCACTGTCACTTAAGTTTGGCAATTCTTCAATTAAAAACATAGATAAATTAAATTAGGTACACTATATTGTGTTAGTCATATCTTATACACTATGTAAGTCAACCAACAGCAACGACATAGTAAATAAGTTTTCATTTTACTAACAAACTCTTGTTTTGATAATATTTTATATTTTTTAAATATATTTAGGTCATTTTACACATTACTATCTAGTCCCAAACTAAGCAGAGCTTGTACTATGGGTACTAGACAATGGATATAATACTTAGATACTTTTTTTTTTGTAAGTAAATACTTATAATACATAAGAAATACCCAGACAAACACAAACATTAATGTTCATCACACAAATATTTGTGCCCTGTGGGAATCGAACCTACGACGTCGTGATCAGCAGTCCGACACTCGAACCACTAGACCACAGAGGTCGTCAATAGTATAATTTTGTATTGTTATAAACTTTTATGGATATTGAAGGTCTGAATTAAATGATCTTTATTTTTATTTATTTATTTTTATTTAGTATAGCCGAAAATACTCCCCTTCCTATCCCTCGTTTTTCAGAAATCCGCAAAATACCAAAAAAGAGGACATTTAATTTAATTTTCCATTGCGAATCATAAACTAGTGCTGACTGAAACTTTCGGTTATTTTTTTCTTAAAAGCATGATGCACACATTTTATTGAGGATATCCCGTCCAAGTAGTAAAATTTAACCGGGGTATCTTTTTGTTTAATCAACTTTTACGGCACGGAACCATGGGGACATTGGCTTAAACCACAAAGGGGTTTCTTGCAACAAAATTTTACAGCCTGGTCTCTGAATTATTTTATAGGTGAAGTTTTGTTGTGACTGTTTTTTTTTATTCAGAGATGCTAGGGTTGTACCTGGTCGATTCAACTTTCTGCTTTACTAAAAAACTTATGTGTTAAAAATAAATACAATACAGCAAAAAAATGCTAAGCATGTTAGTTAATATAACACCTGCTAAGTTGACAGTTACAAAATAAATAAGACGATGTCCTTTATAAGCCAAGCTTTTTGGTTAAAAAATGCCGGATAAAAGCTTTGCTAAATTATTATTTCTTCAGTGTTGGAGCCTATTGATGATATAACATACTTTAAAAAAGATTGCATCAAATACAGCCTACGTATTTGTAGTAGGTTCCACCCATTTCTGAATATTTAAAGGCCTAATCAGTTTTATGCCTAGTGGTCTAGTACAATCAAGCGTATATCGATAGAAACAAAACCAGTTTATGCGGAGCCTATGTTGTATGAAACTTACATACTAAGCCAGTTCAAGTAATAATGGATTTTTACCGTCGATATGCGGTGGACCTATCCAGTTTTTACGTAGAAAACTTGTTTCCTCAAGGACGCACACTGCCACCGCCGGGGTGACGGAGCCAGTTTCGGTTTTTTACTGACTAAAACCACCACGGTGTTCCTCTAACTACCTTTGGTCGGAGGCGTAGGACAGACTATGCATTCGCCAAGCACCCCCAATAGGACCCGGCTCACTACTAGTTGGCCAGCCCATTCTCCCCATGCGGCCTAACGTGAGCCCTCCTAGTCAGCCGGACAATAAGGTCCCCGAAGAAGAATTAGTGGCCGTACTAAGTGTGTACTGGCCCTGTTGTTGCTTCCAGACTCCAGACATATCGAGAAGGACCAGCAGCCATCAGGCACACGAAGATGTTTTCTGGCCCAGCACCCCACCGTACTCATCCTTATTCTGTATCTGTGCTAATTGCATCTAGGTCTTACCCGCGATGTTTTGCAGCCATTTGACTGCCCGATTCATTAATGCAACATCATCATAATCATCATCATCATCAGCAGCACATTACTATACCGATGCTGGGCACGGGCCTCTTCTCAGAATGAGAAGGTGGCCTTAGTCCACCACGCTGGCCTAGTGCGGGTTGGCAGACTACACACACCATCAAGAACTGTATGGAGCATGGAGGACTCTCAAGTGTGCAAGTTTCCTCACGATCATTAATTGAATTAATACAACATAAATAGTAGTACATACATTGTCTACATAATCAGCCAACAGATAATAATAATGTAATTATTGGTTGGATAAAGTTTTTAACAACTCCTCAGATAACTGTAACTACAGAATAAGCTGTTACTTAATGTTTTTCTCACGTATCGCGTCCACCACATAAAATAACACACAAAGTTTAAAAGCAAAGTTCATTTATTACATTACAAAATAGCATTTCAATGTAAAACAGGACTGGAACATGTTATAACTGTGTCGTTATGGCCAGCGAACCCTATTATGTTTACCCAAATATTGAACCTATGAAATTTCACCCATCCCGGGGTTTAATAAACTTATCGAGTAACGATATTGAGACGACCACGAGAAACACATTAAATTCAGATTCTTGTCCTGTTTTCATTAAACACACACCCTCTCGTGCTAATGGAATAGAGAAAACTGTTGAGTTGACCAAAATAGCACACTTTTAAATAAACAAATTAGTTTAGATACATGCTTACCGTGTTTTTGATATCATGCAAGTTGGTAAAAAGTTATTGTTATTGTTCTAACTATTATAAAACTGTAATTGTCTGTTCGTATGTTTGAGTATTACGCCAAAACTACTAGACCGATATGAATGAAATTCAGCGCACACAAAGACCAATGTCCTGGATTAAATATAGAAAACATTTTTTTTACTTTTTATACCATACGAGAGCGAAGCCGTGGGCATAGGCTTGTTGTAAATAAAAACAAACAATGATTGGTAAGCTGTCACTACATAAACCAATTTCGCACTATACAAATATAATTTCCATACATTCTAAAACGTCTGTTTACTTGACATGCGTTTAATTTCACCACAATATAACTCGACAAAACTGCCGGAAACCACATTTCGCCCATATTGTAGTGAGGGTGAACAGAAGCAATTGAAAATATATCACACGGAACCGAAACAAACGCACCATAATGTACCACTAGACAAGTCGACAGTTTTCCCTGTCAGCTGTTTAATAAAGGGGCGGAGCGCCCGTATACCGAATAGATAAGATCATAGACGTAAACACGAATAAAACCCCGACTACACCAATTGGCCGATACCCTTTTATACCAATACCGGTACCCCTTTATTTGTACACGAATAACCGCTCTACTGTCCTCTAATACAAATAAGCAAGTTTAATTGAATCGAACGGCCCTCAACGAAAGGGTGACAAGAATTTAAATGAAATGCAATTACGTTTTAGAGTTTGGTAAACAACAAATTAAATATTCCAAAAGGCAGTTTGTATTGGGGACAGATAGTGTCGTATAATTTCTGTTTAATTGGCACAGAAAATGTATTCGGTTTATGTTAATGAAAGTGCGAAATTGAAATAGATGAGTATCGATTTATTAAGGTTGGAATGTTTTGTTTGGTCGCCTCATTAGTCTTGAGGCGCAGCTTTAAACCGCTTGTAAGGCTAGAAATTAAACTCAAATCAGAAAAGGTGACATTTGAGCTGGATCGAGCCACTGTTGTTAAAAATATCTTAGGCCAAGCCCGTTAAGCGATTTTAACTCACGCGATTATTTATCGCAATATCTGTAACACATGGAATCATATGCAGGTACCCGCACTGACGATTAAAAATCGCGGTGAAAAAAACATCTAAGTGCGCGAATAAAAACAGCGCGAATAAAAATCGCTGTGCGGTGTAGGCCTTAGTGGTTAGAAACAGAAACTACGCCTGTCAAATAGCGCTCGGGCCTCAACACATTAGAATCTTTTGATTTGACAAGGGATGTCGTGTTTCAGCAGACCAATGTGGTAATATTATTGAAGCACAATCTTAGAAAGTTATTCTACTACACACAGAAACCAATTCCACACACACAATTTGAAGTAACTTAATTGGAGCCAGAAATTGCTCCGCTCAGTGGAATTACGCGTGCCTATTTATGTATCGTACGAATATTTTACGTGCCACTTGCGGGTAAACATCGATTGTTTTTGTGCTTCAACTTTGAGCGAAAATTTGAATGAAACTATCTCTCTATATCTTATTACTCTAAGTGCACAATCTTGTCAATGTTAGGAGAGGAAGTTTAAAGGCTGGTATGGTTACGGAATAGAAACTGATTCTGATTCGAATATCATATTTCTGTGTACTTCGGTAGGGCTAGCAAACAAGCCTGGTCGTTATTTCGTACACAATTCAGAGAGACCACTTTTTCCAGCGGAAAGTTAAAAATAGAAACATTTAAAACACAAACGTGCACTATTGCGATCGTTAAATCCAATACGTTATTGCTGTAGAGCCACAAACGGTACTGAATCAGCCCGAATCGGTACCAAAGGATTTATCGATATATTTCGGTATTATTCCAACTCGATTCAAGAAATATAATATTTATCCCAAAATTTAAAATATTTTTTCAATGGACCTTTACATTGATTTCTCATGAATATTTACAATCTACATACGATTAGAGAAGTACTTACAAGTACTGATTAAAACTTACAGATGATTTTGTTTGTAATTAAGTATGTAAATGAACTTCAAACGACCAGTCTTTAAGCCTCGCAGACTAAATCAATATAATTGAAATTGAATTCGATCTTTGTAATAAAAGTAAATTAAACTATCTTTGCATTTTTATAAATTCTTGATGTTAGTAGAATATTCTTAGGCCCGGTGCCGAATTGCGTAACTCACTCGCGATCGCAATCATCTGGATTTCAATGTTCATTGCTCCGTGTGTTTTGACAATCCGTGTTATCGGCAACTACGTACCACATAATGAATATTGCTGTAATTTCAAAATGAAAGCTAATGTCGAAGTGAATGCATTACACAATTGCCCCACTGTATTACAAAACATTCCTCAAGCTTTGGTCACTGTTTAAAACTAGTTTGAGTTGAGATTAAATTTTAGAACATTCCTCAAGCATAGATTCCACAGAAATAGATAGAATGGCACGGCGCACGTGGTATCACCATGCACCATAGTGCGGGATATTTCAAAGCCTTTCTCAGCACGCCTTATGACTTGTTTCTATAAATACTGTAACGAAAACCCGCAAAAATGGCTTATTGTGCTGTTTCTAACTGCAGAAACAAAAGCTGTAAAGTACATTTGTTTTTTGTTTTTTTAATAATGACGTTAAAATGGAAGGTGTAGTTTGTTCGGATTGTTGCCACACATGAATCGCAAGTAAAATTGTGATTACAACCATTCTACCATTTCACGAGGTCGTGGGTTCGATTCCCACAGGGCACAAATATTTGTGTGATGAACATAAGTGTTTGTTTGTCTGGGTGTTTCTTATGTATTATAAGTATGTATTTACAAAAAAAATATGTATATAAGTATTATATCCATTGTCTAGTACCCATATTACAAGCTCTGCTTAGTTTGGGACTAGATGTTGCTGTGTAAAATGTCCCAAAAATATATTTTATTTATTTTTTTATTTATCTATTTCTGTGATAGATTCATTGATCACAGTTCAGCTGAGTTTAGTTTTATTCTACAATGTCACCTGTTTAGGCATCTGAGCAAAGATTTGATCTGTAATTACTCAAGTGTGGTCAAGACCACGCTTGAGTAGAGATTTATTTGCTAATTCAGGTTATATTCGTGTGTTATATTGTGGAATTGAAGTTTATAATTACCGTATTGGAATAAGAGCGCTGCTTAAGTACCGATTCTATCCTTAAGTATTGATCAGGTTATTGAAGATCAAACTGTACTTGAAACGTTCTGTAATACGAGCCTTAGAGACGATTGTATCAGGTAGCAGCACACACTGGAATCATAGCAAAAATGAAATCACCTACAAGTTGACATTATGAACAAAAAATATCGCGCAACTTGCTGGCCGCGGAGCACGCGTTGCGCGAGCGTGGCTAAGCAAGTGAGAGTGCAGGAACTCTAAAACGTGCTACAAACATTTTGTCCGAGGTGTCTTCTCTAGTACGTAGTACATATTACCTCAGTGCCTACACTGAGGTAATCACCTATGTTAAAAACAAAGTCAAGAATTTAATAGCTTCTTACTCCTTAAAAAAAATCAAGGTGAGTAGAAAAAAACTGGTTCTCGATAAAAGAAAAACTCCCCTTAACTGGTGCAAGGCGAAATGTTTTGTGTTTATTAATAAAGTATCATAAATACCGTGATGATTATTATGGACTAGATATATTGACACCTTACGTCTTCTTTATCCATCCAAAGGTTGCCTGGAAGATATCGCTTTTAGCGATAAGACCGCCCATGTACCCATAATTTATACGTTGTTCCTGTTTACTATTATTTTCATGGTGTACAATAAAGTATATTCTATCTATCTATCTTTCTATCTATCTACCTAATAATGATCGTACCTACTGCAACCAAATCGCTGACATTCTCAAAAAAGCCCAGGTTAACAGCTTTTTAAACCGACGAGCATAATAAAGAGGTTAATTAACTATGAAATCAAAAGAGAGGTTTGTCAGGGATCGTAGTAGATAGAAATCCATAGTCTCTGCCTACCCCACTGGGAAACAGGCGTGAAATAAGTATATGTTGTCTGAGTTAGTATGTATGTAGATTGATAATCATACTGTCACTGAAGCAGCAATTCCTTCCCAATGTACAGTCTCACAAAGAGAAAGGTATCGAGGGTCGCCAGATATGTCATACCCTAACAAAACAAACGAAAAAAATGTTCCGTACACAGCGGTAGCACAATACACATAAACTAGTACAAAGTACTACTGCCTCGTTGGTATAGTGGTTGCAAGTGCGACTGCTGATCGTGGGGTCCTGGATTCGATTCCTGGGTCGGGCAAAGTGTTATTGGGTTTTTTCATTAGGAAATTCTCAGTAGCAGCCCGGAGTCTGGATTTGTGCCCGGTCAATGGCAATAGGCTCGCCCCCTATTATATGGTACTATAACATAACTGGCGAAAGTGGGTGTACTATTACACCTCTGCCTACCCCTTCGGGGAAATACAGGCGTGATGTTATGTTATGTTAGTACAAAGTAAGTAAGTTAGTTACTTTAAGATACTTTCGCGTCATAATTGGTACACTTTCTGTACACACACGACGGCATTTTAGTTTTTTATTTGTCACCGGTCATGTTCGGCGCCTGACTTGTCACGAACTAATAGAAAAACGTCCCAATTAGGACGTTTTCGAGTCTTCAGATTGCGCGGGCTAGTAGCATATCTGTACTTTTAAATATACTTTTAAATATTCATTTATTTATCCACCACATAAAGAATTTTTACAGTGTAAATTATTAAAATAAATATTTGCTTAACATTATGTTGTGGAGACTGGAGCCTGTACTAGGTGAACCTGTGTTACAGGTCTCCAGGACTCCCAACTACCCACCCAACTACTACTAAATATCATTGGTTTTGTAAAAATATTCCACTCGAAAACATCCATAATATACAGAGAAAACTTCACTATATCTGGTGAGCTTACTTATCTCTTTGTTAGACTGTACCTATTGGTAGAGGAAGAGTTATGTAGCTACCACTCAGGAAATACGTGCATGCGCTTCATGTTTGCAGGTAATATATTGCGTACTATGTCTACCGGGAATGTCCACTACTGAACGTAGATTTTCCTTATTGACTGCCACAATGTATGGGCAATGTATTGCTACTATCGCTTCGGCTAATATTGTGACCTAATATCATTTACCATAGACTTTGATATGAAGTTCTTTAAAAGTGTTCATACAGTAATTTCTAAGCAGCAGTTATGTAGGGTTTGACATTTAAAAAATAATGTTATGCTATTTTAGTACATTTTGTATGTGGAAGTAACTTAATTCCAAGGGTCCCGATTTTGACACAGAAAATCTGCAATCTTCTTTAGGGGAAGTCTATGCCTAGTACAGTCTAACAAAACAATTGGTACCTGTACAGGGTAGAGAGATATAAATGAAGTTTTCTCAGAAGATTATGGATGTTTTCGAGTGAAATATTATTTTAATAACGGACAAAGTTAAAGTGTATTTATACAAAACACTAATCAAACTATTATATTATAATAACTTCCTGAGAAATTTTCATCTATATCTGGCGACCCTGTATACTAATTGTTTGCTTTGTTAGACTGTACGAGTTTGACTCTTATGAATACTTTCATCGTTTTCGTCGACTTTCATACATAAATCAGTAGTTCCTCCTCGTATCCACCAGAGGCGCTACTGATTTATGGATGAAAGTCGTCGAATTCGATGGAAGTATCGGTAAGTGTGAAACTCGTACTAGGCCCCCAGCAGTCTTCACGTTTCAAACTGCCCGTAACTTATTGTCATATACCTATACAGTAACAATCAGAACTATCATGACGACGACGGTTTAGTGTGCTCTGTAAGCCAATTATATACGTTGGTGTGATCATTAGTTATAGTTATCATTTCAGCCGAAAGACGTCCACTGCTAGACCTCCCCCAAGCATCGCCACAACGACTGGTCCTGCGCCTTCCGCATCCAGCTGATTCCCACGACCTTCACCAGGTCGTCGGTCCACCTTGTGGGGGGCCTACCCACGCTGCACCTTCCAGTACGCAGTCGCCACTCCAGAACTTTACTGCCCCATCGGCCATCCGTTCTGCGAGCAATCTGCCCCGCCCACTGCGACTTAAGTTTGGCAATTCTTCGGGCTATGTCGGTTACTTTCGTTCTCCTGCGAATCTCCTCATTTCTAATTCGATCACGCATGGACACTCCAAGCATAGCCCTCTCCTACCCTTTGAGTGACTTTGAGCCTTCTTATCAGGTCCATTGTGAGCGACCACGTTTCAGTACCGTAAGTAATTACTGGCAACACACACTGGTCAAAGACTTTCGTCTTGAGAAACTGCGGTATTTTGGACGAGAAGATATTGCGTGGCTTACCGAACGCTGCCCAAACGAGTAGGATTCGACGATTGACCTCTTTCTGGAAGTTCGTCTTGGCTAGCTGGACGTTGGTGTACGACATGGTAATTGGTCATTCATCCGATGTAAGCTTCAAGCAAGAACTGTTGACAATAAGCACAGTAGTCATTTAGCACCACATCAAAATATACAATACTAGTCTATGCCTGTGACTTCGCCCGCGTGAATGTCTTTTATCTTGCATCCCTCGGAAACTGTTCATCTTTCCGGTATAAAAAGTAGCTTTTATGTTAAACTGGGTTATGTTGTATCTGTATGCCAAATTTAATTAAAATCCATAGTGTAGTTTTTTTGTGAGAGTAACAAACATCCACACATCCATACATCCTCACAAACTTTGACGTTTATAATATTAGTAGGATAATAGGCCATATTGTCATAATAACATCTCTGCATCAATGATATACTCCGTCGTACATACAATAAGACATACAGCTTTCTTAATGGTTGTTATACACGGCTGCCCAGAAGTAACTCACTACACAATACGTTACGATGCCGTACTATTATTATTATTATCACGTTTGACTCGTTCGACGATGTAGGTGAGGCTCATGTTATCAAAACCATTTATTAATACCAAGTGATTATATGGACGCCACGCTGAGCGCACAATCAATTTATAGCGTTAGTCGAGACAAATTGCGTGGCAGTGCCACCATACAAATACAGACGGCCATCTCTCTATTAGTAGTTAGTCTACCAGGATACATGACGTCATGGAAAACAGGCGCCGCATCGTGCCATCAAATTAAAGGCTCCACCTTACACGCTACTTTTAAAGAAATTGCTCATTTATTTTTTCGTCGTAAAAATATAATTTACAACCTAATCATGACGATATTCGTATAACCGATTAAACCAAACTATAGAAAGAGCGAAATAAACGGGTTGCAGTTTTTATAGCTCAAAGAATAAGGTGAAGCGTATGCTGAGACGCAGGCGATGCAGCACAACTGTAAAACCGATTTTTGTCCGTGACACTCAAAATAAGGTCCAAATGAAAACCAGCACAAGACACCAGTTGTCTGGCATTTTTTTTCTTTCTTTCTCTTTCACAACGCAGTACAGAATTCGTGGGACATGGCAGTTGATGCAGGCATATATCACACATGACATTTGACACACACACACTGTCTGCATCGCAGCTCTGTGCTTGTTCATGCGTTAAACCTGCACTGCACTACTCGCGAAGTTGCTTCGACGAAGTACTGGTCTAATTTGACCGAAGTCTGAAGTACGTGACTATACACTTGTGCAACCTCGCGAGGAGCTCAGTCACCCGCACGCTTCGAGTCCTTTGACTCGGGCGCAAAAACCGACAACGATAGCAAGTCGCCCAAAGCGAGCCGAGGTTGCGCGAAGCGAATCGAAGTGCCCTTCTACACTATCATATTCGCTTAACCTCGATCAACTTCGCGAGTAGTGTAGTGTAGGTTTTACAACATCTGCTCTGCCTTGGACTGCAGGTAACTGCGTCGCCTTTGTCTCCGCATACGGTTAGCCTTAACCACGTTCTATATAGATATCTAATCCAAATTCCAATTGCATTCTCAGTTTATAGACATTTGATATACCCGACTGAATAGGCGCGCGAACGATATTAACACTTCAACCATTTATCGATGTTTATAGCTGATAATGATGGGTACGATTTTTAGTTTTACGACTTTGTAACTATGACGAAAATAAGCTGGGGTCGAGCCCGGACTGCCCGAAAAGTATCCGTAACTCCGTAAAAAGATACTAGATACGTTACGAAACTTAACAACCGTCACATAAAATGAAACTATAATCTCATAGGGTCGTATACGCTGTTAAATTAATAATTTGTTTTGAAAACTAACACTCGTAAAAGGGCTTTTACTTAGTGATGAGATTTTTTTATGCGGATTCACATCATAAAATTATTTTATTTATATTTTATTTGTCTTTAATTTCTTTTTTCCAATGAGTTAAGCAAACTTCGAAATTATATCGACATTTAGTGCCACATCCCTACTTATACAACGTGTATCAGAAATGCTTGGTCATATTTGAAGAGCTCATTCAGGGCATAGCATAGAACAACTTTTACGTGAAACAAATATTAGGTGTTCCCTACTAAATCATCGATGTCGCTCGACAAAATGTAAGGAACAGATGTTTTTTTTTCGCGATTTCGCGGTTTGGTCCCATAGTAAAAGTTGTTCGATAGCATCCCCCAAATAAGCTCTTCAAATATGACCACGCATTTCTGATACACGTTGTACATATACCTATGTAATTCGTATTACGGGGGTAATCATAATTTACCTACTAATGGTGATAAAGAAATGAAGCCTCTTTCCCAGCCACTGCAACTCCTGTAAGCCAGGATTTACAATGGTGACCAACCATAAAAACGCTGAAAAAATGAAGTTCAACGCGTCTAGGAGAAATAACAGAACTGTCTTGGATGGAACCCACAACGAAATTAATCAGAAAGAAAATTACGAGGAGTAGGGAGAAACTTTTTTCCACTTCTGTATCAAGCGGAAGATAGAAAAGAGTAAAAGGCCTCCGAGCCTTTTCCCAAAAGGTGTTGGGGTCGCCTTCCAACCTAACCAGATGTGGCTGAATATCAGTTCAGTATTTTACACGGAGCGACTGCTACCAGATCCCCGACCTAACTACTGGGCAATACCGACGTCCTAAGGAACCAAACCCAAATGTCCGACCCATTGTCAGATTTTCAGGCATCTAACTTGACTACCCATAACAATGAGCGGTGAAAGGGCGGGCGTTATTGTAGGCTGTCTTGTTGTCTTGACGTTCGAAAAGACTAGTCGATTTGAACAAACTAGACGTTAACTATCGTAGATGGTCGTATGACAACGTGGACCAATAGCTTAAAGTGCTTTCGGAGGCATAACAAACTCTCGATGTATAACAAACGGCGTACAATCTGCGTGGTTGATTTTGCTTCGAGACCTTCCCATTTTATAATTATGAAATGCAAATACACGCCCAAAGTAGGCCAAGATTGGCACTATGTAAATTACAGGTCACATTTATTTCCCACAGTGAACCAATAATCAAAACATCAATATTTTACTTTCGGCTCAACTGTCAGAATTTCATGTACAATGACGTCACAGGCGCATTGTCCGATTGTCAGGCGCACATCAAGTCCGAGTGACGTGGCCAGTCAGACGTCGAGTCCACGTCATTGGCAAGTGAAGGTTGACTTCCAACCGGTCACGCGTCACGTTCGTGTCACCAGTCTACGTCATTGCAGGTGAGATATGGAGCTTGATTTTAATGGCTCAAACATTGTTTTCCAAATATTACGTTGGTAGGTGACAAGACAGATTTAAATAAATAACAGATTCATTGCTGTGCTGTGTCACTAAAGATGACTAAGGAAGTACTTCAGAAGGATTTCAAGCAACATGTTATTTATTTATTAGTTTTTCATCTTTAGAACGTTAGTGTCTTGCAACAGTGAAAGGATAAAGTTACAATTAAGAGTAGTTAGATTTGGCCAAACTGCTTTTCACGAACATACAAAACATACATACATATAATAATATCATAATATTATCAACATAATAATATCGTTAAGATCATTAATTGTCAACTTTCCAAAGATAATATGAACAACATGACCAAGCTATAGCAAGCATAGTTTAACCGATACTGTCCCATCGCTGGGTCTCCCCCATGTTCTTCCAAACTTCCCTATAAGTGGCTTTATCAGTCGTATTACTGAGAAAACAATATAGATCGTCCCGCTAGAGTTTCCTCGGCCTACTTCAGCGACAAATTCCTTTTTGAGGCACCCAATGTGTTGCGATCCTTGCCCATCTTTCATTTTAACCTGATAACTTGAAAAATATGTTTTATTATAAGAATATTATCTAATATAAGAAATACAATTAGTATATTATGATCCGCGTTTCAAGCTATAGGTCAATCCAATTAATTCCTATCAGTTTCGCATTTGAATAAATATTGCACGGACCTCGTTTTCAATCTCCGAGCCCTGTTTATAATTCATTTCTTTGCAATTTAATAAACTCATCAAATAGCCATCAAGATGCTATCTGGGAACGCTTTGCATATGAATGTGGTACGTCAATCTGCCTTAAGCAAATAAAATGCATCGCCTTATTCGGTCAACAGCTGTTAGCCGTGAAGCCAATCTTTTGACCGGAACACTTACAAAAGAAACCCCGTTCAAGAGTCCTGCAAGAGACTCTCTTAACACCAAACAATTTTCTAAAATCAACTTTATCAATAAGAGATAGAGTCTAATTCTCAAAGTAACAGGAACTGCAATCCAAAGAAGTAAGACATGTTTATTTTGTGAAATCCAATTTTCTGCTGACATGTCATCTGTCAAAATGTAAACGAAGGGTGTTGTAAAAGTGTCTACGCAATAACCAACGCTACACGTTAGATCGTGATACTTACCGATGTTCCCAAGATTATCAAATACAATATACTGGCAATCTGACCTTTTCACATCATTAAAAATGTGATATAAAATGAGAGGAGAATCGTAAATATATTGATAGATCATGAATCATTTTAGCAACAATAAGCAACTTTGTTGCACAAACTATCCACAACACAGATTAAGATAAGCTATGAGTAAGTCCTGAAGATACCCCTACAATTAATCACTGTGGAGGCAATCGCATCAGTCATATGATGTCACTCGCCAGAACACGCTTGGCTCGATTTTGCGATGTTCCCGATAACTCCACCTCTTCAGTGAGCGTATCGCTTTAAATCAGACCACCGGCTATAATACCACGAACAGTTTTAGAAATAAATATCATTCTGATTTGGTTATCAAAGACATCCTTTCTCATTGTGCTCCACAGCAGGCAGTAAACGGTACATTTCTTGAATTAAGATGCATTTAGTATTCAAATTCAGACTCCCTGCACCACAACGAGGAATGTGTTCCGCCTCATAAACCTCTTCAAAGTATACATACCGAGCCTCAATACCCACAAACCGACGAGCGTTCGGAACTTAAACGAGTAATTACAGTGCTTATCCAATTTGGCAGGGCAGAAAAACGCGACCCCCCTTGTACAGGAAATTTGTTTTGAATTTCGACAACAATGGGGAGATCGCGAGTCGGATAATTGCGTACGGGAACAGTCCGTGACGCCGACGACGGTATAAATCCACCAGCAATGAACGGTTAATAATAGCTTACACAGGTTAAACAGCGCTCTCAATGGGACCCCATGACAGCAATCTGCAGAATCTGCAATTGGGTATCGCATGCTTCGCGCCGTTTATTCCAGGGCACTTGCCGACGATTCGCAAATCTGTGATAATATTTTCACGACGACCAACGATAAAAAGATCACAAACAAGATATTCCGAAGATGTAAAAAGTTTTACTGTGTCAATAAATCACTGACATTATAAATCGGTTTTACAACTTATAGGTGATCGGAAAGTGCTATAAATCATAAGTGAAATGGGGTTGTTACTGCCGGTGTCCCTAGAGAGCCATTAGAAGATTCCCGAACACTTCCACAGCATCAAAAATGTTGAAATGAAGAAAAAAACATTTTTAATTAACCGTGGCTTAGTGATGCAATAAAACTAAACAGCTTCGATCAAAACAAATCAACAGTTATAATGATCGTCATTAATCATTATAAAAATTCTTCATCGCCACCGCAAATAAAAGCTAATATCTACAATCTCGTGTTCGGTTACATTATGGCTATCAGTGAACATTAAAGTAGGTGGAAGTCAACATCAAATCATATCTGGCATCGATAAATTGCCAAATTATTTAAATCATGTGTGGTCCAGGCGGAAAACAATTATTCAAATAGATATTTACATGGCTGTGATGTTTGTGAAAGTCAATATGCATAATTGTGTTTTAAGTTTTCTTTACTTTTTGATTTTTATTAAGGAAATTAAACTCAGACTCAATTTTATTTTTTTGTTTTGATTTTAAGCAAGATCGGATGTTATGTCAGTTAAAATTCCTGTTATTGGTTCATAATTTTTCTTACAGAATAGATTACAGAATAGGTAAAACAAAGTTTAATCGGATTAAATCGCGTATATTATTTAAATTGGTTTTCCTGACGAAAGCTTTGCAGCGTTCGTGGTCGTGGTTATACGCGATTTAATCCGTTTAAATAATATACGCGATTTAATCTGGTTAAAATTTGTTTTATTATAATGTGTAGTGATCGCGAAAACCTAAGAAATTATTATAATAGTAACTTAATTTCAAGTAGACTCACGTAGGGTTAGTAAAAATAATTATCTTACACCTAGGCGTTAGTAAGCAGTTACATATTTTGACACCATGTAACTGACAACAGTGTACGGTTGACCGCACGTCGGTAGTAACACTTTGACAATAGCAGCATCTTTATTTCATAAGCGGTTTTCGAATTGAAATGTTACCACTGTCATGCAGTCGACTATACTACATAAAATATGGACAATCCACTCTGTCAGCTACCATGTTCATAACCCTGTTGGAGCTGGCAATGACTCGTGCACAGACCAGTAAGCTTCAAGACTCCGCATAAACAAAGTTTTGTATTCGAATGCAGTCGTAAAACGTTGGTGGGGTCAGGGGGGCGGACGGCGCGTTATGATTGGCCGGCTCAAAAGTTCGGTGGTATGATTCCTTATGATTGGTGCCGCTCGCTGATTGAGTGACGTTCCGATTGGCGGAGGGACGTATGATATGCAGTGGTAAAGCATATGCGTTGTGACCGGGGATGTCCAGCTAACCGGCGTCTAGAGGCTTACTGGTCTATGGACTCGTGCCACCAGTGATGCTGCACGCTTGTGCATTATAGTGTACATACGTATGTATGTACACTATACGTGGACGTAGATGAAGCGAAAGAGTGAATGAGTGAGTGTATATACATACATACATATTATCACGCCTGTTTCCCATTGGGGTAGGCAGAGACTATGGATTTCCACCTGCTACGATCCTGACACACCTCTTTCGCTTCATCTACGTCCATTAACCTCGTCATGCATGCTCGTCGGTTTAGACAACTCTTAACCTAGCATTTTTTGAGAACGTCCGCGATTTGATCGCGATACGTTCGCCTAGGTCGTCCCCTTCGTATACTTGTTTCGTCAATCTCCTCTCGTAATATATATTATATTTATTATAGTGTAGACTGCAAACATCCCTGACGCACTGCAACGCAATAGCAACCGAAGGGCTCCATACGACGTTTGCGAATATTTTTTCCACACGCTACTTGTGTACAGGGTTGTACAGAATGCTCTAAAGAGCGTCACCTTTACGTCTGAAGTACAAAATTATTTAGATTATACTTTAGATTTCTGTGGTTCATAACATTTGTGCCAAATTGTGATGGTAATTTATCGCATAATATATTATAACGAGAAAACCAATCCAGAAAATTTTAGGAATAATAAAAACTATATAAAAGCCTCATAAAAGCTTTATGTTTTCTCTAGAAAACCATGTCCATGAAATTTTTCAGTTTAAACAACCACAAAACTTTGCTGTTACGCCATACCTAACGTTCTAGGTAATTTTTTAAGTTCATCATCAGAGTAAATTCACGTGTTTGAACCTACGTGACTACTCACTCATCTGTCTGGAGACATACAAACCGCCAAACTTAGCATCTTACGAACAGTCCTGGTTCTTAATGGAAACCTTAATTAATGCTAAAACTTACACTTGAATCGTCGACTAGAGACCACTATTCTTCATTATTTCCTTTGAGTGGTATAAATACGAGTATGTTGGAATACCTACAATTACTATTTGTCAAACTTTCATTCATTCTCGTTCTTTCCTTGTCTCTCCTGGTAAAAATGAATTGTCGTTGATCGCAGCTCCACTGCCATAAAGTCAGTTAGTTTCTTGGACTATAAGTTGAAAGAGGGTAGTTGTCGTCATGACATGAATCAATATCATCATCATCATTTCAGCCGAAAGACGTCCACTGCTGGACATAGGCCTCCCCCAATAAGGGGGGGATATGCCATAATCGCCACGCTTGGCAGGCGGGTTGGCGATCACAGTTGGTTAAATACTCAAAGAACGCTGCTGCTCATCCTCTGGTGAATCCCTTAGTCGCCTTTTACAACACCCATGAAAAGATATAGGGTGGTGCAATTCTTTTCGGACGGCACCACACAAAGCAGTATCATTGTTATCATTTTGTGAATCATTATACTTGAGGTTATTATAAAAGCAGACATCCTACAGAAGAAAAACGTAAGTCGGAGGAAAGTTCACTTTCGACTAATCGGCAAAACTAATCGGGATTCGTTGTTGGTCTTATTTTTATAATGCATTAGTTATCATCACCCATCACTCCTGAAATATTGCTAAAAAGTCGCAAAATGTTACTATCGCATTATCGCAGCCCGGTATTTTAAGGGTTTTGAAAAATAAGATTTAAGAGTGTAGTGTTGCTTTTCTAAAACCCACGACTAAATAAATTAACCGTGACGGTTCGCATCTCGTACGAGACATTAATAACTGGTAGTACAATGAATATTACAATAACAATTGGGACAGGAAGCTCGTAAACCGATTATGCTGATCGAGCGTCACTCAGTATGACATGAATACAATCGATTGCAACGGATTTATGAATAAGATATCGATGCACCGATTTTATCAAGCTGCATTTAATCGAAGTCATAAGAATTAATGCCTACTTCCTTCTAGCAAGAGCAAGTCAAAATAATTAGGGACATTTGACAAAGATCGTCTCTTAAGATTACGCTTTAATCTTCTTGGAATCTCAATAAACTTTAATGCAGCAAAATGAGGATATCGGTAATTTCTGAATTAAGTGGCATGAAATCAGTGAATCAGCATATTAAGTTCGTTAGTAACTGACCACTTGATACGCCTACGCGCAACAAAGAACATCATCAATCGAACAAAATACATGACAATCATAAAATGCAAATGCGATTTTTCAAAGTCGATAATGATGCGTCAATTTCGCGACACAATTTCCGATAGTAAATTAGTACGATCAAATAGAGGGCGAGATAAATTGCAGACCTCCACACGTTTGTATCGCGATCATGCGGCGCAGATAAAACGCAAAGCGACGGGAACAATAACCGATGCACTTCCTTTGACAATAGTCGCGGCCGGACCAACCGACCGACCGATGCAAGCCAGTAATTTATACGACGTCCTAGATCGCAACGATACGCCCCACTAAATCGATCAATAATCCTAGAAAGTGATAAGAGCCAATGGGAAACTATCAAATTGAAACGTCAGCAGGGTATAATCAAGCGACACACCACAATTTATTATACGGTGGGAAGCTGGCCCTTTACGATCAGAGTAAAGTGGTTTCTTAATAATTATGATGTCGCTGCATGTCTAGATCAGTGCTGGTGGTCTCAACTTGCTTACCAACTCGATTTTCTTTTCTATTATTTAAATTAACTTACTTAGTATAGCTCCAAATAAAAGTGTTGAACCAACTCTCCTACAGAAAATTCCGAATTAAAATGCGTGGTTTGAGTGCATCTCATTAAGTCATGAAGTTTATGTCTTTAACGTTAATAATATGAGTCACTTTATAGTACGGATATGGTCGAGAACAAGACACGCACGAGGCACGAGTTTGTCTTGGGCGACAAACACAAATATTAGACACGAACAAGCAACGGTACGGAATAGCAAATCACAGTGTATTTGTATAAGAAGCGTTCTTTGAAGCAGGTTTGTATTTGTAAACAGAGCAATGAATGTTCAATACAGTTAGCTGCCAATGACAGTGGAATGTCGCTAACAAAATCAACCTTATTTTTTATGTTTACTTTGTAAGCACTAATATGTGCGACGAAAAATTAAAACGCAGTCAAATAAAGATAGCAATCTGAAGTGAGAAGAATCTACAGCTGATAAAATATTTGAACATTGCGTATAAACTTTTCCGGAATGTTTCCAAATTCCCAATGCAAGCTTACTGAATTACTATACGAAGCAAATAGAATAAAAACTTTCGCTTACTACGCACAGCTCATCAGAACCCAGCGAAACAAGGAGTACAAAAATGGACGTTATTATCATGTGCCGTAAGAAACAAGCGTGGTCCTGATGCTGTCTCACTTCAGCATGCCTCAAATCCGAGTCAGAATCACCTGACAACTAAAAAATTGTATTTTATTCATGAAAGAAACTTTAACATCGAGTTTATGTTAAAATTCGTAGTGTAATGGAAACAATGCATTATGCATTGACTCGGCTTGACACAATGACATATGGAGTAACTTTTGTTTGACGTTAGGGATGAGAATTTAAAAATATCAAACATGTAAAAACGTCAATGCGATTTCCACAGTTTTTCACATTACGTTGTAAATATATGTTTTTTGTGTCTGTTAACAATTTTTGCAGTCAATTTATTTCGATAAAGAACGAAGCGAATGTTCGGCTTAAGTGGACGCTGCGTTTACGCATAATTGGAACTCCTTTTTGCGCACGAGTCGAATGCGAAATGATCCCGATATTAATTCTGTTTTTTGTAAATCTCCTTGAATATTTCTTACTAGTTTATATTCGATCACATCTTAAGAAACTGTGGGTTTAAGTATTTCATTTTGTCCGATTCGTTGAGCACGAAACGCGAAACAAAAAAGTTATTCTGTGAGATTTAAATCTTTTACGTTCTCTTGCTTATCTAAACTAAAATGTTCAGTCAATGGAAAATTTTAACTACGATCTTTGACCTCATTCACATTCTTTATTTTCAAGGCCACACTGTTTATTTTGAACAATGTTATTCTTGATTGGTCATAATAATACGCTGCAAGCGCATACAATGTAAAGTCCATCACGTATCGTCCTAATACAACGTCTGCTAGACGTCCGATGCCTATCAATTTGGGCATTCTTCAATACACATCGATGGTGAGATATTGTCGATACACGAAGTATAAAAACAATAATGTGAGATCTGTTAGGGGCGTGACTTGCGCGTGGGCGGCGCGTCGGTGGACATTGTTTAACAGACCACGCCGATATTACAGCCAAACATCCACGCCACGAGATTTTATCGTAATTATAATGCTTTTTTATTGGTATTTACACAGGTATACTCAGGTGATGCTATCGTGTAAACGTGTTTTGTAGTTTTGAATTTCCATAGCGATGATGGGCAGGTTAATGAAAGTTGCTTAATATGTCATAATGGCGCATGCGATGGAGAAAAATGGATTTTTGATCGCTTTATTTGTATTCAAAATTACCGTACCAATATGATGACTTTGATATCTCTACACATAGAATATTAACATTCGATGGTTATCACCAACTCACTGCTACCGTATGAACCTAATTTAAAAGTTAGATTGGTAGGTATATCTATTCGATGCATACAGTTTTTATGAAAATGTTTGTTTATATGAAACTTAAATTATGCACTCACGGTATCCACAAGTCTCATTAAACATTCCCTCAAAAGACAATTCAGTGAAAATACAGAGAGTAAAAAATCACAGCGTCTATTAGCGTTTTCCACCTAACAATTTAAAAGTAGACCGTGACAGCCCTGCCAGTGTTGCCAATTTTAGAAAAGGGGCTACTTACAAAGCTGAAAAGGGCTAGAAATTGTGAAATCTGGTTTTTAAAAAAGGGCCAGAAAGGGCTAAAGAAACCCATAAATATTCACTAAAATAATATGAATTAACTAATATTAATTTACTTTTATTTATTTTTATTTATTTGGGGTGCATTAAAAGAGCCTCCACGAGTGACGATATTTAATTGATAGTCCGGCGCACCCTGGGCAGTCAGCCCCGCCACCAACCTGCTGACTGACTAATCTTTACCCCACGGCACGGCATGAGCTGTTATCATTATGTAGCTCATGTCGACACGATAGAAGAAGAATTTACTATCAAAATATCGATTATCGAGTAAATAGTTAGTTAGAAGTATAGTTAGTTTATTTTCTACGAGTGTTATTCAACAGATATACTGTGTTAACACACACACACACACATTGTGCTCAAAATACAACCTTAAATAGAGCTATTATTTTCAAAAACATTTTAGAGAGAGACACATTTTATTAATTGCGCTTCTATTTTTCTTTATTCATGTATAATTCTTACCAATTTATCAATTAGGGATAGATTGCCCTTTTCGGGCTAAAGCTAAACACGAGTTCAACCTCTGTAAAAAGTGCTAGATTTAGCCCGAAAAGGGCTAAGGTGACAACACTGAGCCCTGCATATTATTCAAATTCGCACACGTGATCCCGATTGTCACGATGCTCGGTTTCAGAGCTAATTAAGCTGCGCACGACACAAGATCACCGTGTCATGAGTGCCATGAGTCCAAGCGAGATCATGCCGCTACCGTCATGACTTGAGGAGAAAGCAAATTAGACCTATTAGTACACGCCACAGAGCGACGCGAATACCATCCCCGGGTAATAGGTGTGGCAATTAATTACGGCCAGTCGTGATGGAAAGCCCTGTGGCTACGTTGTTTTTTAATTAAGACAGGAGTTTTGCAGTGATAGTTTAAAGTGACAAGGTAATCCAAGTCTAAACGTGTACGTTACCTAAGGGCTCGTATATAAACACGCGGAGCGTTGGGCGGCGCGTTGCGCGGGGAATTCAAACGTATGGCCAACATGTACGAAAGCGTTCACGCAGAAGCGATTTTTTGATATGCAGCGTAGCTTGCGGCGGCGGCGCACGCACCCAGCGGGCAACTCTGCGGCACCTGCTACGGTACTCGCTGCATTACAGAGAAAGGGTGCAGCTGCAAGGCAAGGCAGGGCAGGGATCGAACTGGATCGGACTGGACTGGACTGGGCTGGATGGTACTCGAATTAAAATGCTCGACAATCTGTAGAAAAATAAATGGTCAAAACTTTTGATGGCCATTTATCCTAAACTTGAGCTCTTAGACCCATCGTGTTGGTACTCAAATGAAAGGGCTCGAGGAGTTCTAGACAAATAAATGGTAAAAAATTCTGATGGCCATATCTCCTAAGCCATAGGTCTTAGACTTATCGTGTTGGTACTCAAATGAAAGGGCTCGATGAACTTTATCAAATAAATTGTTTTATGTTGCATACAAAGTCTTCTTCGATTGTGTCGACATGAACTACATAATGATAACAGCTCATGCCGTGGGGAAAAGATTAGCCAGTCAACAGGTTGGTGGCGGGGCTGACTGCCCAGGGAGCGCCGGACGATCAATTAAATATCGTCACTCGTGGAGGCTCTTTTAATGCACCCCTTGCATACAAAGTAAGAGGGCATGATTGTTGGTTGCTGGCAAATTCTTAAAAATACTACTAGATGTTGTTAGTATTATAGCAAACAGACTTTACCCGTGGCTTCGCTCCATGGTTCTTGAATTCATCCTACAGAAATCGTTTTTTTTTTTTATTCATAAAATGCATTCCTTTTTACAAGTCTAAACACCAAAAAAAAACAAAAAAGGTCCCGTAGTTTTTGCGTGCTGCTCGAATAAACAAACCAACAGACATTTACAGTTTTTTAATAGTTACAGGAAAACACCACAGGCTCCGTCACGTGGGTTAACAGAATCTAACGCGAGCGTAGCCGTGGTTAAAAGATAGTTATACATAAAATTGACATTATTTTTTACTAGCCTATGCCCGTGGCTTCGGCCGCGTGGATGTCATTTATTGCGCTTCCCTCGGGAACTGTTCAACTTCCCGGGATAAAAAGTAGCTTATATGTTAATCCGGATTATGTTCCATATATGACTTACCGAGTATTCCCGGTAAATAATATTATAAATGCGAAAAACGGCCACTTTTGGCATTTTTTCTATCTACAACTACAGCGAACTTTCTGATTAAACTACAGTTCTTGTACTTCAATCGTTAAAAACTTATTTTCGATAAATGATGTATTCAGCGAGTAATATTTTTTTATTGATGGGGGCGCCACTTGTCTACTACATTCCCCTTAATAGGGATACTTCAAAACTCCATCTTGCTCAACTTAGCATATTTGACATTCAAAACCACACAGGGCCACATTTCTAAACGTTTAATACTCGAACAGGTACAAAAATATGTTTTGTGCGTGTTCATATAAATCTGCTTTGAATGACGTTAATCTTGATAGACGGTGATGGCTTAGTTTTATTCATTACGTTGGATATTTTTTAGTTTAGCTATAAAATGGAAAATTCACTGGTTAGAGTTATAGAGCGCCAGAGTTTTGACAGTTTTTTGTAGGTTAGTGCATTTTAGTTATATACTAGTTTTTGATCTGTAACCGGGCCATATTTCTAGAGCAAATGATAAATAATGTGCTTTTTTCTTTTCTTTTTCTCTTTGTTTAGAGGGCTTTGTCGCTAATGCGAATATGTCACCCTTATACAAACAAATCTAATGTGCTTAGTCATCTAAAAATACTTGAAAAATTCTACGATTATTTAATACCCAAATACTTAAAAGTTTTGTAATGAATTTTAATACACGAACAGGTTTCCGACAAATATTTCGTTGTATTTCTTAACCCCGGTGTTTGAAGCTTTAATATTGGTATGCGTTTATAATATTATGCTAAGCTAATATGCTTTAAAATCGTTATGCTAACAGTAATTATGCTTAAAAAATTATGCCTATACATTTATGCGGAATTAATGCTTACTGTACGAACTTACGAAGCCGCAACACGTTACTGAGAGCGGTTAGCATGTTTTGATGTGCATGTGTGTGCGTGAGAGCTGGTTTGTTCGCGGAGGAGCACTATGATTGATCGCAGCACTTCGTCTATATTTTACTTTGTCTGTGGTAACACCAGATTTATTTTTTCGTTGAAGCGTGATCAAGGAACTATATTTTTTTTATTCTCAGTCAAGACATTTCTATACTGACGTCAGTATAATACCTTTATGGTCAAGACACACCTAAACATAAAACCTAAACCTTTGTGCATCCAGTTTCATGTAGAAGCACTATTCCATTTCATTCAAACGTGGACTATCACCTAAACATTAAAACTTTTACTATCTTAAAATCTGGTAGCTAGCACTAAACTCAATACTAAACAACAGAAATAAATTTAGGTAGTTCTAAATTTTACAATCCATAAAACCATATAAAATAAACCTCTTAAAGTTGCAACCACGTTTACGAGAAGTAGAATTGGACTCGACCGTACTACTTACGTCACAAACCACATTATAATGACGTCAAACCTTTATGGCCTATTTTATTCCTCCATTTGTACGAAGTACACCTTTTATACTAGAATAACTCCATATGTGCCTATACACAGAAATCTTACTTTTCTCGAGTCTACAACATAAACTCCACGGATAAATAAAAAAAACCGGCCAAGAGCATGTCGGGCCATGCTCAGTATTATAGGGTTCCTTAATCTTAAGTAGGTGTAATTACAAACGAATCAAATCGAATATTAATCATGGCTATTTTAGTTTTTGCAATAATCGGCAGCATTCGCGACTCAGAGCGTGTTGTTAGTAGCGCCATCTGGCGATAAATTCAAGAAGCCAAATTTAAGAACTCTGTCATGTCAAAGTTACTTTTTGTGATTTTTTCAAATAGAAAGTAGCTATAGGAGCATTATTTGCTACGATAATTTTTCTCTTAGATCAGTGACCTTTGAACTAGGACGTTTTAAGTATTTTTCAGTTTTCTGTCTATAACTCAAAAAATTATAATCACATTATACTCGAAATAATTTTAAAAGATAGTTTTCCCAAAGGTCTATCAATGTGGAAGATTATAAGTTTCTACATTGCATAGTTTAGAAATGGCAGGGGGGGGGACACATAGCAAGCCACTTTGGCGGGCTATATTTCGCAGATGGTACACCTGATAAAAAAGTGATGTATGAAACATTACCTTCATTTTAGTAGACCTATTCAATGATAACCCACACGAGGGGTGCAGCGAAAAAAAATTTTTCATCCCCATTTCACATGTATGGACGCCACCCCTAAAATACGTAAAAACGATTTTTTTTTCTTTTAAAATTGATATCTATATACAGACTATTTTTTAACCAAATTTCATTTACTTATGTTTATAACTGTAGAAGTTATTAAGCTGTAAAGGATTAGGACAGACGGACAGACGGACGGACATGACGAAACTATAAGGGTTCCTTGTAGGACTACGGAACCCTAAAAAAGGCGGACGGAATCTCGCTAAAAATAGATTGAAACACTTATATTTTTCTTAGACCTACTATTATTTCGAAAGTATTTTAACCATAAAGGTATTATACTGATAGAAATGTCTTTGATTTTAACACACCAGGCGGCATACTGTTATTTTATTTGTGATACTACGACACAGACATAGTAAATAGTAAAAAATATAGACGAAGTGCTGCGAACAATCATAATGAAGCCAACAAAACCGTGCTTACCGTGCTGGCGTACTGAGCCAGGAGTCGCAGGTTCGAATCCTGCTCGTGAGCGATTTTTCTTTCCACAATTTAAATCTTTAGAATTCGCTTCGCATGCGTAAAATGCGTTAAAATAATAAAATGAAACCGTGCTTCTCCGTGTACAAACCAGCGCTCACGCACACCACACACATGTGCCTCAAACCGTGCTCACCGCACTCACTACACATGTCACGGCATAATCCAGTAAGCAAAAACTATCCTTCAGGTGCATGGTGTGTGCGTGAGCGCTGGTCTTTACACGGCGGAGCACGGTTTTGTTGGCTTCACTATTATAGTTAATAAATAAATAATAAATAAATATCTTTGGGACATTTTTACACAGCACCATCTAGTCCCAAACTAAGCAGAGCTTGTGTTATGGGTACTAGACAGTGGGATATAATACTTAAATACTTTTTTTTTTTTTTTTTGTAAATACATACTTATAATACATAGTTCACAGCACTTCGTCTATATTTTTTACTATGTCAGTGTACTACGACCAAAACTTCCGTCACATGACATTTGTTGCATAATCGCGGCTGTTAGACTTACTATGAGTGTGAATGTTCTGTTAGACTTACTATGAGTGTGAATGTTCTGTTAGACTTACTATGAGTGTGAATGTTCTGTTAGACTTACTATGAGTGTGAATGTTCTGTTAGACTTACTATGAGTGTGAATGTTCTGTTAGACTTACTATGAGTGTGAATGTTCTGTTAGACTTACTATGAGTGTGAATGTTCTGTTAGACTTACTATGAGTGTGAATGTTCTGTTAGACTTACTATGAGTGTGAATGTTCTGTTAGACTTACTATGAGTGTGAATGTTCTGTTAGACTTACTATGAGTGTGAATGTTCTGTTAGACTTACTATGAGTGTGAATGTTCTGCGTGCCAGTCCGTACATTCAAACAAACCGACTTACTATTGGGTACCTACTTAGCGAGATTCTATCAATCACAAAGAGTAGGAGCCGATTTTCTTAGATTAGTGTCATAAATTCAATCGTAAATAACATAAGGATGGCGAAAAATTCTTTGAACATTTATTTAGTAGATACATTTTAGCAATAAAATTATAATAATCCTAAAACGTGTTGATTTAAAATCTCCAGGGTCAAGAGTCTATCGCCTAATCTAAAATTTGCAAGATGAATATCAACGTGCTAAAAATTTTTACAGCGTGAACATTGTCCAATTTTACATAAAAAAAGTTTTGATACACTCAAATATTTAATTTTTATGATACTGTTTCGATTATAAAATCTACTGCGATATTAAAAACTTGTGAAATTTCAACTACTAGTTCTTAAAACAAGTAAAAAAACTATAAATATCTAATGGTCCAAGAGCCTTCGAGACCGATGCATCAACTTTGTTTGGCCTGACTTTTATTTTGAGTCGAAATTGCAATTTTATGGAATGAAAGCTCTCGGTGTTAAAACTGAGGGTAATGCCCATAGAAATCTAAATAAAGGTAATAGAAGCATCAAAGGTGCGTGAACTTGTCGCCGCGTACAGGTGTTCTTTAGGACAAGTACAACCGTTTGCTTGATCATCAATGCTGTTTTGGACGCAGAGTCACTAGAATTGTATTTTGCAGAATATCTAGCAGCGGATTTTATTAGGCTTAATTTATTTTGCATTAAATGCCAGAAACATGGTGGGCGTGATTGCATGTTTGTAGCGGAAAACCGGCGACACGCATTTGATGCGTTCCCGCAGTAAAAGACAGTAGATAACATTACTATTACCTTATTTTTTTAGATTTCTATGGTAATACCTAATTAAAAAGTCTCGAGAGTGTTGTCTCTATAAATAATTTGCCCATGAACCGATTTGCACCTGAAAAAATATGAACTGCGTGAGTCGTACTTATAAAATATTTGTGGGACAAAGACAGACATAATGTCTGTGGGGACAAAAATAAATAATAATCGATGAGAAAGAAAATGTTTTCTCAGACGTCACATAGTAAAATTGCTAAGTTCTCACCTTAAATGCATCAACTAGATTAGTATAAAAACCAGAGAGGGTAATATTTTTTATCATTCTTTCTATATTTATTGTGTAGATCAAGGACGAGATAAAAGGACGCCGTGCCACTTATAATAACAGTGAAGCAGCGTACCGCACTATGTGTGCGTAATTTGAGAAACAAAATTCCGCATAATGGCGGTTGATCTGCGCACTATGAGCCTACGAGGTAAGTGTGTGCGTGAGGAACATATAGAAACAAGCCGGGTCAGCTTACTTAAGGTGCTTAACTAATTCACTTTCGTTATATGTGGCGCGCAGTCCTTCTTTTTTGTCTCATCCGTGCTGTGAGTTATTCAAAAGCAGGGTCCTGCAGAAAGTTGGGTTCTTTGTTTAATTAATCATTCAACTGCCCAACTCGCACCCACCGCAATATGTAATCAACAAAACGAAAACACAAAACGCATAAATCGTGACTTCTAATCCCGCCTTGATCTATTAAATTAAAATATTTAAAGGGTTCTCCCAAAATTCAAGTAGCCATTAAATCGCTTCAGTTACCTCATAACGGATTCAGTAATTTGCCCATACGTCTTGTTATGGTCGTTCAACAAAATTAAAACCCCTGGCCACCCTTCATAAATCCTACCCGGTACTCCGAACGGGATATATTATTCATGGATACGTAAAATCGAAAGCACAGCCAAATTGTCAATACAAGGTATGCCTCCGTTACAGCTATTTACTGCAGTTTTCGTAGTAAACCACAAATAAAATGGACTCTATGCATATTATAGTACCATCATATGGAAGGGGCTGCAGTTTATTTTTCCCAAGGGCTGCCTTTATGGGGTCTCTTTTACTGGGAGAAGTGTCAATAGTTAAATCTGAAGCGGTCATCTCGTGCACGAAGCAACGGTGAATCCGGATTTAAAAGCAAGTAAGCAATATCAAGTCCCTTTCTAAATTCGTCTTTAATAAATAAATATTTTGGGACATTTTACACAGTACCATCTAGTCTCAAACTAAACAAAGCTTTTACAATGGGTACCAGACAATGTATACTATAGTTATATGCTTTTTTTGTAAATACATAGTTAAAATGTACATAATAATTATAATGTCCTGTGGCAATCGAACGCACGACCTCGTGATCAGCAATTCGACACTCGAATCACTAGACCTCAGACCGTCAGACGTCGTCAAATGCATTAATGCCACAGATTTAAAATCTCCCGCCACAGATTTGACATCTACCGCCGTAGAAGGTTAAGACGCTGACAACAGTCAAATACCCCAAATAGGCTTCTTTTAAAAACATTTTTAGCTGTATCTATTCAGTTTGTGGCAGTGAAAAAAAAAATGTTAATCTTGATCGTATTTTCTGAAACTATATTGTGCCCAAAACACGTTTTCTTGAAGTTTTCTCGATAGAAAAGAATTGTAAACTAACCTATTAAAACATTCTTTAAAGCAAACAATCTCTATTATTTACTAAATATTATTTAAAATAAAATTAAGAAAACATTTGAGAAAGACAATAATCTAAACATGTTTCTGTTTTTCAAATAAGCTTTTAGTTTTTTATAAAAAAAAGAATTGTTAATTTTCATTCAAGTTGAGCGGCGTATCCGACGTCCCTCGGCTCGTTGCCTCTCTTTCAGTTCTGTACGAAACGACAGTGACCGCAGGTCTGATTTTTTAGGTGTTGTCAGCCTCTTAATGCTTCAAAACTGCCTAGTACTTGTACATACTTAGACTGTGGTTGAGGATCAGCGAGCTTGTCTGACATATGTCAGGTTATTTTAGCTCTTTTACATTTCTCAGAAGAAAATAATCATAGCTTATTATTATGTGTTCAACAAAATAAAACCACAATATCTAACACCCACTAGCGTATGCGATATACATACATTACCAAGACCGTCTATACTAAATTATACCCTCTTATGGAACGCGATAAAGTTTCGCTACCGTTTTGATCCTGCCTATAAAATATTTGTAAATAGTCCGAGTAAGCGCTAAGCGCTCAATAAAATTCAATCATGTTCGCTGGAGGTACTGTTTGTGTCCCACAAGAATATTTTATAGTGACAGTGCTCCCACGCCGCCCGCGAATCAACTCTGTAAATTCCTTTCAAAGATGAATGGATGTCTACACTAAAATATATCGGGCACATTGCCCAACCAGCAGGGCAATTGCGTAACTCATTTGACAGTTTCATTTTGATGTAAAATTTAAGACGATGTTGATAACATCGCAATCAAACATTGGAATTGTGAAACCACATAGAGGGACTTAATTATGAAGTAAATGACGTCAGGAGGGAAATCCATTGCGATGTAAATAACGTCATGTATGTTAGATCACGTTTCGTTATGCAAGTAAGCTGCTGCAAGTATGCGTTTTAAGCTTTATCATTCATTCAACTTCATGATGAATCCCTCCGACATCGTAATCAAAGTTTTGTTATTACGCAATTCGAATTGTATCATTTTTCTGGATTCAAACGTCAAAATTGACATCTTGTTGATTGCGATGCAGTTACATAATTGCCCGGTTGTCGGAAATTATTGACGGACGTTCAATGGACAACGTTCATTGGTACACGAAATTATATTTATGACGAATCATAAGGAGAGCTTGTAAAGTTATCGTTTCCGCTACGGCGAAAGTAAAAACGTTTCCAGATTTACCTTTACTGATTTTCATCAGCCAGCTTAATGTACAAGCATGTATAATATACTGCGTCTTTAGGGAAACATTAAAACTAATGTTATGTCCAAAGTTAATATAAAATTTAATGACAGCTTTTGGGTAAGTACAATATGTCCATCCCGTGTGGTCACTGCCGTGTGGTCACTGCCGTGTGGTCACTGCCGTGTGGTCTTTAGCTAAAAATAGACCATCCATTGATCCATCTTTCTTTACCTTGGAACGAAATAAAGCAATTAATAAACAAGCGGATATAGAAACAGCATCTTATAACTCTCTGTCAAATAAAAACTACGCATATGACAACTTTGAAGCAAGTATTCTCTAACGGGTAAACTGGCGGCAACGATCCATGTGGGCCGCTAATCAGATAATTATGGACCACTATAAAAACCTAATTCGTAGTTCTATCTCACGTAATTTGAAAGGACTCTTGAAACTCATTCGTAACAACCATAATTTACAAGCAGCTGAGTGATTCACCTGCACAAATCAAAATTTCTGTAGTTTTGTTTTGTTTTTGTATCGGTTTGATATCTTCATAGTTACTAATTAGTTTTTCATGATCACAACCCTACAAAGTATCGTGCATGTGTTGGTACCGACATTTGTAAGGCCCTTTACCCTAATGGACAAACGCTGCGATTACTATCCATTTTTCTAGTAAGGCTGTAATTAAATATTTTTTTATAAAGTGGATTTTTGTAAGTACCTACTTCATAAATCGAGTATTTGTATGCGTTTGGCACAGAAATAGTAAAAAATATAGACGAAGTGCTGCGAAGAATCATAGTGAAGCCAAAAAAACTATGCTCCTCCGTGTACAACCAGCGCTCTCGCACACACAATGCAGCTGAAGGATATTTGATTTCGCGATACTTAGGTACTGAACGATGCCGCGAAATGTGTATTGAGAGGGGTGAGCACGGTTTGAGGTACATGTGTGTGCGTGTGCGTGAGCGCAGGTTTTTTTTTTTGGCTTCACGAGATTGTTCGCAGCATTTCGTTTATATTATTTATTATGTGGCGTTTGGTTATCTTGCGAAATATCCAAAAAATACAAAAAAATAGCAATACCTATTTGTAACAGGTCAGTAACAATAATAATTATTTTACTTCTAACAAATATTAATTTTGTATGAAAACATTCCATTGTGTTATCATTATTTTAGTATTTATTAGAATTAAAACCACTATACATATCTCTTTTTAAACCATACATAAAAAATTACATTAATTCATTACCCCGTTTATAAAGACAAATAAGGTGTGGAAACGAAACCGCGTGTCCGTCTGGAACGCACTTAACTTTATAATCGGCCACATCAATCAACCTGGCCTTAATGAATAGTTTGCTTAAGGGCAAGCTTCGATAATCTCGACGGCGATAGAATTACACAATGGGAGGTTTTGATGTCCATTTTTTATCCTATACAAGTTTAGTGCCTTAAGAACGGATGGCCGAAGGATTAACGATTTTCTTTAAATTACGTTTGACAAGTTTACGCTGTTCGTGGCTTTTTTACTGGTGTCAAATATTTGTGGTAGTTTATATTCCTAACTTGGTTCGACACACTGCTGTATCTAGACAACCTTATTTTCAAAACATTAGCAGCAAGAATAGGCTAATGATTAATGCAAAATCTAGATTTAAGCACAAGACCTAGCGAAGCGATCACTGCGCGGATTGTACGATTTGCAAGGTTAAGCTGCACTTTTCGCGGTCAGTCTGTGGATGGGTGACCGTTTCGTTACACATCGAGACCCCTCCGTGCCTCGGAGAGCACGTAAAGCTGTCGGTCCCGGTCGTCATACGAATATCTATGGCAGTCGTTACGTTAAGCCTGAAAGTCTGACAACTGGTCTAACCTCCGGATGTCAGTATTACCCAGTAACTGGGTTGCGGGGTTCTGATGGCAGTCGCTCCGTGTAAAATACTGATGTTCAGCCGCATCTGGCTAGACTGGAACCAACCCCAATTTTTTTTTTTTTTTTGACGACGTCTGTGGTCTAGTGGTTTGAGCGTCGGACTGCTAATCACGAGGTCGTGGGGTCGATTCCCACAGGACACAAATATTTGTGTGATGAACATAAGTGTTTGTGTAGGTCTGGGTGTTTCTTATGTATTATAAGTATGGATTTACAAAAAAAAAAAAAAGTATATATGTATTACATCCATTGTCTAGTATCCATAGCACAAGCTCTGCTTAGTTTGGGACTAGATGGTGCTGTGTAAAAATGTCCCAAAAAATATATTTATTTTATTTTAATAGGGAAAAGGCTCGGAGGATGATGACCTATCACAGACTGAGCCTAAAACCACAGAACGGCCACTCACCGCCCCCCGCCAATTCAAGCTTCCTCGACCAGACCCCGCACTCGCCCACAGTTTGCCGGCAATTGGACTACAATATTGCTATGGATTTCAATCGCCAGACGCTACAAGCACGCCAAAGCGCTAGGAACCCAGTCGGTACTACGAGCGGCGAGCATCCCTAACTTACACACTCGTGTGTGCGTTCGTATAAGACGTAATCTTGTGTATGTAGGTGGTGCGAGCGTTTATATTGTATTGAGTGTCCGAGGTGTGCTAAAACTATCAGAAAATTTGTCATAATAACACTCAAATCTGCCAGCTTTTTTTACATATACCTAAAGGTGCTGATAAACCTGAGCATTCTCTTGTCATAAAACATCGAGCGTTCGCCATTTTCAAATGTTGTTGAACTGAACAGTGACCCAATTTGATACTAATGTAACATGCGCTCATTACAAGTGAATGCTCTAGTGTATACTCACCTTAATGAGCTTGCGTTTGACCGCCATCTCATCTGATGTTAATGGTACTTGTACTGTACACGGTGAGGCTAACATGCGCATATGTTAAGGCACCTGCGCGGGTTACATACATCTTGTAAACGACCGTGTTAATAAATGCGTGGGTCCAATGCCTTATGAATGTACTGCACTAGCCCACGCGGAAAGCCCGCGCATGTAGCCCGCACTAGTTACATGCTCCAGTTACAAGCACCGTTTACAAGCACCATAAGCGATGGTGCTGTCGCCGACGGTACACGCTTGCCCAGAAAAAAACCTATTCACTCGAGCTTTGAAGACCAAACCATTATTATACTTATCGGGAAATGCAACTTACATAAATAAATAAATAAATATTTTTGGGACATTTTTACACAGCACCATCTATTCCCAAACTAAGCAGATCTTGTACTATGGGTACTAGACAATGGATATGATACTTATATACCTTTATTTATAGTAAATACATACTTATAATACATAAGAAACACACAGATCAACACAAACACTTATGTTCATCACACAAATATTTGTGTCCTGTGGGAATCTAACCCACGACCTCGTCATCAGTAGTCCGACACTCGAACCACTAGACCACATACATAATACCTTATATTAATAGACAAAGCTGATTCTGCAGATAACCAGCTGGTTACAGGAATTATCATATTAATCTACGTACCCAAATAAGGCAGTTCAAGGCCGATTCTTAAAATGCAAAGACCATCGATAATCGTGGTACCATAAAAGTGTCGTTCCCAAGTAAACCGTGACCAAATAAACAGACAAAACTAAAACAGAAACAGACTAATTCACTCACTATCTTTTCTAATTTATAGCCTCCTGGTAGGTAAAGTTTTTACGTAGACTTTTTTACCTTTACTGATTTATGTCCTAGGCATGCGACGTACACATAAATAAGAATAACGTTTGGGGAAAATAGTACAGTCAACCACAACCACATATCAATGCTACAATGGTATAAGGCTTAGTATGTAAGTTTCATGCAAATCAGGCTCTGCTTATTCTGGATTTCTTCATATGCGTTTGACTGTACCTATTTACTTACTGTATTTTCATTTTCTGGACTGGGAAAAAGGGAGTTCTTTAGAACCTTGAAGAAGATTCTTGAAGAATTTAGGAAAGATTAAAGGTATTATTTTATGTACAACATGTAGGTAACTATGAAAGGCGAGTGCATGCAGCTGAGATGAGAATGTTAAGAGGAATGTGTGGTGTAACAAGAATGGATAGGATAAGGAATGAATATGTAAGAGGGAGTCTGAAAGTAGCGCCAGTGACAGAGAAGTTAAGTAGCAACAGACTATCATGGTATGGACATGTGATGAGGAGGAATGAGGAGCATGTTACGAGGAAAGTTTTAAGTATGAATGTTGATGGCTATAAGAAAAGAGGGAGACCGAAGAAAATATGGATGGATTGTGTGAAAGATGATATGAATAGAAAGAAAGTGAACACGGAGATGACGGCTGATAGAGATTAATGGAAGAAAAAAACATGCTGCGCCGACCCCAAATAAATTGGGATAAGGGCAGGAGGATGATGATGATGTAGGTAATTATAATGACCAAATCCCGATGGAAAATGAAAACAATGTACTTAAACAAACAATTCGTCGTGTTCACTTTTTCGTTATACATACATACATACATATTATCACGCCTGTTTCCCATTGGGGTAGGCAGAGACTATGGATTTCCACCTGCTACGATCCTGACACACCTCTTTCGCTTCATCTACGTCCATCAACCTCGTCATGCATGCTCGTCGGTTTAGAGAACTCTTAACCTGGCATTTTTTGAGAACGTCCGCGATTTAATCGCGATACGTTCGCCGAGGTCGTCCCCTTCCAACTCTTTCATCCACACTCGCTTCGTATACTTGTTTCGTCAATGTCCTCTCGTCCATCCTCTCTATAGTCAATTATATTTAATAACGAAATATTAAATTAAACTTAGTTAAGTCGTAAAAAAATTAAAAACACTACGTTTGACGTTAGAAGTCAATTTGAGTATCAATTTTTGTCTCATCTCAACTCTACCTAACCTTATATTTTTATAGACCATACAGTCCATCTTGTATAAGATCTCGGTCTTTTCAGTTAGATTCTAGTCTAGTGGCTTGACTGTTACTCGAAGGCAGTTCGGACAATTTTTTATGGTATGTTTAGTTCCAAATACGCACACGGTGGCGCTGGTAAAATTTCGATACAAAATTTGTCGATAACTACACGATAGCGCAAAAACTCATGCTAGGGGTGCTAACTCAGTACGCTTACTCAGCAAAGAGTGTGGCATTTCAACATTTTCTTTCAGTACACGGGTTAAGAGTAGTTTACGATTATGAAACACCAAACTGCGAACATCATAGTCCCAACTCCGCAAAGTTCAGTGATGATATATCACTTCTAAAATTGACATCCGTTCCCTGTACAGCTTAAGAAGGTAAGTTCAGTAGGAGCCACAGATTTCTAAGTCATTGAACTTTAGACTCACCGGGTTCTATCTTCACAGACGCCACAAAGCATTAATAGTTGAAACATTATCGATACTATCAAGGAGTTTGTTTATCATACTAATATTTTTACTCCCACCGTTCAGTAACACTGAATGATGAATGAACCGTACCGATCTTTATCGTTCTTCGGTCGCTGTCTCATCTACTTCATTGTTAATACACCATTGTCATATTATATTTATAATAGATTCGTATCGTGGCCATGTGAATGTTTTCCATCAAGTACTGGGTCAGTTAATATAAAAAAAGTCCACTTTCTAATAATATTACCGGTTGTAATATCAATTTGCGGAATGAGATGAGTAATTACAAAGAGGCTGCTCTTGACAAATGCGTCGTGAAATATGTACGGTCAATCGCATGCTTAGAAATCTAAATAATAAGGTTATAGAAGTGGTAAAGACGCGTGAACTTGTCGCCGCTTACTGGAGCCTTATTTCCGACTAGTTCGAGTTCTGAACCAAATCGAGCTGATGTCAATTCCTAGAGGAATGCAGTACAGTTTGACACTAACTCAAATAGTAATTTCTTAGGTTTTCGCGATCACTACACATTATAATAAATCAAATTATAAACAGACAAACAAATCAAGCCCCAAACAGCACGCAACACTGTGAAATATAATGACATTGTGAGTGATTCCTGCGTGCATCGACACAATTTTAATTAATAAAATTGTACAATAGATTAAAATATTATTTTAGTAATATCTGTAAAGACGCTAGTCATATTACGGCCAAAATTAATAACCGATCTATCCACGATTTGCTCTACTAGAGATAGAAATTTGACATAAGCTCCATACATTTTATGTCAAATTTCTATCCCTAGTAGGGCAAATTGTGGATAGATCGGTTATTGATTTTGGCCGTTAGTCTTCCTGCGACTACGAATAGTACGAATGCTGCAAAGCTATTGAAACGTCGAAAAACCAATTTTAATAATATACGCGATATAATCTGGTTAAACTTGTTTTATTACCGTAAACTGCCCTAACTTGGCCCACAAGCCCTACTTTGCCTAGTTATTTTTTGAGTAATCTATAATAGCTATGATTTCCGTACTTGGGGAGCTTTGAAAACTATGACAACGCTCACATTTGGTTCAGTTATAAAGTGTCAGTGCGTGTAAAAATTCAGTTAATGCCTTAGGCAAAGTAGGGCTTTATGGCAAAGTTAGGGCATTTTACGGTACTAACTTAAATTCAAATTCGATTGATACAGAACTCGATCCAGTCTGGAGTAAGGCCCTTGGTGTCTCGTAGGACACCAGTGGTGAATCGTTTGCTTGATCAGCAGTGCTATTTTGGACGCAGTCTCCAAAAATATCTAACAGTGGTTTTTTAGGCCTAATTTATTTTGCATTGTATGATAGAAACAAGGTGGGCGTAATTGCTTATTTGTGTGTTGGTGGCAGCAAACCGGCGACACGCGTTCCGGTACTAAAAGACAGTACCTAGATAACATTTCTATTACCTTATTATTTCGATTTCTATGATCGCATATGAATGGTAAAAATCCATTATAAGTGGAACTATTTTTTTATGTAAGTATTATGCAAGTCTGGCTCTGCTTAAACTGGTTTTTACCATCGATATGCGATTGACTGTACTTACCGTAGAAATTTTGATTAGTTTCGGTGTAAGGCACACGAACTTAGAAATTGTGGCACACAAAGTGAAATTGCTGTTATTGCTCCAAATAATGTTCTGCTTTAGTCTCGTATAGGTATGTAGATAGTAATGTATTGGAAAATATGTAATTTTGTTCTTCATTAAAATTGTAGTCTAAGCAATAAGTTTCACTACTTAACAACCTTCGACATATGAACATGTTTGTCTGGCTTGTAATGACATAATAAGGTGACTTATATTCGACAATTAAACCCAGTTTTTTTAAAGACAATTTTCTAAAAGGGAAATAAATAACACTTTAAACCCGACCTGCAATGCTATTCTTCAAGACCTTTCTAGCAAACTCACTTCTGAATCCGCAGTGAAAAGTAGTAACAAACAAGTAGTAAGTAAGTAGTACTAGTTGTAGTAGTAAGTAGTAAGATTACGAGAAAAAAATATTTCATGTCGATTTCAGTGTCAGAATATTTATTGATTTAAACAACAATTATAAGAGCTCAACTGCTAGTTAAAATAACACAATAGTTAAACAATGTAGAATAGAATAGAATAGAATTCATTTATTTGTAAACACAGGTAAAAGGGTTGTTATAATATGTGAAGTTCATCCATGTTTGGCTATAAAAGCATACAAATATTTGACAAGTTAGTTACAAATTATAATACAATTTAATCAATTATTTAAACATAATCCTCAAAGTATTTAATTATTATTATTATATTATATGTCAAGCAATTACTCAATCATAATCCTAATAACAGTATTCAAATATTATATTACAT
Organism: Asteroscopus sphinx; assembly: GCA_949699075.1. NCBI lineage: Eukaryota > Metazoa > Arthropoda > Insecta > Lepidoptera > Noctuidae > Asteroscopus > Asteroscopus sphinx. The sequence goes on from OX453012.1 coordinate 19,032,624, forward strand.
AGTCTAACAAATAAAAATGTCAAGAGAATTGCTAATATTCCATGATTGGAGACAAATTAAACATAGTTAGAAATAAAATAATTATAAATAAATCGGACGTAGTAAGCTCACTAACTACTGTCACACTAGATATCTATAGAAAACACCTTTCGTTAATGTATTCATTTATCGTGTAATATGTTTTTTTTAATAACATGTCATTCAGGGATTTCTTAAAAATGTCAATATTGTTTATTTGAACAATTTTTGTAGGTAATTTATTGTAAATTTTAGGGGCCATCCCTAACAAATTAGAATTAAATATTGCTTTTTTTATGTGGTTTTACACGAATTTTGTTACGATGTCGTACGCTATTTAGCATTTCAAATAGGTGCAAATTGCTTTTCACGAAGGTGGCTACTTCGTATATGTACAGTCAACAAATCGGAATCATGACCCACTCAGCTGATAATTCGTTTGAAATCGTCAAAACAGTAAGGTCTTCTTCTATGCTGCACTTAGGACATTTTGAATATTACAGAAACTGTATTAATACGGGTCAGAGGACTGTGCCATTTTGAGCTTTGTTATCAATGCAATAGATTTATAATTGGATTGGAAATTATGTTTTTGATAAAGCAGGAATTGTTTTGAATTTCGAATTAGCTGTCGTTTCACGTGCTTTTCCTACAAACAACTATATTTTTTATGAAACCTATACTAACTTTTTCGATTACAGAACATTAATAAAATAAAAATAAAAATGACAAATAATAAAACGTCAAGTATAAAATGGTGTCAAACATTATTTGGAGTTAAACATCAAGAATAAAAATTAGAAAAAACAATTATAGATTCTGCGGAAGACCACGTAGTGACTAATTAATTATCTGGCCGAATTTCTGCTAACATGTGGGCCTGGTGAGTGCCGGAAATGTAGGCGAAGTCGTCCAGATTTATTCTCGTGCAAATTCAGTTGACTTATTAGAAGAAACTATGTTACCGACAGTGCGAACGGTTTACCCGCGAGAAGAAGTTCCGAACTTCTTCTACGTTCACGATACCTGTCCAGTGCACACAGCAAGAGTTGTCACCAGATTTCATCAGCATTTTCATAGCCATCTAGGTCCCCGGATCCCAATACAAATGAAAATGTATTGGGCTTGATGGTCCAAATGTGGGATAATAGAAACGAGAGGACAAGGCAAGCACTTGATCAACGTTGTAACAAAATTTGGGATTATATGAGAGGAACGGACATTTGCAGTCGCCTAATCGGATCGATGCGTTCTAGACTATTGGACGTTATTGAAAACTATTTTGCTTTCTCTCGTTTTTAGGATAAATTAATTGTCATTCATTAATGTTATTTTGAATATTTTATTAACTATTTAAATAGTCTTTTATTGTGTATTTCCCTTATATTTAATTTAATTATGTTTTATAAATAAATAAATATTTTTGGGACATTTTTACACAGCACCATCTAGTCCCAAACTAAGCAGAGCTTGTAATATGTATATGTACTTTTTTTGTTGTTGTAAATACATACTTATAATAAACAAGAAATACCCAGACCAACACAAACACTTATGTTCATCACACAAATATTTGTGTTCTGTGGGAATCGAACCCACGACCTCGTGATCAGCAGTCCGACACTCGAACCACTAGACCACAGAGGTCGTCAAAATGCAGTGGGTATGGTGACTAAATAATAAAGAAGTGCTTATTATTGTGAGATTTCACAAAACTGTCGTCGCATCAATCCATGTCTTTGATCGACGCCATTCGGGTATTACGCAGTAATACCCTTGCAATATGGCATCGAATTTTTATAACAAGTCAGTCCATCATGAGGTATCGAAACTCAATGTGTCTATTGTCCGCCATCATGCGCGTTAGCATTTGAAAGTTATAACTTCACGTGCTTCACATGTTATGGTTAATGCCAAACGTGTCAAAGAAAGTTCACGATCTATATGCGTCAATATGCGTAGCATCTCTAGTACGTCTGTGCGTTCTATGCACGAAAGGGCACAGACCTACATAGGGAGACGACAATTTTATTGGTGAACGAACTGTCACTGTCAATAGCTAACAAAATTGATAACAAGTCTGTTGCCAGGGAAATATCTGTTTAAGCGAAATTCAACCTAATTGTATTAGAATGTCTGTAGGATATTAAGCTTATCGTGGGTCATGATTCCGATTTGTTGACTGTACAGGGACGGAAGAGTCAATAACTGAAGCTTTTGAAAATAGGGTTTGCAGCTGTCAGTGCTTTGAATACCACATATTGCTCTTACGCACTTCTTCTGAGCTATAAAGGCTAATTCCCTGTCTGGAGAGTTTCCCCAGTATATTAGACCGTATCGTAACGTCGACGAAACATATCCATGGTAAGCTGTTACTAAAGATGATAAGTTGGCTACTTTAAAAAGATTGTATAGAGCATAGGAATATTGAATCAATTTTTTGCAAACGTTTTCAATATGAGTTTTCCAATTCATAGCTTTATCCAACCATATCCCTAAAAATTTTGTATGGTCAGTTTCAAGAATCGTTTGATCACCATAACATACTTTAAGTTTAATATTATTTGTTCTTTGTTCGAAAGATATTATTTTTGTTTTGTTAGGTTAATCTTTAAGTTGTTTACAATGAGCCAGTCAATTAATAATTTTAAATTATAATTTATCTCTTTCTCAAATGAATCATCGTTAATACCGCTAAATATTATTGTGCTATCGTCTGCAAACAATATCATGGGGTGATTAATTATTCTAGGCATGTCATTAATATAAATGTTGAACAATAATGGCGCCAGTACACTGCCCTGTGGTACCCCGAACATGTTATTACGCTGTTTAGATGTAAATGACGTTTCACTTTTTGTGTAAGAACATATTTTATTGATGCATGTGGCTTGTCTTCGGTTTGTTAGGTAAGATTCAAGAAGGTTTAGTATATTACCCCTTATTCCATATTTTTCTAGTTTATCTAGAAGTAATTTATGGTTGACATGGTCAAAAGCCTTTGACATGTCCATGAATAATGCAACTACTGGTTTTCTATTGTCTATACTCGCTATAACGTTGTCAAAAAGATCGTAGATGGCTAAATTTATATTTTTATTTTTCCTAAATCCATATTGTTCTTTTACCAGTACATTGTTTGTTTCAAGAAATGAATATAGACTTTTGTGGATGACTTTTTCAATAATTTTAGAAAATACTGGTATGAGAGCTATAGGCCTGTAGTTACCAGGATCTTGCTTATCGCCTTTTTTGTACAAGGGCTTAATAATAGATAATTTTAATTTATCTGGAAATATGCCCTTTTCAATACACAAATTTGTAATATGACTGAAAATTGGTGCAATAATAACTGACACTGATTTTATAACTTTAGTAACTATGTCATCATAACCAGAACTATTAGTATTTTTCAATGTATTAATTATCATTAGAATATCGTAGGGAACCGTAGGGATCATAAATAAGGAATTTGAATTAGTATTAAATGTCAGACTATTATAATTATTATTATCATTTATGCATTCAATTTGGTCAATAAAATAATCATTAAATATTTGAGCAATATCTTTTGGGTTAATTATCACCTTATCATCTATTCTAATGCTGCATATATCTTCTTTTGGATGATTTAATTTGTGTTTATTAATTATGCTCCACGTAGCTTTACTTTTATTTTCAGCATTACTAATGAAATAGTTGTTTTGTGCTTTTTGTGTTAGTTGAATAACAGATTTTAATCTTTTCGAATACATTTTCAATGATGTTTTATTTTGAGCACTAGGGGATTTACGGTATTGCCATAATATTTCTCTTTTCCGTCTACAAATTTTTTTTAACCCATTAGTAATCCATTTGGGTCGTTTAAAGGCAGAAACTTTTATCTTATTTATTGGAAAACAGAGATCATACAGAAGTTTGAACATGTCATAAAATTTATTGAATGCATCATCCGGATTAGAACTTTCGTAGGCGTCATTAAAGGTCAAACTTCGTAGATATTCCTTAAATTTAGAAATGTTATCTATGCAGTAGTCACGTCTGTATATGAACCAGTAAGACAACGTGCAAGTCTTCTTTACTCGACATTTTAATAACTGTGCGGCATGGTCTGAAATTGCTAAATCCACAACTTCACACCTACTACCTCTGACATTATGAATGATGTTAGCTATGCATGTTCCGCTACATAGTCGTGTTGCTTTCCGAACTCCTAATATGAGATTGTAGCTGCGTAACAAATTTTGAAAATTACTCGTTAATCCATTGTCTTTTAAGAAATCTATGTTGAAGTCACCGCATAGTACTATTTTTTTCCTATTTTTGAGACATAATTCCCTTAACATATTATCTAAATTATTAAAAAATATTGCCATCGTGTCTTTACCGTGTTTTGGTGGTCTGTATATACATATAATGATAATAGCATGTGTAATTAATTCTATAGCACAGCATTCTATTTGATTAGATATCGACCATTTTCCTACATCGATTTTTCTGTATTTATGTGTATTTTTCGATTATACATGATCCTCCATGTCTGTTGTCTCGAGCATAACATGTACGTCGTCTTTAAAAGGTGGTTTGGCACACAACATCTAGAGTAGCATACAATCAAGACTTCAATAATTAGAAGAGCTAGGTTAGTACGATTTTAACCCTGATTTTGAAACTAGGTGAACCTGTCTGTACTATCGGAATCAGTGATTACTCCAATTACATAGTTATGCTATACTAATATTTATACTTACTTACTTACTCCTCTGGCTCAGCGCCCAAAGTGAGTCCTGGCCTCCGAAACGAGAACTCTCCACTTTCCTCGATCTTGCCCAATATCTCGCCAGTTGGTAGCTTGAAGCTCACGTAGATCAGCCTACACAGCAACTCCCCAGCGATATCTGGGGTGACCTACTGGTCTTCTACTAATATTTATGAAAGCAACATATTATTATTGACAATGACAATAAAAAATATTTATGAAAGGCTTTAAACATTTGTTATATTGCTATAATGTTCTCATTGTGAGTGCGTAAAACAATTACCCCATTGGTAATCAAACCAAATATAAAATGCCCTACAGTCGCTCTTACACCCACTAGAACCAATGGTGCAGATAAAATTTAAACGATACGGTAATCTGAGCACATAAGTTAACCTAACAGATATTCTGTCCCACACCTACAGGTCGGGCCATGTGATAGGAATGAGCCTACCGCCATTTATCAGCCACAATCTTAATCAGGCCCATAACGGGAATCTGCATAGAGTTTATAGTTTATACATACTATGTCTGTGAGTTTATAGTAGAATGAAAATAACAATTTCAATTAATGATACAGTCACGTCAGTAAAGTCTGGATTGGATAGCAATGTATCCAATCACGCCTACATTATATGACCTCGACATTAGGTTGAAAATGATAGAGGAAGAACGTACCTCAATTTAATGAATACAATATAATTCCTACCCTGATTGATACAAAGAATGTTAACCTAAAAATATGAACAACCTTTACTAACACAACAACAAGCTTTACTTGTGACTGCTACAATATAGGTACATGATTGAGCATAAAAACGGAAACGTTTTACTCTAAAGTTAAAGACGAACGAAGACTAGAAGCAACTCCAAAACTTCGTACATCAATGACATCGATGGTACTGCATTCCAGCGAAGGAAGTAGGGCGTCCAAATCTAAGATCACGAACGAATCCCCCGAAGTAAACACAATGTTGATACCGACTGCGACACATACGGGACATACATGTTACGTTGAATTAGACGCTACGTTACGTACTGAGTAAACTAGTGATGTGAAACTAACTAAATTGTCTATTAACCTACTAAACATTTGTTACAAACAAATAACAAAGTATCTTGACAATTTACGGGTAGTTTTGTAGGTAGCTTTAAGTGGCTTAACCATAGCAACTGGGATATTTGGGATGTCAAGTTGATAAACAGCTTGTAAGGAAGAAAAAATCGGGGAATAATATGAAAACCAAAAGTTGAGCTACCTGACGAGTAAGAAATAAATCAAGAACATGAGATAATAATGTATTTGAAAGAAGCTAAATTGTTGATGATTTCAGTTAAGCGCAAACTACACAAAACGCGGGTGCGTGTCGGGAGCGGATCGGGACCGCGTCGGGTGGAGCGCGGAAGACGCGCGCCGCTCCCGACACGCGCGGCTCGTGCTCTGCTCTGTAGTGGCGGGAGACACGCGCGGCTCCCGCACTCCACCCGATGCGGTCCCAACGCAGGCCCGACACGCACCCGCGCTGTGTCAGCTGCGTGTGATGTCGTCCATATAAAAACAGGTTAATATACCCGTCGCGGGTTAGTCCGGTTAAGCAGTTAGGGTATCCATTTTGGGTACCAATTCTGCGAGATTTCATTAGAAAAAAATAAAATAAAAATACCCGTCGCGGGCCTGACCCGACCCGCTCCCGTCACGCACCAGCGTTTTGTGTGGCTTGCGCTTTAAAGTAGAAAACAAGATGAGTCCTTTACAAATACTAAGGTATAATTACACAAACACGCATAATTACATTTCACAATTAATTATTGCGCAAATTTTTGAGTGTTATTTAACATGTGTGATGTCTTGTACATCACACAGTTAAATAACACTCGAAAAGTTCTACAGCAAGTAATTTACTCAAGTAGGGCGTACAAATCTAAGATCACGACTACCCTCGTTCTTATTCTATGCGACACATATAGTCTGTAACGCATGATTAGTGTATGTTACACGTGTGTCCATTGACATGCGACGCTTAATATTAATACCTTATTAAGGAAAGGATGTTACTTATTAATAGTATGTGTTGATATTTCCTCGAAATATCTGCTGAGACATTATTATCGAAATTATTTGGGGAAATGTCAAAACTGTTTATGTTTATCGTAACAAAGACTACTTGAAAAGGATGAGTAGTAACATGGTATAGTAATAATATTTCACCAGGTATTCTCTTCCTACGATGCCCAAAGGCGTCACGTCAGTACGTCACGATCAGTGTTGTCATTCATTGACATCTCCAATATAATTAAGGAGATTTTTATTCATATCGAATACAAAATAAATTCCTTGCCTTGGCATGTTTCAGGTTTACTTGTATGACTTTGAACATAATTGTTGTATAGGATTGGGTTTAGGACTAGGTTACGAAAAGGAGAGGGAAAGGGATAAAAACAAGTGAAAATATAAACTAGTGTGGGTTAGGTTAGGGTTGTGAGGTAGGAGAGTTTTTTAGGGGGTTTCGTGCAGCGTTCTTGCTGGTGTGCTCCCGGGCTAACGAGGGTGCTTGCGATGCCCCCCTGGTCGCCTGGATTTAGCTCCACGACCCCTTTTTGCTCCTCTGGTGGGAATTGATGGTCCACCAGAAGGCCTATTGCTGACCCTGATGGTGAAGCCACCAGGTCCAGAAGACCCACTGGGACAAGGATTTGGATTTGATCGGCCAGTTCCTGGATGCCAGTGACGTCGAAGATGATTTGGCAGCACCAGTCGCATCCCTGGGAGATTCAGCAGATGCTGCAGTGGACGTTGAAGCCACGGGTTCAGCTTCTGGAATATCCATGGCAGTAACCACGGACTGGGCAGCAGCCCGCCCAGATGCGGTATCGCCAGGTCCCTCCTCCACCTTACCCGTGTCGCTTGCTTGCGACTTAGGCTTCACCCGGAGCTGGACTTTGTGGAAGCTGATAAACAGACAGCAGGAGCTATCCATCAGCGGTCCCAGTGAGGATTCGTCGAAGGAGAAGGTTACTGTCTGACCCTTTTCCTCGACTTTCCTTTGGACCACTTTCCAGGTGGTGAAGTCTATGCCCTGATTTTGAGCTTATAGGCGCGGTATAATTCTTTCCTGGGCTATTATGGCCCCAGGTATCCGCGCATATCCAATCCTGGGTTTAGGTAAGGCCTTTTCGTCGAGGACAGATAGGCTAGCACCCACCCAGGGTCGTGCGTGAGTTTAGGAACGTGCGTGATGAGCCATAACATAGATGCCTCATCCGCACAGGTAAACAAGAGCCCTCCGGCTCTTGTTGAACAGCCAAGGAATCTGGAATCTAGGGCCTTGACCATCCACCTCCTCATCAACGAGCTGTAGGATTTTTTCCTTTAGCTCCTCGATGCGTATCTCGGACATAGACCCAGAGGCGTCAATAACTCCCATACGGACAGCACCCGCCACCTCCCGAAAAGTCGGCTTAGGAATAGGCTCGTTAAGCCTTGGTACCTTCGCCGGCTTCTCGACAGTCGAAGAAGTGCCATCAAGCCTGGGCCTTTTTTCCGCCCTAAGCCTCTTCTCTTCCTCAAGGCTGGCCAAGAATTTTGGGATCCCCTTTAGGTGGGTTTCGGAGAGGGATCTAGCCTCCTTGAAGCTTTTCCCTCTCTTCATCCACCAAGTGATTCGCCTCTTGGCCGCACCACTGAGTTTTTTGTGTGACCTCTTTCCTCCACTTTGAGCATTGGAAACGCCCTTGGTGTTGGGGAGGTCAAGCTTTGTGCTAAGGCCACTCGGCCCAGCACTAGGCTCAGAAACAACAGGAAAGGATGGGAGATTATGCCCGTCCTCCTGCAGTAAAATACGCTCCTCAAAGATATCTTCGAGGAATGTAGCCGAGGAGGGGCTGTTATGCTCTTCCTCGGAAAGAGGGGAGCTAGTAATGACTAGCTCCGGTTTATTTTTATCATAAGGGTCCATATGATTCCCACGAGTAGCTAAGGAAACTTTGTCGATCCCCGCAGAGCCCCGCATGCGGAGACAAGGCAAATTAATCCTCGAGGCTGCCTGGTATCGAGGATCCTCCGTTAGCGACTGAGCTGCTCCTCAGCCATTTATCCTTCAGCACGGGTCGGATGACACCTTGGATTGAGAATTTTTGGAGTCGAGGTTTACTCCTCCAGGAGAGAAGGGAATGGAGATGTGAAGGGATTGGAATAATTTTACAGTCAACTGCACATCGACGGCCACGGGACCAGCACGAGCAGAGTCTGTCTTGCATGTAGCTTAGATACATACAAGCCAGTACCGCCCGCGACGGTCCCGTAACCATCGATATGCCGTTGGCTGTACGTGGACGGAACATGGGATCATAGGTGTGGATAGGTAACCTACACCTTGGATTGGGGTGGAGGCTAAAAGAAAAAGAAAGAAAAATATTTATTTGACACAACTGAGACACATACAAAAGAAATATACATGAACAAGAAATAGATATAGTGAAGAAGTAACAAAGCGAGGAAAAAAGTCATTGACAGTCAACCCTTCCCACCCTACCCTTCCCTTGTCCGGGGTTCGCTTACGAACAGTCCCCGTCCCATGCAGCCGTAGCTGCATGAGACGGGGCGGGCTATCCGCAACCCCCACCCGCTCGGTAGGGTGGGAAGAGAGCTTCCACTGTGGCAAGCCTTACAAGTCTGATCTAGACAAAGCAAGACTTGACACAGTCCGAGAGCATGGTGCCTTAATCTTCTAATTCTGAGAAGAGGCCCGCAACCAGCAGTGGGACAGTAATGGGCTGATGATGACGATGATTCTAAAAGTTAACATAAATGTTCCGTATTGACAAGAAAAAATTGTAATTTATTACGATATTATGAACTTAAGATCCCACTAATATCTTAATAATAAAGATAGGCACATAAAGAGATACAATTAAGATAGACTACGGTTCATAGTCGTATAAAATCTAACGGATACCATAGAAACAAACGTCAAAACACGATCATCGCATGCAATATGGAAAGGATGGTTGACCGGAGTAGCAAATAGTACGATTAATCGAATATCGTAAAACGAGAGTAGACCCCCAGGGTTTTCACCATATTTAAAAAAAATAAGTTGCTCTTCAATTATGACCACGTATTTTTGATACATGTTGTATAGATATTTCTATAAATAGTAGGTATAAGCAGACACCTTGTACTACCGATTTGTCAACCAACAAAGACCCGGATTACTCAACTTCGCATACGAATTTGGCATCGCATCGTATCAATCATACGAGTGGTATTTATAAATTTATCGAGAGCACAATCATAAGAGCCCGTCAAATATCATTATCGTCAATGATGGATAGCTAATAATTCTTTAACCCTATCAGATTATATTAGTCGCAAAGATGCGTGGGAGTGGAAGCACAATGCATCATTTTATTTACCTACGCTTATCAGAAAGGATCGATGCTATGATATAGTTACAGGAAGTGAACGGAGACCTTTACCGAAAAATCATTTAGCGGTACTTTTGGTGGCTATTGATTCATCTGAATCCGATAACATTGAGAGTAGCTTAATTTAATAGTATTATTACCAGTTTCGCTGAGTCTTCTCGTCACTTACACTGCAAAGTTTGAAGACAAAGATCTTCAACCAGTGCGTTCTGCCTGGCATAACTTACGTTGCCGAGACGTGGACGTGGACGTGAACTGTCAAGTTGGGCTAGTCCACAAATTCAAAGTTGCTCAGCGAGCTAAGGAAAAAGCTATACATGGAGTTTCTTTGAAGGATAAAATCCGTAACGAGATTATCTGGAGAAGAACCGGAGTGACCGAAATAGCTTTTAGGATCAGTAAGCTGAAGTGGCAGTGGGCTGGCATGTCTGTCGAAGGACCGATGGCCGCTGGAGTAGACGAGTCCTTCAGTGGAGACTGCGAATCGGCAAACGCAGTATAGGGCGCCCTCCCGCCAGTTGGACCGACGACCTGAAGAAGGTGGCTGGGGGGACTGGATATGGAAGGCAGAGGACCGAGTGTTGTGGCGCAACTTGGGAGAGGCCTATGTCCAACAGTGGACTGCGATAGGCTGAGTTGTTGATAATTTTATTATATGTAGGTATATTATGGACGAAGATATACCTCCTTAACCAGTCAAGCGTCAAACTCAAAAAATTTCAAACATGGCGAAATTGTCCTGGATCTGGACCTAGCCCTGGCCATTTACCATACTACTTACATTTCATATAAAAAATTACAATATTCTAACAAGAAACCCATAAAAAAAAATGTTTCGTAATCTGATCAATATTTCCCAGGTATCTATTTTGATAACTTTCATGTAATTTGCTTGGAAATCAAAATTTTGGGGTTATGCTCTATACTGGTTATCAAAGTGTTTTGATTAGTTAACGTCACGATACAGCGGCACAGGCCCATCCACGGAAGAAAATAATGGTGTATCAAACCGCTTACCGCAGAGCCCTTACTTATCTATTCTTTGATTGAAATCATTAGTTGTCGTAGTTTAAGGTCTAGAAAACTCTAACAAAACTATGTTATCAAATATTTTGTGATTTCACCGCTAGACAAACCAATTTATCAATTTGTAAAAGAAAACTTCTTTAAGTAGTTACTTATTAAACAAACAAATTATTACAAAAGTATAAAATAAATAAGTGCCTGTCAATAAGAAATATGCTGATATCTATATGCCTCAAGAATAATTATAGGCTCGGTTTGTTAGTTTGGCAAAATTTATAACCCAACCAAAAGAAATAAATATTACAATTCAGACAATGTTGTGTCATTAAAAAAAATACAAGACCATAAACATGGGCATCGCTCTCATACATTCAGACGTCCACAATTATTGTTATTTAATATCGCATCCATAACTCGGCTGTTGCTAATGCTCAAACAAAACCCGGTACATGCAAACAAATTTACCGAAATTGTTCACTGAGCGGCGAATAAAAATTACGACCGGTTTGTTCGCCCGCGGCCTGCGCCCGCGTCGGCCCGTTTCGACGGCCATCTACTGATATTTATGCCCCCATAAAATACGAACACGCATCGCACTCCAAACGGTCACAACGGACAACGTATCCTTCGATCAAAAGCAATAGAATAATAAAAGCTCAGCTTATGTCTATAGATTCCAAGTGAATCGCTGCGATTATCATTGCGCTCATGCGTTATACTCTGCTTATTCTCCATTTGACACTTTACAGCCAATCTACATATTCTAGAATGGACGTTTTTTGACACACAAAAGAAATCGTTTAAAGAACTGTCACATTCTACGCTCGGAATAGAAATTGTTACCCAATTTTCGAATATAAAACGCATATAAATTTCTTTGTAGATTAAACAAAAAAAAAGCGGAGATTTTTAAATCAATGTTTTATTGCCGTCTAATGACAGGTTGGAGATTATTGCGCATTCTTAATTAGTTTTTTGTCAGTATAAAGTAGCGTTAATTAAGATTCAAAAATTGAAATGTATATTCGTTTGCTGCGGGTCTGCATATTAATATAGAGTTATATATTAGAGGTAATGATAACATCATTGGGCTATCGGGCATCTGTATGTTTCCAATCAATTTACTATATTGCCTGAGTTTATTTGTTGTTTGACAATTTAATGGCATTTTCAGTGTCGATCGCTGTTAATTAGATAGCCGTAGAGCCCGGAGCTGATCAAATATTTTAATACAAAACGTATACAGCGCCCGCGCCACCCACGTAAACAAAAAATTGTATTCGCAGACGGTAGGCTGATCGCAGCATGTTATTAAGTGATATCTTTTATGAACAGCCAACACAATATCATTGCCGGGGCATATATTGCATTTATTCTAATATGGTTGTAGTTTTTTTTTTAATACTACCTAAAGTAAGCTTACAAATTGTTTTTGTTTTACTTTCAACATAATACATTGTATTTTTTTATCTACAGAGGTCATACTTTTAAGAACTCAAGATAACCTACAAAATTGTCGGTTTCCTTACATGTTTTATCAACATCACTTGAGCTACAATTTCAATACAAAAAAACAACTGCACATTAATTAATTGATTTACGACTATAAAAACATCGATAAGTAAATCCCTAGAAGAACGCAGCGTGATGCCGCCGGATTTCAAGACCTCTTATCGAGTATCGCGAACTACCCAATAACATGACATTCGTTTTAAATTAACGCAAAGGCTGCTGGGTGACAGCCGGCGCACGTCAGACTGCGCGTAAAATAAAAAGCACATGACACACGACAGATCAGCCGACTTGTCGGCTACCGATGTCGTGCGACGATAACGTCGCAACGGGATGACGAGTTAATTCGATAGTCGCTGCGCTTTATATCAGTTAGAAACATAAATACGAATTGACGGCTCGGACAAATTTTAAAGGTACGTGAACCGAAGCATCATGTACCCGAGGCTCGGACATGGTGCGCTTAGATCCGTAATTTATTGAGTGATTAGCTAAGCAACAAGGCGTATGAATAAGTGTCTGTGTCTGATGTATCCCTTTAGATATTGAGTTATGTCCAGAACCACGTCCGCCACAGCTAAAAAAAAATCAGTAATAGTAATAATTCGAACTGACTTGCGGTACCATTTAGGCAACAGCCTAGGTGGTATTGCAGTTGTTATGGGCAAAGGTAACCGCTGAATATCAGGTGGGCCTTCAGCTCTTTTCGCCATCCTGTACTATAAATATATATATATTACGAAGCAAGAAACAATAATGATAGTATAAGTGATAGAGGCATCTAATGTAATTTTATGGAAGGAAACTTCAATTAAGTAGTAGTTCTAAACAATTTGGTCAAAAGCAAAAAATGACAACCAATGAAAAACAAAGAATTTACTTATTTATTTTTACTGGTTGAAAAGAGATCCGAGATACGCGTATAAGTTTGACTGTATAGTGTAGTGACTGGCACAGGAGACAATAAATAAAACAACTTCTCGACATAGAACATTAATAGTGCATGAGTACTGTCAGCTTGGTGTTTAGCTATGAATTCTGTTGGGCCAATTAAATATTACGGCCTATGATTAGCCTAAGTACCTATAAATCCAAAGTGTACTTACTGTAAATAGTAAAAAATATTTTGTTTTTAAAAAATTTAGTTTTGCAAGACTCTTTATAGACCATGAAAGTTAAGCAGCGGCTGTCAAGTGAAAAGAAAACTATTAAATTTTTGATTGAGTTTTAACCAAAGCGAATAATTATACCATAAAAGTATTAACTGTTCTAAAGATAAACATAGTAAGGTTTACTTCTGTTTTATAGTTAGCAATTACAGAATTTAATATCCTTGTAGATCTAAAGTTCATAGAATACTTAGTGTAGACTGTAGCTAATGCAGAAGAGAATAAAAACAGCACTTTTACACCAACATAAACAACAAAAAAACATCAGCCAATTCCAATTTATATGAACAGAAATAATGTAGGTACTAGTCATAAATTCTTTGTAAACCATCCACTAAAAATACTTTCACAAGATTGCGTGCGCGCACTTTATGGATCATTATTATTATTTACGCCGTATATGATCACTTGAAACCGGTAAATATACAATCTTTGTACTATTCCTGTATTCCTGTTTGTCAGTGTTGGAGAAACTGTAAATTATTTTGCAATTTGTAATGCACGAACAAAAATTAATCAATAAGGCGTATTAATACGGTATTTTTTTCAATAACGAATTGTAATTAATTCTGCGCTACCACATGCGTGAGAATTAATTACAAAATTAAAGTGATTAATTGGACTGGAATTTAAGCGAGAAAGCTTTCAGAAAACAAAGTCACCCAATTAACGTAGACATAACACAAATTCTGCACGTACGAAATTAATCAAATTGCCTCTTAAAATTCCATTAAGCGGTACTCATCGACCTCACTACTGATGTTCATAACTCAAAACTACTAATAACAATCATCAAAATACTCGAGGGAATCTCGCCAATGAAGATTATGATTGATACCACTATTTAGCTAACGGTAAACCACATAGTGAAATTGAAGTTTTCTTAATGCACGGCTGTAGGTAAAACGAAAATTGGTGATTCATATAATAAAAATTATTTAATGGTTCACGCAATAGTCACCGTCACCAATAAAATTTCGATACGTAAAGCACAATCAAAAACTATACATTGAATGATGACAAAGCATTTCTTATAACAAAACATATGAACACGAAGCTACGTAGAACAACAAAAGACAATAGATGGAATCTTTATAATAAGATGAAGTGTATTAAAGTGAAGGAATTCTAGTAGCAAAAAATCAATAAAGCTCTGTCGAATAAAAAACTTGCAAACAAAAATAGAGTATCACGCCGAGCAGAAACAAAGTGTTCGTTCAGATACTATTAAAGAATTATACGTGCTTGATAACATGACAGTAGAATAGCTATACAAAACAACAAATCTAAAACGAATCATTAATTCTAAGGAACAAAACCGCGAATAGCTTCTGATAGGAATTCTAGGAAGGAATTTTGAGCGCAAACAATCAATTAGCACACTGAAAAAACTATTTAAATGTAGTTTTTACGTTAGAATCTATAAAAACAACGGAAGGTATAATAGAGCAAATAAAACTTCAGAAACACTTAAAGTACTGAGAAGTTGATTTTATCCGTGACAAACAGTTGGTGTCAACTCTTGACATAATTTCCATTTGCAATAATCCACATCGCCATGCTGTTCGCCGAATTAACAAAAAAATAATGGAG
This sequence comes from Asteroscopus sphinx, assembly GCA_949699075.1. Classification (NCBI taxonomy): domain Eukaryota; kingdom Metazoa; phylum Arthropoda; class Insecta; order Lepidoptera; family Noctuidae; genus Asteroscopus; species Asteroscopus sphinx. The sequence goes on from OX453012.1 coordinate 19,048,128, forward strand.
CTACTAGATATTATTTTGTAAACCGGTATTTATGCAGATGATACCAGTTTCCAACATGTTTGCCTATACTATAAGCCTATCGAGTTATAAGCATAAGCAAAATATTGAAAAATTAATTGCAATCAATTTCTAACATTGAAAACCTGTACTGGAACAATTTTGATGAATGTGTAGATTAAGTGTGTATTTTGTTTTGTTAGTATTTACTAATAGACAGCTAACTTATTAACATGATCAATCTGTTATGGTAAAATAAAAAATTAAAACAAAAATTGTTGCTAATAATTTAAAATGAAACTTATCTGATAGACTTCACGGTTTTGTTTTTTGAATTTCATAGTTATCAAGTGATCATCAACATAGTTACAGAGAAATATGACTTATATGCGGCTATAATTATCTATTACTTATGCTCTAAGATCTAGATGACCGACTACCAACATTCCCTGCAAGTTAATCGGAAAACTTTAGTTCACTTCTTTCTGCGAAAGCATTTCAATCATCTTCTCACTTCTCTAAGCGAATAGGCGATGTTGACACTGAAATTAAGTTCTAGATTATACCCCACATAATCGGTTCGCAGTGGACGCATAAATCATAATCAGCCGTAGGGCTCCAAACTAGTTTTATTTACTCTATCTTAACGGTAGTGTAATTAATTCGCGAGCAGAACGGTAGCTGTCGCCTCAGTGTTGAACATAACATGTGGTATATTACACGTCCGCAAGTTGTTTGATCAGCTTGCAGACTTGCAAGCTCTTGCAATGTTTATTAAGTGACTGTCGCGTCTTGAGTATGCATTGGATGGGAACTATTTTCTAATCAGGTGAATGTAAAGAATATGGCTTCCAGAAACATGCAGAGTAACCACGTTTTGATACTTGCAGCGATCTCTGTATGAAATATGAGGAATGAATACGTAAAATATTTTACTTGAATAGAATATCTGGTTTTTAGGTTTCCGTACCCAAAGGGTGCCAACGGGACCCTATTACTCTCGCTACGCTGTCCGTCCGTCCGTCCATCCGTCTGTCTGTCACAGGGCTGTATCTTTGTAACGGTAATAGCACAGAATATCTAATAGTACCTACTATGGTAATAGGTAACTAGTTGAAATTTTCACAGAATATGTGTTACTATGGTGCCTATCACGACAAATACTAAAATAAAAAGAAGTCTAAAATCAAAGGGGTCCCCATACAAGAAACCTCTAAAAACATGCATTTTTTTCAACGTTTTTGTTCCTACTCTATCTTCAAAACGGTAATACATACCAGCGTCAAACTTGGTGTGATTATAGTGTGTACTATGTTGTTTAGCAACAAATACTAAAATAAGGCAAACATAGACATATGTAGTGGTAGCTACATAAGAAAGAGGTGTAAAAATTCATATTTCGCGCACGGTGCGTTGATGTCTTTTGATGAACTCTCGTAAATTAAATCTGTTTCTAAGGGGTATCATGTCGAGGGGTGGTACGGAACCCTTACTGTGTGTGTCCAACTTGCACTTGGCTGGTTTTTTATTGCACCTAAGCTTTCATTTTCCTCAAAATTGTCTTCAAACAAACCAGCATTGTTGATTGGCGAACATCGCCCAAGGTTAGTTTCGATGGGTTACGCTAACGACCGTAACAGGATTGTGTAGTTTGATCTAACAATCACATAATTGGTACCGAAACCGGGATTGTCCGTGCGAAATCTTATTTGCGTGACGAAATCGGGCACGAGAACCTTGTTAAAGAGTCTAAATTAAAACGGCATCATAGAAAACTAATCATTGAAGTCTCTTCAGTTATAATATCAGAATGATTAAGCAATAAATATATTTAGTTGATTACAGAATTAATTCACTTTATTGGTAGGTTTACGATGATTGCGTTTACCGTCTTCACAAACGTTTTAGAGCTTCATAAAATATCAAAGCAAATACCTTTGGAACTTTTACTCCGTGTCCTTAATTGTTATTACGATTATTATGGCGAAAGGAAAAATGTTTTATCTTTGAGTACTTAATAAGTTGAGTGGACTGGCAATAATATTCTTAGAGAACTAAAATGGAGAATATTCAGACAGTAAAAGTTCCTGAAAAATCCTGGAAAATGGCGATAATTGAATTCTTGAATTTTGAAGACTGTCTCGTTGGTCTAGTCGTCGCAAGCGCGACTGCTGAGCGTGGGATCCTTGGTTCGATTCCCGGGTTGGGCAAAGTGTTATTGGTTTTTTTTAGTAGGAAATTCTAAGTAGCAGCCCAGAGTCTGGATTGTCCCCGGTCGGTGTGCCTTTATAGGTTATGTTATCATAACTGGCGAAATGTGGGTGTATTATGCACATCTGCCTACCCCTTCGGGGAAATACAGGCGTGGTGTTATGTTATGTAACAGCGTTCTTTGAGCATTTTATTTATTTTCTACATTACTACATTGTTGTGTTTAGAAGTTTGTGTAGTGCAATAAACACTTTTCCCTTTTTTCGGTGAATGCAATGCTGAATCATCAAACATTAAAAACAGTACACCTTGAAAAATCCAAGATCTCCTTTCCTATAAGATCTATACACGAAAGTTTCATTTCATTTCATTTATTTCTTTGCAAACAAAGAAATAAATGAATATATATATTTTTTTTTTTAATTTCATTTCTTTTTTTTCTTTTCTTTCTACCTTCTTGTAAACCCGCTATCCAACGTATCGCTTGTCAGCTGTAGCTTGTAATCTTTACTTGAATAAGCCACTCGACTACTCAATAGAGATAAGATGATATTAAGGCTATCAGAGTATTCGTATGGTAATTAGACTTTAATTATGTTGTGTATGAACACCGATGATCATTATTTTAAACATATGGTTTTTATAATATAATTTGCTTATCGGCTATGATAAATTTTGTAAAGGTAAACTTTGTAAGTTTCTAGCGGCTTCATTAAATTGAGACTATTTTTGCTTGATCAAAATAAAAATGGAACTCAGCTAAAGAATCCTTATTTCAATCTTTGTATTTCCAAACGTACTTTCTATTGATTTTAGAGTTTCAAAACTCTACCAAATAGCTCAAAAATTGTTTCGTTTAACTTAAAATATACAACAACTAAAGTTATTTTATTATGCACCAACAAATAAAGTTATTCTATTATGCAGCCAGCATCATCAATCAGCTATTCAACGAAAAAATAACCTTCCGAGTCCTCTTTTTGGAATATAACGCATCACTTCCCAGATTTTTTATCTGTGAAAAAAAACCGTAGCTCGATGTCGCACGGCCTTCCCGCGGGATTCCTTCTCGTACTAACACCGTCACTGGACCGTTCCTACATTTTAATTGATCTCAATGCTCGAGACTAATCGACTCGCTACGGAAGTGACTTCTTATACGGTTGAGTCACTACCGTAGCCAAAAATGGGTTGGTCAATTGTTTTGGTTGAATACACGCATAGGATTTCACCAAGCTCGAGAGTGTTGAAAATAGCTTCTACTTCTTTGTCTTATTTCATACTTAAATGAATGACAAAGATAAAATTTCGTCGTCATTAAAACGTTACTGCGTCAGTCAATTGCCTATAAAAATAGGTATAATAAAATGATATGCAAAACGAAGAATAAAGAAAAAGTAACTACACCACATTATTAAATGCGACATAAGTCAATAAATTAACAAGGGAACCATAATTTTGAACACAAAGTAAACGCAAAGGATTCATCGAATAATTGTACTGCCAATAGCTTACCCGGCTTTATTTTTTCACAAGAAAGCGGTGTGAAGTAGCCGATGGTATTTTAATGTGACAGGTGAACACATAACCGCACTTAATTTTGTCCTAATGCGAGCACCAGGCCATAAGAATCTTGGCCTTTAGTTCGCTCCGTTTTTCTCCTGAGAATATCTGTGAACTGAATCGGCGATGATCCAGATAAGGCGAGTGTTTCTTTAAATATGCAAAGTGCAAACTTTGTGGGACTCTTTCGACAGGATGCTGAATAATTTTACACGCTCTTAATGGTTCTCGTGTTGTTTTAATTCAAGCTTGCGATGTCGCGTTGACACGGTAAGGCGAAATTAAGTTAAAATTGTTTTAATTACAATCACAGACCAGTGAGCCTCAAGACGCAACATAAACAAAGTTTTGCATGTGAACACAGTCGTAAAATGTTGGCGGGGACTGGGGGGCGGACGGCGCGTTATGATTGGTCGGCTCAAATGTTCGGTGATATGATTAGTGCCGCTCGCTGACGGAGTGACGTCCCGATTGGTGGCTGGGCGTAAGATATGCAGTGCTACTGCATATGTTTTGTGACCGGGGGTATCCGGCTAATAGGTGTCTACAATAAATGGTATTATATTTTGTTTATAGCCGCAGAATAATAAAGGAAGCGAATGCATGAATGTGTAGTGCTGGTAAAATTACCATAATTAATGGAATTGCAATAAACTATGGCTATTGTTTGGTGTTGCTGGCAAATAAAATCAATAGAGTATAAATAATGAACTAGGATGTTCGCGCTCCCGCGTCGGCAACTCTAGTGTTTGTCAGGCGCGGTGTCGGCTACATCGCGTCGGCATAATTTAGCACCCAGGCAAAGACTCAGGCATTTTTCTAAAAGACAATACAAGCCTCTCGGCCAATGGAATATTCAGAGTGCCTCAAGAATTCTCATTCTCGCACCCGCTAATGAATAGCTATTCTTTGAGCATTTTAACTATGGCTCTCGGAATGGAATCCGAATGTACAGGTTTCTTAAAAGGTCCCTCGATATGCGTCGGACCCTTTCCGCTTCGCTTAATTTATGGACACTCATACTTTTTATTTATTTTGTATTAATTATAACGGACCGTATAAAAGTTTCGCGCTCTGTTCGACTTCGGAATTTTAGTGTACGTGGGACACTCAGAAAGTTTTGCGAAACTAAAAAAAATTGTTCTATACGTACATATATTTTTATCAAATCTTTTCAAAGTACTTTCCACCAGCCTCTATACAAAGATTCATGCGCCTAAACCAGTTTTTAAAACACTTTTTCCAGTCCGCCGCAGACACATCGTTTACAGCCTGCTCGAAAGCAGCCAGCGCATCTTCCGGCGACGAAAATTGTATCCCTTTGAGCTGATTTTTTATTTTTGGGAATAAAAAGAAGTCACACGGTGCTAGATCAGGGCTGTAAGGAGGAGTTTGACTGGCGTGCTGTCCAGGAAGTCCCTCGTTTTGAGTGCGGTGTGCGCAGGTGCATTGTCGTGGTGGAGCAGTAGCCCGCGGAGCCCTGTGTTTGGTCGCTTGTTGCTTATAACAGAGAAAACTTCTGGCAAACATTTGGTAGTATACCATTCGGCATTAATGCTTCTTTGATCCCGTAAGGGAATTGATACCAAGTGGCCAGTCAAATTAAAAAAGCTAGCGATAAAAATCTTACCCCCGCTTCTAGATCGCTGCACTTTGGTAGGCGTTGGCTCATTTTGAAACACCCAAACAGTCGACTGGCGCTTGGTTTCTGGGTGGTATTGATAAATCCAGGACTCATCACCTGTAACGATGTCGTAAACATCGACGAGACGAGCCTGCTTCAAATTTGTTAAGCATATCACGGCACCATTCCACCCGGGCCTGCTTCTGAGCATCGGTGAGGTTGTGCGGCACCCAGCGTGATACTATCCTCCTCACGCGAAGATGGCTGTGTAGAATCTCGTGAACGCTTCCCGATCCAATCTTCAATATGTGTTGAATCTCCTGATATGTAATTCGCCTATTGTCTTGGATTAAATTTTTCACTGCTAGCACGTTTTCTTCGGTAACAGCCGTCAAAGGGCGACCGCTTCTTTCGTCATCCCCCAAAGTTGGTCGACCGCGCTTGAATTCGTTATACCAACGATACACGGTTGCCTTGGAAGGGCCTTCATCCATGAATGCCATTTGAAGTCTATCGTACGATTCATCCGGTTTCAGGCGACACTTGAAATCGTATAAAATCATAGCTCTAAAATGTTCCCGGCGCAGATCCATATTTCAGTGAGACACAATACTTTGAATTAACTCGCAAAAAATGTGGAGGGAAATTTTGAAATTGGAACTTACTTATTTTTACTTATAAATAATCATATTTTCGAAAAACATTATAACTGGCCAGTCTCCCATATATAAAAACTTTTTTTCGCAATACTTTCTGAGGGGCCTGGTATTACATTATTTAACACTATTTTCTGTGCAGAGCCGTCGAAGCTGGTTTTATGCAGGTATAATTTAAATTATACTTAACATCATGCCTGTAATTCCCCGAAGGAGTAGGCAGAGGTATATAGTACACCCACATTTCACCAGTTATGTTATAAGTCCTGTGGGGCGAGCCCATAGAAATCTAAATAATAAGGTAATAGAAATGACTGATCTAACGTCCGAATGTCGGTATTACCTAGTAACTAAGTTGCGGGGGTCTGATGGCAGTTGCCCCGTTTAAAATACTGATGTTCAGCCGCATCTGGTTGGACTGGAAGCCGACCCCAACATAGTTGAGAAAAGGCTCAGAAGATGATGAAGGTAATGGAAATGTTACCTGCTGTCTTACAAGACAAGAAAGTTAAGAAACTTTGTTTGCTGCTACCAACACATAAATAAGCAATTACGCCCATCATATTTCTAGCATTCAATGAAAAACAAAAAGCAATTTCGCTGTTAGATATGCTGCAAAATACAATTTTAGTAACTCCGCGTCTAAAACAGCACTGATGATCAAACAAACGGCTCACGCACTGGTGTCCTACGAGACACCTGCACGCAGCGACAAGTTCACGCGCCTCTACCACTCCTATTAGCTTATTATTTATATTTCTATGGGCGAGCCTATTGCCATAGCCCAGTTACGCTCAAATCCAGACTCCGGGCTGCTACTGAGAATTTCTGAACAATAAAACCCAATAACACTGCCCGACCTGGGAATCGAACTCAGGACCCCATGCTTAGCAGTTGCGCTTGCAACCACTAGACCAACGAGGTAGTTATAATCTAAATTAAACACATTATTTTGGAATTCCTCATTTTTATAAGAGGGCTCAGTTGGAGGTGCACCGTAGCACAGTAAACATAATTTACAGTACGGAAACTACGTCGTAATGTTACGAAGGGGTTGCTGGAAGTGAACCATGGTGTGCGGGTTCTCCTGAACCTGGGCGTAGGTGAGTGAATGCAACACGAAGCGTCAAGCCATTTTGTTTTTTCGGAGTTTATTACAAGTTATTTTATAATTTCTAGGAATCGGTGCTGCCATCATTATTGAATAGTTATTACTGCTCAAATCGATACATCGCTAAGTAAATCGATAATTGTGCTAAAATTATATAACATGATCAAGTTGGCTAGAGATGAGATTTATTAAATAATCTAATTGACTCTAGATAGAATATATATATATTGACGAATTGAAAGTATAATAATCGAGTCTAAATACAAGACATAGTGACTTAATTCCTTCCTTCCGCTGATAAGAAGTGGTCTCTGGGTTAGCTGATTCAGGAGTTTGTAACACTAACGCCGGATTGAATCACTCACACAGACGCTTGCCTCAACAAGAACCTCAGCGGACGACGCAGTGCTATCAGTGCAAACACCCGCTTAGGGGCCTTGTTGACACGTGCGTCTGTGTGAGTGCGTCGTTTGAAGCGTTTGTACGTAATTTCCGTACTGTGTCATGTTTACTGTGACTGTAGCCTCTATCGTAACTAATTCAAACAATTACTCATCTTCCGAGAAAAAAATGGGTTTTATTGTTCCGTAATAGAAAACAATGATAATAAGGCTATAAATTACTTATTAGTCACGGCTGTCTATCATTTTATTTCGTTATTTAGGCATGAAGTATGCCGTAGTTTTTAGTTCTTGCTAATTTATATTCAAAGTATGTAGGCCCACTATTATGGAGAGTGTTTTGGATCAGCCTTTTTTTTTTTTAAAGAGTTCTCGTAGCGGCGTCGCTGTCATCGTGTCCAGAATACATTAATACTAATTAGTGTTTTGTATATCTAATTATTTCATTTTACCATGTCGAAGTTCCCGTCTTCGAGAATGTTTTTGACGTTGTTAAAAGGACCTTTGACATTGTATCCGAACTTCCTTTTTAACAAGAACAGTAAGTTCATCAACACTTGTAGCAAGGGGTTAATACGTAAAGTAAATTAATGAACTAGTAGGTAAGACTATTTCCAGATAAAATATAATATTTGATCTCGGTAAAACTTACTTTATAACAGACAGACAATAGATTCCAAGTTACTGAAACCAAAGGACATTTTACTTTTTTAATTATTCGCAATTTAAAACCTTTATAGGATAAATCAGACGCTATAAAAATTAGGATAAAAACAAAATAAGAAATCTTACAAATCAGATAATTAGTTTTAAGGCCCGTATTACAGAACGGTCCTCAAGAGTTGATGTTTAAAACTACTTTTGAGTTGAGATTTAGTTTTAGAACATTCCTCAAGCATAGATTCATTGATCACAGTTCAGCTGAGTTCAGCCCCCCAAGCCAAGTTGACAAGTTGAAATGTATGGGAATGACATATCTCAACGAAAGTCATTCGTTGTGATATGTCATTCCCATACATTTTGATTGTTTTCTATAGCGTTGACGATTGTAGATTGTCAACTTGGCTAGGGGGGTAGCTTTATTCTACAATGTCACTTGTTAAGGTATTTGAGCAGAGATTTGATCTGTAATCACTCTAGTGTGGTTGAGACCACGCTTGAATAGAGATTTCTTTGCTATTTCAGGTTATATTCGTGTGTTATGTTGTGGAATTGAATTTTTTAATTACCGTATTGGAATAAGACCGCTGCTCAAGTAAGGATTCTATCCTTAACGGCCAAAATTAATATCCAATCTATCCACTATTTACCCTACTACAGATAGAAATTTGACATATTTTGTATAGAGCTTATGTCAAATTCCTATCTCTGGTAGGGCAAATCGTGGATAGATTGGATATTAATTTTGGCCGTAAGTCACGAAGATTGGAGATCAAACTGTACTTGAGGAAAGTTCTGTAATACGAGCAGTCAGGTTCAATACAAAGAACATTGAACACAAAAATATCACAAAACAAAGTTAGTCATCATTCGTCGAATTCTTTATTCTCGATTCAAATTTTGAAAATTCAAAAGGAACGTTTCTTTTTTTGGTCATTCGAGGCAAAGGCAACAGATAAGTTGGTCATGTACCTTTACAGACTACTTTATGAAATATTGCAATGATCAAGCAACAATAAGCTGTAAAAGCTGCGAAGCGACTACGCAAACACAATGTAATCTCTTCTGCGAACCAGAACATGATTTATTAAAGAAAATCCACATTCGAATTTCGAGTCTTGTAACGGTAAACGGAACAATCTATACTTAATAATCTGTGGCTAATTTGAAAGTCTTAAGTCGGTACTACAAAGGCCTGACCTAAGGATTAAGTAGCTGTGATACAATATAAGGATATGCTATGGGAATACTTCTTGCCTAATTTGAATATCCAGATAGTAACACGCATTAAAAGGGATAATGAAATAGTGATTAACTTGTAGATTTGGCTCTCAAACCGATTATAATGATGATTTTAGTTAGGCCCTGGACTACGAAAAAGTGACGACCTGCGCGTGAGTCACATGAGAACTAAATGTATTGGCACTTAGTACTTCACCAATGCACAAGGTAAATCATATCTGAATCGCTTCATCTGTATTTAGAAACTTTGTATGAAATTCATGTTCGGATTTATTTGCCACCTTGGCCTTGGTTTGTTTCTTTAAAGCAGTGCAGCATCATGATCATTATGATATTGATTTGGGAAAATCTTTTAGAAAAAACCAGCAGAACCAAAATACTGCCTTGCGTTACGACTTCTATTTCATATTCGACATAATATTTGTGTAGTTTATACCAAATTGTGGTTAATATAAAGAACACAAGTCAATATAAAGAAATCGTATTCACATCTAAAACGCACCACAATCTCTGAACCAACTTCACAACGACACTACCACTTGTAGTACTTTCATTACAACGATCAACAACATAGGTACTTTCAAGGATAATTTGCCACACATTATCCAAACACTAAAAAAACATTTAGTGTACGACGATCACGTACTCATTACTATTCAAAGTGAAAGGCCGGATGCATCGTAACTAAACGCTAAAGGGAACCGCGCAACTGGCGTTTAAAAGCTACAAATAACCCATTCACATCAACATAATTTATAAACAATTCCCAACAAACCATTACTGGGTGTATCAATATGAAAACATAAAGAATAAACGATCCTTGTCTCTCTTTATATTCAAGAAACACCTCATTAAATGTTTGTCATACAATTTTCCTATCTGCATTAACAAGGCCATACAATGGGATAAAAAATTACAAAGGTAGCCGCTTGTAGTCGGCCTTATATTGTAAGTTTCAGATGCAACCATCTTGCAATAATTGTGTTTGTATCGTTATTGCGATATGGCAAGGTTGTTGTTCACATATTTTGTGGAGTTCCATGTTAACTTGTTGCAGGTATCTTTACAGCACTATGTTTCAAATTCAACCAAGTAGAAAAAACAAGCGAATCTCGATATTAAAGAGATATGTTTTAGTTTCTAATATTCTCTCGTGGTTTTGTAGCGACATATATTGCGCTACACGCTAACTACGTATTGATGTACTGGATACAGTCACAAATCTTGAATCGCGCTATCAAAGTTCCACGTGCAGTTAGCATATACCTACACATTTTTTTTAAATTAACTAACCTATCCTTATCCGAACTAGATCAAAATGAATGGAACAGCAGATATTATTTTCGCGATTTCAGTGTTAGTCCCATGACAAAAGTTGTGCAGATAAGCAGAGCCTACTTTTAAAATATTTTGGGTAATTGAAAAAAGTGGTGTATACGCATGCCCGAAGTCAACCTTGGGCTGCGGCCCACCAGGTAAAACGACCACGATCCACAGTGTGAAGATTAGTCAGGCAGTAAGGCTGCGTATCGAGAATGACTGCCTAATATGCGCCGGTATCTTTACCTATTATAATATACCTTCTATTTTTTTCAGCTAAAAATCCTCATGGATACCCTCAGGCTGTGGATGGCAGAGGAGTTTGTCAGACTCATGCCGACTAATACCATACAGTGGCCTCAGCAAAAAATAGAGGAACTCCGGGAACTCCAGTGGAGCAGGCCGATGTACCTCCAGTGCTACGCCTTTGGCACGCGAGCATCACGTCATCATCATCATCAGCCTATCGCAGTCCACTGCTGGACATAGGCCTCTTTATAGCACGCCACTGACTTCGATCCTCGGTCACTCTCACCTAGAAACAAGATAGATCTCCCTGCGTAGATCGTCGCTCCACCTTGCCTAAGGGCGTCCTACGCTACGTTTTCCGATTCGCTATCTCCACTCTAGAACACGTCTACCCCAACGGTCATTGGTTCTTCGGTTAATATGGCTGGCCCAATGCTACCACTGTGACCATCAAGTGCTTTTACGTAATTAATATACCTACTGACTCATGGAGGCTCTTTGAATGCATCCTAGTTTGTAATGAAAAGTTTTATCATGTTTCTAATTAATATTTTGTCATGCAAATGCACTTATTTGGATATTCCACACTTATTATTATCTAAACACGATAGGCTCGATATCCCTTTCCTTATTCATTAACCAGGAATCTCTTAACAATCATAACAGTATCAACTAACAACCGATTGCTCGCTTTCCATAATGAATGCACGCGACTTTCAATAGAACAACATGGCCGTCGAGTGAGTTATTCAAATGAAGTTTTATACATTACATGCCGTGGACATATTCGATAATTTATACTAACAATGCGAGGCAGTGTATGTTGCTATGTCGTTGGCCAGACTTGTAAAACTTATGGCCGCAATTGAACGTCCTTTATCTGCCTCGATTATTATAAAGTTTATGTAAATTTAATTAAGCTTCTGCATATTACCCATTATGCTAGTGATGGTAGTCTTGAAGGAATGCTGTGAATAGGGGTTATTAAAATAAAAAGGAATTTCATTGCGAGTTACTGTTAAAAATGTTTCATTAGCTAGTAATAATATTTTCTATAGGTTCAAAGTCACGTTCACGTTTTGTAATATATTTTCAGGTCGACCAAAGTATAATCGAAGTTCTCTGATATTTTGTGGACTCAGGTTTTAAGATTTGATTTGAGATAGTATGATGATGATGATGATCTAAATCAAATTCGACGACTAACTTAAAACAGAGTACTAAGTACACCAAAGTAGAATAAGTTTAGGAATGAAAAGAAAAAGAAAAATTGATTATGGTCCCACTAATCAGCGTACAACATTAAAAGAACTAAACAATGCAATTCAGATATACAAAATGAAACACAAATTTTTTAACAAAACTTGAAGTAAGAAAATACAAATACACATACTGCGGAGGTTATGGACGTAAATATTCAGACAGAAAAACCAGCTCAAATAATAATTATATAACTACTTACACAAATCAAAAACAAAAACACGTAATCGATAATTGAACACTGAGAACCAACAACAAAGTGAGAATCATATCCAGTAATTCCAGAATCTATTAATAAGTAAATAAATATATTTGGAACATTTTACACAGCACTATCTAGTCCCAAACTAAGCAGAGCTTATACTATGGGTGAGACAGTAAATATAATACTTACTTTTTTTTTAAATACATACTTGTAATGTAAAAATATACTTATGTTCATCACATAAATATTTGTGTCCCTCAGGAATCGAATCCTCGGCCTCCTGATCAGCAGTCTGACACTCGAACCACTAGACCACTGACGTCGACAAAAAAAACAACGAACTTTAACAACATAAAAGGTGGAAACACGATTAAATTACTAATATTACACATAATACAGCAGCATTGTTGTTCCTTGAACAACACAGTTTAATTACACACGTATTTGTACTGCATTAAGTACAAATCCTGAAATGTACGTTCTTTAATATCCTGTAACTACTAATATACATGTTAGACAATGCTGTAGCCTCCTGTTAATTGTACCGTATGTCCCGGGATTACAGTGCAGACCCTCGTTAACACGGGATTTAGCTCTTTGATACACCCCCACGTCCTGTAGTTTGGTAAATACAGAAATGGGCAAATCGAGATTTTTCCCGGAAATGACCGAATATATCGCATTGTATTATTAGTTGTTAATCGGGACAAACATTGAAATAGCTCAACCGAGTCTGGGCCTCAGAAGTAAATGATATATTTAGTTGATTTAGAAGAGTATGTTATTATTGTTTCGAATAACATTTTAGGTAATATTATTTACTAGCCTAATATAAGCCCACGGCTTCGTCTGCATGGATGCAGTCTGCTCGTGACCACGGCCAATGCAACTTGACCGAAACGTCGAGGTTAGTCAAAATGTTTGTTATATTTTGATTTAATTGTGCGCGACAAGTCCCGTAAACTTAGTTCAATATGCATGGATGTTGTTTATCGCGCATTCCTCGGGTACTGTTCATCTTCCCGGAATAAAAGTAGCCTACATGTTAATCCAGCTACTATGTTCTATCTGTATGCCAAATTTCATCCAAATCCGTTAAGCGTAAGGGCGTGATTGAGTAACAAAACATCCAAACATCTTCAGAAACTTTCACATTTATAATATTAGTAGGATTTACTTAATCATTTATGTGGTCAACCTCTACTTAAGTTATATTTTGTGTAACGTTCACAGAAGTAGTTCTAAAGATGGACGACACTCACGACATTTTTAAATGTCTCCCTAGGATACATTTCTTTAGCACAGGGGGGGGCACCGGTAGCATACACATTCCCGGAGTTCCCTCACTATTGTGCTGAAGATGGTTACCGGGGAGGTTTTAGTGCAGTAAAAATCCCACACACCCCAGCCTCTACCCCACGAGGCCGGTAGCCTTTTGAACATTTCCTCATCGAAAAAAAAAAAAAAAAGGATACATTCCTTTGTCTTTGCATCTCAGATCAAAAAGTCGTAAGTTGGAATGAGTCCTTCCCACAGAAATAGATGGCCATGTGGGCATGACGCGCGTGGCAGCACCATGCACTATAGTGTAGGATATTTCAAAGCCTTTCTCAGCACGCCTTATGACTTGTTTCTATAACTACTGTAACAAAAACCCGCAAAAATGCCTTATTGCGCTGTTTCTAACTGCAGAAACAAAAGCTGTAAAGTACGTTTGATTATTTATTTATTTTTTAAATAATGACGTCAAAATATAAGGCGTAGTTTGTTCGGAAAGTTGCCACGCATGAATCGCAAGTAAAATTGTGATTACAACCATTCTATCTGTTTCTGTGGTCCTTCCTAATACAAATTAATCTTTGACTTCAATTTCAGTACAACAATTATATCATTATTTTCAATGACGCCGCCGTTATGATTCTAAGCTGAGTAAAAAAACAAAACGAACTTTTTTTCTATAACTTTCTTATTGGACTGGCGTCTCTAGATGGAAGCGATTGGAATTAAAGTGTAATTCCTAGTAAAAATATTATACACAACAAATAAATATTTTACAATGATATGATCATCAATAATTATAACAATAAGCAGATAATAGTTACTTAAATTTTATTAAGGTATAACAGGCACATCACTAAACTATCGATTTGCCTCCGCGGTGTACGAACTCTATCGATAAAAAAAGTTATTTATACGGGAGCTCCTAGTTGAATCTCTAAGGTGTAATTTCATAGTACACTAGCTTGGTTTTGAATGTATTGCACTGAGAACTAAGGATGCAAATAATACAGGAAAGGAAAATAACACAGGAAAACAAATCAATATCAAGGCTGATAAAATGGACCAGAATGGTCATTTACATTATACCGAGAAAATAGTAAGTATAATAATTAAGAACAAAACTAATTTCCGATATGTCCAATGCTCTATCTATTATTTTACTAGTCTTTGCAGGAAACGCTTATGTCATTACGACTCACCGTAGGCATTATAATTATGCCTAATAACTACAAAAACTATTCCTAACGGAAGAATGTTCCATTAAAGTTTTTATTATGTGTAAAAAATTAAGTCCACTAATCTAATGCAATTGTTATTACTTAAATTATAATATCAGTATCATGCTCAACGTTTTTACTTTAATGTGCAAAAAGTCGTTATGGTAATAAAAGGTTTTTCTTTTGTGTAATGAAATTAAGCTCTTAATGAAATTATTTATTATCTTTTAGCACGCAATTCTCTAAAAATATCTAAAAAAATAACTTTGTGTGGTATTCTGGCGAGACAACGGCAGTTTACTCAACCTTTGATTAAATTTTAAAATCTTTAGAAGGTAAGGCAGTACAGTAGTGTAGAAACGTAACCACATCTGCTTTGTTTAAAATCAATTCCGCTAATTTTAGACTAGACATAATGCGCTCCAATTGGCTTTAGCAATATCACGCGTGGACGTGGCCTTGCGCTAGCTAATGGGAACACCAAAGCGCGCTCCCATTGGCAAGCGCGCTCTCATTAGCAAGCGCACTCCCATTGGCTAGCGCACTCATGGCCTGATATTTATTTGTGCGAATAAATAAAACAGTTTCAGAATTGGACAGCCCGTAATTCTTCTCTATAGGGTTTACTGCTTGATGGGTTCATATTACGGTACCTTACCTAAGTATACATAAAACATAACCAGCCCATTACTGTCCCACTGCTGGGCACGGGCCTCTTCTCAGTACGAGAAGTACCTAAGTATACGCACACTTTAAAATCATGCAAATCATATTTTGCTAGAAAATATACAAATAAATTACCTAACAATTCTGAAGATGGCCAAAAAACAATAATTTTTCATAAATTATTATATATTTAAATAGATAATTAAGTAATTTTCATTTTCATAGTAAATACGAAATATACGATATTTCGTTTGATCGTAATCCAAGATCGACTAATTCCATGGACACCAAAAAGTTGTCAAACGAACAAATCACTCCGAAATTAAACTGACATCTCATTCAACGGCTTATGAGGGATCATTGAAAATAGTCGAATAGTATTCACATGATACAGAGCAATACGCAGCAGTCAAAGAACTTAATTCTGTTAAATTTAAATGTTTGAGAAAGGCTTGGCAGTGAGTATGAGCGAATTAAAAACCTGAATACTTTCTCATTGTAAAGTAGGCTTTGGAGGGAAAATAAAATGAACGAGGAGGTTTTAAATGTACTTAAAATAGTACATTACTGTCGAAGCCTGAAATGAAACAATTTACGGCCGAGTAATATTGGAAGTACGAGGCGAAGCCGAGTACTTCCCAAGTGATTTTGAAAGGACGAGGCGCAAGCCGAGTCCTTTTTAACTAAACGAGGCCGTTAATTGCTATTTCGGCCGAGACTTGTATAGTACTTTTCTCTCATTTGCAAGGAAACAATACACAAATTAATTCAACAGTATCTCATTTTCATTCACGCCAATTCGCCCGCACGCGTTTCTTGTTCTATTTTCAAAGTTTTGGAAAAAAAAATAGCGCATTCAGCCTGTATAATGATAAATATTTTGTATCTAAAAATACCTAATTTATGTAAGTGCGTACTTAAAAACCTCGGTAGCATAATTTAAAAAATAAAAAGTGTCCAGCAATTTCTATTATGGTCCTGTTGGATATTACCGGCCTGTTATTTCGTTGCGTACGGAAAAGAGCCGATTGTTGTAGTCTTTTTTTTAATAATGAACCAATTTCCGAGTAAGTGGGAGAAAAAATATAAACCTTAAGTTATTGAAAACAAGAGGGGAAAATATTGATAAACCTGATAAGACACGATCATTTAATAACAATCTTCAATAAAGACTATTATAGAAGAGAAGACAGAGGAAGAGAGAACGACCGAGAAGAACTTTTATGCAACAAGTAAAGGAAAAATAGTTGTCGTATTCTATGAAGATGTCAAAAGGAGGCAGAATGCAGAGAAAGATGGAATATGCTCAACCGACAAGAGCCTAGCTCTTAAATTCACGATGATAAAAATAATTAATCAGACTAAATTTATCCATTTATTTTAATATATACTAGATTTGCTTGAAAGCCAGTACAGACCTAACGAAGAGTAGTGGAGCTTTTATTCAACGGCGGAATCGAGATTCGTGTTGACAAAATTTTGAAGGCGTCGAAAAGCTAATTTGCCGTATAATCAAGCTAGCAGAATTGCTTAAATAAGCAGTGGTGCTGATTGTGCTGTTTACGAACTAAACTAAATGATTACATTTTTTTAGAAAAGGATAGAAGATTTTAGTTCTGTCAAAATTAGTTCACTTACTACTTCAATGTTAATTAAGTCGCCATCGCTTTAAGTCACGACTATTTTTCCGTAAATTCTAAGGGAATAAATGACCTCCTGAGATTGATTTTTTTGTTCATCGAATTTTGGAGCTGACTATAAAAAAATATTCAGAACTAAACTACTCTTCCTCACCTGTACTACTACACAACTTCGTTCTCGATTCGTCGACTCCACTACACGTTAATCGTTCTCCCCTCACGATCTCTCTGTGACATCTAATTACTCGCCAAATTAAGCCCCAGCTATGAAACTTTCATTCGTTAGGGCGGGCTATGTTTCAAACTGTTTAAAATAAATGATAGACGAGATATTTTTTTGAATATCGTCACAGTCTCTGTTGATAAAGAATCTGGGGGTTTACTCGCGTTTGACGATATTCGATTAATCGTACCGTTCATCGCGCAATCTGCTACTCCGGTCAACTATCGTTCCCACATAGCATGCGATGATCGTGTTTTGACGTTGTTTCTCTGATCTTCGGTTAATTTCATGTGACTATAAACCGTTGTCTATCTTTATTGTTCCTATTTGATGTGCCTACTTTATTGTGTAGGTATCAGTCGGAATGAAAATTCGTACTCGTTTGTCGTTCGTTAAACGCGAATAGACCCCCAGACTTATTTTCATCATCATCATCATCATCATTTCAGCCAAAACACGTCCACTGCTGGACATAGGCCTCCCTTAATAGGGGGGGATATATATAATTGCCACGCTTGGCAGGCAGCTTGGCGATCGCAGTTGGTTGGTTAAATAGGTACTCAGAGAACGCTGCTGCCCATCCTCTGGTGAATCCCTTAGTCGCCTTTTACGACACCCATGAGAAGAGATAAGGGTGGTGCTATTCTTTACGTCCGGCACCACACGGAACAGACTTATTTTAGATTATTTTATATTATAGTTTATATAGAATTCAGTAAACTTGAGGCATGATTAGAAGTATTGCACCAAAAATGATTGAAATTATATTTGGGTGAAAGAAGTTGAATAGCTTTTCTCGGTGAAGTTAATCTATAGGTAATAATTAGTTAATGTTGCGATTTTATCGATCAAATGATTTTCAAACAAATGTATTTCAACTATACGTGGTATTCCAATATGATTTCAATTGGTTATTTGAGAAGGTAACTTTAATAAATGTTCCAACTTTACCTTCAAGCCCTTTTTTGCCTAAAGCATTAACTGATTTTTTGACAAACACTGACACTTTATAATTTAATTTAATCAAAAGTTAGTGTTGTCACAATTATAAAATCTCCCCAAGTAAGGAAATCATAGTTATCAAAGTATGCTAAAATAAAATTCGGACTGACAGACAGACAGACAGACGGACGGACGGACCACAAAGTGATCCTATAAGGGTTCCGTTTTTTTTTGAGGTACGGAACCCTATAAAATAAGCAAAGTTCATCACTGCAGTAGGCGACACCGGTCTCTCGCTTCCGGCCGTGGTTCTGTCTATGGTTGGGAGCGAGAGCGCTTGGGAAGGCGTCGTCTCCTTCTGCGAGGATGTAATGCTCGCTAAGGAGGTGGCGGAGAGGGTTTGAGAGGCGATGACCTCTCTTCCCATCCGCAGGAGACGACCTGGGCGTCGTAGGAGGGCGTATGCCGACCTCCAGCCACGCTAGGTGTGGGCCTGCGGGCGACGGACTCGGGTTGGCCCGCCGCCTGACCAGTCAAGGACCGTGACGGTGGCGCGTCGTGTTCCGCGCGCGCCAGTCAAGAGGAGAGTGCGGCCGTTGTGATTGCCGCACGGGGTGAAGGGGCTCGCCAGCCAGTGGCGAGCCAGGACCTGCCGGGGATGTTTTTTTTTTTAATGGGAAGATTGGGCGAATATAGGAGTATTTCTTACGCCCCCAGCCAAGGGTCGGTAGAGGAACACCGTGGTGGTTTTAGTCGGTAAGAGTCCGACACAGGCTCCGCCTTCCCCTGGCGGAGTGCGTCCATGAGGAATTTCCCAACGAGAAAAAAAAAAGGGCTTGTGGTAAAGTTGGAGCATTTTACGGTAGTAGTCCCAATGATAAAATTCACTACTCAAACTCGTAACGAGCGGCATTCCTTTACAGAGCTTAATAATAGAGCCACAAACAAAATCACGTCGACGACAACGTCTCTATAAATGGTCAACAAAATAAACGTTTCACTTTGTAACACTTTGTCAGTGACGTTCATCTAATGAGAACCTTCATAAGCTGCATATTAATAAGAAAATTAAGCTCAGCTTCGAACATTATACCAACAAATGGGCGCGACCTTTGCGCTGCCAATAAAAACGCATTTAGGCGCATGCACCAGCCAAATGGCGCCCCCATCATATTCTGCTTCATTCTCGTAATGTGTATAGAAAATACGTAATTTTAATAAAACAAAGTTTAACCGGATTAAATCGCGTATATTATTTAAATTGGTTTCCCTGACGTTTCGAAAGCTTTGCAGCATTTCGTGGTCGCAGGTAGACTAAGATGACAATCGTCTTTACAGATATTTCTAAAAAAATATTTTAATCTACCGTACAATGTTTATTAATTTAAATCGTTTCAATGCACGCAGTAATCACTCACAATATCATTATCTTTTACAGTGTTGCCTGCTGTTTGGGTCTTGATTATTTTTAGGACTGGGTTCCAAACAGGTGGTAGCTGCCAACCATCTTCTCTATTAAAATTAGGATGTTTTTTAATTTCAATAGCCTCACGGAGCATTCTAGGTACATATCGGTTTTCCTTCGTCAGAACTTGTGGTTTATCAAATCGAAGAAAATGGTTGGGTTTCTCTAGGGCATGTTCACACACTGCAGACTTTGTGGAGCGTCTGTTCATGACGTCAGCTATATGTTCTTTAATTCTAGTGGCTATACTACGCTTTGTTTTATTAAAATGTGTAGTGATCGCGAAAACCTAAGAAGTTATTATGCATAATTTTGTTCGTCATTACAATTTTAGTAAAAACAATAAGTTTCACTACTTAAGGGGAATGTAGCAGCCAAGTGGCGCCCCCATCTGTAAGAAAATTGTTACTCGCAAAATACGTCATTTATTGAAAATTTGTTTTTAATCATTGAAGTACAGGTACAGTTGTTTTATCTCACGAAAGCGGGTGAGCCATACTTGTAGTTGTAATGCGTATAGACACGCGCTCTTGTGTGCGTAACTACAAATCTCAGCCAAAACAGAGCGCTCCCGAGCTTGCGCACGCAAAGACAATGTGCATGTACACACACACACACACAAGTATGGCTCACCCGTTTTCGTCAGATGAGACATCTGTACTTTAGTTTAATCATAAACTATTAACTCTGTAAATTATAGTTCGCTGTAGTTGTAGATAGAAAAAGTGCCAAAAGTGGCAGTTTTTCGGGCTTTTTCTATCTTCAACTACAGCGACCCATAATTTACAGAGTTAATAGTTTCTGATTAAACTACAGTACTTGTATTTCAATTGTTAAAAACGAATTTTCGATAAATTATGTATTCAGCGAGTAATATTTTTTTTACTGATGCGGACTCTTGGCTGCTATATGCGCCTTAACTCCCTTACTAGAATTAATGATCTATCTGAACAAAAGGTATGTTGCGAGGTGGGACCACGAAAACGTACGCTTATCTAAACTGGCTGCCGTTGTATGCGCTCTCTAATTGGCTAATTGGCATACTAGTGAAGATAGATCAACAATTGCTATCTCTTCCTAGTTCGCTAGATAATGCATCCGCCTCTGTCGCCCTGATGAAATGCTAAGCGATCGATATCGCGGCCATTGAAATACGCTTCAAGAACGGTAATTGTAATATATTACAGTGGTAATTTAATACTTGTTTTGTGAACGTTGTACTAAGGTCATTACTATGGGCGATTAGAATTTGTTGGCGCAAAAACAACGCCGCGTGTGGTCGGACGTGAGATTCTATTTACTGATAACAGTTCTTATAAGGTTCGCTTGATATGACGTGTGGTGTGTTTGATTTGAACGTACAACTTATCGCATGTAGTGTTAGACCCCTTGATAATTGACCGGTTGTGTTGTGAACATTGAGCAATTTAGTTAGGTGCTTTAATTTAATATAAGGTTCGCTGTGAGAATTCTAATTTATTATCATAATTATCACGATTGAATCGTTATCACATAATTGAATAAGGTGGTCTTTTTTTAAAAATTTATGAATGTAAGATTTTTTGGATCGATGTTCCATATGGGAGCTTGTGGTAGGTGTGATTCGGAAGAAAATGTAGCGTCACGTCACGCTAAGATTTCAGAGACAGAGTACATCTTATCCTTCTTAGCGAGTCGATGGAAAACAGAGTACATTGAATATACGGAAATAGAGTTGTCAGCAGACCTCATCTTTAAGCGCCATCTGGTTGGTAACATCAAAGTTACAGCTAACTATTAAAAAAAACATACAAAAATACATGTTTTGCATTTGCCGTGGGGAAATCCTCATGGACGCACTCCGCCTTGGGTAGGCGGAGCCAGTGTCGGACTCTTACCGACTAAAACCACCACGGTGTTCCTTCAACTACCTTAGCCGGGGGCGTGGGAACCCGTGAGTATTCACACAACCACCCCCGACAGGTCCTGGCCCGCCACAAGCAGGCGAGCCCCTTCTCCCCGTGCGGCCTAACGTTGGCCGCACCCTCCTAGGTGGTGCACATGGAACACTGCACGCCACCTCACCTCATGGGCCTTTACCAGCTGCGCCAACTATACCGGCTGTGCCAGCTACGTCAGCTGCTGGTCGGGCAGCAGACTACCCCGAGTCTGCTGCTCGCAGGCCCTACCTCCCGTAATTTTTTATAGAGGTTTTCTTCCTCGCGGTCTGGGCGGTGAAGCCAAGACCCTCGGTCCCAAGAGGCGCGAGAACACTACTCAGCTGGCACTCCCGGGGTTACGAGATCGACGGGGGCAGGGAAGGACAATCCCTCCGCTGCCTGCCCAGTGGCAGGGTGAGTGCACACCGGGCCCGCCCCTGCTCCTCCACTGTGCCCCCTGTTGGCAACAGAGGGACACGTGGAGCAACTCCCCACTGGCCCAGAACGGGCCCCTCCCGCGCCAGAATATTCGCCACAGGCAATAAAATCCCCCGAAGGTTAATCCCTCGAAAGGATTTTATTGCCCGTGCCCAGGATGCACCGGCCAAAAAACTGCCGTTCCCTCCAGACGTGTCCAGAAGGACAAGCAGCCGTCAGGCACACGTGGAGGTTTTCTGGCCAGCACCCCTGCACCCGAGCCCTGTGGTATCTCAGTCCGACGCAAAATGTTTCCTGCCATCAATGCTTCTATTTAGTAAGAACCTATTTCTAGTAGAAAATAAAAATTGCCAGAAAAAACACGACTGCGGTTGAACTTTGCCGGAAAAGTATTTTATTTTATGAATTTTCCTTTTGTATCGGAATACACCCCAACTGTAGACCAAACACTAGGGCTTCTTGAATAATTCCTTTACACATCTTCGTATCGCCAAAGCCCACCCCTAACTGCGAATACATTTTTAAAGCTGTGCGCACATAAAAGGGAATACAGGAGTGTTATTCGAAAGTGCGGAAATGCGTCCCATACATCAAGTGAGGAAAATAGAAAAACAGAGGCGAGATAAAATGTGAGTACATCTCCGTGAAATGTTGCTACAATTCCGAAAGAGACAAATAGCTCTTTGACGGGGACAGAATATTTTATATGCACTTGTTTGGGGTGCGTAGCTAGGAGAAGCAAGTCTGTTCTCTCAATACGAGGCTGACATGTAGCAACTGTTTGAATTTCGAAGCCACGGCCTGTGTTTGATAATGAATGCTGAAGCTGCGGCTGAGCTTCGTTCCGTTCGAGTCTAAAACAACAGAGTTTGTGGAACTATATGGGACTTGAGGTACCGAAAACTGTTTGTGGTATTCTGTGTGACCGTATTCGCTTTACGTGGGTAGGATTCGTATTTAGAATTGCAAACTGTTTTGTCGTCCATACGCACAAACATTTTTGTGAAAAATTATTGTTAGATAGAATACTCTTTTCTCCCACTTGCTCGGAGCAAGTGGGAGAAAAGAGTAATTGGTTCATTATTTAAAAATAGAATCCATCAATCGGCTCTTTTCCGTACGCAACGATAAATTATGTATATTAATCAAGAAATAATGCGTAAAGGATTAGATTTAACAATGAAACATAACGCAGTTGATAATAATTAACTCCAAGGAAAACGCAGAAAAGATAGTTACGTTTTATAATACCATTATAGACATAAAAATTCTTGCACGAACAATATTGCAAAAACATATAGCTTTTCCGTTGGGAGAATATGTTGATAAATAGTTTCAAATTCACACGTCCCACAAGAAAATTCAAAGGAACCACAAGTCGAAATTTTTCGCCGACACAAAATAAAAACGTCATCCATGGACGTGTTTGTTCTCTTGCAGTAGGTATTTAACACTCTTTCGCCGATTCCTTTGCCCCCGTATATTTCCGTCTCGTCGCCTAAATTGTCCCGGACAGTTCATTCGGCCGTGTACCATCGCACTTTGAAGTCACTTAATTATGTCGATTCTGTGGACTGTCGCTCGTGATATATCGAACTTTGAAGGAAAGTAAACTCCCCTCTGTAGGTAATTTCAATTTAAAACTGAATGCATTTTAGGGTCTGAAAATATTTCAATTAACGTTTATTTTGGTGAAATAAATAGTAGTTGTTGTAACTCATCATTCATCATTTCAGCCGAAAGACGTCCACTGCTGGACATAGGCCTCCCCCAAGCATTGCCACAACGACCGGTCCTGTGCCTTCCGCATCCAGCGGATTCCCGCGACCTTCACCAGGTCGTCGGTCCACCTTGTGGGGGGCCTACCCACGCTGCGCCTTCCAGTACGCGGTCACCACTCCAGAACTTTACTGCCCCATCGGCCATCCGTTCTGCGAGCAATGTGCCCCGCCCACTTAAGTTTGGCAATTCTTCGGGCTATGTCGGTTACTTTCGTTCTCCTGCGAATCTCCTCATTTCTGATTCGATCACGCAGGGACACTCCGAGCATAGACCTCTCCATTGCCCTTTGAGTGACTTTGAGTTGTTGTAACTACTTTGAACTATTTGACGTCGAATTGGAGACAAAACTTCTTAGTTGTTTTGAAAAAAATGTTTTATAAAAATGTTATCCCAATATTCTTATTCCTACTTCTATCCTACTATAATATTATAAACGTGAAATTTTCTGAGGATGTTTGGATGTTTATTATGCAATCAAGCTGTAAGGGCTGAACGGATTTGGATAAAATTTAGCATATAGATAGAGCATAGCCCGAATTAACATACAGGCTACTTTTTGTCCAGGGAAGATGAACAATTCTCTAAGGATGCGCAATAAACGACATCCACGCGGGCAAAGCCGCTGAATAAAAGGCTAGTTGAGTAATACAAACGAATTTCAGTGAAAAGTTACTTTAATTTTAACTTGCGCGTTTACGAAATCACATTCGCCCTTCACTTTTTCTTCTCCGTGTTCTGAAAATGTAATCATTATTTTATATTTGCTGTTTGTTTTAAATATAACCATATAAGTACTGTAATTGTTCACGATTTATATCTTTGCATTCCACTTAAGGAAATTACACAACAATTGAAATAATGGGACCTTGATATTCCTATATGTACTTCACCTATAAGATACTTAATGGGACTGGGCCATTAAGTCTGATTAAGGTTCTCATGATACATTGATTAATTTAATTCCGACTAATTTGGCAGCTCTAAAATTGTTGCCATCCCTTTCTTGTAGTAGATACAAGAAAGGGATGGCAACAAATTTTAGAGCTGTCAAATTAGTCGGAATTAAAATTTCCTTACATGTTTAGTCGTGATCTCGGAACGTGCCCACTAAAATACAAAGAAATGGAATACGTAAACTAATTTGACAGTTCTAAAATTGTTGCTATCCCTTTCTTGGTCTATCTACTATTAGTAAAAGAGGGTGGCAGTTTAAAATAAGTTTAGGTCTTGAACAAAAGAATCGGTACCATTACGTGTCTAATCTAACTTAGATCAGCGTAGAAGCTTATTATTAACTTATAATTAATTTCAAACTTATATTTTTAGTGTCCCTCCTCTTACAATAATTTCATCGCTAAAAATGACTTACAACACAGACTTTTATGTTACGAGTATGCGAAACAGGTAGATAAAATAATTAAGAAAACGCGACTGTTAACCACAAATATTTAAATAAGGCGTCAATCGTCATAATCAAATCACCAGTCTAGACACTCCTCAAAATATGCTTCTCTACAGTACTCTGTTTAATCCTAAAACCCCCATTTATCTCAAAGAACGTTTTATGTTCCTTCATGACACACATACTCGATACTTAAGATCATCGGAAAACTTGAGACTTCAGATGCCAGCACATTCAACCATATTCTATGACAAATCCTTCACAGTCCAAGCTGCTCGTTTATGGAATGCGTTACCTGTGCCTATAAGACGTGCTCAGTCGCTAGTTTCTTTTAAAAAACTTGTAAAGGAACATTACCTCTCTGTATAAACTGTTATTTTAGTGAGATGTTGCTACACTGGTATATACACGTATTTTATTTTGTTATTTATTAAAGAATATTATTTGTTGTTACATTTGTATATATTGTATATATTTGGTATATATTTATGGATATATATTAGAATTTATTTTATTTATACATGTAATATTTTCTATGGTAGGTAAATATCTATTTATTTATTATATTAAATATTAGTAAATTTTATGAAAGTGCACCACATACTGCCCCCATCTATTTTTCACGTCTTCCTTGTCCATCCAAAGGTTGTCTGGAAGATATCGCTATTAGCGATAAGACCGCCAATGTACCCTTATTTTACATGTTAGTCCTAAGTTTAATAATGTTATTGGTGTACAATAAAGAATATTCTATCTATCTATCTATGCATAGGGAGTGGTATTTACCACTTTTTTCTATAAATCAACATTTGCCCTTGGACGATTAAAAATGGCGGACGCAATCTCGCTAAGAAAAGATTGAAGCACTTCGTTTTTTTCCTAAACCCACTACAATTTCGACATCATTTTAACACACCAGATATATAATTATAGTTATTTTATTTGTGACACTACGACAATGACTACCGTCACACGAGATTTGTTGTGTAATCGTGGCTTTTGTCTTACTATGTGTGTGCATGTGTGCGTGCCAGTCCGTACTTTTAAGCGAGCGGTCTTACTATGGATGCCTCACTTTTTTTTTGCGAGATTCTGTCCGCCTTTTTTTATTCGTCCAAGCATTTGCCGTTCATATTGCTTCATTATGAAATCACGATTTGATTCCACCTACAATTAAAAGTAGTTAGTAAACATGTATGTAATTATTGTGCGCATTAATCGCTATCGAGCTTCAGATCGAAATAAAATGTTTTATTTATAGACGATGTTTCTTCAATATTATGATAGCCACTGCCTTCGAGGTGTATAGGTCCCAAACCACTGTATCAATTTATTACGCTGTAATTATTGTATTAAAAACTTTCATGTAATTTACTGAGCTGTCTCATCCGTCGAAAATTGAATAACTTCGTTAGTTAATCTTTAATAATGTTTACATTCATGGTCATTGCCAAACTGACAATGTACTCATAATCAATTATGTTATTTATGAGTGATTATCTATACTTCTATACTTGTATTATAAAGACGAAACATTTGTTTGTTTGTAATCGATAAACTCTGAAACTACTGAATCGATTTTAATAATTAGAAAGCTACTTAATCCAGAAGCAACATTACTTCAGTACGTGGGCGAAGCCGCGGGCACAGTTTGTCTATTATAATTTCAAATTTCAAGGTTTCAAATTGACTTCTTTATTATAATAAAACAAAGTTTAACCGGATTAAATAGCGTATATTATTTAAATTTGTTTTCCTGACGTTTCGAATGCTTTGCAGCATTTCGTGATCGCAGGTGGACTAAGATGAGAATCGTCTTTACAGATATTTCTAAAAAACTGACTCCTTTTTAGGGTTCCGAAGTCCTACAAGGAACCCTTATAGTTTCGTCATGTCCGTCCGTCTGTCCGTCTGTCCGTCTGTCCGTCTGCCCGTCTGTCCGTCTGTCCGTCTGTCCGTCTGTCCTAATCCTTTACAGCTTAATAGCTTCTACAGTTATAAACATAAGTAAATGAAATTTTGTTAAAAAATAGTCTACATATAGATCTCAATTTTAAAAGAATAAAAGAGTCGTTTTTCCGTATTTTAGGGGTGTCGTCCATACATGTGAAATGGAGAAAATAAATTTTTTTTCGCTGCACCCCCTCGTGTGGGATATTATTGAATAGGTCTACTAAAATGAAGGTAATGTTTGATACACCACTTTTTTATCAGGTGTACCATCTGCGAAATATAGCCCGCCAAAGTGGCTTGCAATGTGTCCCTCCCCCTGCCATTTCTAAACTATGCAATGTAGAAACTTATAATCTTCCACATTGATAGACCTTTGTAAAAACTCTCTTTTAAAATTATTTCGAGTATAATGTGATTATAATTTTTTGAGTTATAGAGAGAAAACTGAAAAATACTTAAAACGTCCTAGTTCAAAGGTCATTGACCTTAGAGAAAAATTATCGTAGCAAATAATGCTCCTTTAGCTACTTTCTATTTGAAAAAATCACAAAAAGTAACTTTGAAATGACAAACGTCTTAAATTTGGCTTCTCGAATTTATCGCTAGATGGCGCTACTAACAACACGCTCTGAGTCGCGAATGCTGCCGATTATTGCAAAAACTAAAATAGCCATGATTAATATTCGATTTGATTCGTTTGTAATTACACCTACTTAAGGAACCCTATAATACTGAGCATGGCCCGACATGCTCTTGGCCGGTTTTTTTGACTTCTTTATGTTTCAAGCTAATGGGTTAAATTAATTTCTGAAAACGATTTTATAAATCAATTTTAATCATCTAGTCCTTTTATAATCATAACAATCATCATCATCAACTTAACCTATCGCAGTCCACTGCTGGACATAGGCCTCTCCCTCACAATACTCGGTCCTTCTTCTTCTTCGTGTCAATATGTAACAGTAATCGGTCCTAACAATGAATTACCTTCATTATACGCATTACTGACAACCTTGCAGTTATTTGAAAAAA
Organism: Asteroscopus sphinx; assembly: GCA_949699075.1. NCBI lineage: Eukaryota > Metazoa > Arthropoda > Insecta > Lepidoptera > Noctuidae > Asteroscopus > Asteroscopus sphinx. The sequence continues at coordinate 19,076,587 of OX453012.1, forward strand.
AAACGACCGATCACAAACAGCATTCAATCATCTAAATGGATGGGCGCCTACTTATCTAATAATTAAGCAACCCTGTTTTGATTGTTCACAATCGAGATTGCACAACACGCAATTAGACATACAACCTCTTACAATAACCTCCTCTCAAGGTCGACGAAAGTAGCCCATAGACAACGACCATAGATTTCGATTTCGTTACGGCTATCGATCAGCTGTTACCATCTGTACTTTCAAATAATCATCGACTAATAAAGCACGCATGCGAATATTTTATTGCATGTTGATTATAATTTTATCTGAGTCGGGATTAAATGCACGATCTTATTAGAATGTTCATAACCAGGTAATGACGTAACGATGATTTCAAGTTGGATATCAACATTGATTAAGGATGTTAACATGTCGGAAGTATCAACAATGATAATAATATGAATGCAATGATATTGAAAAGTATACATATGTCATCGTCATACCGTAACAAAACAATCGAAAAAAAAAATCCGTACGCATTAGCAGCACAATACACATAAACTAGTATAAATGATGAAAACCTTGACAATTTATCTGGGAGTTATTGCATCTAATGAATCGTGTACAAATATTGTAATAACGGATTTATTTATAATTTATGTACACACAATGGAGGGCAATGGCGAAGGCTATGCTCAGTGTCCCTGTGTGATCGAATCAGAAATTAGGAGACTCGCAGGAGAACGAAGGTAACCGACATAGCCTGAAGAATTGCCAAACTTAAGTGGCAGTTGGCGGGGCACATTGCTCGCAGAATAGATGGCCGATGGGGCCGTTAATTTCTGGAGTGACGACCAAGTACTGGAAGGCCCAGCGTGGATAGGCCCTCCACAAGGTGGAACGACGACCTGGTGAAGGTCGCAGGAATGCGCTGGATGCGGAAAGCGCAGAACCAGTCGTTGTGACGATGCTTGGGGTAGGCTTATGTCCAGCAATGGACGTCTTTTGGCTAAAATGATGATGATTATGATGATGATTTACACACAACAACACATAAAAGGAGTCAGAATTAATATTATTAGAAACTGAATACTGCTTAATTATTTTATTATTATAACGCATTTTACGCATGCGAAGCGAATTCTAAAGATTTAAATTGAATACTGCTTTTTTCAAAGAAATTGCTACCAGCAGACTTGCGAGATTATAGGTATATTTGAAAATATTTCCGCGTACATGATTGATGACTGTGAATCCAACATTACAGTGCAAAAACACATCGAAAGAATTAATTTCTCACCACAGAACAGGCTCCAAAAGCTCTCAGACTTATTGGATCGACTCTATCAGTCGCAAAAATAGATAATTAGTTAGGTATACATCGACTTACGTGAACCTATACAAGTCCCATTGAAAAAGGTTCTTGTTGGCGATCTTTGAAATAAATATTCTGTATGAAACCTTTACAATAACTTTCGTATTTTGTATCAAACAAACATCAATCGCCTTTTTGGTATGATGAAAACGCAACGCATTACCCTACTTCACAGTTAGGTAAACAAAGATTAACCACACAGTGTAAAATCAGATCCAACCAGCCAATAAAGCTAATAATACATTTACATCAAGATACACAGGTAGACCGCATCAGCATGCATCGCAGGACGCAATAGACGGAACTCTGCGGCGAGTTAGTGGAAGGAAACGGAAACACGCGACCGCGGCTGAACAAGGTTTGTTTTGTTCGATACCATTTCACACACGACTATATCAAAATACATATATCCTACTCAGTAGCTTCACTTCCTACTCTACGGCTCATATTCAGAGACGAATCTAAGCATGAACTCATAAAAAAATTAAAATGTCTTTATTGTGCCAAAAAATATACATAACATTGGTTGAAGCCCTAGACCTCACACTAGGATTCCCTGTGTCATGGGGTCTAGTTTTGCGTGCTTTCTTCAACTATCAAATAGCAATGCATTTTGACAGTTGGAAGCATGAGTTCACGCTTACGAGATTCGTCTCTGAATATAAGCCTAAGAATAACTAGGCTTAGAACCGCAGTAGTCGCACGTGGTGTAAAGCAATTTCAAGTTGGCCTTAAAAGGCTACGTTTGTACATTTTTCGCAAGCCTGTTTGCTTGTTGGCGAACATGTTACGGTTACGTGCCACTTGCGGGCGCATATTGATTGTTTTGTGCTTCAATTTTGAACAAAACTTTGAATGAAATTATCGCTCTATTTCTTCTCAAGGGTGTCGTAAAAGGAGACTAAAGTATTCACCAGTGGATAGGCAGCAGCGTTATCTGAGTATTTAACCAACTAATTGCGATCGCCAACACGCCTGCCAAGCGTGGCGATTCTGGCATATCCTCCCAACATGACCAGCACCGGTCGTTGTGGCGATGCTTGGGGAAGTCTGTGTCCAGCAGTAAACGTCACAGTTCACACCAGTTACAAGTATAAGTACAGACAGTTCGAAGTATAAGTTCACGATGAAATTTGTATCTGAAAGTAAGCCTTCGATCCTACTCTTCTAGCCCGCACGCTAACACACTAACGCAACTCTTGTTCGCATCGAAATATAAATGGAAGTCAGAAATAAATCCCCTTATTTCTCAATCGTATTTCCCTAACAACCAGTGTTGCATATGTGTGCGTGTACCAGGCAATGAATGTACCATAGAAAAAAGCACACACGTGCTCCGACCGTACCTTACCTTGGGTTTCCGTGCTCTGTAGAATGTACGGAGTGCAGTATCGGTGTTGTGTGTGATCAGTCAAAACTGAGTCCTATCTGTGCTGAGACTCGAAACCAACAAACGTGCCCTGTTTTTTTTTTCCTTGGGGAAAATCCTCATGGACGCACTCCGCCCGGGGTAGGCGAACAAACGTGCCCTGTGTCTCCACTCTGTGTCACTCATAAAGAACTTAACCAACATAGATGGACTGACGTTGAAAACTCTGTGTTTGTTTTAGAAAACTATTTTTGGTTTGTGTCACTTGGTGAAATGTTTATGTCGTAGCCACATCCTTGCATAAAGGTGGATTCGGCGTAGAATACGTCGTTACACAACGGAAAAAGTAGTTGGAAAAATAAGCATCGTATAAAAACCATGATGTTCTTTGCATTTATCATTTTTTCTGATTCCCAGATTGACATCTTGTATTTGTAAACAAATTAGTTAGTCCTTGATATAAGTAATGGTCAAGAAGAATAGTAAAAAATATTAGTATGATGTAATCATTTCTTAGGGTTTCGCGATCACTACACAACATAATAAAACAAGTTTAACCGGATTATATCGCGTATATGAATAAAATTGGTTTTCCTGACGTTGCGAAAGCTTTGCAGTGTTCGTGGATAGATTAGTGGTAGATTAAAATATTATTTTAGAAATATTTGTAAAGACCCTTGTCATCTTACGGCCAAAATTAATATCCAATCTATCCACGTTTTTCCCTACTAGAGGTAGGAATTTGGCTCCATACAAAATATGTCAAATTTCTATCTCTAGTAGGGTAAATCTTGGATAGATTGGATATTAATTTTGGCCGTTAGTCTTCCTGCGACTAAGAACGCTGCAAAGCTTTCGAAACGCCAGAAAAAAACAATTTTAATAATATACGCGATGTAATCCGGTTAAACTTGTTTTATTATAATAATTATGGTGGTCATAATATAATATATCACTATCTTGTAATACATTTTAATCATGTCTTACACTCAGGTTGTTAATTAAGGCACCAATGGGCTAACACGAAAAGCATGAAATTAAAATTCATTAATTAAAAAACATTTAACTCTTTGTCGGCGAACGTTACATCCAATCACATAAAAAATCTAATATAAACGAATCCCTGATCATATGCAACATCCTTAAAGACTTCCCGCTGAGAATTTAAATTCCCACCATTATTTTGCAATACATATTATGTCCATGAGTACAGAATTCACTTTTATGAACCCTTTCCCCTTAATCCACCGTTACGTCACTCAAAACTATATTAACACATAAGATATTGTCAATATTAATACGCAATTTTTTTTTTCAAGTTAACTGTTTATAATAAATAACTTAGTGGAATATATTAAGGGGATTGTAGCAGCCAAGTGGCGACCCCATCAGTAAAAAAAATTTACTCGCTGAGTACATCATTTATCGAAAGTTCGGTTTTACCAGTTAAAGTAAAGGTACTGTAGTGTAATCAGAAACTATTAACTCTGTAAAATATAGTTCGGTGTAGTTGTAAATTGAAAAAATGCGAAAAACGGTCAATTTTGGCACTTTTTCTATCTACAACTACAGCTAACTATAATTTACAGAGTTAATAGTTTCTGATTAAACTAACCTGTACTACAATTTTTAAAAACGAATTTTCGATAAATGTTGTTTTCAGCGAGTAATAATTGTTTTACTGATGGAGGCGCCACTTGCGCTGCTTTATTCGCCTTAATCCACCGTTACGTCACTCAAAATACGCAAAAAACGTTTTTTCAAATAAACCGTATAAAATATATAACGTAATGGAAGAAATGAAATGTATAAGGTGGACCGACGACCTAAAGAACGTGGCTGGGGGGGACTGGATGCGGAAGGCAGAGGACCGAGCGTTGTGGCGCAATTTGGGAGAGGCCTATGTCCAGCAGTGGACTGCGATAGGCTGAGTTGATTGATTGAATGGAATATATGTATTAAGTTCTCGTACAACTGTCAATTCTTATACTTTTAATATTTATTTTATGGACTGTATACCTTTTTAAAACAAGGGTCGGGACTGACTCGATACATTTATTGGCCTCTTCGGCCCGTATTGCCTGTCAAATAAATCACTACCATAATAAAAAGACAATTTTACAAAGTTAACGAATGAATTTCGAAATGATTAAGGATGTATGGACTGTATCGGCTACACTGGTGATTTACTTTTGTTTTTAATTGTTACAGAAACACGCATACCACACATTCTCCAGCCATATTTGTATTTATATACTTCTATTTGTTTTGTTTGGCAAAAGGGAACTAAGTTGTCGATTTTAAAATGCCTACAAACATAAACAAGCTATTCTGACCGCGGTAAATCAATGGATTAAAGTCAGAATACCAAATATTGCACACAAACAACATAAAAGCGAGGAAATTGTAAATCATGATAGACAAAAACTAAAATATTAGACATATTAATCGCTTTCATATTAAAGAGTTACTCTACACAAGTTTACAAGTCGGGAATCCGAATTTTAGGACGGTGGGCGTGGGCGCAAGACATTATTTCCGTATTAAAAGCTTCGAGTTTCGTAAGATCCAGTTTTATTAGCTCTGCGTGCATTCTATCGGTCACTTAGCGGATATCTACGAAAGCCGATTGGGGACACTAAAACCTTTCGAAGGGTCATCATCAAAGCCATGCGAAATTCGGACCACACCTCGAGTGGCTTACAACGTCATGTGAGATGCTTATTAGCGTATACTTTATACCCTCGTAAAATACCCTGCGTACAGCGACAGGCAACGTTAACATTCAAAACTATATGGGCCGTGACCCGTAATAGTTATTTACATAAATAATTATATTATCCTGCCTCTCCCTAATTACCTTAATAGTCGTAAAACAAACTTAATTAGGCTTCGGCCACTGTAATTTGAGTCGGACACTGGGACCGAATATCAAAATAGGCAACGGAGGTCATTTTAAATCGACTTACTTCGAGGGAAGCGATGAACTCGAGGAAGGAGACCTTGAAAAGTAATTATCTTGAACAGATTAAAATATCAGACTATCAATTGAAAGCAAAGAAAACAGATTAACTGAAAGTAAAAGTAACCAAACGAATAAGGTGGATAAAGACGTGGAATTAGGAACAATTAACGGCGAAACTCTGTTACAATGGCGACAACACATCAAAGGCACAGGTTTACAGGATTAACGTTTGAACAAAGGGAAACAAAAGGATTAAAAGCTTTCGTCTCAATTTGGCGATGCCACGTTTAAATTAAAAACTGGAAAGTGTCATTCAAATATGTAACAAGGTATACGTTTCATTCTCAGCTGTCGCAAAATTAATCATCGCGCCTCTAAAGGAAGAATAAATAACTTTTTGGAAAAAAAAACATTACTGTACTCCTCCATAGTGGACAAAAATCTTTTGTGAGCACAAAAGTCGCACTTAAAATTAACTTTTCGTCAAATCTTCTTGGGTGTTATCACCAATCAAAATTCTCCCTTATGTGGTGGGTTGTATGGTTCACATTGTGGGGGCTGCAGTTAATTCAAAGTGAATGTGACATATTTATTTTACGAAATCCAATTTTCTGCTGACATCTCATCTGTCGACTTTAAACGTTCCGGACTATGGGTATGTCTCCTCGGTTTCACGCTTACTTTTCGAGTATCATCTTAGTTTTATAAATGCTTTTTGAATTAAAATGCTCCGTATAAAATTATCATATGAAACTCATGCGGATGTTGTCCAATTATTTTTGAGAAGTCAATTGTTTTTTTATTCCATAACTACCTTTATTTGTTAAGCAGTAAGTCCTTTATTTGTTCAGTGTGTTAACAAGATACCAGTTAAATCGTTTTAAAAATAGCAAGGAGTTTTTCTTAAAATAAAGATGAAACAAATGCTCAGGTATATGTACTTTACTTTATAATAAGGCAGACTTGCATGTTGGTGATAACAGTTTGACATTGACAGCATCTTTATTTCGTAAGCAGTAAGGGTGGTTTTCTAATTCAAGTGTTACCACTGTCATGCAGTCGACTGTACTGTTTTTTTACATTAATTGCATTTATTATTATTTTGAGGAAAAAGGTAGTGGACTACCTTTTTGGACTACTAAGTCACTGCGACCTCTAAAGATATATCGTGATACTTCTTGCAGTAGGTTTGGTAGCACCTCCAAAAGTTGCAAGCCAATCATAAATTGCATGGTCCTTGACCAGATTTTAAATTAAATGTTCTTTTGAAAACATTACTCAATGCTGAAATGTAAGAGAAACCCTGGACTTGTAGTAACAGTAACCAAACTATAAAAGCCTAAGTTATAAATGTAAGCTGAGGAAAACCGATCTGTTCGTAGGCGGGCCGCTAAGAACCTGTCATGTTTGTACCATTGTGATACAGTTAAACCCTGTATTTTATTAGTGTGGTGACTTCAAGAAAACAAGAAATACTGGGAAACAGCGGAAATAGAGAACATTGGAACTTTAAGAAATACTAAACACTATTGAGCTTACACATAAGAAAATGGTTCTTACTTTATGCGTAGTGTATATACAAATCAAATGTAATATAATTATGCAGGAAACACAAAGTAGTTTGTGAAACAAGTTTAACCGGATTACATCGCGTATATTATTAAAATTGGTTTTCCTTAAGTTTTGAAAGCTTTGCAGCGTTCGTAGTCGCAGGAAGACTAAGATGACAAGCTTGTTTAAAAATATTAAAAAAAAACTACCGTATAATTTTTAATTAATTAAAATCGTTTCAATGCACGTAGTAGTCACTCACAGTCTCATTATGTTTTACAGTGTAGCGTGACGTTTGGGCCTTGATTATTTTTAGAACTGTTTTTTGTTCCAAACAAGTAGTAGTTGCCAACTATCTTCTTTATTAAAATTAGGATGTTTATAATTTCAATAGCTTCACGGAGAAACCACAAGTCCTGGCGATGGAAAACCGATATGTACCTGGAATGCTCCGTGAAGCTATTGAAATTAAAAAACACCCTAATCCTAATTAATATTGTGCATAAAATATTTAAAAAACCACAAATTCCACAAAAAACAACAAACAGAGAAGGTTCTGCAATATGGTAAAAACATGGTAAAGTTAAATTTTATTTTATCTTATTTAGCATTAGATCTATACCTACACTTAAAACTTGATATTCTCATCTCAGAGTCTGAAATTTCTGGTTATTTCTGTTACATGCATGTTGTAAATAATAAATAGAATTGATATAACCTTTACCCGATAATCCCGACATATCTCGTTTCATAATTACTCTGAATTATGTAACCCTATAATCTCTCCAAACTACTACAGCTTCCTAGAACTTCACAGGTCTCAATGCCTCTCAATCTTATGGATCATACACATAAACTGATTATTACCATTTAGGCAACGACCTAGGTGGTATTGTAGTTGTTAGGGGCAAAGGTAACCGTTTAACATCAGGTGGGTCTTTAACTCATTTCGCCATCCGATATTATAAAAGACCGGCCAGGTGTGAGTCAGACTCACGCAGTATGGGTTCCGTGGCACCTATCGACCCCATAGAAACTTAATTTACGAGAGTTAATCAAAGGACATCAACGATCGTACACTAAATGTGAATTTTTGTATCTCTTTATTACGTAGGTACCACCACATATTGTCTATGTTTGTACTATTTTTATATTTTTTTGCTGAACTACATAATATGCACTATAATCTGACCAAGTTTGACGCTTGTATGTATTACCTATTTGAAGATAGAGCAGGAACAAAAACGTTGAAAAAATGCATGTTTTTTGAGGTTTCTTGTATGGGGACCCCCTTTGGTTTTAAACATTTCTTTTGTTTTTAGTATTTGTCGTGATACTCATAGCAACACATATTCTGAGAAAATTTCAACCAGTTAACTATTACCGTTCAAAAGATACAGCCCTGTGACAGACGGACGGATGGACGGACGGACAGCGTAGCGAACGTCCTGTTTGGCACCCTTCGGGTACGGAACCCTAAAAATGTAACAACGCTGACAAGCGAAGCGAAAACGTACCTACCAACCACCCCATATACTTGATAATGCAATGAACGACGACTCGATATGTCCCATGCATGTAATCTTAAAGAGAATAATACAGCATTAACAGTTATTTGAATAACAACAATCAAGGGTTTTGTACCAAATTGAAAATATGGACGAAACAGTTAAAGAACAATTTACGTTCGCTTAAAGTATCATCACAGTCTACTCCTAGATAAGAGTCTCCTAAATTGCACCATAAAACACGGTCTTCTATCCTTCTGCATTTTTTTTTATTTTTTTTTTCGAATGGACTCTCGCAGGTGGTACCGGAGTACCATCTCTGCTTAACCGGGCTTAGTTGGCGGAGAGTCCCATGTGGGACTCCATTCGCCGAAAGTTTTTCCCTAATCCTACACTTAAAAACTAAAGTCGCGGTTTCAATACCTCAAGCGGGCGTCCCCCAAGGGGGGGGCTCGAACCTCGCTGGGGCATTGCAGGGGGACCCCGCCTTCCTTCCATCCTTCTGCATCTAGTGCACTCCTTTATATCCTAAAAAGTTTGGTTTATCTGGCTCGAAGTAATCACACATTCATTTTTTATCACCATAAACGAGCCATTAAAATGAAGAATAATGTCCTTCCAAGCTCCCAACCAACTTGCAAAAACCTATCTATCGAGCACATCAACCGAATCTAATTTACTATCATTAACTAACAAAAGATGTTATAAAAGTTCATAGCGATCATTACGTAGTTCCGATGACGTATGTAGGTGTCGCAGTAACGGTGTATTTTATTTATTACACCATAACTCACATAAAAATCTAAGCTCCCGGTACAGAGATAGCATCTTGAATTCCTAGAGGTCGCCACTATGGACCGATGGACTTATACAGGGTATTTGTATTAAATCACAAAGGAGACTTATTACTTCTAATAGGAATTTTGTATAAGAATTTTTAAGCCGACGTCAGATTGTTAACTGATTCTAGTGGCCAGTTCGTTTTATTTTATATTTGGAAGTTGGTATAAAACCTTATTTATTTGAAGAACTATTCTCCAAAGAGTTTTGATATCAATTTTCAAGTATCCGTAAGTAATAATTCACAATAATGTATTGCGCATATGTGGTGGGTATTTTATAATCTGTAATGTAATCCTGATAGGGGTTTGATCCTGATAACCTTGGCTTACCAACTTTGTAACTAATAGCAGCTATTGTATACATAACAACCTAAGTAATTGTATGTATTATTGATGATATCAGGAAACCAAAAATTAAAATAGGTATAATAGCAGCATTTCGCATGTGTCCAGTACTCCTCAACAATAGGCCTCACAAAGCCTCTTTGAAATACAATGCATTACGCTCAATATACACAGCCTATATATTTCCCGGGAAAATATTTTGACTACAAAAGCCGCTTAACTTAAAGGTAAACGAGACCTTCATCATTGTGACGCACATATTTTAGATTAATACTGAAGTATTTACCCTAATATTTATTATGTTTATTTATAGGGTATTATGAACCTATAACATCATCAAGGCGGAGCTTATTTCGCTTAAACATATAGCAAATAATAGTTGAATGAATTTAAGAGCCGTGTATACATTAGGATGCGCTAAACTAAAAATATATTGTATGCAAACTAAAGCCAAACAATTTTTCCTGACCTTTAACTTATTCGCAACTTAAAATAAATAGTAATTAGATTCCATTTTGGTCAGCAGAAAGCTTATCGGGGTAATTCAGCTAAAGTCGAACAAAATTTTATGTAAAATCTTTGAAATGGATTGTACGAGGAAATGATCTTTCTAATAACTTTTGAACAAAGAAATTGCGATAAGTAAAGAGATAAAGTTTGTTCCTTTATTAAGAGTAGTCTCCTAAACTTCTTAATCAATTTGTGTTAAATTCGGATTTCATTATATTTCTCGAGTTTAAACACACTGTGCAAAATATTAATTAGTTGATCTGTCAAATTGGCTCTAAAGATTAAACTTTATTATTGGTCTTATTTCGAATGAAACGGGACTTTATATGAGATTTGGATTGGCCTTTTTTAGGGTGCCAATCATCATCATCATTTCAACCGAAAGACGTCCACTGCTGGACAAAGGCCTCCCCCAAAGAGGGGGGGATATGCCATAATCGCCACGCTTGGTAGGTGGGTTGGCGATCGCAATTGGTTGGTTAAATACACAGAGACTCTGGTGAATCCCTTAGTGGCCTTTTACGACACCCATGAGAAGAAAGAGGGTGGTGCAATTCTTTACGTCTGGCACCATAAAGGGTGCCAATGGGTCCCTATTATTACTCTGCTTACTCTGTCTGTCCATCAGTCCATCTGTATGTCACAGGGCTGTATCTTTTTAACGATGACAGGAAGCCAGTTCAAATTTTCACAGGAAATGTGATACTATGGCCTCTATTATGGCAAATATTAAAAACATAACCAGCCCATTACTGTGCCACTACTGGGCAGGGCCTCTTCACAATACGAGAAGGCTAAGGTCTTTGTCCATCACGCTAGCCTAGTACGGGTTGGCGGACTACACACACCATTGAGAACTGTATGGAGCACTCTCTGGTGTGCAGGTTTCCTCACGATGTTTTCCTTCGCCGTTAAAGTAAGTGATCATCAACATCATTTCAGCCGAAAGACGTCCACTGCTGGACATAGGCCTCCCCCAAGCATCGCCGCCGGAGTGGCGACCGCGTACTAGAAGGCGCAGCGTGGGTAGGCCACAAGGTGGACCCACGACCTGACGAAGTAAGTGATAATCGAATATAAACCCACACATGAATTCGAAAAGTCAGAGGTGCGGGCCGGGATCGAACTCATACCATGCAGGAGCATGAAAAACAAGCGTTCAATCACTAGGCTATCACTGCTTAGTAAAAGCGAATATTTTCGATGTGTATTGTTCCTGTTCTACCTTAATAACAATAACACATACAAACACCAAACTTGGTGTGATCCCAGTGGATACTCTATAGATTTAACATCAAATAATAAAAGTATGGCAACCATAGACGTATGTGTTGGTACCTGTGTAAGAAAAAATGCTAATATTTAAATTTTACCAAAGATGTAAGTTGATTGCGCACGGCACGTTGATGTCTTTTACATCAACGTGCAGTGCTGCACCTTTGGTTACACTCTCATGAACATCTGTTTCTACGAGGTATCAGGTCGATGGGTTGCACAGAACCCTTACTGCGTGAGCCCGAATTGAACTTGGCAATTTTTTTTATTAAAAGTCTTGCAACATTAACAACAAGTGTCAAAATTTTTATAGCACGCAACACAGACGCGTTTTAATAATTTCCCGAACACAAATCCCTAAGCTTTCTTCGATCCACATTGACACACGAATCACGTTAGGCCGTGTCTACATAACAACCTTTTAGTATAATCCGATCCGTTCAAGCATTTATAAGAAGATTGTAATTGAACGTCAAAGGGGCCGATGGATTAGGCGATGGCTGACCAGATTACAAGTGACAATTCGGAATCAGCCGTCTTGATTGACAGTGGACTATAAATCTATTCGTTATGCATATCGCGGTAGCGTGACGGCGATTATGAATATTCAATTAAAATGATGTTTAATAATTATGTTGATATTATTATTGGGCAACAAAAAATTGGATCTAGATACGTTGAATAGACGCGACTTTGTGGCCACAAACGTCAAGTGTTGTTAGTGTGTAAAAAAATAAATGACATGTTAATACAAATCGTTTTAATAAATAAGTGTTATACTCGATATCATAGCAAATATACAACAAGTAACAGAATAAGTACAGGGCCTAAAAGGAGTTTCTTCAGAATCATTAGAAGAATAGATTGTATGTCATTTTTTTCCAATTTTGTATACTATGGGTAAATAAGTTCATGAGCTATATAGGTTTCCAATAGTTTTCATGTGTCAGGTAACCCTTAAACGGCATCTTGCAGCTATCCAGCAACCAACTCGGGAACTTACTGATGTTAAAAAAGACAAAAACCATGTAAAAATACATGTTTTTTGTCTTTTTTGTGTTTTTGTTTTTTATGGTTTTTTTTTACGTACTACCAGATAGTATTAATAATGTACTAATTGGGGTGTCTGAGGTCTTGCGTTCATTCTGTTACTCGTTGTATAGAGGTATTTTTACAACACATACTCTTCTTCTTCTATCGTGTCGACATGAGCTACATAATGATAATAGCTCATACCGTGGGGAAAAGATTAGCCAGTCAGCAGGTTGGTAGCGGAGCTGACTGCCCAAGGTGCGCCGGACGATCAATTAAAAATTGTCACTCGTGGACGTGGAGGCTCTTCTAATACACCACACACACATATACACACACTCTTAAAACAAATGAAGAAAACATAGATTATTTCGGTCTAGCATGGACTTTGGACCAAAATTTCCTTTCCAACCACAGACAGTAAAAAATATAGACGAATCATAGTGAAGTCAACAAAACCGTGCTTCTCCGTGTATAAACCAGCGCTCACGCACACTTATGCACATCAAACCTTGCTCACTGATTTTAGTACACATGTCGCGGCATCGTCCAGTACGCATCGCCAAAAACAAATATCTTTCAGGTGCATGTATGCGTGAGCACTGGTTTGTATACGGAGGAGCACGGTTTTGTTGGTGTCTATCTTTTTTACTATGTCTGTGTTTCCAACTCAATCTTTGCCTTTTCGCCGCTGGGTCGTCGACACCTTTAGTACATTAGTCGATAAGCTACTCCAATTCATGAGTAAGAAAACTTTGTTTCAAGTTACTTCATGTTTTAAAGAACAGAAAACCTTCAGAAGCTATTCTAGGAAAAATTAAAATAAAGTAAAGCTATCGTTGCTCAGTTGCAAAGAAAAGATTGACTTATTCGAAGTGAATGACATCATTCTTATCTTAAAAGCGATGTTCGATAAAATTATTTTCTCCCACTTGCTCGGAAATAGGTTCATTATTCAAAAAAAAGAATACAACAATCGGCTCTTTTCCGTACGCAACGAAATAACAGGCCGGTAATATCCAACAGGACAATAATATAAATTGCTGGACACTTTTTATTTTTTAAATTATGCTACCGAGGTTTTTAAGTACACACTTACATAAATTAGGTGTTTTTAGGTACAAAATATTTATCACTATACAGGCTGCATGCGCATTTTTTTTACAAAACTTTGAAAATCGAACAAGAACCGCGCACGGGCGAATTGGTGTGAATGAAAATGAGATACTGTTGAATTAATTTGTGTTGTGTTTCCTCGCAAATTAGAGAAAAGTACTATACAAGTCTCGGCCGAAATAGCAATTAACGGCCTCGTTTAGTTAAAAAGGACTCGGCTTGCGCCTTTCAAAATCACTTGGGAAGTACTCGGCTTCGCCTCGTACTTCCAATATTACTCGGCCGTAGGTTGCTTCATTTCAGGCCTCGACAGTAATGTACTATTACGTAGAATAAATATTATCGACTTCATTTTATTGTTTTAACTATACAAACTTCGACATAAATAAATACTGGTTATATTGCGCCATTTCACGAAATCATACTCTTGTTAAGTGCGAAAGTGTGGATGTTTGTTTGCTTGTTTTTCCTTCAATCTAGCTGAAACACCTGGAAGCCAATTCACGTAACTAAAGAACAACAGTTGCAGCATAGTACAAATAATAGTAGTTGCAGTTAAGTTTTGATCAAAATAACAAAACAATGCTTTTCGTATTCTCTTATCTTCGGCGGTTGCTGTCAGATACGAACTGCAGCGTCACTGTAACTTGATCGGCGCATACTGAAATTACTTGAATTAGGGCCCTGAACCAATTTAGTTGAAATTAAATATACAACTGGACCATAACCCGGATAACCATATAGGCTACTTTTTGTTTCACAAAACAAACAAACAAAAGTATGTAGTTCCCGAGGGATGCGCGATAACATATTTCTGTGATAAACCGAAGTATACGCGAGAGAAACCGCGTGCATAGGCTAGTAATTCATAAATGTTTTAACATTGAGTTTAATAATATTTCAAAATATATTATAGTACCAGCTACTTCTTGAATATAGAACTAAACTTTAAGAGCATTCGTTCGTCAGAATCAAGCTAAAGTTAAAAATTGATGATTTCCGACGGTAAGTAAACGACTGCTGATAACGAGGTCGTGGGTTCGATACCCACAGAACACAAATATTTTGTGTGATGAACATAAGTGTTTGCTGTTTGTGTTGGTCTGGGTGTTTCTTATGCATAAGCATGTATTTACAAAAAATATAAGTATTATATCCATTGTCTAGTATCCATAGCACAAACTCGGCTTAGTGTGGGACAAGATGGTGCTGTGTAATAATGTCCAAAAGATATTTATTTATTATGTGTATAATTTTAAAAAAACAGCCATGTTCTCGATCATGAATTTTCAACTAGTTTTTTTTTTTTTTTGTTAGCCTGTACTGTCCCACTGCTGGGCAAAGGCCTCCCTCAATTCCTTCCATCTATCGCGGTTCTGTGCCGCCTCCTGCCAGCTGTTATCGAGAAAGACATCGAGCTCGTCTCTCCATCTCCTGTATCTTTCAACTAGTACATATGACGTCAATATCTTAATCTACAAATTAAACTCATAATAATTTTATGTTCCGTTGGAAATCATGAATTTTGACTCCAGCGCGATTCTAATGGATCAACGCTTTTAACTTAGCATGCACACTGTATTTGCAATATCAATACTTTAAACCAAACGACCTTAGAACATAGTTCCAATAACGTCCCGAACTACTTTGTTTCCCCCACAATTTAAAAGTTGGGATGAAACAGATGACGCTAAGACATAGTCCGCATACCAATAGGACATAAAAAAATAAGATGATGCATATTTGGACGGTAAGAAACAACATGATGTCACTGAAAACCCACGAAAATTTATACAGTGAAATAATTATGCAACTCTTTTTTGATTGATTGATCCTACTTTTATTATAAATTCGAAAGAAAAAGAAAGAATGCCGGCTGTTGCTGAAAACCAGCGCTGTCTTTGCTCCGTGCATGAGGCACAGCAATATGCTGAGCGGTGCGGTGGCCGTTTTGCGCGGATGTGACGCATATCTTACCACACTTCTTGGCTCTGTACCTGTGGGGTAATTGTGTAATGCATTCACTTTGACATTAGCTTTCATTTTGAAATTAAAGCAATATTCATTGCGTGGTACGTAGTTGACAATAACACTGATTGTCAAAACACACGGAGCAATGAACATTGACATCCAGATTGCGATCGCGAGTGAGTTACGCAATTCGGCAGCTGTATTTGTTCTGTGTTCTTGTATTTTTTTTTTGGTAATTTTGTGCGTCACTTTTGAAGCAAATAAATATTTTTTCTTTCTTTCAAAGAATAAAATAGAAATATAATTAATAATAAAAAATATGATATCTAATTTGTGTAAAACTCAGCTAAATTCAAATTTAAATGTTTTTTTATTTCAAACTAGCGGCCCGTCCCTGCTTCGCACGGGTGGACATGAAAATATAGCCTATGTTACTCAGGGTGAATGTAGCTTTTAAATGGTGATTTTTTTTTTAAATCGGCGCATTAGTTTTAGATAGTATAGATTAGTATAGATATAGATAAACCTAATTTTATTTAATGTAATTTTTTTTTTTTTTTTGAAACGTCAGGCTCTAGTTGCACGGTTCCAAATATTTTTATTAAAATATCTTTTGCCACGTAAATAAAATAACCAAAAATGACTGAAAACGTGAAAGTTTTTTTTTCGCGATTTCTGGGTTGGTCCTATAGTTAAAGTTCATATTGATGCGTACAATGATCCCTGATTTTCTGTTATTTTAATTTCAGTTATTTTAATCACATGTCAGAAAAAAACAAGTAGTAAAAAATTTATTAAATAGCTTAATTTTTTTCATTGTGGTTACTTAAATTTTCTAACGGGACTTCCTCATAAATGACAATCATGTGGGTTGACTCTATATTGCTTATTATCGTCCATTTGGCGGCGAAAATACAGTTAGATGTGCGTTGGGGACTTGGGAGGCTCAAACTCGTTCAATTCGTATATCGCGCGCCTATCAGTAACACATCCTGTAGGAAACACGTGACGGGAATAGGGACCGGGACTAAGCCGAGGCCTCTAGGATAGCGGTAAAAGCGCGGCCCTCTGGGCTCTTGTGTTGTTTGTTTATGTATTATGTTGTAGCCTGTTGTAGCAATGATATATTTTTAAAATTGGTGTCGATTTGGAAATTACCTATTGTATGCTGTGTAACATTTATGTTTTTTTTTTAGAGATATAGATCTGCTCTTGACCGCAATCTAGACAGCTTTGTCAAGATATGGTCGACGATGGAGAGAGCAAACCTATTAGGAGCCGATTCACTCCAGCTTTAAAGGCGTTAGGGTTGTAACTGTCCAGAAATGCAGATGAGTGAGCAGTGAATTCCACAACTTGGCTGTGCGCATTATGAAAGAGTTCTCAAAGCGCTTGATCCTGATAGTAGGGATGTCTACCAAATGTGGATGACAATATCCTGCAGTGCGTCGTGTAATCCGATGAAAAAAAGGAGATAGCGGAATAAGCTTTTGGAGCTCTTGCACATACTTGTAGAACTCCTTTGTGAAAGAGCTCGTCCGGGGAAGTACTACCACCGTACCTACTTCTCCGCCAAATAGTGATGCTTGCACTGCTGTGTTTCGGTCTGAATGGTACGGGTGCCGGTGAAATTACAATCACATGAGACTTTCCCCCTTCATGTCTCAGTTTGGCGAACCGACTTGCGGTACCATTTATATAGGCAGCAGACTAGGTGGTATTGAAGTTGTTATGGGCAAAGGTAACCGCTTAACATCAGGTGGGCCTTTAGATCGTTTCGCCATCCTATAATATACATAAAAAACTCTCCAAAGTACAGCCTGTAGAACACCGACAAACAAGCAACTGTGTTTCTATGGACTAAGCTTTGTAGCTTATATTTTTCCTGTATTAGTGCTCCACACTATGGTAATTTTGGCCTACAGCTCAGATGGCATTCAGTTTAGTGGCTTTTTACTGACATAGCTAAGGTCTTATAATTATATTTTATTTGTGGAATATAAATTCGCCAGTAGTGCCCCAAGCATAAAAGGGTATGTTGTATGTATTGCTATGGCCGTTTTATACCACGCTAACAACACAAAAGATAACATAATTCTTAATCATTTAGTTATACGAAATGTTATACGGGAGACAATTTATAAGTAATAAAAAACTCAGCATTGATTCCCACCGACTTCGAGGCCCGTCTCAAAATTCACAGGAATAAGACGCGACAGAGAAGATACGTCGCGCATAATGTCCTATTTTGTTTTGTATACAAACTTATTGTGTTATCGATATTTTCCGTCAAAAAGATTTCTCGAAACATGTTGTGCGAACACATATAGAATATGTATATCTATCGCCATGAGATTGAAAGATAACACGAATTGCATAACTTTATTTATCGACGATATTTTTTGTTATTTTTGTTACAAACAAAAGAAGTGACGTGTCTGTTCTTCTCATTGAAAAGTTTGAAGGTAAGGAAATTACAATATGCCATTGATCAATAATATATTACATTCAAATTATTATTTGAATATTGCTACTGCTGTAAGGGGGACAGAGTTTCAGCAGTGCTCGTTTTTAGACTAATAGAGACACCCACATTCTGTTTTTTCTCTCTTGTCTTATTTACTAAACAACCTTGGCACACCTCTTAATTCAAATCTACTGATAAAATATAATATCTAGTTCTGCACATGAAATTAGGTTAAAAAATGTTATTTAGTGTGTGAAATTGTTAACATAATGTCATTTAATAAATATTATTGACTAATTGCATTAAAAAGACATGCCAAGATTGTTTACTAAATAAGACAAGTAAGAAAAAACAGAGATTACGTTATATTTATAATAGTCGGCCTCGTTGGTCTAGTAGTCGCAAGTGCAACTGCTGAGCGTGGGTCTAGTCCTGGGTTCGATTCCCGGGTCGGGCAAAGTGTTATTGGGCTGAGGAACATTAGGAAATTCTTAGTTACAGCCAGTCGGCCAGCCAGTCTGGATTTGTGCCTGGTTAATGGCTATAGGCTCGCCCCCTATTAAATAAGACTTCTAACACAACTGACAAAATATGGGTGTTACTACACCTCTGCCTACCCCTTCGGAGAATACAGGCATAATGTTATGTATGTATGTTAATAATAAAGAAGAAATACAACTAGATAACAGATTCTTATAATCAATCGAACACTCAAATTAACAAACTAATTGCTAGTCATTACTAATCGATTACCCTTACTATTGCTCTCAATCCCATAAATAACCCTCTCCATACGTTCTGTAAGGCATAATTACGCGCATAATATAAACGAAAACCGCAACCGGGCACACGTAGCCGCGATGCCTTACCCCGATTATTTATTGCCGCTTTATCTTACGGCGACCGTTTGCGATAAAATAAAAGAAATGTCAGAGCCCCATGATCGCGATTATCACGAGACGATCACTGGATCGCCCATCTGAATCGCGACAAATTATGCCCCTAACAATAAATGTAAACACCATCTCCCGCGCGTCTTGAATCGTCATCGGACATTGGAAACTAAAACCGCAATGGATGGTTCCAGAGTCGAAAGTACCGTCGATTTGAAGAATGCGGTAAAACAGAATACACATTGAAAAGACTTTAAAAGCTTACCTCATAACGTGGTAGTATTGGTAGTCACTAGTCAGTCATTGATTGGGAAGAAAGACTTGCTCGCATGGCGTGCCCTTCATGTTCGCTGGGCGGACAGCCGAGATCATTGTGTAAGGGAATGTCCTCAATGTCCTTTAATTAGCACATGTAGAGCAAGATTACCGGCCGACAACGTCACCGAGTGGGCGACAACTGAATAATGACGTCGCTATTTATATCGAGATAATTATTGTTAAGATTAAACACTCGTTTGTTTGTGTTCTTATGGCTTGGATTCACAAAATAAACGGTTATTACAGTAGGGTTATTGCGTTGTCGCTAAATAAATGGTTATTTCAGAATTCGTTGTGTTTTGGCTAC
Source organism: Asteroscopus sphinx (assembly GCA_949699075.1). Taxonomy (NCBI): domain Eukaryota; kingdom Metazoa; phylum Arthropoda; class Insecta; order Lepidoptera; family Noctuidae; genus Asteroscopus; species Asteroscopus sphinx. Next base: position 19,096,401 of record OX453012.1, read on the forward strand.
TCAAGAAGCAAAGATATGATGTTAAGATATAAATTACCGGTGCAATCTACAATTTTTACTTTACGAAAATTATTGAATTGTTAATTCATGTACCTACCTATAACTTTGCATTTTCCCTCAGCATCAAGGCTAATTAATGAGTCTAAGCTACCACAATCTACAACATTACTTTTTGTTAATCATAAATTGCAAAAAAAAAAACAGTTGTTCCATATGTTTGTGTTCACATAAATCGACAAAATGTATGTAACGGCAGTTTTTTTTGCGATTTCATAGTTGATCGCAAAGTAAAAGTTGTTCATAATGAGTACAACCCCTTTCAGGCTTATGGACCCCTTTTCAGGTTTAAGGTAAGCAAAAACTAATGTTTTACATGTGGTAATAATGAAGAAAATATAAATCTATGACAATCGTTACAGGCATTCTTTTTTTTTTCGCTTTTTGGAAAATTTCCAGATAGATAGCACCAGGCACAAAGCAATTAATGTAAACACAGTAAAATATACAAGATAACACAGTCGTCAGCCATTAGGCAGCATAAAGGACGTTCTTGCCAACATTACATTGTTCACTGTCCTTTCCAACTCTCGGAGCCAAATTACCAGTGACAAGGAGCCAAATGAAGTTAAACGGGGAACATAGCACCTGCCATCGGAAGCCAGCCAAGTCCTGATAGGTTATCAGTCTGCGCCAACTTTTAAATTAAACTGGCCTTTATTGTTTCCAGCCTGGTAGACCGGTGACCTGAAAAAGGTAGCTGGGGTGGACTGGATCTGGAGCAACGAGTGTTGTAGTCACAGACCAGTAAGCCAAAAAACGCAGCATAAACAAAGTTTTGCATGAAAATACAGTCGTAAAATGTTGGCGGGGGACACGGGGCGGACGGCGCGTTATGATTGGTCGGCTCAAAAGTTCTGTGGTATGATTGGTGCCGCTCGCTGACGGAATGACGCCCCGATTGGTGGGGGGGCGTAGGATATGCAGTGCTACTCCGTATGCTTTGTGATCGGTTTTTGTGATTTGTGTAACGAGGTTCAACTCGTTACGCTGCTTACCACCTTATTTAAATTTCCTGGCCACTTTATTATAACTTTTCCTATCCAAATTCAAAATTTTAAATTATTCCATAATTTTCTATTTTTCATCAAAAACAATGGATTTATATCGCAGACTTGGCTCGGCATGGACGTGTCCGACCATTACACAGTTTTCTTATATTATTTTACTCATACAGTTCTATATTGTACGCTGAAATACACTCATGTGTCTGTCACTGTGTCAAGCCTCCGAACCTTCGACCCTCCAAGCCTCCCGTCTGTGTGCCTCCGCTGACTCCGGGCTACTACATCTCCTACTCCTGCCTGAGCTACCCTCACCGAGACCACGACGTGATAGGGGTATCCGGTTAATCGGCGTCTAGAGGCTTACTGGTCTGTGGTTGTAGTGCAACTTGGGAGAAGCCTATGGCCAGCAGTTGACTGCGATAGGCAGAGTTGATTTATATTTATTCTGGTAATGTTTTGGAGTAGATGCTTATAAAAATGCGGATAAGTGACCGTTTCGTTACACATAGAAATCCTTCCGGGCCTCGGAGAGCACGTAAAGCTTTTGGTCCTGGTTGTAATTTTTTTTGGTTGTTATACGGATATTTTGAGAGCTTTATTACCTCTTAAAGTCTTGACTGAAGTGTAAGGAAGGCCGATTTTTTATCGTGATTTCAGGGTTGACCTCGTAGTAAAAGTTATTCAATAGCATTCCCTGAATGAGCTTTCCACAAATTACCACGCATTTCTGATACACGTTGTATATTAGAAGGCTCAACGCCTTGACCCAATTTGCACGATTGTCTGAACACCCATTCAGATAGCAAATGGACAGATTTTTCCTTATTTGTATCTTTCCGATACATGTTCTATATTAGAAAGCTCAACATCATGGCCCGATTTACATGATTGTCTGAACACCCATTCAAATAACAACTGGACAGATTTTTCCTAAGTTGTATCTGCTTATTTGTATCTTTCTGATACACGTTGTATATTAGAAGGCTCAACACAATGATATTTAAAAGTATAGATATGTCATACCCTAACAAAACAAAGGACAAAAATGTGTCGTACGCAGCGGCATCGGCAGCACAATACACATGAACTCGTACAAAGTAAGTAAGTTGGTTACTTCAGGTTACTTTCGCGTCATAGTTGGAATACTTTCAGTACACATACGACCACATACGATGGCATTTTTTTTTTTTTTTTATCACCGGTCACGCTCGGCGCCTTACTTGACACGGATTAATAGAAAAACGTCCTAGTTAAGACGTTTTCGAGTCTTCAGATTGCGAGCGCAAGTAACATATCTGTTGGCTCAACACCATGACCCGATTAACATGATTTTCTGAACACCGACTCAGATAGCAACTGGACTGATTTTTCCTTATTTGTATTCAGCTGCTCCCTATAAAATATCAATTACACACGGTTGAAAAAAGGATAGAACTTCTTGAATTTATTTATGTTGCTTTAGCCTCTATTGTATAACGGTAATATGTACCAAGATGTTTACATACACAGAAATACACATTACTGCATAATAAATAACGACTGTTGATGGATAATTTATATTCACTGAGTCATCAGTGGTCTCTTATAACTTCAATAACATCAGTATCAACACAGTATTTCCCTTTATCCGATATCACATAGTATCTAGACTGATTTATAGTATTTACGCTAATGCGACGTCATCAAACCATTCATTACGATAACGCATCACAATCAATTCGATACATATTACTCGAACTAAGATAAATAGATACTGACGTATGACGAATGATATGTTATCAATGCTTTTTAGAATCGTATGCATCAAATTCTAATATACAATATAATATAAATACATGCTTATATGTTTCATTGTACTTCGTAGTACAACACTAGTTCGTCTAGTGCATTATCAGTTCGAGTAAAGTGCAAAGCCAGTGCGAGTAAAGTGCAATACAAGTGCAACACAGGACATTACAAACGTGTAGTTAGGTCAATGCCAACTATAGTGCAAACGCGGTATAGTTTAAGTACAAGTCAGTGCAATGAAAGTAGTTTCAGTACAACACTGGTGTAAGGACAAGTCTAATTTGATTAACATAGTGCATCTTAGGGACGGAGAAAGTAGGTGAAAATTCTGCTTTGAAAACAGTGCACACCAAGAGTGTAAATTTTAGTGAGGTCGATTCTAGTACAGTTTTCGTAATTACAGTGCACAGTTTCACAAAACACATATCAGTGCATTGAGATAACGTTATTATAGTATTGGTACAAAACTAGTGCAACTCTGCGTCGCTCGTGCTCTTGTATGACGTACGATAAGGCGTACCGATTTTTAATACAACTGTCATTGAAAATATTGAAACGAGTACAAACGTAAAGCTTTTTTTTTATTACTATTTTTGTTGGTTTTTTTTATGTGTCATCGTGATTTTATACAAAACTAAAAGGGTTAACAAAAAAAACCGACTTCTAAAACCTTAACTAAAAAGTAAAAAATAATCCTTGTTTGTATTACAAAATCTTTTCATAAAACAACATTTTGAAGGCGTGATTGACCCTTTCTTTATGTATATGTACACGTATTTCACGATCAATCATCGTGAGCGTCATGTAAATATAATGTACAGTCGAGCGCATATCTATTGTAAAAAACAGTATAGGTTAAGTGAACGTACATGAAAAAAATCACGCGCCGCCTTCAAAATATTGTTTTATGAAGTATTTTGTAATACAAACAAGGATTATTTTTTACTTTTTAGTCAAGGTTTTAAACTACCACATAACATAACATCACGCCTATATTTCCCCGAAGGGGTAGGCAGAGGTGTATAGCACACCCACATTTCGCCAGTTATGATAATATAGTAACACAGACCAGTAAGCTTCAAGACTCCGCATAAACAAAGTTTTGTATTCGAACGCAGTCGTAAAACGTTGGTGGGGTCAGGGGGGTGGACGGCGCGTTATGATTGGCCGGCTCAAAAGTTCGGTGGTATGATTCCTTATGATTGGTGGCGCTCGCTGACTGAGTGACGTTCCGATTGGCGGAGGGACGTTTGATATGCAGTGGTAGAGCATATGCGTTGTGACCGGGGGTGTCCAGCTAAGCGGCGTCTAGAGGCTTACTGGTCTATGTATAGTAAGTACCATGTAATAGGGGGCGAGGCTATTGCCATTAACCGGGCACAAATCCACAAAAAAAAAAACTATATATAGATAAAAGATTATAAACTACATAGAGTTTAATATAATCTTATTTTCTCTGTTACACCAAGCGCTTACACCAGGGTTAATAAAACTTCATAACGAAACGTTTATACAAGCACACAAATGCTAAAGTAAAAGTACTTTTAAACATACCTTTCTATTAGCCCCACCAACCAACAAAACCATAAAACTCAAAATTCATGGCAGCACGTTTAAAAAAATCACGTTTATGAAATATTAAATCTAGTTATATCTGCCAAGGGAATCTCTACGGTTTACGTCTTACCGAGAAAGATAGGCAGGTGCGGGCGCACCCACACGGGTGCCGAGTTGCCGAGTTACCGAGCTCAGACAATTATCATTCCGTGTGGTTGCGAAACATGCTTCGTCACTATCAAGTTGCCCATCATCACGACTCCACTATTTACATATAATGACTATTCAACAGTAAACAAAGAAATGCAACGCCCGCCTCTACTTATGATGTTGTGACATAATTTAATTTTTTGTTTTTTTTTTGTTCTTGTTGGATTCAGGATGTCACGTCTTGTTAGATTAGCCACACGATTTAATGAGTTGCTCAAATTGTTATTTGGCTAATATTAAACTAGACACCAACTAGCTTGTAGGATCTGTAAGCTAAAGTGGCAGTGGGCTATCAATGTTTGTCGAAGGTCCGATGGCCGCTGGAGCAGACAAGTCCTTGAGTGGAGATCGCGAATCGGCAACGCCCTAGACCTGAAGAAGGCGGCTGGGGGGGACTGGATGCGGAAGGCAGAGGACCGACTGTTGTGGCGCAACTTGGGAGAGGCCTATGTCCAGCAGTGGACTGCAATAGCCTGAATTAATGAAACCAGACACGATAGCTCAAGAATACCATAAGCCCTCAGTTGAACATGAGTTTTTTCTGACGGACCGCTAAAATTTATTTTCTTCTGGTGGATAGGCACAAGAGGATACTTCTACATGACATGACCTCTTAATACTATAAGTGGCGCCTAATTTATTCCAGGAACCACGCGACCACGAACCAGGAAGACGCGTGTGACCTTTTTTTCCCATAGGTAAGTAACGGTTGTGGTGCATCTAAGTTTTGTAATTATGTCAAAGATTATGATATAACTATCTGATGGGCTTTTCTAACAGCGTCACCTTTAGGTCCAGATTTTGTAATTTTCTTTTGGCACTAAGCCAACTCAATTATACTGTGATTGATTATACATGCTGAAATTTTAATCGCTTAATTCCCGAAAAGCGGTCATTGTACTCATCATTATGAACAATTTTTACTATGGGACCCATATTTAACCCTGAAATCGGAAAAAATATCAGATAGTCCCTACATTTTATCGATTTCATCATTTCAGCCGAAAGACGTCCACTGCTGGACATAGGCCATTTTATCGATTTAAGTGAACACATTTGTGTTACATTTGTAGGCACCAGCTGATTTTTTTCCCGTGATTTCAGGGTTGGTCCCATAGTAAAATTTGTTAATAATGATGAGTACAATGACCCCTTTTCGGGAATTATCGATTAAAATTTCAGCATGTATATAAGTCTATTTGGTCCAAAAACAAAGAAATACTTAATAGCTTAACTGCAGCGCCACCTATCGGGACCTTACATAGTTATGATCCATTTTCTCCGTAAAACAAATTTATTTAGTGAATTTGACTTAAATCGGTCAAGTCGTTCAGAAGCTACACGAAAACTAACAGATTCACCAACGATTTTATATGTACATATTTGGGAGAACGTTAATCAAAAATGAACGTTTTTAATTTAGTGGCTGAGAATAACATAACATAACGTCACGCCTGTATTTGCCCAAAGGGGTAGGCAGAGGTGTATAGTACACCCACATTTTGCCAGATAAGTTGTAAGTCCCATGTAATAGGGGGCGAGAGCCTATTACTATTGAGCTATTGGCTGAGAATAGTATAGAGCTGCGATAAGTTGCTTTTTACAGTATTACTCAGTTAACTTGTTTCAAAGATGAATCAATTTATATCTAAAAAAAAATCAATATTCAACCTCATCTCTTTATCGTTACGCAACGTCTTTTCTTAATCTCAACGAAAAAGTCATTCGTTTAACTTTAATTGGTCGCGGAAATCAGTAAGATTGATTTTTTCATTTCTACGGCCTCTGTAGCGCATAAAAGAATGACTTGTAACATTCCAATTAACATAAATATTGTCCTCCTGAACAGTAACAAGGAAAACCAGTGCTGCAGCAGTTTATGTGTTCACCGCAAAACTTTGTAAATTGTTTGCGCTCAGACGAATGGCCGACTACCTAAATCTTTACAAGACACCTTTCATTTACTTCACGAAAATGCTTTAAAAGCAACAAGTTATTAAGTTTATGTTCAGCGACTGAAAGCAAGTGACATTGTGTCTAAATGAATGGATGCAAAATTTCTGCTACACAATGTAAGAAAACAGAAAAGGCTCACTCTGGACAACGTGCCATGAGGAACTCGCAATCGAAAACTAATAGATGCTGAAATACGTTACCGTCTAAATTTTCTATTGAATTATTTTAATTAGTGGATGACTGGAGCCGCTTTGTCATCGACATAAGCACGGTTTCTGCAGTGGCCTGTTTCTCTAGTAGTCGTAGTTTCTCTAGCCTAGCTTGGTGACTGAAGTGACCACGGTAATGACTGTAAGTCGGGCTGCCATCCGTCCAGGTTTCTCCAGATTTATCCTAGTTTGGGGGAGCGTCTAGGGGAGGCCCGGGGTGTTCTCAAGAAGTGTCTGGATGAAAACCGGACACTCACTGCGTTGGTAGTTTCATTCGTTTCTATTCTATCAATCAATGCCACACATTAATTAATTAAGGGTGTCCGAGGGAAAAACCTGGTTTCACTCAAATATACGGAGTTTTAAAAGGTCATGGCAGCCCTAACTGTAGGCTACACCTTACTTAGGAAATATTCCTAGTTGAGTACTTACGTGTTACCTTACTTAGGAAATATTCCTAGTGAAACGGTTAGAGTCTACGCAGGTAAGCTGCGCAGACCGCTACAAAAGAAAAGGTGTCACTACGGTGTTAGGCACCGCAGTGACATAAGGAAGTGTGTTGAGAGATAATTAGATAACACTTAGATATTTAATACATATATTGAAAGACACTCGGCTAGGTCGCGGGTAAGGCTATTGTTCACTGAGCGTTCGCACACTTCGGAAGGAAGGTGGAAAGGGTACCGTCCCTCGTCTCCGCCACGTGGATGGTACGGCAGGCTGGCGGGCAGCAGGTAGACGCTGCCTCGTGGTTGCAGCGGGTACGCCTCTTGCCGGAACGTAGAAGTACAGCCCAAAGGTAGAAGTACAGCCGGAAAGTAAAAGTCCAGCCGGAAAGTAGAAGTCCAGCCGGAAGGTAGAAGTCCAGCCGGAAGGTAGAAGTCCAGCCGGAAGGTAGAAGTCCAGCCGGAAGGTAAAAGTCCAGCCGGAAGGTAGAATGGTGCGCATGTTAGTGGCGGCCAGGTTAATACAACCGCGTGCGATGTGGTAGCTTCTCCGCCCTCTAGTGACACAAGGAACGGTGATGAAGGAGGATAGTGGAAGCTCACACATCACAGCGGTTAACAGGCAGTAAAGGGTGCAGTCACAGCATAGTATATGACAGGTGCATAATTGTAGGTTAAGTGACACAAGGCGTGCAAAACATATAGAAGGACAGTGATCTTCGCTGATGGCACATGAAATAGGTTGCAGCACACTGTAAGGCATAGCATAGAGCTGATGCAGCAGTTAATTACACATATTTTAGCTTCTTGAGACAGGAAGTAAGCATGACCGCGTGGCCGGCCATGAAAATGTTAGAAATTAAACATTAACAAGATCGTATGATAGAATCAGTTCCCTAATACACTGTTTATAATATATTAGCTAGATTAATGAAGAACTCACCCGAGATTGGGGATAAAATATGTATTCCAGGAGGAATAGTTACTTCCTTGGAAGCTGCTGTGTTGAAAATGACAGAGGCCAACGCGATTACTAGTGTTGTGCACACATTTTAGGGATGCGCAACACCGGTTAAGTTTTATATCGTTCACTCGACTAAACTAATGAGATCCACAACGCTACACTAGTTGTGTACTGTGATAGATTGTTGAGAATAACAAATTAGTGTTTTTTTTTTTGCCTCTAGTATCTTCAGGGGTGGACCTTCTGTACGTACGTTTTTACTGCTGTTCTTTAGTTAAGCAAGACCAAGTGGCTCTTCGAACGTAACTTAAAGAAATAAATTAACTTTGACCCCACAATAGCCGTGTAAACATGTGTGTTTATGTTTGACACACTGAAATTTACGACTCTACTGTGGAAACTCTAGCTACTTTGTCTTTAGAAGTTAATGTTTCACATATTTGTTTAAAACATAAAGGAGAACGTCTACTGAAAAACATATTGGTAGAACCAGTAGGTGAAAACAAAGAGGCGTAGTCGTCGTAAAACCAGGTATTCACTATTTACTTCCTTTCAAAGAACTTAATTACTCAAAAGAACTTGTTACCAAAGAAAACAAAAAACAACTTGATATCGAATTAAAACAAAATGCTGATACAATCAAATGAGGAAAAGTAAAAAATTAAATAGAGTCGACGGAATCCGAGCTCTCTCCTTACCGCCTAATTATCATCTTAATTCCTCATAATGAGGTAGACGAAGCTACTGTGCTTCCCAGAATGCCATCAACATAGGAAATTTAAAATAAGGTTGTTTATATTCGTACATAGCGCCGCTCCAAACATTCCACGAGATATAATTTATTACCATTATACATAGTCATAACTTCAATACCGTCTCGGTAGCCATTAATGAAGAAAAATTGGTTATACAAATCAATATTCAAAACATTCGCTAAGCACAACTATAAAGGAAACTACATAAACTTTAAAATTTATATTCACTTAATCCATCCGTCCAAATATTACGTATTACATCTCGAGGTAATTCCTATTCACAATCGATTAGTGTTCGATCATTTATTAATGCCGACTGTAGGAATACCATTTCTGTATACTGAGAAACGAGCTATAAACTACATTCTCGTTTGAATATAAATAAAATTTAAGCAAATATTTTAGAAACCTAATTCGGATCAACAATTTTATATTTTTGAATGTTGTTAATACCGAATGTTGATGCCATCGAATTCAGAATGTATTTCTATGAATGTATGAACATCAAATGTTATGTCACTTACAGGGTTGCCAACTTTTTATAGATGAAATACAGTAGTTTTGAGACCAGCACATTACAAGTAAAATTGCGGAAAAATATAGTAGGAATCTAGTTAACAAGCTGCTCAGTGTATTTTAAAATAATTGGTCCACCCTAGATCCGAATTTGGTTGAGATTCTATAGTAATTTAGCCTGCTATATAATTTTTTTGAAAAATATAGTAGTGGAACACGTAATATATAATATAGGTTGGCAACCCTAGTCACTTATGATAAATATAATATTTTATTTCAATAAAACTTTCCTATGTTGTAAAAGCGAACAGAAAAAAATGTTGCGATGTTCAATATAATGAACGTGGAATAGACTCCCCATTTTTTCCAAGTTGTATTTTATCTTTTATCCTTTTAGTTCATTAACTACAAAAATGTAACATCGTGCTTCATGTCTAATACTCGTTAACTTTTTTTGTCGAAAATAAAAAAGACGGTTACTGGTTAATAACGGCTCGAGGAGAAATTACTCTTAAACACACGAACCTTTCGTCATAACACGGTACAAATTACGTCAAATCATGTAGATATTATTTTTTATGTTGAACGAGAGCACCATGTGGTAAATTAGGGTCCCTAATATAAGGAACAAAACAAACAACATAACGACGATCCATAGTTTCTTGGGTACAGAAAAAAGTAACAACTTCCCGCAATGAATGTCGCGCGCTTCACAAATTATCAGCTAGGGGAAACTAGTTTACTTTGGGATGATTTTTTTGTTGGATAAACAAAGAAAAAACACGCTACAAAGAATGATGAATCGGCGATCGATTTTATTATCTAATAGTAGATTCTACAATGTTATAACGAACTAGCTGACGCTCTCGGCTTCGCTTCCGTGGCATGACGATAAATAGTATTGTATGTTTTAATCCAAGACATGGTCTATCTATGTGTCAAATTTCATCCACATCGGTCTTGTAATTTTTGCGTGTTGCTGGGTGATGCTGGACAAACAAACAGTTTTATAATAGTACTAGTACCTATCGCCCCCATATAATTTGGCTATCACAGAAGGAGATAAATAAATAAATAATAAATAAATATATATAAATTTTATAGATATTGTGTATTATAAATATTATATATATTTATTATGATATCGCACATCCCTCGAAAACTGATTATTTTCCCAGGATAAAAAGTTAAAAAGAAGCCTATACATATACACCTATATATTAATCCGGGTTATGGTCTATCTGTGTGCCAAATTTCATCCAAATCTGTTCAGCCGTTTCAGCGTGATTGAGTAACAAACATCCAGATACCTAAACATTCAAACATCTTCACAAACTTTCAGATTTATAGTATGTATTAGTAGGATAGAATTAGTAGGATAAAGGACATTGCTAAAGATCCTTAGTGACTCTGCCTTAAGGCGTTACAAATTAAAGTTGATGCTCACCATATACAACAAATTGAAGCCAATGTATTGCAATACATTCATAAACACGGACAGTACTAAATATAATTTTCGATTTTTAAAATATTTACTATTTTGACACATATAATCACAGATATCTGTGCTATTTTGATGCCATGTTTTGCTTTTTTTGTTATGTCAAACAACCTACATTGTCGTCAAGTTGTCAGTCGATGCCAATTTTTTGGAATTTCTTGTGGGAAAAGGAGTCTATAATAATATATACTCCTCTATAATATTGAATCATAGACTATAGAGTATCGAAATAAAAATATGCATGATACACAGATATCATAGATGATACAATTTTATCCGGTTACTTCATTGATGTATTGATACTCCTTAAAATATAAAAAATGGTTTTTGTACTGTCCGCATTAAATACAATATATATTATTAAACGAAAAAATTCGCATGTAATTTTCGTATATTGTTCATCTTTGTAACAGTTTAAGGCTATTTTTATCAATGTCCTTTAAAAAAGTTATAAAACATAAGTTTTACATCCGATTGCAAACATGTAATTTGTTTTGAATACAATTTTAAACATCTGTATTTAAAATTATTTCTGAGCGATGACAGGCGCAGAAAACTCGTTCTTAATTCTTTTATCATTACCGGTTCTTGAAATCTGATTTCCCACAGGATCTTTACCTCATTAATGCCGAGCAATTTTAATTCCAATAGGGTATTAGTTATCCCAAATAAGCCGTGCAATCCCCGAATTTCTTTCCATATATGGTTTAAGAGCAATAGTATCCACTGTATTTAAATTGGGACCATTACACAGAGAAGATCTTTATTCCCTAATAATTTTTTATTTGTATAATAAGCTCAACTCAATTAAAAACAACCACGATAAGTGATGAGAAATTAATAGTAGCTCTTACTAGCGCCACGTCCGTTTTTGATTTACGTGGGAACTCTGTGTGTAACCTTTCAAGTGGTGTTAAGTAGACACAATAGAAAATCCACATGTTTCATAAGCAAGAGAGATATGCCTTCAATTCACTATTGTGCGTGTTTAGGTGTCACCGCTTTTCTCCCACTTATAGTATGTTACAAATATAGAAACAAAAACAATACCTAAGTACGGCACACACACACTCATATTTTCTCATGCACACTAAGAAGCACGCAGCAACACTAGTAAATTTACCTACTACTTAATTGTACACATGCGTAAAGTGTCTCGTAAAGCGAAAAATCTGTGGTGGGCATGCAGTGCTTCAATCTGTGGGCGTTCCGTCGGCGTTGTGATAATTTTGCGCATGTCGAAGTGTCAAGGGTTGTCCCTACTTAGCAGATCTCTCTTGTTTTTTTTTATTTATGAGAAAATCTATTGCTAAGTCTCCCGGGAGTCTCTCGGGTGCTTAATGAATTAATCGAGATGTTATCTGTCCTTCGATGTATTTCAGACTATGACTGTGTAAAATTCCATCAAAATTAGTTTACTCGCGTTCGACGAACGACAAATGATGCTCGGACTTTTGTTTCGACTGATCGGTAAATACACAATAACAATTAATACACGCCGAAATTTTAGGTATTTTGGAAGCAAAGCGAAGTCTAGGTAAATAAGAGAATCTATAGGTATAGTGTCGTTAATTTAAAAAAACGGTTTTTCTTCCCGAAAATCAGAGCTATTACCATTTGCCTCGAATACATTATCACTTTTACGAGCTAAAATTGTGATAATTTTAATAATACAACTAAATGTCGATGTAAAACCATAGAATAGATAATACATAGTATTATATTATCGGTGATAATACTAAACAATCAAAATTGGTAAATTTTAAAAAGTAAGTTTTAAAATATTTTCTTGTTAAAAAGTAATCACAGGTCTTGCATGCAAATGAATTAAATTGAATTGAATAATAATTATGAAATTCGGGAAAAATATATTGTTATTATTTTTTATTTACAGTACCAATCGATTCTGTTATTGACGGCTTGACGGCTAGACTTACCGGCTCATTTGATGCACCTTAATGCATTAGTGCTGCGGCAAGATTGAGCAAACCGCCAACGTGTGCACGCATCGCCAACGTTGGCGCATAATATCTTTTGATAATACCATAGAAGAAATAATAGTACACACAATAGTCTGTGTAATAGTATAATACCAACACGCGACGGCCAACTGCCAACGCTCGTCCCAACGTTGGGGCCAACGTATCGAGCCGGCCTATAATGTAAAAGCTAACACAAAAACGCACACAAGTAATGATTAATCATGAAGCAATAAGGTGCTAATAAAACAGGTTTTCGGCATTGGAACGAATACATTCGCAACACATATTTACATCCGATGAGAGATAAGGTCTTGTTCACACACTTACAGTTAATTCGATGACGAAAGGTGATGATGACTTTATAATGAAAAAGCGTGAAGTATAGAAACCGCCGTTATCTTTTTGTCACACAGACCAGTAAGCCTCAAGACGCCGCATAAACAAAGTTTTGCATGAGAACACAGTCATTAAAATGGTGGCGGGGAACAGGGGCGGACGGCGCGTTATGACTGGTCGGCTCAAAAGTTCGGTGGTATGATTGGTGCCGCTCGCTGACGGAGTGCCGTCCCGATTGGTGGCGTATGATATGCCGTGCAACTACATATGTTATAGGTGACTAGGTATTAGAGGCGTACTGGTCTGTGTGTTGTTACAAGGAAAAACGTTAGAGCCCCGCAGAATAGAGACTAAACTGGTGATCGATAGTTGGATGATATAATATTTTTATGGGAAATCGAGTCACTGATATGCGCACTCTCGTTCGCACCTTTGATAAACACAACGAGTTATTGAAATAACTGAAAACCTTTTAAGTGGTCATTGTACTCATCAGTATGAACCACTTTTACTATGGGACCAACCCAGAAATCGCGAAAAAAAAAGCTGTTCCCCTATATTTTGTCCATTTATGTGAACACAACAGCTATTTTTTTACACAATGAGCCCTTCAGAGGTTTTCAGTTATTTCAATAACACGATCTTCTTATTCTTCTTCTTTGATCTTTCTTTCTTTCTTTCTTACGTTCTCTGAGTATTTATCCAACCAACTGCGATTGCCAAACCCGCCTGCCAAGCGTGGCGATTATGGCATAATTATCCCCCCCTATTGGGGGAGGCTTATATCTAGCAGTGGATGTCTTTCGGCTGAAATGATGATGATGAATAACACGTTGTATGAACCCGTAATATTAACTCGAAATTTATTATTGGAAAACCGTGATTAAGTTTTAAACTATAGTGGCGATTTTCCAATAATCCAGATTGTTTTGTTAATACGTTTTTTATCATAGGTGCGCTGTCTTCGCAACTAAACTATCGGCGTGATTTTCAGCTGGATGTATATCTTACAGATGGGAGGGATCAGCTGAAAAGCAGTGCTGTGCATACCTATACGCACAGCAAATACTGAGCTGGATCCCTTGCCACACATATTATGTTGTATGCATGTTGTGTTCTCATTAATTTGTCCTGTTACCTTTGCATGTAATATGTATATTTTGTGTTTGTGTGGCAAAATAAATGGTTTAAGAGATACTTGTTCCTCATGGAAGATGACAAATGTTTGACAAGATTGTGAATTTTGAATGAAACGTTTCAACCTTACAATATTGTAGTCTTTTTACTGGCTTCATTCGCTAGTTCTACGCGCTCCGTTTATCTTAATCTATTGGTCTGAGTAATCAGGGAAAAAGAAAGAGTTAAGAGAAGAATTTCAACCTCACAAAACGGATTTCTATTCTTATGCCTTCTCTGTGCATGCAGTAAGATTATGGAACTCACTCCCGCCTAACATACGGAATTCTCAATCCATATCAGTCTTCAAAAGACGTGTTAAAGAGCATTACCTTTCCTCATAATTTGTTATTGCATAATATTTATATCATATTTACCTATACCTATATAATTTATATTTATTAGTATTTATTTAAGTATCTATTGCTTTATTAGAACTAATTTTATGTTTCCTATCTTTTTACACACTGTTGTCTACATTTCTTACTTATTTCTCCTCTCGCAGGTCTGCTGGTAGAAATTTCTTTGAAATAAGCAGTACCTTTGTACTAAATAATTTTAATGCTGTCTCCTTTCATATGTTATTGTGTGTACATAAATTATAAATAAATAAATAAGAAGGTAAGAATTTCACTATATTGAGCTATTACCGTCTCAATAGGAGGCCTATTTGGACATTTTAGGAAAAAAATCGGTTACAGATCACAAATTCAATCAATCGATTAAACAATTACAATTAACCGCTAATTTTATTATTCAGTTTCAAAACCAAAGTTATCCAACGGCAACGAGGACAGACAGAACAAGACAAAAATCAAAGTTGGTTGCGTTGTAAAATGCGTAGTCGTGCGTGAATGATGACAAACGCATTGTCGAGGATTATGCAACCCCGCGCGATGTGAATGATCGCAAGGATTATGGTGTTTTAAATTTATTTTCTGGAAGAGACCTGCGCTGCATATAAAATACTGGCATTTAGCCGATTTTTTTTACTTGGGAATATCCTCATTGACGCTCTGCGTTCCGTAAATATGGATGGTAATGGCAGTGTAATAGGTAGGTATTCTTACTAACTTGAGCCACCATGGTGTTCCTTCTTCTACCACAGGCCAGGGGCACAGCGGTGACACTCCCCTGTACGTGTGAGTTCGCTCGCCGGTGACCTTGAGGGAGCGCGTGTACATGCAATATATTGGCTGGGGCAGCCGAGAGACTGCCCGTTGCACACGCCGCGCACCGCGCACGGCCCCCGCGCTCGCCCCGACCCGCACACATAGCCGCGAGCAATTTTACGAGCACTCATGCTTAAGTGTCGCTTCTTGTCGTTAGTATAATATATTCTATGCCAGGGGTGCGGGTTATATTCTGTATTTTGCTCGCCACCCCCGGCAAATCTGACGGCGTCTGTGGTCTAGTGGTTCCAGTGTCGGACTGCTGATCACGAGGTCGTGGGTTAGATTCCCACAGGACACAAATATTTGTGTGATGAACATAAGTGTTTGTGTTGGTCTGGGTGTTTCTTATGTATTATAAGTATGTATTTCTGACGTAGAAACTACAAAGAAATAATT
Source organism: Asteroscopus sphinx (assembly GCA_949699075.1). Classification (NCBI taxonomy): domain Eukaryota; kingdom Metazoa; phylum Arthropoda; class Insecta; order Lepidoptera; family Noctuidae; genus Asteroscopus; species Asteroscopus sphinx. The sequence goes on from OX453012.1 coordinate 19,112,432, forward strand.
TTTCCGACTATTTCCCCCATCTGCTGGTAATTCTAAATGCCTGCGTTACAGTGCCGCAGTGATTTCTGCGAACTTATCCCGTATCAGAACATAAAGTTAGGTTCTAAATTAATAGTCAAGTCAGGAACGTAAACTGCAAAATCAATCTGTTTATTCTCAAACCGTGCATGAACTATCCTTGACTTCTTTAAAAAAGCAGTAAAGGAAAAATATTAAAAGAATACACAAAATATTCTTAGATGTACAGATCCTTAAAAGTAACCCAGACACATACATTTTATTTACATGTCTAGACAACGAACGTAACGCGTACTTAGCAACTCAAAAGAGATATAGGTAGTACAGGTAAGACTTTCTTATATACCTTAAAATATTACTTATTTTATCTGAAAGAGACAGACCGAGAAGAAAGGATTGATGATTTTGATGACTACTTACTTTTTTCACTCTTATCAGGTTTTCCTAGTGCATTATCAGGTGTTTTCTTATTATTTTTGACCATAAGTAGAACCTCGTCTCTTCAAGTTTTGGTACAATCCACCGAACGTCAGTGGTAACACTTAAATTACGAAAACCGCTATCAAGTTCAAACTATTACCACTGAATGTGCGGTCGACTGTACCAACATAACCCTTTTCGCAAAATATACGGGAATAGCAATACGCCTGCAAAGTGTTTCCTGGATTTAAATGGTGTTTAGTGACAATGCCGCGATGTAGGTAGATATGGGGGTAAGGACATAACCCCGTATTGAACATTTATAGACTTCTTAAAATATGTTGATGAAGAGGCATAAGACATGATGGTGCAGATCAGATTCAGGGGTAGTAGCGGAATGCCAAAAAATTTTTTAAGAAGCGGATTTTTTCATTTCAAAATATCTTCTACTGTTATATCTTTCACTTTAATTTTACGCCTTCTGTTAGGCACAAAGGTAAGTAAATTTAAATAAATAAATAAATATTTTTGGGACATTTTTACATAGCACAATCTAGTCCCAAACTAAGCAGAGCTTGTAATATGGGTACTAGACAATGGATATAATACTTATATAATTTTTTTTGTAAATACATACTTATAATACATAAGAAACACCCAGACCAACACAAACACTTATGTTCATCACACAAATATTTGTGTTCTTTGGGAATCGAACCCACTACCTCGTGATCAGCAGTCCGACACTCGAACCACTAGACCACAGACGTCGTCAAAAAGAAAAAGATTCCTATTATAACCGCCTGAGCTGCTAGCAAGAGTTTTTGCGGTATAGAAAGAAAGAAAGAAAAATATTTATTTGCGTCAAGATTACAGCACAAAATTACCAAAAATTTAAAGAAAAACAGTTATAATAAATAACCAAAAATAATAAAAAAACAGGTATCGTCGACTGCTTGACAGTGGTAATACCTGAAAGAAAACCGCCCTTACTGCTTACGAAATAAAGCCGCTGTCTGACGTGCGGGCGACCGTACAAAGAGTCAAGATAAAATATATATTTACTACAAGCTCTGCTTAGTTTGGGACTCTATGGTATGTGTAGTATGTGGTAAAATATGCGTCACATCCGCGCAAAACGTGTGTGTATCGTGTAGTTAACGTTATCGCGTAGTTATCGACAAATTTTGTATGGGATTGTTTAGTGCCAAATATGTACACGGTAAAATTCCCATGTAAAAAATGTCGATAACTACACGATAACGTTAGCTATGCAATACCGCAAAAACTCATGCTATAGGGGCTCAGTTGTGTCGTGTGTATCTTCTGTTCACCGCCTCACGCTCCAATGGCCTGGCGTCGTTTCAAGCTGCTCGGTAAAAGTCAAGTCCTCAAACACCACAACAGAGGAATTCCTATAGGTTACTAGGCGTGTCTTTCACTATTATTTTCATCACAAACAATCAACGCGGGTTCAGATAAGTTTTCAATTTTAATCTCGAATTAATCTAAAACAGATTATCTAATTCAATTTCAAACGCTTTTTAACCCAAATACTTTCCGGACGCTTATCAATAGCTCTGCTGACAAAAATGCCATACTTTTCCGCACCCTTACTGCCCATCTACCACTTTCAGTAACTCTCTATGCTTGTATCAAATAGATTTGGGAGCGCGGTCGTCTCTGGGATTAGCGATGGCGTGTTATCACTTGGCTGCAGTTAGCACAAACTTTGGCAGAGCGCGGTTCGAGGGAGGAGAGCACTAAAATCAACACAATTTTGAGGAAAAATCTGTGATGACGTCGTCGTTCTTTTCTATTTCGGCTGATCAAATATTTTTATGGGAAAGCTAAAAATAAAGAGTTGATGATTTAACCATTCAGTGGAGATACATTTAAATAATGACTTTATAATGATGTCTTTATAACAAGAACTTATATGATTGAAATATAGTTTAGTGTATATTAGTCAGCCTATCTTTCTGAAATAAATCCCTTCGTAGTCTTTTCCGTGTTGTTAGTCGTAACTAGTCGTAGTAGAATTAATTTAACCTTTATGTCGATCTGAAGCTACAATTACAGTTACTTCAATTCCATTGAAATTTTATCGCTTTCATCCGTTCATACCTACATACATAAAATATTATGTGGTTCATACGCCTCGACCAAATAACCATTTAGCATGGTGCACGTTTCAATGATTGCTGTTGCTACAACTATCACTCAAGTAATTTCTTTAATTACTACCACCACGACCTTACATAGGGAAACCCCAAAGCATTGCAAATGTATACCAATCGCGATTGTGACCCGAATAACATCGTCAAACGCGGCGTCTACAATTTGTACCACATTTCGTCTGGTCACGATATCGTCCAGCCAGTGTCTTATTGGGTGATTGTATAATTTTACAATGCACGGTACGAGAACGATACGATTCATTATCATCTAGTAACCTTATTTCAATAAGATTGTTAGGAGGCTTTATTTACTTCCAAAAGTACTTTTTGGAATTCCTTTAAGTAGCTGATGTATCCTGTTTGTTAATGGTTTTAGGATAGTAAGTCCAAAATGACTAGTATCTCTGATATTTTTGCGTAAGTAAAGCGTCACACATTTATGAACAAGTTACATGCTTGGGATGATAATAGATCCTTGCCAGCGTCTGTGTTTCCCGATAAATATAATCTGGTGATCTTCAAGGCTCGAGTGAATAGGTATTTATTGGGCAAGCGTGTACCGGTATCGACTGTACCATCTTTTTTAACATCAGTTGAGGTGGCGGTCAAACGCAAGTTCATTATGGACAAAAAAAGATCATTTATTTGTAAGAATATGGTACAATATACTTGTTACAAAAGAGTTCGAGTCCATTTAAAAACGTCTCAACACAGCCACATATTAACGAAGACTATGTGGTATCGTATCGTTATCGTATCGCACAATGGAAAAAAAAATTAAAAGCGTCCATTGTTTCACAATTCTACAGATACCGACCGCTAACCTTTGTGCAATAGTGTCGTCCGTATAATTACTCTGACTCATTGTTAAACGCTCCACTGACAGCTTTGTTATTTATCACCTAGTTACTGTTAAGCCAGATATGGTTGGATAGCTTTTTGATAGCTTTTGGAACTGTCATCGATGTTAATGTCCTCTGCATCGGCACAGAGTTGCTAGCCTATCGGTTTTTGATCGAATGTATTTCGGCGAGTGAGCGTTGGAATTGCACAATCAAATTCCCCCAAGCCCTTTCCATCATCGGACGACCAGACGCACAGTGATGCGCCACCGTTATATGGTAGATATTCCACCCTTACGCAGGAACCGTTTTGCTAATAGCTTTATCATGCGTACCGCTAAAGAGTGGAATTCCTTGCCAGTGTTTCCCGAGAAGTATAATCTGGTGGTCTTCAAGGCTGGAGTGAATAGGTTTTCGCTAGGCAAGCGTGAACTATCGTCGACCACACCATCGTTTAACATCAGGTAAGGTGGCGGTCAAACGCAAGCCCGTTAAGAATAATAAAAAAAGATGTCAAGCTGATCATGGTCCGACTAGCTTGCGAAAAGAATCAATCAAGCGTCTCCTACATTGACCATACAGCCCAATAGACGCCTAATATTAATAAAAACTTTTTGACAAAAAATAAAACCGACTTCAAAAACCTTAACTAAAAAGTAAAAAAATCATCCTTTTATGTATTTCAAAATCTTAATATAAACCAACATTTTGAAGGCGGCGCGTGATTGACCCTTTGCGTCATGTAAATATAATATGCTGTCGAGCGCATATCTATAGTAAATAACAATTTTTGCGAACGTACAAATCAAAAACCACACAATAAAATAAATTCTGTTAACTATCTGAGGTGCTGTACTGCAATATGATAGGCCCTACCAAGGCGGTTATTGGCTAATTCTAACGCGGAAGTTATGAAGGCTCACATAGCTCACATAAGTTGTCGAAACTGATTTGAAATTTTCAAGTGGCGAATAGTGACAACCTACATCAGACCTATTATACTATTGTGTTGACAGACATCGGTCGCCTGTTATGAGGCTTCTATTGGGTGTATGGTCAATGCCTTCTTATTAGCTGCCTTTCTAACTAGTGGAAGCTTTTCAACGGTCATTCATCATACTCGTACTATGCCTCTATTCGTGGCTTATGTTATGAAACCCAAAGACATTGAATCTAACAAATAGCACAAACCTATTACAATATCATTAGTGTTGCCACTGTGTTATTAAGCTTGTGTATTTCAATTCAATTTGTGTTATTTGATTTCGAAATTGCATTATCGGACATCTCGCAACAGCCTCTCATGTCAACACGACTCTCTTTACACACATCGAACAAAAAAGGTACGTTCGCCGCTCTAAATTTCAAACAAAATTACTGACAACAAACTAACAACGTCAATCACTTTGGCTAATGGCGCACAAAGCGATCTTATCTGGAGAACCATAAGCTCAGTTGTCAGCGAGACGTAGCGGTCAGTACAAAAAAAGGCTCATTGAAAAATTATGAATTTGAAGCAGTAGCGACGTGGACCGGTCTGTGGGCAAACAAATGATGCGTCCGCCCCACCAAGTTACGGCTACGGACATCCGTGGCTTCGGGCACCTTCGGACCTCAACTTACGAGTCGTGCCCCTCTCTAGCACCGTTAACTAGCCCGATATTAATCATAATTTCCACTGACGCGATCCGCTCAAGTGTTTTAGATCGCCGTCATTATCTAAAACACTTGAAACTAACTTTGGATCGCAGCGCAAGCGATGATAGATGGGGCAACGCGAAAATTGACCTTTGCGAAAGCCAATATATTTGTCGAAACGTAAAGACTTTAATACTGACCAGCTAAGGCAATAAATTGAAGAACTTATAAAATAAATTAGCTTTTGAGTTCACATATCAAATTATAACGTCTAAGAATATTTACCAGCGAATAAAGGTCGTTTCATCCCATGTTTATTCTATGAAATGTTAGTTAAAAACTCATTGAACCTTCAATATTTTCTATTTTAAAATGTGTTTTGAGTACAAAAATAAAGAAATAACCGTAGTTAACATGAACTTTTACAAATCCTAATTAGGTACCTATAATAAACCGTTATATCGCGAGATTGGTTTTTAAAGCTATCGATTTTAAATAAAGAAGAGGTCCTGATAAGAAGTTAAGGAAAATATTCTATGGAATAAAAAAGTGATATACAGGTATTGATGATATCACAGAGTGAACTCCGAAAGAATGAGTTCCGAACTTCGAAACTTAGAACAAGATCTTACAGGTATACATTATTTTAAAATCACCGATATCTCGTCCATTTTTTTAAAGAATTTCTATAACTTTGTTTATGCATATGTCCCAGCGTTTATACCGTGCCCGTTAAAGACTTCCACAAAACGAATACCTCGAAAATTGAATAATTGGCCAAAGATTCCCACGACACACGACCATGTTCGTATACATCATTGAAATTGAGATAAGATAGCGCACAGATGTATTGGCATCTTGTTATAGTGATTAGTCTGTGTTACAACGAAAAACAAGGGTCATAACATGACACACAGAAAACTATACAAGTGTATAGAAGTCACAGAGTCGCGTAGAGCTTGTAGCCGGACATGAGTCCCTGAAGTCAGGCGCACGATTCGCGAATGTTGTTCTTATATGTACTTTCTAAAGTAATTTAAAACATCTTTGACTTACGGTGAAGGAAAATATTATGAAGAATCCTGGACACGATTGTCTGGAATCGCGAGAAAGCAAGGTGATCAATGCAACGAGAATTGATTAGACACCAATAAGGTATCTTTTCGTATATGAGTCTTTGTAATGCCGTGAAACAATTATAAGTAAATATTATTTCCATGTTATTTGAGTAATAAGTGCTTTTGAGGGTACGAGTTTGGCGACTACGGTTTTCATTTTCGGACAACATATTGTTGATCCAAGATTTTCATACCAAACTCTCTCGATACCATGTCTGATGCCTTATAAAGTTTTCTGTGGTAATAATACCAGCAACATGACATACAACAAACAATAAACGGGTATTACAGAACTTGGTAATAGAAGCTCTTGCATTATTGTACCGATTGTATAGAAATAATCCGAAGCTTTCTTTTGATATTCTTAGCAACATAAAGTTTATTTGCGGGAGAAACAAAATATGCTAATAGGAGTAGGTAAGGAATAAGATCATAAATAATAAATATTAGCTGCCTATGTTAAGTTATTTAAAATTATATTATTTTGTGTTTACATCTGCCGAGTTACATGCATTTATTTCGATTTTAGCATATTATTTACTGTCTTGCTTTGCTTGAAAACAGGATACATAAATTCATCCCTGTGTGCATTCTTCGGGGTTCAGTTAGGTGTATTATAAAAATAATAAAGTATTTATTTCGAGTAACAATAGAACTCATAACATTATTTACATAAAAACAATAATATTACCAATCAATACTTCTTACTTACTTACTCCTCTGGTTCAGCGACCCAAAGTAAGTCATGGCCTCCGAAACGAGAACCAATCAATGAAATCAATTTATAAAATAAGACAATCACTGCTTCAGAATTGCAGCAAAAATTCTGCGGCAGCGATTCAAAATACAGCACTTTAGCCGACCTACAATCATGCCCAGGATGCTATTGGAGCTAGCCCACATCTGGCGCACCAAGGATTCACATATTTTTCGCATAATGGCAAAGAAGCTATCTACATGTATTTCCGCGAACATCCCTTATGTGCTACAGAAGCGTAACGAAACGCTACGCCCGCAGACTAGGTGGAGTGATGATATACGCAAGGTGGCTGGTAGAAGCTGGATGAGAATGGCCAAGCATCGAAGTCGGTGGTGTGCTATTGGGAAGGCCTATATCCAGCAATGGACTGCAATTGGCTAATGATGATGAAGTATCAAATCAAGATAACCTTAATTTTTTTAATACTTACTTTAAAAAATGACGTCACCCTTCAAAAACGTCTGATATCAATTAATAAACAACAGAAAAAAAACAAGTCGTCAATTATTGTTATATTTTTTGTTTAGTGTAAGAGAAAAAATACGTCAATTTAATAAAAATCATTAGCCGCCTATTGATGTTGAAGATTGATTGACAGTGCCGGGTTCAATCATCCGAATTAGTAATGCCTACTGAGAGAACACTCAAGGAACCCTCGCATCACGATGACGATAACTTGTACCCTTTTATTTTACATACACATTTGACATCACATACAAAGGCCGTGGTTTGTTTGAGGTCCTACAGTTCAACGCTCACGTTTTTTCAATTCATGTTTGCCACAATTAGTTAACCAGGCCTGGCCCTGTTGTTCATAATTTATAAGGATACTAGCCTATGCCCGCGGCTTCACCCACGTGAATGTCGTTTATAGCGCATATCTCGGATAAACAACCTCTGTGGTCTATGGTTCGAGTGTCGGACTGCTGATAACGAGGTCGTGAGTTCGATTCCCACAGGACACAAATATTTGTGTGATGAACATAGGTGTTTTTGATGGTTTGGGTGTTGCTTATGTATTATAAGTATGTATTAACAACAAAAAAAGTATATAAGTATCATATCCATTGTCTAGTACCCATAGCACAAGCTCTGCATAGTTTGGGACTAGATGGTGCTGTGTAAAAATTTCCTAAAGATATTTATTATAAAAAGTAGCCTATATGTTAATCCAGGTTATGTTCTATCTGTATGCCAAATTTCATTAAAATCCATATAGTCGTTTTTGCGTGAAATAGTAACTAACATCCACACATCCTTACATCCTCACAAACTTTTACGTTTGTGAGGATAATATAATATTTGTAGGAGTAGTAGGATAAATAGGAAGTTGGATTCCATACAATTTTTTATTTGCATCGTAACAAAATCGTAGGTCCTGTAGGTTAAGTATGTTTTACCAATAAAACTAATATTAGATATACCTTGCAATTTCAATAGTTAATATAGGTTGGCAACGCAAAGCGATTAAATTAAAACCCAGTTTAAAAGCAGAAATTATTCCCTTCTGTGTGAAATTATAATACAAACACCGAACAGCTGATTGGTAGTTAAATGTAATCACGTGATGGAGTTATTGTTAGATTGTGATAGAACCATCGTTTTAATAGTACCTACTATCTTCCTAAGATAAAGTAAAGGAACAAGTAATCGAGCCAGCCATATTTTTACTGAATAGCGAAAGTCCTCAACTCGATAAGCCAAGTTCTAATCTTAATACCTACCGATGATTCCTTCAATTCACTTTGGGTTACGATCAACCGAGCACAAACCGAGGCCGAACTTAGGTAACAAACCTAATGAATCATTAACTAATCTGGCCACAATAGGGCGAGTGTTCCGAAGAGGAAGCGATAAGGCATTCAGTACACCGAACCCGAAAACGAATCATTGTTACATTACAAAGTGGATATCTTATCATATGGACGTACATGAATAGTAAAGTGTTTGTTTCCGACAACGTACGGTTCGACACAAGATAAAATTTACCCGTAATGCAGTCATGCTTGTTACTAAGTACAGGTTTTATTTCAACAGACAGACAAATACATTTACTCTCTATTATCACGAAACACGGAAGCGCGAAGCCCACAAATATCAAGCCTCCCCCAAGCCTCTACCAAGTTTGAAGCTGCTACTCCAGAATTCAGACTATCTACTTGTTTTATATAATAACTATCGTGAGTGAAATTCATAATTTTTGATATAAACGGTTTCACTCACGTAATTCCATCGGGTGTGCCCGACTATATAGTATAGAAACAATAGTTATTACATAAAATTAAACAAAATAAAAAGGAAGCTTTGAAAGTGCACCTTCCATCATCCCTATAAAGATCAAAGTCGTATATTAACGACTTTTACATAACAAAACATTACGTTGACAAAGACTCATATAATAGCAGTTTCCGAATCAAATAAAAATACTCGTTCTAAGGTAAATGTAATGATAATGTTGTGAACTGTAAATCTTTGTGATTTTATCGTTTCACAAGGAACCATGTCACATGGTTCCGCGTAAAGCTTATTTTTTATTGAACAAAAGAAATGATGCGGTTCGGTTCCAATTTACATAATAAAATTGCAGTTAGTCTATGCTTCAAATTAAACAAATATTCATATCACATGAAAAAAGAAGAATTGGTGTTGATTCTCTATTCATATCTTTTTCTAACAACGAAAACAAGAAAGAGATAGCAAGAATTTTAGAACTGTCAAATTCATGTACTTGTTAAACTTCGGATTTCGGATCGAGGGGCCCTGGCCTAGTCCTTTGACTGACTGTCGGGCAGTAGATAAACCCTAGTAATTTTTTTGCCAGGTGCGTCCTACTCCTATACCTCAAAAGTGTTGGCTATAGTAAAAATAAAATAAAAAGTGATCGATCAAAGTGAACACAAGAAGGTTAATAAGCAACATGCGTATGCTCAACCTTACTTCATTATGAATGCATGGGCATGAACGGTTGTACCCATAATTGCTGCGTCACATTGTCTATTAATAAGCCACTGGCATACTAGAATAGTCATTATTGATTATCTATTTTTACCTTACTATGGTTGGCCAAAGGGTAATGAATTTATTAATACTACACTGAAAAAAAAGAATGATTGATTTTACTAAATTCCGCGTAAATTTTATCAAATTCGCGGGTTAATATAGGTCCTACACACGAAATTGTTGATTTTACCAAATAGAACTGGTTGATTATGTAACCCATACGTTTAGTAAATTTACACATTTCATTTTGTTTATTCAACTAAAAAGTTCTGTATATTTCACATCGATTATTTTCGATATTTTACGATGAGATTTAGTAAATGTCACTTAACGTGTTATGTAAAATATGTGAAATTAATTTTGCTACATTTACTCATTTCATTTTGTATATTCAACTAAAAAGTCCTGTATATTTCACGTCGATTATTTTCGATATTTTACGATGAGATTTAGTAAATGTCACTTAACGTGTTATGTAAAATGTGTGAAATTAATGTTGCTACATTTACTCATTTCATTTTGTATATTCAACTAAAAAGTCCTGTATATTTCACGTCGATTACTTTTGATCTTTTACGATGAGATTTAATAAATACCACTAAACGTGTTATGTAAACAATGTGAAATTGATTTCGCTACATTTACTAATTTCATTTTGTATATTCAACTAATCCAGTCCTGTATATTTCACGGTGAGATTTAATGAATGTCACTAAATGTGTTATGTATAATATATGAAATTAATTTTGCTACATTTACTCATTTAATTTAGTATATTCAGCTAATCGAGTCCTGCATATTTCACGTATATTACTTTCGTCCATTTAACGATGTTGATTTAGTATGTTTAACTAAAAGTGTTTGGTAAAATATGTGAAATTAATTTCATACAATTTACCAGATATCTTGTTGTTGGTTTAGTATATTTTACTAAAAATATGCAAAACTGATTTTGTGATATTTACTCTTATGATTTCGTATCTTATATTAAATAAGTTTTGCATATTTTACGTAAGGTATTGTAATAAAATATGTAAAATTAGTATTGTAACATTTACTCATACCATTTCGTACATTTTAGGAGAGCACATTTCGTATACTTTACTTCACTTTTAGTAGTAAAATATACGAAATGCGCTCTCCTAAAATGTACGAACAGGATGTAGGTATATTCAATTAAACATGTTTCGCCATTATGCATGAAAGCTGTAAATTATTGGTTGACTGAAAATCTCTAGTAGCGTAATATACTGGGTGACTAGTGCGCATAACTTATAAGGATGTTCAGACCATCAAACTAATGGTCCGACTGAACGAAAATCCTCAAAAATTATGCGCACTAATAAAGTCACCGTGTATACTTTGTCGCCAGAGACTTGTAGTCAGCTGCCTAATTTACAGATCAGTAAACTATCAATAAAAAAATAAACGAAAGACAAAATCACCCGCCCGTGAGCGGTATCATATAGTACAAAATAAAACTGAAAATAAAAGAACATGTTTAGCAAAATTTACCAAAAAGTACTCCAATTATAACTGTTAAAAATACACATTTAAATGTTAAACAAATTAAATCTGAATTGTATGATAAAATGTTACAATAATTTTGTTCGGGTTATAACTAAAATAGTAAAAGAAAACAAAATATTAAATGAATAAAATTGAGTATATTATAATTGTTATCAAATTACTTTTACAATAAAACTTAAACAATTCACTTACAGGCGAGGTAATAACTGAAATATCACATAAAATAATCAACTAGTGTGTCACAAAACAAATGTGGCACAAAATAATCATATAAGGCTTTCAGGTTCAAAATGAACACTTCCCATAGTGTACACCGGTTTCAAAAGGTAGGTACAACACCCGAAATGTCCACTTCCGAAAAAGTACTTTTTCCAAAATGCACCTTTCCCCTAACGTACATTTCCCAAAATGTATCTTTTTCAAAATGTACATTCTTAGAACAGATAGGAATAACTGACTGAATATATTTTAAAGTACCAGGATCACATAAATATGGAGAAGGTTAACTTATTTTTATTTACTTTTTGTTAGAAGAATGTACATTTAGGGAAATGTACATTCCGGGAAAGGTGCATTTTGAGAAATGTACATTTTGAGAAGTGGACATTTCAGGAAATTTACCTTTTGAAACCGGTGTAAATTATGGGAAGTGTACATTTTGAACCTGGAGGAAAAAAGGAATCAATTTGAACAGATGTTTCATTGTTCACAGTGCCTTCAATAAGAGCCCTTATTTGCAACAAGTCATACTGAATTGGGTATTTGACTTGAGAATGGATTCTACGATTGTAGGTTTAAAAGAGCGCAAAAGGATAGCAAAATAAACCTCTACGCGAAATTTTGGCTCAATTTGACGAATTTTACTATGATTTCTAAGACTCCAAATTTGGTAAAAAAAAATCATCTAATGGCAAAATAGTGTTGATTATTATAATCCATACGTAATTACAAATAATGTTGTTATTGATTTTTTAAATGTTTACACATCAAACAAATCATCACTAAGCAAAAACATCACTTTCTTTTGCGGCCGCGCGGTGTGAAATGTGACGTCACAGAATAGTGACGTCACATTTCACAATTTGCTTCCCTTTCTGCTCTATTATACCTTAAAAGTATCCATTCTTAAGTCAGATATCCAATTGTGTGATACTGTTACTGATTGAGAAAAAAATTAGCAACGCGTAACAAACAGTATTACTGGATGCGAATTTTTATTCTCGTCTAGTAACATGTGTTAGTAAATGGTTCATATTTATCTCTTAGAGCAGTTACCTAACACCGTTACTTAAAGAATATTTTTTCACGTTCAGATGATGAAGGAGAAGAATAAGTATGAACCATTTACTAACAAGTGTTACTAGATGAGAATAAAAATTCGCATCGAGTCACACTGTTACTCGTTGCGAATTTTTTTCTCAACCAGTCAGTGTGACACGATTCAGTGCGACTCGTTGCGAATAAAGGAACAGAATAGCATTTATAATACAACATAAGAAGACTGCCATAGAAACCAGAGAGAACAAAATGAAAACGTACACAGACCAACATCAATAGATTATAATTTTAATTAAAATTTGCTTTAACCCAAAATAAGTTTTTTTTCTTAATGTACATATTTATATTTAAATGTACTTAAAACTAAGGTTGGGGTAACCTCTTACAAAAGGCCCGTCGTAAAGGATGTCCAGAAGGGATCATTTACAATCATGTGACTCTAAGGGTAGTTAGATATGCTGACCCATTCTCCAATAAAAAGAAAGAATTATCCGCCCACAATGTCCAGCATACCAACGCCATACGAAACCTTAATATTATATGTACATATTTATATTTAAATGTACTTAAAACTAAGGTTGCGGTAACCTCTTACAAAAGGCCCGTCTTAAAGGATGTCCAGAAGGGATCATCTTCAATCATGTGACTCTAAGGGTAGTTAAATATGCTGACCCATTCTGCAATAAAAATAAAGAATTATCCGCCCACAATGTCCAACATACCAACGCCATGCAAAACCTTAATATTATATTACTTAACATTATTGGTAAGTTTACATCTAACGCAGTTACAATTCAGCTTTATACTATATCAATACATACAAAAAATATTTCTAAGTTTTATCAAAATATGCTAAATAATTCTTACAGTCAAATCCTACTTATCATATTAACCACGCTCTGGTACCATGTTGAAAATGTCACGGCGTAGTATGATAATACTAGTTACTCAACACTCGTATAGTCGTTTCACACAGACGAACACATAAATCAAATAAACATGTTTAAATAAACTATAGGTACGATGGAAACAAATTAGACTTTTTTATCATCAATTCCTTAAAAATGTCTTTGGATTATGTACAAAATAAAATGTTTGGCACAAAATAGAAATTTCAGTCTAAAAAGGTTTTAAGACAGATCTGCCATAAAACAAGCTACACTTGATTTTTTTAAATCAGATTTGCAATCAATTCCGTAAAAATATTTTTGGATAAAGGTCCACACGTTAACACACTCTGTCGGGTACTCTAAATTGAAAACATGGAAAATTTTAAAGCATACATCTACTGCTTTTAGTAGGGTGTCGATCTTATAAATGACTGATTCATAATGGACATAGTAATCGGTTATTTCTTCCATCGATGACCCTACCACGACTATCAGTGGTTGGCAAGTAAGTCCTTTGGCCAAGTGTTCATCCTGACGCAGCTTGATCTTTGTTACTATTTCGCTCTGATTCTGTAATAGAACAAATACAAGGTTGAACAAATACAAATATAAAAGATGTTCTGAGTCATAAATAATCTACTACACTGAACCCATTGCCTGTAAACTAATGCTGATTTCCTCACGATGTCTTCCTTCACCAAAAAGCAAGTCATAATAAGAAAAAAACGAATCGGCTACCACAGGTAAATACTTTGTATTATTTATTTTTTAATTTATTGCGCACTTTATTTACTTACCGCGACATGTAAAATGAAAGCCTTTTCTGATTCAGCAATGCTTTATAATATTTTTTCTTCTTTTCTTCGGTTTTAACTGGAATTTTAATGGTGGGTGGCATCTTCGAACTCATCAGTTTTAGGTAAACATAATCTCTCACATCTGGAAGGAGTTAAAAATTATTATAAAGCTAAGCCTGTAAAAATGAGGACTGTCTATTATCTGTTTATTATTTAATATAATGAAAATAAATTAGTACCTACTGACCTGGTGTGGTACTATCGTCGTTCAAAGTTTTCAGATTATCCACGTAACTTTTTATTTTACTGTAAATTGGCAATTCTTTTTCCATGAATATTGGCCACTTTTTGAACGATTCTAGGTCATGGTTTGGGTACATGAATTCAAAATCTAATTCAACCTAAAATAATAAAATTGAATGATTACCTACGCATAATTTTTTGTCTTAAACATAAAACCTATACTGTTAAATGGCATAAATATCAATTAGCATAATATTTATTATCAAAAATTCTAAAAGCATAATATCATAAGGTCGAATTTTGTCAAGCATAAATATTGAAAAAAAACATATAAAAAAACAAAAAACAAAAAACTTAAATATTTAAAAAATATATTAAATATTTAATAATAAATTATACGAACAAGTTTGTAGCCCAAGCTTGCTTTGATTGAAGCCCACTCATTAAATAAGTCCTGGATGGTTTTATCTTTTCCAGATAAATCTTCTTTTCGCAATGTCCTTGTTAGTTTCCACTTCTCCACAACATCTACCCAAGGCTCTTTATTAAATTTCAACCATAGCTTCATATTATTAAGATCTTCAAGTGATACATTTTGGGGCTCTTAAACAAATAACATTCTATGTCCATTAAAATTGAACTCGTAAAACTGTGAATGTGAGACGTTAAGATAAGAACTCACAAAGCAGCTTGTTTAGTTGAGTTCCACCGCGGTCGCCCGCCAACCGATCGCAGAGCGCGCGGGCGCAACCCGCCGAGGCTGCGGGTAACCGCGGTCCGAGCGATTCTACTGGTTGCCCGTTCGGAGCGGCATTTAGGCACATCACGTCCACTTCGCATTTGATCCACTTGGTCCAGTTCGCGAAACGTCCATTTCGCATTTGGTCCATTTCGCAGATTGTTATTTCCCATTTGATAATATTTCACATAAATATGGGAAAAGGTAAATGTTTTTTTGTTCTTTTTTTCATATTCTGCAAATGTCAGATTTTTATTTTTACTGCGACATAATAAGAAAAGGAAAAAAAAAAAAATATATAAAGTGATTGAAAATATAGAAGCTAACCTTTTCTGCGAAATGGACCAACTGCGAAAGAGACGTGTTTTCGGAAAGTGGACCAAATGCGAAGTGGACTTAATGCGACTAAACGATTTTTCATACAAGCAAAATGATTTTCAAACCCGATAGTGCAAAGTTGAAATGTTGAATAATATACCTTCATGAGTTTCAGTTATGGTAATGGTGGATGTTTCGTGTTTCTTTATGAGTCCTGATTTTCTTAAAATCCTTCTTTGGTTATGGTACCGGTCTACCAATTTCCCTCTTGCTGGAATATATGACTTCCCATATTTTCTAATATGAACATAATATGCATCCTGAAAAATTGTTTGTAATGTAGTAAATTCCAATTTGATTTTTTTTCAGATATTACCCATTACTTGATATTCTCATCGACCAAAATTGCTGATAGGTAGCAGAGCAATTTTAATAGGGTAGTTTTCAAATATTTGAAAACCGCTTATATATATTTAAAGATTGGGACGAACGATCCAACAGAAAAATAAAATAAATAAATTAATTAATGTATTTTTCTCCATGAAACCAATTAATAAAATAAACGGTTTTTAAAAATTTGGAAAATACCTTATTTCCAGTGTAAGCGCTCCTTGCAACAATCTGGTTATTGATCTGGAACACTGAAGGAAAAACTGAAACATTTAAAAACATTATTTTAAATAACGTTTCTGAGCCCTGGCGACGAGTTGCAAATGGGAAGAGTGCGCACAATCCGAGAAAATTCAAGACTATACATGGTATGCTATCCATACTATACAACTACTGTTACTATATTACCATAATACTACTAGAGTAGAACCAATATACTATTATCTAATCAATCTACCATACCAAAATATTTTTGCAATAAAAATATAACCTTCGACTCGAATGGGAAAAATTTAACAATTTGACTGGACGTGTCCTCATAATTTTTTGCATCCATCGAACCCTTCCTTTTTATGAAGTATTCTATAATACATTTTAATAAATTGTTTCTTATAGTTGTATCATCAATCTTCTTGTTCATATACTGAAGGCATATTTGTCCGATACTAGTGGTCTTCAGAATTTCTTTTAAATTAAAAGACTAGTGGGAGAAAAAAAAATAGGACTTATACACAGAAATGGTAAAAATAGTCAGTGTTATTACAAAAAAAATTTAAACAATGCTGTAAATTTTTTGACAATATTGTTTGAAAGAGACAACATCACATTTAAACAGGCGTCTAAGTTAAAGTGTTTAAAAATCTTTTGTAATAACACTAAGTAAATTAAAAAAAAACAATAAAACTATCAATTGGAAAGATATGGATAAAAAAATATATGAAATCAAAGTTAACTTCACTACAGACATGGAATCAAATTCGACTCACTGGGAAATAAAAATCACAATACATCATCCTGGGACCATGTTCTGGCTCCATCATCAGACCCGAAACATCACCTCATCACAAAGCACTCTTTAAAACCAATCTAACGAGCCCTAACACAGTGAGTTTCCGGCTACCAGGGTTCAGAGATCCTGTGGCCACCTTCCGACTCCATTCATCGTCAGACCATGAACATCACTTTACTTCATCACAAAGTGCTCTTCAAAACCATTCTAACGAGCCCAAACACAGTGAGTTTCTGGCTCCATCCATCATCAAATCCTGAACATCACTCGTCACAAAGCGCTATTCAAAACCAATCTAACGAGTCTAAGCCGCTGGGTTTCCGGCTATTATGGTACAGATCCTGTGACCACTTTGATTTTTTTATTAAAAAATAAAGAATTAATCGTACATACATAATAATTTATGATAATTAAAAGATTTGCAATGAAGAAATTGAATTGAATTGAATCAAAAACATAAATGTGAAAGTACGGACAAATTCTTTTTCACAAAAAAAGAAATCAAGTTCAACATAGGTAAGTACCCCAACACACATACAACATAAGTACTTACAAGTGAATTTCATGAGTTTTTTGTCGATTGACCTTATTAGTTCTTCCATATTTCCTGACTGTTCTTAATCCTATGACCAAACTAACTTACAAAATTGGAAGAAAAAAAATAGGTAACGAAAAAAGACAAACACAAAAAGGCAATAACATTGACTCACTCCTGGAAAACTGGCCATAGCCATACAGCAGGGAAATTCTTCTAGTATTATGGCCATTTGTAGCAGGAACAACATAGGGCGGGCTTTTTAATAGATAACTTATTTAATTTTGTAGTAGGTATTTATGGTATCTGTTATTAACAAGGCAATTTCAAAATAAAGTGTAAAAAACTAACCTCTTCGTTCGAAGTAGCACAAGAACAGCCACTAGCCGCAGAACTATAATCGTTGCCCACATGCCCCATAGAATCCTTATCTGATTCTATTGATTCTGTGTCTAAAGAACATGTTTTCTGTAAAAATTAAGATAAGATACCTATGTTATTTTTTTTTTTATTAATGTGAAAAACCAATTTCAAGTTGACTCCAGCTGGATCAGTGCTCATACTATTAAGAGCAGTTGATCTGAGATACATTAGTAACATTTCTACCAAGGGCACGCCGCAATAGCGGCGGTAAGGCCCGTCATGGAGGAGTGGCTGGAGAGGGGCTATGGCGCCCTCACCTACCGGCTGACGCAGATACTCTCGGGGCACGGTTGCTTCGGGAAGTATCTGTGTCGCATAGGCCGGGAGCCGACTCCCGAGTGTCATCACTGCGGGAGCTGCCTTGAGGACACGGCGCAGCACACACTGGCGGAATGCCCAGCTTGGGCCACGCAGCGCCGTGACCTTATAACTGCAGTAGGCGGCAGCGATCTCTCGCTTCCGGCTGTTGTTTTGGCTATGGTTGGGAGCGAGAACGCTTGGGAGGGCGTCGTCTCCTTTTGCGAGGAGGTGATGCTCGCTAAGGAGGCGGCGGAGAGGGTTCGAGAGGCAACGACCTCCCTCCCCACCCGCAGGAGACGGACCGGGCGTCGCAGGAGGGCGTACGCCGACCTCCAGCCACCTTAGGAGTGGGCCTGCGGGCGGCGGACTCGGGGTAGCCCGCCACCCGATCAGTCAAGGCCCGTGACGGTGGCGCGTCGTGTTCCGCGCGCGCCAGTCAAGAGAAGGGTGCGGCCGATGATGCCGCACGGGGAGAAGGGGCTCGCCTACTAGTGGCGAGCCGGGACCTGCCGGGGATGGTTGGACGACTATAAGTTTCCCACACCCCCGGCCAATGGTTGGAAGAGGAACACCGTGGTGGTTTTAGTCGGTAAGAGTCCGAAACTGGCTCCGCCTTCCCCGGGCGGAGTGCGACCGTGAGGATTTCCCCACGAAAAAAAAAAAATAAAAAAAAAAAAGTAACATTTCTACCAAAACTAAAAATCTTTAAAATAATAATCTTTACTAATATTATAAAGCTGAAGAGTTTGATTGTTTGTATGTTTGAACGCGCTAATTTCAGGAACTACTGGTTTGAATTGAAAAATTATTTTTGTGTTGGATAGTCCATTATTTGAGGAAGGCTTTAGGCTATATATAGTTATACATGTAGGTATGTATAATATGTATATTTTATTATATGTATAATTTACTTAGGTATTTATCTATTTTTATTATATGTAATTATAAGTCGTTGTACGAAACATATTTTACTACTTTACTGGTGCATCTACCTTATTCTTTGTCTCTGCATTACCCTAAGGTTGTCTGGTAGAGAACGCCTATGGCGTTAAGACCGCCTTTGTACCCTGTTTTGCATAAAGAATTAAATAAATAAATATATATCATCACGCTACATACAACCGCTGGACATTTTCAAATTAATGTGGGTGAAACCGCAGCGAAAAGCTAGTAATATATATGTAGTTTATTTACTTCTTTTCTCTTATAGTACCTACAAAAACAAAATAATATGAACAAATCAATCAGTTTTAAAACAAGCAAAGCCTGTGCTTGAGATTACCGAGCCTAAAGGCTCATTTGCTACATTCTGGAAAGTAGGTACAATAATAGGTATATACTTCAAAATACTCACCAGGGATTTATTTTCATTTCTAAATTGAGCTAATTCAGCCTTGAATTTAATTCTATCCTTTATTCTTGATTTTGGAATCAGCTCATTTATATCTGAATCAGAAATATTTTCTATGCAAAATACATCCAAGTCATATTCTAAAAAAAGAAGGAAACAATAATTTGGTAATTTCCCAGTTTGACATCACCAAATTTGTATTTGGTGGCAGGGCAGGGTCCTGTTTAATAAACGTTACAATCCTACAATTTTGTAAAATGTTGTTGAATTGTACTACAAGTACTGCTTAATAAACACAACAAATAGTGAGAATTTTGCACATAAAAATCTTACAAATATTTTATATTACAAATGCTATTTAAGTAAGTTGTATTATTTATTAAACAGAAACTTGCAGATTTGTAGCTTGTATACAATTACAATTTACAATTAGTAGCATTTATTAAACAGGGCCCAGGGAGTGATATTAAACTTCCCATGTGGGTAGGCACATTGCATACACATCTGTTTTGACTACTCCTAGTTAAAATTAATTATTAATTATTTAACGTAATTTTTAATGGATTGAATTGCAGAGTTTTGTAGTTAGACCCCCTATACTCACTATATATTATTATCCAGTTACTGTGTGCACGTTTAACATATTTCGACAATAACAATGGACGGCAAACTTGCTAGCAATTTAGAAGATCTCGAGAAGTTATTTAGCGCAAGGATGACCACCTATGAAGAGAAGCTGGAGAAGGCAGCAACCATTCCTGGACCGGCACCTGAGCTGACATCACTTGCACTTGAGTTTGCAGAATTTAAAACATTTGTTTGGCAAGCACTCACTAAAATCAAAGCACAGACCGAGTTACTGTCACATGGCTTTGACAGGCATGAAACATTGATGCGAAGAAAAGTTCTACTAGTTCATGGGGTAGCGGAACAGCAGAATGAAAAGCTGCATGACGTGGTCCACAATATACTAACCAACCAAATGAAAATCACCGAGATATGTAAAGACAATATTCATGTTTGTCATAGACTGGGTTTTTCTCAGCGCAAATCTCGGCCCATTCTGGTTCGCCTGCACACCATGGAGCATCGCCATTTAATATGGGAGAGTAAGAAAGCCCTCAAGGCCTCTGGGATCACCATTACTGAGTTCCTTACACATGCGAGACACCAAACTTTCATTGCCGCACGTAAACACTTCGGTATGACGAATTGCTGGTCAGTGGAGGGCAAGATTGCTATAATTACTCCTGATCAAAAGCGTCACAAGGTTGAAGCACTGAGCGAACTTCAAACGCTGATTTCGCGATTCCCAACCTGTTCTGTGGACTCTGACGAAGCTGCACGATCTGATGAACAAGCATCACCTAAAGTTGCGACGGCAAGCACAGCCGGGAAGGCTCAAAGGAAGGTGCGCCGACGCAAATAACATGGTTAAATGTTTGTTTACTTGTAGCCTAACTTCTAAATTTAGCTCCATTGTACCAACTAATTTATCAGTTACAACGTCGGTATTCTAAAATATTTATGTTTTCTGTTACCCTAATATTTTACAAATTACTCGACTAATTTATGCATGTCGGTGGGCAAATAATTATTGTTTTACTTCACCCATTTTCTAATTTATTTTGTTTTGTACCAGTCAGTTTCATTTAACAAAAGTAGGTACTCTGGGCCGCGTTCAGTATTATCGTCTGATGACGCCCGGAGCGTATCTTTGTCGTTTAGTTGCTCAGAGCGGTCATACAAACGAACGCCCAGTAAGCGTTCCGCGCGTCATCCGACGACGTCGTGCGATATAACTGAACGCGGCCCTGTGCAGTGCATGTTACTTTGATATTTCGGACTGCTAGCTTACCATGGTCCAGTTCCTATCTGCGGCTATGTTTGTTTTGGTGCATTGCAGTCCGCAAATTTTTTGTATATATTGCAGTTATGTTTTGTCTTTCTTTAATGTTTATTTATTTTCTGTAAATTTTCTTCCAACACACCAGTGAGTTGGGGTGGTTGTATTGCAAGGCGAATAATTTTGTTGTTCGTGTTGCATTATTTTAGTTTGTTAATTCTTTTAGTAATATTTTATTATTTAGGTAGGTATATTATTATTATATATATTATTCTAAAGTATTTATGGACGATCTTGATGATTTAAATGATAGTTTCTTTTCTTGTTCTTCTTCGACATGTAGTTTTGTTAGTGCTGACAGCGATTCCACTCAACCACGTACTTTACACGACAATCTCACTGCACTTTTTTCTAACTATCCTAACAATCTTAATATAGCACATATTAATGCCCAGAGTGTTCCTGGTCACTATACTGATCTTCTAGCATCCTTTAGTAGTGTTCATCTTGATGCGCTGCTTATTTCTGAGACTTTGCTGAAGCCATCCCTCCTTTCCACACATTATTCACTACCTGGCTTCGTATTAGTCCGAAATGATAGGACAGGCAAGAGAGGTGGTGGTGTTGGCATCTATCTGCGTGCCGAAATACCTCATAAAGTTGTCTGTACGACACCATCTCTGTACTCTGGATCGGCAGAATTTTTGTTCCTTGAAATATGTTTAAATCACACCAAAATTTTACTTGCTGTTTTCTATAGTCCGAATCTACACATCGATTATTTTGACTCCTTAGACTCCACTCTTAATGATCTTTGTCCAAGTTATGAACAGGTAATTTTAATGGGTGATTTTAATACATGTTTGATTAAAAATGACTCTCGTTCACTTAAGCTTCACACTCTTCTTTCTTCTTACAATCTTCATATACTACCCTTATCTGCTACTCACCATTTTCCAAATTGTACGCCTTCTTTACTCGATCTTATGATTGTTTCTTCTCCTCACAAAGTCTCTGAGTTTGGACAACTCGCCGCTACTTTTTCATATCATGACCTCATCTTTCTGTCTTTTCGTGTCAAACCTCCTAAGCGTAAAGCTCAATTTGTTTATCTTCGTAGTTTTAAGGGTATTGATCTGGAGGCATTGAGGCAAGATGTTGGTGAAATCGATTGGACGCCAGTCGTCGATAACACTAGCGTCGATGGAATGGTGAACCAATTTAACTCTAGCGTTATTGAACTTTACGACAAGCATGCTCCGCGTCGTCGCATAAAAATTAAGCACAATCCTGCTCCCTGGATTACATCAGAAATTAAAGATGCTATGGCCTGGAGGGATAAAGCTCTCCGTAGGTATAAGCGCAGACCATCCGAGCAAAATCATAATCGCTACAAAATCCTACGAAACCGCTGTAATCGTCTGTGTAAAGATGCTAAGAGACGCTATTTCCATGAATCTCTTGTTAATCGAAACCCCTCTGATGTTTGGAAATTTTTAAAAACAGTTGGTATTGGCAAATCTCTTTCTATAACCAGCAATGATGTGGATATGTCCGCTCTTAATAAACACTTTGCTGTTCCACCTGTCTCTCTCGACACCAATGTCAAAACTACTACATTGCTGGAGCTCGCTAACTTACCAGTACCGAATTGTTCTCTTTTTAATTTGTGTCCTGTCTCTGAAGACGATGTTAAAAAGTCTATTCTTGCTATTTCTTCTTCAGCAGCTGGTAATGATTCACTGTCTTCGAGAATGATAGTCCCTATCCTCCCACTGTTGCTCCCTATTCTAACTCACATACTAAATTACTCTCTATTCTCCGGCATTTTTCCTTTGGCTTGGAAACAGGCACATATTATTCCTCTCCCTAAAATAAGTAAACCGTCTTCTTTATCTCACTATAGACCAATTTCCATTCTTCCTTTCCTTTCTAAAGTTCTCGAGCACATTGTCCATAAACAAATTTCCGTTTTCTTGACCTCTAATAATTTGATTTCTCCTTTCCAGTCTGGCTTCCGTGTCGGACATAGTACTGTTACTGCTCTGCTTAAAGTCACAGATGATATACGTTTAGCGATGGAGAATAAATCTCTAACAATTTTAGTACTTCTTGACTTTAGCTGCGCTTTCAACTCTGTAGATTTTGATATCTTACTGGGAATTCTTAGGTCTATTAATTTCTCTTCATCTTCTTTAGCCTGGTTTGATTCGTATCTTCGGGGTCGCTCGCAGAGGGTTCGCCTTGAAGAGACCTTCTCTGATTGGTGTGATCTCACTGCCGGTGTGCCTCAGGGTGGCGTTCTCTCTCCTCTTCTTTTCTCTATTTTCATTAACACTGTCACTAAGGTTATTTCTTCCAACTTCCATCTTTACGCAGACGATTTGCAGATTTATCGGCATTTTTCGCTGGCTGACGCTGGTCATGCGATTGATGCTATGAACCACGACTTGGATTGCATTAGCGAGTGGGCCAGGGTTTATGGCTTACAAATCAACCCAGCTAAGACACAGGCCATGATTATAGGCAGTAGATATGTACGCAATTCGCTAGATTTAACCTCTTTAGCATCTTTGACTCTCAATGGCTCACCAATTGTTTTCACTGACACCGCTAAGAACCTTGGTATTCTATTTGACTCTAATCTTACGTGGCGTTCTCAAGTTAATGAAGTCAGTAGAAAGGCGCACTTTTCCTTTCACTCGCTAAAATGCCTTCAGAGCTTCTTGCCCTTTAAGACTAAAATCTCTCTTGCCCAAACACTTATTCAGCCGATTATTGATTATGCAGATGCCTGCTACTTGGATGCTACAGAGGAGCTTTTAAATAAGCTTGAGCGCCTGCAAAACTTATGTATTCGCTTTGTTTTCGGTCTGCGAAAGTATGACCATGTTTCTCACTTCCGCAAGCAACTCAAGTGGCTCCCTATCCGTCTTCGTAGGAATACTCGGATTTTGTGTCTGTTATACAACATTCTTCACAACCCTGCGTGTCCTCACTACCTTCGAGAACGATTTTCCTACATGCGTAACCTCGATGCTCCCTGCAGATCCCACCTTAGAACCATTCTTAAAATCCCTTGCCATAAATCTGATTTCTATTCCTATTCTTTTTCTGTCCATGCAGTGCGATTGTGGAACTTGCTTCCCCCTAAAATACGTGATTCTAAAACTATAGCTGTGTTCAAGAATAATGTCAAAGAATATTACCTTTCCTCAGTACATTGATCGTCTAATTTAATAAGTTGTTTATTTTCTCGGTGTTGATTATAATATCATATTTTTTATTTATTATATATATATTTTTATTGGTATACGTAGTTTATAATTTATTATCGCAAGTATGTTTATATTTAGTATGTATTCAATGTCACACACTGTGTCTACGTCTTTCTTTTATCCTTCTTTCCTGTCGCAGGTCTGCTGGAAGAAATTTCTTTTAGAGATAAGCAGTACCTTTGTGCTCAAGTGTTTGTTCTGTATGTTATCTATATTAAAATGTGTTGTGTGTACATAAATAAATAAATAAAATAAAAAATTAAAATTTGGAAAACATTTATCTTAAGTATCTGCCTAGTTATATTACATATTAATATTTGTATCAAATAATATGCGGTGTGTAGGTAGATACTTTAGATACAAAAAAATACAATATTTTGTGGTTATCAGACAGATATTCGCTAACTAGGGTGTCATATTAAAGGTCAAGGACTATCTAACGAGCTATGTTTGGAGTTACTGCGCGTTTAAATCAGAAATAAGGAGATCTGCAGGTTACCAACTTAGCTTGCAGAATAGCAAACCAGCTTGCAGTGGCAATAGGCAAGGTACATAGAACAGGCAGCCGCCGTTGGATGGCGACCGCGTACTTTACGATAAGACTGACCTGTTAGGGCGAAGGTACCTATTCTACCATTCTAAGTTGATAATAAGTAGGAACTTAGAACTTACCTTGAAATACAGCTTGTGTTTCCTTCGAGACTCCCCAGGAATCGAGAAGTGCTATCGCGAACTTGGAGTCTAATGTAAATCCTAACGTATTTTGTGACGTCGAGTCCATTTTCACTCACTATGAACTACTATTACTCTAGCGTAACTATGAATGATTATATCCAACTAATCCAACACAGAGCACCGCGCACGTGTCACACACGCACGCCCCGACAACCGACCGACCGAGAACAGTGTTGCCAACGAGATATTTTGAATTCCGCTATGCAAGTTGGAATTTTTCCGCCAAAAATCCAACAAAATTATATATTTTATTTACGATTACTTCATCGGGTAAATCGCACGATTAACATGCCTTGGCATTTTTTTCAGTCCAAAATGTATTTAGAAATGGTATTGACCATATTTTCTGTACTTCATTTCCATTATTTAGATTTTACGTTATTTCTGTAGATGCTCGGAACAAATGAGGGAGAAGCATGTTTTCGTGTCCGCATAAAAGTTTTTTGATTTTATTTTCATGATATTATAAATCTTAAAATCAGAAGTTTATCTAATGGCGGTAGCTTCTTGGCATAATTATGAGTTTTATACGAAACGCTCAAGGGTGTCAGCGCGACACCCTTTCTTATCTTGTTCAGTAGTGTCAAAATATCATGAAAATTAAAAAAAAACTTATGCGGACGCGAAAACACGGTACCTACAACCCAAAATCTACAGGAATACTATTTGTCACGCTAAAAACGTCCGGACATGATATGATCAGTAGGTACACAAAATGTCTAAAAAATCGGCCAAGTGCGAGTCGGACTCGTGCACAAAGGGTTCTGTACCAATCGTTATTAATATCGAGCAAAAACGGCAAAAAATCACGTTTATTGTATGGGAGCCACCTTTAAATATTTATTTTATTCTGTTTTTAGAATTTGTTGTTATAGCAGCAACAGAAATACATCATCTGCGAAAATTTCAACTGCCTAGCTATCATACAGCAGCCTATGATACAGCCTGGTCATAGACAGACAGACAGTGAAGTCTTAGCAATAGGGTCCCGTTTTTACCCTTTGGGTACGGAACCCTAAAAACGTTTAATTTTAGTCAAAATTATTCCCGTCATTACCTACGTCAAATTACTTATAATAAAATTAAAAAGGGCGGAGAGGTGTTAATCTGGCAACTCTAAGTCGTATCGAGTCGAGAAAGTAAAGTTTTCATCACTTTACTAGGATATAAGTATAATATGTTCAATGATTACGACTGAAGGACATGTATCCATGGTCATGAATAAATTAAAAAATAAAATAAAAAAATCGAGTCGAGAACGCGAACGCAACGCGAATATTTGGAAGAATAGGTATGACGTCACGTCAAATGACGTTAAAGTTTAGTAAAATCTCAAAGATGTTTCGTAAAATCAATATTTTAATTAAGTAACATGTAGGTTGGTAATATGACGTCACGTCAAATGACAATAAAGTTTAGTAAAAACTCAAAGATGTTTCGTAAAATCAACATTTTAATTAAGTAACATGTAGGTAGGTATATTGGTATTAGAGTAAAATCGCTACTTTTTTAATATTTAATCTTCATCATTTCAGCCGAAAGACGTCCACTACTGGACATAGGCCTCCCCCAATTAAGGGGGGGATAAGCCATAATCGCCACGCTTGGCAGGCGGGTTGGGTTGTTGATATTTAATCTTACTAATATTATAATTACCTATGCGAAAGTTTGTGAAGATGTTTGGATGTTTAGATGTTTGGATGTTTGTGACTCAATCACACATAAAAAGCTTAACGGATTTGGATGAAATTTCGCACACATATAGAATATGATCTGGATTAACAGAATACTTTTGATACGGATGATCTCCAAGATAAACTGGTCGCAGCTTCCCCAGGTAAAATTCAACGGAATTGCTATTCCGATAAGCGAAAAAGTCAAGAACCTCGGGGTTTGGATTGACAAACATCTTTCTTGGGGTCCACAGCTGCAGGACGTAAGTCGCAAAATTTTTGCATCTGCCAAATTTTTGAGACGATTGCGGAACTTTCTTCCAACTGCCACTAAAACTGCGCTTGCGCAATCTCTTTTACTTCCTATCCTTGACTATGCTGATGTCAGTTATCTCGATCTCACTGAGGCACAACTAGATAAACTTGAGCGACTTCAAAACTTTTGCATATTATTTATATTTGGCTTGCGTAAATATGATCACATTTCTGAATTTCGTACAAAGCTCAAGTGGCTTCCCATACATCTTCGCCGGAATTCTCATATCTTGTTTCAGCTCTATAGTATCTTGTTTAATCCTACCAATCCTCCAATCCTTTTCCGAGATAAAATGTAGGTACCTAACGGCCAAAATTAATATCCAATCTATCCACGATTTACCCTACTAGAGATAGAAATTTGACATATTTTGTATCGAGCTAATGTCAAATTCCTATCTCTAGTAGGGTAAATCGTGGATAGATAGACGCATAAGCGTGATTGAGTCACAAACATCCAAACATCTTCACAAACTTTCGCATTTGTAATATTATAGGATATCTGACGTTTTGTTAAAAAAAAATGGGTACCAAATGAAAGGGCCTAATAAGCACTTTTCAAATATACAGGGTGGCAGGGACATCGACGCGCAAACTGTACTTAACCGTGAATTCAGCACACGATTGTAGACCCTCTAGCGAAGAAATTTTTCGTCGGTTATCAAAAAAAAAACATCAGTTTCACAGAAAAGTGCAATACCTACGCACGCGGTCAAAATGTATGGAACATCAACTTTTTTTTTAATAACCGACAGAAACTTTCGTCGGGAAGAACTGACTTCGAAACTCGTTCTGTTGTTTAAACAAAAGTTCTTTGTTGATTTTATTTACAAGCTTGCGTAAAATTAGCATATTTCTAATGTCAATTATATTAAATGTATCTCATAATTTGTGTCAAGTAAAATCAATCTTCCAATTTGTTAGTTTTTACGAACAACTTTAAACTTTAGTAGATTAGCAAGCTTTACCTGTCGGACATTTGGAAAACTGTTTTGCTAAACTCGCACTGTTGTTTAAACTGAAGTTCTTTTTTGAATTTATTCACAAGCTTGCATAAATTTAACATATTGCTAATGTCAATTATATGAAATGTATCTCATAATTTGTGTCAAGTAAAATCAATTTCCTAATTTGTTAGATTTTACGAACAACTCTAGTAGAGTAGCAAGCTACACCTATCGGATATCTGGAGAACTGTGTTGCTAAATTCGTACTGTTGTTTAAACAAAAGTTCTTTGTTGATTTTATTGACAAGCTTGTGTAAAATGTACATATTTGTAATGTCAATTATATTAAATATATCTCATAATTTGTGTCAAGTATAATCAATCTTCCGATTTGTTAGTTTTTACGAACAACTATAGTAGAGTAGCAAGCGACACCTATCGGATATCTGGAGAACTGTGTTGTCGTACTGTTGTTTAAACAAAAGTTCTTTGTTGATTTTATTTACAAATTTGCGTAAACTTAACATATTTCTAATGTGAATTATATGAAATGTTTCTCATAATTAGTGTCAAGTAAAATAAATTTCCTAATTTGTTAGATTTTACGAACAACTTTAGTAGAGTAGCAAGCGACACCTATCGGATATCTGGAGAACTGTGTTGCTAAACTCGTACTGTTGTTTAAACAAAAGTTCTTTGTTGATTTTATTTACAAACTTGCGTAAAATTAACATATTTCTAACGTCAATTATATTAAATGTATCTCATAATTTGTGTCAAGTAAAATCAATTTCCTAATTTGTTAGATTTTACGAACAACTTTAGTAGAGTAGCAAGCGACACCTATCGGATATCTGGAGAACTGTGTTGCTAAACTCGTACTGTTGTTTAAACAAAAGTTCTTTGTTGATTTTATTGACAAGCTTGTGTAAAATGTACATATTTGTAATGTCAATTATATTAAATATATCTCATAATTTGTGTCAAGTATAATCAATCTTCCGATTTGTTAGTTTTTACGAACAACTTTAGTAGAGTAGCAAGCGACACCTATCGGATATCTGGAGAACTGTGTTGTCGTACTGTTGTTTAAACAAAAGTTCTTTGTTGATTTTATTTACAAATTTGCGTAAACTTAACATATTTCTAATGTCAATTATATGAAATGTTTCTCATAATTTGTGTCAAGTAAAATAAATTTCCTAATTTGTTAGATTTTACGAACAACTTTAGTAGAGTAGCAAGCGACACCTATCGGATATCTGGAGAACTGTGTTGCTAAACTCGTACTGTTGTTTAAACAAAAGTTCTTTGTTGATTTTATTTACAAACTTGCGTAAAATTAACATATTTCTAACGTCAATTATATTAAATGTATCTCATAATTTGTGTCAAGTAAAATCAATTTCCTAATTTGTTAGATTTTACGAACAACTTTAGTAGAGTAGCAAGCGACACCTATCGGATATCTGGAGAACTGTTTTGCTAAACTCGTACTGTTGTATAAACAAAAGTTCTTTGTTGATTTTATTTACAAACTTGCGTAAAATTAACATATTTCTAATGTCAATTATATTAAATGCATCTCATAATTTGTGTCAAGTATAATCAATCTTCCAATTTGTTAGATTTTACGAACAACTTTAGTAGAGTAGCAAGCGACACCTATCGGATATCTGGAGAACTGTGTTGCGAAACTCGTACTGTTGTTTAAACAAAACTTCTTTGTTGATTTTATTGACAAGCTTGTGTAAAATGTACATATTTCTAGTGTTAATTATATTAAACGTATCTCATGATTTGTGTCAAGTAAAATCAACTTTCTTATTTGTTAGTGTTACGAACAAATTTAGTATCGTCACCTGTTGGAAATTTAGAGAACTCTTACGAAAGTATTTTACAAACATTCTTTAGTGTATTCAAATATTTGTTTGATAAATTTTACTATACTTAAAATAGTTTTAGTCAATCTGTTTTGTTATGTAAAATCAACAAAGTGGATTTTGTTAAATTCACTCTTGTTATAGTAAAATTAACTATGAAAAAGGTTGACTATGGCAGTTCATTAGTCAACCTACGCTACTTTAGTACATTCAACAATTCTTTTTTTTCAGTGTACGATTGGATTTTTTATTCTTGGAGTATAGGACAATAGAAAAAAATAGAAAGAGAAATATAGGATAATTGAAAAAATATCCGAAACTTATTAGCACTAACTTTGTATTATGACCCTAAACAATGTTTGTTCTATGTCTTTTCATAATTCGAAACTTTTTTCATACGAAAATCTGAAAATACTCTGGCTAACAAGAGGCTGTGGCAAGTAAAAAGGCGCTCGGGCTTGTGGCATAATATGCTATAGTATACGCAAATTTTAAACACTTCAAATAAACAAGAAAATATTTGAGCCTAACTTGTTTAGTTTTGGCCTAAGTCGTACAACAAACGGTATTATATTTTTTAACTTACCCTGTATATCAGCTGCACTTTGAGCAAAGTCATCTAAAAAAGGCCTAAAAACTGATATTACCAAGATAGTAGCATTTGTGTTATATCATACCAGATGGATCAATTTATGTATCTTTAAGCTAAAGTGGAGTTGGGCAGGACATCTGGTTCGGCGTAGAGATGGCCGATGGAGTAAAGCGTTGACCGAATGGTGGCCAAAGTCAGGTCGGAGAAACCAGGGCCGTCCGAAAGCGCGCTGGGTTGATGATATCGCCAAAGCCGCAGGAAACAACTGGATGAGGGATGCACAAGATCGAAGAGGGTGGCAAAAACTAAAGGAGGCCTATACACAGCAGTGGGTGATACCGGGCTAGGATGATGATGATGATTACGAGAATAAGAGGATAAAATTAAGATCGCATCATATCGTATAGCAATTTATACGCTTACTAGTCCACAATTTCGTGTAACTTCAAAGACATGTCGAACTAAAAGACAACATTTTAAAACAAGTGTCGGCTCTAAGTACGCTAAATGAGTACGAATGAAGTTCTTTGTCCCGAACTTATCACGTCCATTCGACAGGTGGCCTAACAATTGTTTGCTGTGAAAGTGGCTTTACAATTTAGAAGAGCTTAGAACTCTTTAGAAGCAAAGTTCTAAGCTGCTATTCATTTACTCAACACTTGAGAAGACAAAATTGGAGAATTATAAACGTTAGAACGCAAATAACTTGACTAAAATATATTCTATTTTAACAACGACAAAATGATAAATGATATTTTATAAACGATTTCGGCGGCGTTGATTGCTTACCATAAGGTGACCTGCTTACTCATTAACCCTCCTCTATTATAAAAAAAACATTAGTCTATGTTCTTGAAATAGATACAATGTGAGTCTCCAAACCGAGTGGACCGACGACCTAAAGAACGTGGCTGGGGGGGACTGGATGCGGAAGGCAGAGGACCGAGCGTTGTGGCGCAACTTGGGAGAGGCCTATGTCCAGCAGTGGACTGCGATAGGCTGAGTTGATGAGTCTCCAAAAAATGCACATATGAAACTGGGTGAAAGTAAACATAATTTTGTCGAACGGAAAAATTACTTGTTTTTTTTTAATATTTTCTTGGAATTTTTTCATGGATTCACGTTAACTTTTTTACTAGCAATTGTGGACCCTTTGTCAAGTGAACGTTATTTTGCAATTTTTAACAAATATTGAAAAAAACGCTAAAAAATTTAGTTAATATCAAATGACGGTAATAATTTTTGGAGTTTTGTTCGATCATTACCGGGTAGGCATAATATCAACAATTTTTATTTTCCATCAATAAAAGGATGTCTAGTTTCACCCAATTTCATTTGTGCACTTTTATGGAGACTCACACTGTATAAAACTTGTAAAACAACTTTCAAGATATAAGCCATAAATATTTTTAACTCACTCAAATCATAAAATTGATATCTAGAATTATTTGGTTGGTCAGTAAGGAATCCAAATAAAATAGAGAACATAAATCGATAAGCACATTATTTATTGCGATCGTTATTTAATTATTGCTAAATTCACAACATTTCATTTTAGCTGCGCCGTCGTAGTTTCTGACATAACACACAGAAAAATATAGTACGCGTGTTTTATTATCCACAAAGAAAAAAACCAAGAAAAAGAATACCATCAAGGCCCACTTGTTCGATTTTGCAGCTAGGGGCAAAGCAGATGAATATGATCTGTCCCGCACCTGCCTACGTGTGCAGACCTTTACAAAAAGGCTGAGTACACGGTTCATATTTAATGACGTCATTAACTGCAGGAGACAGGAGTCTTGTACCTTGCCTCAGGTATCCCATCGGCCGCTTTGTCACTTGTGTTGTGTGAATTAGCTTTAAGTATGAGATCTTTATTTATGAAATATCATTTTGTGGTTTCTGGTGACTAATTTATGTACATATTTTTGGTTATTGGATTAAACCAATTTATTATGTTTAAAATACTTTTAGAATGTTTCTCAAAGACAAATTCGGATTCATTTGATTAAAATAATAGAAGTTCTGTAATATAAGTCGGCGAGATCCTCTAAAAATAGGTCTTAACAAAAGCTCATCATCATCATCATCATCATCTCAGCCGAAAGACGTCCACTGCTGGAGATAGGCCTCCCTCAAGCAACGCCACAACGACCGGTCCTGCGCCTTCCGCATCCAGCGGATTCCCGCGACCTTCACCAGCTCAAAAGCTCATAATCTTACAATATTTAAGTTCATAGAATCGACAGGCCTGTAGGTGTGGCATGAAGCGTGGGCAGTTAAGATAACCTTTCTAAACAAAAGAATGGAAGGCGCAAATATGATAAGAGCTACGATGATAAACCGCGCTTGCTCAAACTTCAGCCTATATTTTTATTACGCAACGCGGCCCCATAAAGTGCATTCCATAGTTATCGCTTCTTTTGTATTCAATTAGCCTTGCATTTAGATTACTGATGCCTTTTACGACGACAGTGGTAACGAGCGTGGTCAGCTGTCAAAACGTCCAAACAATCAACCATATACTTCTACACCAAGCCTCTCTTTCGATACGCACCTTTTTGAATGCTTCGAATTATATAACATCCATTGAATATTTGGTACAGTTCTATATTTGGAACTCCTTACAAATACATCAATGGTAGTTGAGTAAATATTTGTAACGGACAATTTTGGACAATCAGAATGGAATATATTGTTGGTAAAGTTCGATTCGGGGCACATTGTTCAGTCTATTAAAGTCTTTCAGAGGTGGGTCAACTTGGACAAGGCGTGATGAGATTACGCAATGAAATATATTTCGTATCATCACTATATGCATGACAGGAATGCAATGAGTATACTAACAAGAAAGGTTTTCATGTGACATTATTCGTAATGACATCTTTATCATCATACCATTCACATAAACACTAATGAAACTTTAGAACTGTTGAGACATTATATTTATCAAACTATAATAATATTTTACGATTTACTATAATTACAATTGATATTTTAAAACAATTACTTTGGAAATTCTTTAATAACACCCGCTTAAGCATCCAGTTTCAGTTGCACTGTTCTTTTTTCTGCTAAGGACCTTATAAATGGCCTGCATAGTAGGTTCTGATTACACCACGATACGCTCCCCATTACTCGATGGATGTGTAGAGACATATGCCGTTTGAATAAAATAAATAAACTGAGAATTAAAATACAAGTGCATCTAAATCTAGACTAGTCTATACTACTTATGATGTATATAGTGAAGCTACGTACGTCTTACATACCGTAACAAGTTATATCAATTGCCCAACATGAATACGTAATGTGTTATACTAGAGTGATCGCCGATTCGACAGCCAGCCGACAAAGATAGGTATCGGACATTACCACAATCCACAACATGGTTTGCGGCATCAGAGATCCGAGTGCTTATACGAGTTCGATTGAATCGAGTAATCAAAGCGCCATGTCTATATCGATTCAACAACTGCTACGGCTATCAGCTGGACGATCGATATTTGTTACATTCGGAGCAACCAACGTGTTTTTGCTGTTCTCTGAATCGATTTTAGAAATCAATCTATTCAATTCTGCGTCTTACCTCTTTGGAATTAGGTTGTAAAAACTCTAGACGAAAAAATATCGAATGCTCATAGTACGATGGTAATTTCAAACATTCCAAATTGATTTACTGTCAAAATCGACACAATCGATTCAATGTCAAATGTTTGCGATAGTATTGAACCCTTTTATTGAGATGACCTTTTAACCGACTCTGTTTGTATAGTTAACGACAATGCGTTAACACATATGGTAAACTATGCAGCTGTTAAAATTGAATAAATCGTACTTTAACCAGTTAATGATGTACTATTGAAGAGTGATACAAAGTAGGAGAAAGCTTATTATATTTTACTTTTTACGCAACTGTGAACCATCATTACTCGTATAACGTAATGTACATCGTTCAAAAACTAGATACTTTTTACTAAACTAAGTGATAATGCAAAAAAGAATAATAATGTAATAGTTATAGTAATATAAATCAACATGAAGATATTGATAATAAAGCTGTAAAGACGGTTCTAAGCAGTATTATGATATAATTATCGCCATCATCACTATTGGAGCCGATGTTGACGATTTCTGTTTAAATCCTAAATGAACATAGTAAACTATACTAACTATACTCTATTAACTATATTATTATTAACTATACTATACTGTATACTCTATTCTCTTTACTTTTCTCTCCCAATTCTCCTTCTTACTTAACTTCTCATTTTCAGTATCTATGTACAAGTCATACTAAATATCTCCGCTCTACTAATAATCGTCTTCTCCAATGTCCTTCTCACCGCTCTGACTTCGTTCACTCTACATTCTTAGTGCAATCTATCCTATTATGGAATGCGCTTCCTCAGGAAATCAGGATGGCTAACAGTCGGCTCGCCTTTAAAATTAAGTTAAGGAAATATTTCCGTGAAAACAATTTAGCAGATTCAGCTCGACTTTGAATTATCTTGATGTTATATATTTATAGTTATATATGTAGGTATGTATAAGATATATATTTTATTATATGTATAATGTACATATGTATTTATCTTTTTTTTTATTATAAGTCCGTAGTACGAAACATATTTTACTACTTTACTGGTGCATCTACCCTATTCTTTGTCTCTGCATTACCCTAAGGTTGTCTGGTAGAGAACGCCTATGGCGTTAAGACCGCCTTTGTACCCTGTTGTGCATAAAGAATTAAATAAATAAATAAACAGAGATCAGAGAGTAAACAGTTCGGAAACTACCGCCACGTAAATTAAGTAAGGTGTAAATCTCAAACAAGTAGGCAGCGATAACCATGTAGTTAGCTCATCATCAACCTATTAACCCATATTAAGCATCTACCTACGCAGAAAGATAAAAAGCTTTCTTGCACGCCAAACGAGTTGTAATTAATTATTGTTTACGGTATTTTTTACTGTAGCCCGGCCTTCAGACGCAGAAATTTTAATGGTGTAATACTGTACACAAATCAGATACCATCATTATCAGAAAATACACTCTTCGTTTATTTGATGCAGCGTTTGTCAGAAAATAATTCGGCCCTCAAAGGTTAATAAAGTTATTCTCATATTCACAAAGCGTTCCAACTACTAAAATAGTTATTAAAGAAAAACAATTAAATGTACACGAACAGTAGTACAAGCTTATGCTTTCTATTTAATTTCAACATGGACATGATTCTCATCGAAATGCTATAGAACTTCATATAATTGAGAAACATGCTTCTACTTTCACTGACCAATAAGAAAAGTGAAAGATTTCCGATTCACTCGGAAGCCGAGTTTCACGAAGTCAATATGCGTAGAAAAAAGCCAGTCAGATACGAGCGAAACAAGGTTTTCAATTTCGAGGTTTCGTCGTATTATGAGTAGAAGTATATATATATATATATATTGAATAAAGTACTTTTGCTCTGGATGCCCTTCATGTAACTCGCAAGGATAATGGCGTTGATATGGGAGAGTTAAAAAGCTTAAATAAATAATTTTATTAGAATGTACTCAAATTAATGCCGTATTTTGGTTGGTTATAGAAACATCGTAACTATCATTGTTAAACCAGCCATAACGTATCAGAGCCAGATACGCAGCAGTAATGAAAATTTTAAGTGAGTAATGTGTCAAAGTTATCAAAAATGAATCATTAATTCCTTCTCAAAATTATTAGTCGACCAAACTGTCAAAGGTAACGTCATCCGCCATTAATTTGGAGAAGAGATGGCGAAATGTACCTCAGATTATCTACTGAGATATACGCCCGGTAAACGGAAGGCTGAAACTTATACCAGAGTTGTCTATTTATCTAGGTCGAGTAGTATGTCCATCATATTCTCTTTTACAGTCATTAGAGCTGTAACACTTAATTTTACGATTCCTTCAACATAACTTAGTTTACAATCAGGTAACCGAAACTAAATAAAATTTACTATACCTCTGTAAAAACATAATTATTCGATCAATATATTTATCTTATCAGGAGCCTCGCGGCAAAGGGCCTCCAATCGATCTTGCCGAGACATAAACACGCCATGAACTTATCTGCAGCGGCAGATAAAAGCTTAATGGTCATCAAACACTTTAATATATTGTGTAGAAGTTCATGCTATAAAACTGATAAACTTGGCCCAACCAGTTTTTATGATGAATGTTAGATGAAATCTGTAAAAATAGGAAATACTGTAACAAACACAAGATTCTCTATTACGTATTGAATCACCAGAGATTGGTTTCAGAAAATTGACGTTTCTTCTATCGATGTATGTATATTGATGACAGATTCGATAGCTTAGAAGACAAAAATAATTAACTCTAGGATACTAGAAAGGGAAATAGTAACATATTGTAAGACGTCTTACTAAAAGATCTAAAGTAAGTGGCGATACGACGAAGTAATTGACACGATATCGTGACGACAGACCCAAAGGTTTATAGCGAACTTTAGTGTATGTAACATTTCTTAAAATAAATACACTATTCCAGGGCTCTATTTATAGACAAGACACATAACTCAAAGATAGAATAAAGATAGCCTTTACTGTATACCCTAAACCCTACTTGGGAATAGCTACACAAAGTACAACATGTTTACTGAGAAAACAAACGTGTTTGTCTCACTCAAGCCCTACACATATATTTTGTAATAGAATCAAGAAAACATTTTGATTTATTTACTAAGATAGAGTTACGTTTTTCATCTGCTCCTATTTTTCTATTTACTTTATGATTGACCTTATAGCTATCAATACAAGGTTTCATTATTACTTCGTCTTATTCATACCCTGGTTTTCGAAGGTCTTTTGTAATAATACGATCATTAATGAGTTGGTATGTTATCACTATCAGTTTAATTATCTACAATGTGGCCAGCATTTGGTTGGCCCTAAAGCTTCTGAGCTTTACAACCAAAAAGCTGTCAAATTCAAAATCTTAGTAATGATGATATATTATCACACCGTTTCCCCCTTTGGGACAAGCAGAGCTCAAAGAAGGGAGACACCAATCTTCCTAGGAAAACTTAAGAACTTTTTTATGAGCATAAATCATTATTTCATCCAACACGCCTCGTTCCCAAAAGTTTGTCCCGAGAAGGCCGGAGAGCAATCTGAGTAAAATTCAAAATAAGCTCACGTGCTGAGGACATGTAAATCTACTTACACTCGTGAGGAGAATGCTAACCGCCTCAGTAGCTACACTATCTAAGTGGGATTGTAAATATTTTTGTTAGGAAATGTAGTTTTGAATGAGATTGCGTAATTTAAATCTGGAAATGGTACTAAACTTGTTGATACATCATGTTTTAAGAGATTTGGAAACAGAACTCAAATCCTCCCAAATTATATAACAAACAAACATGTGCCATTTATTATTAATTTGAAAAGAGTATATCCATGGAGTTTCTTGCCGGCTCTTCTCCATAGGACCAACTTTTTGGAACCGTGCAACTAGTGAAAGTGCATTTAAATGCTTACTCCAAACAAAAACTATTAAATTTGAAGATTTGACGTCTGTGGTCTAGTGGTTCGATTTTCGCCTGCTGATCACGAGGTTCGATTCCCACAGGACGCAAATATTTATGTGATGAACATAAGTGTTTTTGTTGGTCTGGGTGTTTCTTATGTATTATTTATTTACAAAAATGTATCTGTTCCGTGTGGTGGCGGATGCAAAGAAATGCACTACCATGTATCTTCTCATGGGTGTCGTAAAAGGTGACTAAGGGATTCACCGGAGGATGGTCAGCCGCGTTCTCTGAGTATTTAACCAAACAACTGCAATCGCCAACCCGCCTGCCAAACGTGGTGATTATGGCATATCCCTCCAAACTGCTTGGGGGAGGCCTATGTCCAGCAGTGGACGTCTTTCGACTGAAATGATGATCATGATGATGATTTACAACAAAAAAGTATGTAAGTATCATACCCATTGTCTAGTACCCATAGTATAAGCTCTGTTTAGTTTGGGACTAGATGGTCCTGTGTAAAATGTCTTAAAATATTTATATTTATTTTACTTTACTGTCACAAATTATAATGTTATTAGTATTGAATTTTCATAAAGAACGATTTCTGTGGGTTTTTCACCAAAAATGTCTCCCCTTGATATCTGCTTCCTAATTTAGTGCACTTACAAGCAAGCAAGTTACAAATTTTGTACTGCGGCAATCTTGAAGAGACGTATTGTGTTAGCTGTTAAGTCAACGTGATCACTTTATAATCACCATTCTTCAAAAGAATCTAAAGTAATAATTATCGGAACGTATCTAGACGAATTGCCAAACTTAAGTGGCAGTGGGCGGGGCACATTGCTCGCAGAACGGATGGCCGATGGGGCAGTAAAGTTCTGTAGTGGCGACCGCGTACTGGAAGGTGGAGCGTGGGTAGGCCCTCCACAAGGTAGACCGACGACCTGCTGAAGGTCGCAGGAATCCGCTGGATGCGGAAGGCGCAGGACCGGCGACACCGGGGAAGCAACCTTGGTGGGGCCCGGAGCTCGAACGTAAGCGTAAGAAGGTGAGGAGGGCTCTTAACAGGGCAATGAACACCAGCTCAGATGAGGACTGGGATAACTACCGGGCTGCTAAATCCAGCTACAAAAAATGCATCAGGCTCTACAGTACCATGGGATGGCGAAAATTCTGTGGCAACATCGAGTCCTGCCAGCATGCAAATCGGGTAAGGAAGATACTGGCTCAGCAGAAAGATGTGGGGCCGGGAACTCTTCGCAAGCCGGACAACACGTTTACAACATCAGCGGAAGAAACCAGACGCGTCCTTCTTGAAACTCACTTCCCTGGATGCGTCTTTACTCAGGTAATAAACTGGCGTGATGTCCCAAACAACCCATCTACACACGATTGGCAATACGTACACGAGCTGGTAACAATGGAAAAACTCCATTGGGCCATCAAAAGCTTCCATCCCTTTAAAGCGGCTGGTCCAGATGACATCTTTCCTGCATTATTGCAATGGGGTGGTGTAGTGGTCATCAAAAGACTAGCCGCCATCATGAGAGCGTGCCTGGCCTTTAGATACGTTCCGAAGGGATGGAGGGAAATGAAAGTCATTTTCATTCCTAAACCAGGCAAGAGTGATAACTCAAACGCAAAATCCTTCAGACCCATTAGCCTAACCTCCTTTATGTTAAAGGCGCTGGAACGGCTATGCGAAAGGGAGCTGAGGGACGGCGCCCTAAAACACATACCACTACATGCGAATCAACATGCCTATAGTTCCGGCAAATCTACAGAATCGGCCCTTCATTTGGTTGTTAGCCAGATAGAAGAAGCCATTCAACATAAAAGCATTTGTATGGGTACCTTCATTGACATCGAAGGTGCTTTCGACAAAACAAATTTCTCCAGCATAAGTAATGCCCTCTCCAGACATGGAGTGGAACCATTGCTTTCAGACTGGATCACCAACATGCTCAGCAAAAGAGTAGTACGCTTAGAAGGTGAAGTCAAGGCAGCCATAATAGCTAAAGACTGCCCACAGGGAGGAGTACTATCCCCCCTGTTATGGAACCTGGTCATCAACGACCTCATCACAAAACTAAACGCGAGAGACTTTTACACGGTGGGATATGCAGATGACCTTACAATCCTTGTTCCAGGAAAGGTCACGAGTACTGTCTGCAATCTTACCCAACAAGCACTACGTATCGTAGAACGATGGTGCAGAGAATATGAACTATCGGTAAACCCCACCAAAACCGAACTTATCATGGTCACGCACAAACGAGCACTAGGATCATATAGCCTCCCTAGTTTGTTCAATACAGAACTCCAGCTGTCCGCCGAGGTTAAATACCTTGGCGTCATACTTGATAGCAAGCTGACATGGAGTAGTCACATCGAAAACAAACTAAACAGGGCCAGTATCACGTTTTGGCAGTGTAGGAGAATGATAGGCAAACGGTGGGGACTGTCACCTAAAGTAATCTTATGGCTGTACAAAACAGTGATCCGACCCATGATAACATATGGTGCAGTGGTTTGGTGGCCGCGAACTAAATTAGTTACAGCCGCAAACAAACTGCAACGGCTCCAGAGACTCGCCTGTGTGGCCACCACGGGCTGCATGAAAACAACTCCAACGGCAGCGCTGGAAGCCTTACTAGGCCTTCCTCCACTGCACCTATTTGTCCAACAAGAGGCTGCAGTGGCGGCGGTGCGGCTTAAATCGCTGGGTCTCTGGAGAAACTGCAAAACACATCACACTCTTATACTCGATGAACTCTCTGAGGAATTACCATTTATGCGAGCAATTAACGACCGCATACCGAAGGAGTTCATTTTTGACAAAAAATACAAGATCCAACTGTATGAGGACCATCTGTGCGAGGGTTTGAATCCCAGAGAACTTAGGATCTTTACAGATGGATCCAAAACGGAATCAGGTACAGGATGTGGGGTCTTTTCAGAAGACCTAAACATATTCATCTCTACGCCACTGGGTGTCTACAACACGGTATTTCAAGCTGAGTGTATGGGCATCTTACTGGCAACTGCAGCAGTCATGGCACGGGAGGTAAAAGATCACTCTATTAGAATACTCTCCGACAGCATGGCGGTTCTACTGGCTCTCAACAGTTGTACTGTCAACTCTGGGCTCATCTACGAATGCCACCAG
The DNA here is from genome assembly GCA_949699075.1 of Asteroscopus sphinx. NCBI lineage: Eukaryota > Metazoa > Arthropoda > Insecta > Lepidoptera > Noctuidae > Asteroscopus > Asteroscopus sphinx. The sequence continues at coordinate 19,154,167 of OX453012.1, forward strand.
AAATTAAATCAGGTAGGCAGCTCCAACAATATAACCCTACAATGGATTAAAGGTCATAGTGGTTCTAGAGGCAATGACGCAGCGGATGAACTCGCTAGGAGGGGATCGAGTACAGACGTGGTAGGACCTGAACCCATAATACCTCTCCCTTTCGGTCATTTACGTACTCTGGTAAGGAAACGCACTAGAGACAAACACAACTACTCCTGGATAAACCACGAGGTATGCAGACAGGCTAAGGAAGCACTCCCCGTCATCGACGGTAAGATCACCAAACAGCTCCTCCGGCTGTCAAAACAACACCTACGTACGGTGACAGCCGCCTACACCGGACACGGTTCATTTAACAAACACCTCTTTGTCATAGGTGTGACTGACAGTCCTCTGTGCAGAGCCTGCATGGAGACAGAAGTAACAGCGGCCCACGTGCTTCTCAACTGCCCGGAGGTCGCCTCATACAGGGCTAAGTACTTCGGAGATCCGGGTACTCTCCGAGAGACAGTCAGCAACATCAAGCGTCTGCTGGCCTTCCTCGAGGAGCTGGGGTGGCTCGAGTAAACAAGTTATTCCCACCCACACGCAAAAAACACGCCGAGCGTGGAGTTGCGGAAAATGGCCCGTTATACCAATACCAATACCAAAGGCGCAGGACCGGTCGTTGTGGCGATGCTTGAGGGAGGCCCACGTCCAGCAGTGGACGTCTTTCGACTGAAATAATGATGATGATGATCTCGACGACGTTCTTTTTGAGCGATGAAGAACGTTAATTGTATGAAGCATCGCATACGGTGCTACAGAAATGAAGTTCTCTATCGCGCAAAAAGAACGTTATCTGTTTGGCGCGCAAGAACATTGTGAGCAACATGAAACTACGAACGAACTATTTGTTTTGTTTATGAACGGTTTGGATCTACTTAGGTTCGTGCTGTGACTACTATCACACTTTTATGGGTGAATGTCGAGGTGTTCTTTGGACGTGCTTGTAATACCTATTCCTTCTTTTGTACCGAGTAAAATATCTTAAGAATGAGTCCATTCATTGATACTTTCGGACAAAAAACAAGAAACTATTACGTGATCCCTCAAATCTGTGTTCAATCAAGTTGATTATTTTTGTTATTTTTTAACGGTGAAGATCACGATCATGATTGCCGCTACGATTAAATCACAATAAGATTACTACGACTGCGATAAAGGGACATACCACTACATCAACAAACGTATAAACTAGTACGATCCCCAAACCAAACCAATCAACCAAACAATCATAGTGATTAGTATTAAAAATTATTACACACACGGTTTCACTCAAGTGTATCCTACCGGATTTTCCCGAATAGTTGCGGACTTGCAAATTGCTAGTTTGTTTCGTGACGTCACCACTGCAGGGCTCCGATTGAGTCCGGAATTAATCGGGCAAACCCGATAGGATACACATGAGCGAAACTGAACATAATAATTTAAAGCATGAATTTAACTCATAAAAGTTAACGATTTAAATTCTGGAAAGAAAAAATCGCTCACGAGCAGGATTCGAACCTGCGACTTCTGGCTCAGTACGCCAGTGCTTTTAGCCATTAAGCTACCGCGAACACTGCTCGTGGTATCGAAATTAACCTCCAATTTTCTACGTCTTTGTGTGACGTCAGCGATATCTTATTAGGAAACAGTGTTTCTTAACCGACTCGACTAACATTGCAGTTAATTCAAAGTCGTATAGATATGCCTACCCTTACTAATCATTTTATTATTTTTAACGCATTTACGCATGCGAAGTGAAATCTAACGATTTAAATTGTGGGAAGAAAAAATCGCTCACGAGCAGGATTTGAACCTGCGACTCCTGGCTCAGTACGCTAGTGCTATATAGCCACTAAGCTACCGTGAATACTGCTCATGGTATCGAAATTAACCTCCACTTTTGTACGTCCTTGGGTGACGTCAGCGATATCTTATTAAGAAGGATACGGAAGGCAAGCGTTTGACCACTAGGCTATCACTGCTTGAATGTACTAACCGAGCAAAACTGTTCCAAACATCTCTAGGCTTGACTGCGTCGTTGGTCTAGTGGTTGCAAGCGCGACTGCTAAGTGTGAGGTCCTGGGTTCGATTCCCGGGTCGGGCAAAAAGTGTTATTGGGATTTTTCTGTCAAGAAAATTTCTCGGTAGCAGCCCGGAGTCAGAAAGTTGGCGGTGCTTACACCCCTGTGCCGTCGGCACTGCACCTGATCTCTCTCCGGTCGTGTCTGATTGCCGTCCCATCGGTTTAAGAGAGTGAGGGAATAGTGATGCACTGATTATGATGAATAGAGTGCACCTGTGTTTGTGCACACCACAGAAATAGATAGAATGGTTGTAATCACAATTTTACTTGAGATTCATGCGTGGCAACTTTCGAACAAACTACGCCTCCCATATTGACAGTCATTAATTTAAAAAAATTCACTTTAATCAAATGTACTTTACAGTTTTTGTTTCTGCAGTTAAAACAGCACAATAAGGCATTTTTTCGGGTTTTTGTTACAGTATTTACAGAAACAAGTCATAAGGCGTACTGAGAAAGGCTTTGAAATGCCCTGCTATATGGAGCAGAGTGTTGGCACGCGCGCCCTGCCCACTTGGCCATTCTATCATATCTGTGGTGCACACACTTGTGGACTATAATATGTCCCGCGCAGATGGCTAGTCCTCGTTGAGATTGACCGCTGTGAGTGAGATTCGGCCAGAAGGACATTATTATCACTGCTTGAATGTACTAACCGAGCAAAACTCCTCCAAACATCTCGAGGCATACAAGAATTTAATAAAGTTCACGATTTATCACAAGTCGTCAAGTATGAAAACACCGCAGACAATGCAGGCTAGAGGTTAACTTAATTCTCATCAATACAATGTAGCCAACAGCTCGGCAAAATATTATACGTGGCCTAGACGACCCCGTGTTAGCAATGTTTTACTTAAGGCGGCTAGGGTTACAGAAGGATTTCTAGCTATAAACACAAGGGATGCGTGAGAAGTCGGTCATAACAAACAAGGGTATAACAAAACTATCAGGTTGAAGAGATCAGTGACATTGGCATTTGATCATTGGCATTGGCATTAATTCTTAGATATTTAAGTCACAAACCATGGAAGTATTATTTCTATGCAAATATCACATTAACTGTCAATAAAGAAAAAAATACAGTGACAGATGAAAATTCAATTAATTTTTTTAATTGAATGAAACTGTATTTTATTTTTGTCAACCTACTTTTAGAATAAACGGTTCAGTACCATATTCTCCTGTTTGTCAAACGATTTTCTTTTCTTTTTTAGAGTTCCGTACCCAAAGAGTGCTAACGGGACCCTATTACTCTCGCTACGCTGTCCGTCCGTCCGTCCGTCCAGCCGTCCGTCTGTCTGTCACAGGGCTGTATCATTGTAACGGTAATAGATAACTAGTTGAAATTTTCATAGGAATGTGTTACTATTGTGTCCATAATACCATACAAGAAACCTCGAAAAACATGGCTTTTTTAACGTTTTTGTTCCTGCTCTATCTTTAAAACGGTAATACATACCAGCGTCAAACTAGGTCTGATTATAGTGCATACTATGTAGCTTAGGAACAAATACTAAAACCATGGCAAACGTAGACATATGTTGTGATACCTACGTAAGAAAGAGATGTAAAAAATCACATTTCGCGTACGTTCGTTGATGTCTTTTGATAAACTCTCGTAAATTAAATCAGTTTCTATAGGGTATCAGGTCGATAGGTGGCAGTGATGTAACGAATATCATTTTTGGAACATTCGCGAATGAGAATGCGAATGCGAATGTTCAATTTTCGTAAACAAAACAAGTGAATTTTGAGGTTAGAGTGTGAATAGTTATTTATTAACATAAGTAAATCAACTTGTAGTGAAATATGGACTTATTTTACACTTTGCGATGCTGAACGAGCTAAATGCAAGCTGTGTAACAATGAATATTCAAGAAAAGGAAGAACTTCAACTGCTATGAGAATAGTGAGAATATAGAATAATAATAATAATAAATATGTACGAGCAAACGTACGAGGTTTTCTTGCTGACTCTGTAACCTCAATCAATATAAATCTATGTTATTATTTTTACACAAAACAGTTGAATAAACTCAGTCAATCACTTCGGTTGTTTTATTACATACAGTAATTAGAACACCGGGTCTAGCAAGCATCTAGCATTATCAAAGCACTATCAAGCAAGCATCGCATAGTGTAGGGATCACCCCTACAAATAATAATAAATAATAATAAATATCTTTTGGACATTTTTACACAGCACCATCTAGTCCCAAACTAAGCAGAGCTTGTGCTATGGGTACTAGACAATGGATATAATACTTATATACTTTTTTTTTTGTAAATACATACTTATAATGTGTTTGTTTGATTATTATTTTTAGTTTTGTTCAAGAATATGATTATATAACATGAGTAAAAACTTAAGTATAAAACAGTAAAACAAAACATAGAAGAATTTGTTTTTATTTATTTATTTATTTATTTGGGAAAACAAACAATTGTACAGTATATATTACTTAGATGGTAAGGTTTAACAACTAGGTTTTTGTTTGTTTACATTGCATTATATATTTTTTGTCTTATAAGTTCTATTGAAAATTTAATTATTAAGCTTCATTGCCCAAAGTAAACATACATACATATTATCACGCCTGTTTCCCATTGGGGTAGGCAGAGACTATGGTTTTCCACCTGCTATGATCCTGACACACCTCTTTCGCTTCATCTACGTCCATTAACCTCGTCATGCATGCTCGTCGGTTTAGAATACTGTTAACCTGGCATTTTTTGAGAACGGCCGCGATTTGATCGCGATACGTTCGCCGAGGTCGTGCCCTTCCAACTCTTCCATCCACACTCGCTTCGTATACTTGTTTCGTCAATCTCCTCTCGTCCATCCTCTCTATGTATATGTCCAAACCATCTTAACATACCTTTCTCAATCTTTGTCACTACATCTTCTTTCACTACACAACGCTCCCTTATCACGTTATTCCTTACTTTATCTCTCAAAGTTCCACCACACCTACTTCTCAAAGCTCTCATTTCTACTGCATTTATTCTGCTTTCATATTTCTTCTGCCATACCCAACTTTCACTACCATAGATAAGTGTAGGCACTAACACTTCCCTATGAACAGCCAGCCGTGCCTTTTCCGACACTTTGCGGCTGTTCATGAAGTTGTGTAGCGTCCCATTCACCTGATAGTAACCTAGTGATAGTCACCCCAAAGTAAAATAATAAATAAATAATACCAAATGATAAAGTGAAGACTGATATTAAGTTACTTTCCCATGCATTAAAAAACATAGAAATGAATTTCGATTTTATTAACCTACAATTATCTTTAAATTGTTTTTTCTACTTCTGATATTCATATTCGCAAAACATTCGCAAAAACTTGCGAATGCGAATGCGAATATGCAAATATATGCGAATATTCGCGAATGCGAATGCGAATATTCGTTACATCAGTAATAGGTGGTATGGAACCCTAACTGCGTGAGTCCGACTCACACCTGGCCGTTTTTTTTTAGTAGGTAGCTATTGACGAGTTATCAATTAGATAAAAAAATGTTGGATATAATTTTTTTCGGCATAGTTCAATCGTACAAATGTAATGAATTACGGTCGAATTTCGACCATTGGGCTACCTCTCGTATTCATAATTGAGTAGGTATTATTTTTATTCTACATTTTACTCGTGAAAAGTATTTTTTCCCGAAATTGAACTATATTCGCGCGAGCGTACCTGCTCCGTCGTCGCCTTGTTATCCCCCGCGAGCTCTGTCTGCAGTCGTCAAGGTCATTCAGGCACCTTACGGCAACAATAACAACCCAACATGACATAGAATCTACAAATCATAGGATAAACTGAAAGAGGAAGAATAATTTAAAGGTACAGTCGAGGTCTAACCGTTACTCCCGTAACAAATTCTTGAGAGCAACTAAATTCTCAGATCTATTAAGTTCAAGGAAATGAAATCAACCCAAAAAAGCAAACAACGGAAGTTAACAAATAGAATTTCAAAGGCGATCGAAGTGCAATATCTGAGAAATGATCTAGTTCATTTGTTTTTATTATGATAATACCCATCACATAAATCATACTATTAATCATTTGAAGCAACGCAAGCATTGATTCCATTTTCCTAATAAACAGTTACATACGAACAGAGACAACTTGTATGTTTGTTCATAAATTGTCATTAGTATTATATTCCACATACTTGAACAAAGTAAAAATGTCTGCTACTACTAAGAAGAATGTTAATTACTCGTTGTAAAAATTCAAAGAATTAAACAGATTTATGAACACAAACAAGCAGTATTGACAACTCACATAATTCCCACAAACACAACAGCATAACTTTGAAAATAATTAAAGAAATGTCGTCAAACGACATGTTAATCGAGTCGATTTCTATAAAAAAGCTCTTCGAAATAGTAATAGATAGAGTAACGCGAGTTATCTAATCGTACTAATACATCACGTAAGTTGGACGGGCGGCGTCAGGCGGCAAGCTAGTCAAACGTAATGTATAGCATGCTTTATTAATATTCATAGGGACCCATTTGTTAATATACACACGGCTGACAGCTCAATTTCACTCGCAATACGAAGCAGACACTTCCCATAGGAAGGTTCTCGGCCAATTATATCTGATATTGGTACTTTCATCGTATCCTATTAGGATTACTAATTGCATGTATTTATTTTTTCAAGTTTCAAATTAACTAATTGTCTTGTGATGCATCGTTACTGTCAGTTTTAAATAGCCATGTTTAATTTTGTTTTTGGTATGTTTTGGATATTGGTTTGTGCCATCATCGCCTTTACTTTTAATTTCCTTCTTTGGAAAGTTCGCTAAGATATCAGCCCGCACACAAGTAGAAAAACAAATGTGTCGCTTAATTTACGATAAGCCGAAGAATTCTCATTTCATATTCTTCTATGCCTTGACTCTTTACTTGATTCCGTTTTCTCACAAATCTTCTTCTCGGTATTAATTGTCTTGACTACCCAACCCACCTTCCGTAGCTTTACAAGAGAAAGCTGCTCCTCTTTCTAGACAATTCTCACAAGTTCAAAATAATTCCCATTCATTGACCAAAGTGTCACAACTTCTAACAGTTAGAGCTCTGTACTCTGTAGGGTGAGCAAAGACTCTCAATGAAGTGTCATCGTAGTGAGTGCACTCCACGTCTCAGAGTTGCCCAACACCGTAAGTGGCGCTATGTATTGCTCTTGCGACAGTACACACTTTACAATTTGGTTAGCGTTGTTTCCCTTCGTATTCTCTTATAGTCGTCGTGACAAGTACAGCTTTACTGGTCTACTGGTATACATTCTGATCTGAAAGTTCTTTCGCCTAAATTCCATAAAATGTATGATTTCATATGAAGCCAAACACTACCTGATTAATTAATTTGTTTGGTTTCTTAAGTTTGTTAAACGCGGTTTATCTATTCGATACCGCTGTTGATTGATTTGATTGGCCGTCCAAAATATTGACGACCAAAGACATCACAACAACAATCATTACCGCAATCTAATAGATAAACCGCGTTTAACGTACCTCAGAATCCAGGCAGAAAACGCTTTGTGGCTCCAGTTTAAGATATTCAAACCTGGGACGAATAAAAAATGGCGGACGGAATCTCGCTAAGAAAAGATTGAAGCACTTAGTATTTTTCTAAACCCACTATAATTTCGACAGAATTTTAACACACCAGATAGTATATTGTTATTTTATTTGTGACACTACGACAATGACTACCGTCACACGAGATTTGTTGCGTAATCACAGCTATTTGTCTTACTATGGGTGTGAATGTGTGCGTGCCACGGGCTGGCACTTTTAAGCGAGTCGTCTTTTTTATTATTATTTGAGGAAAGAGGTAGGGGTCTTGAACACCCCTAAGCCACTGCGACCTGATAAGTTCTATTGTGACGCCTCTTGCAGCATTACAGCACTTCCCCAAGCTGCAAGTCAATCATGAAGTCGACTATGACCTTGGGGGAGGAGGATTTGATCTCCTGCGTTGAGATGACGTGGCATCCAAGATGCTGGCTTCTGATGTGGTGCACTGCATCACATTCGCATAGGATATGGATGGGCGTCTCATCCTTATCGCGACAAAACCTTCAAACTGTGGTATCACTGAGTCGAGCGAGTCGTCTTACTATGGGTGCTTCACTTTTTGTTTTGCGAGATTCCGTCCGCCTTTTTTTATTCGTCCAAGATTCAAACTAAGAAAAATAAAATGACCTCTTCTTTTACTAACTAAAATGTTCCAGTCCAGCTCTGACATAGCTAACACCAATAAGTTTATTAAGACCGTGCTTTTTAGTATCACTTTCACCGTCTGAAGTAGAATAGTCGAACAAATTGAAAACAGCAATTCTTCCAACTGACAACCAACAATTCGTGTTATTAAAATCCAACTTCACAGTCAATAAAAAACTTGAGTATCGTAACGCCTTCGACACTATCCTAATCTAATCTTCACACCAGAAACTCCATCAATATAATATTGCGTCCGTATTTTTGGCAGTGCACGTAATAGATCTTTTTTTGCGTTACGAATCGCATCCACAGAATAAATTTTCAATTTCCCACCACGTTTACATTGTAACTATTTTGTGTGAATGTCATTAACAAATCATAAGAAAGGCAGCCATAAAAAGTCTGGCTTATCAGAATGGAGAATTAAAAAAGAAGAAGTTATTTCTTTCACAATCCAATATAATTTCTTACTGGCTCATTTTTAATTGCTTTTTTTTTTGGGTATAACAATCGGCGAAGTTGGCGCGGACAGCGGGTGGCCGCCGGCCCCTTTGCCTCTCATATAATTATAATTATTCCATTAACTTGTACCACTGCAATTATTACGTGAAATTCCTTCTCATACTGTCATGCAGACGCTAATTCGCAGTCTTCATACGTCCCTCGATGTAAACATTTACTTCGCAATTTCTGCATTTCAGTAACAATGTCAGTCGTTAAGTAAAAATACATTAACTAATTAAATTACCGGCCATATACATTTCTGACATCGTCATTTTAAATTTTTGTAAACTCGAAAGTTTAAAAAAGGAATCGTCGAATAAAAATTGCAAAACACGACACAAAAGAATTCAAATCATTATTGCGTCGTCGTGTCGTTAAATAAATAAATTACTGTCGATTACGACAAAAGTTAGCAATGCAAAAAATCGACTTAATTTTTAACAATCTTATAAACAAAGATTAATTCGTGCCGCCGCCGCAGTATGACGTCGCATCACCACCCGTCCTTTGCAAGATTTATGTCCGCTATAAAAACAAAAACAATATCCATGGCGGGCTATCTCAAAGATTACACAGCAAATTTTCTTTTAGAACGAGCAGTGTAATACATTACAAAAAAACATTTCTTTATTGACGGTTGCACCATACGGTGAAGATCTGCAACATTTAACTTTTGTTACTTTTCTAATACCCTGTGGCGTGGGATCAGGGATCACGAACTATTTTTTATTGGGATGATAAGAAAACCCGTTGTAATTAAAAACAATTTACGAATACGGAATAATAGCAGCTATGAATAATTTAGAGATCGTTCACTGTCATTAGAGTACAGATTGGGGTTTTATTGGCCTTATTATTTATTTATTTAGGCTTTCGTCTCTATATTGGGTTGTAGTCAATTACTTCATAATGTTAGTGTATTGATTGACCGTAGAACTATGGAGTCTTTTAATGAATTATATTATCTGTACTTTTAACAGTTTATAAGTAAAAAGAGATATGCAAGCAACAAGGGAACTAGATTTTCGGTCTATAAAGGAAAATCTCATCTCCTCTCAATACTTACAAAGGAATAGGAAATAGGAATATCTAAATAGATAGTCAAAATTGTTTTTTACTAAATCTTCTAAATTCAAAGGTTGATAACCACTGCCACAACCGAATTTAAAATTCAAACTGGCACAAAAACAATGTTTGCGGTGAGCATCAATTTTTTTCCAAAAACGAAATTCCGAAAATCCGCACTCGAGTGCAGGTAGCGATCGAATTTTAAAACTATTTGTATTTCCGAATTTAAAAAAACGCGCCACAATAGACAATATGTTTACCTGACGCCGATTATAATAAGGCACAAGAAATATGACAACATCCATATGTTGTTTTGAGGTTGTATTGTTGTTTTATTTATTCTATAGCAGTGCCCGCGACTTCGTCCGCGTGGATGTCGGAAAGTAACACTATGTCGTATTCATATAAACATTGTCGTAATTTTCTATAATTATCTACTGATGTCTTCTAGTTCTCTTTTAGAAAACTTTTGTAGTAAAGTAGCATAGTCATTCTTTATTAGTAGGTATACGGAAAAGGCTTATGTCCAGCAGTGGACTGCGATAGGCTGAGTTGATTGATTGATACGGAATAATATAACACTATAATATTATTTACACTTTGTTCACTGGGAAAACATTTTAGCAACTAATAAATGTTTCCTTTGTATTGGAAATGATTTAATTCCTTCTCTTTTACATTTCATCATTTCAGCCGAAAGACGTCCACTACTGGACATAGGCCTCCCCCAATTAAGGGGGGGATATGCCATAATCGCCACGCTTGGCAGGCGGGTTGGCGATCGCAGTTGGTTGGTTAAATACTCAGAGAACGCTGCTGCCCATCCTCTGGTGAATCCCTTAGTCGCCTTTTACGACACCCATGAGAAGAGATAAGGGTGGTGCTATTCTTTAAGTCCGGCACCACACGGACTCTTACTCTTTGACTCTCTTTTACATTTAATTTGTTCAAATGATGAAAAGGGAAAAAAACTGTTTGTACTTGCCACTGAAGGCAAGTTGGATTACAGGATAAAACGTAGTGCCTGTAAACGCACGCACATTACAGGAGAAATTCTATTGTGCAGACAACGTTACAAAAAAAGTGAACTAAGGACGTAAAAAACTACAACACCCAATATCTGATATGTAATGTCATACTCATACATAATGGCGATGGCCGTTTTGCGCGGATGTGACGCATATCTTACCACTTGAATATTTCTACCTGTATTTGTTTTCTTTTTTTTTTCTTTATATTTTTGGTAAGTTTGTGCGTCACTCTAGACGCAAATAAATATATTTTCTTTTTTTCTTTCTAATTGAAATATGCTGTTCCAAATAAAAACCCTAAATAATGAAACCGGTGACAAAATTGAACATCTATCAATCTTTATATTTTTGCTAAGTTTGTGCGTCACTCTAGACGCAAATAAATATATTTTCTTTCTTTATTTCTAATTGAAAAATGCTGTTCCAAATAAAAACCCTAAATAATGAAACCGGTGACAAACTTGTACACACGGCTACACATCAAGCTATACCAAACCAGTAAAGGCTGACCTCGCGTTGTAAGGAAAACCTATACAATGCGAGGTCAGCTTATACTGGAAATGTACAGCTTGATGTGTAGCCGTGTGTACATCTATCAAACTAACCCGCGTTCAATGCGTATTCATGTCCTAGCCAGATGATGGTTGACTGTTACATACACATCGATATCTCTCTGAATCCAGAAACGTATGTTAAACTGTCAGTCCCGGTAGTCATAAGAATTAATCGACAGCTATTTATTTAAACTCACAATATTGGTTTCCCCAAGTAATCGAATTGTAGGAGGTAAGACAGTAAGTCGCGCCACAAAAAATAGTATTTTTTCAACCTGTTAGGAAAAGGCTGGGTTAGTGATGATCTATTTCGGCTTGTTTGTGTTGTTTTTGTGTTTGTATGTTTTTAATGAAATTATTATCCATTTGATGTGATTTTTTTATTCTAACAATAGATACGACATCTTTATGCATTGCTTTGAAGTTTTGGTCGATTTAGGCGCGGGTTTTGTGATAGATTTTTTTATTTTTCCTCGACATGTCGTTGACTTCACTTTTTTTGTGACGGGTGCTGGTCTACAAATTATAACTTCAATGCAACGGCAAACATAGCGCCAGATCATCGTCATTATTTCAGCCGAAAAACGTCCACTGCTGGACATGGGCCTCCCCCAAGCATATGTTGGGGGGATATGCCATATAATCATAATAAATAGAGCTAGACAGCTCATTTCATTCCAAATAAAACAATACATCAATTGTTACGATATTTTTTGAAATCGATTATTTCACATTTTTCCGAACAACTCGTCTTAATTTGCTCAAAAACTCGTCTAACTTTGATGACTTTTATTATGATTGTGTTTGGAATACCTTCTTTACTTTGATGATACATGTGTTTTGTTTGTACGGTGTTTAGATACTGAGCATCGTAATTTTTTTCGGAACATGTTTTCGTGTTTATGACTATAGCCTACATACCACCTTGTACTAAACATTTCATTACTTACAACCTCTTACAACTAATGTCATTCATCCATTTTATTCATCGCCGGCCACCGCTCGTTTCGTGCCCTCAGCCTTAGCGCTACCTGTTATTGCGTAATAGTACCGCTACATGTTAGCAAACTTACTTTCTGGTACACTTTAAATTGACATAACTTCTGATAGAGTGAACCGATTTTTATCAAATAAAGACTAAGTGTAACCTTAAAACATGCCTAATAATTATGTTACAAATTATTTCAAATAAATCCAGTAGTTTTAACGTGATGCGCGTTCAAACAAACAGACAAACAGACAAACATTAAAAAAAAACTCGAAATTTATTTTATTACTTATTCTTATTCCTCCCTATTAATTTTTTTGCAAAAATATTCATTGTACAGACACGGCAGACTTACATTCTTATTATATGTATAGATATAGATAGATGAGTAGAAAAAATGTTTAGTAGTCTTCTGTAGTGTTTGGTGAGTGAATTATTCGTTATTAGTTGTTTAGTCGGGTCGTTAGAAATACGTTTACAATTTTGTGGATACGCCCGTTTTTTGGTGTTCCTTCGGGCGGAAAAGGAGTTTCTGCGTCGGTTGGCTCCTTGAATCGGATTTGCTACAATTACAAGCATTAGGCCTCTTACATGTAGGATGCAATGAACTGAGAGATAGGGGCATTTTTTGTAAACCAGAATTCTATTAGTTCCGATTCTTGTTTGTAGCTTTTGTAGGAAGTCTTTGAGAATAAGTTTGTGGAAACCGTTGCTAATATTATTATTTACTAAAGTATATTTTGAACGGCTACTTAAACTTAAGCTCTTTCCCATACCACAACATCACGTATGTGTTCCCGAAGTGGCAGACGAGTTTGTACAGTAATTGTAAAACAGCAGTTATAATATGTAGTTGTACGTTTGTTGTGTCACTTGTGACCAATGAGTTATTGTAAGCTAGAAGTTACAATAGGTGTATGTGTGCTGTGTCACTTGTGTCCAATAAATAATTGTAAACCAGCAATTATAATAGTTGCGTGTGGTTGTGTCACTTGTCTCTAATGAGAGTAATGAGTAATTTTAACCCAGCAGTTACAATAGTTGTGTGTGTGCTGTGTCATTTGTGTCCAATGAGTAATTGTAAACCAGCAATTATAATAGTTGCATGTGGTTGGGTTACTTGTGTCCAATGAGTAATTGTAAACCAGCAGTTATAATAGTTGTGTGTGTTGTGTCACTTGTGTCCCATAAATAATTGTAAACCAGCAATTATAATAGTTGTGTGTGTGTGTGTGTTGTGTCACTTGTATCTAATGAGAAATTGTACAACAGCAGTTATAATAGTTGTGTGTGTGTTGGTTGTGTCACTTGTGTCCAATGACTGTGAACCAATATTTTTCCGAAGATAAATAAAACATGAAAATCCCATATTTATATAGAGCAAGTTATAGGTAGTAATTTTTTTTTAATAAATCAAAAAATTTATGAAAAAAACCTCCATTTACAAAAAACTTAAACAAGTAAAACATGTCCACACTAAGTCGAAACACAACGCTCATTAGTGGCAGGCCGGTTGGACAACGCTCGCTCCTACAGTAAATGATAATAATGAGCAGTTATTATTTCCTACACTCCTTATATAATTATTAAAAAAAATCCTACATTTCCGTCCAAATTACACGTGCGAGTGTAAGTCAACCGGCTTCTTCCAGCCTTTTTTTGTACATATCCTCATGGATATTCTCTGCTACTGCGCTGCTAGGGAAGGCGAATTAAGGGTTATATCGGACTCTTACCGGTTAAAACCACCACTGTATTCCTCCTAGTATATAGTAACCTTTGAACGGATATACAGAGTCTGTGGGTACAGGTAACACTCCGCAGTCCGCCTATCATTCATACCTCCGGCAGCGGCAGGTCTTGAATCGCACATGGAACACGACGCGCCACTGTCACGGACCTAGTCTGGACGGGCGATGGACTGGGTGATAATACTTTAAATGTTTTTTATTTTTCATTTTTTTATTTATGTTAAAACATACACAAAAATGATTATAAAAACTATTAAAAACATCACAAAAACCTTACACAGGTTTTTCTAGATGTTGAGACGAACAACAAATATTCTATTTTTGTTGTTTTAAAAATAAGTAATTCACCATCACACATATACATCACGTATAGCTCTATCATAGAGACAATTCCCAACAGAACAAAGATGTCTCTTAAGTGTTCTGAAAACCCTCCCCTGGCACCCCCCCTCTGGCACCCACACCAGTCACCCCCCCTGGCAGCAACCCCTGGCACCCCCCCCCACCCCTCGGCTGGTCTCCGGCAGTCTAGCCCTACCCGGTTTTTAAGAAAGCCGTCACACGCATTCATAATACGGCCTCTGGCTGGTCACATCTAACTTCTAACCCTCCCGGTTTTTACGAACGCCGTGACAAACACCAAATAAGATGTTTAAATGTGAATGGAATGAGATTTAAATTAATCAGAAGAATAATAACTTTGGTACGTTTTGATTGGCTATCGCTTTCGCGGAACGGTTGTCTTTGGCGAGTTTTTTTCTTTTATCATTGGCCAGATATCTTGATTAATAATTATTTCTAATCGTTGTAAGATTGTTTTTTGTAGACGCTTCGTGACCTTGGCTACTCTATAAAGTAAGGACGACTTTGTTGATGGTTTAGCTGACTTATATTGATATGTTATATTTGTCTGTAAAGGTTTCTATTAAAAAGTTGATGTCCGTTCTGGTTTAACCCGGATGCTATTATAGATTAGATTTTATGTGCATTCCACTCGAGCTTTTTTCAACTCACGGATTGAGTAAAGTTCTAAGCATTGCCGATACAGAATCCATGAGTCTTTCTCTGATGAGATCTTTTTTTTTTTAATAATGTGTAGTTATGATCATCATCATCATCATCATTTCAGCCGAAAGACGTCCACTTCTGGACATAGGCCTCCTCCAAACATCACCACAACGACCGGTCCTGCGCTTTCCGCATCTAGCGGATTCCCGCGACCTTCACCAGGTCGTCGGTCCACCTTGTGAGGGGCCAACCCACGCTGCGTTTTCCAGTACGCGGTCGCCACTCCAGAACTTTACTGCCCCATCGGCCATCCATTCTGCGAGCAATGTGCCCCGCCCACTGCCACTTAAGATTGGCAATTCTTCGAGCTATGTTGGTTACTTTCGTTCTCCTGCAAATCTCCTCATTTCTGATTCGATCACGCAGGACACTCGGAGCATAACCCTTTCCATTGCCCTTTGAGTGACTTTGAGCCTTCTTATCAGGCCGATTGTGAGCGACCACGTTTCAGTGCCGTAAGTAATTACTGGCAACACACACTGGTCAAATACTTTCGTTTTGAGACACTGCGGTATTTTGGACGAGAAGATATTGCGTAGCTTCCCGAACGCTACCCAAAAAATCCAAGTCGGATTCGACGATTGACCTCTTTCTCGAAGTTGGACCTACCTAATTATTACTTTAGTATACTAATTTTAATAGTCTATAATTATTAAGGACAGAATACCTAGCTAGGCAGATCTCGCTACGTGTCTTTGTGGTTACAACGCTAGGCCACACTATACAGATTTTACATCGAACATTTCAGTTTATCTGATTCGTCGTCATTCGGTCGTAAAAGCAACACATATCTCTCTAACCCATAAAAGTACCCTCTAAGAAGAAAAATAAAAATGAGTAAATGTGATAAGTGTAATAAAAATTTGCTCAAAAAAAGTGCGCGATTAGAATGTAACAGATGTGAAAAAATCGTCCACTACACAACGTCATGTTCAGGGCTTTCTAATAAACAGTTAACTGCACTTCGTGCTGCCGAAAACCTCGAGTGGACATGTCAGGAGTGTTGTGAAACATCACCTAAACGTCGTTCATTTATCATGCAAGGTGACGAAGAAGATGAAGACGAGGAAAAAAATTCCGCATCCTCGATAGATGTGAAGAGACTGTTGATAGACATCTCGAAGGAAGTAGAGAAAGCGATGCAGAAGGAACTGAAGGGAATAACCGAAAATCTACAGTTTAATAGTGGCAAGATGGATGAGGTATTGGAGAGCATTGAAGCATTTAAGGTAATTATTAAAGACCTAAAAAGGCAGAACAATGACCTAGCGAACCGAAACAAACATCTAGAAATACGCGTAGCTGCACTGGAACAACACCTACACGAAACAGAACAGGCAAACTTGAATAAACAAATAGAAGTAGCCAATGTACCGTTCAACGAGAAGGAAAATGTTATGGATATAATGGATAAAATTGCGAAGACACTTAATCTGCCAGTCGAAGAAATTAAGGAGGCTAAAAGGATGCCAGGAAGAAAAGATAAAATGAGATCAATACTAGTACAACTAAAAGAGGAAGATATGCAAGAAAAATGGTTAACAGTGGCGAAAGAACAAAAGAATAAAGTAGCGGCAGCTGACATATTACCAGGATTAAATATTTCGACTACCGAGGCCAAAATTTACATTCGCGAAGCACTTACACCGTACAATAAACAACTACTATGGAACACTAAGCAGGAGCTCAAGGACATCTATAAGTACATATGGTGCAAGAAAGGTATCATACGAGTGCGCAAGGAGGGTCAAGATGAAAAATCATACATCATCAGATGCCTAGACGATGTTAAACAACTAAAATAGTAACCAATTGCAAGTTCCTACATCATTCAATTTTATACTGCATAATAGTAGGTAGTGTTAAAATTAATAATCTGCATGCTATTTTTAAATTCAGTACAGGATAATATAACAGAACTATCAGACTGTGTAAATATTTGCAATTTCATAGAAAAGATCCCTAAAAGACAAATTAGTATTCTAGGTATGCATGTAAACATAAGATCTATGATTAAAAACTTCTCTGCCCTTGAACAATGTATTGCTGCATGTAGACCTCCCCTAGACTTAATAGTAGTAACGGAAGCAAATATATCAGATTACATAGCTTCTATGTATCAGCTGGACGGATATGACATGTTTACAGAACTGCGGAACTCACGGAAAGGTGGCGGGTTAATCATCTATGTAAATAAAAAGCATAAATTCACTATAATTAAAACAAAAACACAACATTTTGAGTGCTTATTTGGTAAATTAACTACGTCAACAAACTATTCCGCATTCCTGTGCGCAGCATATCGTCCACCCAACACGAGTAAACACTTATTTGTTATTGAATTAGAAACTGTTTTAAAAAAGATAAGTAACTGTCACAATCTTATATTATTAGGTGATATTAACTTAGATTTAAGAACGCAAACGCCTGTAATACATAAATATAACAACATGTTGTACAACCTTGGACTTGAATGTGGGATCTCAGAATACACGCGTATTGAAGTTGCTAACAATAAAACTAGTAAAACATGTATTGATCATATATATGTGAGATCCCCCATGCAAGATGTGTGCACCGCAGCGCTTTGTACCGTACTGGCGGACCACCGCGTTATCGCGCTCGCATGCACCACCACTTTGCAAGCACAGTCTCATGTACAGAGTGTCCCAATATACAAAACTGGACATGATTTTAATAGACTCAAACCATTACTAAAAACAATTGATTGGCAACCAGCAAAAACCCTGACATGTTCGGAAGATATATATAAAACATTAAGACATAATATTTTAAAGTGTTACAAAGAATCAGAAATAACAATTAAAATGAATAATCATCCTAAAAGAATAAACAATAAATGGATAAATAAAAAAATTGTTAATGCATGCAATTACAGAGACACATTATTCCACCTGTGGAAAAATGATAGCAATAATATGATATTAAAACTAAAATACAACAAAAGTCGAAACTACGCAAATAAAATAATAAATAAAACTAGAAATACATACACAAGAGAACAAATAATTAACAACAAGAAAGATCCAAAAAAGCTATGGGAAATCCTAAACAAAATTACAGGGAGAATAAAATCTTCTATAGATAATATAATAATTAATGCATTTGAGAACACTACTTCAGGACATGCTGACATAGCCAATAATTTTGCAGAAAAATTTAACTTAGGAGTAAAAAATATCTTACCGAATTGCAATAAAAAAATATTAAACAAAAGTGAGGGTAGTGGTCAAGTGAACGTATCATTACGACTCAGGAAAGCTACTTCTGAAAGTATTCAGAAAATCATAATGGCTCTAAATTCTGAAAAAGCACCGGGTAAAGACGGAATAAAAGCTATAGACGTGAAAACCATCTGCCAAAATGTAACGACTGTGATCGCTAATTTCATCAATGCTAGCATTCTTGAAGGAAAGTATCCTCAGGAACTAAAAAATGGCATCGTCAGACCAATACATAAGAAAGGGAGTCGACAAGAATATGAAAACTATAGACCTATTACGATACTTCCAACTATTGATAAAATTTTCGAAAAATATGTATCTAAACAAATTTACGAGTTTTATGAGACACACAACATTCTAAGTGACAAACAATATGGTTTTCAACCACATAAAAGCACCACACAACTTCTTTCTTCTTTCACAGACACCATATATGAACACCTAAACAATAAAAAACATATACTGGCAGTATTTATTGATTATAGTAAAGCATTTGACACACTGAGACATGACACATTATTGGAAAAGCTGGAAGATTGTGGAATACGCGGTCCTCTTCTAAAATGGTGTCAAGATTATTTTTTAAACAGATCTTATTTTGTTAAAGTGGGAGATACCTTTAGTGAAAAAGTTGAAGTCACGGACGGAACGGCACAGGGATCAGTATTAGGCCCATTACACTACATCACCTACGTCAACGACCTGGTTAACGCAATAAAACAATGTGAGATTTTCCTATTCGCAGATGATACATGTCTTATAGCCGCAGATAAGGATTTGTCAGCAGCCCTTCAACGACTTCAGTCTGATTTCACTATTTTAAACAAATGGTCACATGATGCGGGCTTGGTTCTGAATGCGAGTAAAACTAAAATGATGTACATAAGTTCCAGTCAAAATAGGATTTCACAACAGCTTAAACTAATGGCACATAGCCACAGCTGTCTACATTCAAATGAATCACCGCTATGTGGATGTGAGTCTATTGATTTAGTGTCCAAGCACATGTATTTAGGCCTTATCATAGATGATCGTGTCAAGTGGACGGATCACATCAAATACGTATGTGACAAATTGCGAGCAATACTAGCGAAATTTGTAATAATTAAAAATAAAATACCTTACTCCACCTTGCTCACACTTTACAAAACTCTTGGCGAATCCATAACATCATACGGACTAAGTAGCTACGGTCGCACATATAGAACACATCTAAATCTTATTTATCAGCTACAATTACGTATTTTAAAAGCCATTGTGCCTCGCAAAATAAAGCTGCAATTTGAAAATAATTACAGTGATCTGTTCCACTATTGTAAACTTATTCCTATACACGAAAAAGTAAAACACACATTACTAACAGAAAATTTCTTTGACGAAAAATTACGAAAATATAACACAAAGCCTAGCATGACACTCCGCAGTACACACACACAACTTATAAAACCTGATTTCACCAATTTTTATGGAAAGCTACGTCTAAATTATATTATACCAGACCTAATAAATAAACTACCACCAAAAATAAAAAATGACATAACACGAAACAACATAAAATCTAAACTTAAAAAACACCTTTTAGAGGAATTAAAACCTAATAATGACTTATAATTATATAGCATTAAAAAAAAAAACATGCTGTATTTTTGTAAGAAATTTGCTATTGAGAAGTAATATAAATTAGTTGAGGGTATTTGAGAATTTTTGCATGGGGCGAGCGAGCGCGATGCGTCGTGTTCACCCACCCACATCTTGTTGTAATGAATGTCGACGGACCAAGCGGTGTACAGAAAAACCTAAACTGGTTTATGTTCTACACTGTATCTGCCAAATGTATGTATTTTGTTTTTTTTGTGGAAATAAATAAATAAATAAAAAAAAAAAATCTATGAATGCTCCCTTTGAGTATTGAACCAACTCAAAGAGTACTCCATAGCGTTATTTTTTGTTATGGACCAATAAATAACTGACCTCACAAAACATTTTCCCAATCGTTGCCTTCTTCTTCCATCGTGTCGACATGAGCTACATAATGATTATGAATTATTATTAATATGCTCATACATAATTATTATTATTATGCTCATGCCGTGGGAAAAAGATCAGTCAGTCAGCAGGTATAGCGGTAGCGGGGTAGCGGTAGCGGGGCTGACTGCCCAGGGTGCGCCGGACGATCAATTAAATATCGTCGCTCGTGGAGGCTCTTTTAATGCACCCTTCTTTTACTCTTTTTTCTTTCTTCTTTACTTTTTCTTTCTTTTTTCTTTCTTTCTTCTTTTCTTTTTTTTCTTTCTTTTTTCTTTTTTTTCTTTTTATTTTTTTTTCCCTTTTTTTCTGCTTCTTTTTCTTTTAATGTAATCATTGCCTATAGCAGCATTACTTTGGAAAACGATAAAATAAGTTTTAAAAAAAAACCGGCCAAGTGTGAGTCGAACTCACGCATTAAGGGTTCCGTACCACCCATCGACCTGATACCCCATATAAACTGATTTAATTTACGAAAGTTTATCAAAAGACATCAACGCACGTACGCGAAATGTGAATTTTTCCATTTCTTTCTTCCGTAGATACCACCACATATGTCTATGTTTGTCCTGTTTTTAGTATTTGTTGCTAAACTAGATAGTATGCACTATAATCAAACCAAGTTTGACGCTGGTATGTATTACCGTTTTGAAGATAGAACAGGAACAAAAACGTTGAAAAAAATGCATGTTTTTCGAGGTTTCTTGTATGGTCCCTATACAAGAAACCTCAAAAAACATGCTTTTTTTTCAACATTTTAGACTTTTTTAGTTTTTAGTATTTGTCGTGATACACCTCATAGCAACACATTATCTGTGAAAATTTCAAATGGTTATCTATTACCGTTACAAAGATACAGCCCTGTGACAGACAGACGAACGGACGGACGGACGGACAGAGTAGCGAAAGTAATGGGGTCCCGTTTGCACCCTTTGGGTACGGTACCCTAAAAACGTAGTCAATAAAATAAAAGTTTTATATGAAATTTTGAGTAAAATATAATATTGGGTGTCTTATAAAAGATAAAGATATCATACTTATAAAACCAATGAGTGCTCAATTAGGGATCTGTATCTTTTTTAAATTATGTATTATTTTGCAAAATCGTGAAATTGAATTTCATCCTCACGTTTATGACTACAGTCATGTTCTTTTTAATAAAGTAATTTTAAAACGGACTAGTTTATTATCATACAGTTAATATTTTATACTTGAATACAGAAAAGGTCTTAACAGTTTAATTAATAAACGAGTATTTTGAAATAATAATTGCTTTAAGCGATAAGACCGCCAATTATTAGTTCTGTGCTAATGTGTGTATTTATTATTTTATCTATCTATCTATTTTATTAATTACTAAACAACTTACAAAATCTCTAATACAATAATATTTTCTTATTTTTGGATACAAGGATTTTTAGTGCCACTAGGGCACATCATTTTTGTTATAAAAATAATAGGACTAATTTATTTAGCATAAGAAATTTCAAGTTAAATGTTAAACCTATTTATAAAATATTAACTGAGTTGTTATTTTGAATTGCTATTTTCCTGCTATGATAAGCAAGTGACTTATTTGTTTTACAGTAATTTAATACTGGCTACTTCAATAACTTCAATATAATGTTGTATTAAATTATTAAATGTTTCAAATATAGAACATCGAAAACAAATAGGATCAAAAAATAACAAAGCACTACAATGTCAACAAAAAACCTATTGGCATTTTGACACGTTGAATGACAACGCCAATTTTGGCTATAATATGAACAACATTTGGTACAGTGGTGTATTGGCGTAGCCAGCACGCCCCGGAACTTGGGTTGCAAAAAGTATAATTGGATTTTAGTAAAAAATATTTTCACTTACAGCTTCGAATCTCTATAATCCTAGATTGGAATTTTAATCTATAAATAGGCTTGCCTGTTATTGAATGTATAGTATGTTTACGTGGTTTACGTATGCATGTAGTATATTTAGCCTAACAGTCTACGCAGGGAACTTGTATACAGCTTTTCACTTTATATAAAGCTCAAGTCCGATCGTGTATGGAGTATTGCAGTCACTTGTGGGATGGCTCCGCCAAATACCAGCTTGCGGCTCTTGACTCGATTCAACGCAGAGCTGAGAGGTTAATTGGTGATGAACTGTTAGCAAAATCTAAGCTACAAAGCTTAGCCCATAGACGCACAGTTGCTTGTTTGTCGGTGTTCTACAGGCTGTACTTTGGAGAGTGTGCGCAAGAGCTCCATGAGCTTATTCCGCCATCACCTTTCTTTCATCGGACTACACGCCGCACTGCAGGATATCATCCACATTTGGTGGAAATCCCTACTATCAGGACCAAGCGCTTTGAGAACTCTTTCATAATGCGCACAGCCAAGTTGTGGAATTCACTGCCGGCATCTGTATTTCCGGGCACTTATAACCCTAACGCCTTTAAAGCTGGAGTGAATCGGCACCTAATAGGTTTGCTCGCTCCATCGTCGACCACATCCTGACAAAGCTGTCTAGATTGTGGTCAAGAGCAGATCTATAAATCATAAAAAAAAAAAAAAAAAAAAAAAAAAGTTAGACTTATATTCAGAGACTTTTGACCGTAACTTTCTTAAATGCTTTTGATGTTTAATGAGTATTTCTGTTACGAATTTTGGGACTTTGACACTAAGGCTTACTTCAGATCGAATCTTAGTGTGAACTCATGCTTCCAACTGTCATATAGCATTGTATTTTGACAGTTTGACAGCACGATATCACGCTTAGATTCAACTCCTCTGAATGTAAGCCTTAGTGTTAAGTCAAACCCCAAAAATTCTTAACAGTCCTTGAAACAGAAATACTCATTAAAACATTAAAAGGATTAAAGAATGTTACGGTCAAAAGTTAATAAATCCTGTCTTCAGAACAACATTATTAACAATACAGTTGAGTGACCACACGAAATGTTTTTGCAGTATATTGTATTTTGTGAAACACCACCACATAAAGCACTTTCAGATAATCAAATTTGATTCGGCGACCATTAATCAGTTTAACACATTCACAGTGTGGCCATTCCGATTACATGCGATTAATAAACGCAGACGGTGCGGACGAAACCGTATGATTAATTACATCAAGTGTGAGCACCAATCAAAATAATTACGAACATACGACTCTTATTCTGGGAGTATTGTTCCATATTGAATTCATTATGTATTATTTTTTGCTTTTATCTATCATCTGTATTGTATGGTGTTTCCGTTGGTCCACACGTGTATGAGCTTACAATCAAATACATGACCAGTCCATTACCGTCCCACTACTGGGCATGGGCCTCTTCTCAGTAAGAGAAGGCTAAGGCCTTAGTCCACCACGCTGGCCTACTGCGGGTTGACGGACTACACACACCATCAAGAACTGCATGGAGCAGTCTCAGGTGTGCAGCTTTCCTCGCGATGTTTTCATTCACCGTTTCAAGAAAGTGATAATCAAATTCTGATCCGCGCATGATTTTGGAAAGTCAGTGGTGCGGGCAGTGGGTGCGGGCCGGGTTTTAAGTCAGACCCTCCTGCATGCAAGGCAAGCGTTCAACCGCTAAACAATTACAGTAGTACACATTTAATATGGCCCACCGATGTACCTGCGCATATGACAAAATTTAAATACGCGTTTTTGTTTTCTGATTGGTTTACCAATTTTCGGTAAACCAATCAGAAAACAAAAACGCTGCGCGCCAACAGTTTCAGCCGCTGCCGCTAGAGTACGGAAGCGTGTAAACGAAATAGAAAAAGTCGTCACGGCAATCACCTTATGCATAAGGTTGATTATATTTTTTTAATGTTTCAGGTATTCAGGTGATGTCTTCGATCGTCTTTTCGTGTCTGCGCGAACGAAGATTAACGACGCGCCTTATATTTTGTGGCGTGTGCGTGTGTTTTAAGCGTGTGGATTGTACGATCTGCAAGGTTAAGCTGCACTAGCCGCGGTCAGTCTGAGGATGGGTGACCGTTTCGTTACACATCGAAACCCCTTCGTGCCTCGGAGAGCACGTAAAGCCGTTGGTACTGCGCCTGATCTCTCTCCGGTCGTGGCGAATTGCCGTCCCATCGGATTATGAGAGTGAGGGAATAGAGAGTGCACCTGTGTTTGCGCACACACTTGTGCACACGCGCAGATGGGTAGTCTCCATTGAGATTGGCCGCAGTGACCGAAATTCGGCCGGGAGGACATTATTATTATTTGTGTCATATGGTACTGCTGGGAGTGTGAACCACTATCACTGCGCTGAGAGTGAGTAGCCTATTTCTTGATATTTATAGTAATTGAGATCTTGTCTTTCTCAAAGCACAGATTTATGTTACTTCATAATAACAAAGCTCTCATTATTCATTCACACAATAGTGACACTACAGCTGCGTCTGAGACCCGTTTGATCAGAAACAATTATTCTGAAACCTATTTAAAATAATATATTTTGAGACAGTATCAAATTGTATATAATCTCGTTGTTGAAAGCTACTTCAATACAAAGTTATTTTGTTTGGCCGTATTTTAATACACCTTACGGTTTTTTTATACACTCCGGCGAGTCATTATCCTCCTCGACTATTCCCAACTATGTTGGGGTCGACTTCCAGTCTAACCAGATGCGGCTGAATATCAGTATTTTACACGGAGCGACTGCCATCAGAGTCCCGCAACCCAGTTACTGGGTAATACCGCTATTCGGAGGTTGAACCAGTTGTCAGACTTTCAGGCTTCTGACTACCGTAACGACTGCCATAGATATTCGTATGGCCACCGGGACCGATAGCTTAACGTGCTCTCCGAGGCACGGAGAGGTCTCAATGTGTAACTAAATGGTCACCCATCCACGGACTGACCGCGGCAATTGTAGCTTAACCTCGCAGACCATTCAATCCGCGCAGTTGCCACTTAGCCATGAGCTCCTCGGATACACCTCGGCGAGTATGCGTTGTAATTACATGATTTAATTCCCCCAAGCTCTGTCCGTCATCAGACAACTAGACGCACGGCGATGCGCCACCGTTATATGGTAGCTTTATGGAATGCTTGATGGAATTCCTTTCCAGCATCTGTGTTTCCCAATAAGTATAATCTGGTGGTCTTCAAGGCTCGAGTGAATAGGTTTTTGCTGGGCAAGGGTGTATCATCGTCGACCACACCATCGCTTAACATCAGGTGAGGTGGCGGTCAAACGCAAGTTCATTAGGAATAAAATAAAACCTTTTGTAATATGTACTTTTCGTCGGTGATAGTACAATATCGCGTAGATTCGTTTTACTATAAACCCTAATTAACCGACTAAATAAAAACTTAATTAAAAAAACCAAAAAACCCGACTGCTTGTAAATGTAACTGAAAAGATGTAAACAAGACTTGTGTAGGTACATGTGAAAGTATTAAATCAACACGCAGTCGGAGGCTACGTATTTTTTTGGTCATGAATTACAAAAGTAGTTCATCATAGGTAAAAAAAAAAAAGAAAGAAAAATAGTTTATTGTCACAGTTAACGACGCGCAACATTTAAAACACAGTGATAAAGACAAGCAAGCAACTTATAGGTGGGGTTACATAGAAAGTAAAAACAAAAGACATAGGTAAAAAATTAAAAAGGGACAGTCGATACAAAATATAAGAAAAGTATAGTTGACCGCATGACAGTGGCAACACCCGAGTCTGAAAACCGCCCTTACTGCTTACGAAATAAAGGCGCCGCCAGAGCCAAACTGTTACCACTGACGTACGGTCGACCGCACCTAAAATTGCATAATAAAAATAAAATATCTTCGTTAGTTCTCAAGACAACCGGCCAATTGCACGCCGTAGCCGCGACAATGAGGTTCCCACTCAGCATGTTGCTGTGTAACAGATCAAGCCACTACACAGCGCTGATTTTCAGTGGGCTCCCCAAGTGTGACACAGACGGGAACCCAACATATACACGTCAGATAAAATAAAAATAAATACATTATACTAAATTCATATCATTAAAAATAAAGCTAAATACGATGACGCCAGAAATAAGTATCGAGGGATGCTTCCCACGCCGCCGGTCGCCGGTACATATAGGTCACAACTGTTACGTAAGTAACTTTTAAATATAAATTGGCTGTTTATTTTTTTGATATATTAATAGATATTTTTTGAATTTGTATTTAAAGCTTGCATTCACGTTCAGGGATCTTATCGGAGGTGGTATATTGTTCCAGCAGGTAGCCTCCGCCTGCGTGTTGATTTGATACTTTCACATGTACCTACACAAGTCTTGTTTACATCTTTTCAGTTACATTTACAAGCAGTCGGGTTTTTTTGGTTTTTTCAATTAAGTTTTTATTTTAAAATTTTTAGTTCTGTCATGTTTTATCGCGCTATTAATTAATGTTATTTTTAACGTCACACATAAATATTAATTAATTTATAACCTTGAATATTTTGTTGTTTTTTGGCATTTTTCATTCCAAATTACATTTAAACATATAAGTTGTATATATTTTTGAAAAGTATTTATAAATCTCTTTATTTTGATACCCCACTCGATAGGTTTTGATGGGAAAAAAAATTTTTTGAAGAGGTAATATGGCGCCAAAAAGCGGCCATTTTTTTTTTTTTAATTTTGTTATACCAAGTGTCACTCGCATAATTAAGACGAATCTAACAACACCTCTAAAGCTAAAATCCATCAAGCCGTTTAGGCTACAGAGCGTGCCAAAGAAATATACATACATACATATATACATACATACACTCGAAAAACATAACCCTCCTTCTGGCGCAGTCGGGTAAAAAGGAGGAGGTTCTCAAGTCGAGGCGTATTTTTTTTTATGTACGACCACGCATAACTTTTTACAGCGTATTCCGATTTTGATGGTTCTTTTTGTATTGGATAAAATATACCTCAAACTTGGTCCCGTTAAAATTTTAAAAACAAAATCCACCCCTAAGTGTAGGAAATAGGGAATGATTGATTGTTCACCCACTGAATTATTACCTGGTAACCGATTCTGTTGAAACTGGCCACACGTAGTTCTGATAGCACTACAAGATAATGGAGACCTGGAATTAATCTGATGATAGAAACGGAAGACAGTTCTCCTCAATGGTTAACAGCAGCCACCTCGTATTTGAGGTTATTTCATTCATCTTGATTGTGTTTGTTTGGCGCTAACACAAAATTAGTTACTTACATTAGTTTAAGAGATTAGTTATTAAGTATAAAATGGTTTGTTATATTTTTCGGTTTTCAGTTCCTTTTTTTGTCGGTTAAATTTTTTGTCAAAAAGTTTTAATTTTCAATGCTATTCAATTCAAAATTAGGCCGTATAGCAAAATGAAGTTTCGCGGTATTCCACTATCACCGACGTTTTGTTAATAATTTTATCAGAAGAAAATAGTATACACCGACTTGATCTGCGGGTAATGTCATTTTGAAAATATATGCCAATTAACTTGCCCTTTACCAGGAAACTTGGAAAAGGAGTCAACGGTTCACGCCCGTACATATAATGTCATACCCATGTCAATTATGTCCACTATCCACTATGTTGATTGATTATTATCAATACAAAGTGATGTATGTATGGCCCGGGCCTTAGCATCCCTTTTTGACTAGAGCAAAATTTAGAGAAACATTCGTTATTTTTTTGTTAAGTAAAAAGTTTATATATAATAATCATCATCATCATCATTTCAGCCTTAAGACGTCCACTGCTGGACATAGGCCTCCCCCAATTAAGGGGGGATTTGCCATAATCGCCACGCTTGGCAGGCGGGTTGGCGATCGCAGTTGGTTGGTTAAATACTCAGAGAACGCTGCTGCCCATCCTCTGGTGAATCCCTTAGTCGCCTTTTACGACACCCATGAGAAGAGATAAGGGTGGTGCAATTCTTTGCGTCCGGCACCACACGGACGATATATAATAATATTATAGAGTAATAAATAATATCACGTAAAAAATAAACAGATGATAAATAAGGAGAAAAGAATTAAGCCACTTGGAATCTCATTTATGGATAGGTATGTTTATGGAGATTACTCATTTGTACACCACTTTAGGTAAGAACATTAACATTTTTTTTTTTTTTACATCAAGAATGCTATCGAGAGATTGTATGATCACACCTTTTATGCAAATAAACGATTTTGATTTTCGGAAATAGCACAGTTTTAGCATTATATCTACAGGTTGATTAATTTTATTCGATCAGTGGGGAGAAATCTTGAACTATGCTGAGAGCTAGAGCTCTTTTATATATTTTAGGTATAGAATGACGAAAAGAACTAAAGGCCCACCTGATGTTAAGCGGTTACCTTTGCCCATAACAATTGCAATACCACCTAGGCTGTTGCCTAAATGGTACTGCAAGTCAGTTCGCCAAACTGAGACATGAAGATGAAAAGTGTCATGTGAATGTAATTTCAACGACTTGATAAATTGTAGCTTATAGCATAACAGAAAGGTGTAGTCACATTTGTAGAGCTTATTCAGAGAATACTATCGAATAACTTTTGCTACGGGATCAACCCTGAAATCGCGGAAAAATAAATTACATTTAAAAAAACCGTCGAGTAGGTACCTATTGCATTTTTTCTATGCAGATGCACTGTTTAGAAGAACAACATGGTTACATGAGTTATGGTTCCGGAACCACACTGTCATCTGTCATTAGTTTACTTGACAGCTATCTCGCGAACACACATAAATTTTATCAACGGTTGCGTCAACTGCTTTTGGAACATGCTGCTTATACGAGACAGCGTGTCTATTTACTGACGTCGTTGGAAATAGCTAATATTTTTTTCAAGATTTCATGGTTTTCGCCATATTAAAAGATGTCCTATGTTATGTCCTGAATGAGCTCTAAATATGCGCACGCATTTCAATTACACCTTGAATAATAATGTTATGTTATGTTCCATAGTTGGAATTCATTTTTTTTTTAAATCAAAAATGAGCTTACCGCTCCCATGTCATCTGATGTTGTGCGGTCGACAATGATCCTCGCTTGTCCACCAAGCAACCTATTCACTCGTGCAGATTAAAATTGTTTTTATTTCATTTAGACCTAATAACAGGCACTTGTGAAATGTCAGGCTCTAGTTGCATTGTTCTAAATGATGGATACTATGGAGAAGAACCACTTACGGCCAAAATTAATATCCAATCTATCCATGATTTACCCTACTAGAGATAGAAATTTGACATATTTTGTATGGAGCTTATGTCAAATTCTTATCTCTAGTAGGACAAATTGTGGATATATTGGATATTAATTTTGGCCGTTAAAGATCACCAGTTATACATATCGAGAAACACAGAATTTGACTTAAAATGATTTAACTAAGTTTCTTGCTAGCTCCTTTAAACAAAATCTTATTATATCTCTTCAAACCAAATACAAAGAGACAGTCCTTATAATATTATACAAACATTCTTATTCTATAATACCACAATTTTCTCAAGCTCTCTCACGTAAGAGCACTAAAGGTCGTCACTTGATAGGATTGGGTAACATCGCGATCAACTTTCATGTTTGAAGCGTGAATTTCGTTCATTCACTCATTGTGTAACGTCAAAATCAAATGCGAGACGACCTTTGGCCGTATCGATGGACAGACACCCTATAACACAAAATACATGTGCAAAAGGTCCACACTATAAAATATATGACAGAAAAGCTCATGCACCGGTAGTTTCGTACACTTCAAATTCATCTTAGTAGGCAAAAGTAAAGATAACGAAATGAGAATTTGTCGAAATGGGATATACTAAATTATGTATTTTATGATAAAGGATACAGTTGTCGGTCATCGAGTTTTGATCATATGTAGACATTTCAGTCGTGATGTAGGTACTTATGAGGTTTTAGTGTGGCTACTATAATCTCAAATAAACAAGCGGTGGTTAATTGTGTTTTTTTTGTACACAGAGAATTCCCAATTTATTAATCAGAACAATCACGATGTGCAGTGTGTCAACAATCAGGGTCAGGATCAAGTCAAGTCGTCAAGGGTGAGAAAAAAGCGTAGTTATATGTACTAACATCGCTTGTAGTCGAAATTCGAACAATTGTATCTGTGAAGTAGCGTTTTATATGGGAAAATCATGTTCACTATATTTTACCTGGTTTAACAGCAACATACACACATGTTCTTTTCGTGCACATCTAAGAAAGAGTTCCTTTCGAATGACATGTTTCATTCCCCTCCTTTGTAATAAATACCTACTAAAAAGATACCAAATTTTTTGATCTTCAATTATTAACAGAAAGATGTGTGTATTTCTAAAGAACAATCATAAATCCAAATCTACACTTTATCAACTCATAAGAGATGTACGTTGTTAAGAGTTGCCCTTCTGTATCATTATTTCGTAGGGCAAGCATTACATGTATTCCTGCAGCCATGAATTTGTGGTAATTCAACGAAACTTTTATGTAGGCATCTAATGTGCTTTTTATTAAAATACTACATGTCACCACTCGTTATTGCCTATTTCAATATTGAACATTTATTTTATAGGCAATACATGCGCTATGAGTCATGATTGACTTGGTATATCAAAATAATGACGGTGATGATTATGTATAGAAATATACACATAGCTATAAAATTCATTTTGTGGAATTATTTTTGCCAAGCTATTATCATGAAATCGATGATTTCCCGGCAAAATATAATGTTTGTCGCTATTTATGATTTCCTTAATTTTAATAATTCTATAATTAAAAAATACCTACACAAATATTTTAAAATACACGAAGCTTTTATTTAAAAGATCTCTCAGACGACATTGATAATTTTTTGAGGGTTAAAAACTACTTTAGCTCAACCCCAAACACATCGTGCATCATTAGGTACCCCTGTTTTTATTTTATATTTATATCAATAATTACATTTGACGTTACAGAATAATTATAACATCATTAACTTTCGTATGAACTAACTCAAACTCGTGGGAATAATATCGCTTCCTTAACAGCGCAGGTATGGTCAACCGCATAAAATAAAACCATTTTAAGCGGGACTGGCTGAGTATGTAAGTTTCATACGAGACAAGCTCTGCTTATACTGGTTAGTCACCATATATGTGCTTGACTGTACATATTAACTTGACCTCACATATTACCCAGAGATGACTAAATATACTCATAATCACTTCACTTCATATTATAAATTAAAGTCACCCGCCGCGCTGAGTTTGTGATTGTTCGGGCTGATCTCAAAAACTACTGTACGGATTTTCATACGGTTTTCACCAATAGAAATAAGAATTATCTAGGAAGGTTGTTATGGGCTATAATTGCTACCCGTGCGAAGCCGGAGCGGGTCGCTAGTAATATTTATATAAAGAAAAGTCCTGACACATCAATGCCCAGCGCAAGTCCTTCGACATAGATATCTGTTTTTTTTTATTCCCTCGGGATATGGATTAAAATGGATTTTTAAAGTCCACGCGAACGCATTCGTGGGCAGAAGCTAGTAAAATAATATCTCGTGATTCACTAGTGTGAGTCCACAAATTATTTCATAGCGGAAATTACTCTATTACAAACAGTCACGACTTGAGCTACTGTTATAAATATTGTGATATAAAAACACATACCACAATTTTTATTTCACGGTCCTATTGCTGTTTTTACAAACTAGTTATGTCTGATATCCTGAATTCCATAAGCAGCTTGGGATGTGACATACACCACGTTCTTTTCATTTTTTATATAGTCTACTCTCAGACCAATAGAATAAGATAGACGAAGCGCTTATCACTAGTAACTAAAGCCAGAAAAAGGAATCAATATCAAATGTTTTTTTATTTCAAAAATGGTGAATTGTGGGTGTATCTAGTGTATCTACTATACACCATTGCCTACCCCTTCGGGGAAATACAGGCGTTATGTTATGTTTTATGTGTTTATGTTTTATTTCAAATAAACCTAATTACAGGCACTTTCGAAACGTCAGGCTCTAGTTGAATAAGTACTAAATAGATAAGGAGTACCTACTTGTGTCTGTGTTAATATAGGGGCTCGCGACTAAGTACTTACTGCCATATATCACAAGATCTACGAGGTATTCTGCGCTAGCCACGGTCAGTCTGTGGATGGGTGACCATTTCGTTGTACATCGAGACCCCTCCGTGCCTCGAAGACCACGTTAAACTGTCGGTCTCGGTTGCCATACGAATATCTATGGCAGTCGTTACGAGTAGTCAGAAGCCCGAAAGTCTGACAATTGGTTTAACCTTAGGATGTCGGTTTTAGTGACTGAGTTGGGTCTGATGAAAGAAAAGAAAGAAAGAAAAATATTTATTTGACACAACTGAGACACATACAAAAGAAAGGATATACATGAACAAGAAATAGATATAGTGAAGAAGTAACAAAGCGAGGAAAAAGTCATTGACAATCATGCGCCATGTGTGTCTCAAAATTGTGACAAATGGGTGTCCAGCTCAGCATATTGCCAGGTTATTAAACCTGCCGCTGGTATTCAAAAAAATAAAAAAATGAAAAATTAGAAATTGCTTTAAGCGATAAGACCGCCAATTGTTAGTACTGTGCTCATGTTTGTCATAACTTTGTTTTTATTTTTATGGTGTGCAAACAATAAAGTATACTCTATCTATCTATCTATCTATTCTGCTGGATCCCTGTT
The DNA here is from genome assembly GCA_949699075.1 of Asteroscopus sphinx. Taxonomy (NCBI): domain Eukaryota; kingdom Metazoa; phylum Arthropoda; class Insecta; order Lepidoptera; family Noctuidae; genus Asteroscopus; species Asteroscopus sphinx. The sequence continues at coordinate 19,187,404 of OX453012.1, forward strand.
GTGACGTAGTATGTCGAGCAAACTACACATTAGTAAAAATCGTTTGTGTGTGTGTGTGATGGCAGTCGCTTCGTATAAAATACTGATGTTCAGCCAGATCTGGTTAGACTGGAAGCCAACCCCAACATAATAATTGGGAATAGGCTCGGAGGAAGATAATTTTATTATAGTTTACTGACCTGTATATTACGAAAGAAATGTCTGAAGTTATCTGTGATTCCGTAATCCGTCTTTGGCTCCGTAGCCTAGCCGAGTGCCAGACGAGTACCACCTCAATCAGTGCCACGTGCGAACAAAAGACATAAACCGGCCTTCGGCACTCAGCTAGGCTGGCCTGGGCTGGGTTAATTATATAGCTCGGCGGAGCGGGTCAGGGAGGAAGACTCTCTTGCTGATCCAATCCGCCGCAGGTGGACAGGTTGGCACAGGCGTTTTTACGGCCATCTTATGCCACCCTAAATAAAGCCAGTGGGCAATAGATTGGGGAGTATATCTTCCGCATTGCACGGCCCTTGAGTTGTGGTGATGTCCCAGGTGTGCCCGGACATCGCCAAAGAGGAAATGAAAGTATGTAGGCCCCGAAGTGGACCACGCTGGATGGGTCGCGAAAGTCATGCGTAGCAGTTCTGGTGGCCCATCCACCCAAGGCGAAAGTAGGCACACGGCGGAGTTTTTAGTGGGTGCGAGCCCCACATAACCACAATGCCTCCCCGGTAGTGTGACATGCGATAGGCATTTTCTCAGTATAAAAAAAAATATATGTAGCTCGGTATATGACAATCTGGATTGATCTTTCTGATTTTAAACGCAATATTTTTTGTGTCAATCTCGTACCCCAAGATAAGTATAAGTACTGAATGCATTTTAAACTATTACGCCCGCCGCATATCCAGTCACATTATGACATGAACCATGAGCCCAGCCCACGCATATCACACGGGCCTCGGCGTGGATGATTTGTAAAACGTGTAAAGTAATTCCGCGCCGTATATTGATTCCACATCACCCAGTGCTACGTGGGCAATTATTTGCGAACAAAAGACATAAACGCGCATCTGGCACTCGTCTGAGCTGGCCTGCTCCCCGATTCAGAACATTTTTGATAAGCAACTGTCGACCTATTTTATTTGATTTATTATTTTTGTTATTTATTCATTTAGGAGATGGCGGGATGAGCTGGACTCCTACTTAAAAGATTGGCCACAAATTGTCATAAACCGCGAAAAGTGGAAGAAAGGAAGGGAGGCCTTTGCCCTGCAGTGGGACAAAACAGGCTCGTAAAAAAAAACTTTTTTTTCGTTATCTCGTTTCGTATACGATTCACGTAACGAGAGAAAAAGAGACATCAAACCGAATCGGTCGACAACTGCTAATCGAAAAAGTTCAGGGGGTCTACTCCCGTTCGACGATAATCGATAAATCGTACGATTCATCGCACAATTTGCTACTCCGGTCAACCATCGTTCCCTTATCGCATGCGATGATCGTGTTTTGACGTTTGTTTTTCTCATCTCCGGTAAATTGTATACGACTATGAACCGTAGTCTATCTTAATTGTGCCTTTTTTATGTGCCTATCTTTATTATGTAAGTATCAGTCGGAACGAAAGTTCGTACTTCGTTTGTCGTTCGTAAAACGCGAGTAGACCTACTGATTCGGGAAACTGCTCTGAGGTAATTATGCAACTCGGGACGTAGCAACCAGTCGTAATCGTTTTGATTTTAAATCATACATTTTGTATGTGTGTGTCCTCCAATAATAAAGGTGATGATCCAATGAATAGCGTAGGTAGAAACACTAGTTACACGCTTCACAGAGCGGTTGCAATATTCGAATTTAAAAGTCTGTGGAACTTTAATGTATGAAGATGCGCTCATTAACGACTGAAATTGGCGTAACTAGAAGTTTGATGAGTTACGCCACCCTAATGTTATTCTACATAATTTAAATGTCTAGCCTATGATATATTTAGACATCTAATTACTGTGCTTAGGAAAGACAGCTGCGAAGCAATATTTTTTTGTGTGCTTAAAGATGTTGTAGTGATTTTTTTGTATCAATAAAATAAAATGTTTATGGACATGTTTTAATAGAAGGGGGCAAATAATCGGTTTGAACGAAAATGGGACTTGACGAAAAAGTATTTGAAGAAAAAGTGATTTGACGAAAGGCAGCTTTTTTTTTTGCTTTTGGCCTTCGTCAAACTTCGTCGTACTTTTTCGTCAAGTGCAGTGGTTCGTCAAATTCCTTTTTCGTCAAGTACAAATACAATCGAGTACAGGTAGTTTACGGTTTCATCAAATTATAGTTTTTAACCGACTTCAAAATCAAAGAGAGAGATTTTCAATTCGTCTGTTTTCTTTTAAATGTATGTTCGGGCATAACTCCGACATATATGCACCGATTTGGATTTTGTTTTTTTGTTTTAAAGAAGTTTCTCTCGAGATGGTTTCTCCCATTTAAAGGTGAAATATCTGATGCAGGTCTTCGGAGACAAAGAAGGGAACTCTTCAATGGATGACAGTAATTCAACCGCGATTGTATTAATTGCTTGTCTATGTTTGTGCCACTCAAAATAGAAAAATAAAATGAACTTTAAAAAAGCAAAAAACGACGTCGAAGAAAATAAAATAATTTGTATGATTCAGTTTAGAAAGTCGAGTCGGTGCCATTATTTTATTATCTTAATTTAAAAAAAAAACTGCCACATTTTTCCTCCTTTAACACGTTGACAGTCCTATGAAGCCACAGTATGAAGCACATGTATGTACCTCATATGTTATTTTAACAGTACGTCAAGCAGGTCATCTGATGGTAAGCAATCATCGCATTTCATAGACATCTGCAACAACAGGGGAATCGCTGATGCGTTGCCGACATTTTAAAATGACATAATTATGCTGTTTTCTTGAAAACTCTCATGTCAAGTTTATTCGTGAAACCGCTGACGAAAGGCTTAGTTTAAATTTGTAATAATAAAAGCACTAATCTTCGTCTCAAACCCGAGAGCGATAAAAAAGCGTTCTACTTTATTAACTGCTACCTTATTAATATCAATATTATAATAAGTATACATTAATGATAATCCTGTTACTACTTCGTTACGATAACACTGAAATATAATGCCAATAAATTATACTTAGCACAGACATTGCCTGCCATAATACGTCCATGCACCGTGTGGGTGTCGGACAAGTTTAGCCAAGATTTAGATGTAACTCCACTTAGAAATGTCAAAACATGCCAACAGATACACTATTCAAAGTAGGCATGGATAACTCCAGACACATCTATATCTTCGGATATATATCCTAAAGCGGATATGTATCACTCTTTCACTTTCAAAAAAATTAACATATCCTATATCCGAGTAACTCTGAATCCCGACATTCGACACTGACTACAACGATATGGAACGAAAAAATTAGTTTTGATAATCATTGTACATAATACTTGTTTTGTAAATAAGTCTTTATTTTTTTATTTTTTGATAGAAAGTCCTTAGCCCGTAAAGTATGAAAGGAATTCAATTATTATGTTACTGTGTCACTTAATCGTTCCGCGGATCTATTAAATCGGCTACATTAAATCCAGCCTCACTCCGGTGGATTTATTTAGAAGCCGGAGTTATCAATAGCATGCGACGTAAAGTTACTTCAGTCCTGGATATATAATTATATCTTTACTTGGATTGATATACATATTACAAATCCAATCTTTTACCGGAGCTGGTTAGCCCATGAGTCCCATGACTAATTCAAAGACATGCAATAACATATCATTTTATAGGTACTAAAAGCCTCTTCTAACCATAAAAATTAAGTGACATGACTTCTGCTTCATAAAAATTGCAATTAAGTTACCTATATAATTACTTTTTATATATTACAAAGATAAAAATTGTCTCTGGCCGTATAATCGAATTTTTGTGGGAGGCACAAAGTTCCCGAAGCCATAATTCATCTAAAACTCTCATTCTATAAAACGATTTCAAAAATAGAATAAGAGTTTTTGCCTCAGACGGCCACCAGTCGTCGAAAAACAACAATTAATAAATATAAATAAAAAAATCCAGCCAGTGTTTCAATTCATTCGAGGGGCGGGGTCGTTTTACATTCAAGGGGAGGGTATCTCTCGAAATCATTAGTCGTGGAATGCCTCGGAAAGTGAACACGGTCCATAATAATTTTCGGTGCCCTTCGTCCGGCGTCGTGGGCGGATATTGCCTTTGTCTTTAGTTACAAAAAGACAAAAAAAAACCTATCCAAACGTCAGTTCAAAATATTTATTTGCGCCGGTCAATATGAGCCGCATGTAATTTCGCTGGCATCGTAAGAGTCCCGTGTTATTGTCCGACAGTGTGATGTATTAAAGACACGCGTTTCATTATTCAAAATTATGTTTCAACAGTCATAAGGGCTATGTTTTATCAAAAGAGAGAAAAAAATATTTTTATCGGCATGTAACAAATTTCGTTCGATGTGATGCTATATGGCCCTAATACGAAAAATTCCGATACAAGACCATCTTCCTTTATTAATGCTGTAATTAATATCAATTTAATGATGTCCGGTACAAAGTTATAATTCATGTCCTTTTGGAACAGGTAATATAAAAATCATCATTGACGTCGCAAATATGAATATTTATTCTTGAATTAGTGAATCATTTTATTGAGCTTCATAAATTAATGAGTAACAAATCTACTGATAAGGAGCAGGTTTTCTGTTTGCTTTAAAACTTCACAAGTTTCCCGGCGCTGCGTCTGCGCATCCGTCTGTCGTAATATACAACAATACAAGCGGCTTTTATCACTGAAACCGCCAATTAAAGGCCGGCTTGTAAGGTAGCCTCCCATTCATAGGGGTTATTACTCGAAATATCTTGTTTGTATAATAACACCATAATATAATTAGTGCTTTTATGGTTATATTCATAAAATCAAATGTTCATACTTTAAGTGCATCGTTATAAACTTATAACCCTTGTTTTGGATAAGATAAAATGAATTTACGGTATAATATTTTTGTGACCAAGTGGCTTTCCCTTTAATTGACTATAGATACTTAAAAACCTATTTAGGGTTTTTAAAACGAAACGTTATCCTGATCGTAAACTAAATAGAGCCGAATTTTGTATGAACGGAATGATTTTACGAGGAAACATGCCTTACATTTAAGTAAAAACCATATTAAATCATTGGGGCTAGCTACTTAAAGCTCGTAAGTTGCCTATAAATCTTTTCTATCGTTTATTCAGTACAACTTAAAACGTATTTACATCATAAAAAATTACTAGACGAAATGTAAAAACCAAAACTATATTTTCTCACAGAGGTCAAAATTTCTCTAAACATTTTTAATCAATATTATTTACATTGTATCACATAAAGTTTCAATACCACTAAACATTAAAATATTACATGTAAATCAAAATTCATAACTACTTTTTAACCGACTTTTACGTGGACATTCGAAATTCAAATGTATCGAAACAAGATGTCTGACGCCCTAAAGTAATCAAATCACACGAGTGTGAATAAAATACGTTCATACACAACTAATTATTTAGTCGGTGCTTCTGTAAAGGCAAATAGAATCGAAACAGCTAATGAGTACAATTTACATGAATACACTATTATCACATGAGTGATGATCGTCTTATGTAAACAGCATTTTTAGCTGGCAACACGAATGCAAGTTGTTTTTTTTTATTGCCTATCATGGCAACTGGCTTTGTATTTGACTTTCCGCCTACAGTTACGACATTTTTAAATTATAATTTAAGTAAATATTTGTATTGTTTTGTTCTCATAAAAGATGTTTACTCAAAATGTGGGTGAAGGCGGACCTGTAATTGCGTGTGGTTAAATAGACATTTATTTCAAAAAAGATTATTAAAAGTATTGAAAAGCACAATAAAAAAGGCTTTCAATGCGAAAGGCAGCTAAAGTAACTGTAGTATTCAGAAGTTGAAATACAAAAACAGCGTAGTAGGTACTTATTATGTTTAGCTCGTCCTACAGCAATCCCACGGTGCTGAAGCGACGACAAAACTCAGCAAATCTCTTCGCATGGCCAACAGCTTCGCATGCATAAGTTTTTTCTTTAAAGTATGAGATGTTCGTAAGGATCTTAGTACAATACACACCTACACGCGAGCGGAGACAAGCGACAAGTTTCACTTAAATCTGAAATCGTCGAGACAAAATCTTTTCCCTGCAGTCTGTACGTTAAATTAGAGTGAGCGCAAACTGCGCGGCGCAGCGAGCGTAACGTAGAAGTTAGCCGTATTATTTAATCACAGACGATATTGTCGTTGAGTTTCTATCCAGGCTTAACTTTATGAAGCCGAGTTTTGTAATGCCTTACAAGTAAGGCAAGCCTTTGCCTTGAAAATTTAAGAAAAGTGCGCTGTAATTTGTTTGAAAAAACTTACAGTCCCATAATTGTATTAATTTACCTTTGATTTTCTAGAAATAACGTGGGTTTTTTTCTCTTCTTATAGACATGAAATAATCCGCAATCGTTGGATAGAACGCTTCCATACATTCGGAAGACGAAAGAACATCCTTTGCCACGTCTTCAAAGAGGCCTGAATAATTACTCCTTGGCGTAGTAATTCATTGGGTAGCCCCACAAGATGGACCCATGACCTGGTGAAGGTCGTGAGAATTCGCTGGATGCGGGAAGCACATGACCGGTTGTTGTGGCGATGCTTGGAGGAGGCATATGTCCAGCAGTGGACTTCTTTGGGCTGAAAATCATTTCAATCATTTCATCATATGATGATGATGATGTAGTAATTCCAAATTGTAATAGACAATACCTATACTATATACATATAATCAGATTGATCTTAGAACTTATTCCATATAATAAGTTCTATAATTTGAGCGTATACAGTTACATAGCACTGAGTAAAACATGGGTTGAATGGATATCTATTAAGACACATACTTACATAGATTGTCATTGCAGTAAATACCACAAGGGAGATTGTCACTTCTACTGACAAAATGAGGGGCATGATAATTTTAATTTCTCATGAATAATAATGTTTTTATAGTAATAATTGCTTCTACCTTTTGTATGTAAACTTTCACTAGTATACTAAGAAGTACTGTTAGCATAATTTTAATTTGGTGCAATAAAGATGTACCTATTTATTTACCAATCATATTCTCAAAACACTTCTTCACTTGTTTGTATCAACAAAATTATTTCCACAGTTGCAGCATTTCCATTCGCACGACAAATAATGAAGGCAACCTTTCGCGAAGCAAGCGACCACGGGGACAGATCGCCCAGTATTTATACCCACATAAAACTGTTCGCGATCCGAACAAGCGATCACACAACAGATGTGACTGCCAGGCAACGACAACGTGATTTTCAGCTTTGTTTATTGAAAGAAAACATTTGGTATAAACCTTAAACTTGGTGGACAAACTGTTTGGATAGAATTGTACCTACTAAGGAAAGCTTGTTGTCTAGAAACCTTAGTTTCTTAAAAAAATCTTGTTAGTTTTATAAAGGCGGCACTAGTAGTTACTATGTTTTCTTATGAAATTACGCGACATGGCGCTGCAGTTGCTATAACGACGCGCGTCAAGTGACGCGCTTTGAAGACGTACCAGTATTTGTCTAGTGTTTTCCCTCTGCGTGGCAACTGACGCAAGGTTCGAAAGCTGATTGTACTGCACGTGCAGCGCGACACATGCAGCTGCCGCTGCCGCCTGCTGCTCTACTTCAAAGTTTACCTTAACCCTTTAAGGGATGGCCACTCATCAATTTGAACAAATTTTACTATAAAACCAACTCTGAAATCGTGAAAAAAAACATCCGTTCCATATAAAATATTGCTGATCAAATTTTTGACCATTGAAACAATAAAATTATAACTCTGGAAAATTCTCTATTGATATGTAGAAGAACAAATGACCCCACATACCTAATTATCATGGGTTAGAATTAAAGCATTGTCAGACAAAAAATTGGAGTAATTCTAACGTATTATTGATTTATTGTAAAATCAAAATCGAAAAGATCCCATACCAAACAAAAAATTACTTTTTCTGATTATAGGGTCCCAACCAGACCTCCATCATGGATGATCCAAGGCGAGTTAGCAGACAAATCCATTCAAAAAGATTTAGTCAATGAATCTTTTTGTAGAGACATATTAAGTCCCCAATTTCCACACCTTGGCATGTGTTGATAAATAAATGTTATGTTTATAAACAATATTGTACCAATGTATGTCATAACTTCCTATAACCATAATATATAATATGTAAAAACACATAAAAAACCGACACCTAAAATAACGGGAGCTTAAAATATTAAGAGCATTCTGGACTGTTTTATAGCCGTAATATTTACTGCCACTAAATATTACCGGCGTTCAAAATTAACAAATGAATGAGCGTTCATTGAATATCACATACAATTTTAGCATTCCCGTTCATATATTGACGCTGCAATCACTCTGAGGTTGTTGTAAATCAATTTTACAACGTTTTTGATGATCAAACGTAAAATATGAGCGTGCTTTCGCAGACTGGAATTGTGAAAACGACCATTCTGCGACCCGCCCCGTACGCGTCCGTATTTATAAAATTTAATAATGTTTACTGTTTGCGATGAACATTGCCCATTCGCTGTTTACGGGTTTGCCAATGTAAACGTACACCAGTTATATTATTTACAAAAATACTCGAGATATTGAAACAATAGCCCAAAAACCCATACATAACGAACAATATTTGCTCCATTACCCATGTTACTTGTATTATTTTATGAGACCAAAATAAAACCAAAAGGGTTTGAACGCTAAAGTGCTTCTTATCCACATCCTTAAAATAACACACATTTATATTCAACTTAGATAATAAGAACATATGTTCTGATATCACAATCCTTAAGTTAAGCAAACAATTTGTTCGAAGTAGTGACAAGTGATAACTGCATTAAAATCGCATTAGGAATTATTATCGTACAATTTTATCTCACACTTAACTCTTTAGTGTGTGATTCAATATTATTTAGCTTCGGATCGAATAAGTGGGTCTACTTGCAAAAACGATAATCGATATATTGTGACATTTATCGTGTCGAAACCTACTCTAACGGCCAAAATTAATATCCAATCTATCCACGATTTACCCTAGATATAAATTTGACATATTTTGTATGGAGCTTATGTCAAATTCCTATCTCTAGTAAGGCCAATCGTGGATAGATCCATAAGTCGCGTCGATTTAACTTTCAACGATACGATATAAATACTAATACGATACTAATCGACAATTTTTGGTCCTATCCGTACTCTTGGTTGTAAATGTTATTAACAGTTTTTCTATTGTTTTTGACTTATTCACTCCGAACAATATCTATGACATCGTTAAAATTCACATTATTTGTCTGTGAATTTGATAAACGACAAAGAATCCGAACGTTTATTAGAGTAGAGTACGACCGATATATTCAGAGCACTATCGTGTCGTTTCGTCGTGGTCGGTTTTGCGAGTAGACCCCCAGGAATCCAAATCAAAATCCCACACTCAGACACTTAAGATCTTATAGAAGCGAGCACGATATTAAATCAGATACACAAGTAATACTTGTTCCATGCATATCCATACTCGTCAAATTGTCTATCATGGACGAATAAAAAAACGCAGACAGAATCTCACTAAACAATAAGTGAAGCACCCAATAGTAAGTCGGCTTGCTTGAAAGTACGGGCTAGCACGCACACATTCAAACCCATAGTAAGTCTAACAGCCGTGACTAGGCAACAAATCTCGTGTAACAGAATTTTTTGTTCTTGTATCACAAATAAAATAACAATATGCGGTATGCCATCTGGTGTGTTAAAATTCTGTAGAAATTACAGAGGTTTAAAAAAAAATTAAGTGCTTCAATCTTTTCTTACCGAGATTCCGTCTGCCTCTCTTTATTTGTCGGTGTTACCTATAGAATCAATACCTCCCACATAAAAAGCTCACGACCGTACAAGCGCCGTGACCAATAAAAAACGATTAGTTCACTGCTTCAGCATGCGAAGAATTAATATTTGTTAATATTTGTATAGACGCGATCAAAGGTCGTCATATAGCGGTGGTCTATCTCGTTAAAAAAACTGTCAGTTTTTTGCTGCCAACGAAGACTGCACAATAAAAGTGCCAGTGTGTTCTTACAAACGAGAATTTATGTTCGATATATGTAAATGAAGGCCGGTGACGGTCGTACACTTTTTTGCTGAACAAAACACTGCTCGTTGCGTGCCCGTAATCAAACTGTAATGGAACAGTTTACGCAATGTATGTTATCGTTTTTGCTAGTTTCATGAAGTTTTTGTACTGACTTTTTGAAAGTTGCGCGTTTTCAACGGTATGTTATACGAACAAGTGATGGAGCTCATTTTAATATTGGTAAAGTTAATACTGGTGTCACTGTCGATTCTCTTGTTCACCAACTAAACTTATTTTAAACTATCGCTCTCTTTTACTAACAGTATATACAAGAAAGGGATGGCAACAATTTTACAACTGTCAAATTAGTCGGAATTAAGGTTTCCACACAAGTTTAGTCGTGATCTTGGAACGTGTCCACTAAAATACAAAGGAATCTAACACGTAAACTAATTTGACAGTTCTAAAATTGTTGCCATCCCTTTCTTGTATCTACTATCTACTATTAGTAAAAGAGGGCGATAGTTTAAAATAAGTTTATTTTGTGAACAAGAGAATCGACACCAATGAATTGCTATTTGAAACACACATTTACACAGTATTTGAAATATTGAGTGCAAGACTCATGAATGCCTTGGTGACTCACCAAATTACGCAACTAATTAAATAATGTATCCAACTGAAAATGATTAGGTACATATAGAACAGATTTGCAATTGGCAGTGCTCCTTTTTAGGGTTCCGTACCCAAAGAGTGCCAAACGGGACCTTATTACTCTCGCTACAGTGTCCATCCGCCTGTCCGTCCGTCCGTCCGTCTGTCTGTCTGTCACAGGGCTGTATCTTTGTAATGGTAATAGATAACCAGATGAAATTTTCACAGAATATGTGTTACTGTAGTAACACATATTCTGTGAAAGCACATTGATAAAAATAGCCTTAAACTGTTACAAAGATGAACAATATACGAAAATTACATGCGATTTTTTTCGTTTCATAATACATATTGTATCTAATGCGGACAGTACCAGAACCATTTTTTTATATTATAAGGAGTATCAATGCATTAATGACGTAACTGGATAAAATTGTATCATCTATGATATCTGTGTATCATCCATATTTTTATTTCGATTTCGATACTCTATAGTCTGTGATTCAATATTATAGACTCCTTTTCACACAAGAAATTCCAAAAAATTGGCATCGACTGACAACTTGACGACAATGTAGGTTGTTTGACATAACAAAAAAAGCAAAACATGACATCAAAATAAAATAGCACAGATATCTGTCATTATATGTGTCAAAATAGTAAATATTTTAAAAATCTAAAATTATATTTAGTACTGTCCGTGCAAGTCCGTGTTTATGAATGTATTGCAATACATTGGCTTCATTGAGTTGTATATGGTGAGCATCAACTTTAATTTGTAACGCCTTAAGGCGGAGTCACTAAGGATCTTTAGCAATGTCCTTTCAACTCGTTATCTATTACCGTTACAATGTTACAGCCCTGTGACAGACAGACGGATGGACAGACAGAGATTAATAGCACCCTTTGCACGTTAGCACCCTTTGGGTACGGAACCCTAAAAAATCGCATTTAGCTTTTATAATGATAAATATTTTGTACCTCTGAAAACACCTAATTTTTGTCAGTGTTCAGTGTGTAATTAAAAAACTCGCTAGCATAATTTAAAAAATAAAAACTGTCCAGCAATTTATATTATTGTCGTGTTGGATATTCCTGGCGTGTTATTTCGTTGCCCACGGAAAAGAGCCGATTTATATATTCTTTTTTTAAAATAATGAACCAATTTCCGAGCAAATGGGAGAAATAACTATTACAGCGACCAAGAATTCAAATACTTTTGTATTTCGTTTATATCTGAAGTCATCATTATTAAGTCTTCTTATTTCTACAGACGGAGACAAAGATTCATCTATATTCATAAATATTGTTTAACTACTAGCATGACACAAGACCGTAAGTATAAATGAGTATTTTATCGCCTTATATTTCTAACAGCCCACTAAATTATCGAGAGATTTCTTGCGAAATAAAGGCCGACACTGTGACTAAGTTCCCATAATATTTTTCATCGACAATAAATTTTACTATGATACTAGACAGTGAAGGGTCAAAACGCCTTGCCGTGGGTTGTAAAACAGCACTTAAAAAATTACTACCATCTTCTCTGATGGTCACTGTCAGAATACTGCAGGATTTATTTGAAAGACATTGAACCTTAGTTTGACAAAAGCATTATATTCTCAACACGGTGGATACAGTAACTATAAAAGTTATATTGCTGACTTAAGGGGAATGTAGCAGCCAACTGGCGCCCCCATCAGTAAAAAAAATATTACTCACTGAATACATAATTTATCCAAAATTCAAATATATCATAAAATTTAAGTACAGGTACTGTAGTTTAAGCAGAAACTATTAACTCTGTAAATTACACTACGCTGTAGTTTTAGATAAAAACCGGCCAAGAGCATGTCGGGCCATGCTCAGTATTATAGGGTTCCTTAAGTAGGTGTAATTACAAACGAATCAAATCGAATATTAATCATGGCTATTTTAGTTTTTGCAATAATCGGCAGCATCGCGACTCAGAGCGTGTTGTTAGTAACGCCATCTAGCGATAAATTCAAGAAGCTAAATTTAAGAAGTGTGTCATTTCAAAGTTACTTTTTGTGATTTTTTCAAATAGAAAGTAGCTAAAGGAGCATTATTTGCTATGATAATTTTTCTCTAAGATCAATGACCTTTGAACTAGGACGTTTTAAGTATTTTTCAGTTTTCTCTCTATAACCCAAAAAATTATAATCACATTATACTCGAAATAATTTTAAAAGAGAGTTTTCACAAAGGTCTATCAATGTGGAAGATTATAAGTTTCTACATTGCATAGTTTAGAAATGGCAGGGGGGGGGACACATTGCAAGCCACTTGGCGGGCTATATTTCGCAGATGGTACACCTGATAAAAAAGTGGTGTATCAAACATTACCTTCAGTTTAGTAGACCTATTCAAAGATTTCCCACAAGAGGGGGTGCAGCGAAAAAAATTTTTTTTTCCCCATTTCACATGTATGAACGCCACCCCTAAAATACGGAAAAACGATTTTTTTATTCTTTTAAAATTGAGATCTATATGTAGACTATTTTTTTAAAAAATTTCATTTACTTATGTTTATAACTGTAGAAGTTATTAAGCTGTAAAGGATTAGGACAGACGGACAGACGGACTGACGGACGGACATGACGAAACTATAAAGGTTCCTTGTAGGACTTCGGAACCCTAAAAAGTGCGAAAAACGGCCACTTTTGACACTTTTTCTATCTACAACTACAGCGAACTATATTTTACAGAGTTAATAGTTTCTGATTAAACTACAGTACCTGTACTTCAACTGATACAAAAAATCACTTTATCGCCAGGACTATAACTCAATACTTCCCACAATAATCAACTTGAGTGAATTAAATAAATCTCCGGGACATTTTTTACACAGCACCATCTAGTCCCAAACTAAGCAGAGCTTGTGATATGGGTACTAGATAATGGATATAATACTTATATACTTGTTTTTTTTTGTAAATATATTCTTATGATACATAAGAAACACCCAGACCAACACTTTTGTTCATCACACAAATATTTGTGTCCTGTGGGAATCAAACTCACGACCTCGTGATTAGCAGTCCGACACTCGACACTTATGTTCATCACACAAATATTTGTGTCCAATATAATTCAGCACTCAAATTAATTTAGTAATACGATAAAAAAGATTCAAAAAAGTATTCACATTTCCATGCTATGCAATTTAGTGCCTGTAAATTGGCTTGATGCAATTCAAAAATGCATTCTAGTCTTTGTACTTGTTCAATCACTAAAAGGAGCTTGTTTAATGGATTTCTACCATTACTGAGCAAATAATCGTACTGGACTCGTAAGGGTGCGCGCTTATTGCGCTGTCTATTAACGCAATTTATGTGCGCGTAATAAATAATTTTGTACTTTTTGAATTATTAAGATGTTTTTCTAACGAGGTATGTTTTATATCGTTGGTTTCTATCTCATTATTTGTTCCTACTATTTTTACATTATTCAAAGTGTTCAGGCTTAAAGTTTCAAAATACATATTTTAAACAAACGTCATGTGCTTTTCAAACTAATGATCTGCAAATGGTTACTAGAAGAATTATGGCTTTGCTGTTATTTTTCAATTGATATTTACGCACCTTTTATTTCTATTGACTACTGATTTACTAGATTTTACCAAGAGTACTCGAGACTGCCTCGTCGGTCTAGTGGTTGCAAGCGCGACTGCTGAGCGTGGGGTCCTGGGTTCGATTCCCGGGTCGGGCAAAGTGTTATTCGGTTTTTTCATTAGGAAATTCTCAGTAGCAGCCCGGAGTCTGGATTTGTGCCCGGTCAATGGCAATAGGCTCGCCCCCTATTACATGGGACTATAACATAACTGGCGAAATGTGGGTGTACTATTACACCTCTGCCTACCCCTTCGGGAAATACAAGCGTGATGTTATGTTATGTTATGTTACCAAGAGTAATGATATGATCGGTTTCTCCTTAGTTATCGCAGGACATATTTTATGACACTCCTAAAACCCATTTAAACGCTATGTTTCACATCTTTCACTATGTTCTACTGTTCATCTCTATTAGAAGCCTCGTAAGTTCCATCAGCCACTCGTCCTTTAACAAACTCTTGAATAGCATCTTGTTTCTTCTAAAAAAAATTCGAACACTTACATATTTTTCTTCCAAACATGGTTTCCGCTACCCGCTCCGCTCATGTTCTGTCCACAGTAAGTGGATGCGCCCGCGGCGCGGCGGCGCAGTCACGACGTGCCCGTCTCGCTGAACCGCCAATTTGTGGCCGCCCCGTGTTGGTTTTGTTGAAGCCAGCGTCTTCATACCTACATGCGAGGCTTTTTACACTTTTTGCCACCTCAATACACCTAGAGTGGACGTGAAAAAATGTTTACAAGCCCTTCTTACCGATGTATGCGATATGATTCGAATACAATAGAATATTTGAATTACCTTCAAACCTGTATGCTCGGTATGAGGTTCTATTTACTTACTTCGTCGTATTGTTTTTGGAGGATGCACATTGTTCTACGAAAAACAACGAAAACGATGCACATTATTACATGTGGTAGTTATACGCTCTCCGATTCTTATAGCACCGTGAATAAATTAAAGAACTGAATAAAATTTTGTTTGGTTATACATAGTTACTCTACTTTTTACATAAAATATTCAAGCCAAACGCATATAATTTATTGATCGTTTATTAACTAGTAACCGAAGTTAACGTTACATGAACCAATAATTAATAATTAAGTGCGTAATAACATTTACCGCATACCTCGTCAACTACGATATTACCAAAACATACAACCTGCACCAGTGCAGATTGACCTTTGACTGTACGTTGAATCCGCCGGGGGCCACAATTTTATCTATGCATCAGGGGGCACAGCGGGTCAAGATACAGTGGACGCTCTTCATAATGACGGGCCCGTCAGTTTGCCGTCAGTCAGCGAGTCCAAAGAATGAGTTCATTTCCTTCGAACACGCGAGATACGATTTTTAATTAAGTTTTTGTTAAAAATTCATTAAAGAGCAGCGACGATGGCGCGGGCGGGTCTTCAAGCTCAACTCTACATGCATAAATGAGTATGTAATTAATGAGCGTAGAACGCGGCCACATTACTCGTTATAATGTCGAATTTTAAAGGTTACGTGACCATTATTTTTAACCGTCAACTTTTTAAATTAAACTTCGACATGGAAAAAAAAAATTGTGCTCGCAGCTCTCTCTCGTGCCCCTAAAGTAATATACGAAACGTAACTCTCTCTCTTTCTATCTTCACTAACTTATATATCCCTCTCAACTTCCGTTCGCCTCGCCCGATCAAACTTTTCGTAACGCATTCATCAGCTTACTCCCCAAGTCAAGCATGCCTAAAGAAGTTTTACTTCAATAATATTTTCTAGATAATGTAGTCGATGCGTGGCAGCGAAGGACACATTTAAAATTTAAAACAAGAAACAACGGAGGGACGTATGAGCCGATGAAATGTAAATTCCTACTTATTATACCAGCTCCCGAATGTCAACGGGAACGGTCAAGTCACTTTTTATTCATGGAAATAATAGTCAATGTGTCAGCACTAAACGAGAGTCAGTCGCGTAACGAATATCGGTTTAGACACGATCTGACAGGTAACACACCCGCCGCGGGAGCTAGGAACTACTTCCATAAATAGAAATAGTTTTTTAATAAAAATAGAACTAAAACTAAACACATCGTTTCCCTTACAAGCGTTTTCCTTTTTATGTCCTTATTGGTTTTTAGTTGTCACGACTAAAGTTCTCGAAACAGAATTTTATTAATAGTCAATTATTTCTTCTGTTTCAGCATCCTGACCACAAGTATGACCTTCTTTTTAGAAATAGATTATGCTAATGTGATTATGCTAGTAACACCTACAATATTAATAGGCGCACCATATCACTATTTCTCTAAAAAAATATCTAAAAGGTAATATCAAATTAGTTGGCGAAACTTTACAGCCGTAAAGTTAACAGTAAATAAAATTCTGATCCCGTGATCAGCTGACTTAAAATAATTTGCGTGGATCGAAACGATTTTAATTAATAAAATTTGTACGGTAGATTAAAATATATTTTTTGAAATGTCTGTAAAGACGCTTGTCATCTTAGTCTCCCTGCGACCACGAACGCTGCAAAGCTTTCGAAATGTCAGGAAAACCAATTTAAATAATATACGCGATTTAATCCGGTTAAACTTTGTTTTATTATGATGTGTAGTGATCGCGAAAACCTAAGAAATTCTTTATTTTAATAATTTAATGAGTTTAGAAAATCATATTTTGTCTTGTTTTATTATTATTATTAGATATCGATACCCATCTCGTCTGTTAGCTTATTTGATTTAACCTTACATACTCGACTTCAATGTTTCGTTTAAAAAAAAAAGTTAAGAGTCCAAATGCATTGACAAGAACGCGAGTTGACAAGGGGGTGAGTGAGACTCGAAGGTTCATTTAAAAACCCAGTCAGCACTGCGTCGACAGGTATGAGTTTTCTTATACTTAAGAAAGCATAAAGCATTTTTGAATAAGTTAAGTCACAATAGGTCACTATATTATCGGGACTTGGATAGAATATATTTGGATACACACAAGAGTGGAATAAGAGAAACTGGTAGGAAAGACTACGCCAAGCAAAAGAAAGCATATGTTTTTTTTTTTAATGAAATGAAATGTTTATTTGTACGAAACATGATACCTACATACTGGTGTTACATAAATAATAGTTCTGCATGTTCCGCCAGCCAGCTGGCATACAAAATTAGATACCATCAAACATTACATCTAGGAACTAACTACTGAAAGAGAGAATCGCAACAATGATCAGGCCTTTGAGCCCAGGGTCCCGCGATCCATGGGGCCTTCAATCCCCTGCGATATCAGAGTATTCGGTGAACAATTCAACCAGCAAAATATTAACGCTAATGATTTCTAAAATGGAAATCCAGAAAGGTACCAGTACCTATCAGTTTAGATTTCATCATCATCATTTCAGCCGAAAGACGTCCACTGCTGGACATAGGCCTCCCCCAAGCATCGCCACAACGACCGGTCCTGGGGATCTACTCCCGTTCGACGATATTCGATAAATCGTACGATTCATCGCACAATTTGGTACTCCGGTCAACCATCGTTCCCTTATCGCATGCGATGATCGTGTTATGACGTTTGTTTTTCTCATCTCCGGTAAATAATATACGACTATGAACCGTAGTCTATCTTAATTGTGCCTTTTTATGTGCCTATCTTTACTATGTAAGTATCAGTCGGAACGAAAGTTCGTACTTCGTTTGTCGTTCGTAAAACGCGAGTAGATCTACTGTGCCTTCCGCATCCAGCGGATTCCCGCGACCTTCACAAGGTCGTCGGTCCACCTTGTGGGGGGCCTACCCACGCTGCGCCTTCCAGTACGCGGTCGCCACTCCAGAACTTTACTGCGTTTAGATTTATTATGTAGGTATTTATATTCGCATCACGTTACTTTGTAATAAAACGTAATGATAAAAATATAACTATGTATACTGTTGTTTTTTATTCCAGTTGATGAACATTTACGTCAAAGGTTAAAATTTATCCTGAAGTGTCCAGGGCCTGCACTTGGCTAAAAACGACCCTGACGATGATCTAAGCACTGACTAAAATTAAAAGAGCTACTGTATATGTAATATGATAAATACCATTCCATTACACTACGATACCAATTAGGCGTGGATAATTCCGGACACATCTATACCTTTGGATATATATCCCAAAGCGGATATGTATCACTCCTTCACTTTAAAAAAAAATTATATATCCTATATCCGAGTAACTCCGACGCCCGACATTCTACATTGTCGACTACGATATGGAACGAAAAACTTAGTTTAGATAATCGTTGTACATAGTACTTGATTTTTAAATACGCCTTTCATTTTTTCATTTGATAGACAGTCCTAAGCCTGTAAAGTATGAAAGGAAATCAATTATTATGTTACTATATCACTTAAAACTACAAACTTTAATTTTAACTTTTTTTTTTATACGTTTTTTGTAAAAAATTTTTTTTTTTAATACCTCAAACTTTAAAACAAAGTATTCATTACAGCCGAAAGACGTCCACTACTGGACATAGGCCTCCCCCAATTAAGGGGGGGATAAGCCATAATCGCCACGCTTGGCAGGCGGGTTGGCGATCGCAGTTGGTTGGTTAAATACTCAGAGAACGCTGCTGCCCATCCTCTGGTGAATCCCTTAGTCGCCTTTTACGACACCCATAAGAAGAGATAAGGGTGGTGCTATTCTTTAAGTCCGGCACCACACGGACTAAAACAAAGTATTAATGATAACATATTCAAAAATAAATTACATAAATATCTATTATAAAAATGCTACTATACGCTGCAGGAGTTTTTCGATGACAAAATGATTTATATTAGGTAGTAAGACAATTTTTGTGCAATAAAATGGTTCCTTAAACAGCATAAATGTAATAATTTTATAATGTACTAGCTTTTACCCGCGGCTCCGCTCGCGTTAAATTCTGCTAACCCACGTCAGTCCAGTCCAGTCCAGTCCATTCCAGTCCAGTCCACTGTCCCACTGTCCCGCTGTCCCGCTGCCCCGCTGCCCCACTGCCCCACTGCCCCGCTGCCCCACTGTCCCACTGCCCCGCTACCCCACTGCCCATTGCCCCGCTGCCCCACTATCCCACTGCCCCACTGCTCCGCTGCCCCACAGCCCCGCTGCCCCACTGCCCTGCTGCCCAGCTGCCCCGCTGCCCCACTGCCCCGCTACCCCACTGCCCCACTGCCCCGCTGCCCCACGAAACCGCTGCCCCACTGCCCCGCTGCCCAGCTGCCCCGCTGCCCCACTGCCCAACTACCACACTGCCCCGCTGCCCCAGTACCCCACTGCCCCACTGCCCGCTGCCCCGCTACCCCGCTGCCCTACTGCCCCGCTGCCCCACTGCCCCGCTGCCCCACTGCCCCGCTACTCCACTGCTCCACTGCCCCGCTGCCCCACTATCCAACTTCCCCGCTGCCCCGGTAACCCACTGCCCCACTGCCCGACTGCCCCGCTGCCCCGCTGCCCCACTGTCCCGCTCCCCACTGCCCCGCTGCCCCACTGCCCCGCTGCCCCACTGCCCCGCTGCCCCGCTACCCCGCTGCCCCACTGCCCCACTGCCCCGCTGCCCCAACGCCCCGCTGCCCAGCTATCCCCGCTGCCCCACTGCCCCGCCACCCCGCTGCCCCACTATCGCACAGCCCCGCTGCCCCGGTAACCCACTGCCCCGCTGCCCCACTGCCCCACTGCCCAGCTGCCCCGCTGCCCCGCTGACCCACTGTCCCGCTGCCCCACTGCCCCGCTGCCCCACTGCACCGCTGCCCCACTGCCCCGCTACCCCACTACCCCGCTGCCCCACTAACCCACTGCCCCGCTGCCCCACTGCCCCACTATAACGCTGCGCCACTGCCCCGCTCCCCACTGCCCCGCTACCCCACTGCCCCGCTGCCACGCTGCCCCACTACCCCGCTGCCCAGCTGCCCCGCTGACCCAATGCCCCGCTGCCCCACTACCCCACTGCCCCACTACCCCGCTACCCCACTGCCCCGCTACCACGCTGCCCCACTGCCCCGCTACCACGCTGCCCCACTGCCCCGGTGCCCCACTATCCAACTTCCCCGCTGCCCCGGTAACCCACTGCCCCACTGCCCGACTGCCCCGCTGCCCCGCTGCCCCACTGTCCCGCTCCCCACTGCCCCGCTGCCCCACTGCCCCGCTGCCCCACTGCCCCGCTGCCCCGCTACCCCGCTGCCCCACTGACCCGCTGCCCAGCTGCCCCGATGCCCCGCTGCCCCACTGCCTCGCTGCCCATCTATCCCACTGCCCAACTGCCTGCCCCGCTGCCCCACTCCCCTACTGCCCCGCTGCCCCGCTACCCCACTGCCCCGGTGCCCCGCTGCCCAGCTGCTTCGCTGCCCCGCTACCCCACTGCCCCACTATCCCACTGCCCCGCTGCCCCAGTACACCACTGCCCCGCTGCCCCGATGCCTCGCTTCCCCGCCCCGCAGCCCCACTGCCCACTGCCCCACTGCCGCGCTACCCCGCTACCCCACTGCCCCACTATCCCACTGCCCCACTGGCCCACTGCCCCGCTGCCCCACTACCCCACCGCCCCACTGCCCCACCGTCCCACCGTCCCACTGCCACGGTCCTACTGTACCACTGTCCCACTATCCCACTCTCCCACTGTCCCACTATCTCACTATATCACTATCGTCCCGTCCCATGTCCCATGTCCTGTCCCATGTCCCATCCTATGTCCAGTCCCATGTGCCGTCCCACTGTCCTGTCCCATGTCCCGTCTCATGTCCCGTCCCATTTCCCGTCCCATGTTCCGTCCCCTGTCCCGTCCACTGTCCCGTCCCCAGTCCCGTCCCCTGTCCCGTCCCCAGTCCCATCCCCAGTCCCATCCCCTGTCCACTCCACTCCACTCCACTCCATCGTACATTACTATCCGCTCGTGCAAATGCATAGAAGCTTCGATCTGTCGCGTGAGTACGCAACCCACGAATTAATTTTTTTCTTTTTTTCTTTCTTTCTTTCTTTCTCAAAACCCATACCAGTTTTTAAGTCAGATCATCAGCTTTCAAACAAAAAAAAAATCATCAAAATCGGTCCAGTAGTTTTAGCGTGATGCTGGAACAAACAAACAAACAAACAGACGTTTACAATTTTATAATAGTTAAGAAGATAATAATAATATTGATGATGACAATTTAATATCTATAGGTACATAATAATAATCACACCGTTAATGTAATTACTAGAATATAATTCGTAAATTAAAATACAATTGTTTTAGCTAAGGATTAAATAATAGTAGTTTATGAAACTGTTGCATAACAGGGGTTATTAAAACACGAGTGTGAGTTTAAAAACCGAGCCGTAGGCAAGGTTTTTAATAGTATCACACGAGTGTTTTAATACCTAGTTATGTCAGTTTCATACACTAGTTTATCTAAACTCATACAATTTTAAATAAAATACCAAAGTCAAAATCTTTGTAACAAAACCAATCCAAAGCCAAATCCAGTAGGCCATGGCGCGCGGCCGCGCACACGCCGCGCACGTGCTTCAACACAGATAATAAATATAGTCTGGCGAAAACATTATAATCGGAATTAATTTTCTATCCTTGTCAGGATTCCGTCAATCTCTGTTTTATTATACAAAAAATATGCCTGTAAACACTTAAATATAATTAAAAGCAATATGACAATACAAAGTTTTGCCAAAAACGCGATTTTAAACGATAAAATTTTTCAATGTATTTCTAGTGGCGCCACCCTGAATTTTGTGTACTCATTGGTGCCAAACTGTACGACTGCTAAAAAAAAGGTTTGAAAACTCCTTGGTTGGGTCGAAGTGGCATTAAAAACTCCTTAGTTGGGCTGAAGTGTGCGGTTATGGAAAAAAAAATTAAATTACCGCATTATTTTGTTCAGCAAACTGTATCGTAATGAAACTTTTTAAATTCATTACAGGTGCATGTGCGTAAAGTATGTCATTAACTAAGTGTAAACTACTATTATGAAACTGTTGCATAATAGGGGTTATTAAAACACGAGTGTGAGTTTAAAAACCGAGCCGTAGGCGAGGTTTTTAATAGTATCACACGAGTGTTTTAATACCTAATTATGTCAGTTTCATACACTATTTTATCTACACTCATACAATTTTAAATAAAATACCAAAGTCAAAATCTTGGTAACATTGTCGTTGTTTTTCTTGATTTCTCTGGTAAAAGATTGTTCGTCATTTACGTTGCTGCATCCAGAAATTCAGGCGGGGTCATATTCTCCTCAGTTCAGTATCACTGCTGTAGTCAGATATTTTTGCCCAGAATAAAACTTTCGACATACAAAACCATAATAATAACGTAAACAATAACAATAAATTTACAAGTAACGATGACCAAATCCAGTAGGCCGTGGCGCGCGGCCGCGCACGCGCGCTGGTGCGCGCCTACACAGATAATAAAATATAGTCTGGCGAAAACATTATAATCGGAACTAATTTTCTATCCTCGTCAGGATTCCGTCAATCTCTGTTTTATCATACAAAAAATATGCCTGTAAACACTTAAATATAATTAAAAGCAATATGACAATCCAAAGTTCTGCCAAAAACGCGATTTTATACGATAAAAATTTTCAATGTATGACTAGTGGCGCCACCCTGAATTTTGTGTACTCATTGGTGCCAAACTGTACGACTGCTAAAAAAAAGGTTTGAAAACTCCTTGGTTTGGTCGAAGTGGCATTAAAAACTCCCTAGTTGGGCTGAAGTGTGCGGTTATGGAAAAAAAATTAAATTACCGCATTGTTTTGTTCAGCAAACTGTATCGTAATGAAACTTTTTAAATTCATTACAGGTGCATGTGCGTAAAGTATGTCATTATGACATTACTTTCGAGTTCATAATTCGAATTTTACGATACGAGTGTAGATAAAATAATTATCATAATTTTTATTAAATTGTGTAATTTAAAGTGCTGTGCCCTGACGGGGTTTCATGTTGTTTCTATAATAATTGTATTGTTTATAGATCATTAGTACACATGAATGAAAGCAATAAATACTGACTTTGACTTTAATCGTTCCGCGGATCTATTAAATCGGCTACAATATCTCCAGCCTCACTCCGATGGATTTATTTAGAAGCCGGATTTGCAGATGCAGATGCAACGTAAATTTACTTCAGTCCTGGATTTATTAAGCGGATATGGATATGGTAACCGGACACATATATTACATATCCAATCTTTTACCGGAGCTATTTAGCCCATGTCTAACACAATACACTTTTAATAGGCAACCAAGAAGATGTTATCAACTCCCAGCATGTTGCTGGATCTGTAACACTGCCTTTGAAGTCACAGAAATTGAATCAAAGGAGAATAGGAGAGTGCAATAAATTAACCTGTTACCAAAATTTCTATGAAATTGTTTGATATAATCCTTATTATATTTAGTCACTAACAACCCAACCGCAGCTGCGACAATGCGTCCGCGCAGCGCATGCGCGCTGTCACCGCGCGGCGCCGCGGCCATTTGTAAATTCATCTTCAAAGTAAGCCCCGGCCTTAACATATTGCTCGACGGATCGAATTGAACGTCGCAGAATCGTTTATTTGTATCTAAACTAAAATAAGAATGTTTTTAAACGACTGTCTAATGTTGTATTCAAAATAGGTCTTTATTGTTCAATGGTAGCGACTTTCATCTCGGTTACAGTTAAAAATACTTTGGACCAGATTAAAAAATACATAATTATCATATATACATATCTGAACTACATACAGACAACCTCTGTGGTCTAGTGGTTCGAGTGTCGGACTGGTGATCACGAGGTCGTGGGTTCGATTCCCACAGGACACAAATATTTGTGTGATGAACATGAGTGTTTGTGTTGGTCTGGGTGTTTCTTATGTATTATAAGTATGTATTTACAAAAAAGAAGTATACAAGTATCATATCCATTGTCTAGTACCCATAATACAAGCTCGGCTTAGTTTGGTTTGCGTGCTGTGTAAAAAATGTCCCAAAAATATTTATTTATTTACATTTGCTTTCGCGATGCTTACTGGACGATGCCACGACATGTGTTCTGAGAGGGGTGAGCACGGTTCAAGGTGCATGTGTGTGCGTGAGCGCTGGTTGTACACCAAGGAGCACGGTTTGTTTTGACTTCACTATGATTGTTTGCAGCACTTCGCATATGTTTTTTACTATGTCTGTAGGTACAGTATGAAAAACATTAGTGTTTCTAAACTAAATAAGACCTCAAATAATTAATTCACGCTCACATAACATACACCTAACCAGCCCATTACTGTCCCACTGCTGGGCACGGGCCTCTTCTCAGTACGAGAAAGCTAAGTCCACAGTCCACCACGCTGGCCTATTAGTGCGGGTTGGCGAAGTACACACAATTGAGAACTATATGGAGCACTCTCTGGTGTGCAGATATCCTTACGATGTTTTCCTTCACCGTTAAAGCAAGCGAAAATCGAATTCCTTTTTGCACATAAATTCACGCTAAAATAACCAGAATTTTTGGTTTCAAATCAGACTGAACAACCCTTCAATAACACTTCATTATGTCTTATTGGCTTAGAGACACAGAGGTATCCTACCTAGTTCGGCTGCAGATGCTCTCAATTATTCTCGTATGTACAATGTTGGATGGTTCCAATGATTTTTCAAGAAGCGGTAAGTTTTATTGTAATTTTTGGTACAGAAAATATTGGTATACCATTATGTACTTATGGTATCTTGGCTGTTGCCAGAATTTTACAAATGCTTATTCCCATGAGCTCCAAATCTATTGTTCTCGTCAAAAAATGTTTTCATACATTGTTTCCCGAGAGCTCCAAATTTTGTAGAACAAACTAAATCAATATTAATATTACCTACCTATTTTTGTCCCGAGAGCTCCAAGCGAAATTGTGTATGGTTAGCAAAATAAAACGCATATGGCTTACATTCATATTTATAATTTGCTGAATATAGTTTATGGCATCAGTCACAAATCGAACTTACGTTACACTTATAGTGTGAAATTCAAGTGTAAGAAATAGGTAATTAAAAATTTCTGTCATCACAAATCGACCAAAAAATTTATAAACATCAATTACAGATAAGTAAAAAATAGCCAGGAATCAATGTTTCTGATTTCAGAAATCGGCCTTATGTATATTTAAAATGAAAATGATTTATAAGTAAATAAAATATGCCACGTTGGTCTAGTGGTTGCAAGCGCGACTGCTGAGCGTGGGGTCCTGAGTTCGATTCCCGCGTCGGGCAAAGTGTTATTGGGTTTTTTCATTAGGAAATTCTCAGTAGCAGCCCGGAGTCTGGATTTGTGCCCAGTTGATGGCAATAGGCTCGCCCATGCATTACGCCCATTACACGCCCATTACATGGGACTATTACATAACTGGCGAAATATGGGTGTGCTATATACCTCTGCCTACCCCTTCGGGGAAATACAGGCGTGATGTTATGTTATGTTAAAATATGAAAAATCAGTTTCTGATTTTACACGACGATCTTAGGTATTCTTATGCTACTGGTCAGGTACATAAAATAACATTTGTATAAAAGTTAAAAAAAACACAGTTTCGGCTATCACAATCTTCGATCGATTTTATGCTGTATAAAAAAAAAGAAAAAAAAAGCAGTTTCTGATATTATTAGAAGTTACGCTATACTAGTAGTAGTAGAGCTGCTTTGTGAAACAGCTCGTCCGGGGAAGTACTACCACCGTACCTACTTCTCCGCCAAAAAGTGATGCTTGCATTGCTGTTTCGGTCTGAAGGGTACCGGTGCCGTTTAAATTACAATCACATGGGACTTTCCGTCTTTATGTCTCAGTTTAGCGAACCGACTTGCGGTACTATTTAGGCAACCGTCTAGGTGATATTGAAGTTGTTATGAGCAAAGGTAACCGCTTAACATCAGGTGGGCCTTTAGCTCGTTTCGCCATCCTATAATATAATATATTTAAAAAAAAAAGTTACACTTTAAACATGAAAAATAACAGTATTTATGACTCACCAAATTAAGCTTATGCTGTAGGCAATATAAAATGTCAATTCATATTTTTTAAACAGTTTTTAATATCACAAATCCACTTACATGCTATTGTAAAAAGATAAAAATTTCAAAGTATGCAACAAAAAAATTATAAAAATCACAGATCCTGATCATCATCATCATCATTTCAGCCAATAGACGTCCACTGCTCAACATAGGCCTCCCCCAATGGGGGGATGTGCCATAATCGCCACGCTTAGCAAGCCGGTTGGCGATCGCAGTTGGTTGGTTAAATATTCGGAGAACGCTGCTGCCCATCCTCTTGTGAATCCCTTAGTTTCCTTTTACGACACCCATGAGAAGATATAGGGTGGTGCAATTCTTTACGTTCGGCACCACACGAAACCAGATCTAGATACTTATAACTGAAGCTATCTTAAGTTAATTTTGTAAAGTGTTACGTAAAATGTCAATTATTTATACCTACTTAAAAAAATATAAAATCACAGTTTCTGATATCACAAATCAACCTTACAAGCTATAAACATCAATTACTGAGAAGTAAAAAATAACCAGGAATCAATGTTTCTGATATCACAAATCGGCCTTATGTATATTTCAAATTAAAGTAAATAAAATATGAAAAATCGGTTTCTGATTTTACACGTCGATATGCAATCTGTACTTTGAAATCCTTGGAGCTCATGGGACCGATTTTTTAAATTAATATTACAATATTTTTTCGTTTTGGAGCCCGTGGGAAGGAAATCCTGGAGCGCGCGGGAATAAGCCTTACAAACAAGCACAGGCCGAAGCGAAGTGCTTTACATGCGAAAAATCAGAACCACTATTCTAACCCCAAAGAGGCAAACTCTTTACTGTATTACATTAAAGTATCATGTCATTCATATTAATTGATAGCCTGTAATTTTCATAAACCTAATAATCACATGCAACAACTTTTGTTGAAGTTTGCTATAAAATTTCCTTTTAAACAAAAATCATGGAAAGTCGTTAATGCCGTACACCTTTCTACCACTCATACTTTGTCTCGTAAAGGTGAGGCTAATAGCTGAATACCGCTATTAAATTAATTATCAAATAAAACATAACACGTCAAAATAATCGTACGCAAGGCTACAAATTAAACTAGATTTACCAGTATAAGCTGACCTTTCATTGTACGGAAAGTCTATACAATGCGAGGTCAGCTTATACTGGATATATAGTTTGATGTATAGCCCTATGTACAATAGTTAGACAGTTAAAGAGTTTATGTCTTCATGGTTAAAACAAGACTTTTAGCGTTATTTGCAACAGTAAGTTTATTACAAAAGTAGTAAGCTACCTATAAAATGATAAAAGTCCTAATAAAAGAGATTATAGTAGTCATGGGCCGTATTAAGCCATCATTGTTTCGTTATGAAAAAGGGATGGCGCTATTCGTCCTCCATTGCTCTGTCCCTTTCTCGCAACGGAACAATGATGGCTCCTTCACAGTAGACCTTCTTAGATATTTTCCGGGCGTCTGCTGCTAAACATGATCATAAATAATCATAATAGACCGGTACAATGAAAAACTTATAAAATATATAATCTTTTTGGTGATTGCTATCAAGTAGCAGTAGTAATTAATAAAAATAAAAATAAAATGGAGGAGCACGTTAAAATAATAAATATCGAGTTTTATTTGTAAATATCGAGAACTCATGAAAAAGGATTCACATGGTACATAACCCGTGATATAGAATGACATCAATTTATTTAATATTTATTTATATATCACAACTTACATCTATCATTACAGGCTAGCAGCCCATTGCGATGGAGAAGTAATCACATAAAAAAACACACCAAAAAAATACAATCTAATTGAGAACCTCCTCCTTTTTTTGAAGTCGGTTAAAAATAACAAGCAATCACTTAATGTGAGGAAAAAATCAAAAACAGTCTTTTCCTCTTGACATCTTTTTATTAAGTGACATATATTTAAAATATGAAACATCAATTTACTTATTAGTATACGATTACTAGCCAGTAAATTACACAACATCCTCCCTTAATCGAGACTAAAAAGTAAACTAATAAAAACAAGACACAAATAAAAAATTTCAAAAGAACTAATTTAACAAGTCAAGCCCATGCCTATCAAACATCTTGTATGGGCTACACGCCTTAATGGCTTTGTTAAAATATCAGCTGGCGTTTTGTCAGTCTGCAAATACCTAATATCTACAATATTATTAGATATCTGATCTCTAATGAAATGAAACTTTGTGTCAATATGTTTGGTCCTATTATGGTGGACAGGATTATGAGCTATTTTATGTGCACTTTGACTATCGTTGTATAAAACCACGGTATCAATTTTACCTGTTATCTCATACACTAACCTTCTTAGGAAAATAGCTTCTTTAGAAGCAGCAGTCAGGGACATATATTCTGCTTCTGTAGATGACAATGCTATAGTCGGCTGCTTCTTACATTCCCAACTAATAGGTCCACCGGCCAATGAAAAGTAAAAGCCAGTAAATGAACGTCTATCATTTACACAATTTGCCCAATCTGCATCCGTGTATCCACACAAATATTCCCCAGTCTTCCTGTAAGTTATGGAATAATTAATGGTACCCTTTAAATATTGTAAAACTCTTTTTGCTGCAATCCAATGTTTCTTCTCAAAACAATCATTAAACTGGCTTAAATAACTAGTAGCATACGCTATATCTGGTCTAGTATTGACCGCCAGAAACATTAGGCAACCTATTAGGTTCTGATAAGGGTATGAAGCCGGCTCTTTACCTTTTTCAAGCTTATTGTTTTCAAGTGGAGTAGAATACACTTTGGTCTCTTCCAACTTGAAACGTTTCAACATCTCCAGGATATACGTTTTTTGATTAATACGTACTTTATTATCAGTCTGTATAACGTTTAATCCTAAGCAATATTCGAGTTTTCCTAAATCTTTTAAAGAAAATTTTCTTTTCAGACAATTTTTGACAATGTCAAATGTTTTTTCTTCTTTATAAAGGATAATTATGTCATCAACGTATACCGCTAAAATGACAAGTTCATTACAAAACTTTTTGGTATAAACACATGTTTCAGAAGGAGTTCGCATGAAGCCCATCGATGATAAAGTCTGATTTAATTTTATATTCCATGCGCGAGCCGCCTGCTTTAAGCCATACAGGGATTTCTTTAATAAACAGACTTTTTCTTCTTCACCTGGCTTAATAAAGCCTTGAGGCTGTTGCATGTAGACCTCTTCTTCTAGATCCCCATTTAAGAACGCTGTATCGACGTCCAAATGTTGCATTTTTAAATCCATTTCTGCTGCTAAAGCCATAAGTGTACGCAGAGACGAATTACGAACTACTGGGGCGAAAGTCTCATAATAATCTACGCCTGGTATCTGGTTAAAACCTTTAACTACCAGTCGGGCTTTATACTTTACTACTACACCTTCAGCATTCTTCTTGAGTTTATATACCCACTTGCATGGTATAACCTTTTTATTAGGTTTATTTACCAAAATCCAAGTCTCATTCTTCATCAACGATTTGAATTCATCGTTCATTGCCGAATGCCAGCAATGACTATCATCTGCATTCATAGCTTCAACGAAAGTTTGTGGTTCGTCTAAGGAATTACTTGTAATAGCATTAGCAATCAATTTTGCATCAAATGGTTTCGCCATTCTATTCCTTAATGGATATCTTTCTCTCGGAGCTAACACGGTTTGATCAACAGAATTTTCTTCATCAGTGTTTTTATCTGTGTTCAGAACATCTGATGTACCAATATCTTCTCCTGCATCAACTGAACTGGACGTATTTATTTCATCTGTCACCCGATTTGGAACC
This sequence comes from Asteroscopus sphinx, assembly GCA_949699075.1. Taxonomy (NCBI): domain Eukaryota; kingdom Metazoa; phylum Arthropoda; class Insecta; order Lepidoptera; family Noctuidae; genus Asteroscopus; species Asteroscopus sphinx. The sequence continues at coordinate 19,217,717 of OX453012.1, forward strand.
TTCAAATCAAGTAAGACATCAGAGGAATAAGGTACAGGAGCAAATGCGTCTACCACTTTACCATGTTTCTGACCTTCCGTTTTTAAATCAGAGAAAATATCTTCAAAGAAAACCACATCTCTTCCTTTAATCATCCTCCTAGGATAGGATGGTTCACGAAAGTAGTAACTTTGTGGATCTTCCGAATAACCAACAAAAATATGCTGTAGTGCTTTAGGATCCAATTTATTCCTTAAATTGTCCGGAGTCTTTACTAATGTACGACAACCGAATACTCTTAAATGAGACAAGTCTGGTTTCTTATCATGCCATATTTCAAAAGGCGTTTTTCCGTTGAGGGCACGATGCGGACACCGATTTTTTAAATATACAGCGGTTCCTACAGCGTCTTGCCAATACGCTCTGGATAACGAGCTATCTGAAAGCATAGAACGTGCCTTCTCTATAATAGACCTATTCGTTCTTTCAGCAACTCCGTTCTGCTGAGGACTGTATGGAACTGTTGTCTGATGTTTGATCCCTTCTGAAGCTAAATAGTCTGACATAACTTTATTGACATACTCAGTCCCGTTATCTGATCTCAAGGTTTTTATCCTCAATCCAGTTTTCAACTCGACCATAGACTTAAAAATACAGAACTTCTCTTTTACCTCACTTTTGAAGAGATAAAATATATAAAAATCATACGACTAAAATCATCTATAAAAGTTAAAGCGTATTTCTTCCCCTGAAAAGACTGTTCAGACATCGGACCACAGAGATCCGTGTGAATCAGCTCTAATTTGGAAGAAGCTTTCTTATACAATATTCTTTTAAAAGGTTTTCTCGACTTTTTACCCTCTATACAGGCAATACATGAATCCTTATCAACATCAGTGTACTCTATGCCTAAAGCATTACCTGTCTTAAGTTTTTGTAATCCTATACGGCATAGGTGACCTAGACGTCTATGCCATAACCGATAGTTAGCAACGTCAAAGTGCACATCGTAAGCTGATAGAGTTCTGGGCAACACAGTACAATCTAAAGTGTACAATCCACCATAAGAGGACCCACGTAACACAGCATCTCCTGTACGTGGGACACTCAGAAAGTTTTGCGAAACTAAAAAAAATTGTTCTATACGTACATATATTTTTATCAAATCTTTTCAAAGTACTTTCCACCAGCCTCTATACAAAGATTCATGCGCCTAAACCAGTTTTCAAAACACTTTTTCCAGTCCGCCGCAGACACCTCGTTTACAGCCTGCTCGAACGCAGCCAGCGCATCTTCCGGCGACGAAAATTGTATCCCTTTGAGCTGATTTTTTATTTTTGGGAATAAAAAGAAGTCACACGGTGCTAGATCAGGGCTGTAAGGAGGGTGACCCAGTAGTTTGACTGGCGTGCTGTCCAGGAAGTCCCTCGTTTTGAGTGCGGTGTGCGCAGGTGCATTGTCGTGGTGGAGCAGTAGCCCGCGGAGCCCTGTGTTTGGTCGCTTGTTGCTTATAACAGAGAAAACTTCTGGCAAACATTTGGTAGTATACCATTCGGCATTAATGCTTCTTTGATCCCGTAAGGGAATTGATACCAAGTGGTCAGTCAAATTAAAAAAGCTAGCGATCAAAATCTTACCCCCGCTTCTAGATCGCTTCACTTTGGTAGGCGTTGGCTCATTTTGAAACACCCAAACAGTCGACTGGCGCTTGGTTTCTGGGTCGTATTGATAAATCCAGGACTCATCACCTGTAACGATGTCGTAAACACGCCGAGACGAGCCTGCTTCAAATTTGTTAAGCATATCACGGCACCATTCCACCCGGGCCTGCTTCTGAGCATCGGTGAGGTTGTGCGGCACCCAGCGTGATACTATCCTCCTCACGCGAAGATGGCTGTGTAGAATCTCGTGAACGCTTCCCGATCCAATCTTCAATATGTGTTGAATCTCCTGATATGTAATTCGCCTATTGTCTTGGATTAAATTTTTCACTGCTAGCACGTTTTCTTCGGTAACAGCCGTCAAAGGGCGACCGCTTCTTTCGTCATCCCCCAAAGTTGGTCGACCGCGCTTGAATTCGTTATACCAACGATACACGGTTGCCTTGGAAGGGCCTTCATCCATGAATGCCATTTGAAGTCTATCGTACGATTCATCCGGTTTCAGGCGACACTTGAAATCGTATAAAATCATAGCTCTAAAATGTTCCCGGCGCAGATCCATATTTCAGTGAGACACAATACTTTGAATTAACTCGCAAAAAATGTGGAGGGAAATTTTGAAATTGGAACTTACTTATTTTTACTTATAAATAATCATATTTTCGAAAAACATTATAACTGGCTAGTCTCCCATATATAAAAACTTTTTTTCGCAATACTTTCTGAGGGGCCTGGTATAAGAAAAAGTATCAGAATTAAAAAATGTACAAATATTTTTATCGAAAAGAACACTAAAACCTTTTTCAGTAGCCTTTTTGATAGAAATTAAATTTGTGTTCAATTTAGGAACATATACTACATCAGATATACAATTGATATCTCTATCACAATCAGTTTTATAATTGTTGACAATATTAACATTTCCTATCCCTGCACATGCTAGCTCGTCTCCATTAGCAATTGTGACCATACCAGTAGAACCATCCTTAAGGTTCTCCATCCAGTCCAATCTCGAAGACATGTGCGCACTGGCTCCAGAGTCAATATACCACTTGTCTGTTTTGATCCTATTAGTGTTAGAAACATTTAAGGCACCAAAAAGACTAGAGTTATTCTTGACAGTAGATTTCGTTCTAAGTGGACACTCGGGTCTCTTGTGCCCGGGTTGTTTGCAATCATAGCAGAACACCTGACGTTTTTTACCTTTCTTCTGGCATTTTATCTGCATGGCGGTATCGGCATCAGGCTGCTGGCTTCCTAAACACTCACTTAGAAGCTTACCCTTAACAAATTCACTAGAAATATCTACATTTGAATTTTCAAGAGCCATTATAAGGGGATCAAAACGAGGTGTTAAACCTCCAAGTAATATAGCTGCTATGGAAGGATCTTCTATTACTTTTCCTATGTCAGCCAAATCCTGAGCGGTGGACATAACGGCATTTATATACATCTCCATGTTATCATGATCAGCAAGACTTAATATATACAGCCTACGCTCTAGACTCAATCGCCGTCCCATTGACTTATCCTCATAAGCTGCCGCCAAAGCATTCCAAGCTTCTTTTGCACTTTTACTATTTCGAACATGAGTAATCGCAGGACCATCCAATGTAAGGCATATTTTGGCATGCGCAATTTCATCATCCCTTTCTCTACTGCTTTTAGGTGTGGAATCCCCATCACGGTATCCCACAATACATTGCCATAAACCTTCATGAATAAGATACATACGTATTTTGAATTTCCATACGCCATAGTCCTCTCTTCCTTTTAAATTGATTCCAATCAGAGACCTTAAGCTTGATCTTGGTTTTGTATGATCTCCATCAGACATCGTGTGACTTTTTGCGACCGTGATTTTACATATAATATGGTGAATTTTCACTACAAATTACGTACACAACTGCGGATTACTTCGAAACTATTTATTTTCTCATTTAATATTAGAGAGCTTCGTGCTGATAACGAATTGTGAGGAAAAAATCAAAAACAGTCTTTTCCTCTTGACATCTTTTTATTAAGTGACATATATTTAAAATATGAAACATCAATTTACTTATTAGTATACGATTACTAGCCAGTAAATTACACAACACTTAAACTTAACAATCAAATTACCTAACTATTATTAACAAACAGTAGGTACCTAAAAATAAACTACAACAAAGCATGAATATAATACAGTCTTTACATGTAACATACGTGGGACACTCAGAAAGTTTTGCGAAACTAAAAAAAATTGTTCTATACGTACATATATTTTTATCAAATCTTTTCAAAGTACTTTCCACCAGCCTCTATACAAAGATTCATGCGCCTAAACCAGTTTTCAAAACACTTTTTCCAGTCCGCCGCAGACACCTCGTTTACAGCCTGCTCGAACGCAGCCAGCGCATCTTCCGGCGACGAAAATTGTATCCCTTTGAGCTGATTTTTTATTTTTGGGAATAAAAAGAAGTCACACGGTGCTAGATCAGGGCTGTAAGGAGGGTGACCTAGTAGTTTGACTGGCGTGCTGTCCAGGAAGTCCCTCGTTTTGAGTGCGGTGTGCGCAGGTGCATTGTCGTGGTGGAGCAGTAGCCCGCGGAGCCCTGTGTTTGGTCGCTTGTTGCTTATAACAGAGAAAACTTCTGGCAAACATTTGGTAGTATACCATTCGGCATTAATGCTTCTTTGATCCCGTAAGGGAATTGATACCAGGTGGCCAGTCAAATTAAAAAAGCTAGCGTTCAAAATCTTACCCCCGCTTCTAGATCGCTTCACTTTGGTAGGCGTTGGCTCATTTTGAAACACCCAAACAGTCGACTGGCGCTTGGTTTCTGGGTCGTATTGATAAATCCAGGACTCATCACCTGTAACGATGTCGTAAACACGCCGAGACGAGCCTGCTTCAAATTTGTTAAGCATATCACGGCACCATTCCACCCGGGCCTGCTTCTGAGCATCGGTGAGGTTGTGCGGCACCCAGCGTGATACTATCCTCCTCACGCGAAGATGGCTGTGTAGAATCTCGTGAACGCTTCCCGATCCAATCTTCAATATGTGTTGAATCTCCTGATATGTAATTCGCCTATTGTCTTGGATTAAATTTTTCACTGCTAGCACGTTTTCTTCGGTAACAGCCGTCAAAGGGCGACCGCTTCTTTCGTCATCCCCCAAAGTTGGTCGACCGCGCTTGAATTCGTTCGACCAACGATACACGGTTGCCTTGGAAGGGCCTTCATCCATGAATGCCATTTGAAGTCTATCGTACGATTCATCCGGTTTCAGGCGACACTTGAAATCGTATAAAATCATAGCTCTAAAATGTTCCCGGCGCAGATCCATATTTCAGTGAGACACAATACTTTGAATTAACTCGCAAAAAATGTGGAGGGAAATTTTGAAATTGGAACTTACTTATTTTTACTTATAAATAATCATATTTTCGAAAAACATTATAACTGGCCAGTCTCCCATATATAAAAACTTTTTTTCGCAATACTTTCTGAGGGGCCTGGTATATAGAACTTTTGCGAGTCCTCTCAAATTACAATTATTATGATGAAAAAAATTATAAGAGTATTATTCAGTAGATTTATGCTATTATTTTGATTATTATGAAACATATTTTTTTTTAAGAAAGAAAGAAAAGAAGAGAATGAAAAATGATTTATTGCCACAACAAGACGACATGCGGTAGGTGCACATAAAAAAATTACTTAATTAGGTAGGTACATTTCTTGATTCATTTTATCAAGTTATGATACCTACTTTGCATGTCGTAGCTGCGGCAAAGAGGTCGACACTCAGCATGATGCTGTGTTGTAACGTGAGTCACAACACAGCGGTGATTTTCAGTGTCAACCCCATTTTGATCGATATACAACGCGAAATAGAGCTACCATTTGCAAAAAATTCAAGAAATTTTGAATTTCGCGGGTTCTGTGGTAGTAATCACCTTCAAGACCGACGACCTGTTGAAGCTCGCGGGTATCCGCTGAATGTGGAAATCGCAGGACCAGTCGTTGTGGCGATGCTTGGGGGAGGCCTATGTCCAGCAGTAGACGTCTTTCGGCTGAAATGACGATGATGACGATGATAATGAATCACCTTCAGCCTCTTCACCTGAAGAAGGTGACTCGGGGTATTGGATTTGGAAGGCAGAGGACTGAGTGTTGTAGCGCAACTTGGGAGAAGCCTATGTCCAGCAGTGGACTGTGATAGGCTGAGTTGAAAAATCACCTTATGTGAGAAACATCTATAATTCCTTCATTCACGATTTGACCAGTTACTGGTTTTTTCCGGGGTTTTTAACTCTTTGGGAAACCTGGTTTTGTATGATTTTATCACTGTATAATACCAAATGATTCTGCTGCCTATCAAACTGACATACCTACCCCGCTGTCGGCTCTTGCGCCACATAATATTTGAAATCAAGTGACTAACAAGGGCCTACGAAAGGGTAAAAGAATGTAAATATAAGTGAAAGTTACGTACATTTTAATTTAATAATATACAACATTAATTTTTGTTTACCTTTAACCCCCCTGAGGAGTAAAAATATGTTTTCTGAAAATATTATGTACAGTATGACCACGAGGACATGTATATCCTCGTGGTCATACTGATATGGCAAACCAGTATGACCACAAGGAAACAGCGGAATAAAGATAGGATAAATTAATTAAATTAAATTCATCTATTCATTGTGACTACTCCAATATTATAGATTGTCTATGGTGACTACAGAGTAGTTAATAAAACACTTAACATCGAAGGGTTAGTATTTTAATAAATTGAACAACACAAACATGTCATTTTATGAACGACAAGGTTGCCCTTGTCGCACCAACACATTACCAAAAAAAATGTTGCAAAAAATTGTTGTACCACTAGGAAAGTTCCAAGTTTATCAAAGAAAAGATTTCAACGGGCCTAGCGTCTTGGATAAATTATTTTTTTATAGTAGAGGGGGCGAACGAGCAAGCGGGTCATCTGATGGTAAGCATAATTTGTTGGTGAATAAATAAATTAAATAAGCAGGTAGGTAAGCAATCTTCACCGCCCATGGACATCCGCAACACCAGGGTAATTGCTAATGCGTTGCCGACCTTATAAAAAGACATGCTCTTTTCTAGACGGCTCACATAATGTCTTGTCATAGAATTCCATAGGTTTTCTATTTTCTAGCTCCGAAACCATAGCTTTGTCACGTCGTGGTCTCGGTGAGGGTAGCTCAGGCAGGAGACTCGGAGGGTCGAAGGTTCGGAGGCTTGACACGGTGACACACGGGAACTAGGAGAACAGGAACTAGTGGTACAGGAACTGGTAATCAGGAACTGGTAATCAGGAACTGGTAATCAGGAACTGGTAATCAGGAACTGGTAATCAGGAACTGGTAATCAGGAACTGGTAATCAGGAACTGGTAATCAGGAACTGGTAATCAGGAACTGGTAGTCAGGAACTGCAGGAACGGAACTCAGAGGTATTCAGGTATGGAACTCTGAGGTACGGAGAGTACAGAGGGTCGATAGTATGAAGGGTCTGAGGAGTGGTAGGTCAACTCCGACGGTGAGCTGCTGCTAATACATTGCAGCGAGCTCTGGCTGGAGGCAGGAATCAGGTAGGCAGGTGGTAGGTCGGCACAAACACAATAAAACACAACAAGGAACGTTTTTGAAATACTGTATCTCACTCAACTGGTAAATTGTAAATTGATACATTGACTGCTTGTTAGATAAAATAATATAATGATTACAAGACACAGTCTCAGACACATCAGTGTCTTTCAGCGTACAATATAGAACTGAGCTAAAACAGTAGAAAATTAGCCATTTTTGAAAATAATTTTAAATTTTGAATTTGTATTGATGAAAGTATAATAAAGTGGCCAGAAAAACCAAATAGGGTGAGCACCATAACGAGTTGGACCTCGTTACAGCTTGTGTATCCAAATATTTTGTTTTTAGTTTTCTGCATTTGTTTCTAATTAAAACTAATTTAATTATAACTAATGCTAATCTTAACTATTATAAAATTGTAAACGTGTAGCGTCTGTTTGTTTGTTTGTTTGTTCCAGCATCACGCTAAAACTACTGGACCGATTTTGATGTTTTTTTTATTATTTGAAAGCTGATGATCTGACTTAAAAACTGGTATGGGTTTTGAGAAAGAAAGAAAAAAGGAAAAAAATTAATTCGTGGGTTGCGTACTCACCCGACAGATCGAAGCTTCTATGCATTTGCACGAGCGGATAGTAATGTACGATGGAGTGGAGTGGAATGGACAGGGGATGGGACTGGGGACGGGACAGGGGACGGAACTGGGGACGGGACAGGGGACGGAACATGGGACGGGAAATGGGACGGGACATGAGACGGGACATGAGACGGGACATGGGACAGGACAGTGGGACAGGAAATGGGACGGGACAGGACAGTGGGACGGCACATGGGACTGGACATAGGATGGGACATGGGACAGGACATGGGACATGGGACGGGACGATAGTGATTAGTGATATAGTGGGACAGTGGGACAGTGGGCCGTGGGATGGTGGGACAGTAGGACAGTGGCAGTGGGACGGTGGGACAGTGGGGCAGTGGGGCAGTGGGGTACTGGAGCAGCGGGGCAGCGGTGCAGCGTGGCAGCGGGGCAGTGGGCCAGTGGGTCAGTGGGGCAGTGGGGCAGCGGGGTAGCGGGGCAGTGGGGTTGTGGGGCAGCGGGGCAGCGAGGCAGCGGGACTGTGGGGCAGCGGGGCAGCGGGGTGGGGCAGCGGGGCAGCGAGGCAGTGGGGCAGCGGGGCAGCGTGGCAGTGGGGCAGCGGGGCAGCCTGCCAGCGGGGCAGCCGGGCAGTGGGGTACCGGGGCAACAGGGCAGTGGGGCAGTGTGATAGTGGGGCAGTGTGGCAGTGGGGTAGCGGGGCAGTGGGGCAGTGGGTTAGCGTGGCAGTGGGGCAGCGGGGCACTGTGTTACCGGGGCACAGGGATAGTGCGGCAGTGGGGTAGCGGCGTAGCGGGACAGTGGGGTTGTGGGGCAGCGAGGCATCGTGACAGTGGGGCAGCGGGGCAACGAGGCAGTAGAGCAGCGGGGATGCGAGGCAGTGGGGCAGCGGGGCATTGGGTTACCGGGGCAGCGGGGCAGTGGGGCAGCGGGGCAGTGGGGCAGCGGGGCAGTGGGGCATTAGGATAGCGGGGCAGCGGGGCACTGGGTTACCGGGGCAGCGGGGCAGTCGAGCATTGGGATAGGGGGAAGCGGGCCAGTGGGGCAGCGAGGCAGTGGGGCAGTGGGGAAGCGGGGCAGTGGGTCAGTAGGGCAGCTGGGCAGGCTGTGGGGCAGTGGGGTAGTGGGCAGCGGGGCAGTGGGGCAGCGGGACAGCGGGGCAGTGGGGCAGCTGGGCCGCCTGTGGGGCAGTGGGATAGTGGGGTAGCGGGGCAGCGGGGCAGTGGGATAGTGGGGCAGCGGGGCAGTGGGGCAGCGGGGAAGTGGGGCAGTGGGGCAGTGGGGCAGCTGGTAAGCGGGGCTGTGGGGCAGTGGGATAGTGGGGCAGCGGGGCAGTGGGGCAGCGGGGCAGATGGTAAGCGGGGCTGTGGGGCAGTGGGGTAGCGGGGCAGTGGGGCAGCGGGGCTGCTGGGCTGTGGTGCAGTGGGGCAGCGGGGCAGGGTGGCAGCGGGGCAGTGGGGTAGCGGGGCAATGGGGAAATGGGGTAGCGGGGCAGCGGGGCAGTGGGGGGCAGCGGGGCAGGCAGTGGGGTATTGGGGTAGTGGGGCAGCGGGGCAGTGGGATAGCGGGGCAGTGGGGCAGCGGGGCAGCTGGGCAGTGGGGCAGCGGGGTAGCGGGGCAGTGGGGCAGTGTGGTAGCGGGGCAGCGGGGCAGTGGGGTGCAGTGGAGCAGCGGGGCAGTGGGGTAGCGGGGCAGTGGGGCAGCGGGGCAGCTGGGCAGTGGGTCAGTGGGTTAGCGGGGCAGTGGGGCAGTGAGGCAGCGGGCAGCTGGGCAGCGGGGCAGTGGGGTAGCGGGGCAGTGGGGCAGCAGGAAGCGGGGCAGTGGGGAAGCGGGGCAGTGGGGCAGTGGGGCAGCGGGGCAGTGGGATAGAGGGGCAGCGGGGCAGTGGGGCAGTGGGGTAGCGGGGCATTGGGGCAGTGGGGCAGCGGGGCAGTGGGGCAGTGGGGCAGCGGGACAGCGGGACAGTGGGACAGTGGACTGGACTGGAATGGACTGGACCGGACTGGACTGACGTGGCTTATCAGAATTTAACGCGAGCGGAGCCGCGGGTAAAAGCAAGTTAATAATAAAAATGCTATGCTGTGTTCTATAGGTACTATGTAATTTGTCCTTAGGCCTTTCAAGGATGAACATAGTGTGACTTAATATTTGAATTTTCCACCAACTGTTACCTGTTTTACAAATAAATTATTTTGATATAGTTTTTTTTTTCTCATATTATAATCGGGGAGAAGAACCAAAATTAGTTCATTAAAAAAAGGTTACTATTTCAATTATTTTTTTCATATCAATCTCATTAACTCATAGAAAGTTTTAAAGGTAATAAATAAACAACTTATTAATAGCAACAACAATTTAATAGGTTCAGGTGGGCATATAACACATAATGTTAAAATAAGCAATAGACAAGTCGATCCACAACTGACATTTACGCAAAACAAAATTTATTGTACAGTGAAATTTACAACTTTATTCGAAGATTTAATGATGTGTTTCCTTTAATAACGCCTAAACGCGTAACTTTGAGATTTTATGATGCTTATCAATTTCATATCAGTGAAAATCTCAGTATAAAATTAATTCAGAATGCTTGTGATTTAATATATGTATGCAAATGGAAGATATAAATTGAGCGGAAAAATATATGATACTATTTTAAGCGGGTCTTTAACACCTTATGAAATCTGATACGAGGTTGAGAATTCTACGTTCTCAATTTCATGGTATTATATTTAGATGGTATTGGTTTAGTTCCGTGTGGTGCCGGACATAAAGAATTGCACCACCCTATCTCTTCTCATGGGTGTCGTAAAAGTCGACTAAGTGATTCACCAGAGGATGGGCAGCAGCGTTCTCTGAGTATTTAACCAACCAACTGCGATCGCCAACCCCTCTGCCAAGCGTGGCGATTATGGCATAACCCACCTATTGAGGGAGGCCAATGTCCAGCAGTGGACGTCTTTTGGCTGAGTCGCTCCGTGTAAAATACTGATGTTCAGGAATGTCTGGGAGGATGATGAGTCACAAGCAATAATATCTTCTATCGACGTATTAAAAACCGCGAATAAAACCTATCGGAACCAACATATTATGACCATGGGTCATAGCAGTGATAGCTCAGCGGTTGAACACTTACCTTCTATGCAGGTGGGTCTGAGTTCGATCCCGTCCCGCACCTCTGACTTTTTCCCTGAATTCGTCTGTGGATCAGAATTTGATTATCACTTGCTTTAACGGTGAAGGAAAATATCGTGAGGAAACCTGCATTCTTGAGAGTGCTTCATACAGTTCTCAATGGTATGTTGTTTAGTCCGCCAACACGCAGTAGGGCAGCAGGCCCACCTGATGCCCATAACAACTGCAGTACCACCTAGGCTGTTGCCTAAATTTTATTGCGGATCGGTTCACCAAACTTAGACATGAAGATGGAAAGTCTCATGTGATTGTTATTTTACCGGCACCCGTACCGAAGAGCAATGCAAGCATCACCATTTGGCGGAGAAGTAGGAACGGTGGTAGTACTTCCCCGGACGAGTTCTTTCACAAAGGAGCTCTACTACTAAGTACAAAAACCAGCAACCACTAAGGCCTTAACCATCTCATTCTGAGAAGAGGCCCGCCCAACAGTGGGACAGTAACGGGCTGATTATGATGCAAATGGAAGATATAAAATTAGCGAAAAAAATATGTGATACTATTATAAGCGCGTCTTTAACACCTTATTAAATCTGATACGAGGTTGAGAATTCTGCGTTCTCAATTTCATGGGAGTTGGGACAGCTATATCAAGCTATACATGTCCAGTATAAACTGACCTCTCATTGTACAAAAAGCCTATACAATGCGAGGTCAGCTTATACTGGAATTAATTGATATGTAGCCGTGCGTACATGCTTGAGAAAAACGATAAAAACTGTTGTATTAATAACTTAGACGTACACGACTGACACTGTTCGTAATTAAGTCATTATGTGTAACGGAAATCCTAATTATAGACAGGATGATAATCTAACACTTACATTTTAGAGTCTATGGCAAAAAATCCCGGTTGCAAAATACGTTTTTGTAAGAGGAAGTTGATGATTATCACTGAAATAAGTAAGTTATATGTATGATTATATAGCCTAGATACTTTTTCGTTATAAAAATCGCCTTTACTCGTCAAATCTCCCACGCTCGAATGCAAAAACTGATCAAAATTTTTTTGTACGCTATGCGCTGTAGGATTAAGAACCCGAGTGTCCGACTTAGCTTGTACGATCAGCAAGCTGAAGCGGCAGTGGGCAGAGCAGACGAGTCCTTGAGTGGACACCGCGAAACATCAAACGCAGCGTAGGGTGCCCCCCAGCCCGGTGGACCGATGACGACCAGGAGAAGGTACCTGGGGAGGGGGGGACTGGATGCGGTAAGCGGAGTGTTGTGGTGCGACTTAGAAGAGGCCTATATCCAGCAGTCCGTCCGTGTGGTGCCGGACGCAAAGCGCGCTAAGCGTGGCGATTATGGCATATCCCCCCCTTTGGGGGAGGTCTATGTCCAGCAGTGGACGTCTTCCGACTGAAATGAATGAATGCAAAATGACCAGCAGTGGACTGCGATAAACTGAATTTATTAATTGATACGCTAAGCCGCTAAGGTCAGTCGAAAAAGGGGGGAGTATAGGGTCAAATTCCGCCATTCTCGTCATTGTGGACAACTTTCACTATACTACATACTTAAAAGTCACATATTAAATTCAAGAATAGAAGACCTCGGAATAGAATTAAAAATATGCATGAGTATACAACCAACCCCAAAATTTTTAAAAATTAATTAAACAACTTTTCGCGATTTCATGGTTGGTTGTCAATCTAGAGTTTTAGGCGTGATTTTGGTATCAATAAGCCATAAAAATTTCATAGGTATAAGTTGCTACACTATTAGGATACCATTTAGTGCATTTTAGAGTATTAGGGCTCGTACACATCTGGCAAATGCGTCGCGAATGGGCTGTACGCGTGCAGTTACTGCAACTGTTTGGTACATGAATTGTGAGTAAAGAGGCGCAACAAAAAGTTACAGTATCTGTACGCGTGCAGTAGGCCAATTCACGTAACTAAAGAAGTGCAGTTGCAGCACACCTCGGACACTCAATACAATATAAATAGTAGCACCACCTACATACACAAGATTACGTCTGTATACGAACGCACACACACGTGTAGGTTAGGGATGCTCGCCGCTCGTAAGGCCGACTGGGTTCCAAGCACTTCTCAGTAGTTCTCAGAGATGGCGTGCTTGCAGTCCAATTGCCGTCAAACTTCGGGTGCGTGCGGGGCGCGGGCGAGGTATCTTAAATTAGCGGGGGGCGGTGAGTGGCCGTGCTGTACGTTAGTACTATTACATATTCTATGGTTGCAGTTAAGTTTCGATCAAAACGATGCTTTTCAAATTCTCTAACTACGGCGATCGCTGTCAGAAACGAACTGCAGCGTCACTGCAACTTGATCGGCGCGTCATGAAATTACGTGAATTAGGGCCCAAGGCGATCGCGAAGGATTCACCAGATGTGTACGCACCCTTACAGCAATGACGTAGGCAGTACAATGTATGTACCTTCACATCATCCTGATGTAATTCCTATGGTGGCAGACGATAAATATTTTAGGATGCCAGTGTGAATGGGCATTGTCGCTTTATATTGTTGAGGTGACCGGGTTTATTGCCACCATATAACTAGCGGGTGCACTCCTTGTGTTTGTAGGACTACCATTTTGTTAGGAACTTAGGATATTCTGGTATAATTACGCTACTGTTTCAAGTATTGTTTGTTGTGTGGCTTCTGGCAATGGAAAGAGCCACACTTTGTCTTCCCGCGGGTCATAAAAGGCCACTAAAGTATTAAATCAAGAGAATGGTTAATGTCCTATTGTGATTTAGTAAAAAAAAACGGTCAAATGCAAGTCGCACTCGTGCATTAAGGGTTCAGTACCACCCATCGACCTAATACCCCCTAGAATTGTTTTTAGAGTTTACCAAAGGCGAATTGGTAGAGAAAGGCCAGCGGGTGATAGATTGGGGAGTCTATCATTCGCATTGTACGGCCCTCGAGCTGCAGTGATGTCCCAAGTGTGCCCGGACATCGCTAAAAGAGTTTAAGTTAAAGGTTGAAGGCCCTGAAATGGGCCGCGCTGGATGGGTCGCGAATGCCATGCAATGCAGTTCTCGTGGCCCATCCACTCAAGGCGAGAGTAGGCACACGGCAGAGTTTTTAGTGGGTGCGAGTCCCACATACCCACCCACACCGCCTCCTCGGGTGGTGTGATATGCGATAGGCATTTACTCCGTCAAAAAAAAATGGGCGAGTTGGCAGAATACACACATCGTCGAGAACTGTATGAAGCACTCTCTGGTATGCAGGTTTCTTCACGATATTTTCCTTCACCGATAAAGCAAGTGATAATCAAATTATAATTTATTTGTCAGACATAAAGTCTCGTTGTTTCGTAGAAATGCTACAGTGCTACAATAAAATGCAACATATTTTAATAAAGTTAACAGACATGTATGGACGAAAATCGGGTGGCATCGGGGCACGGCCGACAGAAGTAAAGCTTCTACGCATTTGCAAGCGCGGATAGAATGCACGCGCGAGTTTACGGTGACGTTTTTTCTCGGTTTACTCCCCGACGGCCAGCAGCTTCGCTTCAAAAACACATGCTGTATCGATCCCAAATAAATTGAGATGATAAGGGCAGGAAGATGATGATTCACTTAAAAGTAAAAATTTACAGATCTGTCCGAATGAGACTGTCCCTACAAACGGATGCATGATGGTAGCCTCAACCGAAGGAAACAATCCAACCATTTAGCATACATACGCAAAGGCCGAACATAACAATCAGGCAGCCCCCAAAGATGCCCACTCCTTACCATTGTCTACACAATGGAGTCGACTTACACCACGTTTATAGACCATTGGATTGTTAAGCGCATAGCGGAGGAAAATGACGATTAGCGGGAAGATGTTTTTTTTTTAAATAATGATCCACTAAACTGGATAAAGCATTTTGTCGTAACAATATAGCAGTGGTTTAAAGGACATGAATGAAGGATAAGTCCTTCTGGAAGTGGATACAACATGCAAGAGATAGATATACTCATGAGCTTAACTGAAATTAAATTACAATTATGTGCCAATTATGTGTGTGAGTTTTGTTACCGCCAACTATATTTCTTTTTTAGGCGGAGAAAATGCCTTTCGTATATCACACCACCCGGGGTGTCGGTATATGGGACTCGTACCCACTAACAAGTCCACTGTATGCCTACTCTTGCCTTGGGTGGGTGAGCCACGAGGACTGAAATGCATGGCATTCGCGACCCATCCAGCGCGGCCCACTTCCGGGCCTTCCTCTTCCTCTTTGACTACTACTCTCTTTCAGCGATGTTCGGGCACACCTGGTACATCACCGTACCTCAAAGGCCGTGCAAGGCAGACAATAGATCCCCAGTCTATTAACCACTACACTAGTACTGTTTATAGCTAGAGAATTTGTAAATTTTTCAGTGCTTCTAAAGTTTATTTTCCGTGGTCCCCACGCTAGGCATCGTCATATCGGCTAGGCATATCGTGGGGTCATGATCGTCTTTTTAAAAGGTCGGTAATGCATCGCAACTCCCCTGGTGTTGTGGATGTCATGGGCGGCGGAGATTGCTTACCATCAGGTGACCCGCTTTCGCGTTTGCACCCTAGGTTATAAAAAAAACTTTAACTAACTCAATTTGGCGAACGCGATTTATAAATAAAAATAAAAATAAAATCTTTATTGATCAAAAGCAGAGTTACAATACTTAGAACACTAGCCTCCACACTAGGATTCCCTGTGTCGTGGAGTCTAGTCCATTTGCAGTACCATTTAGGCAACAACCTTTTGCAGTAAGTTATTATGGGCAAAGAAAACCGCTTAACATCAGGTTGACCGTAAGGTCGTTTTGCCAACCTAACCCTTAAAAAAAACCGCTTAACATCAGGTTGACCTTAAGGTCGTTTTGCCAACCTATGCCTTAAATAAATTGTTTACCTATTACGATTTTTATTGGCCACTACGTGATATAGACTCCTATTTCTTCGGAATGGTGAAACTGGTTGTTTAAAAGATGAGCGAATTAATTTAAGATTATTATCTAGATCTATTTTTCTTATTGAAATATGGACTCTTCTTAATCTCAAACCATTTTATAAGAAACGGCAAAATAACCAGAGTTTTGTTATCATATATCTAAATTCTTGTGAAATTAATTCACAGAACATCTAAATAAATAATATGATTTTTCGAGATATTCCATTAAATCTGAGTCATAACCGTTACGTTACCACTGAGTCACTAGCCAAACAGCTTTTATGTCTACGATAAGGAATACCGGACTATGACGATAATGCACCCTTTTCCAGGCTAACCCAAAACCATTAAAGGCAACTTCGCGACTACCGTTCAAAACAAACGTGAACCAACTTTTATTGCCCCGATAATTAACGCTAGATCAGTTTGTATCGACCGCCAACGCATCGATGTCGGCATCGATCAAAAACCAAATTTAAACAAGGAATATAATAGGCGGCAACAATAGCTGTGGGCATCGTCCAGCACCACAGCCTAATACCAATAACTAAAACAGTATACAGCGGCTCGCCTATTGTCTAAACGCATTTTTCTCCGAAGTAAAGGGTCAATATTTACCCTTTCCATGAGCAGCACAAAGCTTAATGTTTGTCTCGACGTTGCACTTCGGGTCCTGTGTAAACTCGCCCTTACAAATTGTACGTAGTCGTATAGATCAACAACAATACATTCTTAACCTTATTTCATAGGATTAAGGTCGGATTTAGAAAACGGAAACCCCTCCCGTAGTAAAGACACGAAAAGCATTATATTTTATGTCTATAGTAGCATTTAGTAGCTTAAGGCGATTCTGCGGTTAGATTGTAAAGAACTTTATAAGAAAATGGATACATCGCCTCCAGAGCTTTCAAGATAAACTATAACGCAAAGTCTGAAGATATAATTATATTGATATAAGTCCTATCTCAGGGGACGTTTTTATGAATTACTTATTCCTTTAGTCTAGAACTGGTTATTTGATTACAGTAAGGCGATGGGTACACTAATGGATTCGCTGAGAGTGTATCTGCCTAGTCTGCCTACTAATGCTAGGTCTTGTAAGATAAGTAATAAACAAAAATGGATCTTGCTGCGTTTAGGTCCTGTTTATATGAATATGTAAATCGTGTCTGCTTTGATATAATTTACGTTTTCATACGGTGATTTTATGCGAGGAATTTGTATGAAGATGGTATAAGCACGCAACCCGAAGGAATTTGCAGGAGAATTCTGTATATATTTTAAACTACTACTATAACAATTAAAGTTATGGATTTATGATCTCTAGATGCGAGTGGCTTAGGATCAATGTCAGTGGCGTGATTTTGAAGAGGCCTTTGTCCAGCAATGGACTGCAATAGGCTGATGATGATAATGAACATGGCAACATTTTGATGTAGCAGCATATGCCAAGATGGAGGCCTTTTTTAGTCTTATATTCGCCCGTAGCGTGAATTTAATAAATTTTTTCTTTATTTATGAATCTCTTAAGGCTCAAATGGCAGTGACATTACTACACTAACGTCTCTAAGATTTGGGCACATGTATAATCGTTTCATTTCCAACCATTATTTTGCTAAGAATGTTATCCACTAAACCATTTAAAGACCTATAAACCTAAGTCTTCCTTCACAAAAAGAACGGGATCACGAATCACGATACTACAACTTCAATTTGTTCCCATGCTAATTTAGAAATAAAAGAAAAACTTAGAGTGGTATCAGACGGTTATCATACCCCCCAAGTTGTGGAGCGTTGAGGGAAACAGGTTTTATTTTGTGATTCTAAGCGGGTTAGTAACTACATCACGATTATGATCCCGAATGGGATAAGCAGGTTACGATTTGTAGCCGTGCACTACTTAGAAGTTTGTGAGGACGCTACTGTGGGTGCTGCAATTTTATCTAATTTAAGCCGTATTTTCTAAATATATCGTTAAGTAAGTATCGTTGAAATTAATAAAATTTCAGAATTACCTATACTTAGAGCTTGAAAAAAATACATTCTGATTCTTGTGGAAAGAGAGTTTTGAGACTCCTAATTAGAATCACTTATAGGCTTTTGTGTATCAGTGAAAATAATGTTTTAATGAATAATATTTACAAACTTCCTGACACATTAACTTAAGAATAAAAAATTAGCTTTATTTAAAACAAAAAAATAAAACTAATAGCTACATGAGGGCATCAAAATATCCTCCGCATCGCAGACTACACCGGTATCGTACCCAGAAGACTGGCAGCATTGCCACGTTGTATGGCAATACTTATTCTTTGACCAAAGAAAAGGCCAGCATTCTGGACACGTGAAGTGTCGGCCAACTGCCTGAAGATAGCTTTGGTATCAGTTGAATTTTGAAATTTACAAAATTCATATTCCATATTCCCCAATCAAATTGATTTTTGAGAATCTCCGAATTAAAAAAATAGTACACACGGCTACACATCAAGCTGTACATTTCCAGTATAAGCTGACCTCGCATTGTATAGGTTTTCCTTACAACGCGAGGTCAGCCTTTACTGGTTTTGTACAGCTTTATGTGTAGCCGTGTGTACTTATTTTCATTTATATTCTTATCTCTGAGCAAAAGGAGGACTAATAAGTACTAAGTAACTAAATTACTCGACATATAAGACCCAAGTTGCAGAATTATCTTGTCTAAAATTATAGGTCTCTATTTTAGCGGTCTTTAAGCATACGTTAGCACAAAACAATTATTAAGAGTAAATAAAGACATACAAGTGATACAAGTATACTTCTGCAAGTTCTGCACCGTGTCTTGCAGACTTTTGAAATTGCGTGAGAAAAGGAGAATCAATCGTAGAATACGAGATACTTAAGAAACACTCCTATGAATACCAGAAACAAAAAATAAATACCACGAAATGTTCAATCCACATTTGGGAGTTATCTGTCTAGCATGTAACAGTGCCTCGTATATTTATTTGACATGTTTTGATTAAAGTGTTAGATACGGTTAGGCAGCCATCCTGCCGATATCGCGAGATGTTCTCATCGCATTGAAATATCGTACGGATTAACAAACAATCAAATACTGTTAGAAATAATAATATTTGTGAATTATTGAGTTACCTAGATAACTTGTTGTCTTTGTATGAAAGTTTTTGAGACTGAAGAAAGAATTGCAATTTTGCCATCATGAATAAAATTTTTTTTTTAATATTTTGTATTGTTTTTTATAAGCTTGCATAGTATCAACTGGTTTTATGAACTTATAATGACTAAAATTTAAAGGCAACTAGTAGTTTAAAACCAAAGACTTACAAAGCTTTGTAAGTCTTTGTTTAAAACATCTTGACTAAGTGAAATTAATGTAACTATACTGACCATATTCCATACACTATTGTATGGTCACATACGAGTAAATGGCATTTATAAATAAATAACAACTATTAATACGATTAAATATTTAAACTAAAACTAACACTACTAATTTAATTATAACAAAAAACCTACATAATAAGTTATTAAAATGCTCTGTTTTAATTTACAAATAACGCTGTCATTAAGCATTGTAATTTATACCTATACATAATTAAATGCACACATAATATAATTAGTTAACATAATGTGTTAGTAACACATAACTTTGCAATTTTTTCACACATCATCAAATTACAAAGCGGAAAATTTTAAGCAGTATCTGATTACTTTTTATACGAAAACTTCCCATTTATAGGTATCTAAACTGCCTATATTTTTTTACAAGTTAAACGACACCAATAAAAGACCCATAATATTCACATCTCGGTAACTGGATCATAAATCACGCTGTAACATAAAACTAACGGGACCACTCTATTACATGACAATACTTTTCGATGGAGACAAACCTATTCGAGACAGCAATTCGCAATCCAGCAGCAATAAACATTTAACAGTTAAAACTTCATTGTTCCAAATCACAAAACAAAGGGTTGTCGCGACTCTCGTAAACAATAATATAAATACTTGCAGATCTTTCACGAACTAGTACAAAGCCGTTTGTTACTCGCAAACCCTTTCGCAAGGACAGATGACTCAGTAACCTATTAACAAACTGTAGAACAGTTGGAGATATATCCAAATATTGACTGTTCTAGCTACTGTTAGGTTACATATCAAACACGTGTACATATATTTACATGTATCTGAATACATCAAGACTTTGAAATTTGTCGTAGAAGTCTACAATTCTACATTTGTGTAGTTTATCGACGTCGTTTTTTTTTCTTGAAGCTCCTAAGGCATGCTTAAGGCCATTAATTTAGTTTCGGCTTTCCACATAAAGCTATAAAACATTCATTCAAAGCCTAAATTGCCTACAAACGATACAATCTGGAATTGCTACGTTCCCAATTTACGAGTTGCCTCAAAGCATTCTCCGTGCGGAGGAACGGTTGGCATTTTTGTCGAGCACAATATTCTTATAAGTTTCTAAACATGACCATTCCATTTAAATCCGAGCTTCGTCTGTGAATATACTTAAGATTTTATTGCGCTATTATTCTTTATAGACGGAATTTAGAATAATTTTGAATGTTTAAAATAGTCCGCCGTAAAATCAACATCAACTAGATAAGTATCAACAGACTTACTAAATTAGGTATTATTGCTATTAAAGATATTTTGATAAACTTAATTATTTTTGCTTACATAAAACTTTATTTAAAAGGTGCGGTGTTTGGCTGTTTTAATTAAACAATGGCAAAGTTATGAGGGCTTTTCTATTTTGTAGATGCCGATAACTGATATGCCGCTACAACTCCGGCAGTCTATATTTTTAGGCTTAGAATTAAATACTTCTTAAAATCAACGAAAGACCAATTAGTTAGTAAAACTTGTAAAGAAGTTACTTTAATACTTTATTGTTTTATTAAAATCGAAAGACAGATAAAACTGGACATATAATTCCGGTTTGGAGCAGACTTCATGCGAATTATATGTAGATGTTTTAAGTTTGAAGGATCTTGAATTTTCAACAATGTCCGTTGACTTTATAAATGATACACGATTAATTTTATTGTCATTTACATATCTATTTGTATCGGTGAATGATTATGTCAATGTAGACGATCATTAAACGCGTTTAAACTGTTTATGCATTTAGAATGTTTCTTAGAAAACTAAGTTCTACTGGCATAGTATTATACCTATATTAAGTTTGCCAGATACATCACCATCCACACATCATATCACATTCCTATTGACAACTTGTTTGCTTGTTTGGTTACAAATACTGAACGAAATCCTTTAAAAGATCTCCGGGATGCTCGACTAATCCGGCATTGTCGCAGAGATTCCTAATGGCAAGTCAAAGGTTCCGACTATAAACGTATTAACAGTCTGTCGGATCACGCGTCTCCATCAAAACAATGTGTCACATATCCAAATCCCCGAGAGAGTGCCGCTGCTATAAGTTTTTTCCAATAAAACCACCAGTAATAGTATTAGATATCGGAGAAGAATAAGCGGGTTACAAATTATTACTACACGGTGATAAAGGATTTTAGGTTACAGCTAGAATAATGTGATAGTTGAAATCTGTAGGTAGGTTGCGTTTATTATCATAATAAAACACTTAACCCTAATCTGTCGTGTCGAAATCCAAAACCCATCAATGAATGAAGCATTACACAAAGAGTCCATATGGATGGCCACGTGACAATTATTCATGTTTTATTTACCATAATTCAATCGACCGTCGCTTAAATAACATTATCTAAAGGCAGTAAATATCGGCCATTATCGAGGGCCCTTCAAAATTCCACGCGGCGTTTTTGAACGAACGCGAGAGAATGACGCGTCAACTCCATCCACCAAGAAAAATATTGAGACAACAGGCTCGTGGAGTGCCCTCCACGGCGACATAATGGCTTTTCATTGAATTCCTCTTGCTTTCTTTTGTTTATATCCCATAATGTTTCGATTGGAGCATGATGGAGGGCGGCCGTGATTACTTTAATAATAATGACGACCGGGCACAAAGGACGAGACCACTAAAATTATGTGCGGGGTCGGTCTGTATGGTTCTCATGCCCCTCACGTAAGCACAGTGAACCGGTGCAGGCTCGGTGACGTTTACCTGCCCCCACGTGACATATAAATAATAACAACTCAAAAATAATGAGCCTTTCATAGAAACCCATTAGCTTTATGACCTGATACGAAAATGATAAAGAATTAAACAAATATGTGACTATAATACGGAAAACATTTTTTGTTAAGATTAGATTATCAGACTGATAAAGAATTCTGCGAATCTACGAAAACAAGTAAAAGGTAAACCAAACAAGTAAACAATGGAGGTATCCCAATTATGGAGACATAAGGGTGAAGTAATACGCAACCTCGGTCGTGTATATTTGAGAACGTTTCAGGTATTCAAAGACCGTGTTCGGTTAAGCATTAGGTATGGAAGCCTCGCCCCAACGGAAACAAAACGCATTTCTTTACTTATTTTAATATAGAATAAAGGCGTCGCGTAGCTCGTACCCGGCGATATGTATGCAACACAGCAAAGGGACACGCTGTTTGATGTGGTTATTACGTCCTTTGTGGAAAGGATAAAGAAGCCGGTGTGAGCGGGCTCTAGGCTCTGCTCTGAGATTTGTCTTCGTGATACGCTAAAATTTAGAAAAAAGGCACTCGACAAGAGGCTACACAGTCGGCCTCCTTGGAAATGGTAATGTTTTATAAAAATCGGAACCTGTTTGGGAGATGGCCTTAAGAATAACTAAATTTAGTGTGACTAGACTGGATGCCATTCATCTCTGTGGATGTCATTCACGACATGATTCATTTCTTACTGACACTACGAGAAACAATAGACGGCGACCGTCATTCACTGAATAAACTAAAGTGGAAATAATTTTCGAATCCGGTGAGATTCACAAAAAGCTTTTATTCAATCCGGTTTCTGATTTTACAAAACTTGCTCACTTAAATCACTTAAATCTTCTGATTCGATTTAGGGTGATCGAAATGATATTCACTTACGTTTACCATTACCACCACGGTGAAACTGCTACCTAAGACGCTTCAAAAGATACATGAAGCATAATGGCTGTTTACTGTCTTCTCCCCATAGCGAAGCATATTTTATGGGTTTATGTATGAGCGTCCCGGTCCGTCGAGCATAGCTCCAAGCGATTCCGACACGATAATCGCAACACAAGAGGATGTCTTGACATTTCTTTTCTTCGCGACGATGTGTAGCAGTAAATAAGCCAGCATGGAAATCATTACTGGGCTGACACCGTGCTATTATATTGTTTGCGTAATTGCACCCTGCGACCTGTATACAGCTGGAGATGCTAATAACTGCGAAGCGGATGAAAATTACTTATGTGAGAAATTATTATAGTTACATAACATAAACCCTCAAGCGTTTGATAAAAAAAAAACAAAATGGCGTTCGCATCCTTGAACTTGACTTGGCCCCGCCCATTTTGTACCTACTTGCATTTCTTATAAGATATTTCAATATTTTAATAAGAAACCCATACAAAAAAATTATTGTTTCGTAATCTCGATAATATTTCCTACCTATTTTTACAATTTTCATGTAATTTGCATGAAAATAAAAAAAATACAAAGTAGGTAGAAAAATATTTTGCAAATGGCGGCAATATTGAATTTCGTCAACTTTAAACCCTAATTTAGACGTGAAAATTGTATAAAGATGACAAAAACAGTACAAAAATAGAATAATAATTTATTATACTTGCATATTGATGGTTATCCAAAAAAATAATTGTTATTCATATACAAAAAATAAACATAAATTCAACAAACATTGAATACCACGTAAAAAATCAATAAAAGCCATGCATTATGTGATTATGCAGTTGTTTTAAATGCAAATAAGAGGACTCTTATACCGATATACGGAATCTAAATGTATGCAGAAGCATTGTCGTCGTCAGTCGTCATACACAAACACAGGTTTGGAATAAACTTAATGAAGCGTCGAAAGTCAACAAGAAAAGTAAACCTCGGCTATATTTGGAAAACATCTTTATGATAATACGACTTAGGCTCCCTTTTATTTTTCTTACGAACCATACTGTTTGACTACGTGCTGAAAACGTAGGGACTTAAAAGTAGGATCAAGTAAGGCTAACTGTAAGATATGTGTTGTGGGAAACAGTCACGCACGCGGAAAAATATCCACTTTTGTCGTTGAGACTTTTGTATGTGACCTCAGAAGTAAGTCTAATTTAAAGGCAGCTACACTGCAGCGGCGGCAGGGTATTTCCCTTATAAACTGAGTGGAACGTTATGTTAAACTATGTCTTTAGAGATGAAAGTAACAGCAGATCTATATTTCAAATGTCGGAATTTGTCAACATGAAGTCCCTTAATGTAAATGATTAAGTTATGATATTACTTCTGCTGCTATTCGGGTTTTTTTAAATACCAAGAATATTTAAAAAATCTACAATACAAAACACAAACCGATATGGTTGTTTAACCGCACATACATCACAATGGACCCACCATATCACCTGATCGTGTTCTAAACAGGAATTGTAGCGTTCTGTATCTAATCTTCACATCTGCGCATGTTTCCTCCAGCGTAAGTTACGTACTACGTTATCGTTAGCACCTCTGTTCCATGCGTTGTCAATTCGCAATGAATCTTCTCGAGCCAAACTCCATCGCACTTTATCAGCTAGATCTGAAACGCCGCATACCTGATCGCAAGCGATACGAACCTGCGGTTAAGAGACCGCAATTTGAATATTACGTCCTATATTATCTTTCAGATTTAAATGTTATTGTTATTCTGGCTCTCTGTTATTAAGCGGTTAAGGTTCTAAGGACTTATTCACAGGATTGACGTTTCGTCAAACATTTGTATGACTTAGATGTTTGATGATCAAGTGATGGTTCAATGCATTCATTATTATTCATTCCGTATTTCAATTAGTAGATGCATTTAGATGGATGCTTTACAAAATCAATCGACCAGCAACCGGTCATGTCAATACACAAAACGGTAGTTTTGCCTCAAAATGAAAACAGTTGCATCATAGACACACCCAAAACACCGAAACAGTTAATGGATCGTTTGCGCTGACCATAATGCAGGATGACAATATTTGACAACATCTAAAGTGTCGATTTAGACAAATTGCACGGATGTCGCAACTTTGAAACAGAATGCCGTTAGGTTCTGTAATATCATAGTTACTTTCTACACTTTTGACGGCAAATACAGAACGGTGATTAACACAAACGTTAAAACATTCCATTTGCTAATATTTACTTTTTATATTTTCCACTTTTTACTACTTTCTTTGTACAATGCAATTTTTATGCGTTTTAAAGGCGCCGACTTTTATTGAGAACCGTTAAAATAAAACTAGAAATCAACGGTACTGAAGGGTTCACAAAAAGAGTTGCAAATAAAACAATAAATACAAAAGGACTTTCGAATCTGCAAACCCGACATTTGTTGTGACTTGTGGAACCGTTAGTCCGGTAAAGGGCTTATTTATTGCAGCAAATAAAATGTTTGCAAGGTTCTTTTAAGAATAGAGAATTCGCCAATTAAAAACAAAGGGTGTAACGGGCTGTCGGTAAATTTTGTGAAACACAAAGAATTGTTTACAGCTTAAAAGGATAACAGTTTTGTTGCAGCCGTACGGGAGCTAAGAGTTAAATCTTTTCAAATCTTGTTAAAATTGTCAAATTCAAATTAGCCTTCGAGGAACAAAATATACCAACCTAATAAAATCGACCAGCGGAAAACGAAGATACGGTTATATTTAACCAAAGCATGCATTTTTTGTACTTAATTGTAGGAATTATCTCAGTATGCAAAAACATGTAGTAATATTAAATTGCAGCACGCTCGCAATTAATTTCTTTCAAAAGGATCACCAACTGATTGCTAGTATTTATTTGATAATTGCCATCAAGACCGACGTCATAAAGTCAATAATCATACACCACTTCGGTTTTTATGACATCTGTTTTATTATCAAGGTTATTCGCTTTGATGAACTGAATATATTTTATGAAGACTTACAAACTGTTATGGCTTTCGCAAAAGCAATTACTAAATCCGTACCGAATAATCAATTTATGGAAATTAATTGCTTATAATAGTTATAATTTCATCCCTTGAATAACGTAGGTGGGACTGAAGACAGAGTGGTGATGAAAATTCTAAAGACAAAACACTGGTACGACGTTGAATTGTATTGTCAAGAGTTAATTGTTCCACGCACCGAGCGAACTATTTCAAATATAATAAACCTAGTGAAATGAATAAACTTCTCTTACAGTGTTCCATATAAACATATGGTTTTATGCATGACAACGAAATTTACTGTTGTAAAGGTCGCTAAAGCCTCTGACAATGAGGTGCATTGTCATGCGCTTAAAGCACGTCCGAGTGAGGCGCTTTGAGTGACAGGCAAATAAAAGTAGACAAAGAGACGACCGCGCGCCGTCGACGTGGACCGTGGACGTCGCTCTTGAGTCACACTGGAAACATCCTCCGAGCGATTCTCACACTTTCCCTGATCCAACAAGAACGCAGTAAAAATTAAAGCAGGTATGGATGTAAGTTTCATTAAATCACTCTTAAAACAATTTCAGCGTGTAACAATGAACAATACTTTACAGTTTCCGAGTCGAAAGCCAATACTAAGACTATTCCATACTAAATGTCCGGCCGTGAGTTCCCAGATGTAGTGAGCTTTTCTATAGCACGGTGCGGCTCGAGAGGGGGGGCCGGACCACCAGCGCTGCGCCCGCGCAGCCGATCCGCCGCATAATTACTGTGTACAGACACACACACACTCGGACCACTGGCCGCACACCTATCGATAAAACAATAAATTAAATTTTATCTGCCTTGTAAATTTCATGGGCACTGATTGAGTTTTCGGTGTATAGACTTTAACTGCTCAGAAATCGGAATCGAAAAGTAGACAGCGTTCTCCAGTAGCCGGATGCGGTCGCACTCTTGTCAGTTTTACGAGCGTCTCGTACCGCGTATATTCCTAATTTCTCATTGATGATCTTAATCGATCCGCAACAATATTGGACCATCAACAAATCGGTAATATAAAGTTGAAATATTCACCTCAATCTCTATAAAATCTCCATAGTTATGCGACCTTTTAACTCCACACACATATGGGGCTATTGTCAAATCCGAGTGCCTCTCGTAACGTGTAGGAGCGATATATTCGCATTCTTCGCATGTTAACGTTCCAGTCAAAAATGGCTTCTATATTTTTTCAGTGAAATGTCAAAATATGTCGTGAGAACGTTATGGAAAATATGATGGCGCAGGCGCATCGTGTCGGACCGGTCACGCGAACGCTACACTTGTACCAGTGCACTCTTACAACTCCGCACTGTTTGCGAAATAAGAATTTCAGCCGCAGGGATATTGAGGGTTCTTATGGAATTTTAAACGCAAAAAGCATCCATCAAGATTAAATGTTGTTGATTTATGAACTGAGAATAAAACGCGATCTTATTAAGTAATCTCGAATAATTTCTTAAAACTCTGAAAATCACAGTTTGCAGGCAGAACTAACGCTTTTGAAGGATTTTGATCCCAAGTTTGGAAAATGTAAAAAATTCCGAGACCAGATTTTTCTTGTAAGGAAATAAAAACAACTTGAAAATATCACATTATCAACTTGTAAATTGTGTGAGTACAACATCGAATAAGGGAATATTAGTTTATATTAAAGCAGTTAATCAGGACCTTAAGCAACGCGACAGTAAATAAAAGCCTAGCCCCGTTTACCACATCTCGGTAAGTTTTATAGATGACCTACGACCCACGACAAACATGGCATAACTCAGATAAAACACGTAACATTAAGCAATCAATGAACAAAACTAACGTTTATTTCAAAGGTTAGTACTTAGTACACAAAGCATTAATAACACATGAATTTATAGTTCCAACAATACTGACGAGGTTGATAAACTCTCGGGACCGAGGAAAACGATGATGATAGAGGAACGTCGCACATAACTCTCGATTTGAACCATAATCGATGATTCATAATTGAGACTTCGAACAGTTCTAAATCAATAGATAACTATGAAACATGATCTCATAATTACTAGCGAGCTAACGTCGGTACAAAACCAACAAAGCAAACGGGAAGACTGTAATTCAACCACCCATCTGTGGAGGCGACCCAGTAATGGCCATCTAAATCACTGGACGTAATCGCAACAGTGATTTTAAACAGAGGTCACGAAGCACTCCTATTGGGAAATATTTATGAAGACAAAAAAGGTAGGCCCCTCTCGACGCCATTTATTACAGAGCACTTTTTTGTCAATTATACTGTCACGTCACACACAAAATTTCTGTACAGCATCTCCGTTTGTTTTTGTCCAGATCGATCGATATATGAAGGCTTTATCCGAATATGGCCCGATTGACTTACGAATAAAAGGATCAACAAAAAACCCCGGCGTCCTTTTTGTCGTGGAAATTCGGTATCTAAGCGACGTGTCTCAAAACACATTAGGTAGATAATACCGACAGTGGTTTACACATAAATTGTGTAGTGAGTCGAGTCTTGGGCTCGAGTCGCGCTCTGGATCACGAGGCTACTACAAATAACTGCGTATCCTTATCAGGTAGCGCCGATGCCCGCGGTGAAATATTTTTATAGCGTTTAGATGCAGGCGGCTTCCGTGTCTTTCAAACTATCCCGCCAGATCTTGTTACATTTTCCTACTATGACGTTTTATTACTCATATCTCATAACAACATTACATCAACGACATTTCACAACATCTCGACGACGTATCGCCATGGCTCGAGCCGTTCTAAAGTTTAAGGATCCATAAATATTTGTTTTATATTAAATAAACGATGTCGAATATAAATTCCGTTACGGATTTATTTTTAATTGGAGTAGTACTCTACTCCTTTTATACACTGCGTGTCTCATTTCAATAAAATTGATTGTAATCGCGCTCGTATGTTTTATCTACAAAGTCAGTTTTTGAGCGGCATACCGTGGCTATAATAAATCGATGTTCATTATAGAAATCGCCGTAAAATACCTGAGCGATTCGACATCGATGCGAGGGATGCGCGGGCGGCGAGAAAGGAGCGAGGCAGTGTGCGTGCATACGCGCACCACACCTCGGCGTACGGCGGTGTCTGGAACAGGTAGTGTTGTGTATAAACAAATAACAAAATCGACTTGTCTTACAGCTCGCCAAGGTCGGGCTGGCCTGCCCGCGCCCGACCCGCCGCGCGCCACCGCCGCTGGGCCGTCCATCCAAAGTCCACGTTTTATACTTTTTTTTCATCTAAAGCCCTTATTTATTGTGATGGCTGAGTATTTGGGCGCACAGTTTGTATAAGCAATCAATTTTATTCATTTAGACGGAGCAAGCTCTCTTCTACAAATAAATTGAATATAAAAATATTATTGCTGCCGACAGGTCTCTTGACTCACCGAATGTAAGCAATTAGATCAGCGGTTCTCAAACTTTTTTGGTCACGGAACCCTTTTGACAAGCAAAATACTTGACGGAACCCTACAATAAAACAATAGTTTTTAAAAGTGTATTCTTTATTATATAAGCATAATAAAAGTACAATGTAACAGTTACTAATTATTACTTACTTTAACCACATGCCAAGTACCATAATAGAAGATATTAAAAATGAAAAAATCTTAACTAATGGGAGGTATGAAACTGTTTTTTATTTTTCATCAATTGGTTGATATCAGGTTTGATAGAAGACATTTGAAGTCTCATATCAGGTTCGGCGTCCAGTCTATTGCGATATTTTGTTTTCGTGGCTGCATAGGTTGAGAATCCTGTTTCGCACAAATATGTTGTTGGGAACGGGAGAAGAATATTCAGAGCCATTCTGCCAAGCATTGGATATTCATCACGGATTCTGCACCAAAAATCGTTGAGAGGCGTCGTTTTGAACAGTGACTCCATACTTGTGTCTGATGATATTTCTAAAAGAGATTCATATATCTCGTTTGACAAACTTTCGGGCTTTTGCAAGTTGGGTAAAAAAGGATTATGAATCCATGAATTCAGCTTCATTTTTGTATTATGTTCTTCGGGAAAATACTTTACAAAAGATGCGCGCATCGAAGTGAGATATTGGACCAATTCTTCAAACACATCATCTTGAAACATTTTCGAGTCGTTATCGCTAACAAACTCACTGAGTGACGTAAAGCTTTCTATTTCTCTCTTACCAACGCAAATAATCCAAAAATCTAATTTTCTTTTGAAGGCAGTTATTTTGTTATAGGCCTGGAACACTGTTGTCTGTTTACCTTGCAATGATAAATTCAATTCGTTCAGTTTTTGAAAGATATCCGCCATAAAAGACAATCGGAACAACCAAGTTTTATCATACAAACGGTCTTTCAAATTAAAAGAAACTGTATCTGCTGAAAGAAACATTTGTAACTCGGCTCTAAGTTCAAATAGCCTTGTTAAAGTTTTACCCCGAGACAGCCATCGCACTTCTGTATGGAGCAGCAGTGTTTTATGTTTGCTGCCATAATCTTCACACAATAATGAGAACAATCGGGATTGTAGTGGTCGTGATTTGATAAAATTAATTATTTTTACCGCTTCATCCATAACTAATTTTAGATTTGACGGCATTTGCTTCATCGCAAGTGCTTGTCTATGCAGAATACAATGGCTGGAACTACAATTAGGCGCTTTACTTTTTATTCGTGATACTGCTCCTGCTGTTTTACCTGTCATCGCCTTGGCCCCATCTGTACAAATGTCAATGCAATCGTTCCAACTAAGATTATTTTCTTTAAAAAATATGTTTATTTTATTAAAAATTTCTTCCCCGGTAGTGTTTGTGGGCAGCGGTGAACACATAAGCATGTCTTCTTCAAAAGAACGTTCATATGGATATCTCACGATAACCAGCAAGATAGCCAGACCAGTGACATCAGTTGACTCATCCATTTGCAAGGCGAATCGTGTTTTTTGTAGACGTGCAACTAGTTCTTGTTTGACGTAGCTTGCCAGATCATGGATTCGCCGTGAAACAGTATCGTTTGATAGCGGTACAGTAGAAAGATGCTTTGCAGATTTTTCATCGAGCATACATTTTGTTATGTCTAACACACATGGCTTTATTAAATTCTCAGCGATAGTGTGCGCTTCACCTGCTTGTGCAATGCGATAGCTAACTAAATATGATGCCTCCGTGGCCTTTTCATTGATAGTTTGTGTTACATGCATCATATTTTTTTGACTTTCCAATAACTGTTCTTTTTTACGAACAAAAAATTCTTTATTCTTGTCTTTAGACTCGGGGTGTACAGTTTCTAAATGTCTGCGTAATTTGGCAGGTGCCATGGAACTATTAGGAAGCAGTTTACTACATAACATGCAGAGAGGTGAGCCGTTGGAATCAACAAATCCGAAACTGATATATGATTCATCATACTTCCTTTTTTTCGTCTTTGAAACCGTGGAGCTTGACGTCGTGGCATCATCGTCTGGATCGGTAATTGCTGTATTCTCCGCGCGTACTGCTTTTGAACATTCAGCGTCATTAGAAGATGTCGTTGCAACACGTTTAACACCTTTAAGCCAACGTTCCATTCTTCTTTATTAATAATGTTACACGTCAGGATGGTAGGGTCAAAATAATGCACAATCGTTACTGCGTTTATGAGACAAAGTTTAGTCCAAAGAAGAAATGTACAAAACTGATACAATCAGAATACAGCGGGCAGTAGAACTTACAAGAAGGCAGCAGGCTAGCCAGCTTGTAAGTAGGTAGGTACGAACTTATCGCTCCGAACGCTAATCGTCAACTGACTGACGAGGCGCGACTTTTTTTATATAATAGCGCTTTTATACTTAGTCCTAGACTCGAACTCGAACATTCTCAAAAATACTCGAGTCGGCGCCTTTGATAAACAAAAAGCGGAAATAAAAATATAAATACAAAAAAATGCGTTGTAAACAATCTCGACTTTATGCTTTTGAAGATAGAGCCGAAAGTCGCTTGTTCACAACTATAGCGTCTAATTCAGAGGCGGCTTTTATCAAAGGGACTGCGCGCTCACAAGTATACGCGCGGCGGGCGGATTCAAAACGTTCGACCAGTGACCAGAGAGAGGTGTTTTGTTTTTTTTTTCTAAATTCTTGCGGAACCCCTACAGGGGTATCGCGGAACCCTAGGGTTCCGCGGAACACACTTAGAGTACCGCTGAATTAGATAATCGAACCGAAAAATATTTGTATTGACCAGATTCCGATATAATCGAATACCGTAAAAAACATACATCCGGTAAACAAAACTAAACTTAGCGGTGATAACCTAACAAACGCCGGTGAGCATGTCCGTGAAATCGATATCTGAAACGTTCAATTCTTCGATCGATTTCGTGATGAATGGTGGGTGATATTCGATACTCGATCGATTAGTGAATGGCAGCGGAAGTGCGAGCGTGGTCCGAGTAGAGCGTAAGCCACGGGGCCCCACGATCCTCGGCTGTGACAAACTGTGACTAATCGCTGCGTGCCATCACTCGTTCTAATCGTTCTGCTTTGCGTCCACAATAATATCGATTTAATTCAATTAACGCTCCAATGCTCTCTGGCCATGTGAACGGATTTATGAGAACAAAAAAGCGATAATGATTTCCATTTATGCTTTTAACCGGTTGATCAGCAGCCTGAATCATTTTGCTCAAATTTTTCGAGTTTAAAAGAAGGAAAACATCGTGAGGAAATTTGCACACCAGAGAGTGCTCCATACAGTTCTCGATGGTGTGTAGTCTGTCAACTTGAACTAGGCCAACGAGGTGGACTAACGCGTTAACCTTCTCGTACTAAGTAGATGCCTGTGCCAAGCAGCAGGACAGCAATAGGCTGATTATGATGATGATATAAGAGTTTCATAACCTATTTACCTAGTAATGTAAACGGTCACGATGTAATATTGGCCAAATTCATAAACGCTTTAAAGAGAAATAAATATCAATCAAGTCGGGCTTCTGACTACCTGTTACGACTGCGATATTCATATGGCAACCGGGATCGAATGTTTAACTTGCTCTCCGAGGCGCGGGAGGGGTCTCGAGAGGCAATGAAACGGTCACCAAACCAAGGACTGACTGCAGCTATCATCAACTCAGCCTATCGCAGTCCACTGCTGGACAGCCTCTCCCAAATTGCGCCACAACACGCGGTCCTCTGCCTTCCACATCCAGTCCCCCCCAGCCACCCGTCAACCTGGCGGGGGGGCACCCTACGCTGCGTTTGCCGATTCGCGGTCTCCACTCAAGGACTCGTCTAGGCTGCAGCTAGCGCACCTTAAACTCGCAAATCTTGCAATCCACGCGGTTATACTTAGCCATGCCAGTAACCAGCCAGTCAGTAAGTGCCAGTCACCAGCCAGTCAGTCAGTGCCAGTAACCAGCCAGTCAGTCAGTGCCAGTAACCAGTCAGTCAGTCAGTCAGTGCCAGTAACTAGCCAGTCAGTCAGTGCCAGTAACCAGCCAGTGAGTCAGTACCAGTCACCAACCAGTCAGTCAGTGCCAGTCACCAGCCAGTGAGTCAGTGCCAGTCACCAGCCAGTAAGTCAGTGCCAGTCACCAACCAGTCAGTAAGTGCCAGTCACCAGCCAGTCAGTCAGTGCCAGTCTCATCCAAGTGTTAGTCGGAAAAGTGTTGACGTCTTGCATATCGATTGCGTCATGCAAAGAGTTTACAATTTCTTCTTTCGGACTAATTTCGTAGATAGATAACCGGTGCCAGAGATAGAATTACACTTCACTGTTCTACATACAAACAATAAAGGCAGCGCTATTTTCCCATACACACCATGTTATAAATTCTAAGAACCATGTTCCGTATTGTAGACAACTTATACCTACACAATATAACTACTTATTTACATACCTATCACTAACGGGTTTTTTACAACGATAGTGAAGTTTAAAGAGGTATTAATTGTTTAAACTATTTGAATTAATACATAGATAAAACAAAGAAACCTAAAATAAAAGGAAGAATTTGGTGGATATGGTTTTTTTTATATCTTAAACTAACTTGCATAAATATTTTTTTTTTTTTTCGCATTGACTCTCGCAGATTGATACACAAAATAAGTACCCAAACTGCTTAACCGCGCGGGTGGCGGAGAATCCCGTTATGGAGTCCCTCCATCCACCGAAAATTTCCCTAAACCTAACTTATAAACTAAAATCGCGGTTGCAAAACCGCATAAGGGCGTCCCCCAAGGGAGGTCTCGGACCTCGGCTTACTGAGGCATTGCGGGGGGACCCTGCCGCTATGTCCCCCTGGCAGCCGTTGCTGCATCGGGAATAGTTTTCTCGAAAGTGGCGGACTTTCGGTATATCGGGTGGGTGACACGTTTGGCGAACCGCCGTTAAGCGGCAAGCCTCGCCGGCGAAGACCTACCTAATCCTAACACAGTGGCGGCTAAGCCTACTCCTAGGAACTACTCTAGAGCATAGGGTCGGTGCTTAACTTAACTTTATCCACGGACTTCTATAGTATCAAACTCACGATAGGTAAGTACAGTCTACTAGTGGAGAGCTGGGACCTGCCGGGGATGGTTGGACGAATACAGGAGTTTTCCCACGCCCCCGGCCAAGGGTCGTTAGAGGGACATCGTGGTGGTTTTAGTTCCCCGGACGGAGTGTGTCCATGAGGATTTTCCCCGCGAATAAAAGTAGTAAGCACGTCAGTGATAACAGTTTGACCTTGACAGCGTCTTTATTTCGTAAGCAGAGGGTTTCGTAATTCAAGTGTTACCACTGACGTGCGGTCGACTGTACCTACAATTGGGCAGAATAAAAATATCTAGTATCAGCAGACCCTATAAATATTATGCTTCACAGAAAGATGATTTTAACTTACTCATTTTGATACTTCGTAAGAAATATATCTGCCTACAACAAAGACTTCTTATTTTCTACTTTGTTCAATATTTGAACACTCGTCAGTGGTAAGAATTGATTTACGAAAACTGCCCTTACTGCTTACGAAATAAAGACGCTGTCATGGTCAAACTGTGTGTGGTAACACTGAGATGTAGTCGACTGAACTTATTTAATATGTTTTTTTCCTCCTCCTATTCCCACATCTGGTCATTGTGACCTTTTGCATGCACTTTCTGATACTAAGTTACCTCGAAAGTCATCGTAAGTGCATCCATAGCATGTTTTCTCCATTTAGGGGGTCACATTCTTAGCGATAAATTTTACATGTCCGATTTTACAGCTTTTTACAACACTTCTTAGGCCTCCCTTGGTGTTTCGCTCCAGGCATCACAGCAGTTCAGACATTTATATCATAGAGTAGCTCGTTAAAGTCTACTACAGATGTAAGGCACATTCTTGAATTATCAGATGCTCAAATAGCATAAAAATGTTCCATCAAACAGTTACTAGAGATAAATAGCTACACAGAAACAATGTATCAGCCAGCCACAAAGTGGTTTACTTATAATAAGCGACAACAGGAAGAGGCCGAACCGGACAATTTTCCACAATTATCATATTCTCAAAATTGCCTCTAATGTCAAGAATTTCATCACTAGCCTACCTTGTTAGCGACAAAAAACGTCACGTGTAACAAGACAGTAGCTTGTATTAGAAGCTGTCAAAAAAACATGTAAATCGATCCGAAACACGCAACCGCTCGCGTGTCTCTGCCAAGTGTAACTGTATCAGGGTCTTTCATAAGGGTTTTTTCGGAGAGTTTGTATTCCGGTGCTGTTTAAAAATAGCTCAGATCCAACGGAAATGTTGGAATTCCAAAGTATTTTGAACATACTGTTTTGAATTAAGAAATATTAAACTTGCTGCAAGAAGTCATGTTTAATGCCGCTTGAGCGACTTAGCAGAAAAACCAATAATAAAATATACCTATTCTCATCATTCCCGTAAAGGGGCAAAGGTCAAGTCAAGTGAACGGGCTAATTTGACGATCGAAGGCAATGAATTAGTAACTAGCAACTTGTCATTACCTCTGTGAATCTGCGATATTTGCCCTTATAAGTTAATACAAGCAACGGATCTACGACACGATAACGCATTATTCACCGGTAGAATCCAAACTCAAAGCATAATTTTAACTTAAAAACACATTACGCATTACCATCGCCTTTTATAGAATTCCTTACATTATTTTGTGTAGTTAATCTATGCGCAGCACCGTTGAGATCACCGCCTCCGTTCCCAAGCCAAGCCTTGACACATATCATCCGACAACAATGAGCAAGAACATAGTAAACGTCAATTACAGCATTACTCGTGTATCGCTGACTCAATCGTAGGCACATGCGGAATCGAACAAGCGACATGGTGCGCCGCTTATGAGAACACAATTACAATCCATTATATTCGCCTGAGACCTTTTAGGGCCGAGCTAACCAGCTAACTGGATCGCAGGAGCAATGCGTAGCAGTCGGCAGACGAGGAACACAAGAGTCCGTGTCGAGGCAGAGCCGGGGCACAACATTATGTCCCCCATCCCGTATTGTTTGTCACTCAAACGGATTTCTCGGCGACAAATGGCCTCAGAGATGCAGGATAAACACGCCACGGCACAATGCCTCTCGTATAAAATTAAAACGACTCCAACTTAATAAGAGTTTAGTGAGCTAGTTATAAAGGCAATTTTCTAAACGACTGTCTGTATGACTTCATCCTATACATTTGTTCGTCTCTGAACGGCAGCAGAATAGTTCATTGTGGATACTTTAATGAATGTCGGATAAAAAACGTAGGTGGAAACTTTCGTTTTTACAATCAACATGTGTATTACTAATGATCATTATTCCGACAACATTGTTTATGTATTCGAAAGTGAACAAAACCCGTTCGCCCGTCGAAATTAAACCACGAACGTAAAAGTGTATCAAATTGCAAAGAGCTCATCTTTATAATGCAGATTGTACGGAACAAGTATATTGCGATGTTCGAGTGAAGTCATGTAGGTTTACAATTGCTACCATTGCTATTAATGTCAACGCAAAACGTTTATGTACATAGAATGGCCTTTTTCGCGTCACCCTACACTCATTATGCAATAAACAGTGACGATTTGCAACCTAAAGGGCAAACGAGTGCGTACGAAATTGCGTCCAATTTTCCTCTCTCACACAATTGTAGGATTAGAGCAAAATTTATATGTCTGGCTTTTTCAAATTAGAGCGCTTGGCTTAATTCCGTCTGAGGACTAGCAGCCATTCCATTTGTCGCCTAACCCAAGGCTATGGCAACAATAGGACTTTACCTCTAGCTACATGAGGCTTAACTCGACTCATGCAAACTTCAAACACCATCTTCGTAGAAATGTTTGTGTTATCTTTTTGCGTAGACCGTGCGAGTGTGCGACTGCTTTTGAATGATATTCTTACTTCTTTTCACTGAAAAGTAAATCCTACTAATATTATAAGTGCGAAATTATGGATGTTTGTTTGTGTGTAACAGTTCCTGAGGGATGCACGATAACATTTTTATGTGATTAACCGAATTATACGCGGGCGAAATCGTGGGCCTTCCGCATCCAGTTCCCCCCAGCCTCAGGACATCGGACCACCTAGCGGGAGGCGCCCTACGCTGCGTTTGCCGATTCACGGTCTCCACTCAAGGGCTCGTGTGCTCCAGCAGCTATCGGTCCTTTGACAGACATGGCCAGCCCACTGCCACTTCAGCTTACTAATCCTACAAGCTATGTCGGTCAGTCCGGTTCTTCTCCGGATGATCTCGTTACGGATTTTATCCTTCCAAGAAACTCCAAGCATAGCTCGCTCCATAGCTTGCTGAGCGACTGGATGCTGAAGGCAGAGGACCGAGTGTTGTGGCGCAACTTAGGAGAGGCCTATGTCCAGCAGTGGACTGCGATAAGCTCAGTTGATAATGATGAAGTCGTGGGTTTGATTATAAATTGGTAAAAAATATTTATTTTTCTTATTTGTGAAGTTATTTTATCATAAGGCGATGCATTTGTAGATGTGGAGTCATTATGGTTTTTGAATCATCGAGTTTTATCTTTTCCTCAAAATCAACTTGTTTCAAAGTAAAATACTTTATTATTCTAATTGTATCCCTTAGTGAAGTCAACAAAACCATAATAAAATTAGTGCAGATCTTGGCAGATAAAGAACATATACATGACATTAAGAGGCTGATAACCTTTATCCAAACCGTATAATTATTGGAGATACCATTTGCCGAGACTACTAATGTTTAAGTACAAACGAATGGTCGTCATGGAAAAATGGACCTTGAAGCTTAGTGATAAGAGTGAAAGGTGTGTTAAGGTCCACGGTCCGTCAAGTCTTCGCTGGCACGTAGCCTGCGTCGCCGCCACGAATTGGTCTATAATTAAGAAATAAGTTGAGATACGGTTTTTAGCTGACTTTTTACAAAGCATCTTACGGGGCAACGCAATTAACCCGCCTTGTAAATTGAATGTTTGCTTTATAGTGATTAGTAATTAACTTTTAAGTTTTTATAAGAACCCGTGCACGACCACATTGATCTTATTGATGCTGATTTTGTTTTGTTTATAGTGAGCAACTCAATTTTGTACCAGGGATATTAATTTAAAGCCTGCTTTGTTTGTTTTTGTCGTAATTATAGTACGGTCTGCTACTAAAGTATTAAAATTACACACGGTTCGTGATATGAAAGATAGTATTATATTATCTGTGGAAAGATGATCAATACGTTCACTGCGACAGTATAGAGACATTTAAGTCATTTTTATGCACATGACACATCGTATATTCATAATGTAATAATAGGTACTTCGATATCAATTTTATTTTTTCACTGTTTATTAGCCAACCATAATAACTTCGTTTAATTTCTAAATAAAAATAAATCAACGCGATCTTAGAACTACTTAATTAAATTGTGTATTGGCGATACTTTAAATTTCTCACTCACTTCGCGACGGCTCACCTCGGTAAATAAGCGATTCAAATTTCAGCATGTATATTTATTTTGTTATTGTGTAGGTATATTATATAAAATATATATGTAGGTATATTATGCTATGTTTTATTTTTTCTGTAGTTGTACACTAAGTTTACCCTCAGCCTCTTTTCTACACTCAAAGGCTTAGTAACAGTACTATCGCTCAAAGGTTTTCTGGTAGAAAAGTAATTTTTGAGTTAAGCTCGCCTTTGTACATGTAATTTCTATTAATAAGTTAATAGGTACTGTTTTTTTCTGGTGTACAATAAAGAATAAGTAAATTAACTATATTTTTCTGTCTATTTGTATGCTTAGTTCTTTTAAACTACGCAATAGATTGTGATGGGGTTTCTATCACTATTTAGATAATTTCTCGGAAGGTTTATGTGTATAAAACATTTATATTTGATCATGCAAAGCCCCCCGGCTTACGCTAATTCAAAAACTAAATATGGTGACAATTCATTCTTGGTTTCTTCATGTTTTCTTTTGAAAGTTTAGACTAACTGTTCCCTATGACCACGTCGTACAGTAAAGCGCATATCGATGCAAAACCTGTATAAACAGAACCTTGTATGAAATTTACATAGTGATTTTATTACTATTGATTACGCGTTTGACTGTACGTATAAAATCTAGAATAAAGTGGCCTTTGCTATTCTAGATTTCCATAAAAACTGATAACATGATATTGAAAATACTTCAGTTCCGATGATGTAGATAATCATTTCCTGAGCTACACGATGAGTTAGTTTAGTATCAGATAAAATAAATATTGTGAAACTAATGAGAAACTGGCAGGCGAGAAATGAAAAAAAATTAGAATTTAATTGAATTGAGACTGGAAGGTTTCATCATCATCATTATTTCAGCCGAAAGAAGTCCACTGCTGGACAAAGACCTCCCCCAAAGGGCGGGGGTATATGCCATAATGGCCACGCTTGGCAGGCGGGTTAGCGATCGCAGTTGGTTGTTTAAATACTCAGAGAACGCTGCTGCCCATCCTCCGATGAATCCCTTAGTCGGCTTTTACGACACCCATGAGAAGAGAGAGTGTGGTGCTATTTTTTACGTCCGGCACCACACGAAAGTTTTAGTCATATTCATATATATGATATGTGCTTTATTTAGGATATAACATAGAACAACTTTCAATATCGCGACAACCCTGAAATCGTAAAATAAAATTAGCTGTTTCATCGAAAACTGCAATACCTACTCGACCGAAATGTATGAAAGGACCATCGAAAAAAAAAGGACGTATAGATCGATGGAAAGTACTGATTAATTTTTCGCGTTTTCTGGGTTGACTACATAGTAAAAGATCTCCAAGAATGAGCGTTCCAAATATGACTACACCTTTCTGTTACTCGTTCTGGCTTACTCATCAAGATAAGCCCAACTTAGTTTGCCAGGAAACTTAAGAACGCGGTCTTTTGCTTCCTGGCCAAATTGGGTCCAAGTGAAGGATGGACTCACGGGATTGGCAGAACCAGCAATATGCTACGATAAGTGCACTCTAGCAAGAGTCCCATGACCATGAGTCTCATGTGGATGACTCCCAGTAGTTCGCCCCAGATATCTCTGGAGCGATGCGGTGGAAGGCGATCTTCTGGAGATTCGAGCCAGGGATTGGCGAGATACTGCCAAAGATCGCGGCAAGTGGCGTTCTCTCGTTTTAGAGGCCGAGACACATTTTAAGGTCACTGAGTCAACGGATTAATAAAGTAAGTAAGCTGGAGTCCACTTTCCGGTTAAATCATCTCTGTGCCGATATCCAACATCCTCAATAAACAACTTTCTTTAACGAAAACACCCACTCTATATTCCTAACTCGTGATAGATCGACAGGAAATCAAAGCATTGTAAAAGACACGATACCCGCACATAATCATGCATATTTCATATTTAACAATATCGCGGAACACATAACATATCCCAGTTTCAATATTCGATCAATTAGCAATAAACCATTTCGTCGTAGGGCGGTCGCAATCCTGCATAAATTCAATTAGAGCAACCTCGGTGCCGGTCCACAATTCCCAATGCCTTTAGAGACATAACTATATGGAATAATTGATCGGTCGACGATGAAACCCGGGAAACCCTTCAGGAATTGATATCGGGAATTATTGTCTCCTGAGTGTGATATGAGGATATTTATTTGCTGTAAATTATTTGGTTTAAATTTTCGCCAGTATAAAGTTAAGGTCCGTATTATAGAACTTTCCCCGAGTATAGTTTTATCTTTAATCACCTGATCACTGCTTAAGCAAAGAATCGTTACTTGAGCATCGGTCTTATACGGTATTGTAATTATAAACTTCAATTCAACAACATAACACACGAATATAACCTGAAATAGCAAGGAAATCTATGCTCAAGCGCCGTCTCGACCACACTTGCGTTATTGCAGATTTCTCTGCTTAAACACCTCAATAGGTACAAGGAGACAGTCTTCCTTATTGGCGTAGAATAGGAAGGGCTCCAGAGGCATACCACATTCGCGGAGTCCCCCATATTGTGCTGTGTTATTGTGGTCACCGGGGTGGTTTTAGTGGGTAAAAATCCCATACACCCTGGCCTCCATCCCCCACGAGGCTGGCAGCCTTTTGAAGCTTTCCTCATTGCAGCAAAAAAAAAGATAACAGCTTAGAATAAAGCTGACCTCAGCTAAACTGAGATCAATGAATCTATGCTTGAGAAATATTCTAAAATTAAAGCTCAAAGCAGTAGGGCGCACCCTTGCCAGGCGGACTGACGACCTGAAGAACGTGGCTGGGGAGATAGAATGCGGAAGAATGCGTCTGTCGGGACAGCTATGCGATTCAGAACCACACGATAACCAGTTGTCGTCCGATTCGGTTGGTTATCTCGTTTCGTCTTATGATTCACGCAACGAGAGAAAAAGAGATATCAAACCGAATCGACAACTGGTTATCCTATGGTTCTGAATCGGGAAGCAGGTCAGCTCCTACATACTATGGCAACTCTTTTTACGTTTATTTATAAAGGCAATATTCTCACTTTTAAACTCTTGTTTATTTCTGGCATTAACCTACATTATACTCACATTATTTGAATAAATATGATGTAATAAACAAAAACCTATTTTAAAAAGAGTATATCCATGGAGTTTCTTGCCGGTTCTTCTCCATAGGACCCACAATTTGGAACCGTGCAACAAGAGGCTGACGTTTCAAAAGTGCCTGTAATTAGGTTTATTTGAAATAAAAAACATTTTTTTTTTTTTTTTTAAGGCAGAGGACCGAGTGTAGTGGCGCAACTTGGGAGAGAACTATGTCCAGCAATGGACTGCGATAGGCTGAGTTGATGAAAGCTCAACTCAAAACTAGTTTTAAACAGTGATCAAAGCTTGAGTTTCGTTCTGTAATATGGGCCTTAGTTAGTGTTATGTTGATATGGTTTATTGAAATCGAATGTTAACCCGTTTTACATAAAGGACATGTGCAGTAAACTCCCGGATTAGTCTATCATCATACAGGCTCGTAAATATCTATTGTAGAACATGGACCTATCTCATAAACCGTTATAACGATCAGTTCGACAAGATTATTGGTAATCACAGCACTTGGTTGCTCGGTATGACGTAATTCCTTGATAGGAAGCTGCTTCTGTAGGCTGAACGAGCAAGGATAACATCTATTTAGCGTAATTACATCTTTTCAAAATTATTTTCTATTATTACCTACAC
Organism: Asteroscopus sphinx; assembly: GCA_949699075.1. NCBI lineage: Eukaryota > Metazoa > Arthropoda > Insecta > Lepidoptera > Noctuidae > Asteroscopus > Asteroscopus sphinx. The sequence goes on from OX453012.1 coordinate 19,260,405, forward strand.
TTGACAATTTCAACCTATTGCAGACCACTGCTGGCTTAAAATATACACAATGAAATTTTTATCGGTTTGGAAACGAAAATCAGACTCTATTTCAGATGGGAAATTAAAAGAGCCCCCACGAGTGACGATATTAATTAATTGATCGGCGCACCCTGGGCAGTCAGCTATGCTACCAAATTGCTGACCGGCTAATCTTTTTCCCACGGCATGAGCTATTATCATAATGTAGCTCATGTCGACACGATAGAAGAAGAATTGGGAGTGTCAATTTCATCATCATCATCATTACAGCCGAAAGACGTCCACTACTGGACATAGGCCTCCCCCAATTAAGGGGGGGATTAGTGTCAATTTAAAAAACAACAATGTTTTTTTGGTGAAAATCATAATTATTAAACAATCAATCAATCAAATCAGTTTATTGTGAGCATAGGTCAAAGTACAGATGATAGTATTAAAATTTCAGTTCCACTATGTCCTTTTTTTTTTTTTCACGTGGAGGTTTTCTGGCCAGCACCCCGTTCCACTATGTCCTGCCTTTTCGGCATACAATATTATCATTATAAATCATAAATCAAATTAATCAGTTACATGTCATTTTTTATAAGCATTACATTCAATTAATTAATTAAATAAATGTTGATACAATAAATCAGATTAATTAATACTATATTATTATTATTACCAAAATTTATGTTAGTATGAATTGAGGAAATCTTGGATCGTGTAATACGCCTTTTCAATGAGGAAGTCTCGAAGGTTTTTAAATGACTTATGTTCCTGAGTGCGTAGGATGTGCAGTGGTATTTTATCATAAATTTTTGAGGCCATACCGACGAAACTGTTGTCGAAGAGAGCAGTTGTGTGGGATAAAGTTTATTACCATTTATCTTAAACAAATCTTCACTGTTTTGAGTTTGATTACAAAAAATTTAGTGTTTTATATTAACACTAGACTTTTACCGTGGCTTCGCCCGCGTACTGAAATAAAATTAAGCCTATATTACTTCTGGATAAAGTAGCTTTCTATTGGTGACAGAATAAAAAAATCGGGAGTAGTTTCATAGTTTATCGATTACAAAACAACAAACAAATCTTTTTTTTAGCCGACGAAAAAAAAGGAGGAGGTTCTCAATTCGACGCGTATATTTGTTTTTTTTTTTTTTTTTTTTTTTTTTTATGTATGGCCACGCATAACTTTTTACAGAGTGGCCCGATTTTGATGATTCTTTTTTTAGTGGATAGGGTATATCTCGAAGTTGGTCCCATTTAAATTTCAAAATCAAAATCCACCTCTAAGGGTGGGAAAACGGGATGAGTGCTTGTTCACCCACTGAATTCTTACCTGTTAACCGATTCTGTTGAAACTTGGCACACATAAATATAGTTCTAGACACTACGATATATTGGAGACCTGGAGTTAGATTTTGACCACAAAAAAAGTTAAAATAAAACTTTTTAACAAAAAATTGAACCGACGAAAACAGAAACTGAAAAGCGAAAAATAACAAATTATGAGTCGGCGCCAAACAAACAATCAACAAAGATCATTAAATTACTTTAAATAAATAATAAAAACAACGTAACATCAAATACAACGTGAAATTTTCAAGGATAAACAATAACTTTCCAAAAATTCATTCGTCGCTCGGCCACTTGCAACTTGCACGCAAAAATTAACCATTTAACTCAAAGAAGAGAAAACTTCTACAAGATGAATGGTAGTGCTGATTTTCGGAAAAAATATATTGTTATTTTTATAAATTAACACCAAAATTTTATTTTCTAATCTTTATATTCGTTTCCTTAATGACTAAAATTTCAGCGTGTTTTCACCAAACTGGTATGTTGACCGCTGAGTAACACTTCTGTGGCTACTGCGCTGCGGTATGATTTTTAGTAGGTACCTATGCCCAAAACTTTGCCACGTCTGACGTTATTGCGGGCAGCGCCAAACTGGTCGTTGTGGCGATGTTTGGGGGAAGCCTATGTCCAGCAGTGGACGTCTTTCGGCTGAAATGATGACGATGGATGATGATGACGTTATCAGTGTCAGCATAGAGGTCGTACATACACGGCTACACATCAAGCTGTATTAAACCAGTAAAGGCTGAAGTTGGAAGCTCGCTCGCGTTGGAAGGAAAACCTATACAATGCGAGATCAGCTTATACTGGAAATGTACAGCTTGATGTGTAGCCGTGTGTACAACCTACGCTGAGGTTACACCTTGATAATCTCGTTGTCTAAGCCTCCACAGGTAAAGCTTACATTTGAAAAGCTGAATATCATACACATCCTTCAGGGAAAAGCAGGAAATATTACTTTTACAGGTGGTACCTTATCTGGTGGATGTTTCTCACGCACTTATCCGTACCGTAAACTACCCTAACTTGGCCCACAAGCCCTACTTTGCCTAGTTGTTTTTTGAGTAAACTATAGTAGCTGTGATTTCCGTTCGGGGGGAGATTTAAAAACTATGACAACGCTAACTTTTGGTTCAGTTATAAAGTGTCAGTGCGTGTAAAAATTAAGTTAATGCGTTAGGCAAAGTAGGGCTTGTGGGCAAAGTTAGGGCATCTTACGGTAGTTATTAAAATTTGGTTGTAGCGGTGGCGCGAGCTACGTGGGACACTCAGAAAGTTTTGCGAAACTAAAAAAAATTGTTCTATACGTACATATATTTTTATCAAATCTTTTCAAAGTACTTTCCACCAGCCTCTATACAAAGATTCATGCGCCTAAACCAGTTTTCAAAACACTTTTTCCAGTCCGCCGCAGACACCTCGTTTACAGCCTGCTCGAACGCAGCCAGCGCATCTTCCGGCGACGAAAATTGTATCCCTTTGAGCTGATTTTTTATTTTTGGGAATAAAAAGAAGTCACACGGTGCTAGATCAGGGCTGTAAGGAGGGTGACCCAGGAGTTTGACTGGCGTGCTGTCCAGGAAGTCCCTCGTTTTGAGTGCGGTGTGCGCAGGTGCATTGTCGTGGTGGAGCAGTAGCCCGCGGAGCCCTGTGTTTGGTCGCTTGTTGCTTATAACAGAGAAAACTTCTGGCAAACATTTGGTAGTATACCATTCGGCATTAATGCTTCTTTGATCCCGTAAGGGAATTGATACCAAGTGGCCAGTCAAATTAAAAAAGCTAGCGATCAAAATCTTACCCCCGCTTCTAGATCGCTTCACTTTGGTAGGCGTTGGCTCATTTTGAAACACCCAAACAGTCGACTGGCGCTTGGTTTCTGGGTCGTATTGATAAATCCAGGACTCATCACCTGTAACGATGTCGTAAACACGCCGAGACGAGCCTGCTTCAAATTTGTTAAGCATATCACGGCACCATTCCACCCGGGCCTGCTTCTGAGCATCGGTGAGGTTGTGCGGCACCCAGCGTGATACTATCCTCCTCACGCGAAGATGGCTGTGTAGAATCTCGTGAACGCTTCCCGATCCAATCTTCAATATGTGTTGAATCTCCTGATATGTAATTCGCCTATTGTCTTGGATTAAATTTTTCACTGCTAGCACGTTTTCTTCGGTAACAGCCGTCAAAGGGCGACCGCTTCTTTCGTCATCCCCCAAAGTTGGTCGACCGCGCTTGAATTCGTTATACCAACGATACACGGTTGCCTTGGAAGGGCCTTCATCCATGAATGCCATTTGAAGTCTATCGTACGATTCATCCGGTTTCAGGCGACACTTGAAATCGTATAAAATCATAGCTCTAAAATGTTCCCGGCGCAGATCCATATTTCAGTGAGACACAATACTTTGAATTAACTCGCAAAAGATGTGGAGGGAAATTTTGAAATTGGAACTTACTTATTTTTACTTATAAATAATCATATTTTCGAAAAACATTATAACTGGCCAGTCTCCCATATATAAAAACTTTTTTTCGCAATACTTTCTGAGTGGCCTGGTATAGTATAAATAACTAGCATGTGTGATGACTTGATGAGCAATCGCCGAAGGAGTGGAAAGGTGGGAAAGCTCACGTCGGTATCAGCACAGCGTTATAATGTCTAATTTTGTAAATGTCACAAATCGCGAAAGTTTATGCACTTAGTTTATTATTAGCGGGAGCCGGCTCAAATCACGCACAAGCACAAGTTATTTTATAGAAAAATTTGAAGTGTTGCTTTCTACTGTTCTTCAGCGTATATACATATATAGCGTATCTCCCTGTAAGAAGTCGCTATTTTAAGATGACATTGCGTCTTTTTTTTCTCTTGACCATAGGGAAAAGGACCGGAATAGGAGAGAAAGGGAAGGAAACAGGAAACGAACGAAAGCTCATCACAATTAATACCAGAAATCGAATAAATAAATACTTAATTTGACTATAGAAGTCACAACAATTATAGGTGTTGCGGTATGAAAAAAAATATAAAAGAACTTATTTATCGCCAAAACAATATCAATTCAATGCACGTATAAAAATTTATCGCATTCATAGTAAATTATAGATCGGAGTATTGCCCAAGTCGAGTGCTCGTGAACACTAGCGGATCGCACGCGCCGCAAGCACATGCACTGCATTAATCAGATTCGCTGATAACCTACGTTAATATCGTATTCATCAAACGTATTGCATTGCACTAGGATTTCCCGTAGTTCCTCTTCAGAAAAAGTGACGTCATCGGAAATACGTCGGACTTTTTTGTAGTTAGATAGACAGTACTTTCGCATTTTCCGATGTGCAGTGTGTGTGGGGTATTTAATAAGTTTAAAAGCAAGCAGCTTGCATTTTCTTATGTGTATGTTCTATACAACATGTTTATCTGTATTCGTGCCATATTTAAGGACGTGACTATACCTTTGATACTGAACACGAATCAAGAAAAAAATCAATACCAACATTTTATTTTATTTATATACCTATTTGTAAACAAACAAATTTCCCCTGTGTGAAACCACCAAAAAAATGGGCACAGTTTTCTGCACTTTGACAATACCACCGGCACCGATGACTTATTTTCAGAGTCGTTCGGGATTTATTCTCAAACTCTCGTTATGTTTCTAAGTGATGGTTATTAAATAACCGTAGAATTGGTTTTGTATTTTTAGATGACTGAGCACATTATTTATCATTTTCTTTAAAAATGTCGCACGGGTTACAGACCAATAACTTATATATAAAAAAAACTTCTGCTATGATTCCTAAAACAACTTTATACCTATCGTAAGTGTGATTTCAGATTTCATTCATCCGCACTTTTCTAGTTGTAGTAGTAAAGCTCCTTGTGAAAGAGCTTGTCCGGGAGTAAGTACTAGCATCACACCAATTTCTGCCGCCAAACAATAATGCTTGTTGCATTGCTATGTTTCGGTGCGAAGGGTACGGGTGCCAGTGAAATTACAATCACATGAGACTTTCCATCTTCATGTCTCAGTTTGAAGAACGCGACTTGCAGTACCAATAAGGCAACAGCCTCGGTAATATCGTAGTTTTTATGGGCAAAGGTAACCGCTTAATAGCAGGTGGACTTTAAGCTCGTTTCGCCATAGTATACTATAAAAAATATAGGGACATTTCTAAACCCGTATTTAAACTTAAAGAATATTGTAACAGAAATATGGATTAGGCACATCTTTACTGATCACAGAAAGGGGTAAGCTCCGCAGTTGTTTCAATGAGGTGGTGGTCATAAAAACCGACACGGAGGAAATTAATGAAGAAAATAGTAAGGTTTTTAGCTTCTAGACAACATACGGTAAGGTACAATTCTAACACCGACAACAGCGACCAACCGCAGCTGCAGCTGCTGTCGTCGACTGCAAGCGACACTTGCGGTTCCTATACATTTTCTATGAGATTGTATGTAGGTAAATTCCAAACGTGGCGACACTGTCGCCTACAAAAATAAAGACCAATAGTATCGTCTGCGGTCTGCGGTTGCACTGTCGCCTACAAAACTACAAACCAAATAGTGTCGCCTTTGGTCTGAGGATGCACTGTCACCTATAAAAATACAAACCAAATAGAGTTGCCTGCGGTCTGTGGTTGCAGCTGCAACTGCGAACGGTCGCTGTCGCCGGTGAAACTGAAATCAACATTATCAAGAAACATCTGTAGGTACCAATTCGACAAAAACTAATCACGAAAAGTAGTCCGATATACTCGCATCGCAATAAAAAGGCCTTAAAAATAAATTGGTACTAAGAAATAACACCGTTTAGAAATATCCCAGCGAAGTAACTTCCGCGAGGCAGTATGTTAGAGCGGTCAGTTTTATGACTACAAGCAATGAAATCGGTAGTTCGATGAGAAAAATGAGATTTATTCCTGGCTTCTGAGGATTTGATATAAAACCTTTAGCGTAACATTTCATGTTTTCTTTAAGAGTGCATCAATTTTGGTCTTAAAGTTGAGACTGTAATCTGTAAGACCAGCAACCCATCGCATTTCTGCAGTCTTCGAGAAACGGAAATATTCTTCATACTAGACACGCTAGGTTTGGATCTATCGTGACCGTAAAAACTCGTGCAAAGTCGTCATTACTTTGCAGTTCAATCTCAATTTAATTGAAATCTTTGAAACCTTCCTTATGTTACGTCTTTATTGCTATTCTATTAATCAATCAATTTATACCGAACAATCACGCTACCTATTCGATTATGTAAACTTTTAGTGAAATAACTACCTGTATTAGAAGTTTAGTGCAGGTTTTTTTATAACAGAGCCTAAGACCATTAATGGTATAACATAGTAGCGTCACGGAAGAGGGAAGCCTCTTGAGAGTACAACACAACATAATCTCCCGCCGCTGAGCCAACCGCTCCATTTATTTATTTATGGAGATTATTATCGTGCGTAATAATTCACTAAGTTTCAATTGCATAATGACGGCGGACAGGGCTACTAGGCCAGCTAGCTAGCGCTCTGGGCGGACGCTCCGACTAGCGACCACAGATAATCTTCCACGCGAGGACTATTATTAAATAGGGGGCTGTCAGTGAAACGGTAGGCCGCCTCCTAGCGCGATCCCGAGATGTTATGTCCAACTTGTAAGACTGGCAATATCGAACAGCGGAACATTCGTGTCTTAAATACTTGATTAACGTTCCATGGGGAACGTTTAAAATGTGTTATAGTGCTATATAAAATAGGCAAATACTGGTTACATTGGGATCTAGATATTTGAGATGTATGAGCTATAAGCCGCTGTTCTACTTGTAGAAACAAGATAAGAGATATGTAGGTAATCGTGTTAAGATATGCGTAAATCATTGAGATGTCGATCGAATCGATCATAATTCATATCTACATATCTCAATCTTATGTAATCTGTGCATAGTTTATACGCACAATATCAGTTAATAACAGTTTGAGAAAAAATAACAATACGTGGGACACTCAGAAAGTTTTGCGAAACTAAAAAAAATTGTTCTATACGTACATATATTTTTATCAAATCTTTTCAAAGTACTTTCCACCAGCCTCTATACAAAGATTCATGCGCCTAAACCAGTTTTCAAAACACTTTTTCCAGTCCGCCGCAGACACCTCGTTTACAGCCTGCTCGAACGCAGCCAGCGCATCTTCCGGCGACGAAAATTGTATCCCTTTGAGCTGATTTTTTATTTTTGGGAATAAAAAGAAGTCACACGGTGCTAGATCAGGGCTGTAAGGAGGGTGACCCAGGAGTTTGTCTGGCGTGCTGTCCAGGAAGTCCCTCGTTTTGAGTGCGGTGTGCGCAGGTGCATTGTCGTGGTGGAGCAGTAGCCCGCGGAGCCCTGTGTTTGGTCGCTTGTTGCTTATAACAGAGAAAACTTCTGGCAAACATTTGGTAGTATACCATTCGGCATTAATGCTTCTTTGATCCCGTAAGGGAATTGATACCAAGTGGCCAGTCAAATTAAAAAAGCTAGCGATCAAAATCTTACCCCCGCTTCTAGATCGCTTCACTTTGGTAGGCGTTGGCTCATTTTGAAACACCCAAACAGTCGACTGGCGCTTGGTTTCTGGGTCGTATTGATAAATCCAGGACTCATCACCTGTAACGATGTCGTAAACACGCCGAGACGAGCCTGCTTCAAATTTGTTAAGCATATCACGGCACCATTCCACCCGGGCCTGCTTCTGAGCATCGGTGAGGTTGTGCGGCACCCAGCGTGATACTATCCTCCTCACGCGAAGATGGCTGTGTAGAATCTCGTGAACGCTTCCCGATCCAATCTTCAATATGTGTTGAATCTCCTGATATGTAATTCGCCTATTGTCTTGGATTAAATTTTTCACTGCTAGCACGTTTTCTTCGGTAACAGCCGTCAAAGGGCGACCGCTTCTTTCGTCATCCCCCAAAGTTGGTCGACCGCGCTTGAATTCGTTATACCAACGATACACGGTTGCCTTGGAAGGGCCTTCATCCATGAATGCCATTTGAAGTCTATCGTACGATTCATCCGGTTTCAGGCGACACTTGAAATCGTATAAAATCATAGCTCTAAAATGTTCCCGGCGCAGATCCATATTTCAGTGAGAGACAATACTTTGAATTAACTCGCAAAAAATGTGGAGGGAAATTTTGAAATTGGAACTTACTTATTTTTACTTATAAATAATCATATTTTCGAAAAACATTATAACTGGCCAGTCTCCCATATATAAAAACTTTTTTTCGCAATACTTTCTGAGGGGCCTGGTATTTGCGTAGTGGGATACCTTGAAGGCTTGAGGTAATGGATGGCGGAAACAACTTCAAAACAGACAGCTCATAGACGCGATAAAGCGTGACTCCATCGGCAATGAACGCCGGTAAGCCATTACAAATCTATTTTATTGCTGTACAAAAAGTTGGAATTTCACGGAACAAAGAAATTGCGAGAACGTGTGAATGGTAGAAAGTATTACAGATATCAACAACTAAGTAACCGCTCGTTCGGGCATCAACTAGTTGACGCCCTTTAAATATTTCGAATTCAATAGAAATTACTGCACGCCACACCTCAAGACAATGAATGAGCTTGTGAAACATCGGGAAGAGCTGCGAAGTTAGCGGTTACTGAGAGCATACGAAGTGAAAAACCAACAACAGTTTCACACAGGAAAACTATGTCATTTACAAGCCAACACTAAACCACCAACGAAGAGGGAAATAAACCTCTGTTTTGGATACTCCTGTACTGTTATCTATTATTGTTTTTTATAGTATAGGATGGCGAAGGGAGCAAAAGGGCCATCTGATGCTAAGCCCTTTGTAAGAGCTTTACATAGCGGTTACCTTTGCCCATAACAACTGCAATACCACCTAGGCTGTTGCCTAAATGGTACCGCAAGTCGGTTCGCCAAACTGAGACATGAATATGGAAAGGCTCATGTGATTGTAATTTCACCGGCACCCGTACCCTTCAGACTGAAACACAGCAATACAAGCATCACTATAAATGTGTTACACGGTGAGCAACCAGCCTCCCCACCAAGGTGACCTTGGTGGGAGGTTGGTCGCTAACAGCCGACATTTGGTGACAAACCACTGTCTACATGGTTGGAAACCAGCAAGGTCACCTTGGTGGGGAGGCTGGTTTGTCACCATGTAGCAGACGCTTTAGGCGGAGACGTAGGTACGTATTGTTTCATGAACACGCTTGTTTAGAAGGCAAACTCTGAAGCTCCCAACAGCACATTCCCATCACTGCGGCATCTCGCGCCGAACACCGTTACCTAAACAGATATTAATCATAATTTTCACTGACGCCTGCTCAACTATTTTAGATGATAGTTATTAGCTCATTTTGATTGTGACCTGACTGCGTGTGGGCAAATTCGAAAGAGCAGCTACTGGAAAATTGCCGTGTGACATCCACGGGGTAATGGATTTAAAACTGCTCTCTGAGACACCTTTGAATAGCAAAATAATCACTTCCTGCGCAATTACCTACAGAGGCATTACGACAACTTGTCTTGGTACTTTACAACGGTTTGTCTTTAAACTTTTAACCTTAGAATAATTGGGCTCAGAACTGCAGTAACCGCACGCGCAGTGAAGCAAATTCAAGTTGATTTTAAAAGGCTACGTTCAGTACTGTCTACGCTCGTTTATGTGTGTCAGCGGACATTTTACGTGCCGTTTCTGCCACACTTTAATTGTTTTTGTGTTTCAACTTTGAGCGGAACTTTAAATGAAACAATCACTCTATGATACCTACTTGTACGTTTCATTGTTAAACGTTTCGTTCGCCGGTGCGAATACCAACATTTCATTGTAGGTAAATTCGTTCGATTAATTTAATCCGAGGAATCCTTGATGGGAATGCGGACATCAAATGAACAAACAAAGCTAGTGAGAATGCGAAGGAATCCGTCGTAAAATCTACACGTTTTTATGTTCTATAATTGTTTTACGCTCTACGCATATTATGGCTTACCTACGAATATATTAACAGGGACACTTAACGGTACCTATTTTATAAGGCTTCACATTGCGCTATTAAAGTTAGGGTTTCTTAGAATTGGTTATAAAGCAGGAAAAGCAAAGTAGGTAGGTATATAGGTAGTTAGTTATAATTCGATGAATAGTACAAGAACGGTAAACATAATAATTTGATTTAAAAGATTTTTTATACCACGTTTTTAAAACGAAAGCATTAAAAGAGCCTCCACGAGTGACGATATTTAACTGATCGTCCGGCGCACCCTGGGCAGTCAGCCCCGCTACCAACCTGCTGACTGGCTAATCTTTTCCCCACGGCATGAGCTATTATCATTATGTAGCTCATGTCGACACGACAGAAGAAGAAAACGAAAGCGAGTTAATATTGAATTGTCATCCAGTTCTGAGCTATGTATAAAGTTTCAAATCTCTAGCTCATCGGGAAGTTATTTTAAAATCGATTGCAAATTTTGTTCCTAACAGACAGCTAGGACTGAAAGCAAGTTCATAAAAACTGGCCAAGTGCGAGTCGGATTCACGCAGTAAGGGTTTCCGTACCACCTTTTGACCTGATACCCCATAGAAACTGATTTAATCTACGAGATTTCATCAACGCCCCGTGCGCGAAATATGAATTTTTGCATCTCTTTCTTACGCAGGTACCACTATGTATATTTGTTTGCCCTATTTTTAGTATTTTTTGCTAGTTCGACGTTGGTATGTATTACCTTTTTGAAGATAGAACACGAACAAAAACGTTGAAAAAATTCTCGTTTTTTGCGGTTTCTTGTATGGGGACCCCGTTTGGTTTTAGATTTTCTTTTATTTTTAGTATTTGTCATGATAGGGACACACACGGGACAATATAGAAACACAAATTCTGAGACATTGACTTGAGTACTCGAGACTGCCTCGTTGGTGTAGTGGTCGCAAGCGCGACTGCTGAGCATGGGGTCCTGGGTTCGATTCCCGGGTCGGGCAAAGTGTTATTGGGTTTTTTCATTAGGAAATTCTCAGTAGCAGCCCGGAGTCTAGATTTGTGCCCGGTTAGTGGCAATAGGCTCGCCCCCTATTACATGGGACTTATAACATAACTGGCGAAATGTGGGTGTACTATACACCTCTGCCTACCCCTTCGGGGAAATACAGGCGTGATGTTATGTTATGTTATATTCTGAGAAAATTTCAAACGGCTACCTATTACCATTCAAAAGATACAGCCCTGTGACAGACAGACGGACGGGCGGACAGCGTAGCGAAAGTAATAGGGTCCCGTTTGGCACCCTTTGGGTACGGAACCCTAAAAACGTGGTAAAATAAGTATGTACCTACATAATTCTAGGTAGGTAGGTATTTTCCTCATTGTCTGTCTCCTGAAAATTGAACGAAGCAAACGTATATTTGCACTCAGATATTTTCATTCATACTACAACACAAATGTTGCGAAGTCAGCATAGGTATATCAATTAGATAACTCATCTAATAGCCAGTTTATGCATCAAATTATCAAATATTTAGTATTAATTTGCTAATAGCCAGCTAAGCGACTGGTGATTGAGAAATACCAGACTTTTTGTATAACGCTCGAGGCGAAACATTTTAAAACAAATTAATTTAGATTTCTTGACCGGCTAAAGACGTATATCAAACGAATTGACGGGTACCAGTATCCAGTCTTAAATGGATTTTAATTCAATTGGTGACTTGTCCCAGTTGTCTCCGGGATTTATTCGGGATCAATCAGATCAATTAGAAGACAGAGGTTGTTAACCTTGAGGTTTGTTTGATCCGACTTGGTCGCTGATTTACTTAAAATCTAATTTTCCTTTTATTGTAGGTTCTTTGAAAGTCCCGGTATTTTTTCTAAAACCGTTTTTGGGCTTAAAATATTTTTAAATTGAGTCACTTCTTTTGAATATTTTACAAAAGTAGTAGTAGAGCTCCTTGTGAAGGAGCTTGTCCGGAGAAGTACTACCACCGTACCTACTTCTGCCGCCAAAAAGTGATGCTAGCATTGCTGTGTTCCGGTGTGCAGGGTACGGGTGCCGGTGAAATAACAATCACATGAGACTTTCCATCTTCATGTCTCGGTTTGGTGAACCGACTTACGGTACATTAAGGCAACAGCCTAGGTGGTATTGCAGTTGTTATGGGCAAAGGTAAGGTAATCGCTTAATATCAGGATGACCTGATGAATAGCTCGTTTCACCATCCTATAACATGAAAAAAACATAACTAACTCCATCAACTTATTTTTCCTTGTTTGTTACGGTGTCTATCAAAGCAATGAATATTACTGTAGATTTTAGATAAATATTAGGAATACCAGACACAATATCATCAAAGCTTGCGTCAAAACCTGTTCCAACACTAACTCGAATGCGTCACCAATTATTATCAAATACCTAACACCGCTTAATGCGACTAGATATCCGTGGAAGCGATTATAGAAAAATTGCATGTCGAATCTGCGATTATTACAGCACATTTTCTTATGTGAACGAGCCTTATAATCAAAGTATAAATAAGATAAGCTGTAAAAGGCTAATTAGTCGTAAGTAATAATTGGCTAGTACCTACTAGAGCTCAACCGCTAGGCTATCACAGTTAGCTATGATAGCCTAGCGGTTGAGCGCTTGCCTTCCATGCAGGAGGGTCTGAGTTCGAAGTCGGCCCGCACCACTGACTTTTAAAATTCATCAAATAAGATCAAATTTGATTATCACTTGCTTAGACGGTGAAGGAAAAGATCGTGAGGAAACTTGCACATCTGCAGGCGTAGCATGACCGCTGTAGACATGTATGCGTTTTGTTTACGAAAGAATAGACAAAATAACAGAAAAAAGTTCTATACAATGTAGTTTTGTCTATTCTGCCGTAGACAAATCTCTTGTTTACAGTTCATTTTATCGATTTACGTGAACAGAAATGTAGGGACCAACAGTTTTTTTTTCGCGATTTCATGGTTGGTCCAGTAAAAGTTGTTCATAATGATGAGTAGATTCACTACACATTATAATAAAACAAAGTTTAACCGATTTAGTTTTACCGATTTAATAATTTTTTTCAATTTCAATGTTTTTTATTTCAAATAAACCTAATTACAGGCACTTTTGAAAGGTCAGGCTCTTGTTGCACGGTTCCAAATTGTGGGTCCTACGGAGAAGAACCAGCAAGAAACTCCATGGATAAACTCTTTTAAAAATAAGTTATTGTTTATTAGATCAAATTTATTCAAATACAGAAATAAAAAAGAGTTTATAAGTGAGTATATTGCCTTTAGAAATAAACGTAAAAAGGGTTGCCATAGTATGTAAAAGCTGACCTGTCCCGACAGACGGCACCCGTTCACGAGCATGACGTGAGCATCAGCCATCGCTTAACTCAACCATATTGAAGGGAACTTAACGACCCGACACTAACGCCACCATCAGCATGACATTTAAGTGAGCATGACAGACTCCGTTTTATTATAATGTGTAGTGATCGCGAAAACCTAAGAAGTTAGATTCACTACTTCATACAGTAAGTTTTTCTTTTCTACCTGTGAAGATTTGCAAATGGCTCAGGATTACCTATTTTCACCATAATAAATATCTTTGTCTGACTGTAAATCTTCCTAATTTTAAATAAATAAAAGTAATATAAGTACCGCTTGATAGACAACGTAAGAAACCAGGAAAAATAAGTTGATAAAGTTAATTTTAGTTTTGCTTTAAAAATATTGTAAATGATTCGATGGAAGCAACTAAAACCAAAATTATTTTTCACACAAAAAAAACACGTTTAAAAAAAATTGGTACTCCCAAGGTACCAAGGAATTTTCCATTTCACAATTAATATCTGTCTCTTTCTCAATGGGATGTTGCTGACGTCACCCAAACGCGTATCAAAGTGAAAGTTAAATTCGATATCACGAGCATATTTTTCGGTAGCTTAGCGGCTAAAGCACTGGTGTACTGAACCACGAGTCGCGGGTTCGAATCCTGCTCGTGAGCGAATTTTTCTCTCCACAATTTATTTATTTAGATGAAAAAACTGGAGCTTTCTACTTTATATTAATTAATCATTAAATAATAATTTCATTCAATTATCTAATTACTCTGGATGCGGAAGGCAGAGGATCGAGTGTTGTGGCGCAACTTGGGAGAGGCCTATGTCCAGCAGTGGACTGCGATAGGCTGAGTTGATGATGATGATCTAATTACTCTAGTAATTTATCCTATCAACTTGACAAAAACTTGTATCCAGTGGTGGGTTGCGAGGTGTGGTTGTGGCTTCTTTAGTGATATAATAAAAAAATACAATTTTAAAAAAAACTGCGGACAAGTTGGATCAAACAAACCTTAAGATCACCTCTGTCTTCTAATTGATCTGATTGATTACTCTCGACATAATTCTCAAAATACCTTTGACAACATTCAAGGATGAACAAAGGGAGGCCTAATAATTGCGAGGCACCATACTTTACATAGCGTTATCGCGTCATAAACATATTTATTTCATTTGATTTAGAATTTTGATCTGCTAATTATAAACCTGTTAGTCACCACGCCTCGTGTAAATTTTAGCCCAGAACAATGCTCAAGCATGAATCTAGATTTACAAACTGTCGTTTCGTAAAACAAAATATATATTTATATGAATAGGCAAAGAAAAAACGGTTCAGTACCTTTTTCTCCTCTGTTTGTCGCAATTTGCTTTTTTTTTTCGGCATTGTTTAATCATAAACATTTAATGATTTATGGTCGAATTTCGACCATTGGGCGACCTCTCGTAATATATAGCCATACACATTACATAAGAATCCTTAGTAACTAATTAATAAGGCAAATTAAAACAGGCAGCATTATTTTAATATTTTTAACGCATGCGAAGCATCATCACATCACACATGGCACCATTGTCTATTGTCTCTCAAACTAAGTAAAAAACTTGTATCTTGAGATACAGCGTATTATTATTTCAAAACACAACTCGTGTAGGTACGACAGTTAATTGATAAGATACAATTACAATTTCTCTACATTTAACAAAACAAACATTATGTGTTTTGGCATGGGGTGTGTTGTATAAGAGATGGATGTGTAAGAGATGTGCGTGTGAATAAATAATATAAAACAGTTATTTAACCTAGATTCATGCTTGAGCATTATTCTGGATTTTAGGCCTAAATAAGACCACAAAGAATTTCACCACCCTATATCTTCTCATGGGTGTCGTAAAAGGCGACTAAGGGATTCACCAGAGGATGGGCAGCAGCGTCCTCTGAGTATTTAACCGACCAACTGCGATCGCCAACCCGCCTGCCAAGCGTGGCGATTATGGAATATCCCCCCCTTTTGGGGGAGGCCCATGTCCAGTAGTGGACGTTTTTCGGCTGAAATGATGAAGACCACAAATACCTATCTGTCCAAATGTCCATACATATCGACAGTTTGCTTTTCTGAAGACACGAAACGCTTGTTTTATTCATACTCTAAGCTCTAAATAAGCCTGGCAAGTCAGGACAGGCGGAATCATCCGATGTGGCCACTTAATTTAATTGAATTAAATTAAAACCATCGATGGCAGTTACTAGCAGCTAGTCGACTACTCCCCGATTTATAGTTGCTTGTTTAACGAATGACATACGAAAGAATGGTTTGTATAGGTCGGATAGTAATTCACTTTTTTTGAAAGTTTTCATCATTTCAGCCGAAAGATGTGCTATATGTGTGATATGGGCATCCGGTGGGCCTTTACCTCGTTTCGCCATCCATTAAAAAAAACGCTGCCCTACTGCGTGTTAGCGGACTAAACAACATACCATTGAGAACTGTATGAAGCACTCTCAAGAATGCAGGTTTCCTCACGATATTTTCCTTCACCGTTAAAGCAAGTGATAATCAAATTCTGATTCACAGATGAATTCGAAAAGTCAGAGGTACGGGACGGGATCGAACTCAGACCCTCCTGCATAGAAGGTAAGTGTTCAACCGCTGAGCTATCACTGCTATGACCCATGGTCATATGTTTATTCTC
The DNA here is from genome assembly GCA_949699075.1 of Asteroscopus sphinx. Classification (NCBI taxonomy): domain Eukaryota; kingdom Metazoa; phylum Arthropoda; class Insecta; order Lepidoptera; family Noctuidae; genus Asteroscopus; species Asteroscopus sphinx. The sequence goes on from OX453012.1 coordinate 19,276,804, forward strand.
GTGGCTTGGTTCCGATAGGTTTTATTCGCGGTTTTAAATACGTCGATAGAAGATATTATTGCTTGTGACTCATCATCCTGCCAGACATTCCTGAACATGTCTTTGTGCTTTGTGTTTTGTGCTTTATAGCAGTCGCTCCGTGTAAAATGTAAGTCATCATCATTATCATTTCAGCCAAAAGACGTCCACTGCTAGACATAGGCCTCCCCAAGCAGTTTGAGGGGATATGCCATAATCGCCACTCCTGGCAGGCGGGTTGGTGATCACAATTGGTTGGTTGAATACTCAGAGAACGCTGCTGCCCATCCTCTGGTGAATCCCTTAGTCGCCTTTTACGACACCTATGAGAAGATAAATGGTGGTGCAATTCTTTACGTTCAGCACCACACGGAATGCTTTGAAAGTTTTGATAAGATCTTAATATGCAAAAGACAGGGTTTGATAAATGTATTCCAAAATAATTTTGTTTGATTACTATTTGTTAATTACTAACAGATATCCGTATTCGTTTAATTCTCCAAGGATAAAAATAGATTAGGTGTATAATTTGCGAATGTATTTATAACTAATCTTATCTCGACCTACTAAAATGTTAATGACCTCTGATGAATAGTCAGGCAAAAACAAAAAATGCAACTAATTATGCGATTATATCACCACAATGTTATTCATGCATATTTGAAGCTAAAAATAAAACACAAACATGCGCGCGCGCACACTTGAATGACGCAAGAATAACAAAAGACAAATTATCAAAGCATCCCAATGACTAAGACAGCTGAAAAGATATTTTTAAAATAAAATACAATGTCACAGAATAAAAAAGTTTGCATTTCTTCTCATTGAAACGTTTTACGACAGAGTAACAAGTAACAACTTATTCACTGGCCCTCCACCTCTCGTTGCTTTTTAATATCCCCGAGGCACTAATCGTCGTACGTATACTGCGGCTGCTACAGCTGCCATGCGCCGTAATTGCTCACATATCAATCCACACAGAGTAAGTGCCAACTTAACATCCGTTTAAAATAAACAACCTGCCTTAGAATAACTACACATAGAAACCAAGCCCCGCGCGCACAGTTTGAAGCAACTAAATTGGACAGCGATAGAAGAGCTCCTTTGTGAAAGAGCTCGTTCGGGGAAGTACTACCACCATACCTACTTCTCTGCCAAATAGTGATGCTTGCATTGCTGTGTTTCAGTCTGAAGGGTACGGGTGCCAGTGAAATTTCAATCACATGTGACTTCCCATCTTCATGTCTTAGTGCAAATGGGCATGGGCTAGGTAACCTCTTAACAGGTGGGCCTTTAGTCCGTATCGCCATCATATACTACAAAAATTTAAAAAAAAAAATGGAGCCAGCAAAGGCTCCGTTCAGTACATCTTACTCGCGCCTATCTGTGTGTCAGCAAACATTTTACGTACCTTTTGCGTGTACACACCGGTTATATTTTTATGCTTCAACTTTGAGCGGAAATTTAAATAAAACTATCACTCTGTCTTATTACTCTAAGCAACCTGCTTTGTTATTATTAGACATTACACTTTTATTAAGATAATAACGTTCTATTACACAATCTATTATTGCATCGTTATCTAAACATATTTATGGAGGATTCAAACGACGACGACAGACAAAAATATAAACGTCGCAGCAAAATAACGATATCTGTAAAGTTTAAATAACAAAAGGACATCGATACTAACGCATATCCGAGCGAATCGCCACGTTCTGGCTTTTAAACGCAACCGATAAAAACATTACTCGACGCTCTCAATAAATACACATTAATGTCCTGAAGCATTCTGGTTTACATTCCGTGCGGTTTCCAACGAGTTTTATAAAAGCTCCGTTCGGCCGCACACGCAATTACAAGCGCCTCTTTGCGGTACAATCAATATTTATTCCCTTACGAGACAATACAGGACACACTACTACATTACTGCGCGGGCTTCAGACCAAAAACACGCCATGTTTGTGAAGCCGGCAATCAGTTCCCAACTCTAAATTTCGTACACGTTACAAGCGCAGCGATTTATGTAAGGGTGGGCGCACACAGACCTGCCTGCAGAGTTCGTGTCCGTGCATAAATAACCCACCTTGCAATCTTCCAAGTTAATGATATTGCGATGCATTATCATTTCAGTCATTTGAAATCGCTCATTGCGTTTTTCACATCAAAGGGAACCATCAGTATCGCGAACAAATGGGCGTTCAACGAATAAATAAGAAATGTAAACTAATTAAAAGTGCAGAGATTGTTTTCGTTTTCAATCAATAGCGATTGAAGCTTGGACTCATGGGTGTTCAGAGAATAAAAGTAAAAAGGGAATTAATTGCACCGACAAGACAGAATAAAGGCAATCATAAAATAAATGGGTACATTTTATGGCGCGGAAAACAATGCGCTCGATTCGAACAATCGAAATAGCCGATGCAATGCGAAGGGATGCTGAAGTGAAAGCGCATGCGCTGATACAAGAAAAAGCCTCGCGAGCCAACCAGTTATTACACTAATCGCTGCGATATAATTCCCGAGTCAACTTAAACACAGGTTCCTTGCGGATCGAAATGCAAACATGGCGGGCGCTTTGAGCTGGATAGCGCGGGAACAGATACGTGCGGCCTCTCTCTTATGAATGTTACAATACCAAATATAATCAGCCTTTGATTAGATAAACATTCATTAACTATGAGAATCTGCACTCCAACGGTTCTGTAAAACAAAAAGATCCGGAAGGTCCTTTATAAACAAAACTTAGTTTTAAATCAATATTGGGTACTAACTAGCCTATGCCCGCAGCTTCGTCCACGTATAATTCAGTTTATCATAAACAGATGTTACCACGCATCCATCGAGAACTATTTATCTTCCCGGGATAAAAAGTAGCTTACATAACCCTCGTTATGGTCTATTAGTGTGCCAAATTTTATTCAAATCCATTCAGCCGCTTCAGTGTGATTGAAGGACAAACAAACATCCATACTTTCGCATTTTAAATATTAGAAAGATTGGTTTGTTCAAGTTTACAGTCTATTGATGCATTGCAGTTGAATAAACTTAGTTATCGTTAAAAAATTAATGGCACTTATCGACAAATTTTAACTTATGTAATATAACTCCTGTAGAATTAAAACCTAACGACTCACGACACAAGCGGTCACACCTTTCATACAAGTCACATAATGTCGTCACAAAACAGGGAATTGATTTAATTTGTTTTATTTAATTCGCAGTAGCAAGCCAGCACGTTTGGTCGCACCCGGCCCGTTTCGGTCCATCAAAACGCAGCGCGAAAGTCGCAAGCTTCGTTTTATCGCGTTCGCGCCAGAGTTATCTGCCCGATGCGCCCGCGCCTCGCCCCGGTACAAAACGGTTGCTCGATACTACTCTTTATATCCCCATAAACGTTTTACATGTTATTTATCACGATCTTAGTGGGTGACCCGCTTTATTTATGACGTTAAATATTATAATCGTATATTAATGTAACTTGATATTGACCGATAGCTCTATTTGTAGTCGGACTGTTGGACACCACAGGATCTATGAATATATTTTAATATCATTTTTACGGAATACCAAGAGCAAAATACAGGCGTGGTCCGAGGATGAATGTTGTTACTTGAGTAAATTATAACCATATAATTAAACAAAGTTCCGAATTCGTCGACTTTATTATTTATGGTAACGCTTATAAATTAAAAAGCGAATAAATGTATTCGTAACACCTAGACGGCAAATATGACGTTTACGACCGATGTGGTATCCAAATATTTATTAGCTTAGAACAAATTAAAGTATAAATTTGAATGTTAAGGAACAAAAAGCGTGATCATTCTTTCACTTGACAACAAAATCCTGTTTATTATTGGTGTAGGCCTACTTGTCTCAGTCACCCGGAGTGAATTTTAATGAAATTCACGTTTACAACTCGTAAAATTCCTTCTATGCCCATTCGGTAATAGTTTACAATGCGAGCTTCGTAATAATCTTATACTATTTTATGGTTACATTTTATTAATTAAGTATGCTGCATATTATTTTATTAGATAAAACGCCCAAACATCTATAAACTAAAAACAATATTTGAATTATAAAATGGATAAAAACAATGTTGGTCTTTATCAAAAGTAACGAAAAGTATTAAAAAAAAACTGTTTCTTAATAAGGTATCGCTGACGTCAACCAGAGACGTACCAAGTGGAGGTTAATTTCGCTACCACAAGCAGTGTTCACGGTAGCTTAGTGGCTAAAGCACTGGCGTACTGAGCCCGGAGTCGCAGGTTCGAATCCTGTTCGTGAGCGATTTATCCTTTCCACAATTTAAATCGTTAGATTTCGCTTCGCATGCGTAAATGCGTTAAAAATAATAAAATTTAACTAAAGTGTTAAATATATTGGGGTTCTTAAATAATTCTGATTTAAATATTTTTTTAATTGCGTGCTCTGTACAGGCAGAACATAGCATTGTTCTAAAACCACCATTTCTATATGAAAAGGCCAATTTATTCAAAATATATAGTTCCAAACTAATCGCCAAGCGTTGCGATTATGGCATATCCCCCCCTTAATTGCGGGAGGCCTATGTCCAGTAGTGGACGTCTTTCGGCTGAAATGATGATGATGAGCTAATATCAATAGTTTAAATCTCAATCTCCTGACAGTAGATCTTCCTGTTTGCCGTTTATAAGTATCACAAATAAACGGCAAACAGGAAAAATCAAAAGAAATATTTGCATGCTCAATACAGGCAGAACATAGCTTTGCAGCATTGTTCTAAAACCACCATTTTTATATTAGAAGGCCAATTCTCATAATTAAAACGTTAAAAATATAGTTCCGAACTAATCTCAATGGTTTAAATCTCAATCTTCTGACAGTAGATTTTCCTGTTTGCCGTTTATTTGTGATACTTATAAACGGCAAACAGGAACATCTATTGTCAGGTGATTGAGATTTAAAGCATTGAGATTGGTATGGAACTATATTTTTAACGCTTTTAATTACGAGAATTGGCCTTCTGATATATAACATAACATAACATCACGACTGTATTTCCCCGAAGGGGTAGGCAGAGGTGTATAGTACACCCACATTTCGCCAGTTATGTTATAGTCCCATGTAATAGGGGGCGAGCCTATTGCCATTGACCGGGCACAAATCCAGACTCCGGGCTGCTACTGAGAATTTCCTAATGATAAAACCCAATAACACTTTGCCCGACCCGGGAATCGAACCCAGGAGCCCACGCTCAGCAGTCGCGCTTGCGACCACTAGACCAACGAGGCAGTATATACTATCTATCTATATCTATCTGATATATACTATCTGTATTTTACGCAAATAAATGATTATTTCTTTCTTTCAAGACATCGAATTAACTTTACATTATTACAAACTCAGCGGTAACAGATTAGCAGATAGAAACGGAAATTACAAACAGTATATCATAGAATAGACCTCCTAGCATCTGGATTAAGATTAGGCAATTAAAAAGATGTTCTTTTAAGGGTAGCTATTAAAGTGTAATATATAGCCGGGGAGGCCGGCCACACAATTATTTAACCCCCCACAGGCGGCAACCACACAGTACGCAGACTATATTTAAAATTTATCACTTGGATATTAAATGTCGTCCCACATATATATTACTGCCTGTAAAGCGGGGTATTGGCACGATTACTGCACAAGTGATTTTCTATGCTTTTTAATTAGAATTATTAATTTATAATTGCCTTCTTCGGTACCTAATCGACCTCGTCATAGTTAATTGTAAGTTTCGTATACAGGAAGTCCCATCTATAGAGAGAGCTTTATGGATGGAAAGTACCTTAAACATTGAAAATAGGGTATTTAACATAAAGGAGACTTCATTTTATTTTAGAAACTAAGAAACCCTGCATTCAAGGATTATTAAAAAATGTCTTGCTTGAGCTGGGAATCGAATGGCTATGGCTTCTGTTGCATGGGTCAATAATAAGGATAAAATCTGTACAAGAAATATAGTGTCTAAAATTAAAGGAAGTCCATGAAAAATGGAGAAGAAACAAATAAAATGAGGTGTTTTTTGAATAAAACTTGCTATAATTTAATTGAAATTTACCTAAGGTTATGTTAGATTTCGTAGACTTTACTCTATCGATTGGTGGCGTAAAAATCTGTTTTATATGATTGGCATACTTGAAGGTTCGATGCCCGGCTCAGGGAAGACACTTTAAAAATCCTTGAATGCAGTATTACTTGCTTTAAAAAATAAAATAAAGTCTTCTTTAAGTAAAATTCCCTATTTTCAATATTTAACGTACATTTCTCCCATGAAGCATAGCGATGGGACATTCTGTATAGTCATCTGAGAATAATTGGTTACATTTGTTATATATTTTCTTTTTTAACATCCGGTCGATTTTCTATTTTTTGTTTTTAAATATATATTTTTTTGTGTTCTCAAACATACAACTACCTACTTTTGTAATACGGGAAAAAAAAATAAGGAGTACGGATAATGTGCACAGTAGTTCAGTTTCAGGGGCTCTACTCGCGTTTGACGATATTCAATTCATCGTATTTATTTATTTATCAGAAAACCTTACGTTAGCGATGCCATCGCATTCCACAAATTTCTTTGATAATTATTTTACAGTTCAGGCTGCTGCCTGTGGAATGCTTTGCCAGTACAATTGAGGCGTGCTCAATCTGCCTATATTTAAAAAAAACCGGCTAAGAGCATGTCGGGCCATGCTCAGTATTATAGGGTTCCTACTTACAAACGAATCAAATCAAATATTAATCAATGCTATTATAATTTTTTGCAACCAGCGCCACCTAGCGCTGAATTTAAGAAGCTAAATTTAAGAAGTGTGTCATCATATCAATATAACACAAAGCTACTTTTTGTGATTTTTTTAAATAGGTAGTAACTAAAGGAGCATTATTTGCTATTATAATTTTTTTCTAAGGTCAATGACCTATGAACTAGGACGTCTTAAGTATTTTGCAGATTTCTCACTATAACTCAAAAATTTATAATCACATTATACTCGAAATAATTTTAAAAGAGAGTTTTTATAAAGGTCTATCAATGTGGAAGATTATAAGTTTCTACGTTGCATAGCTTAGAAATGGCAGGGGGGGGACACATTGCAAGCCACTTTGGCGGGCTGTATTTCGCAGATGGTACACCTGATAAAAAAGTTATGTATGAAACATTACCTTGATTTTAGTAGACCTATTCAATGATACCCCACAAGAGGGGGAGCAGCGAAAAAAAAATTTTCACCCCCATTTCACATGTATGGGCACCACCCCTAAAATACGTAATCACGATTTTTTTATTCTTTTAAAATTGAGATCTATATCTAGACTATTTTGTAACAAAATTTCATTTACTTATGTTTATAACTGGAGAAGTTATTAAGCTGTAAAGGATTAGGACAGATGGACAGACGGACGGACATGACGAAACTCACGAAACTATAAGGGTTCCTTGTAGAACTACGTAACCCTAAAAACTGGTAAAAGATCACTACCTATCATCACTGTAATTTCCGGCAGGTATATTATGTAATATCTAAACATATTGTATTGTATTGTATTTATTATGTTTATTGTATCTTATATTTATGTAGTTGTGTTATAGATAATATTTACGTTATGTAGAATATGTATTATATTATGTTGTTACACTGCGACCACTGCGTGCTACCCCTCTCTTTAATCGCCCATATTGTCCGTCCTAAGGTTGTCTGGAAGAAATCGCATTGAGCGATAAGACCGCCCATCGTACATGTCATCTATATAAGTCATATATGTTGCTATTTTCTTTTGTGTACAATAAAGAGTATTTGTATTGTATTTATTAAAATGCACACACAGAGAAAGTACCTATAATAAAATACATAGAAATGAATAGTACACACGGCTACACATCAAGCTGTACATTTCCAGTATAAGCTGACCTCGCATTGTATAGGTTTTCTTTGAAACGCGAGGTCAGTTTATACTGGAAAATTACAGCTTGATGTGTAGCCGTGTGTACAAAGGCACTGTTTATCTTTAAGAAATTTCTTCCAGCAGACCTGCGAGAGGAAAATTTTAAGCAAAGAAATATAGACACAGTGTGTCAAGTAATGCTAATAAACATAAATATATCAATATTTGCTAGTAATAAATATACGTACCATTACATTAATCGCACAATTTGCTACTCCGTTCAACCATCGTTCCAATATCGCAAGCGATGATCGTGTTTTGACATTTGTTTTTCTAATCTCTGGTCAATTTAATACGACTATGAACCGTAGTCTATCTTTATTGTACATTTTTATGCGCCTATGTTTATTGTATAGGTACCTATCAGTCGGAACGAAAGTTCGTACTTCGTTTGTCGATCGTAAAACTAGAGTAGGTACACCCTCTGTTCCTTATCGCAACCACATTATTAAAATTCACTTTATAACAAAATAAAAAAGGTTTTGTATGGAAGACTCAGAAAATTTTGTAGCGCACGCCATACAAAGGCAAATTTTTATTTAGATTTTAATTGAATTTTAATAATGTGGTTGCGATAAGGAACAGATACTGAACCATCATGCAGGAACGCTTGCCTTCCATGCAGGACGGTGCGAGTTCGATCCCGGCCCGCACCTCTGACTTTTCGGATTCATGTACTTTAACGGTGAAGGAAAACATCGTGAGGAAACCTGCACACCAGAGAGTGCTCCATACAGTTCTCGATGGTGTGTGTAGTCCGCCAACCCGCACTAGGCCAGCGTGGTGTACTAAGGCCTTAACCTTCTCATACTGAGAAGAGGCCCGTGCCCAGCAGTGGGACAGTAATGGGCTGGGTATGTTTGTTATGATTTTTAACGCATTTACGCATGCGAAATAAAGTGTAAAGATATAAATTGTGGAAAGAAAAAGTCACTCACTAGCGCGATCCTGCGACTCCTGACTCAGTACGCCAGTGCTTCAGCCACTAAGCTACCGTGAACACTGCTCGTGTTATCGAATTTATCTTCCACTTACGTCTTTCGGTGACGTAGTCAGCAGCATCCCATTGAGAAAGAGACCGTGTTGTGTGAAAACAACAAATTTAAAACGACTTCAAAACTACGTCGACTATGCAAATTATACGCACTCCTTGAAAAACATCCTGTATAATATAACTTCCTAAAATCCATAAGTAAAATATTTAAAAAGTAACCTATTTAATACAGTTTTCATTTAAAAAATCGTTAATATACTCACTTAAAAAAGGCTAATTGAATGATAAGAAAACACAAACATTCGCAAATATAAAATGTAATAATTTCAGATGACGCGATGACGTAGCGCCCTCTCGCGTTCCCTCCCCACACGAAATGGTCAGCTGAAAACTGAAAGGTTTGTATTTTAACTCGCTCAGATCCGCACTGGATATCGCACTGTTTTCAGTAGCGCTACGCACATGCCACAAATGTTGTTTGTGAGAGTAGACTATGAATGTGTGAGTACGTAAGCAGTAGTTTTCGACAGACACAACTAGGTATAATTTTTATACTCGTATGTCTACAGAACTTCTATTCCCTGAGTATCTTTTAAAACTTTTAATTTATTAAATTCAACTATCATTACAAAGCCATAGAACAAATTATTTGCATATTTCGTTTCGGTTTCTATTTGATAAACACAGGAAAATTTGAACTTACCTTTATAAACTTAAATTCCTTAAAACAGGAATAATGTTCTATAATTGAAAAGTTTGTGTTTATGTATAAGATGATATTAATACATATATTGGAGATAATGAAAAAGCTTTGTATTAATCACCTATTTATCAGCATCACCAGCTCGACTGCTTCCTTACTTTGATTATTTACAATGTACTCAATGTAGTCCACAAAGAAGTCGAACCTGGTAAAGCAAGTTCCAGATTTCGTCCACAGATCAATTTTTAAATTGTTTTAAACATTTTTTACACACTTGCTCGTAAATTGGCCCTTATTACACCGCTTTTAGGTTCATAATGCAGCCTATAACGCACGCGTGATTTTTACTTAAGATTATCGCTCTAGTGCTTTTTATTTTACAGTTTTTTTTTAAATCTCTGCAAAGAGTTTTATGTCCAAACAAAATTTAAAAAAATTGTGAATAAATCTGCTGTATTAATTAAAATATGATAAATGAACATTTCATTTCATCAAATTATTAATTTATGTCTACAAATTAACATTAGTTTGTGTTATAAATGAAAAAAATCTGTTTATTATCAGAAATCTGCGTGTCATTCTTTAAAAATTTAATATTTGTCTAAACTATGTTTATGATTTTGTTTTCCTCGCGAGTATGTTGAAAAACGTCGTATGAAACGCGTGAGCAATGTTCATTATACTCCCGGCTTTATTACGTTCTCGCCTTCGGCTCGGGCTGCAATCGAGCCTCGAGTATAATGAAAATCATAATGTACTATTATAACATTGAAATTAAATACTTACGTGTCACCTATTTCTCACATAATAGCATCATGTTGACTGCAAACACTGTCAAGATCATTAATGCCAAGAACTGCCTGCGTATTTTATAAATCTTAACCAGTTTCACTAATTAGATAGACGCCTCCTACTGTGTCCTAAACACACCGCGACAAATTATTCAATTATTCAGCCCCGCTGTGTTTTGAACTTGACGTCCGCTCCCCAAAAACAGTGCCTCTACAAGGCCAACAAAACAGGTTCATACAAAGATTAAATGATAACTTTCAATGCAATCTGTGCAAGCTCGCTTTCATTGCGAACTGCAAAGGACAGCTCGGCACAGGTGGCTCCTACCACACACGGCATCGTATTTCGTTCGATTGTGTATCGCGAATCGCAATCGAACCATTCCGGTCGGAACTGGATTGCACGCCCATCGTAAGCCATTGTTAAGTCCACATTAATTGGCCTCAGCCGCAGTCATTTAATATCTCGTAATGCGCACGAAAAAACACAAAAAGGCACCCCGAAATCTCCCAGAGTTTCAACATCCGCGCATTCAATGCACTCGGTGTATAAACTGTAACGCGATATTTTCTTAAGCGATTTGTTGGCAATAGCAGATGGGTGTGTCTTGAAACAGGAAATAATTTCGAACTTGTTGCCACTGACTGATCTGTCTGGGTTGTTTTCGTTTTGTTAACAAACCACGTGTAGTTTGTTCCATTGAAACATGACTACTTGTGTACGTAGTTATTATATTCATGCTCATTGCACTAGTAGGGAGTATTGAATTTCGAATATAAATAACATCTGCTGCTGACTTTGTGTTTCGTGAATTTTAAAGCTTAGGTTTAGTGTACTATGTTGCACAGCTGTAACTATCTATGCAATTTATGCGTTTAGAACTAAAGACGCGCTAATTTATAGCTTTCTTTAATGTAATTACCAGAACTGTCTTCTCTTAATCTTTAGTAAAGCTACTGGAAATGTTAGAGATTATATAACTTACGACAATGTAGTGATGCTAAATTATTCAAACGTATACTGGGAGAAGTTTATTCCTGTCAAATCTCCAAAAATCACCTCGTCTGTTCGTGTGCACACATTAGTTTAACGGGACCCATCGCATACTAACTTACCGTTCAGGTAAAGATAATATTTTTTTCAACGCACGATCTCCCCGTCATTCGTGTCGAAACGCCACGACGAGGGATTATTATTTTAGTAACATCTGTACGAGTAACTCTAACTAGATACTAATAGATAACCACTGATGTTTTTTATGCGATCCCGCTTTTTAATCTTTTGTATCGAGTCGTACACCAAATGTGCATTTTTATTTATAGGGGTCCGTTACAATGGAATATATATTGGGGTACTAACAGTCGGATACAATAAAATGAATGATAGAGGTCGCACTTGTGACCACTTGTCGCTAATTGAATTTTTTATCAACAATAATAAACAAGTGCGTGGAATTACACTGACATTTACGTGGCTCGTCCGCTAAAAAGACCTGCGAACAAATACAGCAAATGTCAATTAAATTAAATTAATTTGTGGCAGGTACTTAATTATTCGGCGCAGTACTTAATCACATTTGGAAGCGACAGGACGTCCCCAAAGTTCCAATAAGCTACTGCTAATTACGTAATTCAAGCACCGTGACCGAAATAAAAAAGCTAGTATAACTCGAGCATTGTGGCGGCTAACGTAAAGGGAATGTGAATCCGGGGAGACGGGCTTAACGTCACATTCTGTGGAGCTGAGTAGTTTTATTCTTGCTCCTTTTTGTGACGATCTAGGATAGAAGGAATATTGTAAATTAGCTGCGACGAATCCAAATAAGAATCAAAGGTATGAAGTTAGTTTCCTTCGCAAGAAGAATAACATTCTAGGATTACTCTTGTTGTAATCGAAAACATAACCGACATAGACCGAAAAATTGCCAAACTTAAGTGGCAGAGGGCGCAGAACGGATGGCCAATGGGGCAGTAAAGTTCTGGAGTGGTGGAAGGCGCAGCGTGGCCTACCCACCCCCACAAGGTGGGGTTTCTCCCAAGTTGTGCCACAACACCCAAAAGTGTTGTGGCACGACTTGGGAGAGACCCCCCTTCCCTTCCCTCCCTCACTTGGAAGAGTCCAGCAGTCGACTGTGATAGGCGGAGTTGATGAACCAGGATCTTAACCTTTTTTTAAACTAAGCAAATTTTAGCTACCTGATAACTGAATCATTCTAGATTTTATTCCTTATAAAAAATTTACTTCTCGCTCAACCATGTACTTGCAAGTTCGGGGTAGTTTTTAAAGAATCACGTATTGTAACGGGGCACGCGACATTCTGCCTCCTAATCAGCTTATTCAATTTCATCCACTTATTATTTTTTGTGACGCACCCCCTCTATTATTCGCATATGCCAGATTTTCCCTAACCACATTGTGTTATTTTAATTCAATGCTCGATAGCATTAAAAAATTTCATCTTAACTTTATTAAAACTTGTCCTTAATGAGATCATAATTAATTGTGTTTAGCAAATCCTACTAACATTATAAATGCGAAAGTATGGATGAGTGAGTGTGTATTTGTTGCTAAACTAGGTACATAGTATTCGGACCAAGTTTGACTCTCGTATGTATTACTGTTTGGAAGATAGAGCAGGAACAAAAACATTGAAAAAAATGCATGTTTTTCGAGGTTTCGTGTGTTTCGAGATTTTTTTATTTTTAGTATTTCTCATGATAAGGGTCATAGCAACACATATTCTGAGAAAATTTCAACCGGCTACCTATTACCGTTCAAAAGACAGCCCTGTGACAGACAGACGGATGGACGGACGGACAGCGTAGCGAGAGTAATAGGGTCCCGTTTGGCACCCTTTGGGTACGTGACCTTAAAAAGGACAATACAAAACACGTTCCCCAAAACAATGTAAAGCAATGTAAAACAATGTAATGCAAGTAGTAGGTACTTATGGCTGATAATTATGTTCTTGCTACATAGTGACTCATTTTCGACCTAGAAGCATTTATTAGGTCCGCGTTTACTTAGATAAATGCACATTATCTCACGGCATCCGTCTATAGCACGTCCGGGGAATTATCCGCAGATCTCAGTCCCGCACTATTTAGCCTTATCCTTAAAATCACGCATTCCTTCATCTATGAGGTAAAAACTTTCAACTTAATACCGTAGCTTCATATGAATAATGGCCTACAGATGTTTCCGAACCGCAGACGTATATCAAAAATAGAAATTAGGGGTTACCACGCTCGCCCTCGATCAATGATAATAATTAAAATTAATTTTTTATCTCTTTCAAATCTTGCAAGCCACCCAAGTAACGCTACGGTGTTTTACATAAATAAATAAATTCGTATCAAGCGCTAGTTTCATTAACACATTTGAAATTTTTATATCATTTTTATGAGGCAAAGCTTTTTGGCGATGTTATCAGCGATTATCGCTAACGTTAGTTTTATTGCTTATATATCTTAACGTTGGCAAATTATAATTAAAAGAGAACTAAATATGTTATGTAGGTACATCGAAATAAAATTGAGCCTCTATCAATTTGATTCTGTCGATTAAAAACTGTTTTTTTATCTATGTTGTTAAGTCGTAAATGATTCAATTCGACGATGTTTAAATACTATTTAAAACTGGTTTATATGTAAAAAATCTAACCAATTCTATTAATAAATTAATGAACGCCATGTTTTGTTCGAAAACACTAAAAACGAAAAGCTAATTTTGAACAACAGCATATGCGTTACATTCTCCGCTTTCAACACTGTCACGGGCTATTCCCTGGCGAATTTAAATTTGTAATTCCTTCCTTCGCTCCTACCAATAACAGCGAAACATTTATTAAAAAAACCTGCGACTCCTCCTACCGACGGAAGCAGCTGCAACCCTAATTATTACAAACACGGACTCTTGAGCATTGGGCAATGCTATAGATAACTAGTGTTATAGTTAATCATCTACAGAAAACTGTTATTAATTTACCAGCTGGAAGACACAAATTGTTGATGTTTAATAAAGTTCTAATTACTAGCCCTAATAATTGCTTCGTCAGCCTACGATTCATTTTCAATCGTGTTAGTTGATAATATGGCCATAATTACAAGAACATAATAGATCATCACCAAATATTCAATATCAATAATTACATTTCAAATTTTAATTCAGTTGTCATGAATTTTATTTGTTTTTATAAATAAAGCCATAACTAAACTATTTTATTATGACATCTGAACAACCTACGCGAATCTCACGGACTTAAACATTTCTTTAAACATTTCATTAGTTGAGCCTGGGATATTTACGGTTTTGGATAGCTATGGGCGGTCACGTTTACGGTTATGGAAGTATCATTTAATGAGGATACGATATATTTAACTTGTGGCTAATATGAGGCAGTCTTCGTTTACCCACCCACGCACCTACATTTAAATTGAGATGTTAGAATTCAGACATAAATATAATAATGCTGCAAAGAACAAAAAGGCACCAAATGGAACAATCCAGGCATGCATTCAAATGTTTTAGATATCGATAATGATTTAAATATTCACTGTTGGACTTGCAAGAGACCTAAAAATGTCAACGAAATTTATTGCAGCATTTTCATAAGAAGTGCCATTAATACTTTTGTAATAAACCTGTCCAGACACCGATAACATCACAATCTCAACTTTACCAAAAGCTAAAAGGTCGTTTATAGGGACATAAACGTTTATGGAATCATAAAGCAGAACCAATGTATTGTTTCCAGTCGGCCTACGCCCGCCGACGACATAACTAATCGAACGATTCCGCTTTTTGTCTCTACAAGGGACATAATCAATTGTCACTTCGTGTTTAGATATTTCCCACCTAAGTTTAAGATGTCTAAGATACATTTGGAACGGGTTTAGAATAGTCTGTGGACAATAAACGATCGGATATCGTATTGCACGGGGAAAAAAGGTCATGAGTGGCCGATGTCGTACTGTTGGCGCTTGAATAGATGGCCTGTATGTTATAGACATGGAACCTCTTGATGATGCTCATTTAAATCCTTAACGATATTCCACATTAGAATTTTTATCTGTATAATATTACGTGATTAAGATATTCGCTATTTTTTCTTCATAAAATAAATTTGATATCGAATAAATGTCAAAGGTATCTAATACAAGAAAAAATACGTTTACGACATAAGAATTGATCATTTGATGTGAAAAGTGTCAAGACTTTATTGCCAGTTTAGCTTTTAATGTAATAAATATAATTTTGTTTAAATATTAGTATACAGTATTATCTATAGATCTACCACGGTGTTTATTAATGAACCTAGTTCTTTTAAAATCTTAGTGATCCTAATAAATGCTTTGTTCTACATTCGACAATTCATCTAGATACCCAGAAACACTATTAGTTAAAGTATCAAATGAAACTTGACATACCTATTGTGCAGTTAACGCGTAATCGATTGCTCCAATTGCTCACACCGCTACTTAACAATGAAGAGACATCGTCGTAATCAAAAGTCAATTAAAATGCTGTTTATTCATCATCGGCCCGGTCGGCAGATGATTTATAATTTCGCAGCGGGCCATCGGCGCGCGCGCACTGTCGCGGTCACTTTTTAAATTAAAATCGTACGGACTCGAGCGTGATCTTATCCGACTCGATCAATTTAGATAAAATAAATATTTATACATTTGACTCTGGATGGGCGAACAAAGCGTTCGGTAAATTGATTATGTCAATGAAAAAGTTATTTGACGTTTGGACGTTTGCCCCTATTCTATCACCTGTTCCGATTTTAGATACGCATTTATAAAATTGTAATGTTACGAGATATATTTAGGTACAAGGATTTTTTGTAACATTTTCTGTCACTTAGAAATGAGAACTTTTTGGGCAAAGGAGATTAATATTTGGAAACGAGACAGGTATATTAGATATTGTTTATAACTAAAGGCAAACAGTTCTATAGATTTTTCCGAAGCCTTTGAGTGCCTACACCTGTCTACGTCAAACTTATGGAGTAAGCGTAACCATTCTATTTATATGAACTCAACACTTTAAATATGTACTATTCATTAACATCTATGACAGATGATTGCGCTCGGACTTTGCTTGAGCTTTTACCATCATTATTATGTGCTCTAAAGTAAGCTGAGTAACTGATTAACTGATTTCGTCCTTACGTTGCCCAAATAATATGGTTTATTTTGGAAAATACTTTTAAAAAGTTGATTGCATCAAGTATATAATTGTGTGTAGTCTGTTTTTTCTTACTTGTCTTATTTAGTAAACAATCTTGACATGTCTCTTTATTCAAATTACTATTGATAAAATAGAATAACTAGGTCTGCACATGTAATTAGGTTAAAAAAGGTTATTTAATGCGTACAATTTTTTACACAATATCTTTTAATCATTATTATTGACGAATTGAACTAAAAAGATATACCAAGATTGTTTACTCAATAAGACATGTAAGAAAAAACAGAGTGTAAGTGTGTGTTGAAAGTGTTTCGGGTTGTATAAAATGTGAAGTGATTAAAAAACAATAATAGTAGATAAAAATATTATTTTATTCATACTCTGCGTTTGGAAGCGTAATAAATACGAAAAAATTTCATATCCTAGCTAAAAATTACATCACAAAATTATTTACTTACGTATACTTCTTACAATTTAGCTATTTACAATTGACTAGGGTACATTTCAGTTCTGCGATACCTTTTACTTACGAACTACTATTTACAATACACATTTTCACACAGTTCTCGCTTCACATGCTAAATTCAATATACATAAGTACCTAACATTATCACAAATACTCAGCATGTCAGGTCTTAAAAAATAATCAGGAACCTTAAAGTACCAGTGTATGTAAGATACAGTATTATAATCTACGCATGTTTGCAAAAAGGAATGTATGGGTTTACATAACTTCATTTCTCTACAAAGCACTCATAAAAGTGAAGTGGACAATGAATGCTATTCAAACAGGTACAAAAACACTACAAATATGTTCAGATTCGTTATAGACATCAATAGTACTTACAGTACAATAAAAAAAGATTTTTCAAGTCTGGCATATAAGACTGATCACTGTCATACATTTAAAATTTAATATTACAGCACCAACAAAGATAAGCTTACAAACACAAATGCGTCTTGTAAATGCCAGTTAAGTAATCAATTTTTACAGTTATATTTACAAATATCGGATTACACCACAATGATCGTAAACTTAGACCAGTGTTTTTCAATCTTTTCCATAGCGCGCCCCCTTTGGTAAAAACAAATCACGCGACCCCCTTGCCCTTTGCGGCAGCGACGGAAGCGGCAGTGCTTTGCATGAATAACGACACAACTCAAAAAAAAAACATAAGTAGATACACATTATAAACATAATCAGGTGATCGTTCGTTTTGAGTACATATTAAAATTTTGAAATTTTTGCGATATTAAGTACTATAAAACTTTTTATTTCTAAGTGACGGCAACCGTAGACGGCGGTGTAGAGTGTTAGCGACCTCCCAGGGGGTCGCGACCAACAGTTTGAAAAGCACTGACTCAGACAAAATAAGTCTTTCTAGGATGCGTTGTGCTCGACATAGGAATTTGTTGGGCGGGCCTAAGAGGACGTTCCTCACACTGGTGATTGTCAATGGAGACGTAACTGTGATGGTGAGGTAAGCGATCGTCAGGGCGACCTTCGCTACTTGCCACCGAACACGTTTCGTCCTCCGTACTTCGCGCAGACACTTCTGCGCTTGCGCTTGTTGAATGCATTGGACTTGACATCATCAAACCAGGTGGGTTCATCCCGTACTTGTACCAAGGGTCATGAGAAGTCGGTGGCGCCGTATACCTCAAATTCCCATGTCGACCAAACGCTTCCCTATTAGCACTTTTCATATTATTCGCATTATGAAGCGTCCGATTTGGTAGAGTCACGTCCACATCCGGTAACCGAAAATTTAGCTTTTCCCAACAGTTTCTCTCACCCCACACGATCACTGTACACGTTTTAAGTAACACTTTTAAGTCCGGATCAATGTTTATGGCACTCAAATCCGTGGTCACGAGGAATATTATCTTTTGACGTCTATGCCGAACGTTCACTGAATTGATTGCACTTTGTATAGCTGCATTCGATTCCGCCGCGTACCATTCTTGTTGCAAGAATGTTATCGATAACACTATAACGAGTCTTTTAGAACTTTCCGAGGCACTCACTAAACTATCACCTGAACGTCTTTCGACCAAGGGCAAGTCTCTGTGTTGTAAACATAAGGTATGTCCAATATTTTCGAGCTCGGAACTCACCGCACGAGTCACGAAGTCTTCATCTCGTGGATTGTACACAAAAAAAGCGTCGAACCGTTTGTTTTTGTTGTCGTTCATATCTTTCGGAGTCGAAGTGAATATTCTTACACCGTATCTTGAATGCATCCATAATTTAAAATCTTCCCGGAACATGAAGAGCAAAGCACACATTAGTAAGAGAATAATTGCTATTATCAGCACCGCAGCGATATATGGAATGTAATTTTCGACACCGTCATGCGATTCAATGAATAATCGTTTCAGTGTCTCGGTGCCGGTCTCCTCGGTAGTGGTTTCTGTTTTACATTCCTTTGCTACTGTTGCAATGGTTTTATTCATTGCTTGACCATGGGCAAAGTAGCACATCATACTCTCTGTGTCTTTGGACTTTTTTATCAACCACTGATCCAGCTGGTTTACGTCTTTACAATCGCATATCCAGTTATTCCCATCTACTGAGACGCGAGTGCGGGGATCGTTGTCTGTAATGACTCTCCATGGCATATAATCAACATAACCGTTATTGTCTAAGCCCAAGAACTCCAGAGAAGGCAGATAATTAAAAGTATCATTTTCTATGACCTTGATCTTGTTATCACTTAGATGAAGCTCGTTCAAATTTGGTAATCTCGTGAATTGGGTATTCCTCAATACCTCCAGTTTATTATTTTCCAAATGAAGAATCCTCAATGACTCGATACCGTTAAATGTTCTATTTTGTATTATGTTGATATTGCTATTATTAAGATACAAGACTTGTAACTTTTTTTTACCGATGAAAACGTGATTTCCTAACTCTTTCAAGTCGTTTCCATCTAAGTATATTTCGGTCGCGTCCATCGGTATTCTGTCCGGCACGTGATCGTAGTCAGCGCTCGAACAATCGACCACGTTAGTGGTGGTCCAGGTTTGATCATGATAACACGAGCATTTATCAGGGCAAGTCATCTTACAATCACAGGCGTCAAAGTCACAACAATGGCACACCGCGAAACAATGTGACTCGTACTCGCACAGAAATTCTGAAGATTTTACTTCAAGCAAGAGCATATCCGATCTGGTTCGTGAATGGGTTAAAGAGCACCTTACACTTTCTAAATCCATTACTCTCGGGCGCTGCCTGAGGTCACTTAATTGGTTAATTGTCTGCAGCCATTCCATTGTGCAGTCACACACAAATGGATTTTCGCTAATATAAAACTCTGGCAAATCTTTGTCTTCGGAAACAGCTGATATCGCGAATGCGCCGAGCTCTAGTGTTCTTATTTTATTTGCATATAGTATTACTTTGTTCAGATTGTATTTTTGTAGAAATGTTCCAGGACTTATTTTATCAATGTTGTTATTATTTAAAACAACCGTCTCTATACTGCTTGGAAAAGAAAACTCATCAATACTCCTTAGTTTGTTGTAACTAATATCGAGCATTTTCACGGAACATGATTCTTTTAATCCATATGTGTCCTCAAGCTTCTCAATTTTGTTCTCATGCATATCCAGCCATTCAAGATTTGTAGGAATGTGGCTGTAATCGAACCAAAGTAACTCATTGTTAGACACGTTTAACCAAACAAGCGGTTGGTTGTTAGTAAATATGCCCTTCAAGTCCACTAGTTTGTTACCGTCCAGGCCGATTGCTTTTAACTGTTGGTTTGAAGCAAAAGCTCCGTCGTCTATTTGATCTATGTTGTTTGAAGCTAAGTTTAATATTTGTAGCGAGGGTAAGGCTGCAAATGTATCCTTTGATATCTTTTCAATTTTGTTTCCAACAAGACGTAAGCCATATAAATCATCCAGTCCTTCGAATTGGGAAGTTGTGACTTTCGTTATTCTGTTCATCCCTAAGTCCAATGATGTCAAAAATCTTAGTGTTTTGATAGCCTCCGGCACCTCTGATAACTGGTTCCCACTGATACCTAAGTCATGAAGTTTCGTTATATTCTCGAAAGAACGTAAATCGACTTTTGTTATTCTGTTACCATCGAGGAATAATTGATTTAGTACATAAAGATTTGAGAAATGCCCACTGTCCACTTCTAACATGTTATTATGAGCTAGAGAAAGCGAGTGAAGGTTTTTCAAATTCGAAAATGCACCATCCGCTACGCGCGCTACGTTGTTGTGCTCCAAACTTAAAAATTGTAAGTTATTTAAATCTTGAAATAACAATGAATCTATTTTTGTGATTCTGTTGTATGATAAATTCAGAACTATTAAACGCACTAGTCCTGAAAATGTGTCTCTATTTACCCACTCACTTGTCAATTCATTCACAGATAAATCCAATATTTGCAATTGATCCAATCCTTCCAATAGTCCAGGAGCTAGAACGCTCAACGTGTTGTTGTTCAAATATATTTGTTTGATATCCCTCGAAGACTGGAACATTTCAGGTGGTAAAGCAGTCAGAGCATTTGTTGACATATTAAGAATTTGCAAATCACTCAGGCCTACAAAAGCTCTATCTGCTACAGCAGATATTCTATTGTTTTGCAAAAGTAATTTTTGTAGGGCGCGTAAACTAGACAAACCGTTATCAGGTAGACTCTTTATTTCATTGAATGACATATCTAATGTTTCTAACACAGTGTTGCAAGATTTACCAGGTGCAGTTGGTCCATTGCCCCAGTCGGAGAACCCAAGATTTGATATGTCTTGTAATCTGTTTTGTGTTATATTTAGCTCTTTCAAATTGTACAGAAGACAGAATATCTCTGGAGGTAAGTTCCAAATATTGTTATCACCCAAATCCAAGATTCGTAAGTCAGTGAGCCCTCGGAATGTATCTCTATGAAATTCCATGGACATCGCTGACCAATCCGTGTTGTGGGTCCTTATCGTCAAGCTTCTCAATCCACTAAGCGGCGAAAGCACTGCAGATGGAACATATCGAATCTTGCAAGACTCTATCCTCAGTTCTCGAAGGTTGTGAAACCGGGACAGAAGCTGTGTTCCTTCTTCTTTTCTTCTTCCAATGTCGAGAGAGCTCTCGAAAAAGAGAACGTCTGTACAATGTAGGTCTAGGACGGTGATGCGCTGAGCTTGGGAGGAGCTTAGACCGGCCAGTAGGTCTGTAGCGCCGGCAGCGGTACGAAGCGAGCATGCCAGCTGGACGCGAGTGGATTCACTAGCATCACCCGACACTCGCTGCCACTCGCACTCCTGAGGCGCCTCCGCAACGCGGCTCGTCAGCGACGCTGCGCCGACACCTAAGTACATCCAACTCCATGCGGCATACCACACAGCCAATAATCCCATCGATAACATCTCGAATAACTCACTATAAACTGTCACTTTATTTAAATTGTCACCATTTGACTCGATATTATCACGCACATCGCTACGTTAGTCCGGACGCGCTCGGAAAACTTCTTCGAATTTCCCGTCAAACTTGTTTCGAAGTGCGACACATAACGGCACGAGTTTGCGAGCTGAGGTGCAGCAAGCGCCTCTCTCGAAGACTCGTGAGAAGCGACTGAGTGTAGCGCAAGGCAAGTTGAGCGACCGGCCGGTGGCGGCACGCTCCCCGCGCACGGTTGCTCCTCCCCTGACAGAGACCTCCGATACGTTTGTCTCTGTCTGTTAAAAAGTTCACAACGGCAACAAGTTGCTTGCCGCAAGATTGGCATGAACAGAAGCGCGCTTTGCGAGCTTTTATAAACATGGCGGTGCTTACTTTGTTTGTTTTGTCTAATCCATAAAATTTCAATGAAGTACCGACTGGAAAGCGTGTGAACTAATAAAATAATATAAGTACCTAATAATAGGTAGTATAGATTGAAACTTGCTTAACTATTTAAGAAACTTATCTTGAGAATACCTTTTAAACTTTGTGTTGTATGTGGTTATTTCTATAGGTATGCCTATTACGACTAGGAAATCTTCAAAACAGATAAAAGAACCAGTCTATTGTTCGTGACGATAATAAATATGAATATTATCTTCTTCTTCGTGTCGACATGAGCTACATAATGATAATAGCTCATGTCGTGGGGAAAAGATTAGCCAGTCAGCAGGTTGGTAGCGGGGCTGACTGCCCAGGGTGCGCCGGACGATCAATTAAATATCGTAACTCGTGGAGGCTCTTATATGAATATTATAATAACATACTTAATTAGATACCTACTTATTTAGGTACTTTTAATTACTTGCACTGGCCGCAATGATAACTGATAACAACAATGCAAATAACTCACCTAATCTTGCATAAATTCCAATACCTTAGATATTACAGATACTTATGATTTTTATCACTTCTTATCACCTTAGAACTGCGTGCATATTTTCACAATATGATCGCTGATAATGCAACACAATTACAGTACCATTTCTGACAATTTGCTTTTGTTCTACAAATCGGGACCTATCTGGTTATGACGCATTTGCGATAACTCGGATAACTAGTGCTTATCTGGCTTGCATGTCAACTAAACCACGATGACATCATCAGTAAAGGGTTCCAACGTTACTTTACTAAAACCTCTTTGGAGACTTTTAGACGGCTGATAATCAGGTAAGTACTTAAATAATTAAAGTGTGAAGCAGGTAATTAGTGATTGGGTTTTATCAATGCATTCTGAACAGTTGGTTTAGTAATTTTATCAATTCTAATGGATACTAACATTACTTTTCCTAACACTACGTTAAACATGTAGGTAAGTACAATCAGAGTGGAGGCTCTGATTGGCCACTAAGTGACTTCTGGGATGGCGGCAGCACGCTGTGGTCACGTGCTGCCATGTGCACCGGGAAGGACACAAGGAGACAAATAGTCTCTTTGAAGACGTGCCTTACAGGTGTAGCTTAAGGAGGGCTCCGGAGGTATATTACATTCCCGGAGTCCCCCCTTATTATGATGTAGACGGCCACTGGAAGAGTTTTAGTGGGTATGAATCCCACACACCCCGGCCTCCGTAGTACAAAATAAATACAAGATAATTAAGTATTTATTTTTAATAAAATCCTGTATTTTTTATCTAAAATGTAGAGTGAGACTTCCAACTTTTTAATGTGTGCATTTATGTGATAAAAGTTATTTAAAAAATTACCAAAATTCTAACTGTTTTTTAAGTAACGAATACCACATAAAACGACATTCTGCTACAAAAATACCTGAACTACTGTTCGGCAATGTGTTCAATACTTCGGTTTCTTTGGTATTTTATCACAGAATCAAATGTAAAAGCGAACACGCAATTGACAAACAAAAGGCGCCGGGAAACATGAAAAGGGCTTTATTGGCATTCTCGGCGAAGCGGCGAAACACAAAAATTGTACCGCAAAGAGTTAACTGATCTAAACGAGTGCACTCCAGACGACCTGACGGGGACCGATGGCATAACTTCCGATGGCATCCTTTGTGAAAGAGCTCTTCCGGGGAAGTACTACCACCATACCTACTTCTCCGCCATATAGTGAAGCTTGCATTGCTGTTTTTGGGTCAGAAGGGTCGGGTGCCGGTGAAAGTTACAATCACATGAGACTTTCCATCTTCATGTCTCAGTTTGGCGAACCGACTTGCGGTACCATTTAGGAAACAACCTAGGTGGTATTGCAGTTATTATGGGCGAAGGTAACCGCTTAACATCAGGTGGGCCTTTAGCTCGTTTCGCCATCCTATACTATAAAAAATGTAGATTTATGGATATCTGATTTTATAATATTGATTGATTTAGGCTTCAATTCAAATTCAATTCAAATCATATTAATATTGGACAAGGATTCAGCCGAACAACCGATAACCGTTGGGGTAAACGTGTTCTTGAGTGGAGACTGCGAATCGCCAATTGTAGGGTAAGACGCCTTTGGCTCGTTGGACCGATGCTATTAGCAAAGCGGCTGGTAGCAGCTGGATACGAGTGGCCGAGGATCGATGTCAGTGGCGTACAGCTATTGGAGAGGCTTATGTCCAGCAGTGGACTGCGATAGGTTGGATGCTCGTGCAGAGCCGAAAGTCCTAGCCATAGGACTTATTTGAAGTCAAATAAATAAATAAATAAGAAGATTGAATATAAAGAATAAATATCGAAACTAAATTTATTTAAAAGTAGAAAAAATTGCCGCACCTTAGGTATTTTAATATACCTTTGAACTACGAGTTCGGTCGTACATAACTGGATTCCGTAGTCATCTTCATCATTCATTGTGCGAGTGCAAGTTTACAAGTGCGAGTTTGAAACTTACGCATACGAAATCGATTGCGTCGAATTTAATCCATTAATCAGTAGCGCCTCTGGCGGAAACGAGGAGGAACTGCTGATTTATGAATGAAAGTCGACCCATTCGATAGCGTTTTCGATAGCGTATGCGTAAGTTTCAAGCTCGGAATCAGCCCTCAGAGTTGCTTGCGCAATCAACAGTTTTATGAATCCGACTAACAAAGACTTAGATTAGAATGACATATTTCTAACGGCCAAAATTAATATCCAATCTGTCCACGATTTACCTTACTGGAGATGGAAATTTGACATATTTTGTATGGAGCTTATGTCAAATTTCCATCTCCAGTAGGGTAAATCGTGGACAGATTGGATATTAATTTTGGCCGTTAATCTTCTAATACTAATTAGTTAATAGGTAGAAATATGTTACAGTCATTTTAAACAAAAGTTACCAATCACAAGTAATAATAATTTCATCTGACTTTTTAAGACCTTGTTTAAATGTTATTCGGAGACGGAATACTGTTACAGACGATCAAAAAGACCATGACGATGTGGAAAGGATACCTAGTTAAGCTACGGAACTCTAAAAAAATGCGTCAATTAATAAAGACCACATTCGATAAAACAAAAAGGTAGAGTAGTATAATTTAAAATTTAAATATTTATCCAGCTCACGGTAAAACTTGTTTTGATAAAATAATTGAGCTTTATCGATAGTGATCATCGAAAGCGATCATTGATAGAGCTCATCGATTGTTCGTAGTCGTAGGTATAGTATTATATTATCTGTGGTAAAGGTAACTAACTACTCAAGGTTATTGCAACGAAATAGCCAGCCAATTTTAAATTTCTTGCGTTTTTTGCTAATTGTAGCTCTATTCTGCTCTAGTTCACGTTTTATATTGATCAGAATATGATTGGCAGTAATAAGAACAAAAATTATCCACCCATCCATTTCAGCCAAAAGACGTCCACTGTTGGACATAGGCCTCCCCCAAAAAGGGGGGAAATACCATAATCGCCACGCTTGGCAGGCGGTTTGGCGATCGCAGTTGGTTGGTTAAATACTCAGAGAACGCTGCTGCCCATCCTCTGAATAATAATAATATTTCTCTTTATTTAACCGCCAATGTACCCTTATTTTACATGTTAGTCCTAAGTTTAATAATGTTATTGGTGTACAATAAAGAATATTCTATCTATCTATCTATATACCTAGAACATGATAATTATAAAAAATAGATGAATAATACCCACAAAAAACATTCCAAGCCCAACGACTAATATTACAAAGAGGAAAGATTTGTTTGTTTGTAATCGATAAACTCTGAAACTACTGAACAGATTTTTTATATATATTATAGGATGGCGAAACGAGCCAAAGGCCCACCGGATGTTAAGCGATTACCTTTGCCCATAATAACTTCAATACCACCTAGGCTATTGCCTTAATGGTACCGCAAGTCGGTTCGCCAATCTGAGACATGAAGATGGAAAGTCTCATGTGATTGTAACTTCACCGGCACCCGTACCCTTCAGACCGAAACACAGCAATAATTATTTCACCATTAGAAAGCTATTTTATCCAGAAGTATATTTTATTTCAGTACACGGGAGAAACCGCTGTCACAGCTAGTTTACTATAAACTTATCGACCTTATAGAGCTAGATTAATGTTTTTTATGAGTATTAATCAGTAGATATATTAGATATTACTAATTATTTTATTATTTTTAACGCATTTATGCATGCGAAGTGAAATCTAACTATTCTATTACTATTCTTGCCGCGAATCATTACATTTTGATCGATATACAACGAGAAATAGAGCTAATATTAGCAAAAAACGCAAGAAATTTTGAACTTCACGGGCTACTAAGTTGCTATAACCTGTAGAACATAACCTGAATTTAAGAAAAATTTGTACAATAATGTTGTCTGCTTCCAGTATCATCAAGTGCAACGCTAACGCGCCTCCGACTCAGGAAGTTGTAAATCACGACTGCTCTTCTTATGCACTCTCCGACACAATTTGATCTCCCCTACCCCCCGAACTTCTCACTAAACAGGCGACGAATCCACATTTTCTACCACCACCAAGGGTCTACATACTTGGTCGAGATTTAAAGAAACCGCTTAAATATTTTAAATCTACTTTTTTAGGTTCCGTACCCAAAGGGTGCCAACAGCACCCAATTTTATCATGTTATAGTCCAAATGAGCTGAAAGTCCACCGGGTGTTATGCAGTTACCCATGCCCATAACAACTGCAATACCACCTAGGCTGTTATTGCGAGTCGGTTCGCCAAACTGAGACATGAAGATGGAGTCTCATGTTATTGTTATTTCACCGGCACGCGTATCTTTCGCCCCGGAACACAGCAATGCAACCATCGCTGTTTGGCGGCAGAAGTAGGTACGGTGGTAGTACTTCCCCGGACGAGCTCTTTCACAAAGGAGCTCTACTACTATTACTCTGCCTACGCCACCATCCGATCGTCCGTCCACCCGTCTGTCTATGACAGGGCTGTACATCTTATTAACAGTAATAGGTAGCCAGTTGAAATTTTCACAGAATATGTGATATGCCTCTATCACAACAAATACTACAAATTCAAAAGTCTATACGTACCCAAAGCATACAAGAAACCTCGAAAAAAATATTGTTTTTCGCCATTTTTTTGACCCTGCTTCATTAAAAAAAAAAATACATACAAGCGAAACGTTGTGTGATTATAGTGCAAACTATATATTTTACCAACAAGTAATAAAAATTAGGCAAACACAGACATGTCTGGTGGAACGGAAACCTTAGTGCACGACTACGACTCGCACTTGACCGGTTTTTATTACACACGCATCCTGTGTTGCTGTTGCTTAGATGAGAGACGAGACAAAAAAAAGAAAAACTCAATCGTCGCTTGTGGTAGTTCATATCCCTAATGAATCAGCACCACAGAACGTCGCCATTGATAAATTGATATCATTATTCAATGGACCTTGATATTATGAAAAATTGTTTAAAATAACTTTCTTCCGTGACTATAAATATTAAAATAACGGTGACAACTTTCGTAACTGGGCTTAAAAATATGCGTAATACAAAACTATGGCTACAAAGCTTACACAATAAGGTTTTTCTCCAAAGCAAGTGTTTGCTGTTTGATGTACAGTCCGGAGCAATACCAGGCCCCTCAGAAAGTATTGCGAAAAAAAGTTTTTATATATGGGAGACTGGCCAGTTATAATGTTTTTCGAAAATATGATTATTTATAAGTAAAAATAAGTAAGTTCCAATTTCAAAATTTCCCTCCACATTTTTTGCGAGTTAATTCAAAGTATTGTGTCTCACTGAAATATGGATCTGCGCCGGGAACATTTTAGAGCTATGATTTTATACGATTTCAAGTGTCGCCTGAAACCGGATGAATCGTACGATAGACTTCAAATGGCATTCATGGATGAAGGCCCTTCCAAGGCAACCGTGTATCGTTGGTATAACGAATTCAAGCGCGGTCGACCAACTTTGGGGGATGACGAAAGAAGCGGTCGCCCTTTGACGGCTGTTACCGAAGAAAACGTGCTAGCAGTGAAAAATTTAATCCAAGACAATAGGCGAATTACATATCAGGAGATTCAACACATATTGAAGATTGGATCGGGAAGCGTTCACGAGATTCTACACAGCCATCTTCGCGTGAGGAGGATAGTATCACGCTGGGTGCCGCACAACCTCACCGATGCTCAGAAGCAGGCCCGGGTGGAATGGTGCCGTGATATGCTTAACAAATTTGAAGCAGGCTCGTCTCGGCGTGTTTACGACATCGTTACAGGTGATGAGTCCTGGATTTATCAATACGACCCAGAAACCAAGCGCCAGTCGACTGTTTGGGTGTTTCAAAATGAGCCAACGCCAACCAAAGTGAAGCGATCTAGAAGCGGGGGTAAGATTTTGATCGCTAGCTTTTTTAATTTGACTGGCCACTTGGTATCAATTCCCTTACGGGATCAAAGAAGCATTAATGTCGAATGGTATACTACCAAATGTTTGCCAGAAGTTTTCTCTGTTATAAGCAACAAGCGACCAAACACAGGGCTCCGCGGGCTACTGCTCCACCACGACAATGCACCTGCGCACACCGCACTCAAAACGAGGGACTTCCTGGACAGCACGCCAGTCAAACTCCTGGGTCACCCTCCTTACAGCCCTGATCTAGCACCGTGTGACTTCTTTTTATTCCCAAAAATAAAAAATCAGCTCAAAGGGATACAATTTTCGTCGCCGGAAGATGCGCTGGCTGCGTTCGAGCAGGCTGTAAACGAGGTGTCTGCGGCGGACTGGAAAAAGTGTTTTGAAAACTGGTTTAGGCGCATGAATCTTTGTATAGAGGCTGGTGGAAAGTACTTTGAAAAGATTTGATAAAAATATATGTACGTATAGAACAATTTTTTTTAGTTTCGCAAAACTTTCTGAGTGTCCCACGTAATATCTGCATATCGACGATTTTAAAATCGCAAATAATTGCTATCTGACTACGGATAGTACGGTATGGAGTTTTGGAGTGTAGTTAGCCCTGCTACAATTTAAAAAAAAATTGTTAAATGTGGCCGAACTTTCGCTACCTGTAGTTTAATAAAAACTGGCCAAGAGCATGTCGGGCCATGCTCAGTATTATAGGGTTCCTTAAGTAGGTCTAATTACAAACGAATCAAATCGAATATTAATCATTGCTATTTTAGTTTTTGCAAACAGTGCCACCTAGCGCTAAATTTAAGAAGTGTGTCATATCAATATAACACAAAATTTCTTTTTGTGATTTTTTTAAATAGAAAGAGAGAGAATAGAAAGAGCATTATTTGCTATGATAATTTTTCTCTAAGGTCAATGACCTATGAACTAGGACGTCTTAAGTATTTTTCAGTTTTCTCACTATAACTCAAAAATTTATTATCACATTATACTTTTACAAATACTTACAAAATAATTTTAAAAGAGAGTTTTTATAAAGGTCTATCAATGTGGAAGACTATAAGTTTCTACGTTGCATAGTTTAGAAATGGCAGGGGGACACACATTGCAAGCCACTTTGGCGGCCTGTATTTCGCAGATGGTATACCTGATAAAAAAGTTACGTATGAAACATTACCTTCATTTTAGTAGACCTATTCAATGATATCCCACAGAAGGGGGTGCAGCGAAAAAATTTTCATCCCCATTTCACATGTATGGGCGCCACCCCTAAAATACGTTATCAAGATTTTTTTATTCTTTTAAAATTGAGATATATATAACAAAATTTAACAAAATTAACAAAATAACAAAATTTAATTTACTTATGTTTATAACTGTAGAAGTTATTAAGCTGTAAAGGATTAGGACAGACGGACAGACGGACGGACATGACGAAACTATAAGGGTTCCTTGTAGGACTACGGAACCCTAAAAAGTGACTACATAACTATAAGGTAATACCTAAACAAAAATTTAGTTATTTAAAGATAAACAGTTTTGTTAAATCAAGTTAACTTCCTTCAGTAACGTAATATTTTTTCTGCATACCTACCCGTACCCATAGTCATATATTTATTCTTGTTGCTGAGAACAGAGTCCAAATCCGGTAGTTGACTACTGTCAAAAATGACCAAAAATTTTATATTATTTAAAAGAAGGTACAGAAAGGACGACATTGTAGAAAGAATAAACAAAATCCATGAAAAAATGGGAGAGATACACGCTTTTTAAGTTTTTGGAAGGGGTATTTTCTGTCCTTGTCGTGCGAAACTGACATTGTTCAGAGAGATGTCAAGTTACTATGAAGGTTTTGAACGATGACGTCACACTTTAATAGTGCTGTCTCTGTCTAACGAACAAATTTAAATAGCTTGTAACATGGACATTATATTAAATATTTTATTGGTTTTTTCACTGTTGCTTATTTTTGTCAAAAAAGTTTCAAGATTTCTAATAAAAACTAATAACAAAAAAATTGTCACCTTCCCTATTCACGTAATTTCATGAGTTCATGACACGCCGAATAAGTTGCAGTGACGCTGCAGTTCGTTTCTAACAGCGATCGCCGTAGATAAGAGAATACGAAAAGCGTCGTTTTAATCGAAACTTAACTGCAACTGACCTCTAACTTCACTTCTTTAGTTACATGAATTGGCCTACAGATCGACATTATGGGTGGTTTTAAACCCGTAGATAGGCAGATATTATTGCTTCTGACTGTACTGCCCGATGATGTACTGTCACGATCCTTCCCGGTGATACACTTTGCCGACAAAGTCCCTTGAACGAGTCCTGCTACATTACACGTACCTACGGCTGCCGTCAAACACTGAGCGCAACCTTTCGTTCGCCAGCTAGATATATATACCACATTAACTTAATGAATGCGTATGAAATCAACATGTGATTTTGATCACCATAACTAACCACATTACAAGTTGAATCGATTCCCGCCAACTGTTCCCTATGGTTTCTGGATTCTATTATCTGTCAATAAATAGGGTCCTTTGTGTGATTCCGCAAAAAACGCATAAATCGAATCGATCTTCGTTGTTGTCTGCCATCACTTTGTTAGCGTGTTTCCAGGGATCTAATGGCCGCAATCCCCATAGACCCATACATATTTGGTGGTAGTAAATGTCAAAATATTTTGTATCAGTTGTGCTAATGGTTTGTAAAGTCGGCATTAAGGTCATATTGTTATTTTGTTCGGGGATGTTGTTGCCAAATGTGCGGTATTTTTGCTAAATCATATGTGTATTATTCTTTTTAAATTGAGATAGTGTGATAAATGAGTTTTGTTTATTTTTTTCTAGACTCTAGAGATAGCAGTGATAGCCTAGTGGTTGAAAGCTTGCCTTCCATGCAGGAGGGTGCGAGTTCGAACCCGGCCCGCACCTCTGACTTTTCGGTTTCATGTGTGGATCAGAATTTGATTATCACTTGCTTTAACGGTGAAGGAAAACATCGTGAGGAAACCTGCACACCAGGGCCCTAATTCTCGTGTTATAGAGATAAATGTCTAATTCTACGTAATCTCAACTGCTTTGAACAACTCTTTGTATCTAGAACGCTAAGCGTTCGTTAGAGATATGTCTAATATCTCTAACGTGACATTCTGAGGATAAGAAAATCAATTTTGAATCGACATTCGCCATCTTGTTTCGACATTATGTCGAGTTCGAGATAATGTCTACGACGCGAGAATCACCCCCCTGAGAGTGTTCCATATAGTTCTCGATGGTGTGTGTAGTCCACCAATCCGCACTAGGCCAACTAGGTGGACTAAGACCTTAACCTTCTCATACTGAGAAGAGGCCCGTGCCCAGCAGTGGGACAGTAATGGGCTGATTATGTTATGTAGGTCTAGAACTACACAGATTCTAGATCATAAATTAAACTAACTGTTTTCGACAGCCGACCCATTTTACCACGTTCATAGGGTTCCGTCCCGTTCTTTGGAGTGTGCGCAAGAGCTCCATGAGATAATTCCACCATCTCCATTCATTCATCGGACTACACGACGCACTGCAGGATATCATCCACATTTGGTAGAAATCCCTACTATCAGGACCTAGCGCTTTGAGAACTCTTTCATAATGCGCACAGCCATGTTGTGGAATTCACTGCCCTGTATTTCCGGACACTTACAACCCTAAAGCCTTTAAAGCTGGAGTGAATCGGCACCTAATAGGTTTGCTCGCTCCATCGTCGACCACATCTTGACAAAGCTGTCTAGATTGCGGTCAAGAGCAGATCAAAATATAACTCATAAAAAAAGGTGCCAAACGGGACCCTATTACACTTAGAGTTGGGTAATCACCCGGGTTATAACCCACGAGTGGGTTAAAACCCAGTTATCACCCATTTCATTCCACCCACTGGGTGTTTTGAGCGAGTGGAAACTAATTCCTTTAGATTTCGATTTTTACCCGACTGCGCCAGAAGGAGGGTTATGTTTTTCGAGTGTACGTATGTCTGTATGTATGTATGTATGGAAGTTTGTATGTATGTATATTTCTTTGGCACGCTCTGTAGCCTAAACGGCTTGATGGATTTTAGCTTAAAAGGTGTCGTTAGATTCGTCTTAATTGTGAGAGTGACACTGGGTATATCAAAATTATAAAAATTAAAATGGCCGCTTTTTGGCGCAATATTATGTCTTCAAAATTTTTTTTCCCTCAAAACCTATCGACTGGGGTATCAAAATAAAGGGTTTTATAAATGCTTTACAAAAATATATACTGTAAATTGTACGTTGTTTAAATGTAAATTGGAATGTGAAATGCTAAAAAAACACAAAATTATCAATCAACTCAGCCTATCGCAGTCCACTGCTGGACATAGGCCTCTCCCAAGTTGCGTCACAACGCTCGGTCCTCTGCCTTCCGCATCCAGTCCCCCCAGCCACGTTCTTTAGGTCGTCGGTCCACCTGGAAGGGGGGCGCCCTATGCTGCGTTTGCCGATACGCGGTCTCCACTCAAGGACTCGTCTGCTCCAAAAAACACAAAATATTCAACGTAAAAAATGAATTATTTTTATGCGTGTATTTAAAAAAATAACATTAATACCGCGATAAACATTGAAAAAACTAAAAAATTTGAAATAAAAAAGTTAATTAACAATAAAGATTTAAATTGTGGAAAGAAAAAATCGAAATCAAATTTTTTCTTTCCACAATTTAAATCTTTAGAATTCGCTTAGCATGCGTGAAATGCGTTAAAATAATAAAATAATTAATTAACAATTCCAAAAAACCCGACTGCGTGTAAATGCAACTGAAAAGACGTAAACAAGACTTTTGTAGGTAAGTATATGGGAAAGTATCAAATCAACACGCAGTCGGAGGCTACCTATGAACTACTTGTATAATTCATGACCAAAATAATACGTAGCCTCAGACTTTTTTGGTTTTGTTAATTAACTTTTTTTTAACATGCAATAAGAGGCACGCAGGGAGGCAAGGAGGCAACGCGCGATATGCCAGTGGGATGCGGCCGCAATAATTCCCCGCGTCCCTATATACTCTCATCTCACTCTAGCTTGTTTGTCACGGTGAGGGTCCACGTGTTTTGTATTTTTATCTATCTACTACCCGATATTGTAACATTTTGATTTTAACCTTTTTTTTCCGTGGGGAAAATCCTCATGGACTCACTCCGCCCGGGGAAGGCGGAGCCAGTGTCGGACTCTTACCGACTAAAAACCACCACGGTGTTCCTCTAATGACCCTTGGCCGGGGGCGTGGGAAACTTTTATTCTCCCAAACATCCCCGGTAGGTTCCGGCTCGCCAGTCTCGCCACTAATAGGCGAGCCCCTTCTCCCCGTGCGGTAACCACATCAGCCACACCCTCCTGTTGCCTGGCGCGCGCGGAACACTACGCGCCACCGTCACGGGCCTTTACTGGTCGGGTGGCGGGCCACCCCGAGTCCACCGCGCGCAGGCCCACACCTAGGGTGGCTGGAGATCGGCATACGCCCTCCTGCGACGCCCAGGTCGTCTCCTGCGGTTGGGCAGAGAGGTCAATGCTTCTCGAACCCTCTCCGCCACCTCCTTAGCGAACATCACCTCCTCGCAGAAGGAGACGACGCCTTCCCAAGCGCTCTCGCTCCCGACCATAGACAGAACCACGGCTGGAAGCGAGAGAGCGCTGCCGCCTACTGCAGTGATGCGGTCACGGCGCTGCGTGACCCAAGCTGGGCACTCCTCTAGTGTGTGCCGCGCCGTGTCCTCTAGGAAGCTCCCGCAGTGATGACACTCGGGTGTCGGCTCCCGGCCTATGCGACACAGATACGTCCAGAAGCAACCGTGCGCCAAGAGTATCTGGGTCAGCCGGTAGGTTAGGGCACCATGGCTCCTTTCCAGCCACACCTCCATGACGGGCCTTACCGCCGCTATTGTGGCGTGCCCTGCCTGCGCTGGGTTGCGCAAGTCGCTTCTCCCATTTTTTGACCCCATCCTTCCCGACCCGAGTAGATGACGGCCCTGTCCGTCAGGTAGGCCCCGATGATATGGCGAAGGTAGGTCGGCACGGCACCCGATGGTATTCGAGAACCGCCCTAATGCAACTCCAGGGCAAGGTGTTGATTGATAGTGTTGGTGATGTCGAGAGACACCGCCAAAACCGCCTCCTCCGGGCCACTGCTTCCTACGCCAGAGCCGTCACGCGCATAATGGCGTCCACAGTGGAGTGCCCCCGGCGGAAACCATACTGGTTTTCCGCCAGATCCGGCCCCATCATAGTCAAGTGTTGGACAAGGCGGCCTGCAATTATTCTCTCAAAGAGCTTGCCCACCTCATCCAACAACACGATGGGGCGGTATGCAGATGGTGAGTCCTCAGAGCGCCCCTCCTTTTTCAGCAGGACCAGCTTGCTAGTCTATCACCTCCGTGGAAACTGGCCCCGCTCGAAACATGCGCTTAAGAGCCCTCCCAATCGGAGCCCAAGGGCCTTCAGAGCTAGGACCCATGCTCGGCCAGGTATGCCGTCAGGTCCTGGGGCGGTGTTTTTGGCCTGTTGCCGTTTTACCACCCTCTTCAATTCTTCCCGGGTCACTTCGGGCACTTCGTCGTTGTCATCCGCGTTAGACTCCATGAGGAACCATCGGTGGAGGGGTGTGCTCCGCCCTTGAAGGGAACAGAGCGCTCACCACGCCTTCCAAAAGCTCAGGCCGGAGAGTCTGGGACAGTGGGGGGGCCACGGGCGAAGTTTGCCCCGTACCATAAGGTATGGACGCCCCCACGGACTGCCGTCCAGAGCCACCCGCATGGCATTATATCCCGCGACTTTAGCCTCCGATATGGCCACCTGAAGAGCCACCTTCGCTACTCTGTACCCTTCGTACAGCTCCACCTCAACTGCTGGGGATGCTTTCCGAACCTGGTGTAAACCTGGTGTCGCTCGGCAACACACGCAACTCGTAGTCGCGCTATGTCCGAGGACCACCAGTACATCTGGTGCCTTACAGTACCGGGAACAATTTAGAATTTCATCATATTTCAGAATCAAGTGACCAAATTGCCAACTACTACTTTGTAATTCTTTCAATAAATAATTAATGGCCCTGATTTTGAAAGCACACTTTTATTTTTTGCTAGCTGAATGTGAATACTAATATCTCAGTGTTAAAATACTTACTTTAATTGTCTTTTATTACAATACTCATTTTCACCCATGAAAATAGGTGATAATGGGTTATAATCGGGTTATAACCCAAATCACCCGGTTTTAACCTAAATGGAAAGAATGGGTTTTTACCCATTACCCATCTCTAATTACACTCGCTACGCTGACCGTCTGTTCGTCTGTCTGTCACAAGGCTTTATCTTTTAAACGGTACTAGGTAGCAGGTTTAAATTTTCTCAGAATATGTATTGCTATGACCCCTATCACGACAAATACTAAAAATAAAAACGTCTAAAACCAAATGGGGTCCGCATACAAGAAACCTCGAAAAACATGCATTAGCATTTTTTTCAACGTTTTTGTTTGCTTTATCTTCAAAACGGTAATACCATGGTATAATAAGATATCTTATTATACCATGGGTAATACAACCAACGTCAAAATTGGTCTGATTGTAGTGCAAAATATCATGGTATAATAAGTATTTCACCAGGTATTCTCTTCCCGCAATGACAGCGCGATGCCTCCAAGCTACGTCACGATCAGTGTTGCCGTTAATTGATATATTCAATATACTTAAGGAGATTTTTGTTCATAATGAATATGAAATAAATTCCTAACTAGCTTACTATTTGTTATCTCGTGTTATTCATCTAATTAGTTATTAAAGGAAACTGTATAAAATTACTAGTTCAAAAGTGATTCTTTATAGAAGCAAGTAAATGAAAAAAGCATTTTGCTCGGGTAATTTATTCTCACAAAGTGGCAACACATCAAGCTGACAAGTGTCACGATAACAGCCCGCTATTGGCTCCACAGCCGATGACGTAGTACGGAGGCAATCACGTGACCTAGCTGTCACGGGAAGAGACTACCTGGTGAAACATCTTATTATACCATGCATAATATGTAGTTTAGCAACAAATACATAAAATAGGGCAAACATAGACATCTGCGTAAGAAAGAGATGCAAAGATTCATATTTCGCGCACGATACGTTGATGTCTTCCCAATGAGAAAATTTAATCATAGCTCGGACTCAGAAATAAATGACAATAAAATGAAAAAGCAACCTTAACTCGCTTTAGTTTCAAAAAAAAAACGTGTAAACTTTTTACATTTTTATTTGTTAACTTAATTCAATCATCATTATCATCATTTCAGCCAAAAGACGTCCACTGCTGGACGTCTATGCCTATCCTATGGCCTCCCCCAATGGGAGGGATATGCCATAATCGCCACGCTTGGCAGGCGGGTTGGCGATCGCAGTTGGTTGGTTAAATACTCAGAGAACGCTGCTGCCCATCCTCTGGATACTCTCTACTTAATTCAATGAAGTTCGAATAATTTTCTTGTAGAGAACCATATCGAGTACTGAATTCATTAATTTCCAATTTATAAAAGAGGCTCCATTTAACGTCGTTTACACAATTAGCAAATCGCATTTCTGATTAGCCTCCACAATCGAAGCCGCCGCTTACATTAGCGTTTTATAATGAGAACAGCTCAAGGAGGAGAAAAAAAACGGCCAATTGCGAGTCGGACTCACACAGTAAGGCTTCCGTACCACCCATCGACCTGATACCCCATAGAAACTGATTTAATTTACGAGAGTTCATCAAAAGGCATTAATGATCGTGCGCGAAATATGAATTTCTGCATCTCTTTCTTACGCAGGTAAGCAGGTACCACCACATATATCTATGTTTTCCCTATTTTTAGTATTTGTTACTAAATTACATAGTATGCACTATAATCAGACCATATTTGACTCTGGTATGTATTACCGTTTTAAAGATAGCGCAGGAACAAAAACGTTGAAAAAAATGCATGTTTTTCGAGGTTTCTTGCATGGGGACCCTCTTTGGTTTTAGGCTTTTTTTTTAGTATTTGTCGTGATAGGCACCATAGTAACACATATTCTGCAAAAATCACAACTGTTTATCTATTACCGTTACAAAGATACAGCCCTGTGACAGACAGACGGACGGACAGCGTAGCGAGAGTAATAGGGTCCCGTTTGACACCCTTTGGGTACGGAACCCTAAAAACGATGAGAATTCGAGACCTATCTCGGGATACTTGACAAAATCCGACGAATGAATGTAATGCCATTATGATTAGCATTATTTTGTAGGGAGGGTCGCGGATTCCGGTTTACGGGATAAAGCGAAATTCGTCGTCACAAAGACGGTTTTTTTGGTGTGCTTTTTAATTCCCCTACTAACATCTGTGGTGGTTGGGACTCTAGCGGTTTTAATCGCATTTGTTACGCCACACGTTATTGATAGTTGAATGGTTTGTTTAAATAATTTGGTGGTAGGATAAAAAGCATTGCGGCCCGTAAGTTGCTTGAGTGGGTTCTGTAGAGTGTAGTGAGTGATGGTCTTTATAAACAAATTATAGAAATGGTATCTTCGAAACTTTTTGAAGACTATTATAGCAGTAAGGGTGGTTTTCGAATTGAAGTGTTACCACTGTCATGCAGTTGACTGTACCTGAGCAATATTTTTGTTGAATTAATAAAACTTCTTCAGTGTGGTACCGGACATAAAGAATTGCACCACCCTTATCTCTTCTCATGGGTGTCGTAAAAGGCGACTAAGGGATTCTCCAGAAGATAGGCAGCAGCGTTCTCTGTGTATCCAACCAACTGCGATCGCCAACCCGCCTGCCAAGCGTGGCGATTATTGCATATCCCCCCAACATGCTTGGCGGAGGCTTATGTCCAGCAGTGGACGTCTTTCGGCTGAAACGAATGAAGCTTCTTCTATCGTGTCAACATGAGCTACATAATGATAATAGCTCATGCTGTGGGGAAAAGATAAGCCAGTCAGCAGGTTGGTAGCGGAGCTGACTGCCCAGGGTGCGCAGAATGATCAATTAAATATATCCAGATCGCCATTATTAACGAAACTGAAAACCATGGATTACAATCCTATAATTCTTCGACACGGAACTCTAAAAATTTCTTTACACAGAGACACGAAAATTTAATTTATGTGAGGGATTTTAATAAATAATTATAGACGTGGTCTGTAAACAGTAAGCTGAAATGTTTCATTTTTTAACGTATTTTATAGTTCTGGTTAATCCGGTCAGGTTTGTCACGGAGCCTTTAGTACGAGCTCGGCTGCACTAAATATGAATCTTTATATTTAACGGTGACATTAATCACAAAAACCCCATGATTTATAGGTGTAACTATGCAACACAGATCCGTTTACAGTCTAAACCAGAGTTTAGTGGC
The DNA here is from genome assembly GCA_949699075.1 of Asteroscopus sphinx. NCBI lineage: Eukaryota > Metazoa > Arthropoda > Insecta > Lepidoptera > Noctuidae > Asteroscopus > Asteroscopus sphinx. Next base: position 19,316,162 of record OX453012.1, read on the forward strand.
ATGCCTCACATTCAATACTAACAACAGACGCATTATGTAAGTATTTTATTAGTTTTACAAGTATTCGACGCGTGGCTGTTAGTAAAATATGACTGCTTGAGAACAACGACTTATTTTAAAGAAATGTTATTGACCTGCAACCGATGATATTTTAAAAAGTACATATATGTTGTTGCGCGCGCAATCTGAAGACTCGAAAAATTCCTAATTGGGAGGTTTTTTTCTATTAATACGCGTCAAGTAAGGCGCAGAGCTGGACCGGTGTAAAAAAAAAATGCCGTCGTGTGTTTACAGAAAGTGTTCCAATTATGACCCGAAAGTATCTTGAAGTAACAAATTTATTTACTTAGTTCTAGTTTATGTGTATAATACCTACCTACTACCGATGCGTACGAAACATTTTTTTCGTTGGTTTTATTAGGTTATGGCATATCTATACTTTTAAATATCATTGCCTAGAACAAAAAATTCGAGTTATGCCAGAAGAAAAACATCGTTATTAACCATAGTCCACACAATTTTGAATATCAGAACGACCGATCATACTCTTTGTCGGCCACATCGTCATATAAAATAGTATAATTAAAACTCAAATCGAAATATCCACGGAGCTACGCGAGTACGCATCCCATCGTGTGTCAGTGACCGCTCCTGAATGGGCCCTAATTTTTTTTTTCAGGCCTTCGATTTGTGGGTTCTTGCTTTGTGATACAAAATTAATGATTTTTGGTCTGTGCTTCGCAGCGTCAGCGGGTACAATGGACCCAGTGACAATGGCGTCCCGCTGTCCACGATATTGACGGAAGGCCGCGCGGCCGAAGCTACCTACGCTCCTGGCTGCCCTACCGGCCCCCGGCCCTTTTGTCCACAAGAATTTTAGACACGTCATGAACCAAATGGAAGCACGTGAGAATAACCGCGATATTATATAAAAATCATTCTTTAATTATACCCCGCTTGATGCCAGTTATTTGTATATTCATTTCTCTATATTGTTGTAGAGCGTGCTGAGCGTCTCTTTCAAGCAAACCAAAATAAAATGGATCAATGTTATTAGCTCAAGGCAAAACATACCAGTAATTTGATCTTCGTGTTTTATTATTTAAGTAGTATAGCACATAATAATATATTGAACATGTCCTTAACGACTAACTCATTGCCCGACTGCCCCAATAAATTACGTCGTTCATTTCTTGTAGCAGTCCAAACATCTTGCTCCATAGCTATTGTAAGCCACAACGCACCCAAACATTAGGGTGGTCTTACTTTTGTGACTATTTAACCCAAATACGAGGCATTGTAAATAGCCATCATTGTGGTCACCCCAGCCTCGAACATTGTCGCCTCTTATTTATAGCAATTCAATGTAATTTCATTAGCACCAAACTGTTTATAAATCTGTATGACCACAATATCAATTCGATTGACGACAGTCTGTTGTTATGGCCAATAAATTTTTGGATTATCTTGTCCGTGGGCCGTGATTAGGTGCCATCAATGTTTTGAGGGAAAGTCGAAAATTAAATCGTTTAAGCCCAGTTAATGGCGCACAGTCTGTTATTTTGCCTTAGTTGCGGCCATCCTTATTTTTTGAGGCTTTTAGAAAGATAATAACCAAACAAAACTTCTATTAAAACCCCCGTGGTTTTAAGTGTCATAGTTTTCAAAATATTTCGAAAATCGAGAAAAATCCATAGAAACCATAGAAACGTGTTTTAGGCTTTCATAATGAACATTTTACAATAAATGTTTCATGGCACGCTAGCCATTAACTTAATGCATCATTACATCTATTTTATCATAAAAAAATGCGTTCTCCTAGGCGTCAATTTTATTTTTTCCATGATTTCATAATAATTTTATTTATGGTCATTCTTAACATGGTCGCATTTTATTTTTGTGTGTAACTGTTTAGTACACTACTAAGTATAACCACAAAAAAAATAAGAAGCAACGAACACAGGAACTCGGAGATATTCATTTTTAAAGTTTTAATTTAGGGTTGTCAACTAATGTAGGCGCCTTTAACAAACGACCAATTTCGCTCGGAATAAATTTGCTTCTTCAATTATTATAATTTCCTATTACTATTTCTGAAGCATTATCCTTGGTCTAATCATGTCTTAACAAACACGATTTTATTAGATTCACCTGTAACTAACAAATCATGTAACAAATCTTGTTTATTATTCTTTTTTGTTTTGTAAGTGCATGCACTTACATCAAAATGAATCTTCGATGAAGGATATTATGTGGAATTGGGAAGGGGTCCGCCCTCGTTAGATAGAATGTCAAAACCCAATTTCCATACATAATATCTGGAGAAGCGGGGGTGAGGTGTCATGGAGCCGTCAAAGACCCATGGCACTGCTTTGCCTCAGCAGGTACTGACCCGTCCTGCTGGGGGATGTCCTTCTGGGCCCCGACCAGAGGACTTAATGCAAGGGGGGCATGAGGGCGCCAACCCTCATGCTGGTCAGCGAGTGGCAACTCCAACGACTAACAACGAAAGCACGAACACGGATCTGAAGAAATCACTCACGAAATTGGGAATTTATAAAATTTTGGTAGATAAGGCACATTTGCACGGGGTTCATAAAAGACCTTTGGATCTCGATTCAGAGGAACGATGCCTAATCGTGTTAAACGCTTTATATCCAAATGGAATTCCGAACAATATCGATAGCCAAAACAATGAATTTAATTACAATCTTTCAAATTTTTTAAGTAAATGTGGAACTTTATATTGCAGTAGTAAACGGAATTTCAAACGATTTTGTAATAAAAACAAACACTGGCTTTCCACTATTTTTGATATTGAAATACCAAAAGTGAATATCGAGGAAAGTCCTTTACCACAACAAAATATTATAGAATTGGATGAGGCACATTTTTTATTACAAAATAATCCTTCAACTTCGAGAAGTAGTAGCTATGCCTTACAAAAAACTTTAAGACCCCAAGAACTTGGAAGACCCGATACCTGAAACTTCTTTTGGCGCTCATTCCAGTTTCACATCAAATACACATTTATTACAAAGTAATCCTTCGACTTCGGGAACTAGTAGCTTTGACTAACCTTCAATAGATCCGAAACCTGAAACTAATTTTGATGCTTCATCCAGTTCCACATCTACATTTTATGAAAATTTAAGTGATCGCCAAAAGCGCCGTGCACGTAAAGATCTTTAGGAATCGCTTGACGGAGAACCTCATTCAAAACTAATTAAAGTTATGTCGAGAATAGTAACAGACGAAACCGGCGAAAAACTAAATAAAAGTTCTACTCAGGAGTTTGAGTTTATAATAAAGGAATGCTTGAAAAGTCCAACTCGGCCTAAAAAAATCGCAGGAACCATAAAGTCAAAATCGGAACCCAAACCCTATTCTCCTGATGAAGCTCTTTGTTTAATGATTGATATAAAACTATCAGTGGAGGACTATATCTACATGCAACAAGGTGCCAAATCTCGATGATTTAATATTTACCCTGCCTATTATAAGATACAAAAAGCTAAAAAACATTGTTATCTTGATGTTGAAATTGAAATATCAGAACGAGAAGCCAAAGTACCTTTAAATGATTTACTTATGCACACGTTTCGACGAATCATTGACTCTTGCGACCAAAGGGTTTCGGAATATTGCAATCAAAAACAGTTAGATACACTTCACTGCGTTTTTGAGGGTTCATGGGGTTTTGATGGTAGCACAGGACAGTCAACATATAAGCAAACGTTTTCTGATAAAATTGATGACGAACACTGCCTCTTTACTACTACCTACATTCCGTTGCGCATAAAAAGTCTTGATGGTTTTGTCTTATGGTCAAACCCAAATCCACAATCTTTTAGATTTTGCCAACCAATAAAAATACAATACAGATCAGAATCAAAAGATCTGATTCTGGAAGAAAGGAACTGGGTAGAAGAAGAAATTGAAAATCTTTCACTAATTTATTCGGAAATTTTTGCTGGATATGTCGTTGTCGGAGATCCAAAATTATACCTCACCATAATTGACGGAAAAGTCTTTAATGTCATCACAAATACCAGCTCACAATTACGGTGTGCGTGTATTATTACCCATGATCCATTACCGCAAAGTTTTGCTGATATTCCTAATACTGAATTGGTAACAGACGCTTCTGATGATAATATACTCGTATTATCATCACAAGAAGTTTTGACAAACTCCGATGATGACTGCTAGGTTAGCGTCACGTATCGTTGTAGTCTTAGAGCATTGAGAACATTATAGTAATTGTTTTCAGACAACAGAAACCCAGAAAGAGACACAGAAAGACACGAGAAAGAGTTTACTCAAAGTTAGTTAAATACTAACACACTACACACCTCTGCCTACCCCTTCGGGGAAATACAGGCGTGATGTTATGTTATGTTTTTTTTTTTTTTTTTTAGTTAAATCTTGGGAAATATCTGGCACTTTTATTTTATTTTTTTATTTATTCAATTGCGACAACCCTATTTCCATAGAAATTTCAAAAATATTTAGAAACTCTCTATCTTCGTATTCCTGCTATTGACGCATGTCATATTTTAGTGTATTATTGACAATAACATTACGCATATATTTAAATGAAAATAAGATGCGACCGTGATAAGAAAACATGAAAAAAAAATGTTTTGTGTTAATCGGTAAAAGTAAAAAATCTCCTAATATATCAAAGGTACGATGCCCCATTTTTTTATCTAAATATATATTATGCTGTTACTTTATTTAAAGGACTAACTAAATATGTATTACAACAATTTTCGAAAATAAAAATTAATTTTGTTTTTCTCACTTTTCAATGAAACCTTAATAACTTTATAATTATACAAAAAAACACTATAGGTATTTCTGCCAAACCTTTATCGTTACTATAGCTATCGAATAAAAACATAAAATGGACATGGCCGCAACTAAGGCAAAATAACAGACTGTGTGGCGGGTGTACAATGACATCAATACGTAATGATAAATTACGGCCATGAAATGAAAGCACGTTATGTCATAAATTACGCTTGGAACACCCACAAATGTATTGGTTTAACATTTTGTCAGTATTTTTACTATTAAAGAATTTCTTTAAAATGGTCAATATTTATAGGTTCTTTGCATTAGCCTTTAGACAAGCAAGTAGTAGGTACTGCGGAGTGTACTGTATAATAAAATAAAATTAACAAGTTTAAAATTATACAGCTACTGACCAAAAAATTACCTTTCATTTATTTTATTTTCATATTTTTTTATCTATGGCTACTAAATAACTGCTTTTATTATGTAAATGATTTCCTTAATTTTGCATGCAAAATAGAGAACATTATAATATTTATCATAATTGAATAAGATCTTGTAACCAACCTATTTTATGCAAATAAATACTTTAAATACTTATAATGAAAAAAAATAACTCGCGAGACGCGCTTAGCAATCTCTTCGCGCATTTTTTATCGACTCTCCGAAAGAGCTGATCCGAGAATTTGCTATTTAAACGACGACAGGCGCATGCTTTATTCTTTCAACTTTTTATCGAAAATCTTGACCAAATCGGCGTGTATCGTTGTAAACAATTCCCGTAATTCATTCGAGATTCGCAATGCGTCTAACAGAGATATACTGAAATGACCAATCATGGACGTGCGCGGACTATTGAACTGTGATGTTTACCTCAACGTTACCATTGTTGTCACACCGACATACCCGAGTCTTAGAGATATTTATGAAGCCAATTTATAGGTCTTACCTTTGTACGACTTGCCTTAGAAGGCTAACGTTGGCTTCCTAAACATGTTACCTTTATAGGTAAATTCCATGATTGTAGTATCATGATCTATCTTTATGTCCAATTTCGTCCAAAACGCCATTGAGCCGTTTCAGCGTAATTAAAGGACAAACAAACAAACAAACATCAATACTGTCGCATTTATAATATTAGTAGTATTTAAAATATATTTTGCACATTAACTAATTGAAAAATAATTAATCAGAAAACAAAAGGTAGGTACTTAGATAGGTAATCAGCAGAAGTATCTAGGTATATCATTGAATTTCAAAAACAAAAATGTGACAACTACCTGTACCTATCTAATTGAAATATGAAGATTGTTATTTTTTTTTTAAATAAATGGATATAGTAAACGGAAGATATTTTTATAGAGATCTTACACAAAATAATACGAATACCTAGATAGCAATGAAAAGATTGTTCGCAAAAGAATTTCGGTGTGTAAACATACACGAGCAACAAAATCCGATGCGATAGTTACATTTGCTCCGAAATCGACTATTTTATGTCCATTAGTTTAATGTGATTTCTTTTAGATGTTGGAAAAGCATGTTGGTACTTATCTAATGGTCTTATCCCTTTGGTAAAAGGTTCAATAGTATGTACGTAGAGCCTTCAAATATACGAGAATTAAGAGTTGCTATCTATCCAAAAATTCAAATACTTACTGTTTTTATTATTTTATGTCTCTGACTAGATACTAAATTCACTCAAAGTTAAAACTGTACGTTTATTTGATTATGCAGTGTAGCGTAATTTTTTGAAATATCTGTAAAGACGCTTGTCATCTTAGTCTTTCTGCGACCACGAACGCTGCAAAGCTTTCGAAACGTCAGGAAGACCAATTTAAATAATATACCTACGCGATGTAACCCGGTTAACTTTGTTTTATAACAATTGTTACGGACGCCTAGATTAGGGGTGGAGACGATGACGGGTGCATCGCGTGGATTGGTCGACCGCACCCGAACTTTAAATTCCTTAGCATAGGTGTGACGCGTGTTCTAAAAATAGAATTTTAACGAAATTTTGGATCACGCGTCCCTATGATCAGGTAGCTAGTGCTCTCAAACCCTCGCCCCGGTCGGCGCGTATTGTGTGTAATTTTAAGTTATATTAGTGAAAAGACAATAAACTTTGATAAACAAATAGACAGTTAACATAGAGATTAGTGAAATTTGAATAATATTATATTGAACTTGTGTATTAGTGACTGTATGTGCGTGAATGTTTAGTGTTTTTACGACATAAATGTATTTTTTATTGAATTAGGAATTAAATGTAGTGTTCTGTAATTAACAGAAATTTGGTCCTTCGCAGCCGAATTACGGACTAAGAGATTTGGTCCATTGTAGTCGGATCACAGACAAAGAAAATAAGTGAGTGATCTTGACAATTCAAAAGTTAATAATAATGGTGGTAACGCGTAGCCAGAGTGGGGACGCCGATAAAGTACCGAAGCGGTCCGAGGAACCGCCGAGGTCGTCGTCGGCTACTACATCCGCCGCCCGACCTGAACTTAGGGAGCCCGTCCCGAAGGGGGCTCCGGGGGGTCAGGTGGAGATGGAAGAACCCACCACCAGCACTAGGATTACACACACACACGAGCAGTCAAGCGTGAGAGAGGTTAGGGCGACTCCGCAGACCGCGTGCCCAGCCCGATCGGCATCCGTGCGCTCCACAAATAGCGTGGCGCAGCGTGTTCGGCAAGCGGAACTAGAGGCGGAGGAGAGACTCATGGAACTGAGGCGCCGGGAGCTCAAACTAGAGGAAGAGCTAATTACAAAACGGTTAGCCTTCCAAGTAGCGAGCATCCAGGAAGAAGGGAGTCAGCACGATCCAGCGGAAGTGACAGTGGACGACCCCGTGGAGGAGCGCATAGATAGTTGGCTACGCCGAAGCGAGCCGCGTGCGCCGACGCCACCACGGGGGGAGCTGCTGTCGACGCAAGCTGAGGCTGAACATCGAGCACCACAAACGCCGATGCAGGAATCGTTTACCCGACATGCAGACGAACGACGGGTGGACTGGCAAGAGCCCACGCCTTACAGAGAGCGCCCGCGCTCGCCGACCCCTACGAGATATAGGAACAAGGGGATCGAGCAGCTGGCGGAGGCGATGACGAAGTTCTCCAGGAACCGACCACCACCTAGGCAGGTAACCGATCTCCCTAACTTTTCCGGCGCGCCTCTCGAGTGGCTGTCCTATAAGGCGGCTATGCGCGATAGCACGCGCCTCTACGATTTCTCGCCAGTAGAGAATATGGCGAGACTCAGGAACAGTCTACGGGGGGAGGCCCGTGAGTCAGTAGCGGCCCTCCTGCATGCCGAAGTAGACCATAACGTGGTCATGCAAACGTTAGAAAGATGTTTCGGCCGGCCAGAAATTGTCATTGATCAAGCAATTAATGACATAAAAAAGTTGCCGCGCCCAGGGCCGTCAAGTGCCGAACTGAATGGGTTCGCCATTAAATTACAAAACATCGTTTGCGTGATCCAAACGATCGATCAGCGGGGATATCTCAATAACCCTATGCTGATAAGGGAGGTGCTGGAGAAATTAAGCCCTCACCTTAGATCCAGGTGGTGTGACTACGCGGAGGATCACGGCAGCTATGATGTGCCAGAGGTGGTGACACTGTCCCGCTTCCTTATGAGGGAAGCCGATCGTGGTCTGCGTCACGACTTCTCAGCTGCCGCGACGAAGAGCAAACCGCCGGAGAAACCCACTACAAGCTCGTCAACGCGCCGTACAGATGCTGCGCGCCGCTCAGACGCCACGCGCCGCCCTGATGCTACGCACCGAGCGGCTTATGCCACCACCACCACCACGACTGCGGCCGCCAGCACCACCGACACCTCTGACCAGAAAAAGGTATGTGTGTGCTGTGGCGGGGAGCACTTTCTGCATAAGTGCTCCAAGTGGTTAGGGTTAGACGTGAACTTAAGATGGGAGGTAGTCAAGGGATCGGGCCTGTGCTTTAAGTGCTTGGAAAAGAAGCACAGACGATACACATGCCGATCCAAAGCGTGTGGGACTGACGACTGCCAGCGCGCGCATCACGCCCTGCTACACCCCAAGAGTGCCACTGAGGAGGAAGCCAGCGCGAAAGAGGTTGAAAAGAAGGAAGAAGCCGTGATGACGGCAGCCACCTCTACAGCGGAACACACCAGCGTACTCCTAAAGGTATGCCCTATTATCATCACTGGTCCAAAAGGCGAGATTAACACGTTTGCCTTACTCGACGAAGGGTCAACAATCACCTTAATAGACCAGGGTGTGGCTGATCAGGTTGGCTTGAACGGGCCAACTAGTGCACTGCGCATTCACAGCGTGAATTCGGTCGCCGGGGAAGAAGGCAGCAAAACCGTGACGCTACAGGTGAGAGGAAGAGCTACGGATAACTTTGACATTAAGGCACGAACAGTTAGAAATTTGATGCTGCACAGTCAAACGGTGCCCGCAGATGTGCTGAACTTTCCGCATCTAAGGAAGATGAGACAACAGGAGGTTTGTTATATAAGAGGACAACCCAAGATCCTGATAGGTGCGGATAACTGGGATTTGATTGTCACACGACAGTTGAGACAGGGCAGGAGAAGAGAACCTGTGGCGTCACGGACAAACCTAGGTTGGGTTATACTAGGACACTTACCTAGAACCACCCTCAGCGATACAAACGAGGTAGTACACCACCTACGACACGCGCCAGACGACCAATTGGAGGAATTAGTGAAGGCTCACTTTCACATAGATGCCTTGGGGGTGAGCCTGAAAGAAAAGGTACGTCCAGAAGATGAGCGAGCCGTTGCCATCTTCGAAAGCACAGCGCGGCGAGTAGGCCAGCGGTATGAGGTAGGGTTGCCGTGGCGTAGAGATGACGTTAAGATGCCACCTAGCTTTGACCAAGCGTTCCGTCGACTAATAGCCATTGAAAAGAAGATGGACCGCGATCCGGCCTTCGCGGACAGCTACTCAGCACAGATCGCGAACATGCTGTCGAAAGGATATGCCGAAGAGAGTGACGGCACCGAGACAGATGACGAGAAGGCCTGGTTCCTTCCACACTTCGCAGTACAAAACGTCAATAAACCCGGTAAGGTCCGGCTGGTCTTTGATGCCGCTGCATCCTCCAGCCACACGAGCCTGAACCAGAAGCTCTTGGAAGGACCTGACCTGCTGAAGTCACTGCCAGGTATATTATATCGATTCCGGGAACGACCCATAGGCGTGACGGCGGACATTCAGGAGATGTTCCTGCAGATAAAAATAAGGAAGGAAGACCAGCCAGCCCAGATGTTCTTGTGGCGGGGCCGCGACCGGCAGAGCGCGCCAAAGAGGTTTAAGATGACATCATTGATATTTGGAGCATCCAGCTCTCCATTCCTGGCCCACAGCGTGCGCAACCGAAACGCGGAAGATTTCGCTCACACTCACCCCATTGCCCTGGAAGCTATAAAAAACAGCCACTACATGGACGACCTGGTCGATAGCTACGGTACCCTAGCCGAAGCCAAGGAGGCCGTAAACCAGGTCGATTACGTTCACCGACAGGCCAGTTTCCAGCTGCGAGGGTGGAACGCCAATGACCCCAGAACTTTGCAAGAAATACCGGCGGAGTTGCATGCACACTCTACAACGGAGCTAGTGCCAGGAACAGACACTACAGATAAAACGCTGGGCTTATTGTGGGACGCTGAAAAGGACGAACTCGGGTTCAATACAACAATGAACCGAGTACCACAACAGGTAAAGGAGATGCTTCGGGCCCCAACGAAGAGGGAAACGCTGAGCGCCGTTATGTCGATATATGACCCGCTCGGCTTCCTCAGCCCGTTCACCATCTCGGCAAAAATCCTGTTGCAGGCGTTGTGGCGTCAGGACATCGGCTGGGATGAACCGATCCCGGAACAACAAGCCGAAAAGTTCTATGCGTGGATGCATGGCCTGAAGAACATAAGTCGCCTGCGTCTGCCCCGTTGTTATGACACTACATCAGCCGATAACCGAAAAGAGTTACACGTCTTCTGCGACGCTAGCGAGCAAGCGTACGCTGCGGTAGCGTACTGGCGTCTAGAAAGAGAGGACGGCACAGTGAAGGTAGTGCTAGCTGCCGCCAAGGCAAGGGTGGCCCCGCTGAAAGCAGTTAGCATCCCACGGATGGAACTGCAAGCCGCTGTATTAGGAATGAGACTCGCGGAGGCTGTAAAGTGTGGCCACCGGTGGACAGCAGTGGCAACGACGTACTGGTCCGACTCCCGCACGGTCCTCATATGGATCAGGACCAATGCGAAGACCTATACGCCTTTTGTTGCCCACAGACTAGGAGAGATAGCGGAGGGCACGAAAACGCGACAGTGGCGTTGGGTGCCCACTAAGGAGAATACAGCAGATGACGCGACACGCACTGACTACACAGACGGACCGCGGCCTGAATGGATGTATGGGCCTGACTTCCTCCGGCAGCCGAAAGAATGCTGGCCGCAGGAACATCCCGACATCAGCGCCACCGACGAAGAAGTCCGAGTGCACTACGTCGCGACCCGGCGCCCACCTCATTGGGAGGCCATGCCAGTTGCTGCCCGCTTTTCTAAGTGGGATGTCCTGGTGAGAGCCACGGCCCGTGTGCTGATGATGGCTGAGAAGTGGCTACATAAAGCGACAGCACTAGAGGTAAGGCATATAGAGACGGCAGAAAGGCTCTGGCTAGAGAGGAGCCAAGAAGAATCGTATGGAGAGGAACGACATCTCCTACAACAAGGGCGGCCAATACCGCGTTCCAGCCGATTATTTAAGCTGGACCCGACTCTTGGTAAAGATAAGTTATTGAGAGTAAGAGGCAGAGTAGGCGCCGCGAGGGTTGACCAGCAGATGAAGCAGCCAGTGGTCCTTGATGGCCGACACGAGGTGACAAGGCTCATTGTACAGCGGGAGCATGAAGCTGCGGGCCACGCCAACAACGGGCGCGTAGTCAACGACCTACGGCAAAGGTACTGGGTCATACACCTGCGACCAACAGTCCGAGCCATAGCCAAGGCCTGCCAACATTGCCGAATAAGAAAGTCGAAACCGCAGGTACCAGTATTTGGGGACTTGCCCGCTGCGCGACTGGATCCCTTTCACAGGCCCTTTACGAACATTGGGGTCGACTACTTTGGCCCGATGATAGTGACCGTGGGTAGACGCCGTGAGAAACGCTGGGGCGCTCTATTCACGTGCCTTACCACACGCGCCGTGCACCTAGAGATGGTACCCAGCCTTTCCACTGATTCAGCAATCATGGCGCTGCGGAGGATGGCGGCGCGCAGAGGCTGGCCTAGCGTCATATACTCGGACAACGGCACCAACTTCAGGGGTGCTGACGCCGAGCTCCGAGGAGCAGTAGAGGAGTGGGCAGACGAATTGCGGGAATTCTGCCTAACTAAGAAGATTATATGGAAATACATTCCTCCCGGTGCCCCGAATCAAGGCGGCGCCTGGGAGAGACTAGTGCGCTCAGTAAAAACCGCGCTGAGTGCCACTTTGAAAGAAAAGGAAACAAAAGAAGAGATTTTGCTGACGGTGCTGATAGAGGCCGAGCATTGCATAAACGCGCGGCCTCTCACACACGTCTCTGTTAGCCCCGAAGACCCTGAGGCTCTGACTCCGAATCACTTTTTGATCGAGGCCTCATCGGGCCTGCCTTTGACTGGGCCCTGCCAGCCCGCTGACCGAAGGGCGTGGCGGGCCTCACAGGCGCTTGCTGATCAATTCTGGCGCCGCTGGGTGCGCGAGTATTTACCCACACTCGTGACCCGCGGCCACTCCGCTGCAGACACGCGACGTCTCCAAGTGGGAGACCTGGTCGTCGTTGTCGACGCTGCCCTGCCGTGTGTGTGAACGTGTGGCCCCGAGGTGTCGTTGAACGCACCTTCCCTGGACCTGACGGTGAAGTGCGAAGCGCGGACGTCCATACGAAGGGAGGCACCTTCAGGAGGCCAGTTAGAAAACTAGTCGTCCTACCGGTTGAGTAGAGGCTTCGACAAGTCTGCGCCGAGGGGAGGATGTTACGGACGCCTAGATTAGGGGTGGAGACGATGACGGGTGCATCGCGTGGATTGGTCGACCGCACCCGAACTTTAAATTCCTTAGCATAGGTGTGACGCGTGTTCTAAAAATAGAATTTTAACGAAATTTTGGATCACGCGTCCCTATGATCAGGTAGCTAGTGCTCTCAAACCCTCGCCCCGGTCGGCGCGTATTGTGTGTAATTTTAAGTTATATTAGTGAAAAGACAATAAACTTTGATAAACAAATAGACAGTTAACATAGAGATTAGTGAAATTTGAATAATATTATATTGAACTTGTGTATTAGTGACTGTATGTGCGTGAATGTTTAGTGTTTTTACGACATAAATGTATTTTTTATTGAATTAGGAATTAAATGTAGTGTTCTGTAATTAACAACAATACTGGCCTATGCCCACGACTTCGCCCGCGTGAATTTCGTTTATCGCGCATCCCTCGGGAAATGTTCATCTTTCTGGGATAAAAAGTAGCCTATATGTTAATCCGGGTCACGTTCTATCTGTATGCCAAATTTCGTTGAAATCCATGTAGTAGTTTTTGCGTGAAAGAGTAACAAACATCCATACATTCTCTCACAAACTTTCACGTTTATAATATTTGTAGGATTTAGTTAGTTAGCTTCGGTGATGATGAAAGCGCCTGGTGCCCGAACTAGGAATTAACATGTATCTCAGGCACTGTAAATAATAACAAAGTAAAGTATCATGATTTTACTTACAGCTACTAACCATAGTTTTATCGAAAAAGACAATCAAATCACATTCTTGTCTTAATACTATTTTATATTTTAGAATATCCCATTAGTTACATTACAGTACGCGCAATTTAACTTGGCCGGAGTGAAGTTAGGCTCTGTGCAATGCGCATGTTTCCTCGCCTCCCGCCTCCAACTGACACCCATAAAATGATTACTGCGACGATTTTGTGACAACTTCACTCCAGCCAAGATAGATTGCGCGTATTGTAGTTTAGAATATCCCCCTAGTTAATTTAGAATAAGACTCCCGATAATATTGCAGATGCCTGTCTGTATGTAAGTAATTTTTAGTCTTTTACACATCAGAGTATCGGATCGTAGGGTTCCCCTCCTATAGTGGTCGAGCCTAAACTTAAAAATCATTATTAATCTTTAATTACCTAGTTTACTTCAGTGAATTTGTCTCAGTCATTAACCTACATTATTCTCACACAGTTCTTTCCAATTAATCATGTAACAAATCATTTTACTTACTATTATTATTTGAGTAGAGTATATCCATAGAGTTTCTTGTCGGCTCTTCTCCATAGGACCAACTTTTTGAAACCGTGCAACTAGATTTATAATTAACGTTTTGAAAGTGCATGAAGATGCTTATTCGAAATAAAAACTTTTGACTTTGATCAACTGCCCTGACCTAATAAGAAATTATTCTACAGGTAACCGTTCAACTTCTATGCACACTCCTTGGACCACAGTAGACGCAAGTTCTCATCTACTAAACATCTAATCTCTTCCACTCAAGATTGTTTTTAAGACACGTCAAAGTTTAACGACCTTTTTCTACCAAAACGATAAATAGCGGAAATTATACTGTCAACGATAAATTCAAACATAATTAGATGATTCCTGCAATTACTTCCCATTCTTGAAATTAACGTTAATTGGCTCATTAACATACAACATCTAAGTACTTCATTTATTTGTGTCGAGATTGTAAAGGCTAGTGCGGGACAGCAAAGATGACATTCATAGAGCAACTAAAGTCTTCTTGATGTTCTTAAATGTCCTTTGTATAGTAATAATGTTCATAGCTTAGAGTAATTAGGCTCAAGAGTGATATTGTTTTTATATATTGTAGAATAACGAAACGAGCTAAAGGCCCACCTGGTCTTAAGCGGTTACCTTTGCCCATATCAGTGGCGGTTCTAGGGGGGGGGGTCATAGGGGTCATGACCCCCCCCCCCCCCAAATTGTACACGTCAAATTGACAAATCTCCTAAAAATAGACAGATAAATTATTGACTTCCTGCTTAAACATCCAAAAGTAAATAATGAAATCAAAACTAGGTAAGTACTACCTACTTACTGAAACACGACATCTACTCGTATGTACGTCAAAAAATACCTAACATTATTTTAGACTTTTAGAGTTTTGTTTATGTACTGAAGTTCAATTTACAGCATAGGTATTATTTTGCTCAAAATAAACTATGAATGATATTTCCAGTTTAATGAGAAATAATATCACATACGACGACTTACGACGGCGGTAGTTCATTTTATTGAATGGTTTGCGCTACTTTACATGAGCCTGCCGTAGCGATTGGACACTCAAAGGCGCAAGCGATTGAAGCTTTGGCGGTGAACAAAAAATTTCTTCATTAACGTACATAAAGAAAAGAAAGAAAGAACATTTTTATTTCAGTCTCGGTACAGGCGAGAGAAAAAAAAACTAAACATAACATATTAACAATAAACTTAAAATTGACATGCATAGCCATACCCTACAACTCCAAAAAATACACTTAAATTGAAGTCAACTTTTCGCATAAATAAAAAAAAATTCGCAACGTTATTTTCCTCTTTGTTGACGTTCATTTTGTAAGTAACTATTCTGTTACATAATAAACTAACTCCAAACTTTACCTTGTCATTGCGAAAAAAAAAAATGTGAATTTGGACCTTGAAACTGTACGTAAGTACCAAGTTGACCCCCCCCCCCAAAATCTTGGGCTGGAACCGCGCCTGGCCCATATCAACTGCAATTCCACCTAGGCTGTTCCCTATTAATGGTACCGCAAGTCGGTTCGCCAAACTGAGATATGAATGTGGAAAGTCTCATGTGATTGCAATTTCACCGGCACCTATGCCCTTCACGCCGGAACACAGCAATGCAAGCATCACTGTTTGACGGCAGAAGTAAGTACGGTAGTAGTACTTCCCCAGACGAACTCCTTCACATCCTTGTCACACGCTCTAGGTACCTACTACTAGGTATCACACACATTCATAGTTCCGCTCAAAATTGAAGCACAAAAACTATCAATGTGTGTCCGCAAGCGTAAATGTTCAATGTTCGCCGACATGCAATACAGACGCACAAATAATGTATGAACGTAACCTTATGAGGCCAACTTGAAATTGCTTCACTCAGCGTGCGACTATTGCGGTTCTATGCCTAGTTATTCTAAGGTTCATAAGAATATCTCTATTTTGATAATTAACCATGACAACGCCTGTTGGTTCCTCATGGCATTTTCGCTCAAGCTACCTGTATCATATCAAAACAAAATCAGAAATTTAGATACAGCCACAAAAATTACTTAATTTTGTTGATCAATAGTTATTGTCGATCAATATTGACAATTGTGTTATTTCTTTTGTGTAGTAAACACAAGTAAGTAGTAAACACGGTTTTATTGACACAAACATCGAGCAACAGGACACGACAGAATAATCCGTAAATAAATATCGTTAATTTGTGTTAACACTAACGAGACCTAGCACCAAATACTTGATTTTATCCGTCAACAATTACCGTGAGTCAGACTATTTTATTTTATGCGCCATTAAATTTAACAACAATTGCCTTTTAGTGACGTGAAAGTAGACATCTTTATGTTTATAATGTCGTTAAGATTAAGTGTTTCTACGTTCCGAATGCAGGTCCGGGGTGTAGGGACCTTCAGAGGTATCTGTTGTATCCATTACCATAATTCAGATGTGTTTCAACGCTATCGTCGCTGTGGAGTATTTGAGTTGTTATAGCAACCCATCAGGTTTAAAGCCGTCAGAAATGAAGCTCCTTATATAAAGATTGTGGCGGTCGCGAGCGTTATTTATTGTGCAATCACAACAATGGGTAGGTACGCTGGATGTAAATGTGCCAGTCGGAATTTGATACAAAAAATAGACTAGGAATTGCTTTGAAATATTTGTTTACAATTTATCTGCAGGTATGCCATTGAGCCAATGTACTAACCTACTTCTGATATTTTTCCATTTACAGTGATATCGATTCTCTTGTTCAAAAACAAAACTTATTTTAAACTATCACTCTCTTTTACTGATAATAGATGCAAGAAAGGGATGGCAACAATAATCTTAGAAATGTAAATTAGTTTACCTACGTGTTCCACTTCATCGTAATTCTAGTGAGCACGTTCCGAGATCACGACTAAACTTATATAGGTACTTGTATGGAAATTTTAATTCCGACTAATTTGACAGCACTAAAATTGTTCCCATCCCTTTCTTGTATCTACTATTAGTAAAAGAGAGCGACAGTTCAAAATAAGTTTATTTTGTGAACAAGAGAATCGACACCAGTGTAATACCACAAAATATCAAATAGTACTATGTAATACTTTAACCAAAGAACTAAGTATGTAGGTACTTATTAAAGGACAATGCCCACGGATGGGCCCATTTTTGGCACCATGTCAAAACTAGATGTTATTCAAAAATTATGTCTTATTTTTTCATGTTTATTTGTTCTTTATCAACATTTATTTCACCCTAGCCATAGACATATAACACACCCTAGCATTAAAAACATAATAAATATGTATTAAACTGAATCGTAAGTATATCCTCCATTCAAACCGAACGTAAATGTTGCCAGATATCAGACTATTTCAACAAATAATCAGAATCGATTCTAAATATCGATACTTCTATAAATTCACTTTTACTGTGTTTCAGATGCTATTATACTAGACTTATCATAATTGATTGATTTCTTATTTTTTCTTTCCACAATTTATATCTTTAGATTTCGGTTCGCATGCGTAAATCTGTTAAAAATAATAAAGAATCACGCATATGACGTCAAATCAAAAGAAATTGCAAAATATATTTTTGAAACCTTTTGTGTACCTACAGAAAAATAAGATGATTCTTTGCTTTAAAATACCTATGCATTTATTGTAAATATTGTTATAATCATTTTAAATTAACTGAAACATTACTTTGAAATCGATATAAATGAATAGGTACACCCAAAAACTTGAAAGGCTTATCCAATGTTATTTAAAAAATACGTACAAAATCGATTAACAAAATAATTATATCTTGCAACACCATACATGATGTCTGGATGTCCTTATGGGTGTGTTCAGTTATATCGCCCGACGATGCACGGAGCGTACTTATCAATCATTTATGAAGTTGGAAAAAATTAGATTTTTCTTAAACCAGGGTAAAAAGAAAAAATCGTTTGCAGAATAATAAAAGATAATTCTTGGTCTACAAAATAAGACTAAAACCGCCGTGACATAGCAATTTTTTTTGAGGGGCCTAAAGTTCCTAAGACAATGGGCAATGTCCTTTTTCTTAAAAAGATGAAAAATATATTGTCTGTCTGAGCCAGAAACGCTAAAGTACTATCTAAGGATTCTAGGGATATCCTCGGATATCAAACTATGCAAAGACCCAAGGAATCGATACCTTATTTCACTTTTTTTATACACCAGGTGTAAGCAAGTTTGGCTAAAGCCTTTACAATAAACGTCGAGACCACACAAAGACGTCCGTTTACCGCCTAGAATCACACCATTGTGGTTGTCAAAACAAGATCGGTTACAATAAATCTTATTAAAAGTTAGGCCCGCCACACAACGCCATTCATAGCGGCCTTGATCCGACCTCAAAAGAATGGTTTGTTTACAGATATTGCGGAAAGCCTTTGTCATGTGCATCTGCTCTGCCTACCTGAACGCACGTGATGTGATCGGTTAGAATATTTGTAACATACTGGGTGTCAGGGAAACATTTCCGAAAACGAAGATAGGTGATAGTGCTGGTGATTACTAATACGACACCACAAAAAAATGCGATTCTTTTTTTAGATTTTTTCATATTTTTTTTGCATTGTTCATACATAACCAGCTTTGGGCAGTCAAATAAAACTGATTTGCAAAAAAACCCCATTTATTTACTTAATTTTTTAAAGTTCGCAATGTAATTAAAATAAAATATCAGCTGGCGCTAGGGGTGAATGACATCCGCTCGCATACCTACGCAGTCCGTGTCGTAGCGAGCGTAGCATATAACATAAGAGTTACATAAGAGTTGTTAGCTGACTTCACCTTTAGGCGCCATCTGGTGGGTAGCGTCAAAGTTACAGCCAACTATTACATAAAACACATAAAAAACCCCTGCCACAACCCTCATTCACTTTACACAGTTTATGAAATGTGCTATTTACACCGACCGTGCTGCGCCGTAGCAGATGTACAGTCTAAGCAAATGGTAGGTATACAGGGTAGAGAGATATAAATGAAGTTATCACAGAAGATTATGGATGTTTTCGAGTGAAATATCACTTTAATGACGGACAAAGTTAAACTGTATTTATACAAAACCCTAATCAAACCATTCTATAATAACTACCTGAGAAATCTTCATCTATATCTGGCGACCCTGTATACTAATTGCTTTGTTAGATTGTACGCGCACGCGGCTGCAACTGCGACTACGACTCGTACGTTCTACATGAACTACATCGTATACCATTTTATATCCATGAAACGAGTAGAAGTAGCTTAAAATCCCTCACAAATTTATCCTCATTTATCTTTCTTACTCCATCATCAGACCCTGATCATCATCTATCTATAACCTATTCATTGAACCATTCCAATGAGCCCAAACACGATACCTCTACAATATAAAGTAAAACTGTGCCTCTACTGTAAGTTGTTTAGGAGTTGAGTATCCTGCAGATTCCAGTTGATGCTGCAGTATCAGGTCAATGTTACCATATTCTTGCGATGAACTTCATTCCTGACGGGGGTCCCCTGACAACACACTTTTTTTATTTATTTATCTACTAAGGATAAATAAGTAGGTATATCAGCTGACCCCGAGTAGATCCTTGAGGTCCAGGAAAACCAGGGAAATGGGTTTACGTGAGTTAGGTAACACCTAAACGGCATCCTGCAGCTATTCAGCAACAAACCCGGGAACATAACTACTGTACTGATGCCTAAAAACCATGTAAAATCGTGTTTTTTTTTATAGTATAGGATGGCGAACCGAGCTAAAGGCCCACCTGATGATAAGCGGTTACCTTTGCCCATAACAACTACAATACGACCTAGGCTGTTGCTTAAATGGTACCGTAAGTCGGTTCGCCAAACTGAGACATGAAGATGGAAAGTCTCATGTGATTGTAATTTCACCGGCACCCGTATCCGTTTGATTTTCAACAACTTTAACATATTACCAGATAGTATTCATAATATTCTCATTGGGGTGTGTCTGAGGTATGGCGTTCATAACAAGTTTTATGGTGCTTTATTTTTCTTGTGAATAAATCTTTCTGACACTTTCACAGCTAGTCTGTTATCATGGTATAATAACACCAGTAGGCGTAGCATGACCAATTCTATGTCTATTCTTCCAAGAGTAGACAAAGCTCTTTCTATACGTCAAGAAATCTCTTCTTCTCGAGCATGAGGCGACCCGTCGACTCGAGTTTCTACGTGTAGACAACGTGACAGATCTTTTTCCATAGCAACGAGAACGTAGCTAGTGCCGTACAAATTCTACCAAATACTACCATATTATTACGTTTCGTTATCTAGAAAAAAGGTGAATCGAATAAGTTTTGAAACATTTTGTACGTAATTCAAAGCAACAACAATACGCATTTTGTAGTCATGAATGTCAAG
Source organism: Asteroscopus sphinx (assembly GCA_949699075.1). Classification (NCBI taxonomy): domain Eukaryota; kingdom Metazoa; phylum Arthropoda; class Insecta; order Lepidoptera; family Noctuidae; genus Asteroscopus; species Asteroscopus sphinx. Next base: position 19,336,679 of record OX453012.1, read on the forward strand.
TTCGAAGGATGCGTTTTGCAAAGTAGTGATGCGACTCGAGTTCGATTTTACCACTCGTGTCATTCGAGTCATTTTACTCGAGTACTACTCGAGTGATCGAGCCATCGAGTCACTCTGGTGGTTCACGAGTCACTCGATCACTCGCCTCTAACGAGTCACCTGTCATAATACTTGAATTCATTATTTTTTCATTTTGTCAATAAGTTAAATTTGAAGTTTTATTTCAATACATCGCCAGTCTTACAAAATCAACATTTTTATATCGAAATTAATATTATATGCTTATAAAAATGAGCAAATATGGTCTGTTCTTTTCTTATATGTAATCCTACTAATATTATAAATGCAAAAGTATGGATGTTTGTTTGTTTGTCCTTCAATCATGTTCAAACGGATTTGGATGAAGATTAGCACGTAGACCATAGGGTGTGCATTAACATAAAGGAAACCTTTTTATCCCGGGAAGACACAGTTCCCGAAGGATGCACGATAGTCATTCCATACTTATTACGAATTACACGCGGGCAAAGGCTACTTTTTGATAATAACTAAGGAGATAGCGACGATAGGAACCCGACATGTTATTATTGTTGTTCAAAAACTCCAATGAAACCAATTTAACAAGAATCTAGTCCTAATAAAACTAAAGAATAATTTTGTCTAGGTCTCATGAGATGTAGACTAATTTCTTCTATTTGAAGAGAAACATGTCTACCCCTAACTGTCAAAAGTAGAGAAAATATGTTCGTCATGCTCGACGTTGTAGACATGTGTCGATCAAAGTATAGAAACATTTCTTTTCTTCATTATTGACATCGGCATGCTACGGACGGAAGAAATCTTTCTACAATACGTCATTTTGTCTATTCTTCCGTCGACATAAGCTTTGTCTACAGCGGTCATGCTACGTCTGCAGGTAGTCTCTTCCCGTGACAGCTAGGTCACGTGATTGCCTCCGTACTACGTCATCGGCCGTGGAGCCAATAGCGGGCTGTTAGCGTGACAATTGTCATTTTGATGTGCTGCCACTGTGAAAATAAATTACCCGAGCAAAATGCATTTTTTCATTTACTTTCTTCTATAAAGAATCGCTTTTTAACTAGTAATTTAATATAGTTTCCTTTATTAACAAATTAGATGAATAACACGAGGTAACAAATAGTTAGGCTAGTTAGGAATTTATTTTATATTCATTATGAACAAAAATCTCCTTAAGTATATTGAAGATATCTATCAATGGCAGCACTGATCGTGACGTAGCTTGGAGGCATCGCGCTGTCATTGCGGGAAGAGAATACCCGGTGAAACATCTTATTATACCATGTCTGTTATTATAATCTAGATTTATTCAACACACGGAACAAAAAATCCTGTAGTTCCATGATTCAACTGAAATGGAAAGTTATTGAGTGCCTATAATTCAATCAAATACTAATCATACTGACACTGCAACATTGCTACTAACAGTGTAACAGTATACCTAATTTGTCTTACTTAGGTACCACATTTTGTCAATGTTTGAGTAACTAATACATAAGTAACTAATTATCATTATTTCAGCCGAAACACGTCCACTGCTGGACATAGGCCTCCCCCAACAGGGGGGGATATGCCATAATCGCCACGCTTGGCAAGCGGGTTGGCGATCGCAGTTGGTTGAATAAATACTTGGAGAACGCTGCTGCCCATTCTCTAGTAAATCCCTTAGTCGCCTTTTACGACACTCATGAGAAGAGATAAGGGAGATAAGTAACTAATACATAATTGGCCTATTGCCTGCAGCTCAACCGCAACCTTAACTTTGTGGTGGAGCTGGAGACAAGGCCAATCCAAATAATTAAAAAATTCCAAAATATTGTTACGACCCAGTCTCCTCCGTCGATTCCTGATGCTGAAAACTCACGTCTCGCCTCAGCCTCAGACATTCTTATTCTTATTCTTTATTGTACACACAGATATACATTTATATTACAGTAGGAAAGTTTATGTACATCGGCGAGCTTAACTCAGAACTGAGTTTTCTAACAGCAAACCTTAGAGCGATAGAGAGATGTTGAATGTAGAGGACAGAAACAAGTGTACAACATAAATTAAACCTACTTTATTTACTTACAGTACTAGCTAACAATAATATAAATAATATATAGATACTTAAGTATATATAATAGATACATAAGAATATATACATTTATATATATATATATAAAACATAACATTCCGATATATTAGAAACCTAAACTACCTAAATTCGAATACAATTTATACTAAAATAGTAGATACTCCAGCGAGTTCATCATGATGTTATTCATGAACACGATATTGAGAATGTGGAATTCGTAATTGACTGCTGATCGCGAGTACCACTGCCTGAGACCTTGTCTGGCCGTTTGTACAGTCGACTGTATGACAGTGGTATCACTTTGATTCGAAAATCACCCTTACTGCTTACAAAATAAAGATACTATCAATGTCAAAGTGTTACCACCGACGTGCCGTCGACCGTACATATGAAATTAGTGTATATAAAAGTACCACGATAAAGGAATAATCCTAGTGTCAACGTTTTTAAAATAAAATATACACTTGTAACAAAATAATATTTATTATTCAACAAAAAACGATGGTCTCCTTAACGACACAAACAGAATAATTACCATGTCAAGCTTATTAAATATATCAATTTCAGTCTTAGTAGAGGTTACAATTTTTTTTTAAGTAGTTTTTATTACAAATCTCGAATCTTTTTCAACAAAAATAAGCAACAGTGAAAAAACCAATAAAATATTTAATAGTGTCCAAGTTATAAGCGATTTAAAGGACATTGATAAAAATAGCCTTAAACTGTTACAAAGATGAACAGTATACGAAAATTACATGCGAATTTTTTCGTTTCATAATATATATTGTATTTAATGCGGACAGTACAAGAACCATTTTTTATATTTTAAGGAGTATATTAATGACGTAACCGGATAAAATTGTATCATCTATGATGCGTAAGGCACAGGACCGGTCGTTGTGGCGATGCTTGGGGGAGGCCTATGTCCAGCAGTGGACGTCTTTCGGCTGAAATGATGATGATGATGATAATATCTGTGTATCATCCATATTTTTATTTCAATACTCTATAGTCTATGATTCAATATTATAGACTCCTTTTCACACAAGAAATTCCTAAAAATTGGCATCGACTGACAACTTGACGACAATGTAGGTTGTTTGACATAACAAAAAAAGCAAAACATGACATCAAAATAGCACAGCTATCTGTGATTACATGTGTCAAAATAGTAAATATTTAAAAATCTAAAATTATATTTAGTACTGTCCGTGTTTATGAATGTATTGCAATACATTGGTTTCATTGAGTTGTATATGGTGAGCATCAACTTTAATTTGTAACGCCTTAAGGCGGAGTCACTAAGGATCTATAGCAATGTCCTTTGTTCACTAGACAGAGACAGCACTATTGAAGAATGACGTCATTGTTCAAAACCTTCATAGTAACTTGACATCTCTCTGCACAATGTCCGTTTCGCACGACTAGGATATAAAATGCCCCTTCCAAAAACTTAAAAAGCGTGTCTCTCCTATTTTTTCATGGATTTTGTTTAGTCTTTCTACAATGTTGTCCTTTCTGTACCTTCTTTTAAATAATATAACATTTTTGGTAATTTTTGACTGGTCAACTACCGGGTTGCGCAGCACATTACACATTGCATACGACAAGCCAGAGATGGCCGCAAAAATAGTGAATGCATGCTGTGTAGCATATACAAATGTACTCTGTGCTGTGTACTTTACAGTCTGGCCAACCGATCTGGGCTCAGAGTACGGCGCCGGCGCAGCTCGGCGGCTGTAATGCAGCAACACGAGGAGACAGCGCTGAGGCCCGACAAGGCCATTGCCCAGCCTGCTAGAGTCTACGTGATCACGATCAACCCCTGACGCAGGGTAATACCTGTGAGCCAATAGAAATTAGTTCAATTACAATACATTTATTATATTTAGGCGAATGTAGCAGCCAAGTGGCGCCCCATCAGTAAAAAAAAAGATTAGTCGCCGAATACATCATTTATCGAAAGGACATTGATAAAAATAGCCTTAAACTGTTACAAAGATGAACAATATACGAAAATTACATGCGATTTTTTTCCTTTCATAATATAGATTTTATTTAATGCGGACAGTACAAGAACCATTTTTTATATTTTAAGGAGTATCAATACATTAATGACGTAACCGGATAAAATTGTATCATCCATGATATCTGTGTATCATCCATATTTTTCATTTCGATACTCTATAGTCTATGATTCAATATTATAGACTCCTTTTCACACAAGAAATTCCAAAAAATTGGCATCTACTGACAACTTGACGACAATGTAGGTTGTTTGACATAACACAAAAAGCAAAACATGACATCAAAATAGCACAGATATCTGTGATTATATGTGTCAAAATAGTAAATATTGTAAAAATCTAAAATTATATTTAGTACTGTCCGTGTTTAACCTGACCTAAAGAACGTGGCTGGGGGGGACTGGATGCGGAAGGCAGAGGACCGAGCGTTGTGGCGCAACTTGGGAGAGGCCTATGTCCAGCAGTGGACTGCGATAGGCTGAGTTGACTGTCCGTGTTTATGAATGTATTGCAATACATTGGCCTCATTAAGTTGTATATGGCATCAACTTTAATTTGTAACGCCTTAAGGCGGAGTCACTAAGGATCTTTAGCAATGTCCTTTAGTTTTTAACAATTGAAGTACAGGTACCGTAGTTTAATCAGTAATTATTAACTCGGTAAAATATAACTCTCTGTAGTTGTAGATAGAAAAGGTAGTTTTTCGCATTTTTTCTATCTACAACTACAGCGAAGTGTAATTTACAGAGTTAATAGTTTCTGATTAAACTACAGTTCCTGTATTTCGATCGTTTAAACGAATTTTCGATAAATGATGTAGTCAGTAAGTAATATTTTTTTTTACTGATGGGGGCGCCACTTGGCTGTACTGACCGGTGTCACGGGGCGTAATGTAACATGTTACAAAGCGAGCATTCGTGCAGTCAGTACGTGGAAACGAGCACAAACACGTGAGCAACGAGCCGCTCGTTGCTCGTTTCGAGTGCTCTGCTCGCTGTCAGTTTTTTGGCGAATCCCTTTGAGTGTTACGCGGTTCAGTCAGTACGCCGCGAGACAAGTTGTCACGAGCGCACGTACAGTCTAACAAAGCAATTAGTATACAGGGTCGCCAGATATAGATGAAGATTTCTCAGGTAGTTATTATAGAATGGTTTGATTAGGGTTTTGTATAAATACAGTTTAACTTTGTTCGTTATCAAAATGATATTTCACTCGAAAACATCCATAATCTTCTGAGAAAACTTCATTTATGCCTGGCGACCCTGGATACTAATTGCTTTGTTAGACTGTACCACACTGCCACACGCACGACAGAAGACTGACTGAGATTGACCGAGTGTCTTGCGAATCTGAAGCACTGGCGAGCAAAGAGTTCAAACGAGCATGTTACACGGATTTTAGGACACGGCGTATCGTAACATGCTCGCTGCGAATGGTAAATTACGGCTCATAACACCGGTCAGTACCCACCTTCATAATTATGCTCTCACAAATTCTTCACTTTGGCGTTTAAAGGGTTCTACTGCTACTTAGCCTTGTTCTAAAAAAACCTTATTCAATTGCATATTGTGTAAAGAGAATTAACATTTACTTTTACTTACTCTATGTATTCTTGCCAGCTTGTTGAAGATTCTCCGCATAGAGGTCCACAAACCGATTCACAGCTCCTGCTATTTTTTCCATAGCAGAGGCATGTCTGTTTATGGCTTGTGTCAACTTGTCAAAGTCTATGCTGGACTGCTTAATAGCAGCTTTCCATTCTTCACCTGCTCCAATATCCTTCTTTTCTATAACACAATAATTAGCAATACACATATAAGTAATACATAATCAATTAAAAATTACTATTTTTTAATAGGAAGGTATTAACTAACCTTTTGGGGAAGACGCGCGACGACTAAGTTGACGCTTCAAAGGCTTTTCTTGTTTTACCCTACAAATATATACATATACAATTTTATATTGATAGCATCATTTAATGTAACTCACACACACATCAACAATGTCTAGGGATAATAATTCATTTCGAAATATAAAAACTTAGTAGTTAGCTTTTTTTTATTTAAACTGAAACTGAAAAATACCTCAGTCAGGTCGTAGAGAGTGATCATCACACACTGGATCTAAATGAGATAGGAATGGGATAGTATGCTCATGCACGATTGCAGCTCATGCATGCAGACAAACGGCGCGGCTGCTAACTTACTGGAACATAGCATCCACACTTTGAGATGGCCTGCGTAGTAATCTGATTAAAACACCGTCGAATTCGCTTATGAAAAGTTACAGCGAAGAGCTTTAAGCAATTCCAAGTTTCAAGTCTGACCACAAAAGAAATGGAATTTTACTTCCGAGCAGGACTGACATCCTAGTAACTTACTGGAACATAGCATCCACACTTTGAGATGGCCTGCGCAGTAATCCGATTAAAACACCGTCGTATTCGCTTATGAAAAGTTACAGCGAAGAGCTTTAAGCAATTCCAAGTTTCAAGTCTGACCACAAAAGAAATGGAATTTTACTTCCGAGCAGGACTGACATCCTAGTAACTTACTGGAACATAGCATCCACACTTTGAGATGGCCTGCGCAGTAATCCGATTAAAATACCGTCGTATTCGCTTATGAAAAGTTACAGCGAAGAGATTTAAGCAATTCCAAGTTTTAAGTCTGACCACAAAAGAAATGGAATTTTACTTCCGAGCAGGACTGACATCCTAGTAACTTACTGGAACATAGCATCCACACTTTGAGAAGGCCTGCGCAGTAATCTGATTAAAACACCGTCGTATTCGCTTATGAAAAGTTACAGCGAAGAGCTTTAAGCAATTCCAAGTTTCAAGTCTGACCACAAAAGAAATGGAATTTCACTTCTGAGCAGGACTGACATCCTAGTTGTATGTATGAATGATGAAGAGATCTATGTATTATTAATGCCTGGGCCAGCAAATACAATTTTATAATTTAAAAATTAATATTTTTTAAGTCATTGTATGTAACTGAACTAATTAATTTTATCAAATGATCAATCTAAGATAGTTTTCGTTAATTAACGGCCAAAATTAATATCCAATCTATCCACGATTTGCCCTACTAGAGATAGGAATTTGACATAAGCTCCATACAAAATATGTCAAATTTCTATCTCTAGTAGGGCAAATCGTGGATAGATTGGATATTAATTTCGGCCGTTAGACATTAATTCAGCCTATCGTAGTTCACTGCTGGACATAGGCCTCTCCCAAGTTGCGCCACAACACTCGGTCATCTGCCTTCCGCATCCAGTCCCCCCCAGCCCCGTTTTTTAGGTCGTCGGTCGTTGATTTAGTGGTTTATTAAAAATAATTGACGACCTCTGTGGTCTAGTGGTTCGAGTGTCGGACTGCTGATAACGAGGTCGTGGGTTCGATTCCCACAGGACACAAAGATTTGTGTGATGAACATAAGTGTTTGTGTTGGTCTGGGTGTGTTGCTTATGTATTATAAGTATGTATTTACAAAAAAAAAAAGTATATACGTATTATATCCATTGTCTAGTACCCATACCACAAGCTCTGCTTAGTTTGGGACTAGATGGTGCTGTGTAAAAATGTCCCAAAGATATTTATTTATTTATTTATTTAATGTTTTTTTATTACAATGACCACTAGAGCATAAAAAAGACTGTTAGTTTTTTACATTATTTATAGTTTTTCAAAAAATCTAAGAAATGTGGGATTTCCATAAACAATGTTGATGTGTATATTATGCTATCTAGCGTATTATTATAAGTTCGATTAAATAAAAATATTCACCTCAGTGGCCCCTTGCGTCTGATGTCAGCCTCCTCCCTTCAATAATAAAAACAGTGATTACTTTTTAGATGCGAATTTCAAGTCCCTAAGTAATTACATTATGATTTATCTAACTGGCAGAGTGCGGGCAAATCCTAAACCAAAAGAAGCTACAGTATTTTTTTCTTTTACTTAAATTTTTGGTCAAGTGTGACCTTTCCATAAAAATCAATAGTTTCAAATAAAGTTATTACACTAATCGACTCAGTTTCATGTAATTTTGAATTCGCTGTTTCGGAGTGAAAAATCTGAGCAGCGAAAGTTACCTTATAGCTATGTAATAAATGATATTTAAAAGTACAGATAGCACATCTGTACTTTTAAATATCTTAATTAGGACGAGCTCAAAAACGTCTTAATTAGGACGTTTTTCTACTAAAATGCGCGTCAGTTAAGTCGCCGAGCGAGACCGGTGACAAGAAAAAACTAAAATGCCGTCATGTGTGTACAAAATGTATTCCAATTATGACACGAAAGTAACATGTCATACTCCACGGCAGAACCACTTTAACTAAATTGAGTAAAAATTTCAGGATAAATTGTAGATAATGTCTATATTTTTGTAGCTTAATATGAAAAATTGTATACTGTTAGTTTCCTGGAAAATATCAATTTAAAGTGGTCTTGCCACAGAGCATACTCTCCAGCAGAACCACCTTGAAATAACAGTTATTTCACGCAGATTATACACAAGTCATAATGTAAACAAATGTATAATAATTGTATATCAAAATAGCTCTTACAATTTTAGGTTTATACCTGTACTTATCGATTTTTAGTAACATGACGATATTTTCTCTAAATGCGCCTGACATAAATTTCTTAGCAAATGTCTAGATTGATATATACATAGGTAGGATATAGATTTCTTTATAATAAATCCTATCCTATTAATATTATAAACGTGAAAGTTTGTCAGGATGTATGGATGTTTGTTACTCTCACGCCAAAACTACTGTATGGATTTTAATGAAATTTGGCATACAGATAGAAAATAGCCCGGATTAACATATAGGCTACTTTTTATATCTTATCTTAACTATTATTATAAAATTGTTTGTTTGTTGTTTCTATTATTATAAAATTGTTTGTTTGTTGTTTCTCTGAAACTAATTCATTCATTCATTTTTTTTTCTTTTCATTTTTTTTTATTATTTTGAGGAAAGAGGTAGGGGTCTTGAACGCCCCTAAGCCACTGTGACCTAATAAGATTTATTGTGACGCCTCTTGCAGCATTACAGCACTTCCCCAAGCTGCAAGTCAATCATAAAGTCGACTATGACCTTGGGGGAGGAGGATTTAATCTCCTGCATTGAGATGACGTGGCCTCCAAAATGCTGGCTTCTGATGTGGTGCACTGTATCACATTCGCATAGGATATGGATGGGCGTCTCATCCTTTTCGCGACAAAACCTGCAAACTGTGGTATCACTGAGGCCCATCCTGTGAAGGTGTTTGTTCAGCTTGCAGTGCCCAGTAAGGGTTCTTGTCAGGTTTCTTATCTGATTCTTGTTCAACGAAAACGCTTCTTTCGTAAACTACTGGCATAGAATAGGTAATAATAAACGACCGGTCATTTCTTTATTTTGGTTCAATATGATAAAAATGTAGGAAGGTGTGTTCTTTCTTTATCCTATATACCTACCCTTTATAGATCATCAAAATTAAATCAGGTATGTGGATCAGATATATTTATTATGACAATGAATTACTCATTATATTAAAATAATAGTTCAAATAAATAATTACATAGCATCGAAGTACGTATGAATTTATCACTACCACAGATTCACTACTACTTAAGTTATTTTCAACAAAACGCCTACTCAAATACAATAGGCAATAGCTTTGTAAAATATTTGCTAAGAAATTTATGTCAGGTGCATTCAGATAAAATATCGTCATGTTACTAAAAATCGATTAGTATAGGTATAAACCTAAAATTGTAAGAGCTATTTTGATATACAATTATTATACATTTGTTTACATAATGACTTGTGCATAATCTGCGTGAAATAAGTGTTATTTCAAGGTGGTTCTGCTGGAGAGTATGCTCTGTGGCAAGACCACTTTAATTTGATATTTTCCAAGAAACTATAAGTATACAATTTTTCATATTAAGCTACAAAAATATAGACATTATCTACAATTTATCCTGAAATTTTTACTCAATTTAGTTAAAGTGGTTCTGTCGTGGAGTATGACATAAAGTAACTTTAAGTAATCAACTTACTTTTTTGCTGCCGCTGCGTACGGAAAATTATTTTCGTTGGTTTTGTTTGGGTATGACATATCTATACTTTTAAATATCATTATATGTGACGAAAAAATTATATTAATTTTTAAATTGGTAATGTAACTTACTCAGCATTACGATTAGGAGACACAGCATCTTGTGCAAATTCCTCATTTTTAAAGTGTAATGGTTTTATAATGATAATAATAGGCTGGTCGTGCAGAGCATGCATGGTGGAAGAAGAGACAGCAGCCCATGTGCTTCTAGACTGCCCTGAGGTCGCCACATACAGGGACAAGTAATTCGGTAACCCAGGTACCCTCAGAGAGATCACCAGCAACACCAAGGCATTGCTGGCCTTTTTCGAGGAGTTGGGGTGGATCGAGTAAGTTCCCACCCGTACGCAAAATACATGCTTGGACGTGGAGTTGCGGAAACCAGCCCGTTATACTATACTATACTAGGCTGGTCTTGTGACATAATACTATCTATGAAGATTACTATGATTTATTACTTACTTATTAGGTATAATGTAGATCACTTCCATTTCACTGAAAATAGAAAATTAAACTTCTAATAAAAAGTCAAATAGATTTAATTTATCTTATACATGCTGAAATTTGAGTAGCTTAATTCCCGAAAAAGGGGTCATTGTACTCATCATTATGAACAACTTTTACTATGGGACCAACCCTGAAATCGCGAAAAAAAAATCTGGTGGTCCCTACATTTGTGTTCACTTAAATCAATAAAATGTAGGTACCACCTGTTTTTTTTTTCGCGGTTTCATGGTTGGTCCCATAGTAAAAGTTGTTCATTTATTTCCCGAAACGGGGTCATTGTACTAATCAGTTCATAATGATTCAAATTTCAGCGTGTATGTATTAAGTTACAGACTAATACTCGCGCAGATAAAGAATGGGATTGAAAATGGCGGCATTTGTATTTGCCTCTCGCTCACACCACACTTACAGTATTTTGTGAGCGAGAGGCACAGAAAATAATAGAAGTGCCGCCATTTTCAATCCAATTCTTTATCTGCACGAGTCGTATGTGATTGCATATTTATATCCACTATTTTTATTTTTTATTTGGATGACTAACACTACTGGAACTCACTCTGAATGTGGCTCACTGCGATTGGGATCACCACCGCCATCACTGCCTTCCTCAGTAGAAGGATCAAAGGTCTAATCAAACAAACCACAAAATATATCTTTAGATTTCGCTTTACATGCGTAATTGCGTTAAAAGTAATAAAATAATTACATCATATGAAGTTTAAAAGGTGGGCGCTGACGTTGCATCCATTCGGACGCCGTTTTAATTAATAAATGCAAAAAAACTTGACTTGTTCTAAAAATTACACACATTTTCAACATTCACGGACAGATATTGGAATGCGGCCATGCCATTCGGACTGTTGGATGCATCGTCAGTGCCCACTTTTAGAAATCTTAATTTGCAAATATTGTACACATATGAGAGGAAACATTTTCCATGTATGTTTGAAATTAAATGATGTTTGTTTTTGTCACATTTTTTAAATCCATCTTGTTATCCAGTTGACGGCATTATCAAGGGCTTTTGTTAAGTATGGCTCTTTTTAGATTAATTTTATTGGTGTTTTTATTAGTTGCAAGTTGAATCATTGGCAAAGAATATTTGCATCCAAGACTTAGTTAATGTCTGAAACGACAATGCAAGAATGAAGTAACTATGACTTATCAATAGTATTTACCAAAGCATCAAGTGAGTTTTGCCTGACTGGCAGCGGGGAACGACACCCTCCTAAAATGTCAATAAGGCGTTTCTCCAGAGGCGATAGATAAATCTCTTCTGCTGGCCCTCCACCATTTTTATTAAGCCCCTCTTTTATACGAAGAGACTTTTGCTTTATCCGGCACTTATACTGATTGTAGTACTGTAAACAATCAAACATATTATAACATACATACATACTGTGTTTAGTACCATAATGATGTTATTATGGTACTTTATCACAGAGGATAGGTATTCTCCAGAATAGGGTTGCCAGGTGTCCATCCGGCTTTTTACAATTGAGTCCGGCCAAATATATACCAGTCCAGCCTGTCCGGCTTTTGTTACTATTTTGGTCAACAGAAGGAAAGTTACGCCTGCTATTAATTTATTTACAAATGATAAGGCTGAATATGGCTGGATGCGGAAAGCATCAGCGCGAAAGGACCAGTTGTTGTGGCGATGCTTGAGGGAGGCTTATGTCCAGCAGTGGACGGCTTTCGGCTGAAATTATGATAATGAAGAAAGCTAATTATTGATTGTTTTAGTTACTTTCAATATAGAAGTTACAAATTACTTTAGTAAAAACAAAATGTGATTCATATTAACATATAATTAAGAATAGAGTAGGTAAGTCTCAAATGAATAATAAATACACAAATTAAAGTACCAATTTTTATTTTCTTTTAAATACTAGTGTCAGGCTTTCAGGGGAAAATGTCCTGCTAAACATGAATCTGTGTCCGGTTTCTCTATTTTTGGGCATGGCAACTGGCAACCCTACTCCAGTATAATAATATATTACTACTCGTCTGCTGTGAGAATGCTGCGGTCAACGGCATTCTCTCTCACAGCAGACAGGTATAGACATGTGTAACTCAACAAAAATGCATGAGCTGCAGCTCAGCTCACGAGTCACGTGTATGAACCGGAGCTGTGAACCGGCTCACAGATCAGCTCAATTTGTTTTTCTGCTTACTTCGAGTTATGATCTGTGATGCGAGCCGCTGAGCTTATAGAGTGTTCAATCTATTTGAGCGCATGTTCGTCGCTCACTCCGCGACTCGCAGACATCTTTCGCCGCTCCGGCTCACCGGTTCAAACAGGTTTTTATTAAAATGGACATTTTTTATCTCTCGTGCAACGAACGACGTCGCTTATATAGATACTTTTCTTTGAGCCGTGAGCTGGGTATTTAGTCATTGAGCTGCAGCTCAACAGCTCAAGCTTATTGATCTGTATATTTGAACCGGCTCTGAGCTGACCAACCACTAGACAGGTAGTACTTACTCTTTTCCACTCCTTGGCGGATTTATGTGCACCTCCAAAATCGGAGTTTAAAATTGCAGCACACTGAGACCACAACTTCTTAGACAGAGCGCTGCCCTCCTTTCCTCGGAAGCTTTGTGCCAACGCCAAAGAACGGTGCTCCTCCATGAAATCAAGAAGCAGCTCCAACTGGCGTGGTCCAACTAGCTTAGCCATATTTATTGTTGGTTATTGATTAGAAAAATTTGAAATTACTCCGTGCTAGATTTTGAATTTAAAATCTCTTGCGATTCACGATTTTGTCAGAAACTTATCGTAAACGACTTAAGTTACTACAAAAAATGGGTATTTTAATTGTAATAAGATTATGACTTAACTGCACTAGTGATGCGACTCAAGTCCACTTTTACTCGAGTGACATCGAAAAAATCGTAGACGAGTAAAAAAAATATCGACTTGAGTTGACCCTCACTCGAGTCACTTGTCAATCACTCGCGAGAAAAACAGGTTAAAAGCCTGTATGCGTAACGAGTGTAACGACTAAAGAAAGAGTTATGTTAAATTAGTCAAAACCTTGAAGGTTTTCATTTACAGGCAGGCTTTTAAATTTTTATTACAAGAAAATTTGTTCATTATTCTATTATTACCATTATTAATATAAATAAATAAATATAAATAATGCAATATTACCTAGTTTATCTGTAAAAAAATTATGTCCGTTATTTGGTTTTATGAATAGAAATAGACCATTGGCTGCTAATTTATTGTCATCTTATTTTAATTTCGATTCTTTTAATAAGTGTAAATTTTGTAAGGGATCGAGTAATTCGTGAACCACTCGAGTCACTCGACCACTAGAGGGGTACAATTGTTAAATGACTTGAATATGGATAAATCGGACTCGAGTTGCATCACTAAACTGCAATGATCATCACATTCATCACAAATGTCAAATCAGGGTTGCCAGACGTGTTGAAGCGAATTATCGTTAGGGATGAAAACGATACATCGATAATTATTATTAATATAAACGGTTTCACTCACGTTATTTCATCGGGTGTGCCCGACCAGTTTACAGTTTTTTTTGATACATCGATGTTTCAAAAATATGGATGTTTTAACATTGATGTTGAAACCCTTAACATCGACGATACATCGTTCTCTAAGCAAGGGCGGTCATGGGCACAGAGTACTTTTTAATATATGGCTATGGGGATCATGACCTCCTTTTTTTTTTTTTTTTTTTTTTTTCCGCGGGGAAAATCCTCTTGGACGCACTCCGCCTGGGGTAGGCGGAGCCAGTGTCGGACTCTTACCGACTAAAAACCACCACGGTGTTCCTCTAACGACCCTTGGCCGGGGGCGTGGGAAACTTTTACTCTCCCAACCATCCCCGGTAGGTCCCGGCCTGCCATTAGAAGGCGAGCCCCTTCTCCGAGTCCTAGGTACTTCATCGTCGACTCGATGCCGATGCGGACGCCTCCTACCACTATGTGGGATACCGGAGGCGGCCCCTTCCGAGGCTTGTGGAAACACAGAGCCTCAGACTTATGAAGAGCCACCTCGAGACCCAACCGCCGGATCCTTGCAACGACTAGCGCAACCCCTGCTGTCGACAGCATGGTCGCCTGCCAATGCGTCTTCCCCCTCGCCGTGACCAGCGTGTCGTCAGCATAGCAAGTCACGCCAACGCCGTGGAGAAGTACACCGCGCAGCACCCAGTCGTAACCAATGTTCCACAGGAGCGGTCCCAGAACCGATCCCTGTGGAACACCGCACGACATCTCTCGCCGACCCCATCCTTCCCGACCCGGGTAGATGACGGCCCTGTCCGTCAGGTAGGCCCCGATAATACGGCGAAGGTAGGCACCCGATGGTATTCGAGTGCCGCCCTAATGCAACTCCAGGGCAAGGTGTTGAAAGCGTTGGCGATGTCGAGAGACACCGCCAAAACCACCTCACCCAGGGCCACTGCTTCCTCCGCCAGAGCTCTCACGCGCATGATGGCGTCCACGGTGGAGCGCCCCCGGCGGAAACCATACTGGTTGTCCTCCAGATCCGGCCCCATCCTAGTCAAGTGTTGGACAAGGCGGTCTGCAATTATTCTCTCAAAGAGCTTGCCCACCTCATCCAACAACACGATGGGGCGGTATGCAGATGGTGAGTCTGCAGGGCGCCCCTCCTTCTTCAGCAGGACCAGCTTGCCAGTCTTCCACCTGCGTAGAAACTGGCCCCGCTCGAAGCATGCGCTCGACGACCTCTGTGGTCTAGTGGTTCGAGTGTCGGACTGCTGATGACGAGGTCGTGGGTTCGATTCCCACAGAACACAAATATTTGTGTGATGAACATAAGTGTTTGTGTTGGTCTGGGTGTGTTTCTTATGTATTATAAGCATGTATTTACAAAAAAAAAGTATATAAGTATTATATCCATTGTCTAGTACCCATAGTACAAGCTCTGCTTAGTTTGGGACTAGATGGTGCTGTGTAATGATGTCCCAAAGATATTTATTTATTTATTTTATTTTTAAGAGCCCTCTAAATCGGGGCCCGGATCATGACCTCCTCCTGGGCCTAGGTCAACCACAGTTTTCTTCTTGTTTACTTAATTTAACAAATGAATAAATGAATTACATGAATTAATGAATTTACTTGTTGTGTTACATACTAATGCAACAAGATACAAACATAAAATTACTAAATTGAACTCGCACCCGAATCCGTTCGTTCATTGTGAATAATATACGCGCGATTTGATTTAGCCGCGCCGCGGCGCCGCCGTGAGGTTATTCTCTAATCTCCCCGTTGCTTCACCCGGTCGCTGTTGATATGCGTAGCATAGCATGCCGTCGATTGAATACCTGCCACAGACCACCACAGACTCAGACCACTAAGCCTAAAAGACGCCACATGTACAAATTTTTGCACGAAAACGCAATCGTAAAATGCACAGATCTGCAATGGCTGATGGCGTGTTATGATTGGTCAGCTCAAAAGGCATAAATCAAGTTCAGTCAAACTAGTGAAGGGACGTCGAAAGTTTTTTATCGACAGAATTTTTAAAAGGTTAAATCAAATTAGTTTGCGATACTTCACTGACGTGATGGGTATCGATATCTAATGATAATAAAACAAGAAAAAATATGATTTTCTAAATTCGTGATTTCATTGAAGTCAGCTGATCACGGGATCATGGGACGCGTAACCTTCTTAGACTAACATAGTGTGTTTTAAGGCTGTCATAGTTGAGTTGATTGAAATGTCTTCAGACAAGATTGCATGGATTGACAATATCGCTCACAGATCTGCTCGATATCAAATTGCATGTACGTTCTAATGACCTGCGATCCTATTTCAAATAAATGTACGGGGGCGTGCGAGCTCTGGCACTTGTTTCGAATTGCACGCGATTCTCTGTTCGGGATATCGATGAGCGACTTCTGTTGCGCAACTAGTAATCTATTGGATTTTTTTTTGGTATCAATTAGAACGTACGTACAACTCGAGTCGACAATCGATGCGATATTCATGAGTAAAGTCCCTTAGTGTGAGCCAGAAACAATCTTCGGCAAAATGACGAGATCAAATAACACTGCTTCTCTTGGGAAACCAATTTTCATCTCGTTTTGTACCATTAATTAATTTTTTTTTTATTTCTGGACATGCTGGAAACCTTTAAAATCGTAAAAATAAAAACATGTTACTAAAGTAAAATAAAACTGCAATAACAATTAAAATCCTAATGAATTGATTTATTATTAAAAAGATAGGAATCACTTACAACATTCGAATTTTATCGATAACTTCTATTTGTGTACAAATAACAAATTCTATTTCCCAACTCTAGTAGCACATGGGACTATGGTAGAGCGGGATAGCGGTAAGTGAAGTAACGTGAAAAAGAAAGAGATGTTAATTAAAGACGTCAACGTGCGAACACGTTTTGTGCTTTGCTGACGCTTTGCTGTACGCCATTTTAAATTAACATAATAATTCATAAATGGATAAATATGGACATACCTGTGAAATTTAATACAGTCTTTGTTAAAACTGGATGTTGTACTACATTTTCCACACCATTTCACTGCACAATAGGGCATTTCTTACAGAAAACAAACGTGTTTATTAGAGTTCTTTACTCAGTTGCTCTCGCTGACGGAGTGACGTACCGAATGGGGGCGGGGCGGCTGATATGCAGTGGTACTGCATATGTTGTGTGACCGCGGGTGTCCGTCTAATAGGCGTCTTTTAGGCTTAGTGGTCTGTGATACCTGCTTAGCTTACCATCAACAACAGAAACCACTAATTAACTACCATGTTAACCATAAACCCAGCCCAAGTAAAAATAATTCATTAACCTTAAATATCGATATTAGATGTTAAGTAATTCGTTTTTTGAAAATGGGAATGTAAAAATAACATCTCAATTAAAAAAGCTTTTAAAATTCAAGCAAAAATATACCAAAAAATTTCGCGCTCACTACACTCGCGCTCATACTCTGCATGTTTGCCTATACAGGACTGCCACAGCACACGTCTACTATTAACTGCTCTAAGGGGCGCAAGAACGGGTTGCGCTCAAATAAATGCGTACTATTTTGTCACAGAATATCTAAGCTTTTGTGAAGAGCTAATCAGTGTGTTCATGAACAGTCCAAAAATAGATATATTATGTGGTGGTAAGTGCCACCTACCACCACATAATATATCTCAGGTTGTACTTGCGTAAGAAAGAGATGCAAAAAATCATATTTCGCGCTCAATGTGTTGATGGTTTTGATGAACTCTCGTAAATTAAATCAATTTATATGGGGTATCAGGTCAATGGGTGGTACCGAACCCTTACTGCGTGAGTCCGTCGCGCACTTGGCCGGTTTTTTCGAAATGGTACCACTGTGCGCCAACACCAATCCCCCAATCCAATCCTTTATTTTTCATATCTAACGGCCAAAATTAATATCCAATCTATCCACGATGAACCGTACTAGAGATAGAAATTTAACATATTTTGTATGGAGCTTATGTCAAATTCCCATCTCTAGTAGGGCAAATTGTGGATAGATCAGTGAGTTGTACCTATGGAGGCGGTGTATTCTTCTATCGACCAAAATTAATATCCAATCTATCCACGATTTTCCCTACTAAAGATAGGAATTTGACATAAGCTCATCAACTCAGCCTATCGCAGTCCACTGCTGGACATAGGCCTCTCCCAAGCATAACATAAGCTCCTTACAAAATATGTCAAATTTCTATCTCTAGTAGGGTAAATCGTGGATAGATTGGATATCAATTTTGGCCGTATATCCACCTAGTTTATACAAATATCTATGAAATCGTTATTGAATTATGAATCTATTCTTTGTCTCTTGTTAACCAACGTGTTATGTCGTCTGGTGATAGAGATCGCATGCTATTTGTATATTCTCTGCTTGGCAACATCTTTACGAGATATAAAAATACCTACTCCGCGTGGCAACCCCGCTTACCCCGCAATGTGGCCCATGGTCGGTTGGCGGGAAAATTCGGAAAGATCGTGTTGTGGATTTAGTATTATTTTCCTAAATTTGTGTTTCTTTGAGTGTTAATGTGTAATAATGGTGGATTATTAAATGTTAAGTGCTCGTTAACGTGTACAAGTGTGGGTAAATGGTACAAAGTTGAAAAACGTGACTTTCGTATTTTCTCATCATCCGCTCAAAAACCTGGTAAAGTTTCCATCACTTTACTAGGGTAAGTAAACTAAAGACTTGGCTGGAGGGTCTAAGCAACCAGGCCATAAAACTACTCACATATAATATAACAAATAAATGACTTGGCTTAAAGGTCTTAGCAACCAGGCCATAATAATTAAAAAAAAAAAAAAAAAAATGTGGCCCATAGTACATGAGCTGTCAAGTAAACAAACTAGGGCTGTTGTTTTTTTTTTAAATATCAGATTTTCGATATATCGATATTTTTGAATAAATAAATAAATATCTTCGGGACATTTTTACACAGCACCATCTAGTCCCAAACTAAGCAGAGCTTGTGATATGGGTACTAGACAATGGATATAATATTTATATACTTTTTTTTTTTTGTAAATACATACTTATAATACATAAGAAACACCCAGACCAACACAAACACTTATGTTCATCACACAAATATTTGTGTCCTGTGGGAATCGAACCCACGACCTCGTGATCAGCAGTCCGACCCTCGAACCACTAGACCACAGACGTCAATATACAATTGGAGTTCGATATATTGAAAAAAATAATCGATATTTCGATATACGGGCCAAATTTCATGATTCTAGGTCAACGCGAAGTATATAGGTTTTTCATGTGAGTTTGTGAGTATCAAAATATGAAAGAAAATAAAGAAAAATAGTTTATTGTCACAGTTAACGACGCGCAACATTTAAACAACAGTGATAAAGACAAGCAGGTAACTAATAGGTGGGGTTACATAGAAAGTAAAACAAAAAACACATAGGTAAAAAATTATGAAAGGACAGTCGATATAAAATATAAGAAAAGTATATTAACCGCATCACAGTGCCAACACCTGAGTCTGAAAACCGCCCTTACTGCTTACGAAATAAAGGAGCCGCCAGAGCCAAACCACTGACGTACGGTCGACCGCACCTAAAATTACATAATAAAAATAAAATATCTTCGTTAGTTCTCAAGACATTGTTGATTGTTGATTGTTCTCATTGAAATAGTATTGAGGGAGATATAAGTTAGTAAAGTTTTACTTCAGTCGTATGGTCTAAAACTCACTCGTTTTTTTATGTCCTAAGGACAGCCGAACATAGTATTTGATATTAATTGCATTATTTATTACTACTTTAAAATGATTTTAATCAGCACACATCTCTGGTAAGAAACACGAGTGTCGATAATGATTAATATAAACGGTTTCACTCACGTTATATCATCGGGTGTGCCCGACCGGTTTCGAGCTCGAACGGAGCCCTTAATCATGAGCTGGTTACGCGGCGGCGTCGCGCACCACGATCGCACGAGTGTCGATATCGATACTTTTTAGTTTTGATTACTTACTTCCCTAGCTATGGCCGCCATTACAGTGGCCCGGGTATTGTAGGTGTGCCACGCTTATTTCGTAGGTATGACAAGTCCATAGATATAAGTCAATCGGATAGATTGGATATTAATTTTGGCCGTAAGTTAAATTCTTTATATTTTTAACCGACTTCATTACCCGACTGCGCCTGAAGGAGGGTTATGTTTTTCGAGTGTATGTATGTATATTTCTTTGGCACGCTCTGTGGCCTAAACGGCTTGATGGATTTTAGCTTAAGAGGTATCGTTAGATTCGTCTTAATTCTGAGAGTGACACTGGGTATATCAAAATTATAAAATCGAAATGGCCGCTTTTTGGAGCCATATTACGTCATCAAAAAAATTTTTTTTTCATCAAAACCTATCGAGTGGGGTATCAAAATAAAGGGTTTTATAAGTGATTTACAAAAATATATACAACTTATATGTTTAAATGTAATTTGGAATGAGAAATGCTAAAAAACAACAAAATATTCAACGTTAAAAATGAATTGGGTACTCTATATATTTATGTGTGACTATAAAAAAAATACATTAATAACGCGATAAAACATAACAGAACTAAAAATTTTGTAATAAAATAGTTAATTAACAAAACCAAAAAACCCGACTGCGTGTAAATATAACTGAAAAGATGTAAACAAGACTTGTGAAGGTATATCTGAAAGTATCAAATCAACACGCAGGCGGAGGCTACCTATGAACAACATATGTAAGTAGTATCCCCTAGTAGTCTGTGAAATGTAATTAATGATCAAAAACATACGTAGCCTCCGCCTGGGTGTTGATTTGATACTTTCAGATATACCTTCACAAGTCTTGTTTACATCTTTTCAGTTATATTTACACGCAGTCGGGTTTTTTGGTTTTGTTAATTAACTTTTTTATGTTTTTAAAGTTCCGCAACCAAGCTTTATTTCCATTATTTCAAATGTCCTGGCAACCCGTTAAAATGCATTTGACAAAATAAATGCCCGAATGACAGTTATGTCAACTGTGAATCTTTAGCATAGCTTTATTAGCTTTCTCTTTTTATCTGGTTAGTTGACGCGTGGATGTGTTTATTTTTATGCTACAAAAAGTAACGGAACTAGTAACAATCATAATCATTTTGAGCTTGTCATTTATTTGACATAAGACTTGTACAAACAACGTGAGCCATTGCACAGTTGTGCATTCACTTTGTTTGCTTTGTTGTTTTGAATGTATTGCTCAACAAGTTTTTGACTGTGTCGTGTTATAAAATCCTAATATATTGCATGAAAATTAAACCTGCTTTGGAATATGGATACAAGTTCACGTCTGAAGGAGTGAGTAGCAACTTTTGTTTAAACTTTTCGAACGGTTATTTTCTAAGCAATTTTTTTTATCACAACAAAATAAGACCGATTACTTATAGAATCTCGCATTTTCTGTTTAGGTAGTATTATCATAGCTACTATGTGATAACAATAAAGCTTGGTGTACAGCTTTCTGTTGTTTTTACCTGCTTATCCAACAGCAAGATGTTGTGTTAATGAACTTTGCAGAAATATTGCAAAAGCTTTAGATTAGAATAAAACAACTCAATTAACTCAAACTAAAACTTTATTGTCATATATCCTGATACCTATAGTTAGACAAATTTTAAGTTGTATGTGATTATGTCTAAGTTATTTGATTGTACCCAAACTTGATATTGCTAGATGCTAGAAGGATTCCTTACTATCAAATTACATGATTAGTTGCATCATCAAACATTTTACCAGGAACCACAGATGATTGACCACTAAAGTGACTAGTTATTGCACATTCTGTGTTACATTATAAAATAATTACCTCAACTCCAACCAATATTTCACTTCTTTGTTTTAAACACACAGACATAGTAAAAAATATAGACCAAGGGCTGCGAACAACCATAGTGAAGCCAACAAAAACCGTGCTCCTTCATGTACAACCAGTGCTCACGTACACACCATGCACCTTAAGGATATTTGTTTTCGCGATGCTCACTGGACGATGCCGCGACATTTGAACTGAGAGGGGTGAGCACGGTTTAAGGTGCATGTATGTGCATGAGCACTGGTTTTTACATGGAGGAGCACGGTTTTATTGGATTTACTATGATTGTTTGCAGCACTTCATCTATGTTTTTTACTATGTCTGTGTTTAAACAGTGGTGGATCCAGGATTTTGATTTGGGGGGGTGACCCAGCTGAGGGTAGACTTCATCAGGATAAACAGTAAACTACATCTGAACTAGATTAAGTAAGGATAAGTTATGAAAATTTTACTGTAGTTAGTGTAGTAATAAGAAAGTAGGTTAGTAACAAGTTTAATTTTAGATATGTCAGGGGTGGATCCAGATGCTTTTGGGGTGGGCTTGAGCTACTGGTTTTAAACATAAATCATGTAAAACTTGAATTGAAGTCAAGATCAATAAAGATAAAGAGTAAAAAAATCTATTTCGAAAAGAACCTTCCTCAACTCAGTTTTTTTTTTTTGGTACAAAGTGAGATGTAGGTACTTATATGGCTAAAACAGTTGGAGATAGGCCTCTATGAATTAAATATTACATCCAGTTACCTTTTATGTTTGTAGTCCTTCTAGTAGTGTTGCCAGGTGTCCTGTATTGCCCGAGATGTCCCATATTTCAGGCATAATTTTCAATGTCCCGCTGGGACAGGCTCTGTCCCGTATTTCAACTAGTATGTAACAAATATACCCCAGATTTGATAAAAAGTAAATTGGTAATTAATTGGTTTAATATTATAGGTATTATTAATTTTCAACAATGATTATTATGAAATTGCACAAAAATGTGTTAAAATGATCAAATGTTTAAATGATCATCATTAAATTATAACAAGGAGCACAAAAAAATTTAATCTTCACATAAGTACATTATGTACAGTCAGAAATCTTTCTGGTGAA
Organism: Asteroscopus sphinx; assembly: GCA_949699075.1. NCBI lineage: Eukaryota > Metazoa > Arthropoda > Insecta > Lepidoptera > Noctuidae > Asteroscopus > Asteroscopus sphinx. The sequence goes on from OX453012.1 coordinate 19,359,914, forward strand.
CCACCGCTAAGGCTAAAATCGCTTACACTCAATGTTTGATGGCAGCGGTAGGTACAGTCAACAAATCGGAATCATGACTCACTCAGCCGATAATTCGTAGAAATTGTCAAAACAGTAAAATTTTCTTCTTCCTAGCATTGTGCTGCACTTAGGACATTTTGAATAGCGTCAATATGGGTCAGAGGTCTATGCAATTTTAAGCTTTGTTATTAAATACAATAGATTAATAATTAGATAAAAAGTGAAGTTTTTGACAAAGCTAAAATTATGTTTTGAATTTCGAATTAACTGTCGTGCCGCATAGTTTACCTATAAAAAAGAAGTAAACATTTTTTGTTCAAATACTTATACTAACTCTTTCAATTCCAGAAGAATATTAATCAAATTAAAACAAATTGCTAAACTATCTGTCACTGCCCAATAAAATTGATAACAAGTTTGTTGCCAGGAAAATATCTTTAAGTGAAATTCGACCTAATTGTATTAGAATGTTTGTAGAAAATTTAGCTTATGGTGGGTCATGATTCTGTTTGGTCGAGTGTACATGTAATGTAGCAGGATTCATTCAAGGGATTTTGTCGTCAAAATGTATCACCGCGAACGGCGCGAAGTATTGTGACCGTACATGTTATGTTCTATTTTGTCCCAGTAAAAAAACTGAAAGGTTTAATTTTTTTGCCAAAGTAAGCTTTTGTCCCTTGCAGACTTAAAAAAATCTGGCAACCCTACCTGCTAGTGTGTAGTTTTTGTAATTATTAATTTACGTTTGGGATTTAGCAGTGAAAGTAAAGAGACGGTAAAAAACACTAACTGATAATCCAACATCATGTGGATCTTAATTTTTTATAATACTTACTAGTTTTAAATACTGCATAATTATGTTTAATCTGTGCCCCCTTGTTATCTTGAGATTATCTGTTCAAGTCAAGGCAACTCACTTGCATTGTTATGGTCACCTAGACTAATGTCTCAATTGTTTGTTTCTTGTTGTTTTGTTTTAATTGTCAGGCTAACTATTTTTGGGTCTGTTTTATGATTGCTCAATGGAAATGACCTTTGTTCTTAAGTTAGAGCTAGAGCGTTATTAGTATTAGTACTATTAGGTATTCTGTGGCTAGAACTAGCACATGGTTGGTTACATGATCGATCGTAAAAAAAAACAATTTTTTATTCGGTATTTAATGTAAAAAAAAAACAAAAACGAATATGAAATAGTTTTAATGTTTAATATTGCTTTAATTAATTATGTTGTTTTGGCGAATATCCAAAACATATTTTAGTATAGTCAATTTCCCTATATCATTGCATCACATTATATTTGTAGTGTAATAGCACAATGTTAACAGGCAGAAATAATTTGTTTCTGCAATTACAATGTGTTATCATTACAAGCAATTACATGTATAAACTTGTTTACGTAACAAGCTGATTTGGCTTTAATTATATGGGTTTGGCCACAACCACAAATTATATTCATTGTTCCTAAAAGTCTTCTGTGAAAATTTGAAAAACCCAGCAATACCCAAAAAGAAACAAAAATACCTTTACCTATAAACACAGAAAAAAGAACAGATGATTATGTACAAAAGTTGCATAGTATTCTAAAAGAAAACCACCTGTCTGAACATGTAGCTACAACATCATGTAGGTTGAATTGCTAAAATGCACTTTATCGCCGTGTGTTAGAATATATTTCAAAAGATAATACCAATTCGCTTAAAAATTGTTTATACTTATATCATTATTCATATCATTATTTCATTATCTGCCAAATCTTCAGATCCATTGTGCAATGCATTTCGCATATTTCAAACATGTTTCTACAACTCTAAAGTTGCACAATAATTTCAGTGACCTGTGATTTCAGTGAGTCTTATGAGGTTTTCAATAGGTTATATTCAGTACTGTGCTAACTTCCATCCCAGTTAGTTGAATAATACTTGTGCCCATAGAGCCGGAAGTGATTCTGTTCCAACAATTTAACCTGAGTATGTATTTCTAAATTGCTTAAGTACTTTTTTATTATTTACAAGTTTTTTATTAACTTGCATACTATACATAATTATATACTATACATAATTATAGGTACCTATCTACCATAGTTCTAAATAAATTGTGTTAACGATAGAATGATCTAATAATTTCTTAGGTTTTCGCGATCACTACACATTATAATAAAACAAAGTGTAACCGGATTTAATCGTATTTAATACGCGATTTAATCCGGTTAAATTTTGTTTTATTATAATGATAGAATGGTCTATTCTACTTAAATGCTGATCTGTGATCAGGGCCCTCTTCCATTGGCCACTCTGGCCCCGCGATCCATGGAGGCCTCCTAGTTCTTGCCAGATCACCAACCGATATTACCGATAGGTATATAACTCCTTTTGTTATTAATAAAATAATCCTCTGTCATATCATGCTCATTAGATGCCCCATTATCCTAGTACCCAGGGCCTCGAATAAATAAAGACGGCCCTGTCTGTGATTGGTACTTAATTATTGTCGAAAAACATATTCCAATCAATCATACAACGTGGAATAGAGCTACAATTTGCAAAAAACACAAGTAATTTTGAATTTCGCGAACTCCTGCAAAGCAATCACCTGTTACTAAGAGAGTAATGAATATTAATGTTCATGGATGGAGAGGGAGAGGGAGACCAAAGAAAAGATGGATGGGTTGCGTAAAGAACGATATGGATGAAAAGGGAGTACTTAGGTATCTAAATGATGAGATGCTGGCTGATGGACAAAAATGGAAGAAGAAGACGTATTGCCCCGACCCCAAGCAATTTGGGACCAAGGCAGGAAGATGATGACAGTAAAGCAATCATCTGATGGGGCTTACGCACCAGCCGGCCGGTGGAAGTCACAGATGCACGCACGTCTGCGTCAGCGAAAGCCTCCACAAGATCATTGTACATTATACAAGGTGTTGAGTTAGGATCCATTCAGATGGGCCACAACCACACCGGCAAAAAAAGTAGCTGGGCACAAAACTGTAAGGAAACGCGTAGTTCCATTCACACGAACGACAATTTGCAGTCGCGGTCGGCGGCTGTCGCAAACTTGTAGTCAATAAGACATCGTGGTGACAACGCACGCAACCACTCGCAACACTCAAGCGCAAGCGACCGGCACTGACCGGCCTAATTTCGGCCAAAACGCAACCACTAGCGATTTTTGGCTGCGACAACGCAACTTCGAGTTTCAGGCGGCTTGATATGATTTCTGTGAGCGAAACCATTCATACACGACCCTTTTCTGGCAATTTTTTTCCACTGTGGCGTGATTGTAGCCTAGTCCGTCTGAATAGACCCTTACCCGTGTTTAGGTAACGTACGTTGTTCACCGTACGTTAGCACTCGTGCGCAGTCAGACATACCGGATTTTAGATTTTGCTTCGATGTGCAGATGACACAATCCGGTAGACATAGAATTATTGTGATATTAATCTAAGCCGGTAGACCATAACTTGTATGGCCTCCTTTAGGGTTCTGAGATTGTTCTGGGAATACCAAGACTGGTTATTCAGCAGGTCTGTTTGTACTGTAGACATCAATATTTTAGTTACTATAAGTACTTGAATATAATTTCGTAGAATTTCCAACCAAATTCGTCAAATTCAAATTTAGATATTTACAATACCTACTAACATTTATTTTATTACGTAAATAAAGAAGCGGTAGGTATAACACTACTGGCCTGGCCACCTGTTTTATCTATTGTCAGGACAAACGCAATGAATCACTGATTCTGCACAAATGATATTCCATAAGTGTTCGTTATCAGTCTACTTAACCAATGTCCGTTCTAATGACACTAATTTTACGTTGACTACTTCAAGATAAGGCGACCTTGGCATAGAAGTATATTGATGTTTTGTCAATTATGCCAAACGCATTTTCAAGGAGCCGTGGCACTCATTAAAACTGCTTCACATACACTCCACACTACTTATTGATTTTAAGTACCATTCATTATTCATTTGCTTAAAATATAAAACCGACTTCAAAAACCTTAACTAAAAAGTAAAAAATAATCGTTGTATGTATTTCAAAATATTAACATAAACCAAAATTTTGTAGGCGTCGCGTGACTGTCCCTTTGCGTCATGTAAATATAATGTACTGTCGAGCGCTTATCTATAGTAAAAAACAGTTTATGCGAACATACATGAAAAACACGCGCCGCCTTCAAAATTTTGGTTTATGTTAATATTTTGAAATACATACAACGATTATTTTTTACTTTTTAGTTAAGGTTTTTGAAGTCGGTTTTTTTTTTTTTGTTAAAAAGTTTTTATTTCATACTTTTTAGTTGATGATTCACAGAAAAACTAAACTATAAGTAGATCATCTAGGTAAGCGAAGCTAAATTAAACTGATTTATTGAAGCTGGTTAAAAAACTACTCGACCTAAGTCAATAAAATTTATATGGGACCACCGCGCGGACTTCCTCTACCAACTAAAAAAACAACCACGCAAATCGGCCCACAAATCTCGGAGTAATCGGTGTACATACATGAAAAAAAAAAAAAAAAAAAAAAAAAAAAAAAAAAAAAAAACCCGCGGAATACATAACCTCCTCCTTTTTTTGAAGTCGGTTAAAAAGGGCAGTATTCGCTAAGAATCAATAAGGACTGTACTATAAAAACGGTTCTGTGAAAGCGCCATTAGCCATACTACAATAATTATTATTTTTGTGTATTCTATAGTCATCATTGACAGGCTAGTCGGCAGACCGCTTCCAGAAGTATCGATATAGGCAGTAGTACATTCTATAATACTTGCCCTTGTTTCATCTCCGTTGATTCTAGTCATGTCATAAAGAAAACCTTGGCATTGTCCTATCCGTAACTTCTTAACCCAGTTTGGAAATTCTATAAAATCTGATTTGAGAATAACCTTCAGCCCTGCATTGAGACAGTAACAGGCTGATATGATAATTAAACATAAGAATACTAAATACCCTTTTTCTGTTGCTAGGTGGAATCCCTAAAAAGGCTAACGGCTTCCTTAGGAGGGAGGCCGGTGTATGTGGGACTTTTACCGCAAGAGGCACATATTCCCGCAGTCCCCCTTATTGTGTTTAAGGGGGTTCATTAAAAGAGCCTCCACGAGTGACGATATTTAATTGATCGTCCGGCGCACCTTGGGCAGTCAGCCCCGCTACCAACCTGCTGACTGGCTAAGCTTTTCCCCACGGCATGAGCTATTATCATTATGTAGCTCATGTCGAAACGATAGAAGAAGAAGAAGGGGGACTCTGGGAATGTATTGTGCCTCTAGAGCCCTTCCTATGGTATGCCTGTAAGTGATGTCTTATGGGAGACTTTTGTCTCCCTGTACACATGCCATGCCATCGCTATCCCTGAGGTCACTCAGTGAACACTCAGAGTCCCCTCTTTGAACGCCCGTGACTTCAAAGGGTCTTGCGTTCCGGTTAAGATACTAATTCCCTAGTAATTATAACTACTGTGGTAGTATTGTGGTAGTAATCATGTTTAAGAAATATCGTATTCGAGTATCCAAAAGCTCTCACTCACCACCACTAGTGATTCATAAATTATTCGATGTCCAATTACGTCAGACTGCAGGAAGTAAGCTGTGGTACCTACTTTAGCACTTCTAGGAGCTAAGAGCAATAGTAATAATTCCTCTTTGCCTAGGAGAGTATCATTACAAGATCATTACGAGCCTTCATCCCCACAGACGAATTGGTCAGTCTAAAGCTTCTTTTCGCTGCTGTACAATCAGTAGGCAAGATCCATTAGCCAAACGCATATTAATATTCCAGCTTTGAGCAGATGGAATGCTGAATATGTAACATAGTGTTCTGGAACGCATAATTGCATTATTCCAGGATTGTTTCCAGTCTTCGTAGTGGCACGCATGGCTGTTCTTTTTCTTTTTAGCGAGTTAATGGCAATCATAATCGTGTCAGCCCCGTCAACCTAATAACAAATATCAGTAGCATGCTACTAGTATTTATTCTTCCAGCTTTGCAGGTTTCAGGCCACACAGGACATCTTGTTAAGTAACTCATTGTTTACGGAATAAAACACTAGGTTAGAGCTATCTAGGAATCTTCCCCTAAATTGGGTTTCCTTCTTCCTGGCTATATTTATAAACATAAAAGTAGAATAGGTCCTTCACAACCACGAATACCATATTTTCCCCAATTTTGACTTATATGTTTATGACTATTATACGTAGGTATATTAAATTTTGTTTCTCAATCGATTCTGTTTTGTTAATTCATTAAACACCCATAAAGCCCTTTTGCTATTTTGATCTTACGACGTGGCGACGTTACGAGGACCTAATCAGAAAACTGGACCGAACAATAACTTTGGATCATTGTGTCTAAAGCTATGGTTTGTGTGTGGTTGATTGTGATTTGTCAACATTTTCTTTTGTAAAATCGGGTTATCCCCGCTATAACCTTTAGGAAAACAAAACATGCGCCTGTTGAGACATCAGTGCAATTTATTGCTTTGAAATTGATAGTCGTGATGGTTAGTGTGTCATATGATTCGCACCTACTTTATAGTTATACTTATAACAACATATTCTTATCACCTATTCGATGACTTAGCAGCGTGGTAATCAGCACAATATTACTTTACATAACATCACACCTGTATTCCCCGAAGGGGTAGGCAGAGGTAGTAACACCCACATTTCGCCAGTTAAGTCCCATGTAATAGAAGACTTACCTATTGCCACTAACCGGGCACAAATCCAGATTCTGGGCTGCTACTAGAATGTCCTAATGAAAAAACCCAACAACACTGTTCGACCCGGGAATCGAACCAAGGACCACGTGCATGCTTGGCAGCTGCTGTTAAAATTGCTTTACAACTGATGATTATAGTCTGAGGAGGTCTAATATATCCAGCAGCTTTCCAATTGGTTTCAAGGTAATTGGTCGTGAGATACAACGACTCTTCTCGAATCTTCGATGCAATATCTACGCCCGCCCTTTGCTAGTAAAACTGCGCAGGATTTCGCGCTGTAGTCCCGTTATGCTGCGGTTGCGCTTATGACTAACTTGTTATTTACCCATCAATACGACGAATTGTGAAAAACTGGTTTAACGATCTTTGATTTAGAGCCGCTGCACAATCAAGAATCGGACTACTAAATCAGACCGAATATTTAATGACACACGCTGAGATTTTATTTGTTTTGGTAGCGAAAAAAATAGACTATTGTGGTTTTTTTTCTATTCCTTGGACTCGACAACCTTATTCTTTGTTTATACTAACCCTGAAATAGCGAAAAACACTGTTCCTTATATTTTGTCGATTTATGTGAACACAAATGTAGGGACTGCCTCGTTGGTCTAGTGGTTGCAAGCGCGACTGCTGAGCGTGAGGTCCTGGGTTCGATTCCCGGGTCGGGCAAAGTGTTATTGGGTTTTTTCATTAGGAAATTCTCAGTAGCAGCCCGGAGTCTGGATTTGTGCCCGGTTAATGGCAATAGGCTCGCCCCCTATTACATGGGAAATGTGGGTGTACTATGCACCTCTGCCTACCCCTTCGGGGAAATACAGGCGTGATGTTATGTTATGTTAAATGTAGGGATCAGCTGGTTTCATTTTCGCGATTTAAGGGTTGGTCCCATAGTAAAAGTTGTTCATAATGATGAGTACAATGACCCCTTATGAGGTTTAGTATAAACTAAGAATAAGGTTGTGTAAACTGACAGACAACGAACTACCTAAACCGGTGGGCCTAGGAGGATTAAATTTTGCACAGGAAAACGTAGGTGAGCAAGAAAGTAATTTACTGAAATTCCCGAGGAAACAGGAATAACAGAATAAAATCGATTGGTAGTCAATAAAAAACTGCGAAAATCAGAATAATATTGCTATAATTAATAATAACGCCTCTTTATTCCTTAATGTCGTACTCTACCTACCTTATCAATAAAAAAATAAAAAGTAGGAGAAGTTAATTAAGGACCCCTCTTTGGGTAAAGGCCTCCTCCATTTTCTTCCTTCCTTGGAATATTACTGTGGACTATGTTTTTCGTTTCCAAAACGACAACAATTTTAGCGTGTATTTTTATCATTCCGGTCTTAATTTTTTCATAGTTCATATTTATCAACACCTTATCATCGGTCAATGACATTATTTGCACTACATTGGTTCATCATTTATTTTTACACTCATTCACGATTGCCATCTTCTTTGTTAAAACCATCTTGTTTATACCACAGCCATACCTTTTATTGAATTTCACCTGTGAGAACATCTCTAAGGTATAGTTTATGTCCAAAGTGCATTTCCTCAAAAAAATCAAAAACTCCTCATTTTACTTCATAACTATCTCAAAGAGTAATAAGAGATTCCTACGCAATTTTCGCGTAAAACCAACCGTTCTTTTTTTCTTTTTCTTGTTTTCCGTTTCCGTTCATTCTTATGAAAATATACATCTAACGGCCTAAATTAATATTCAATCCATCCTCGATTTACTCTACTAGAGATAGAAATTTGACATATTTTGTATGAAGCTTATGTCAAATTCCTATCTCTAGTGGGGCAAATCGTGGATGGACTGGATATTTTTGGCCGTACGTTGGTTTATATAACTGCCTACCCTTGGGAATATGAGATCTGAGGTGTCCATAGCTTATCAGTGGCAGTATTAAAAGACATAGAGGGTCAGCCTTTATCTAACACATGGTCAATTTAAAGCATTTTTTTGGAACGCAATCAATGCCCACGTAGGAGTTACAGCCTCTATGTAATAGTTATTATTAAATTCATTAGACGCATCGAAAAGCTTATCAAAAACATGGGAACTTTGGCATAGGTAATCTGTGCTTTGGCGGTTACATAAGGACAGCCTTGTGTGTATTTATTGTTAGTACACTTTAAACATAGGTAAGATGATTTTGAAGTCATTAGCAATTCTCTAAGGGATGATTGTACTCATCAATTTGAACAACTTTTACTATGGGATCAACCACAGAAAATCTAGACTTTCTGTGGGATCAACCCTGAAAACGAAAAAGAAAAAAGATGTTCCCTACATTTTGTCGATTTATGTGAACGTACTACTATTGTTAATGATTAATATAAACGGTTTCACTCACGTTATTTCATCGGGTGTGCCCGACCGGTTTGGAGCTCGAACGGAGCCCTTAATCATGAGCTGGTTACGCGGCGGCGTCGCGCACCAAACGTTAAGCGTTAAGCGTTTATATTAATCATTATGAATTTAACTCACGATAGTTACTACTATTGTTGATCGAAGATGTGAACAGTAAGAAACATAAGATATTTTTTTCGTGATTTCAGGGTTTGTCCCTGGTCCCAAGAATGACTTCAAAATCATCTAGTATATATACAATATGTTGATCTGGATTCGTGCCATATTTAAGGAGGTGACTATACCACTGATACTGAACACGATTAATAAAAAATCAATACCAATATTTTTTATTTAAATACCAATTTGTAAACGAACAAATTCCCTCCGTGTGTCGCGTGTGACACAAAGACGATGCGTGCGAAACCACCAAAACAATTTGCAGGTATTTCCACCCTTTGACAATGCCGCCGATGACTTGTTTTCAAAGTCGTTCGGGATTTATTCTCAAACCCTCGCTATGTTTCTTTGGGTATTAAATAATCGTAGAATTTTTCAAGTATTTTTAGATAACTAAGCGCATTACTTATCATTTGCTCTAGAAATATGGCACAGTTACAGATCAACATCTTGTATTATATGATATCATCTAGGTACGGTCGACCGCACGTCGGTGGTAACACTTTGACATTAGCAGCATCCTTATTTCGTAAGCAGTGAGGACGGTTTTTGAATTGAAGTGTTACCACTGTCATGCAGTCGACTGTGCATTGTATATGATATCATAGGAATCCATAGCCTAGGTATTCCTGAAACTGCATAAAATCAAGAAGTTTCGTGGTCGCGGTTCAGTCTACGTTCAGCCTTGCCAATCGAACAATCACAGTGCGGTCAATGACTTGTATTCTCGAATTTTAAAATTTTATGTGCTTACCTACCTGTTTACTTTTCTTGTTAGATTTATGTAGGTGGCATCTATCGGCAAGGTCGTTTGAAATTGGTCATGTTATCGTGCTCAGTATTAAACTTAATTTATACGTATCCACACGTGTTTCTAATTGACTAGGAAACATCTATGTTTGCGTTTTGAGTGTTTTTATTTTTCTTGTTGACTTTTAAAGGTATTGTGTAAAGTTTTTTTCAGTCGCTTTATGAGCTTTTCAGTTGAAGAATTCTCACATCACATGTGTTTTGTAGATGAATAGTGAACCGGAAAAATGGACAACAACAAGAGGCTGCTGTTGCAAAAGCACCAGCAGGACATAATCAATGATCTAGAAGTCCCGTACATCCTGGATGAGCTGTTCACAAAACACGCCATCTCCACTGAAGACTTCGATCATATTTTAAGACTAGTAAGTACTTATTCAAACAATCAAGGACATCAAGTGTTTTTCGAACAACCCGAATTTAAAATAGTGCTTGTAGTCGATTAAGATATAGTCCTTTATTAAGTTATCAATAATATATAAGTTATGATTTAACAGTGTGGTGTAACATCGTTTTTGTACTAATTGTAATGAAACATGAATCATGCGGACTTCTTACTTTGAAATTAATAATTAAATTAATTCCCTCCGTGTATAATTTAAACATATAGTTAGGTAATACGTTTCCTCAATGAGTAAATGATTTGTGAACATACGGTCTATTTGCGCCCACTCGTAATTGATGTAGGCTGCATTTTTTTAGATCTTTTTGTTCATAATTAATGTTATATCAATTTAAATTAATTACATGAGTATAATCTGAAGCGAATAAAAGTTTATAAAAACTTTCCCCTTCAGTCGGGTAAAAACGACAATCGACCCAAATGAACATTTTTAGTGACTGAATTTGTTTATAATTTTGCACTGCATTTAATTTTATTGTTGAAACAATCTACGTTTTATCTAAGTATATTTTGCGTTTCGGTGTAATATATATGTCAGTCTGATTATAGCTTCTGTTGAAGGAAGTCGTTGCCTACACCCTACACTCCTACAGTGTCGCGAGAACAAAACATTTTTTACTTGTAGTGTAATATTTATTTACAAGTTTAGAGATGTCCCGATGTAACATATTATAAAATAATATCTAATCTAATAACAGATATTATTATAATTATTATCCTGTTTACGAATTTAGTATGTTCAAAGTCCTTGTTTTTATTTGCAGCAGGCATCACGTGTTGAACAAACGCGATTCTTGTTAGACTCGTTAATTCGTAATGGTACCAACGAGTCTTATGAGGCGTTTGTAGACAGCCTGTTCAAGGATTACAAGTGGCTTTGGGAGAAACTGGCAGTAGAAAATAATAACCCGATGCCAAATGACAGTTTTGAGGACAGCCTTAGTCGGGGTGATGTGCCAAGACTCCCGGAACACCACGTGAGAAGAAGCAAAGTGGTAAGCATAATAATTTCTTAGGTTTTCGCGATCACTACACATTATAATAAAACAAGTTTAATCGGATTATATCGCGTATATTATTTAGATTGGTTTCCTGACGTTTCGAAAGCTTTGCAGCGTTCGTGGTCGCAGGAAGACTAAGATGACAAGCGTCTTTTCAGATATTTCTAAAAAAATATTTTAATCTACCGTACAATTTTTATTAATTAAAATCGGTTCGATGCACGCAGTAATCACTCACAATGTCATTGTCTTTTACAGTGTTGCGTGCTGTTTGGGACTTGATTATTTTTAGAACTGGGTTCCAAACAGGTGGTAGCTGCCAACCATCTTTTCTATTAAAATTAGCATGTTTTTTATAAAAATTGTATGGTAGATTAAAATATTTTTTTAGAAATATCTGAAAAGACGCTTGTCATCTTGGTCTTCCTGCGACCACGAACGCTGCAAAGCTTTCGAAACGTCAGGAAATCAATCTAAATAATATACGCGATATAATCCGGTTAAACTTGTTTTATTATAAAGTTGTAAGCATTTACAAACGGCCTAAATTAATATCCAGTCTATCCACGATTTACCCTACTGGAGATATAAATTTGACATATTTTGTATGGAGCTTATGTCAAATTCCTATCTCTAGTAGGGCAAATCGTGGATTGTAGATTGAATATTAATTTTGGCCGTTAGTCACCAAATTTTATCAACAGGTATGTGAATTTGTTCAAGGAAAATTACCGTAGGAATGGAATGTGTTTATTTTTAAATATTGGTAATTGGTATGCAGTTTTTTGTTACTCTAAAATGACGAATTCACGGAACGAATTCAACCAAATTAACTTTCTTTGAGCGACACGACACACGGTCGCATTAACGAGTTGCCGGGTTTCTGTCAACATGTTGCTGGCAATATTTGTGATGCAGGGTTAATAGCTATGTTGTTACCTGCAACATTGACGTTGTTTATGTTGACCAACTGTTGAGCAATAAAAGTTTATAATATCGACACCATTGTTCCTCAAGCCGCGAATACACGGTAAACTTTTGTTGAGCAATACGGTTGCAACAACGAATTGCTAAGTTGCTGTAAGCATGTTGCTAGCAATACTACGTATTTTTTCCAGTATAGTTTCCAGCAACATTACTGTTTAACAACAATTTTGACCGATGATTGTACAGCAAAAGTTTTTCGTGAATATGGGACTTTAGAACGAACGAACGGCTTTAATGGTTTAAGATTTCTCGCCATATTGTGTTATCAATGGTTTGATAACATGCTTTTGTGTCATGAACGTATCGCGAAACACAAGTAGGTACCTTTATTTTTAATCCCATTTTGATCATAACCATGTTAGGAAAAATATGTGTAAAACAATTTATTTAGTTTTTTTATGGTCACCAACTTTTCTTAATTATTACTTGCCATTATACAATAATGTATAAAGTCGAGGCCAACTTTTTGAAAATAGTATTCAGCCAGCCAACTGACCGCTAATTCTGGCTACGGCCTTGAATCTAATGTAAGGTGACTTCTATATCAACTGTATTAAATTTATGCTTCGCGTTTTTTCGTCTCATGAAGACGATTCAATTAATGACTCTGATTCAAGTAAAGGGTCATATATGGGTTCGTTAAAATTTTCTCAAAGGATTTATTTATATGTGCTGCATGCACCGGTCCGCTTCCGAGATTAAAAATACCTCATTTGCTTATCAAGCACAAAATTTGTGCATAGTTATGTATCCAGCAATTAATTTCATATCTTCCTACAGTAAAATTTGTTAGATAATTATTAATGTAATTTTTTCCTTTTGGGTTATCTTATCAGGAATTTTTCGAGATGTTATTTATTATTGGTCATGTAGATAAATTGAACAACCAGAACAAATGTTTTAACATCTTCCTGGACCTTACCTTTGCCTTTGACCTTACCTATACCGTTTCTAGTCCTCATCTTCTACTTAAGCTCGACAGTATGGGTATAAGTGGCCATGCATTTCAAATATTTAGGGATTATCTATCCGATAGAACCCAGAGCGTAAAAATCGACTCTTGTAAGTGACGAGAACCCTTACCTTACCATCGGCGTACCTCAAGGTTCTATATTGGGCCCTACTCTCTTCGTGGCCCATATAAATTCTTATACTATATAATAAAGGAAACAATGTTCGTTATGCTACGTACGACAATATTAGGGCTTATCAAGTATGTCCTGTACAGAAGTTCACGTCGACGCTTGCCACCTGTACAATAATAATAAACAAGTGTCGTAATACTAACCCTTTTTGCAAATACGTATGTGAAACTACAACAGGCAAATGGCTTCTGTCACAAACCTATAAACAGACTGAAAATCTTCTCGCACTGTCAATTTTATAATCGCCTAATAAAAACTTAATCGCCTAATCTAAACATTTAAAATATTTCATACTATCACTCGGAATCATCACTAATTAAATGTTTAGTCGAAATTTTATGCTACAATATTAGCAGAAATGCACATGTATCAAAAAAAAAACAAGCCTATGTTGATTATCACACAAGTTAAATCTGATCAGTGATCATGGGTACCCGAGTTTATCCTAACCTTAGCGCGTTCGTTTTCTTGGTGGTTTTTCTATGTAGTATGTACGGTCACGATCCTTCCTGTTGGTACATTTTGTCGACAAAATCCCTTGAACGAATCCTGCTACATTACACTTACCTACGGCTGCCATCGAACATTGCGTGCAAGCTATTTTGGCCTTAGTGGTGGTTCACCGGAAAGATTTCTGATCTATACATCTTTTTTATGAAATCAATAAATATTTATTAATTAACATAATACATATATATGTATCTTACTGTTAGGGCTTTCCAGAATTATGCCCATTTTGTCACGCACGCGGACTTGCCCCGCAAGCGCGCTCTATGCATAATATGATGTTTCATACGACATTTTAGTAGGCGGGGCGGGGCATTTCCACGTGCGTGACGAAGTCCGCATATCTCTGAAAAGGCTCTTACTGATAGCCTGTCCCACTGCCGATTTTTATATGGTACGGTTCTGCGCTACTGTTGGCCAGTCGATGTATCTTACTTCTGTTTAGGCCCCGTTTAGGGTGCATTAAAAGAGCCTCCACGAGCGACGATATTTAGTTGATAGTCCGATGCACCCTGGTTAAACAGCCCCGCTACCAACCAGCTGACTGGCTAATATTTTTCGCAAGGAATGAGCTATTAACATTATGTAGCTCATGTCGACACGATAGAAGAAGACTACCGTTTAATTTACCAAATAAAATTTAATTAACCGACTTCAAAAAAAGGAGCAAGTTATGTATTCGGCGGGTTTTTATTTTTATTTTTTTCATGTATGTACATCGATTACTCCGAGATTTCTGAGCCGATTTACGTGGTTTATTTTTTATTTGGTAGAGAAAGCCCGCGCGGTGGTTCCATATAATTTTATTGACTTAGGTTGAGTAGTTTTTTAACCAGCTTCAATAATTCAGATTATTTTAGCTTCGCCTATCTAGGTGGTCTACTGATAGTTTTGTTTTTCTGAGAATTCTTGGCCGATTTGCGTGTTCATTTTTTAACGATAATGATTGGGCGTTTGGAAGAACATGGGCGAGACCTTTTCCCAGCAGTGGGACAGCATAGGTTTATAAAAAAGATATTCCCAATTTGGTTCTATAAACATTTACGAGTCGACCCTCGCAATTATCAACTAAAAACTATGAAACAAAAACTTTTTAACAAGAAAAACCGACTTTAAAAACCTTAACTAAAAAGTAAAAAATAATCCTTGTATGTATTTGTTTTTTTTTTTTTTTCATAAACCAACATTTTGAAGGCGGTGCGTGATTTTCACGTACGTCCACTTAAACGATATTTGATCGTGAATTACATGTACATACGTAAAGAAAGGGTCAATCACGCGCCCCCTTAAAAAAGTTGGTTTATGAAAAAAAAAATACATACAAGGATTATTTTTTACTTTTTAGGTAAGGTTTTTGAAGTCGGTTTTTTTTAAACCACGAAAACTGCCTACTATTTTGGTCTTTTTACGATGGGTAATCCTGTTTCATAGGAAATCCCAAAATATTTCTCGTACATCACTTCTAATTCATAGGGAAAAACCAGGATAATCGGGTTTTCCCTATGAATTAGAAGTGATGTACGAGAAATATTTTGGGATTTCCTATGAATAGTAGCTTGAAATTTTATTTGAAAGTCAAAAGAAACTCGTCGCTGAATGGATCCGTAATGACTTCATTCAAAGCTTTTATTTTACTTGTTTTTTGTCTGACTGTTTGTCTGCTACAACTTTGCCAGTCAATTTTACGCTAGTTTCCTTCATCCAAGCAGTCTAAAAAAGCTACTATTCATAGGAAATCCCAAAATATTTCTCGTACATCACTTCTAATTCATAGGGAAAAACCAGGATAATTGGTTTTTCCCTATGAATTAGAAGTGATGTACGAGAAATATTTTGGGATTTCCTATGAATAGTAGCTTGAAATTTTACTTGAAAGTCAAAAGAAACTCGTCGCTGAATGGATCCGTAATGACTTCACTCGAATGAAGCTCTAGAATATTTTCGTCATTCAAAGCTTTTGTTTTACTTGTTTTTTGTCTGACTGTTTGTCTGCTACAACTTTGCCAGTCAATTTTACGCTAGTTCCCTTCATCCAAGCAGTCAAAAATTTTGCAATACAATATAATAAAGGTTAGAAATGAAAGATAAAAGCCATTTTCATTTTTTTTACTTTCATTGAACTTGTTTTGTCTTATAAGTGTCTGCTACATCTTGCTAGTAAATTTTAACCCAGTTCCCTTTATCCAATCAGACTGAAAACTTATAATTCAATGTTTATAAAAAAAAGGGTTTTCCATTTTTATCAATAATTTCTTTCTTGCTGATCTTGTTTTTTGGTTTTTCAATATTTTCAAATGATTTGTAGGAACAAAATGTAGCAGATAGCCTGAAGCTGCTGACGCGGCACAAAGTCTTGGCTCTTCATGGCATGTCAGGCTCGGGGAAGACTTGTGTCGTCCTAAGCGTTTTAAGAGACAACCCCGATTTGGTCACCAACAACTTCAATGGCGTCGTGTTCTGGGTCAACTTTGGCAACTGTAAGACTGACGATGACGTTATTTTTCAACAAAGCAAGTGAGTATTCACTATAATATTTTTTTCCACCAACTATTAATGCTCGGTTTCTGAAAAAGCTGATAAATAAAATGTGTTGTGAAATATTTGTAAACTAATGCGAATGGTTAACCAAAATACAAAACAAGTCTAAAAACTAATCACATGGGTTGACATGTTTTATAGCTGGTTAGTATTTTTCTGCGTTGCTTATTAACTCGGAAAACCGGGTTTCGGGCATTACTTCAATTCAATAGCGAAAAAAGGTAGGTATATTCTGTTAGGCATCTTTTTGTTGAATAGTTTTAAGGCCTGGTTGCTAGGACCTTTTAGCCACGTCTTTAATAAAAAACACACCCTAATAAAGTGATGAAAACTTTACTAAAGGTTTCTGAGTCATTTATGAAAAAATACGAAAACTTGCAACTTTTTGCCGTTTACCCACACTTGGGCACGTTAACGAGCATTTAACATTTAATAATCTACTATGATTCTCAAAGACCACATTCTTTCGCAATTTTCCCGCCAGTTCTTCGACTAGGACTAAAATCTTACTCTACGTCCACAGATTGTTAAGAAAAGCGTCTTCAATGTACACACAAAACTCCTACATGAATTCTTCGATTTCAATGTCAAGTATCGGTTCCAATGGCGATAGTCACTCTTCTTCAAATTACGAGTGGACTATGATCGATCTCAAAGACAAACTGAAGACAAAGTTCTCCGAACAACCGTTAAAAGAATGCCTTCTTGTGTTGGACGAAGTAAACGACAAGAAATTTCTAGAAGCTTTCGATATTGGATGCAAGATTTTGGTGACGACTAGGGACACAAGTGTAGTCGCTAGTTACCATCCGCAAATCATTAAAGTAAGTACTTAACTATGTATACATGGTATGTATTATAAAAATACCTCCTTTTTGTTGTGATACTGAGTGCCTACGTTTTGCCGAGTTGTACGAAATTTTATAAAAAATTAAAGAGAGACTTGCTAGGGAGTTGGTTGCATAATTCGTCGCTTCTTCCCAATTAAACATTAGGAAGCATTAAAGAGCCGGTGTTTTTGGTGGCTGTCATATTGTCTAACGTCCAAAAAGCTCTAATTAATTTATTTACTTAAAATGTGACTTATAATAATTACTATTATCAATAAATAACTATGAACTATGAACTAACTGTCTTTAGTCTACCATTAAGGCAACGACCAAGGTGGTATTGCAGTTGTTATGGGCAAAGGTAACTATTTAACATCAGGTGGGCCTTTAGCTCGTTTCACAATCCAGTGTATACTTCATGGAGGGAAAGTACTTTAAATATATGAAATACTAGCGGCCTGTCCCGGCTTCGAAACGGTGGACATGAAAATATAACCTATGTTACTCAGGGTGAATGTAGCTTTCTAATGGTGAAAACATTTTTGAAATCGGCACAGTAGTTTTTTAGTTTATTCATTAAAACATACACACAAAAATACAAATCTTTCCTCTTTATAATATTAGTATATAGGAAATAGGAATTCACTGCTTCCCTCAGTTCATTTGAACAAAGATGGCTACTATACCTCTAAGCGTGGCTGTAGCATAACCCTTAAAAATGTTATGTTACGTGCTAATTAAAAAATATTATAAAAACAATAACCAAGTAAATTATATTGTTAATTACTGCGATAAACAATAAAAATGTTTAGGTTGCAACATACTGTTATATGTTGCAAGATATTATTCAATTTAATGCGCCACCGTTATATGGTAGATATTCCACCCTTACGCACGAACCGGTTTGCTAATAGCTTTATCATGCGTACCGCCAAAGAGTGGAATTCCTTGCCGGCGTCAGGTCAGTGTTTCCCGAGAAATATAATCTGGTAGTCTTCAAGACTCGAGTGAATAGGTTTTTGCTGGGCAAGCGTGTACCATCGTCGACCGCACCATCGCTTAACATCAGGTGAGGTGGCGGTCAAACGCAAGCCCGTTAAGAATAAAAAAAAAAAAAAAACAACAAAATTTTCTGACTAAATAATTATTTGTAAGTACTTCAAAGCTATGCATATTTCCCTGTATATCCTTATAAGCAAATAGGGTATTGACCTACCATATTTGGCAATAAGGATGTTGAGGAAACATTTTCTTATAATGACCGATAGGTAACATTGCGGTCTGTTTCCCATTCCCATTTGCATATCTGCAGACAACCAGAAACTGCGGCAAACAGACCGCAATGTTTCTGTAATAATGAACATTTTTGCGATATTTTTATACACGCTTAATTGTTTGTCGTTCTGGAAAACACAAACTTCGAGTTAAAAGGTATGGTTCTGATTTTCGGGAATAAATATTACCTATCGATTCTATTATTGATGTTATCCAGTCTAAGTTTTTCGTTTTCGTTACACTTACGAATACTTTTATAGTTTTCTTCGACTTTCATTCATAAATCCGTAGTTCCTCCTCGTATCCGCCAGGGGCGCTATTTACTGATTCATGAATGAAAGATGTTGAAAACTATGAAAGTATTCTTAGGTGTCAAACTCGTACACACGGCTACACATCAAGCTGTACATTTCCAGTATAAGCAGATCTCGCATTGTAGGAAAGCCTATACAATGCGAGGTCAGCTTATACTAGAAATGTACAGCTTGATGTGTAGCTGTGTGTACTAGGCCCCCTGAACTACTACAAAATCAGCGTATAGTAATTTTGTAAGCAATGCGTGCCAGAAATCCAGAAATTATTACTAAATGAATTTCAGAATGACAATGATTTATATGAAAATTCATATCATCATCGTCAACATTTCAGCCGAAAGACGTCCAATGCTGGACATAGGCCTCCCCCAAGCATAAGTTGGGGGGATATGCCATAATCGCCACGCTTGGCAGGCGGGTTGGCGATCGCAGTTGGATTGTTAAATACTCGGAGAACGCTGCTGCCCATTCTCTGGTGAATCCCTTAGTCGCCTTTTACGACACCCATGAGAATATGAATGGTGTAATTCTTTACGTCCGGCACCGCACGGAACTTCATATTATTATATGAAAATTCATATAGGGAGTTACAATAGAAACTGAACTCTGTGTCATGGATTTAAGGTTCAAAACTTCAAAAAATTCTCAGCTTGGCTAATTTTAAATATTGATGCTAATTTGAAATTTCAAGTGAATAATAATATCATACAAATTGAACCATTACATGGCACAGTCTGTTATTTTGCCTTAGTTGCGGCCATGTCCATTTTATGTTTTTATTCGATAGCTATAGTAACGATAAAGGTTTGGCAGAAATACCTATAGTGTTTTTTTTTATAATTATAAAGTTATTAAGGTTTCATTGAAAAGTGAGAAAAACAAAATTAATTTTTATTTTCGAAAATTGTTGTAATACATATTTAGTTAGTCCTTTAAATAAAGTAACAGCATAATATATATTTAGATAAAAAAATGGGGCATCGTACCTTTGATATATTAGGAGATTTTTTACTTTTACCGATTAACACAAAACATTTTTTTTTCATGTTTTCTTATCACGGTCGCATCTTATTTTCATTTAAATATATGCGTAATGTTATTGTCAATAATACACTAAAATATGACATGCGTCAATAGCAGGAATACGAAGATAGAGTTTCTAAATATTTTTGAAATTTCTATGGAAATAGGGTTGTCGCAATTGAATAAATAAAAAAATAAAATAAAAGTGCCAGATATTTCCCAAGTATTTAACTAAAAAAAAAAAAAAAAAAACATAACATAACATCACGCCTGTATTTCCCCGAAGGGGTAGGCAGAGGTGTGTAGTGTGTTAGTATTTAACTAACTTTGAGTAAACTCTTTCTCGTGTCTTTCTGTGTCTCTTTCTGGGTTTCTGTTGTCTGAAAACAATTACTATAATGTTCTCAATGCTCTAAGACTACAACGATACGTGACGCTAACCTAGCAGTCATCATCGGAGTTTGTCAAAACTTCTTGTGATGATAATACGAGTATATTATCATCAGAAGCGTCTGTTACCAATTCAGTATTAGGAATATCAGCAAAACTTTGCGGTAATGGATCATGGGTAATAATACACGCACACCGTAATTGTGAGCTGGTATTTGTGATGACATTAAAGACTTTTCCGTCAATTATGGTGAGGTATAATTTTGGATCTCCGACAACGACATATCCAGCAAAAATTTCCGAATAAATTAGTGAAAGATTTTCAATTTCTTCTTCTACCCAGTTCCTTTCTTCCAGAATCAGATCTTTTGATTCTGATCTGTATTGTATTTTTATTGGTTGGCAAAATCTAAAAGATTGTGGATTTGGGTTTGACCATAAGACAAAACCATCAAGACTTTTTATGCGCAACGGAATGTAGGTAGTAGCAAAGAGGCAGTGTTCGTCATCAATTTTATCAGAAAACGTTTGCTTATATGTTGACTGTCCTGTGCTACCATCAAAACCCCATGAACCCTCAAAAACGCAGTGAAGTGTATCTAACTGTTTTTGATTGCAATATTCCGAAACCCTTTGGTCGCAAGAGTCAATGATTCGTCGAAACGTGTGCATAAGTAAATCATTTAAAGGTACTTTGGCTTCTCGTTCTGATATTTCAATTTCAACATCAAGATAACAATGTTTTTTAGCTTTTTGTATCTTATAATAGGCAGGGTAAATATTAAATCATCGAGATTTGGCACCTTGTTGCATGTAGATATAGTCCTCCACTGATAGTTTTATATCAATCATTAAACAAAGAGCTTCATCAGGAGAATAGGGTTTGGGTTCCGATTTTGACTTTATGGTTCCTGCGATTTTTTTAGGCCGAGTTGGACTTTTCAAGCATTCCTTTATTATAAACTCAAACTCCTGAGTAGAACTTTTATTTAGTTTTTCGCCGGTTTCGTCTGTTACTATTCTCGACATAACTTTAATTAGTTTTGAATGAGGTTCTCCGTCAAGCGATTCCTAAAGATCTTTACGTGCACGGCGCTTTTGGCGATCACTTAAATTTTCATAAAATGTAGATGTGGAACTGGATGAAGCATCAAAATTAGTTTCAGGTTTCGGATCTATTGAAGGTTAGTCAAAGCTACTAGTTCCCGAAGTCGAAGGATTACTTTGTAATAAATGTGTATTTGATGTGAAACTGGAATGAGCGCCAAAAGAAGTTTCAGGTATCGGGTCTTCCAAGTTCTTGGGGTCTTAAAGTTTTTTGTAAGGCATAGCTACTACTTCTCGAAGTTGAAGGATTATTTTGTAATAAAAAATGTGCCTCATCCAATTCTATAATATTTTGTTGTGGTAAAGGACTTTCCTCGATATTCACTTTTGGTATTTCAATATCAAAAATAGTGGAAAGCCAGTGTTTGTTTTTATTACAAAATCGTTTGAAATTCCGTTTACTACTGCAATATAAAGTTCCACATTTACTTAAAAAATTTGAAAGATTGTAATTAAATTCATTGTTTTGGCTATCGATATTGTTCGGAATTCCATTTGGATATAAAGCGTTTAACACGATTAGGCATCGTTCCTCTGAATTGAGATCCAAAGGTCTTTTATGAACCCCGTGCAAATGTGCCTTATCTACCAAAATTTTATAAATTCCCAATTTCGTGAGTGATTTCTTCAGATCCGTGTTCGTGCTTTCGTTGTTAGTCGTTGGAGTTGCCACTCGCTGACCAGCATGAGGGTTGGCGCCCTCATGCCCCCCTTGCATTAAGTCCTCTGGTCGGGGCCCAGAAGGACATCCCCCAGCAGGACGGGTCAGTACCTGCTGAGGCAAAGCAGTGCCATGGGTCTTTGACGGCTCCATGACACCTCACCCCCGCTTCTCCAGATATTATGTATGGAAATTGGGTTTTGACATTCTATCTAACGAGGGCGGACCCCTTCCCAATTCCACATAATATCCTTCATCGAAGATTCATTTTGATGTAAGTGCATGCACTTACAAAACAAAAAAGAATAATAAACAAGATTTGTTACATGATTTGTTAGTTACAGGTGAATCTAATAAAATCGTGTTTGTGAAGACATGATTAGACCAAGGATAATGCTTCAGAAATAGTAATAGGAAATTATAATAATTGAAGAAGCAAATTTATTCCGAGCGAAATTGGTCGTTTGTTAAAGGCGCCTACATTAGTTGACAACCCTAAATTAAAACTTTAAAAATGAATATCTCCGAGTTCCTGTGTTCGTTGCTTCTTATTTTTTTTGTGGTTATACTTAGTAGTGTACTAAACATTTACACACAAAAATAAAATGCGACCATGTTAAGAATGACCATAAATAAAATTATTATGAAATCATGGAAAAAATAAAATTGACGCCTAGGAGAACGCATTTTTTTATGATAAAATAGATGTAATGATGCATTAAGTTAATGGCTAGCGTGCCATGAAACATTTATTGTAAAATGTTCATTATGAAAGCCTAAAACACGTTTCTATGGTTTCTATGGATTTTTCTCGATTTTCGAAATATTTTGAAAACTATGACACTTAAAACCACGGGGGTTTTAATAGAAGTTTTGTTTGGTTATTATCTTTCTAAAAGCCTCAAAAAATAAGGATGGCCGCAACTAAGGCAAAATAACAGACTGTGCATGGGCATCGCGCTCAGCGACGCCCCCACGCATTGTACTATAAAAACACGACGGGATATTTTGTACCACTCTTGCGACCTTAGACGTTCAATCTGGCATCAGTTTAATCCATAACCTTGGTTAGATTTTTGACAGATTGATCGTGTGATGGTATAGATCAGGGGTTCCCAAAGTTTCTTCTACCACGCCCCCCTACTACTTTGGCGATGAGGAGGGGGGCACAGCAAATGAAAATAATGCGCCCCCTCCCCATCGCCACCACTTTATAGTTACAATTATCGTGTCCCGTCTTTTAAAGCCTCAGCTTAAATGACATGTGAAGGCCCCTTCACATGTCATCACGCCTCCACTTTTTTTTATATCTTTATTTATTAAAGAGGGTTTTATCACGCAGTGATTATGTCACCATCATTGAAAACATTAAAATGATTAACAATATAACTTATTGTCT
The DNA here is from genome assembly GCA_949699075.1 of Asteroscopus sphinx. Lineage (NCBI taxonomy): Eukaryota > Metazoa > Arthropoda > Insecta > Lepidoptera > Noctuidae > Asteroscopus > Asteroscopus sphinx. The sequence goes on from OX453012.1 coordinate 19,383,595, forward strand.
ATTAACAAAAGCAACTTTTAGCCAACTCAGTCTATTAACAAAACTGGGCTACTTTGGGAACCACTGGTATAGATTGATGGATTTATAAAATTTTCGGCGTCAATCCGTCAATCCAAGGTCACGGATTGAAATGATAGAACGTTCAAACAACGAACGTTCACGTCTAATGGTCATTTTACAATTCTCAGATAGAAAACAGTTTAGAAGAAAAAGAATCGTTGGAAATCTTCGCGTCGTCTCTTGAAGTACCTGTGTCGAAGTTACCGTATCAGGCGAAGAAACTACACGAAATATGTAAAGGTAGCCCCTTCAACATTGGCCTGATTGGAGCACAGCTGGCAGAAAACAAAGAGAGATTGATTGATGATCCCAAACGCTGGAACTACTACGTCAATGAGTTGAAGAAAAAGAATCATTTTCCGTTGTAAGTGAATCATTCTTTATTTTTAAAAACCGTTTGTATAGTCGAACAAAGTAATAAAAATACAGGGCACAGACCAATATGCCTCTAGACTCACCAATAGTACTCCCGGTCACCAATTATATGCGGTAGCACTGCATATCGTACGCCCCGCCGCTGCCAATCGGGGGATGTCACCCCGACAGCGAGTGGTACCAATCATACCACCGAACCTTTGAGCCGACCAATCATAACGCGCCGTCCGCCCCCTGTCTCCCGCCAACATGTGATATGCGACTGTGTTCCCATTCATAACTTTGTTTATGCGGCGTCTTGAGGTCTGTGGTGCAGGGCCACCACCAGATCTGAAATAGGTGAAGTTGTTTCAGGAAATTATGTTAGGAAGTTTCGTACAGGATTTTGTATCTATCAATACAGTTCAACTATGTCTTATTATTTAAATCAATACTCTCTTACGCTTAGTTTTTTGATAACTATGTTGTCGTCGGCTTCTATTCTAACCAGATGCGGCTGAATATCAGTATTTTACACGGAGTGACTGCCATCTGACCCCGGCAACCCAGTTACTGGGTAATACTGACATTCTAAGGTTACAGCTTACAGCAGTTGTCAGACTTTCGGGCTTCTGACTACCCGTAACGACTGCCATAGATATTCGTAGGGCAACCGGGACCGACAGTGCTCTCTGTGGCACGGAGGGGTCTCGATATGAAACCGGTCACCCATCCACGAACTGACTGTGGCTTCGCGAATCTTGCAATTCACGCGGTTATCCAACCAATATCATAAATATGAAAGTATGGATTTTTGTTTGTGTGTTTTTTGTTTGTTTGTCCTTCAATCACGCTGAAACGGCTGATCGGATTTGGATAAAAAGCACACAGATATACCATAACCCGGATTAATATATAGGCTATTTTTTATCCCGGAAAGATAGCAGTTCGCGAGGGGTGCGCGATAACGTCTTTCTGTGATAAACCAAATTATACGCGAGCGAAGCCGCGGGCTTAGGCTAGTTAGTTATAAATTATATTTTAGTCTCGAGCCCCTCTCAGTCATCATCATTTCAGCCGAAAGACGTCCACTGCTGGACATAGGCCTCCCCCAAGCATCGCCACAACGACCGGTCCTGCGCCTCCAGAACTTTACTGCCCCATCGGCCATCTGTTCTGCGAGCAATGTGCCCCGCCCACTGCCACTTAAGTTTAGCAATTCTTCGGGCTATGTCGGTTACTTTCGTTCTCCTGCGAATCTCCTCATATCTGATTCGTTCACGCAGGGACACTCCGACCATAGCCCTCTCCATTGACCTTTGAGTGACTTTGAGCCTTCTTATCAGGCCCATTGTGAGCGGCCACGTTTCAGTACCGCTAGTAATTACTGGCAACACACACTGGTCAAAGACTTTCGTCTTGAGACTATGCGGTATTTTGGACGAGAAGATATTGCGTAGCTTCCCGAACGCTGCCCAACCGAGTCGGATTCGTCGATTGACCCCTCTAAGTACATACAATCAATAGGCTCTTATAAACCTCTGCTTACAAAAAATATCACAATTCATCATCCGCCTCGCCTTTTCCCAACTATGTTGGGGTCGGCTTCCAGTCTAACCAGATGCAGCTGAGCATCAGTATTTTACACGGAGCGACTGCCATCAGACCCAACCCAGTTACTGGGCAATACCAACATCCGGAGATTAGACCAGTCGTCAGACTTTGAGGCTTCTGACTTATAATTATTAAAGGAAACTTACTTTACTTAACTCCAAAAAGTGAAAAATAATACAGTGAGTTGCTTCTACTACCGCAATGTTGGCAATATACAGATATCAGCATGTTTGGAGGCTCGATATAGAAACGTATTTACTTCATAATAACACATTGTATTCATGTTAATAAGTACGTAACTAACAAAGGTTTTTTTCATTCGTTCATCTACACATCCCATCAAGGTTAGTTCAAGGTGCTTAGCCCCGGAAATTTTTATGTAACACTGCTGACTGTTTCACAGCAAGTGGTAAGATTTCAAAAAAGATAGAAAACCTTGATTTGGTTACGAATACAGAACTTAAAGCTCTCTGTATTTCTGATCAGTGACCTCAAATAATCTGATACCAACGGTGATGTGTTTAGCTTTAAATCTTTGAACTATTCTTTTTCAATTTCTCTGAAAAATTGGAGGAAAGTTGTAAAACAAAAGTTACTTGTTATTATGGGGACTTGTACTTTAATACTCTTTGGACTAGCACCCCTTTCCAACTAACATTGTGTGTATGCCGTGATATGACAAATTATCAAAACTTGTTGCAAACCTTTTAATACGTCTCACCATCACCATTGCAATATATCCATATATCACAGCACCAAAAATAAATAACTGCTATGTTTCAGTTTCCCAAACGATCGAACCTACAATCCCATGAAAACAATTGAAGTATGTATCAACTCTCTGAACGAGACTGTACTACCGTTATTCAAGAAGCTGAAAATATTGCCAGATAATGTCAAAGTATCAGCCAAAGTCCTCAGTAAACTGTGGAATAAGGAAGCGACGCAAGTTGAATCTATCATGAAAGAACTACGTAGTAAATCTCTGATCATTGAGTCATACGATCGAGAGCAAAGGAACTACATGTATGAGATACATGACCTCATCATGAAATACCTGAGAAGTAAAGGGGAAGATGACTGCAAGAAATTACACGCTGAGTTCCTCAATAACTATCATTATAACAATAACCCACCCTGTGACGTCATCGATGATGGCTACATCGCGTTCTATATCGGCTACCATATTAAACACACAGATAATTTTAATGATAAGTGGAGTCTGTTCAACAAATTGTTCTTGAACTTGAAATTTTTGGGCAACAAAGTGAGATTGACGGGACCAGCCGACGTGATGTCTGATCTTCAGAACTATGAGAGTTATATCGTTAAAGACGTAAGTATTAGAATATACAAAAAAAACTTTGAAAGTAAATTGCTTGCTACTTGCAGTAAGCCGACGACATAAGTGCTTGCAAATCACTTTCAACTTTATATACCACCTTGTCACTTGTTTTAAACTAATAGTTTCTAATAATGCTCCTTACAGATAATTCCATAAGATCGTTTCCGTAACTTAATTTCCCAATGTCGCAGACTGTTAAGTCTAGTCAAATACTAATTTTTAAGGCACATTTTCACTCTGCAAATACCTTGCACGCAGGCATGACGTATTAATGTAACGTAATGGCAACATGCAAAAGCTTTTTCCATTAAAGAATCTATTGCAAGTTGCTTGCACGATGGGAACACGCCTTAATTAAGGTGAAACTACATTGCAATCAATTGGCCAATCCCCATCCGCATGTATAACGTGTTATTTAAATATCTAAAAACCTAAACCTAGGGTGCATTAAAAGAGCCTCCACGAGTGACGATATTTAATTGATCGTCCGGCTCACCCTGGGCAGTCAGCCCCGCGACCAACATGCTGACTGGCTAATCTTTTCCCCACGGCATGAGCTATTATCATTATGTAGCTCATGTCGACACGAAGAAGAAGAACTAAAAACCTCAGACGCCCCAGCAAATTTTTATTGTAATAAAAATATATGGCAAGGACTTATTTATTTTCATAAATTATTATAGAAGATATCGGTAATTTTTATTGTCATACTTATTCTAATCGATGCTCCACGCTCGCCCCGCCCCGCACCCCGCGGCTATTTCAAAAAGGTAGTATGACTTGTTCTGTTTACCTACGCAGGCATTGGTCTCGCGCTCAGCGTCGCGTCTTATGAAACTTTTAGGCGTTCTCCTAATATAACGCGACTACGCACCTTCGCAAGTTTGCGCGAAATTTGTTCGTGCGAGTCAGCGATCAAACGTACAGGTGTCGAATAGGTGTCCTAATTGAAAATCGCGAGATTGTGTATACAGGTGTCGAATAGGTGTGTCCTAATTGAAAATCGCGCGATTCCCAATAGGGAAGTTAACGAATTTATTTTTTTAGAAATCTCGAAACTTTTTCGAGTAAAATAGCAACAGTGAAAAAACCAATAAAATATTTAATAAAATGTCCAAATTATAAGCGATTTAAATTTGTTCACTAGACAGAGACAGCACTATCAAAGAATGACGTCACTATTCAAAACCTTCATAGTAACTTGACATCTCTCTGTGCAATGTCCGTTTCGCATGACAAGGACAGAAAATGCCACCTCCAAGAACTTAAAAGCGTGTATCTCTCCTATTTTTTCATGGATTTTGATATTTTTTTTCTACAATGTTGTCCTTTCTGTACCTTCTTTTAATATAATATAACATTTTAGGATTTTTTTTTGTCCTAATTGGCATTCGCGCGTTAATCTCACGATAATGCGATGTATATTAGGACACCTATTCGACACCTGTAGGTTTGATCCCGGATTCGCACGAACTTGCGATGGTTGCATAAACGCGTTGTATTAAGACGCCTTAGACTTGGCATGATACATTTTTTCATAGTAAAAATTAACCTATATTAAAAAAATTGTGTAAACCATTCTACTCTCGATTCTAAAGAAACTAGTTTCAGGTTTTGAGTTATTTAAATAACACGTTATACATGCTGAAATTTTAATCGCTTAATTCCTGAAAAGGGGTCATTGTAATCATACTAATCATCATTATGAAAAACTTTTATTAAGGGACAAACACTGAAATCGCGAAAAAAAAATCTTGTGGTCCCTACGTTTTATCGATTTAAGTGAACACAAATGTAGGGACCAACTGATTTTTTTTCCGCGATTTCAGGGTTGGTCCCATAGTAAAAATTGTTCATAATGATGAGTACAATGACCCCTTTTCAGGAATTAAGTGATTAAAATTTCAGCATGTATTGTGATTTGTTTGAGGCGATCAATGTCGACTGGTCGACGTCGATCAACCGCAATCTAGTTTGACCTTTACAGTACATTTTATTGATTTTTCTGCTAATCATGCTTTATTCCCGTAGGAGCTAGACAAGGAACTAATTGCAAACATCAAAGCGTATCTAAGCACCCACGGAACTGACCTATACCATTACCCTTGCACCGACATCATTCAAAGCATCCTACAAAATGAATCTAAAGGCATTCTTTATTCGAAAGCATCGCAAATCGCTCAGGAGAATTGTAATAAGAATGAGCTGTATTTTGAGTTTCTGTGAGTATTTTTGTGGTCCTTTTTTTGTGTGATTTTTTTTATTATGTGATTTTATTATTATTATTATTTTCTTTTCGACTATCTGGATTTTATATATCTCCTACAAATCTTGCAAATAAATTTCCAGCCAGTTCCCGCTATCCAAACAGGCTGAATCACAGAAATCTATTATCTAGATTTCTGTGGGCTGAATACCCAATTACACACATACGCATGTGGTTGCATACACATATTGTTCTGAATACAATACAATAATATCAGGTTTTTAGAGAAAAATATTTAACATTTTTTAAGACACGTTTAAAACAATATTTTTCAATAACATATAACATTTTTGAACTTTCGCGAATTTCACTCAATAATGATAATGTTGTTCTAATGTTTGTTATGTTTTGATTAGATTGTGCGCGACAAGTCCCGTAAATATAGTTTAACATATTATTAGTTAGTTAGTTAATTTTCTTGAGAATTTTTTGTAGTTTTTCTAAAAATCAAAGATATGTAGAATATCCTTAGACATTGTTGATGTTTGTATTTAGAATAAGATTAAGTGAGCATCTAGAACGTGCACGTAATAGCTAAGTAGTTGAACGCTTGCCTTCAATGCAGGAGGGTGTGAGTTTGGACCAGGCAAGCACCTCTAACTTTTCGAATTCATGTGCTGATCGTAATTGTATTATCAGTATCTTTAACAGTGAATGAAAACAACGTGAGGCAACCTGCACACCAGAGAGTGCTCCATATAGTTTTCGATTGTGTGTAGTCCGCCAACCCGCACAAGGCCAGCATAGTGGACTAAGGCCTTAGCCTTCTCGTACTGAGACAAGGCACCGGGTGATGACGGAATTACGGCCGAACTCCTGAAGGCGGGTGGAAAACCGATCCTTAAGGCCCTTCAGAAGTCGTTTGATTCCGTCATTCTCGAGGGAAGAACGCCACAGGCGTGGAGCAGAGGTGTGGAGGTACTTTTCTTCAAAAAGGGCGATAATGCTCTACTGAAGAATTATAGGCCCATCTCACTTCTGAGCCATGTCTACAAGCTGTTTTCGAGAGTCATTACGAACCGTCTTTCGCGCAGGTTTGACGACTTCCAGCCTCCCGAACAAGCCGGATTCCGAAAAGGCTTTAGCACCGTAGACCACATACATACGCTGCGGCAGGTTATACAGAAGACCGAAGAGTATAACTTGCCTCTTTGTTTAGCGTTTGTGGACTACGAGAAAGCCTTCGATTCGATCGAGACTTGGGTTGTACTACAGTCTCTTCAACGGTGCCAGATTGACTATCGGTGCATCGAAGTGTTAAAGTCTTTGTATGAAAACGCCACTATGTCAGTCCGATTACAGGACCAAGCCACGAAACCTATACTTCTGCAGCGAGGTGTGAGACAGGGAGATGTGATCTCTCCGAAACTGTTCACTGCTGCATTGGAGGATATCTTCAAGGTTCTTGACTGGAAGGGGCTAGGCATTAACATAAACGGCGAGTACATCACTCACCTTCGGTTTGCCGACGACATAGTAGTCATGGCTGAGACCATGGAGGACCTCGGTAAAATACTAGATGACCTCAGTAGAGCTTCCGATAGAGTGGGTCTTAAAATGAATATGGACAAGACAAAGGTTATGTCGAATTCCCATGTCCCATGTTCCCATTCCCGTAAACATCGGAGAATTGTTGACGATTATGTATACCTAGGAAAAACTGTCCAGCTAGGTAAGTCCAACTTCGAGAAAGAGGTCAATCGTTGAATCCGACTCGGTTGAGCATCGTTCGGGAAGCTACGCAATATCTTCTCGTCCAAAATACCGCAGTGTCTCAAGACGAAAGTCTTTGACCAGTGTGTGTTGCCAGTAATTACTTACGGCACTGAAACGTGGTTGTTTTTTATTTAATCAAAAATACCCATTTATTCTTGTCACTTTTTGACATTGGTATTGGATTGAGATTGGAATTATTTTCAAGAATAAGGCCACTGGTCTAATCTTTTGTAATAAGGGGGGATCTTGGCACGACACAAAGAAAGTGTAATTGGGTTTTTACTTATTTTTTTCTTAAATTCTGAGTAACGGATTGAAATAATACGACGTTACATGTGTCATAGTACATCATTGGCTAATCATTCGGTGAATTCAGAATTCAGACAAAGAATAAACATTCTTGTTTGATACGTATTGTGTATATTTGTGCGAAATCACAATTTTACTTTGCATGCAAGTACTACCTGTGTGTTTCGATAATGCCGTTTCCTTGTCACGCTTCCTCTTATTGCACCTCAAGCCAGGCCCGGCTAGTACCAATACTGACCAATAGCAACGCTGAAAAGTGCCTATGACGTCATTTTTTAACGGTCGACGACAGCATTCTTGAAACAGACAGGTAGTAGTTAAAAAGTAATATGAGGATTTTTTTTAATGCTCCTGTCAATTTGCAATTCTGAAATAAGGGCACTTACGTAAATGTCGGTTAAACTTCAATAGTTTTTTTTATCCATAGACATGAACAAAATGTGGACGAGATCAAACACTCGACTATCGACGTGAAGGAAAAAATCACCGCAGTTTGCTTTCTAAAAGATTATGTACTTGTTGGTACTAACTCTGGCATCATTAAGGTATGTTGTTTTCCTTAAAAATTGCATTCATTGAGAATTGGCATCACTCCCAAAAACCACTATTTATAATGTTTTTATAACAAAAACCAAATTAAATTCTTTATGGTACAGTCACCCCTTTTGGGCGCGTGTTCTCCAACGTTAATTCTTTGATTAGGCATCCGTTTACTATAATTTAATATACTATCATCATCATCATCATGATTTCAGCCTTAAGACGTCCACTGCTGGACATAGGCCTCCCCCAAGCAAACAAGCAATATACTATAGTTTTAGGTAAAAGGTTGCTTAACCAGAGAATTATTAATGTTTAAAGTGAACACCACGTTTATCGTTGATTCACTAACCACTATCCTCGATTTAGTCTTAAAGTTGAATCCAGAATTTTGCGAACTCATTAACGTTTAAAAATTGATAAAGAGGCCAGAACAGGGCCCTTCACGTAATTTCATGACGCGCCGATCAAGTTGTAGTGACTCTGCAGTTTGTTACTGACAGCGATCGCCGTAGATAAGAGAATACGAAAAGCATTGTTTTTTCTTCAGTTACGTGAATTGGTACAGGTGTATATAAATTAGACGTTTATGAAACGTCAAAATAGTTCGCGAGATTATAAAGTCAATTTTAGGTGGATGTATCCATCTTGCTCGAAAATGTTGACCAAATTTTATATTTATGTTCGTAATGTTCAGCCTCCACAATCCCACTGCTGGGCATAGGCCTCCTCTTTTTTAACCGACTTCAAAAAAAGGAGGAGGTTATGTATTTTTTTTCATGTATGTACACCGATTACTCCGAGATTTTTGGGCCGATTTACGTGGTTGTTTTTTTATTTGGTAGAGGAAGCCCGCGCGGTGGTCCCATATAAATTTTATTGACTTAGGGTGAGCAGTTTTTAACCAGCTTCAGTTTATTTTAGCTTCGCGTATCTAGATGATCTGCTCATTGGTTCGTTTTTCTGAGAATTCTTGGCCGATATGCGTGTTTTTTTTTCACGATAGTGACTGGACGTTTGGAAGAACATGAGTGAGACCTTGCCCAGCAGTGGGATAACAAAGGTTAATAAATTAAAAAAAACTCATATTGGTTATATAAACATTTATGAATCAACCCTCGCAATTATCAACTAAAAAGTATGAAATAAAAACTTTTTAACATAAAAACTTTTTAACAAAAAATAAAACCGACTCCAAAAACCTTAACTAAAAAGTAAAAAATAATCATTGTATGTATTTTAAAATCTTAACATAAACCAAAATTTTGAAGGCGGCGCGTGATTTACCCTTTGCGTCATGTAAATATAATGTACAATCGAGCGCATATCTATAGTAAAAAACAGTTTATGCGCCGCCTTCAAAATCTTGGTTTATGTTAAGATTTTAAAATACATACAATGATTATTTTTTACTTTTTAGTTAAGGTTTTTGGAGTCGGTTTTATTTTTTGTTAAAAAAATTTATGTTAAAAAGATTTTATTTTTATGATACATGGACCATGAAACCCTTTATAGATGAATTATGGCCTGTCCAATTACGAAACTATTATATTTATATGCATAGATAAACGAGGAGCGTCTTTTCAAAAACAGTTATAATCCTAATAATTATAAGGTTAATTTTGCAGTGACGCTGCAGTTCGGTTCTGACAGCATGATAATACGAAAAGCATTGTTTTGACCGAAACTTAACTGCAACTGCACTTCTTCAGTTACGTGAATTGGCCTACTGATGTGATTACGTCTCTATAGAGTTAAATTCTCGATGGTATGATACGACTAAATCAAGAATCAAATGATCAACTATAAAAAATGGTGAACAAACATTGGAAATCTCTCAGTTCACTATGAGCATTAAAGAAAGTTCTATAATCTTGATAATTTTATGACTTAGACCTAGAACGAAGTGGCGAAAAGAACTTGACCGGAATGATTGGACCCAAACCGTAATATACCGTACTAAAGTCCGTCTTATTCCTTCATTTTACACTGTAATCTAATAATAATAACCTCTAATCTTGTGTTTAGTTCTTCCATATCTTCACGAACAAACTGAGGAAGGAGCTCCATGGTACCGGCTCGCCTATCAAATGGATCGGCGTGTCATGCACAAATAACCCGCCGATCGTAGCCGCGTTAGCTTACAATGGTGTTGTCAAGCTTTGGTACGTCGATGACGTCGAAAACGAAGAGACTGATGATATTATTGAAGAAGGTATGTTTTTTTTTTCATAATCATAATCACTTAATTTGCTCATAAAACACGGTACAAAATTTCTTGAATAATAAAAAAGTCTGCCTGCCAAAGGCAAAACAAAGACTGCCTCGTTGGTCTAGTTGTCGCAAGCGCGACTGCTGCGTGGGGTCCTGGGTTCGATTCCCGGGTCGGGCAAAGTGTTATTGGGTTTTTTCATTAGGGAATTCTCAGTAGCAGCCCGGAGCATGGATTTGTGCCCGGTTAATGGCAATAGGCTCGCCCCCTATTACATGGGACTATAACATAACTGGCGAAATGTGGGTGTACTATACACCTCTGCTTACCCCTTCGGGGAAATACAGGCGTGATGTTATGTTATGTTATGTGTTTTTAAAAAAGTCCAACATGTTTGGTCAGTTCTTGACATGCAAAAATTTGTAACAAGAATTTATTAAAGCATTAATAATTTTACTATCTTAAATTCATTAATAATTTATTATGTAATATAATGTCAATACGGTATAGTAGTAGACATCTAAAATAAAACATGATTTGTAAGCGGTCTGGCCTTTATGCAATGTTATGGAGACTCGTAAACAATGTGTACAAGAAATTACGTGAAATAAACTGTTTCAAAAATTAGAAGTGAAAAGCATTCTCTAGCTAAAATGTTATTTTGATTTTACTAACATGACAACTATTATGGAATAATATCAAGCCAATCGAATAAGTTTCGTTCCACGAATGGCACTACATTTAAAATTAAGTCGTATTTCCTTTTTTCGAATGGACTATAACGCAGGCGGTACCTAGGTACCCTGGCTGCTTAGCCGGGCTGCTTAGCCGGGCCAGTGTGGCGGAGAGTCCCGTTAGAGGGGTCTTCATCCGCCAGAAAAGTTTCCCTAACTCACAAACTAAAATCGCGGTTGTAATACATAAAGGCGTCCCCCAGAAATGGGCTCGGACCTCAGCTTAGAGCATTGCTGACCCCGCCTTTTGTCCCCGTGGCAGCCGTTGCTGCATCAGGAAGGGTTTTCTCGAAAGTAACGCACTTTCGGTGTATCGGGTGGGTCGTAATGCCTTAAACAAGTCTTAATTTAAACTTTCTCTCATTAATATTTCAAACATACTACTTGCAGGACTTAGGGTTTTTTGCGTTCGATCAGGCATGAGAAATCATGGCCACAGGATGACTAAATTATTCCCAAGAATAACACGAAGAGAGTTTATTCTGCAATTTTATCCCCACAGAACCAGAAGAAACCTACAACAGCAGCTATGTAGATACAGAAACAATTCAGGGCTCATACCTAAACTGTAGATGGACCAACAACGAAGAATATCTCATCATGCACACAAACAAAAAGATTATTTTCTACAACCCTTTACGGAATGAGAAGAACAGAATTTCTAAAACCATCCAAGATTTTGATAGAGACCGAGAGATTTTGTGTTGTGTTCCTTGTAACCATGATAAGTATGTGATCGTGGCTACGGATAGTAATGCCAAATGTGTAGAAGTGATAGATCTGAAGACTAAGGAGAGAGTTATTACGTTTGAAGAGACTGATATAGTGTTAGATATGGTTACAGTTCCTCGTAAGTATTACAAGTTTTGTTATTTGACCAATATTTGAGCCCCTCAACCAGAAAGGTGCGTTATAACGGTCTTCTTCTCACACAAAACAATCGCATGCGTCCTAATTACTCCTAATACAGACTGTAATAAAAACAGATATCGCAATAACGCATCTGATATTATCGACCGTTATAACGCACCTATGTTCTTCGTGTTGATAATTCTTTTGTAGTAAAAGTATATTATATTATTGTTGGCAAGAAATTAGCCACGTCAACAGCAATAACATTGGCCTCGCATAGGTCTCTCATTGTGCAGATGGTTTTTCACAAAGAGCAGGACAGGAGGTGAGGCATCGTCTGTGGAGTGACTCCACATCACGGTCATTTTGTGACTCATCTGTGTATCCGCATCTGACTAGGTTAAACCTGCAGCGACCAACTTGGCTTCGAAGTCAGTTTAGGGATTTCCAGATAGGCCATGGTAGTTGGTGGCCCGCTGGGAGCTCTTCTGCAGACAGACAGAATATACTCAGCTGGTGGATGGTATTTTTGCAGCCACAGCTCCTCTAGTGCCTTATTAGGGCTACTGCCTGTTAATAGATTGGTTGTGTATACAGGGGGGCCTTTACAGTCAACATCAAATCGATGATTCTCACAGTCATCATTGCCCAAAATTCCAAAATTATTTTTGTTAATAAATAGGTAACAATAAATATTACAAAATAGAGGGGCTCGTGGCCAAGTAACAACCGCGTGCATTGTACGATCTGCAAAGTTAAGCTGCGCTTGCCGCGGTCGTACTGCGTACGGGTGACCGTTTCGTTACACATCGAGACCCCTCCGTGCTTCGGAGAGCACGTTAAGCTGTCGGTCCCAGTTGTCAAACGTATATCTATGGCACTCGTTACGGGTAGTCAAGAAGCCTAAAAGTCTGACGACTGGTCTAACCTCTGAATGTTGTTATTGCCCAGTAACTGGGTTGCGAGGGTCTGATGGCAGTCGCTCCGTGTAAAATACTGATGTTCAGCCCCATCTGGTTAGACAAACATACAAACATAGTTGGAAAAAGGCGAGGAGGATGATGAAATAACAAAAAAGAAGTGAATTAGTTAAAGAAGGGTATTATTATGAGTTTAGACTAACAATTTACTCCTCAGATAAGATAATATTCATAGACTTGCTGTCGCTCAACTTCCCAACCAAATGAAGCGGTAATATGAAAAACATAGTTTAGCTAGTGAGTCTGAAAACTAAACAAAAAAATTAGAACGAATGCATGTAATCAATATAAACTGATATGGTATTGTTTGTTGTTTGCTTTCTTAGTGTACGTCCTGAGTGATGGTGCATCGCCGACAGGATTCTTCGGTGATAAACAAATACTTGAATACATCTGTATTCGTGCCAAATTTAAGGCGGCGACTATACCACTGATACAGAACAAGAATCAATAAAAAAATCAATACCAAAAATTATTTGTCATCATCATCATCATTTCAGCCGAAAGACGCCCACTACTGGACATAGGCCTCCCCCAATTAAGGGGGGATATGCCATAATCGCCACGCTTGGCAGGCGGGTTGGCGATCGCATTAATTTATTTGTAAACAAACAAAATCCCTCCGTATGTCACGTGCGACACAAAAACTATGGGTACGAAACCACCAAAACAATTTTCAGGTATTTCCACCCTCTGACAATGCCACCGATGACTTATTTTCAGAGTCGTTCGGGATTTATTCTCAAACCATCGCTATGTGTCTGAGTGAAAATTTGGGTATTAAATAATCGTAGAATTTTTCAAGTATTTTTAGAAGTTACAGATCAACAACTTGTATGTGCGCGCCCGCTTGCACTCCGGACTAGTTCAAACATTTCGAGTATTTTTTTCGTGCGCCGCGGAATCTACGTGTGCAATGCGCCGTCACTCTTGACCCGCACTTAGGTCACCTTGTAACTGTCAGTCTGATTCAATTTCGAGTGACGTTTACATATTTGGATCGATTTACCCTAATACTTTGCCGCTTCATTCGATTGGTACTTCGGTATGATTCATGCATGTTTCTCATTCGACTTACACGTAGAAACATTTAAAATTTATTTTCCGGGAAATGGTTTGAATTTTTATCCATGTAGGTATGTACCGTGATTAGTAAATAATTTATTGCGTCACAAGTTCACAACGAATCACCATACCGTCACAGCTTATAACTGTGTAAGCGTTGTGACGACAGAATCAGATACATAATTAACGACTAAGGAAAACAGTGAAGTTAATTTTTAAATATATTATAAATACATATATGTTCCGTGTGGTGCCGGTCACAAAGAATAGCACCACCCCATTTATTATCGTGAGTGTCATAAAAGGCGACTAAAACTCACCAGACGATGGCCAGCAGCGTTCTCTGAAAATGTATTCAACCAACTGCGATCTGCGATCGCCAATCCTAGAGAGGCCTATGTCAGTGGACGTCTTTCGGCTGAAATGATGATGACATTAATTACGAAGCAAAATTAAATGATAAATCAAAATTCAAGGGCCTTTTTTGCTGATTCAATTAGTTTAATTATTTCAAGTATTTTAGTCACATGAGACTACAATCACATGAATGTGTCTTTACATCTTCATGTCTCAGTTCCGTAAACTGAAAATTGCAATACCATACCATTACCATTTAGGCAATAGCCAAGGTGGTATTGAAGTTATGGAAAAAGTTAACCGCCAAACATCAGATAGGCTAAAGGCCTCAGGCTCATTTCGAGATCAATAAATAAAAAACTGCACTGACTGCCTCGTTGGTCTAGTGGTTGCAAGCGCGACTGCTGAGCGTGGGGCCCTGGGTTCGATTCCCGGATCGGGCAAAGTGTTATTGGGTTTTTTCAATAGGAAATTCTCAGTAGCAGCCCGGAGTCTGGATTTGTGCCCGGTTAATGGCATTAGGCTCGCCCCCTATTACATGGGACTAACATAACTGGCGAAATATGGGTGTACTATACACCTCTGCCTACCCCTTTGGGGAAATACAGGCGTGATGTTATGTTGTTAAATAAAAAAAATCTTAATATTCATTCCCATAAAATATATTTTTTCTGTTTCGTTATAAATTATGCATCAAAAACTTACAGTACATTTGAGATAGTTTTCGGTTTTCTTTCTTTCAAAAATTTTACTCACGACGTATAATATTCTCCCAAAGGTTATTTAAATTTAGATTTTTATAAACTTGCTTATTTCTACCGGCAAATGACCAAAGATGGTGCCACTATGCGTTTTACTGTAATGACAAAACCATTTGAATCGTTCACTGCGCATATTAATAGTATTTGCCGATAACTATACTCTTTCGTAGGAGATAGATGATGACGTCTAGTGGCGTGGTCTAGTGGTTCGAGTGTCGGACTGCTGATCACGAAGTCGTGGATTCGATTCCCACAGGACACAAATATTTGTGCGATGAACATAAGTGTTTGTGTTGGTCTGGGTGTTTTTTATATAAGTATGTATATACAAAAAAAGTATATAAGTATTATATCCAGTGTCTAATACCCATAGTACAAGGTCTGATTAGTTTGGTACTAGATGGTGCTGTGTAAAATTTCCCAGAAATATTTATTATTATCTCCTTTATTTAGTTATTTACCTTATTAAATACATTTTTAAATATTTTTTATAAAAAGAAAAAAAACATTTCAAAATATAAAAAATTGTATTCCACCGGCTTCGGGAGCAGGGTTCAAGCTACCGGCGGTTAGGGCTCCAGAGACAGGATCCTTCGTACGTGCCGTGTCGAGGAGAAACGCCTTCTGAATCTGGCCCTTGACCCAGCTACCTAATGGGAGCCTTATTATTATTAAAAGATATCTATTAACCATATTTATAACCTATTACAGGTAGCAACAAAGTCATTACTCTGAAACCTAACGAAATTATGGAGCATGAACTAAGAATTAAATCAAATGCAATTAAATCAAACACCTGCAGATGTAGGAGTGTGATCACTAGCGACGATATAAAGGAAGGCATGTCTTTTCTCTCCATTGCCGTGAATAAGACTGGTACACTATTGTTCATTGCAACGGATGATAGTAGGGTTGTCTGCGTGGACTTGAAGACTTATACTAGATCTTTTGATTTGGAGAATCGAAGAGGGTGAGTCGATATTTCATTTAAGGCAAGAGCTAAGTGGCGCCCCATCGGTAAAAGTTATTATACTCGCTGAGTACATCATTTATCGAAACTTCGTTTTTAACAATTGAAGTACGGCACCCGGCACGAATATCATGTGACCATGTCTGTCGAAGGACTGATGGCCTTTGGAGCAGACGAGTCCTTGAGTGGAGACCTGGCCCTGCCAGGTAAACCGACGACCTAAAGAACGTGGCTGGGGGGGACTGGATGCGGAAGGCAGAGGACCGAGCGTTGTGGCGCAACTTGGGAGAGGCATATGTCCAGCAGTGGACTGCGTAGGCTGAGTTGATTGAATCTTTTTACCGTCCCTTATGTCAAAGAAAACAGATTATTACTACGTAAAGAAGCAACACTCACCTCCCCCGGGTATGGCTGGCGCTGCGACGTACTCAGTTATCGCATTTACGCACACATGCAAGATGCACGTCTACGGATAGTCTAGCGCTTCTGTAGTAGTTTGAATAAATCTGTTCGCTAGGAGGTAATAGGCCTACTTATGTTATATCTGTTGGTTTGAACGCATTGCACTGAACTACCTAATCAAGAACTACTCAAACTTGAATTTCATCTTCGTAGGGGAAGCATTAAATCTTCACAAATGCAGCTTCAGTATTTTAACAAGATTCATTGTTCAATTGCAGAAACGTAGTCGCAATGGCAGTTAGTGAGATGATGTGGGATGAATTTGAACCCGGTTCGGATGTGCTTCTAACAGGCACTGGCTCCATCGAAGATTCGGCCAAAGTGTGGTACTTAGACGCTTCATACATTGCGCAGACAGCGCAACGGAATGGGTAAGCAGGATTTCCGAACTGTATTTAAAGACAAAGTATCCTCTCATTCCATTTTTTGTCATAGTATTTTTTAAAGTAAGATTTATGAGTTATTAAAGTTTACAATACGCGTAATATAGCTGTGCCACTCTGAAACCAGGCTTTGTGAAAGGCCGCGCAGGTACAGTCGCGCAATAAAAATGAGCAGGAAGTAAACAAGCATCGAACGTTAACGTTAGACTGAGACAGCGAGAACATGCGTTCCTCCTACATCTTGCCACTCAGATGAACAACCTATCAGCGTCTTGCCGTCATTACCGCGCATCACTTCAGCCGAAAGACGTCCACTACTGGACATAGGCCTCCCCCAATTAAGGTGGGTGGGTGCATGCGCGCTACTAATTTGGTTGCAAAATTGACTACTGCGCAGCGACCTGTTTCTTACTTAATAGCAGCACAGTTATTTTACACGTTTTGTTATAAAAGAATATCTAAACTTAAGATAGGTAGTTGGGAAAAAACAAAAATATTTAAATAAATTTGTATCTGCTAATAAATATATGGAATAAAGTTCTAAATAAATGATGTAAAAGTCTCTTCCAAGTCTGCTTAGCGCCACAATGAAACGTAAACTTACCGTCTATTCTAGGAGGGTACGTCTAACAACAAAATTCGACGTCAGCTTTCTCAACCCGGTATCGCCACATACACCAAATTCGTCCGCGGCCAACAGTGCGACAGAGAGTGCCACCAACACGCCAAGGCGTCACCAATCATTTGCAAACCATAACGAGGTTAAAAAGACACTTCTTAAGAACTCAATGAGTTTGGACAGGAACACGCTAAAGCCATTGAACTTGAAGGGTATTTGCAATAATAATGATGGAGTCCTCCAACCTCTCTTGGCTGTTGTCGATGATAAGAACAATATTCAGGTATGTTTTGACACCAAAAAGATAAGATATCCCTATTAGGGTTATTTATTTTATTAGTGTACTAATATACAATAATAGTGACTGTAGTCAGCGGCAAAAATATCGTGGCGAACAGCCTGTTCAACAATATCTGAACAATTAAGAAATTTAAACAAATTCTTGTTGAAATGACAGTTGGCGTGTACTGAGCCCCTACCTAGCATGGTTTTTGCGATATCGTGTAGTTAACGTTATGACGTATCGAAAATGTTGTATGGGATTGCTTAGTTCCAAATACGTACACGGTGGCGCTGGTAAAATAAAAGTCGTTACTCAGAAATTATTTTGGCACAATGTGATTTGGTTTGATGTACATTTTGCTTAGAATTCGGCTTGGTGATGGGTCTTTTTACACCCAGTAGATACATTTTATATTTTTTTCAGATAATTTTGAACAGTGTGTTCGCCCCGATATTTTGGCGCTGACTGTACATGTATAATTTTCTGACATTATTATTACATAAGATAAACTTCTTTATTTGGCCTATAAAAGCGGTTTATCAACACTATATTTCTTTTACTTGTGAACGCTTAGTCAGATAATATCTTCGATCACGGAAAAAATATTGATACAGCACTTCATTCTTTAACATCCACAAAAAGCGATGCCGCGATAATTGTAGTGTGTGTATCGCGTGGTACACGACAGTTCGTCATCAAGTGATCGCGAGCGATATTGTGACATCCTTTTTCCGCGCGCAGTAACCCCGCATCGCTTGCCTGTACGCTCCACGCACACATTTGCGTTACACACACAGGTGAGTGTTGGAGCGCGTAATCGATTAGTAAGCGAGCGATGTGCGGACTACTTGAATTGCGCGAAGTTTTAGTGGTAACACAAATCGGACTAACTTGCTGTATCTATTTTTTTCCGTTAATCGAAGGATACTATTGATTACATGAAATAGGCTTATCATAAAACATCCTCTTACCACGTTTACAGGTTATGCGCGGAAGAAAAGTTCTAACAGAAATCACAGAAAAATCTGACGAATATATCACCAGAGTGAAAATTTCACCTTGCAATCAATACATTATCTACGGCCTAAAATCCGGAGCGGTCAAGAAATACACAATCCGTACGAAGGAAACCCTTACAATAATGGATGTTTACAGCCCAGTGCAATACCTAAACTTTGTTAATCCTAATCTACTGATCGTTGCTGGTAAGAATACATGTTTAATGGCCTACCGGCTTTCGTTAGCCGGTGGTTGGAAACCAGAAATGATGCAAAGGGGCAAAAACAATCTTGGCTCACAAGAAATACTGAATGATATTCAGGGTGAGTTTTGTCTCTTAATAAGCCTAGTCTAGCCTTTATTATTAAGGTAGGCTTGCATGCTCCGCACCGGGCCAATGGTAATAGGAAGAACACAGCTTTTTCTTTCTCCGAGCCTTTTCAGTCAAACCAGATGCGGCTGAACATCAGTATTTTACACGGAGCGTCTGCCATCAGATCCCCAGTTACTGGGTAATACCGACATTCTAAGGTTAGATCAGTTATTAAACTTTCGGGCTTCTGACTACCCGTAACGACTGCCATAGATATTAGTAGTATGGCAAAAGGGATCAACAACTAAACGTGCTCTCCGAGGTACGGAGGGGTCTCAAACGGTCAAAATCAATATCCAATCTATCCTCGATTTACTCAACTAGAGATACAAATTTGACATATTTTGTATGGAGCTTATGTCAAATTCCTATCTCTGGGCTGCGTTCACTTATATCGTCCGACGACGAACGAAGCGTACTTTGGTCGTTCAGTTACTCACAGCTATCATACAAACGAATGCCCAAGGAACGCTACGAGCGTCATCCGACGATGTCGGGCGATAATACTGAACGAGACCCTAGTAGGGCAAATCGTGGATAGATTGGATATTAATTTTGGCCGTATGTGCGCGAAACGGTCATCCATGCATGGACTGACCGTGACTAGCGTAGTAGTACAGTGATTACTTATACTAGGGCCGCACCTGCGTCTATCGTCACGAAGCAATGCATGCCGAAGTTTCGTATGTTTTGCTCCATACAAGTTTTCGTGCTAATGCGGTGATCACATTAGCAGCTTCGTAATTGTAAACGAATTATTGCGCAATAATCGAAGATGGCCGCAATACAATATCCAGACGTTTTGACTGATCAATTGATCGCACAATCTGTCAAAAAGATGGTTGACGACAAATTTATTATTAGAGCATCGTACATACTTCTAAATGTGTCAATCAATCAACTCAGCCTATCGCAGTCCACTGCTGGACATAGGCCTCTAAATGTGTGCTAGCAATTAATTCATGCATTCATTTATTGTTGCACTTGCCATATCATCTTTGCACCAGCCTATGGAATAGAGAATGCCTAAGGTATTAAGTCTGCCATTGTATATTTACATAAAGTTTAAATAAATAATGCTAAAAGGAAACTTAAACGGAAAAGATGGTTTAATCAGTCCGAAAACAAAGGCTAAATGAACGACGCTAGTTCGACCACTGGTACGACACTAACCCCCAGTTTCCGAAAGGCTGATCAACGCAAAAAATTAACTAATCAGCTGTCAAATCTCAGGTCAAGCGTTGTGATTGAATGTTAGCATTTTTGCCGGCCAGTCACAGGAGCTGACATGAGATTTGACAACAGATCAAATTGATCAGCCTTCCAGAAACTGGGGGTTAGCGCGCTAAAACTCTGATTTATCGCCACCCGAGCGATAACTGGGACGCAGGCCGAACTTGGTTGGTTACATCTGCGAGTTTCGCGTCATTGCACGAAACTTCGTGACGATAGACGCAGGTGCGACCCTAGCATATACAAAGAACCAGTGACGCAAACTAACCATACTAACCGAATTGACTTAATTCTGTTCAATCAAGAAGAACAATTTTTTTACATTCATGTCATTATTTTTAGGAATCAAGACAAAGAACGGTCATTCCGAGAGACTATCAAATTCGAGCAGCGAAACAAGCATCAATTCTAGAGACCGTACCTTTCCTACTGGGGAACACAAAAGTCTTTGCACAGGCAGCGGTCTTGTGGACTGTTTCTGGGTACAAGACTTAGGCATCGTTACAGTGGAATTCAATGCCACCATCAAACTGTGGGACAAGAATTTGAAGCTGCTGACAATACTGAATGGAAGGCAAAGTGATGTTCATATCAGTTCTGCGTCGTTACAGAGTGATATTCTAGTTATTTGCGAGGAGAAGAATAAGGCTTTTCAGGTATGTTTTATATCATGCAATCACAGCATCGAATATAGAGCCCATAGAAATCTAAAAAAAAATAGTAATATAAATGGTACGCACGGCTACACATCAAGCTGTAAATTTCCAGTATACATGCTGATCTCGCATTGTACGGAAAGCCACATACAATGCGAGGACAGCTTATACTGGAAATGTAAAGCATGACGTGTAGCCGTGTGTTCCTACTGTCTTTTAATACCGGAACGTATGTCGCCAGTTTTCCGCCACCAACACATAAATACGAAATTACGCCCACCATGTTTCTAGCATTCAATGCAAAATAAATAAAGCCTAAAAATATTCCGTTGTTAGATATGCTGCAAAATACAATTTTAGTGACTGCGTCCAAAACAGTACTGATAGTTAAGCAAAAGGTTCACGCACTGGTGTCCTACTCTACGAGACACCTGTACGCGGCGACAACTTCACGCGCCTTTGCCACTTCTAACATAACATCACGCATGTATTTCCCCGAAGGGGTAGGCAGAGGTGTAATAGTACACCCACATTTCGCCAGTTATGTTATAGTCCCATGTGTTCCACGTGAAAAGAGCGGAGTAAGCGCATCGCAAATGACGTATGGTGCCACTTTACGGTTGCCAGCAGATTTTTTCGCTGACACCAAGGCAACGTCGAATGACGCCGTATACGTCACACAACTGACAAATTCTATGCGCACTTTGCGAAGCGACGTGGCAAAACAAAACACGAGTCGAAAATGTTTTGTTCACAAGGAGTTACAGACATGCGATCATGTTTTCCTCAGAAGAGACATGATCAAGAAGTCGTTGACTGCTCCTTACGAGGGTCCATACAAAGTTCTCAAACGTCAAGAAAAGTGTTACACCATCCAGCTTCCAAACAGGAACGTCGTCGTGTCTATAGATCGGTTAAAGCCAGCACAAGCAGAAACAGGCGCGCGCTACGTAAACCGATCTGGCCGTGTAACTCGACCAGTCGTGCGATTTGCTCACTAAGTAGTTTTAAGAAATTGATTAATTGTTTTAACTGATTTTCACTTTAATACCGTTTGTATTTTACACTTGAATTATTTAACTTGTTTTATATTAGATATTGTAACTTTTAATATACATTTTTCTTTTTCAAAGGGGGGAGTACTGTTAGCACTTATTATATTATGCTTACGTACGACCCAGTTAAGTTAGTTAACTTTGTACCCATATTTTACTGTCTAAATTTCTATGTGTGTGTCTGGTGACACCTGTGATTTATTGCTATAAATTGGATGTAAATATTTAAATAAAAGAGTTTTTTATAGAACACGCATTCTTATCACTACACATGTAATAGGGGGCGAGCCTATTGTCATTAACCGGGCACAAATCCATACTCCGGCTGCTACTGAGAATTTCCTAATGAAAAAACCCTATAACACTGCCCGACCCGGGAATCGAACCCAGGACCCCACGCTCAGCAGTCGCGCTTGCGACCACTAGACCAACGAGGCAGTTTGCCACTTCTATTACCTTATTATTGAGATTTCTATGATAGAGCCCAATTGACGCCTATTGTTAAATATATAGCATGACTGGGTGTCAGATCTCCTGCGACAAAAATCTAACAAAACATATTAAAATTTCGTTTAGGCCAATCAAATGTGACCTAACAGTTAGGCCACGCCCCCATTTTGTTAGTAAAACATGTTAGAAGTTAGAAATAACAAAAATATGGTAGCAGGAGACGCAGCTTAACTTTATGGTCGATGAAACTCAGATAATTACAAGCCTAAAGGAACCTTTTGCGAAAACCGTCGATCTGGCAGGCCGCACCTGGTGGATTTAGGAATGATATGGTGGGGATTTTTTGTTATTAGGTAATAGTATCGTCGCTGGCTTTTTTCTGGTAAGTCTATTCAACGTGTTATTGAAATAAGTCAAAACCACTTAAGGGGTCATTGTACTCATTAGTATGAACAACTTTTACTATGGGACCAACCCTGGAATTGCCAAAAAAAATACTGTTGCAGATTTTTTTTTTCGCGATTTCGATTTCAATTTAATTCAGTTCAAATTAGCTTGCTAGAATATGGTACATAGAATAGGTGTTACAAAAATGTTGTGTTCTAACATATTATTATCCTGTCACGTATGACGTGCAAACATACTTGGGGTGCATAATAGACATAGTTAGTTAGTTAGTTCAGTGTTGGTCCCATAGTAAAAGTTGTTCATATTGATGATTACAATTTAAGAATATAACAGAAGCCAAAAAAAAGCCAGCCAACAATAGGGTGTATTTTGTATTGGCCAAATTAAGCGAGTACTTGGACAAATACGCCAAGTGAAGTGCCAACAAAAGAGCTATGTTTTTATCAATGACGATAATTGTATATCTTTCAGATCTTCGAGCTAAAAGTGGGTGAAGAAGTGGAACTGCAAACTATTCAGGAATACAGACTGAACAACGTTATTGTCTCGTGTGATCTCACTTCGGACGGAAACATCCTGGCGTTGGGACTCGACAACGGGAATGTTGTGGTAAGACTATCTAATAGTTTTTCAATGTTCGAAGTTTTTTCAGTGGATTTTTGTATTTTCCTTTTAAAATCGTCTTGTATCAGCTTTCCGTCCTCTGTTATCAATAGATTTTTCTCCCACTTGCTCGGAAATTGGTTCATTATTCAAAAAAAAAAATACATCGGCTCTTTTCCGTACGCAACGAAATAACAGGCCAGTAATATCCAACACGACAATAATAGAAATTGCTGGACACCATTTATTTTTTAAATTATGCTACCAACGTATTGAAAAAAAAATGCGCATTCATCCTTTATAATGTTTGTACCTTAAACACCTAATTTATGTAAGCGTGTACCGCTTATATAAATAGTATTACTCGGCCGTCAATTGCTTTATTTCAGGCCTGGACAGTAATGTACTATTTCCGGTTTCCTTTCGTTTTGATAACATTAAAACATCGTCTGATTACATTCAAAGATCGTGAAAAGAAAAGAAAAATATAAATGAGTTCGCCATCGTTTACGTGGCATCGGGAGACGCCCGTAAGAAGCGAAGCTTCTACACATTTACAAGCGCTGATAGAACGCGCGCGCTAGTTAATGATGACGTTTTTTCTTGGTTTATTCCCGAGCGCGCAACGACGCTATAGAAACTTCGCTTCATAACAAAATTTGATTATTCACAGGTATGGAACGTAAGATTGGGGCGCCAATTGAGCCTACTAAAACACCACAAATCAAAAGTCCATTGGTGTTCATTCTCCCCCGTCCCGGAGCGGCCGAACCGCAACTCCATGGGGCAATCCTCCCCGCACCCAGTACAGTCGCCCTACCACCTCCCGACATCAACGGACGATGACCTCGACAGCGAACAACCGCCGCTAGTCCTGGTTACCATGGCGACGGAGATCGTTTGGTGGAATATTACGCAAATTATGAAGGTGCAGAAGTACAAATTAGGAAAAAGGTTTGTGCAGGTCTTTCATAATGTTTTGCTCTACTACGTTTTTCTCTTATTTTTTTTTCTTTTGAGGCATCTCTGTCTTTTTCAGTATATCTTTTCCTCTTCTGCCTATTTAGCCTCTAGGGTAAGTTAGGTTAGGCCCCATGAGCTTGTGTGCCACACTTGAATTTATCGCCCGGCCATCAACTGCCTTGGCTCGTAATTTCCTGTGACTGTTTGAGCAATTTCAAGGCAATTCTAGTTTCTTTAATTTTCAAAATAATTTTACGTCTCAATAACAGCTCAGAATTTTTAATTATGCCTGGAAAATGCTAATAAACTTGTCCCTATTTCTTTGTCTTCTTTTTTTTCGCAACATTATTCATCCAGTGCTAAGTGAAAACGTTCTTCATTATTACCCTGGACATGGTTTATTTATAAATATTTCGAAAACTTTTGTTGAGCAACTTAATTGCATCAACAAGTTGCTGATTACTGGAAATATGTTGCAGGGAACACAACTTATTGCAAGGTTGGTTCCTGCATTCACGTTGTTTATCAACATTGTTGACAAACCGTTGCGAAACAGAAGTTTAATTGAGACGTGACTTAACCCTACCTGTGCAGAAAACTGATTATTACAATAAAAACATGTTTACAGAACCCACAACGTGATGACACCTATCGGCAGTCCGTTGGAGAATAGATGCGACACACCAAATGCAATTAGTTCGAGTACATCGTCGAATTCCAACTTCTTTTTCGGAGACTGCCTTCCGCAGCAATGCTGGAAGGTTATTTGGAAAGGGAAATCGTGAGTATTCCAATTATTGTAATTGATTGGGCTTGATCGAGTTTCTGGCATATTTATCTAAAGTTTCTGTTCACAAATATGAAACATGATTTTAGTGAGCTACTCCGTTTGTTTTGTTTCCATCATCATATCAGCGCGTAAACATATAATTGGGCGTTGTAAAGACCGCTGTATGAACTACGAAGAAATCGCACTTCTAGATCGATTTTATTTATATTTGTAGTGCACTAAAAACTACAAATCTACTGTGTGATCTATTAACATAATTCCCTAGTCTTCTTAGACATGACTCTTTCAGAAAATTCTCTCTGGAAGCCCACACTGTATATCGTGTCAAAACTTTTTTTTTTCATTGTTCTACAGATGCAAACAAGGTTCTAAAAGGAAAGAAATCCTAGCATGCATTAAGCTGTCAGGCATGAACGCGAAGAGGCTATGCCACGATGACAAATTCTCCTGTTTCGTCACAGTCGACAACCCCGGACATATCCACATTATGAACGTAATGCGAGCGAACACATAGCATACGGACACTGCCATTTTGTGCGTTACGTGAAGCAATATCTATAATTAGACCCTTTTACCGTCTAGTTGTAGCTTTGACATCGTTATTATCAATTCTAAATGAAATTATTGATTCAGCAATTTAGTGCTGACAGGAACTTTTACTCGTTATGATAGAACAATGAAGTTTGAACAAAATATTTATTTTGAATAGTACACACGGCTACAAGTTATACATTTCCAGTACAAGCTGACCTCGCATTGTATAGACTTTGCTTAATATGAAAGGACAGCTTATTTATACTGGAAATGTATAGCTTGATTATGTAGCCATACCATAATCATTTATTTACAACATACATAACATAATCAGCCCATTATCATCCCAATGCCGAGCACGGGCCTCTTCTCAAAATGAGAAAGTTAAGGCCATAATTAGACCAGCATGCTGGACTCCTGCGTGTTGGTGGACTACACACCCCTCAACCGTTAGGCTTATCATTTATTTATGTCACATCAAATCAGATTTACATATATTTTATATTTCTTAACAAAATTTTACACTGAAACATTTTCTGAAAACTCAGATCAATTATTTAGCAATGCAATGGCACTCCGAAGTAATTCGTTCGGCATGAGTGAGATAGCAGTATATGACAGCTAGGTGCTAAAGAGAAAGTCGACGATTTTTATAAGTGCTGTTGTTAAAAAGTTCAATTATTCCTAGGTATAGTCCGTATTAAAAAGCAATATCGTTGGCGGTAAAAGGGCAATAAATAATAATTGCATATCAATTATAAAGGACAATTATATTTACGACCAATGCTCAATGAAAATACTTAAGGACTAAATATTGCCTTCTATGCATTTAGTTTTTAATTAGTATACTTATTCTTCTACATTTTATATAAGGTGCTTGAAGTTGTTTTAACTCCTTTTTGTAGTTTACGTAAAAAACACGGAGTAAATAGATAGTGGAGTGGTCATGTAAAATCCCACTCCAGTTTTGCGTTTCCGTAGATATAACACTAGGTGCTATTTTTTTCCGCGTTGTAAGCGTTAGCATAATATAGTTAGCTCATTAATATCGGGGCGAACATACTGTTTAAGATTATCTGAACTACTAAGAAAATTAACCTATATCTCAATGTCACAAGGGCTGTTTCAGAGCGAACATAGTACACGACAACAGACATGACAAAAAAATTATCAGAAACCAGGCATTAGTTGGTCAAATCATTTTGAAGTGTCCGTCCCGATATTTTTGACGCTGACCGTACTGTAGCAGTTGGTAGTCCTCGCAACTAAATTCTATGTCAATCCACTTTACAATTTATATGATTTTGGAATAGAAACCCTAATGAACAAGACACAAACATCAGTTTCCTTTGCGACGTAAATATTTTCAAGACCTTTTTAACTAAAGATATAAATTGTGGAAAGAAAAAATCGCTCACGAGCAGGATTCGAACCTGCGACTCCTGGCTCAGTACGCCAGTGCTTTAGCCACTAAGCTACCGTGAACACTGCTCGTGGTATCGAAATTATCCTCCACTATACGTCTTTTGGGTGACGTCAGCGATACCACGAGCAGTGTTCACGGTAGCTTAGTGGCTAAAGCACTGGCGTACTGAGCCAGGAGTCGCAGGTTCGAATCCTGCTCGTGAGCGATTTTTTCTTTCCACAATTTATATCTTTAGAATTCGCTTCGCATGCGTAAAATGCGTTAAAATAATAAAATAATTAGTAAGGGTAGGCATATCTATACGACTTTGATTTAACTGTAAAGTTAGTCGAGTCGGTTAAGGAACAATGTTTCTTAATAAGATATCGCTGACGTCACCCAAAAGACGTATAGTGGAGGATAATTTCGATACCACGAGCAGTGTTCACGGTAGCTTAGTGGCTAAAGCACTGGCGTACTGAGCCAGGAGTCGCAGGTTCGAATCCTGCTCGTGAGCGATTTTTTCTTTCCACAATTTATATCTTTAGAATTCGCTTCGCATGCGTAAAATGCGTTAAAATAATAAAATACCTTTTTAACTGTTTTTGTCATTCTATATTCAACTTAGTTTTCATGGTAGTAAAGTTGAAATTTGTGTAAGTGGAAATAACATTAATTATTTAATTGGATTGACACAGACTTTAGTTGCAAGCTTTGTGGTATGTGAGTTCTGTTATTTCTCGACGCATACCATTCAAGCAAGGCAGCAAGTTGTGTATGCAAAGTTAAAGTCTTGTTGCGAGAATTATTATTTTCTCCAACCTATTATTTACTCGGTTGACAGATATGGTGCATTTTATTACTAAACCTAGCTATTTAGGGCTCTTTACAGCGAATATTTTTACCAGTCAACTAATATTGAAGAGGTGAAACGAAGGGCCCAATAAATAAATATTTTTGGGACATTTTTAGACAGGACCATCTAGTCCCAAACTAAGCAGACATGTTTTCAGAAAAAGATTATTTTATTTTATAAAACAGTTTTTGTCGTGGGCTCATGAACTACGGGGGCAGTGCGTTGGGGCGTAAGGCCCATTTTGTATACTTGGTCATAGACAGAAAAAGGTTGTTGTTTAGGATTTAAGATTTTTGTCCCTCCTTATTAAGAAAATATTTTCCAAAATTGGACCCTTCTTTTCACTTCTTCAATAATTTCAGATGCCTCAGAAACGTACATGACAAGTACATACTAAACTAGAATATTATTTGAGACTTCCATTTCTCTGTGCTAGTCCAGTGCATTTTCTAATCCACGTCTTTTAAATATTTTTAATGGATATTGCTCCACGTAACATTATTATGTTTAATCATGAACAAATTGTTACTGTAGTATATTGTTAAATGCGTTACAGGGAAAACCGATTACCTGTAATTTTTTTGGTCCATATCAGATAATCGGTTTTACCTTTAATAGTGCGAATGTATTAAGTATGAGATTATTGTAATGTTAATCCCACCAGTACCGGTCAGCTTTATTTAATTTGGAGAAACTATACCCGTTAGTAGACGAAAATGAAATTAATTTTATATGTATCTTTTCGATAAGTAGATGCAATTATTTAAGAAATACTGGTTTTGGCGAGCTAGATCAAAATACTACAAGTTTAATGTTTTTTTTCGATAGATAATTATTAAAATCAATTATTTTATTTTTTATAAATACAAATGGTGTGTATAGGCATTTTACCCGATCGGTAGTCTAGAAATATTTGCAATAATATTTAATGTGATTGATAGATAGAGAAGAGAAGTACTGACTAATGACCGATTAATCGGATCGAATATTCCAAATCTATTAGGCCCAAAGTCCAATTAAGTAGAATAATTTACACTTTCAATTTATTCTTTTCCCAAATACGGGTCTTCGTCGGTCGATCAGTCAGGTGCAATAAAATTAGGTACATCTATAAAGTAATCAAAAGTGATTATAATAGTTTACGTACTAATGATGTGCCATTTTTCGACTTTATTTAAACAATAATAATTAATTCAGAAAACAGAGATGTTTGCTTTTAAACGACTTCTTTTTATTTATGAAGAGAGTAAATACCTAAACTATATCGGGCACTCCTTGTGTGCCCAGTGCGCAAAAAAATCTTCTGAAATATGTAATTAATTATATTTAAGTCGATAGATCTCCCTATTAAACATAGGTTTAATTTTTAATTATGAACTAAATAATATAATGGTGCTTGAAAAATAAGACACAGTTTATAATCTTAACTATTATAAAATTGTAAATGTCTGTTTGTTTGTTTGTTCCAGTATCACGTTAAAACTACTGGACCGATTTTGATCAAACTTTTTTTGTTTGAAAGCTGATGATCAGTCAGACTTAAAAACTGGTATGGGTTTTGAGAAAGAAAGAAAGACAGAAAAAAATAAACCTGGGGTGCGTCCTCACCCGACAGATACGAAGCTTCTACGCATTTACACGAGCGGATAGTAATGTACGATAGATGGATGGATGGATGGTTGGACGGATGGATAGATTGACGGACGGACGGACGGATGATTGAGTGAGTGAATGGGTGAGTAAGTGAGTGGGTGAGTTAGTGATTGAGTGGGACTGGGACTGGACTGGACTCGACTAGACTCGACTGAACTGGACTCGACTGGACTGGACTGTCTGAATTAAAGGATGGATGGATGGATGGAACTGGACTGGACTGAATTAACAGGATCCGTCACGTGGGTTAGCAGAAATTAACGCGAGCGGAGCCGCGGGTAAAAGCTAGTAGTTTATATTTGCCGACAATTTTATAAGTATTATACTGCTTTGTGTAAAAAAAATATCACATGATTTAGGAAAATTTGCAATCAGAAGGCCAATTCTCGTAATTAAAAACGTTCGGTGACATTAATGACCTAAGTGCACAGACCAGTAAGCCTCTAGACGCCTATTAGCCAGATACTCCCGGTCACAAATCATATGCAGTAGCACTGCATATCTTACGCCCAGCCACCAATCGGGACGTCACTCCGTCAGCGAGCGGCACCAATCATATCACCGAACATTTGAGCCAACCAATCATAACGCGCCGTCCGGCCCCCGGTCCCCGCCAACGTTTTACGACTGTGTTCTCATGCAAAA
Organism: Asteroscopus sphinx; assembly: GCA_949699075.1. Classification (NCBI taxonomy): domain Eukaryota; kingdom Metazoa; phylum Arthropoda; class Insecta; order Lepidoptera; family Noctuidae; genus Asteroscopus; species Asteroscopus sphinx. Next base: position 19,414,100 of record OX453012.1, read on the forward strand.
CTTTGTTTATGCGGTGTCTTGAGGCTTACTGGTCTGTGCCTAAGTGTCACAAATAAACGGCAAACAGGAACATCTACTGTCAGGAGATTGAGATTTAAAGCATTGTGATTAGTTTGGAACTATATTTTGAACGTTTTTAATTACGAGAATTGGCCTTCTGATTTATCAGAAGTGGGTTGTCCAATTTTTAAATTATGAAACTCTTATGCATATGAGGGGAAATCTATGATGCAATCCATGCAATAAACTTAGAGCATAGATACTCGAAACAGTACAGTACCAGTGCCTCAAAACTATTTTATTGAAGTAAACACGCACAAGTTTCCCATGACCATACTATAATAATATTGTAAGTGAATTTTAATTTAAGGAACTATGAGTTTGCACTGACGAAACATTCACATAAAAACATGTTAAAAAGTCAGTTTTCTGTCAATGTATCGAATCGCGTTCGCATTATCACACAACTTGTTGAACGAAACTTGTTTGACATTTCATAGTCTATTGACATGTTTCACAATGAATTTCGATACACTTTAAAGTATATGCTTTCGGCCATACATGTTTACCGACCTCATTCGAAAACACAAAAAACGAGATTTATACAAGTTGCGAGACATGATTAAGCATCAGTGCGAACGTCAGCCGTGACAAATCTATAGACAAACATGTCAATGTATAAGTTTTTAGTCAATGCAAACACAGCCAACAACAAATCTTGAAATATGTCAAAGAATTTACCCAGTTTTCTGCAGTGCGAACGTAACAATCAACAAAACAAGTTGTGACATTAGTTTCATATGACAAGTTTCGAGACATTACACGTTAAATGTTTTTGGTGCAAACCCACAGTAACGCATCATGTACCGTCTCCTGTTTATTTGCTCTAAGGTTAAGAACGAAGTGAGTACGTAAAACGAACAATGAGTAAGTTAGTAGATAAGTTCTTCTTCAAGATGCGTATTTAAATAAGCATTAAGTCCTTATTTAAAGGATCCTTTCGGTGCTCCCTGCGTGGTGCCAAGCGAAGGCAAGAGAACAAAAATGAACAATGATTTTATATTATATGTACATAATTTTATATTTTTTAGAGTTGTCGGATTTTATACATTTAAATATCTTTTGTACAGAAAATAATGCAATGGTTTCGATTCTCTTGCTCACAAATTAAACTTATTTTAAACTATCGCTCTCTTTTACTAATAGTAGATACAAGAAAGGTTTGGCAACAATTTAAGAGCTGTCATATTAGTCGGAATTAAATTTTCCATACACGTTTAGTAGTGATCTCGGAACGAGCCCACTAAAATACAAAGAAATGTAACACGTAAACTAAATTGACAGCACTAAAATTGTTGCCATCCCTTTCTTGTATCTATTATCAGTAAAAGAGAGCGATAGTTTGAAATAAGTTTATTTCGTGAACAAGAGAATCGACACCAATATATGAATAAGACTTTAACCTTCGCTGCAGTGGTTAGTTCCAAAATTATGTTATTTTTGTAGAAAATTATTGCTATATCTTAATTTTTATGCCACTGCGCGGATAGGTTAATCAAAATTACCGCCCAAATGCGTGTACGCATGAAGTAGAGTTCCGTAGTGTTTAATGTACCTGTACGTAAATAATTAATTGGTGAATTGAATTATTTATTATTATTTCATTATCAACAACAAAATCCGCCTAATATCCAAAATCGACTATAAACAATAGAGGAACGTTAAACAAATTATACATTAATTTATTTTGGAAGTTCACACAATAGACAACGATGACGGTGACGACGTCTGTGGTCTAGTGGTTCGAGTGTTCGACTGCTGATCACGAGGTCGTGGGTTCGATTCTCACAGGACACAAATATACGCACTTATTTGTTACATAATTCTAAGGTACCTATTTATATAAGCCCACCTTTGTGAAGAGAGAAATAAATAAAATATTTTTTTTATTTATTTATTACCCATAGTACGGTCGACCGCACGTCGGTGGTAACACTTTGACATTAGCAGCATCTTTATTTCGTAAGTAGTAAGGGCGGTTTTCGAATTGACGTGTTACCACTGTCATGCAGGCGACTGTACAAGGTCTGTTTAGTTTGGGTGCTGTGTAAAATGTTCCAAAAATACTTATTTATTTATTTTTATAGAAAATGCCAGATCCATCTGAGTACCTATCTTTTTTATATTCCCTGGCATGACCCCGAAAAATCAAATTAATAACATTCCTCTTTTGACTGCGGAACTCTATTTTATTATAATAATGCTCAATTCGTATTTTACAAATAGTATGTTAATTTTAATATGATTATATCAGACTCAGCATAATTGAAAAATGACAATGCAATCTCAAAATTCTCTACCGTCTCAAATTTTCAGGTAACAACGAAATTATATTTTACTAAAGTGATTGGTTTTGTAATTAGGAAAATATTTTTAAATATATTTTTTGATAATACGTTATTTTATTTTTAATACATATATGAAAAAATAGAACTCTGGTGTTTCATTCTCCTGTTACAAACATTCTGAAGAGGATAAGCTCTTATTACACTCATAAACTTATTATACTGACGTAGTTTAATAAGTTTATGATTACACTACACCGAATTCAGAAATTCTAATTAGGATTTACGAAAGGAACCTCCTTATTACACTGACCCATATCACTGACTTAGGTCAGTGCATGGTATAATACTCTCTTATCACACTTCCCTTATTTATTTATTTCCTTTCCTAAATCCTAATTCATCATTATCATTTCAGCCGAAAGTCGTCTACTGCTGGACATAGGCCTCCCCCAAGAGGGTGATATGCCATAATCACCACGCTTGGCAGGCGGGTTGGCGATCGCAGTTGGTTGGATACACAGAGAACGCTGCTGCCCATCCTCTGGTGAATCCCTTAGTCGCATTTTACGACACCCATGAGAAGATATAGGGTGGTGCAATTCTTTACGTCCGGCACCACACGGGACCTAATCCTCAATCCTGATTAGGATGACTGAATTCAGTGTAATGTAATAAGCGCTATAATAACCAGTCATCAAGAGAGTTGCTAACTAAAGTTTTCGCTACGGGATGATGACCAGTAGCCTGACAATCGATAGTATCGAAAAACCCCCAATAAAAAAAAATCGCTCACTAGCAGGATTCGAACCTGCGACTCCTGGCTCAGTACGCCAGTGCTTTAGCCACTAACGGCTAAAATTAATATCCAATCCATCCACAATTTGCCCTACTAGAAATAGTAAGTGGTGACGGTCTAGTGTTCACGGTAGCTTAGTGGCTAAAGCACTGGCGTACTGAGTCAGGAGTCGCAGGTTCGAATCCTGCTCGTGAGCGATTTTTTCTTTCCACGATTTAAATCGTAAGATTAAGCGATAAAAATAATAAAATAACCCCCAATCAATCATACTATCAATCGGAAGGTATCCAACAATACTATCGATAGTATCAAACTGTTGTTACGATACTATCGATTGTTTGAAATCAAGCATAACTATCGTTTAGATACATAAATATCTTCGGGACATTTTTACACAGCACCATCTAGTCCCAAACTAAGCAGAGCTTGTGATATGGGTACTAGACAATGGATATAATACTTATATACTTTTTTTTTGTAAATACATAAGAAACACCCAGACCAACACAAACACTTATGTTCATCACACAAATATTTGTGTCCTGTGGGAATCTAACCCACGACCTCGTGATCAGAAGTCCGATACTCGAACCACTAGACCACAGAGGTCGTCAGTATTGCAATATAACTATCGGTGTTCATTGACGTCATTTTTACATTTATTTACGTCATTTTTTTTTTTTGCGCCTGATCTCTCCGGTCGTGTCGAATTGCCGTCCCATCGGATTATGAGAGTGAGGGAATAGAGAGTGCACCTGTGTTTGCGCACACACTTGTGCACTATAATATGTCCCCGCAGATGTCTAGTCTCCGTTGAGATTGGCCGCCGTGACCGAAATTCGGCCGGGAGGACATTATTATTATTATTTTACATTTTTAGAAAGTACACTTTCCTAGCTTCTGTATTGGTAACACCACAGACGTACATACCACAGGTGATAAACTTGGAACAAATAATTTCAACCGTATACAGATGTACTCTATGGTTAGAAATTTCATACATGACAGGAGACCCTCGCCCCCTTGTAACAGTCTTCACCCCGTTTAGGCCCTTAGCCATGACCATAGATAATTTTCGACCGTCATACGTAGTATCTCTATGTAGTCTGTGGTCATTGTTAATTTTTTACGTTAATTTTGGTTGTTTTTGTAAGATTTAGATTTTTCCATATATTGGTGCCGATTCTCTTGTCACAAAATTCTCTAAACTAGACTAAAAATCACCTAAATTTAGTTTAGTCCTGTCAAACGACGTTTTCTATTCTGAAATTCACTTTAAAACTAATTTTTGGTTTGACAGGACCAAAATTAGTTTAGTTATTCAACTTAGTAAAAATTGACATTTTGCTATTCTGTAATTGACGTTTTTCACCTAATATTAGAAATGTCAACCTAAATCTGACTATTTTTAGAAGGCATCAAAATACATGTCGACTATAATTAGTTATCAACAACTAAAATTGCAAAGCTTATTTTATTAATTTTTATAGTTTTTAGGTAGTTTAAAATAAATAATGGATGCCTACTATGTGGTTGCAGCTGTTGTAGATTCAGCAGAAAGGTAAATTGTTCATAGAAATATACAATGAAATTTATAATTTCGATAAGAAGAGGTACCTATATAATAAAGGATAAGAAGTACATAAATCCATACAATGGGAAAAAAAAAATCTATGTTTGACATTCAATTCTATCATTTTATGCTAATATGTGTCCCTAAAAAGCCTGAATTCACAAATTTTCCCTCTTTTGGGGAGAAAGTCTCCAAGTTTTGATCCTGCGTGGTACTTTTTGGCTTATATTCTAATTTATTCAAATTTTTTGAGAAATTTCGTGTCCTGGGTGCTAGTACTTTTTAACCACGTCTTTAAAAAGGGAAATTCCAGCTTTTTAAATTAAAGAAATAGTTTATTATTGTGATCTGAACTGTGATCAATAAATCTCTGCTTGAGGAACGTTCTAAAATCAAAGCTCAACTCAAAACTAGTTTTAAACAGTGATCAACGCTTGAGTATCGTTCTGTAATACGGGCCGTAGAAAATAATAACCTAGCTCTTTAATCTGATCACATTATTCCAATATATATATTTTATTGAAAATATAAAACAAAAATGTACTTTATTTCGTGACATGATTTTTTCTTCTTAATTTTAATGATAAACTAATAATTCCAAATATAATTATTATTTAATTTCCTTGTTTTTGTGAACTTTCGGTCATTCCATTCACTCTTTAATATTTTCTTTAAGATGTACTGGTAACACCGCCAATTAAACTTAGATGCGTCAAACTCAATTATTAGAGCTGTCAACAAGTTTTCTAAAATAAGAAAAAGATAAAAACAGAATAAGTTTTATGATTTTCTAAACTAAAATTTGTAAATTTTAGTTATAGTTAGGTTTAGGTGGGTGTACAAGAGAATCGGCACCATTGTTGTTGATTAAAGTTTGCGTTGATTAATTTCTGTACTTATCCTCTTAATGGTTTCTAAACTGTGATATTTTGCAGTGATAGTACAAGTAAGATGTACAACAAGTGTTGTATTGTATCGAACATTGTGATAGCAAACGAAAGGACGCTAAGATGTATTCGCTTCCCGTTAGTGAGATAGGAATAGGACTTAAAGTGGCTTATTTGCGCAGTTTAGCGTGCAAGATCTTCACAAACTATGTTTGTGTCAGAAGCATTGAAAAAAGGTTCATCAAGTATCGGCTTAAAGTTGGTGCTTACCCTACATTGTTTTTGGCCGATGAAATAACTACAGGAATACAAAAGTTTATGAAGGTTCGTACGTAATCAGTAATCTACTTATAAAATGTTAGGTGTACAGCTAATGTAGTAAAAAAATGAGTATACTCATATCCACTCCAACCCGCTCAAGTTTGGTAGCGAGTACCTATTGCTTTTGATTGGAATTTCTAACAGGCCGTGTCACTAGACCAGGTATCATGTACTATTGGCAAACTTACTGTAGTGGAATATATGCTGTTGATGCAGTAGACTGACTGAGACCCGCAAAATTAATGCCAAACAGTATTGATCACTGATCCATCATCCCATATTGATGTAAAATGAGTGTTACAAGATAGTTTAAAATCTATCTCTATCACTCAAAGGTTTGCTGGTAGAAAACTCATTTTTGAGTTAAGCTTGCCCGCTCGTACATACATGTACCTAATTTCTATTTATAATTTAATAGGTACTGTATTTTTCTGGTGTACAATAAAGAATGAGAATAGTTTATGGAATACTAATGTATTAATTTTTTCAGATGTATGTCAGGATCGTGATAATAATAATTCTTGTAAAAGGAAACATGATGACCATATCTACCCATCTGCCGTTGTAAATTGGTAAGATTAATTAACTATTTTAAATCTCTATCTATATGGTACCTGCTGATTCATCATCATGATTTCAGCCGAAAGACGTCCACTGCTGGACATAGGCCTCCCCAAAAAGTGAATATGCCATAATCGCCACGCTTAGCAGGCGGGTTGGCGATCGCCGTTGACTTGAAAACTCAGAGAATGATCGTCATTCTCTGGTGAATGAATCCCTTAGTCGCCTTTTACAACGCCCATGAGAAGAGATAGGACCTGCTAATTACTATTACGAAATAAAAGTAACCATTAGTGTTTTACTTTATTTAAACCAGATTCATCATCATGAATATTAATATAAAAATATAATATAATTATATTTTTCTAAATCTCGAACTTTAATGTACCATTTGTACCAAGTTTAATTCAAGTGTCATTTGTTCTAGCTCAATATGCTGATGGGAAAGAAGATAGTTTCATCCCAAAAAATGCTGCTGAAACAGTATCTTTCTTGACAATCTTTTCAACTTGGAGAATTGTGCTAGCTTGAATAGTAAGACATCAAGAGGGAAACTCTTTCACGTAGCCTGTACATCGGGTTCACCATACCAAGCCAAACTTTGTCTAAGTACCTACTCATTTGACTTCCTTTCTTGTGAAACACACGAAAAAACATAACCCTCCTTCTGGCGCAGTCGGGTAAAAAACTGAAGTGCCCTTCCTTGGCAAGGTAAATTTTTTAATTTTCAACTGGTGTTCATATAAAATATTGAAAGGCACAGATTTATCTAGTTTAATTAGAAAATCTCTTCCGAGAATGCAAAATAAGACATATTGTATTAAAAACTATAATTTAATAAATAAAAATCTGAACAAAATATGTTGTTTCATTTACATATTCTCAGTTCTCGTTTCGAAAATGTATAGTTGGTAAAATATAGCTTCAGTCCTGTGATAGAAGTCAAATACGTAAATTTTTAATGTATTTTTACGTATTTGACATCTGTTACAGGACTCTAGCTATATTTTACGAACTAAGGTTGAAATAACAATATACAACAGCTTAAATAAGGCATACAGTGTGAGCCTTTGCCCAAGATTACACAAAAGAATTAAAAAAAAAAACGAACTGTCATGTTCAATTTTTCCAACTACTACGGGCCATTTTTTTGTATCGGAGTGGGTCGTCTGTACGTAGTACACTTCTTAGTCTGTGGTACATACTAGAGATGTGGTACACACCACACTGTTAGGGTGTACAATAATCTTATACCTACATCAATACTATCTACGGCCAAAATTAATGTCCAATCTATCTACAATTTGCCCTATTAGGGATAGAAATTTGACTTATGCTCCATACAAATTATGTCAAATTTCTAAATCTAGTACGGCAAATCATGGATAGATAGGATATTAATTTTGGCCGTTAAACGATAGAATTGTATGTTTTCGAACAATCGATAGTATCGTAACAATAGTTTGATACTATCGATAGTATGACTGATTTTAGGGGGGGGAGGGGCTATCGATTGATCGATAGTCTATTTTTATGCAACACTAATGAGCAGACTGTTGTACTGGGCTGTGCCATGGGTATATTCTCTTTGGGCTATGCTCCTCCGATCAAATACCACATATGATCGTTGGTGCCACTGAGTACTTTTTAATATGTTGGTGCTACGGCTCCACCTGCGTTTAATCGTTTAATGTTGCGGCTAGTGGTGTGAACCGGTTCTCAAAAAACCCGGATAATCACCGGTTAGAGTGAGTACCGGAGGAGACTAATCGGTCATTTCACTAAACTACCGGTTATTTGATTTGTTGCAGAACGCACCCAAATGTGCCTTTTTTTTAGCGTGTTTTTTCTTCATATGTATATAGATTTACGGCCAAAATTAATATCCAATCTATCCACGATTTGCCCTACTAGAGATAGGAATTTGACGTAAGCTCCATACAAAATATGTAAATCGTAGATAGATTGGATATTAATTTTGGCCGTTAGAGTATTTTGAATAACCGGAGATTATCCGGATAATCTCCGGTGATTCAGTAAAATCTCCGCATAATCTACGGAGGCTGAAATTGCCTCCGGTTCACACCACTAGCTGCGGCTGGCTGTGTTAATCGTAGTATTATATTCTCACACTTCTTAGTCTGTGATTCTCTTTGGTGTTAATCCGAGGGCTGCGCGTATTACACCAAAGACATTTCTATACTGACGTTATTACACCATACGAAAGCTTAGCTTCTTAACGGACAAAATTAATATCCAATCTATCCACGATTTACCCTATTAGAGATAGAAATTTAACATATTTTGTATGGAGCTTATGTCAAATTACAATCTCTAGTAGGGCAAATCGTAGATAGATTGGATATTAATTTTGGCCATAAATCGTTGATTTCTTTAATCGTTGTGGAATTGTGGAGCATGGTGGTTTCTAATTTAGTAGCATTATATTTGTTACTGTTTCTACCACAGATTAATTTTGGCCGTAAGTAACTTAAATAGTTACTTAAAAAGTCAGGTTTCACGACTTAAAAGGTAACTTTTCTGTAACATTTCAAAATCGAATTGGTTATTTTATTGAAATGTTGTCATTCTAAGGCCCGTATTACAGAAGGTTCCTCAAGTACAGTTTAAACTTCAATCACCTGATTACTAGTTAAGGATAGAATCGTCACTTGAGTATCGGTCTTATAAACGGTAATTATAAACTTTAATTCAACAACATAACACACGAATTTGTTCTGAAATAGAATAGAAATCTCTACTCAAGCGTAGTCTGGACTGGACCACACTAGAGTGATTACAGATCAAATCTTTGCTCAAATACCGAAACAGGTGACATTATAAAATAAAGCTAAACTCAGCTGAACTGTGATCAATAAATCTCTGCTTGAGGAACGTTCTCAACTCAAAGCTCAACTCAAAACTAGTTTTAAACAGTGATCAACGCTTGAGTATCGTTCTGTAATACGGGCCTAACACGCAAAAGCAGAACCAAAACTACTAAAATTATAATATTTAAATATGAATAGCACAGTCCTATGAAACCTATGGACTAGAAATACCTACAAAATACGCGTGGCATAAAACAGACGTCTGTGTGCTATACTTACACTATCGGGGCCCGGAAAATGGCGGCCATTGCAAGGGGTGTAAGTAATCAAAACTTATTATAATCCACATTACATTTGCATTACTTGTTGTCCACAGCACCAACTATAAATTTGGGACCGTTTTTAAAGCCATAAATCCAAAATGTTTGTTTACTTGACAGCAAACATACAAAACCCTGGCCCTTAAAATGGCGGATTTTTCGCGACGCCGAGTAGATATTCTGATGTCACGTAAATTTTTTGCCAAATAAAGAAAATATAAATAGCATTCCATCTCTTTCACCAGACGACATTATATTTCAATTTCAATGTTTTATATTTCAAATAAACCTAATTGAATATGAATATCTTTGGGACATTTTTACACAGCACCATCTAGTCCCAAACTAAGCAGAGCTTGTGCTTTGGGTACTAGACAATGGATATAATACTTTTTTTTTTTAATACATACTTATAATACATAAGCAACACCCAGAACAACACAAACACTTATGCTCATCACACAAATATTTGTGTCCTGTGGGAATCGAACCCACGACCTCGTTATCAGCAGTCCGACACTCGAACCACTAGACCACAGAGGTCGTCTTAATTACAGGCACTTTTGAAAGGTCAGGCTCTAGTTGCACGTTATACCTTGGTTAATATAGGACAAAGTATAGATTCATATTGCTATAACGATTTAATAATCTGTGTAAACGAGGTAGATATAGAAGAATAGGGTGACTCCATAGGTTTCCCATCTCAATGATCAATACTGAGATTGTTTAGGTATTTCTGCGTTCCCTTGTAAACGGTTCAAAACAACCTACTTAAAAAATTAATATTTTGATTTTTGGGTTTATTCTTCAGCAACTTTGTTCAAGCACAGTCTAAGAAGGCTCAAATGTAACAAAGCTGAAAACTGCTTTTTAAATGTGCTAAAATTATGTGATATTGTTCAAACGCTAAAGTTTTATTGCGGTTGCTACTGTACCAGGTACTTTGTAACGTTGTCTCACATTTCCGAAATATCTAAACGTTCTGTATAATTTATTCAAAATACCTTTTGCTGTAGTACCAACTAAAAATACCTCATTTATATACCTCATTACTGCAAAATAAATATAAAAGGTAACTTTTCCTAAAAAGTTACTTATACTTCTCTCTAAGGTAATTTTTGACAAGAGCGCACTGGCAACATTGATTCTGTGGTAATTTAACAAAGTTGGCTTGGTAACATTATATTCAAATTGACCAACGTACTTTTGGAACCGACTGTCAGCAGTGTTGTGGTGGTAAAAGTATGGCTCAATTCAACTATTTGAATGAAATAAATAGTTTGGCCACAACTATGGATGGGCCGATTACCCGAGGCCCTCTTCAACGTTGGGCGAAAAAGTCGAACAGTGAGAACATTAATCCGCTAAGTACTTCTTTCAAGAACCATTCGAATGTGAACTTGAGTGCTTGCAACCAGTCGATGCAAAAGTTATCAATTTCTGCGAACCAAAGTTGCAATAATAGCGTGCTCTCGAGTAACAAGACTCCGACGCGAAATGATAACAAGAAAGGGAAGAAGACTCCATCAAAGAACAAGTCTCCAGGTAATGTTGTTAGAAACAAAAAACGTAAATAAATAGCAGAATTCCTGTAAAAATAAAGCATGTGTTTGTTTCTTATGGCCAAGACCTGTAGGCCCTTTGTTATTGAATTCATAATCAAGTAAATTGACAATCACAGTCGTTAGAAAGAGTAACATGCCTGCTAAAGGCGACACTCTGACCAAATGATCTGCTTTGCGGTACTTATTATAATTCATTAGTAAATAAGCAAAAAATCTTGAAGGAAAAGTTATCTGTCTATACCTTGCAGGTCGCTCCACAACGCCGACTCCTAACAAAGCATCGAAGACTCCAAACAAAGCTGATAGATTCATTCCATCTAGAAGTAACTCTAACTATGACTTGTGCCATTATATGGTAAGTCTATTACATGTTTCTATCACATTTTTTTGCTATTTCAGGGTTGGTCTCATACCTAGTGGAAGTTGTTCAAAGTGATGAGTACAATGACCCCCTTAAGAGGTTTAATATGAACTACGAATAAGGTTGTATAATAATTATGCCTATGTGTGTTTGTGTAAGTGAACTGTGAATTTAATTTTAATGTTGCCCCACATTAGAATTTCTCCTGTATTGTGTGTGCATTAACAGAAACAATCTCATATGCACCAACACCAATACCCGAAACAAATAACTGACCTAAGTAACATTTGTCCCGTGTGAGAGTGGAAAGCGCAACCCATTGCACAGAAGTTGATTAACTACTTCATCAACTCAGCCTATCGCAGTCCACTGCTGGACATAGGCCTCTCCCAAGTTGTGCCACAACACTCGGTCCTCTGCCTGCCGCATCCAATCCCCTAGCTAAGCTGCTAAGCTGAAGTGGCAGTGAGTTGCCCATGTCTGTTGAAGGACCGATGTCCGCTGGAGCAGACAAGTCCTTGAGTGGAGACCCCGAATCGGCAAACGCAGCATAGGGGGTCCCCCCGCCAGGTGGACCGACGACCTGAAGTTTACCTACTTCGCTTCTGTTCAAAGCTCGTTTATTCTCAGAGTTCTGTCACCGTCGCATGTTGGTCATCGGTTGAAAATAAGCGTCATAATAAAATAATACATAATTCTATTTACGGCCAAAATTAATATCCAATCTATCCACAATTTGCCCTACTAGAGATAGGAATTTGACATAAGCTCCATACAAAATATGTCAAATTTCTATCTGTAGTAGGGTAAATCGTGTATAGATTGGGTATTAATTTTGGCTGTTAGTGAGTGATCTGTATGGGTTAAAAAAAAAATGTTTATGTAATCATGTATCTTTACATAGCAATCTACACATTTTATTGGACTAGTAAGTACTGACAAGTAATGAGGGATACAGAAAAAAGTCAGGGGGGAGGGGCTGTAAGGCCGCGATGATCAATCAATGTGTAAATACAATACAAGCATTTTTTTTTACTTGTTATTAAAAAATTATGTTTAAAAAAAACATGCATGTATTTAAAGATAAGACTGATCTCTATACTATGAATTTCATTTGTCCATTATTTCTCCCAAAGTGTTCAATTACATAGCAAGTGTGGCACCTAGGGGAGAATGAAAGGTGAAGGGGGGTGTGGGGAAGGGGAAGGCGCCCCCCCTGTGCTCCCCATATGTTTAAACTGGGTCTAATATGAAACCCCATTAGTACATAAGATAATTAGATAAAATAAATATTTTGAGAACATTTTTACACAGCACCATCTAGTCCAAAACTAAGCAGAGCTTGTGCTATGGGTACTAGACAATGGATATAATACTTATATACTTGATAGATGAGCCGTGAAGAAGACAAGACTGAAGAAGTAGTTGCCCAAACAGCAGCAGGAGAAGCAATTGGACGGGCCCTCGCAGACGCAGAACCAGGACGACTATTGCAGTACCAGTGCAAGGCACCGGCCGCTCCCGAAGGCTACCAAAACAGACTTAGAGTTGTGTATTCACAGGTATATCTGCTTGCTTTTAACTTACAATATGCTATTTACTAACATCAATAAATTCAGTGTGAAACTATGTTAATAAGCCCTTTTGCAGAAATATTACTTAAAGAAAAGATTCGGCATTTATAAAGCATGTGGCCCTTTTTCTTATAGAGTTTAAAACTGTATTTTGGTGTATTCATTCATTAGTCTTCATTAAAACTTGTAAATAATATCAATGTCATAAAACATTCAAAGCTTTCTTCTTAATCTTTTACCATCGGTATGTGCACGTAAAGTCTTTTTTTTTTTCTTAACGGGCTTGCGTTTGACCGCCACCTCACCTGATGTTAAGCGATGGTGCGGTCGACGATGGTACACGCTTGCCCACTTCTACGTCAATTCAATTACATAGAAGGGTAAACAAACGGGTCATTAACAGTTTGTCAGTCATAGAGAGTGTAGTGATGTCCAATTATACTGACAATTACAAATCAAAAAATTGAATGATTCGATTTGATTCATTGAATGAGTTAGATACATGCTTTTTTGGGGAGCTTTTTGAACTTTAAAAGTTGTTTTTCTTGTAGCAGGCTACCAAGTGAATTTCCAAAAACAATTTAAAAATGATAATCCAATTGTTGGAAAAAGTGGTGAGCTACTGGAACCTTCAAAATACAGATGAATGTGTTACTAATTCCATTTAGTGAGTGATTGTGTGATAATTTTACCGAAATTGGGTTTGTTTATCTTTCTATTTAATTGGATTGACATAGACTATACATAACTTTATAAGTTCTTTTATATTAAAATTCATTTAATATTATGTAGTTTGTATTTATATGTATTTATTTCTTATGTAGTAGATAAAACACTCACTTATAGACACTCTAAAATTACTTCTAAGTCAGTGTGGGTAGATCTAAGCTATGCTGTTATTTTTTAAAGTTTTTTTTTCAATATTTTATTTCTACCAATATTCAAATAACATTCCAGGCCAAAGTTCCATCATCAGTAAAGAACACAACAAGATATATTCCTCAAGCTCCTGACAGAATTCTGGATGCACCTGATATTTTAGATGATTACTGTAAGTCATCATACATTATGAATTTTTGAGCTTATTTATGACAAAGAGCTGAACTTCTAGGCAGGTTTATTAAGTCATTTTATATACTAAAATGGGCTTGGGTCGATTTCACAGCCTACGAATGAAGTTACACTAATGAGATCGTGACACAAATGATATCCAAATCACACTATAATGTGCATATTTTTATTGGTTTAAAAATGTAAATTAAGTCTTCTTATGATCAATATTAAAACCTTTGACATCGAAACAACAATTGATAAACTTTTTTACAATTTGTTAACAGTAATCTTTTTCAATATGAAAAATATGCATGCCATTAGCGTGATTTAGATTTCATTTGTGTCATGATCTCATTAGTGCAAAATCATTCGTGGTACCCAATTTTATGTGAAATCGACCCGCTTGCGTTTGACTGCTACCGCACCTGATATTATGCGATCGTGTGGTGAACGACGGTTCACACTTGTCCAGCAAAAACTTATTCACCTGTGAGTCATGCCTTGACGATAGGCCTGTGTCGATCGTTCATTCAAAAGACCCGATTATATGGTCGAATGTTTTTATAATAATGTAAGCTACGCTACGCTACGTTCATCGAAGATGTAACCTGTGACATATGATTGATGACAGATCGATCCAATCGCGACCCGAGTCTCATGTCTCGAGTCACGTAGAAAGAGACGCATGATCGCGATAAATAAAGTCGCGATGGCGTATGACAGAGCCAAAACATTTTTTTGATGCGATTAGATTAGTTTAAACGAGCCAATCATTTAGTCCTATTGCTAAAAATGGATCCATAAGGTTAACTTTGTATAGAAAAAAGGTGTTGTGCCGTGTCGATCTCAATGATCGGTTGTTTTTCCAAAACGTGATCGACTCGCTCATGAATGGACGTGATCGGGTCACAATGATCCAATCAAACACGATCGACTCACGTCTACTTGACGACCACCAAATTATATCTATCGGGATACACAGATAAAGGAATTCCAGTCCTTGACGGTACGCATGATAAAAGTTATAGCAAAACGCTTTATGTGTAAGGGTGGAATATCAACCATATAAGGTGTTCCGTGTGGTGCCGGACGTAATGAATTGCAACACCCTCTCTCTTCTCATGGGTGTCGTAAAAGGCGACTAAGGGATTCACCAGAGGATGGGCGGCATCTTTCTCTGAGTATTTAAACAACCAACTGTGATCGCCAACAGATGATGATGATGATGATGATGTGATTAATTTCGATGAGTGTGAGATGATATAATTCCCCCTAGCCCATTCCATCATTGGACGACTAGACATACCGCAATACGCCACCCTTCATCATATCCATTGCGGAACAAAAGCATCCCCCGAAGGGTAGCCATGATATGCCATAATCGCCACGCTTGGCAGGCGGGTTGGGGATCGCAGTTGGTTGTTTAAATACTCAGAGAACGCTGCTGCCCATCCTCTGGTGAATCCCTTAGTCGCCTTTTACGACACCCATGAGAAGAGAGAGGGTCGTGCAATTCTTGACGTCCGGCACGACACGGAACACCGCCACCCTTATATGGTTAATATTCCACCCTTACATATAAAGCGTTTTGCTATAACTTGCCCTAAGCAAGCAACTCAGCGCCGATGTAATAATACTATTGTTTCCCCTTATTAATAAATGTTAAGTTTATCAGAAATCTATCATCAATTCACAGTATTAAACTCTTATGTCAATCCAATTTACAACTAACACAATTTCGGATTAGAATCCCTATTTATCAAGACACAAACATCAGTTTCCTTTGCAACGTAAATATTTTCAAGACCTTTTTAACTGTTCTTGTCATTCTGAATTCAACTTAGTTTTCATGTAGGTAAAGTTGAAATTTGTCTAAATGGCAGTTACATCAATGATTTAATGGGATGGGCACACACTTTAGTAGTCAGTTTGTTTATATCATCAGTTCTAAAACCTTATTTTAATACCAACAGACCTCAACCTAGTGGACTGGAGTGCATCAAACATTCTCGCCGTAGCTCTGGGCAACTCCGTCTACCTGTGGAATGCAGGCTCAGGTCAAATAGAGCAGCTCCTGACCCTGGAAGGTTCTGAGACGGTGTGCTCCGTGCAATGGGTACAAGGAGGGGGCTCGCATCTAGCTGTGGGAACGTCGGCAGCTACTGTGGAGTTGTGGGACTGCGAGAAAATTAAGAGGTTGAGGGTATGTATAAAGAATGAGCCTTCTATTACCGCTTCTATATTGGTTACTCTTAAGTGTTTTTAGAATGAAATGCTAAATGTAGAAAAACTAGCTGTGCCTGCGACTTCACCTGTCTGCAGTTTTGTTTCCCTGAAGTAAAGTAAAAAAATCGTGGTGTTCTGCCACACCTCGGACACTCAATACAATATAAACGCTAGCACCACCTACATGCACAAGATTACGTCTTATACGAACGCACACACACGTAAGTTAAGGATGCTCGCCGCTCGTAATACCGACTGGGTACCTAGCGCTTTTCAGAGATGGCTTGCTTGTATAGCGACTGGCGATTGACATCCATAGCAATCTTGCAGTCCAATTGCCAGCAAACTGTGGGCGGGTGCGGGCGAGGAATCTTTAATAGGCGGGGGGCGGTGAGTGGCCGTTCTGTACGTTAGTACTATTACATATTTTGTGGTTCTGCTAAGCCGCCACCACCACCACCACTCGTTATGAGAAGAGGACCGTATCCAGTAGTGTTATTGAAATAACTGAAAATCTATTAAAGGGTCATCAGTATGAACAAGTTTTACTATGGGACCAACCCTGAAAACGTGAAAAAAAAAACAGATGTTCCCTACATTTGTCTTCACATGAATCGACAAAATGTAAGGATCAGCAGATTTTTTATCGATTTCAGGATTGGTGCCATAGTAAATGTTGTTCATACTGACGAGTATTCAGTTATTTCAATAACACGTTGTATAACGTGGATTCAAATAAAGGGTACAGGCAAAGAACAGGGTCCACAGGAGTCAATCATGAGAAAAACGTATTAAAAAATTGGAATGTTGCTAGTTCATTATTGAGAACAATGGATGTAGAAACTGTTTCTTATGACAAATCGGTACAATAGTTCTACTTCCGAAGTGACTTTAAAAGGACGAGGCGCCAGCCGATTCCTTTTTAATTAAACGAGGCCCTTAATTCGATTTCGGCCGATACTTGTATAGTACTTTTCTCTCATTTGCGAGGAAACACAACACATTTTTTTTTTTTTTCTTTTATTTTTAATTCAACAGTATCTCATTTTCATTGACAACGCCAATTCGCCCGCGCGCGGTTCTTGTTCTATTTTCAAAGTTTTGAAAAAAAAAATGCGCATTCAGCCTTTATAATGTTAAATATTTTGTA
Source organism: Asteroscopus sphinx (assembly GCA_949699075.1). NCBI lineage: Eukaryota > Metazoa > Arthropoda > Insecta > Lepidoptera > Noctuidae > Asteroscopus > Asteroscopus sphinx. The sequence continues at coordinate 19,431,666 of OX453012.1, forward strand.
CCTAAAAACATGTAAGCGTGTACTTGAAAACCTCGGTAGCAAAATTTAAAAAAAAAAACTGTCCAGCAATTTATATTATTGTCGTGTTGGATATTGGCCTGTTATTTCGTTGCGTTACGGAAAAGAGCCGATTGATTGATGTATTCTTTTTTTGAATAATGAACCAATTTCTGAGCAAGTGGGAGAAAAATAATAAATCTGGCGATTGCAAACGAAAGTTTCATAAGTATATGTTGCCATTGAAAAATAAAAAAGTAAAAAATTGTGTCATTCTCTGTTCTTTTCCTGTACTCTTCAAATCGTTTCACAACATACCTTTTGCAGATAATGGATGGGCACACGGGGCGGGTGGGCTCGCTGGCCTGGAACATGTACATCGTCAGCAGCGGCGCCCGCGACGGGAACATCGTGCACCACGACGTGAGGCAACGCGACCACGCAGTCGCCACCATACATGCTCATACACAGGAAGTAAGTATCCGTCGCTTCCGAAAGACGTCCACTGCTGGACATAGGCTTACCCCCAAGCATGTTGGTTGTGCCGTGTGGAGCCGGACGTAAAGAATTGCGCCACCCTGTCTCTTCTCATAAGCTTTGTGTCGTAAAAGGCGACTAAGGGATACACCAGAGGATGGGCAGCAGCGTTCTCTGAGTATTTAAACAACCAACTGCGATCGGCAACCCGCCTGCCAAGCGTGGTGATTATGGCATACCCTTTGGGGGAGGCCTTTGTCCAGCAGTGAACGTTATTCAGCTGAAATGATGGAGATACCATAGTGGAGGATAATTTCGATTAGTGGCTAAAGCACTGGCGTACTGAGCCTAGTTCGAATCCAGCTCGTGAGCGATTTTTTATTTCCACAATTTAAATCTTTATTAATTGTACTAATCAATTTATGATGAATCTTCGCTTTACGTGGGACACTCAGAAAGTTTTGCGAAACTAAAAAAAATTGTTCTATACGTACATATATTTTTATCAAATCTTTTCAAAGTACTTTCCACCAGCCTCTATACAAAGATTCATGCGCCTAAACCAGTTTTCAAAACACTTTTTCCAGTCCGCCGCAGACACCTCGTTTACAGCCTGCTCGAACGCAGCCAGCGCATCTTCCGGCGACGAAAATTGTATCCCTTTGAGCTGATTTTTTATTTTTGGGAATAAAAAGAAGTCACACGGTGCTAGATCAGGGCTGTAAGGAGGGTGACCCAGGAGTTTGACTGGCGTGCTGTCCAGGAAGTCCCTCGTTTTGAGTGCGGTGTGCGCAGGTGCATTGTCGTGGTGGAGCAGTAGCCCGCGGAGCCCTGTGTTTGGTCGCTTGTTGCTTATAACAGAGAAAACTTCTGGCAAACATTTGGTAGTATACCATTCGGCATTAATGCTTCTTTGATCCCGTAAGGGAATTGATACCAAGTGGCCAGTCAAATTAAAAAAGCTAGCGATCAAAATCTTACCCCCGCTTCTAGATCGCTTCACTTTGGTAGGCGTTGGCTCATTTTGAAACACCCAAACAGTCGACTGGCGCTTGGTTTCTGGGTCGTATTGATAAATCCAGGACTCATCACCTGTAACGATGTCGTAAACACGCCGAGACGAGCCTGCTTCAAATTTGTTAAGCATATCACGGCACCATTCCACCCGGGCCTGCTTCTGAGCATCGGTGAGGTTGTGCGGCACCCAGCGTGATACTATCCTCCTCACGCGAAGATGGCTGTGTAGAATCTCGTGAACGCTTCCCGATCCAATCTTCAATATGTGTTGAATCTCCTGATATGTAATTCGCCTATTGTCTTGGATTAAATTTTTCACTGCTAGCACGTTTTCTTCGGTAACAGCCGTCAAAGGGCGACCGCTTCTTTCGTCATCCCCCAAAGTTGGTCGACCGCGCTTGAATTCGTTATACCAACGATACACGGTTGCCTTGGAAGGGCCTTCATCCATGAATGCCATTTGAAGACTATCGTACGATTCATCCGGTTTCAGGCGACACTTGAAATCGTATAAAATCATAGCTCTAAAATGTTCCCGGCGCAGATCCATATTTCAGTGAGACACAATACTTTGAATTAACTCGCAAAAAATGTGGAGGGAAATTTTGAAATTGGAACTTACTTATTTTTACTTATAAATAATCATATTTTCGAAAAACATTATAACTGGCCAGTCTCCCATATATAAAAACTTTTTTTCGCAATACTTTCTGAGGGGCCTGGTATTCTTTGAGGCAGATAATTTAGATGGTTATCTTGTTACTGGTGAAAAGTGGGTGTACTGTACACCTCTGCCTACCCTACGGCGTGATATTTATGTATTTTGCTATGATATGTCAGAACTTAAAGCCTTGTAAGTAGCAGATCCAATCAAAATTTTAAACGCAGTTTGACTTCATGATCGCAACCTGTGTGCGCAAGCGCAGTCAAGAGTTTGAAAACTAAACTTTGTAACAATTTAAACATCTTTTAGTGACCTATCCATCTCGTAATCTAAACCTATCTTATATTTACTTCACAGATTTGCGGGTTGAAATGGTCAGCGGACGGTAAATGTCTTGCTTCGGGCGGCAACGACAATTTGCTCAATATCTGGCAAATTGCACAAGGACAGCATTACTCGCAGACACAATACCTGTATTCATTCAAGTAAGTTGTGAACATGAATATTGTGTACGAAAAATATATAGGATTGTTTTTAAACAACTTTTACATATTCTTAGACTGATGTGGTAGGTGTACTTACCACAGTACGACCGCATTTTATAAGTAACTTCGACAATATTCGTTAGAAAAATGATTGTAAACATCAACCATACAGCCCAATAGTCGCCTCATCATCATCATTATCATCATTTCAGCCGAAAGACGCCTAATGTTGGATATAATGCGTAAAATAAATTATGTCAACTAGCTGAGGTGGGGTACTACAATCCGATTGGCTATACCAAGGCGGCTATTGGCTAATCACTGACGCGGAAGTTTTGACGGCTCACATAAGTGGTCGAAACTGATTTGAAGTTTTCAAGTGGCGAATAGTGGTGAAATTTCATAGACGTCATACATCAGTGAAATTTCATAGACGTGTTGACGGACATCGGTGGCCTGTTATGAGGTGTTTATGGGCTGTATGGTATTGTTCAAAACCAATCTCAATGCTTTAAATCTCAATCTTCTGACAGTAGAAGTTTCTAATGGCCGTTTATTGGTGGAATTAATGACCTAAGTGTCACAAATAAACGGCAAACAGGAACATCTACCGTCAGGGGATTGAGATTTAAAGCAGACTTTAACCATTTCCAGTCAGCATTTGGCAGCAGTGAAGGGCCTGGCCTGGTGTCCGTGGAGCGCCGGCATCCTCGCCAGTGGAGGCGGCACGGCCGACAGAACCATCCGCATTTGGAACATCAAGACTGGATCTAATCTTAATACTGTCGATACTAAGTCACAAGTATGTACGAGTTATACGAGAAATTGTTTCATACAAAAGACAAACAAAAACTATTCCTAATCACAGTATTCTGTTTTAATGTAAGATTCTTGTCAAATATTCGTACAATACGCGTAAAATAACAGCCTCTGTGAAGTGCGCAACAGGTGGCTGCGCAGTAGTCAATTTTGCAACCAAATCAGTCGTGCGCATGCGCGGTAATGGCGGCGAGACTTCGATAGGTTATTGATTTGAGCGGCAAGATGGCGGGGACTGCATGTTCTCGCTGTCTCAGTCATTCGTTAACGTTCGATGCTTGCTTACGTCCTGCTCACACTTATTACGCGACTGTACCTGCGCAACTCTTCCCACAGCCTGTATTTAGAGAGGCACAGTTATAATACGCGTATTGTAATTGGAATATTTTCTAAGTTCCAAAGAAATCCTTTTAAGACTTTTCATCCTTTTGAGGAACACTTTCATGGCATTTTGTACCACATGCACTAGGCGAACAGAATGTTATTATAATTTATTTCCGGTCGTTGTGGCGATGCTTGGGGGAGGCCTATGTCCAGCAGTGGACGTCTTTCGGCTGAAATGATGATTCGATGATTTTTATTTTTCTTCCACAAATATCAAGCAACAATGTAGTGGTATCACTATAATATACAACAAATACTTATTTGTGGGGACTGGTGCCTAAACTAAGCCGGAGCCTAAAAAAGACACCCAGGTCCCCCTCCTAATGGCATAGGTAACAATTATCATAATATGTCTGATAGAATGATATGATATATGATAGACTGCCTCGTTGATCTAGTGGTTGCAGGCGCGACTGCTGAGCGTGGGGTCCTGGGTTCGATTCCCGTGTCGGGCAAAGTGTTATTGGGTTTTTTCATTAGGAAATTCTCAGTAGCAGCCCGGAGTATGGATTTGTGCCCGGTCAATGGCAATAGGCTCGCCCCCTATTACATGGGACTATAACATAACTGGCGAAATGTGGGTGTATTATAACACCTGCCTACTCCTTCGGGGAAATACAGGCGTGATGTTATGTTATGTCTGATAGAAGCTAATCTCAATTTTCTTTCAATCCAAACCCCAGGTGTGTTCAATCGTATGGAGCACCCACTACAAGGAGCTGATCTCGGGGCACGGCTACGCGAACAACCAGCTGGTGATCTGGAAGTACCCGGTGATGACGCGCGTGGCCGAACTTAACGGTCACATGGCGCGGGTGCTGCATCTCGCTCTCTCGCCTGACGGGACCACCGTGCTGTCTGCGGGCGCTGACGAAACACTCCGGTGGGTCAACCATCTGCTACTTACTTCGACCATACAGCCCAATAGACGCCCAATGTTGAATAAAACGTGTCTTTGAAATAACTGAAAACCTCTTAAGGGGTCATTGTACTGATCAGTATGAACAATTTTTACTATGGGACCAACCCCAGAAATAGATAGAATGGCCATGTGGGCAGGGCGCGCGTGGCAGCACCATGCACCATAGTGCAGGATATTTCAAAGCCTTTCTCAGCACGCCTTATTACTTGTTTCTATAAATACTGTAACAAAAACCTGCAAAAATGCCTTATTGTGCTATTTCTAACTGTAGAAACAAAAGCTGTATAGGATATTTGATAAACAAATTTTTTTTTAAATAATGACGCCAAAATTTTGCGCGGATGTGACGCATATCTTACCTCACTTCTTGGCTCTGTACCTGTATTTGTTCTGTGTTCTTGAATTTTTTGGTAATTTTGTGCGTCACTTTTGAAGCAAATCAATATTTTTTCATTCTTTCTTCTTTCTTTAAAAATGTAAGGCGTAGTTTGTTCGGAAAGTTGCCACGCATGAATCGCAAGTAAAATTGTGATTACAACCATTCTATCTATTTCTGTGGGGCCAACATTGAAATCGCGAAAAAATAAACAGATGTTCCCTACATTTGTGTTCAACTAAATCGAGAAAATGTAGGGAACAGCTGATTTCTTTTTCGCGATTTCAGCATTGGTCCCATAGTAAAAGTTGTTTATACTGATGAGTACAATGACCCATTAAGAACTTTTCAGTTATTTCAATAACATGTTGTATAATACGTACAATACATTCTGCCATTAGCTGAGGCGGAGTACTGCAATCCGATTGGCCCGCTCCTACCAAGGCGGCTATTGACTAATCACTAACGCGGCAGTTTTGACAGCTCATTTTTTTTAAATTCCCAATGGGCTTGCCTTTGACCGCCACCTCACCTGTAAGCCAATTCACTTCGAAGTGCAGTTGCAGTTAAGTTTCGATCAAAACAATGCTTTTTCGTATTCTCTTATCTACGGCGATCGCTGTCAGAAACGAACTGCAGCGTCACTGCAACTTGATCGGCGCGTCATGAAATTACGTGAATTAGGGCCCTGATGTTAAGCGATGGTGCGGTCGACGATGGTTCATGCTTGTCTAGCTAAAACCTATTCACTCAAGCCTTGAAGACCACCAGATTATATGTCTCGGGAAACACTGACGCTGGCAAGGAATTCCACTCTTTAGCAGTACCCATGATAAACCTGTTAGCAAAACAGTTAGTGCGTAAGGAAATATCTACCATACATTCTGAAATTGTAATCGCTTCTTTCCCGAAAAGGGGTCATTGTACTCATAATCATGAACAACTTTTACTATGGGACCAACCCTGAAATCGCGAAAAAAAATCAGGTGGACCCTACATTTTATCGATTTAAGTGAACACAAATGTAGGGACCAACTGAATTTTTTTCGCTATTTCAGGGTTGGTGCCATAGTAAAAGTTGTTCATAAGGAAAGAAGCGATTACAATTTCAGCATGTATAAGGGTGGCGCATCGCCGTGCGTGTGGTCGACCGATGATGGAAAGGGCTTGGGGGAATTAGATTCTGCAATTCCAACGCACACTCATCATTTCAGCCGAAAAAGGTGCACTACTGGACATAGGCCTCCCCCAAAAGGGGGGATATATCATAATGTCCAGTCTTGGTAGGCGGGTTGGCGATCGCAGTTGGTTGGTCAAATATTTACTCAGAGAACGCTGCTGCCCATCCTCTGGTGTATCTCTTAGTCGCCTTTTAAGACACAAAGCTCATGAGAAGAGAGAGTGTGGCGCAATTCTTTACGTCCGGCACCACAATAATAATTAGTAATTATTTAAATGTGTGGCCTCCCCCAAGCATATGTTGGAGGGACATGCCATAATCGCCACGCTTGGCAGGCGGGTTGGCGATCGCAGTTGGTTGGTTAAATACTCAGAGAACGTTGCTGCCCATCCCCTGGTGAATCCCTTAGTCGCCTTTTACGACGCCCATGAGAAGATATAGGGAACGCACACTCGCCGAAACGCATTCGATAAAAAAACCGATAGGCTAGCAACTCTGTGCCGATGCTGGAGACTTTGTAGTTTGGCATCGCATCGTTGCCAACGAGCCTCTTGGTTCGCCTCTCAATCGATCATTTAAGTGGTCGAAACTTATTTTGAAGATTTCAAGTGGCGAATAGTGGCGACCTACATTAGTGAACGTTCATAGATGTGTTGACAGACATCGGAGCCTGTTATGAGGCGTCTATAGGACATATTATTGTTGGTTAGATGTGACGTTGAAGCTTGAAGTAACTAATTATTTTTTAACGCATTTTACGCATGCAAAGACGAACGACTATACGACTTTGAATTAACTGCAAAGTTAGTCGAGTCGGTTAAGGAACAAGATGTCATTGACGTCACCCAAAGACGTTAGTAAGTGGAGGTTAAATTCGATACCACGAGCAGTGTTCACGGTAGCTTAGTGGCTAAAGCACTGGCGTACTGAGCCAGGAGTCGCAGGTTCGAAGTTAGGCCAAATATTATTATATTCATTAATTTATATTGTATTTTATTTCAGACTGTGGAAATGCTTCATGTCGGACCCTTCAAAGAAAGAGCCGACTGACTCGAAAGCAGCTAAATCATTACTCAATATGAACTCTTTGATTAGATAACTCGATTTATAGAGTTACCAACTATTTATTAAAGTGACTGAAATTGTGATTTTATAGTTAGATTAATTACAACTCTGTTGTACCAGTAGTATACTGTGTTGACTTTTTTATTAAAATATTCGTATCCTTGTGATTTTTGACATACACGTGGTTTACTCTGCATTGCATGATTATAAACTGAAAATATTTAATAATATTTTTACAATTAACTAATTCTTGATACGTTTTAATTGTTATCAATTAAAACGTATCGAGAATAATGTTTTATTCGCGGTATTGGAAATCGTACTTTGTTAATCGATTTTGGTTTTTGACTAATCAAGAGAAGTTGAGGTCATAAAAAGCGGTCGCGGCTCAGAACTATTTTAACTTTCTAGAAATTTCCATTCCTTTTTCAATTTTTCTACTCTAATTTCCTTTGCCTAGTCTTTAATTAACCATTTCATTACCTCAGCTTCCTTGCTTTAAGGACGCTACAAACTAATTATTGGTTAACTAACTGTACTGTTTATATGACTTTAAATATATGTTAATGTTTTTAATTATGTATGTAATTTTTACAATGAGAAAATAAAGATTTACATTCCCTTACAATTGGTTTAGATTTTTTGATACAGTGCTTGCTGTCTCCTGGAATAACTGACCCTCGTAAAATTTTCTCACTAGTTCCATCAGAGTGTCCACGGAGGCGTAGCTTCGTGAACGCTTTAAAATACGCCGCGCAGCCTAGCGTACACTCTGTTTTTAGGGTTCCGAAACAATATTGGCATGTCTTTTTAACGCAATTCGTCAATATAATATTTATTAAAAGCCATTATGTTAACAATTTCACACACTAAATAATATTTTTAACCTAATTACATGTGCAGAACTAATTATATTTTATCAGTAGTTAATTGAATAAAGAGACATGCCAAGTTTGTTTACTAAATAAGACAAGAAAAGACTACTATACTTTGTCCAGGAAGCTTTTCAGCCATTTGGTTCATATATATTACAGTAGTCTGTGGCCATTTGTGAAAATGCTGTCCAACGAGGAAGACGTTATTTTGGCTTACTGCTATGCAATGCCGATTATATTGAACGTACATTGAAATAAATATTAATGTTTGATTACCTCCAAGCCCTTTCAGTTATATTTTTGCTTGCATATTCAGCAAGGTTATTGTTATATAAACAAGGATGTTTTTCGACAATGAGGGGTGCGTTCAGTATTATCGTCAGAGCATCATACAAACGAATGCTACGAGATGATCTATGGCTACGAGCAACGTCCGACGACGTCGGGCGATATAACCGAACGCGGCCCTGTACAAATCGCGCAGCCGTTCCCGCCAGTTTTGATGTATCATCATTACATTTATTCGAAGAAAGGTTAACAATATTTTTTTACATCTACCTTTTGGATCAGTTTTTCCCTAGGACATGCAGTTTCGCTGTCTTAGTTTTTTCCTGGTTAATCGCAATAGTATATGCTGGCTTAGGTCGCTCGTTCGGTACGCTCCACATAAATACACCCCTACTTTAAAATCACCAGATTTTTTTTAGGGTAGTCTCTGCTCATCATTATGAACAACTTTTATTTTGAGACCAACCCTGAAATCACGGAAAGAAATATCAGCTGATCCCTGCATTTGTCAACAAAATGTAGGGAACAGCTGATATTTCATTCGCGATTTCAGGTTTGGTCCCATAATAAAAGTTATTCGCGGTTTTTTCTTTTATGGTAAAAAAAAATTGTGTTGTATATCTGTTCTATCTTGGTATCTATCCAAAGGTTGTTTGGAAGAGACCGATTGGCGGTACCCATAATTTATGTTGCATATTATATCTATCCTTCGATCAATACTATTATTGGTACTATTACCTATTGATCGAAGTATCTATCTATATTTCTGTGGAGCTTACCACGTAAAACGATACCGCACCGACAAGTGAACGACCAGCCTTACAAGAGTTGCTCTGGTGGGGAAAGTAGCAATAAAACTATAATATCCATGGGAGTGTAAAAATGTTTTATTATCTAATTCGTAAACATTGCAACTATGTGGAATGTAAAAGAACGCGCAGAATCAAAATAAAAAGGTAAAATTATAATAGAAGTGCAATAAAAACGTGCTATTATAATAATAAATATATGCTTTAGTAAAATGTGATGTATACCAAAATGTTCACAAACTTATAAAGTGGTAGCATTGGTGACTAGAACTAAAAAAAAATAATATGAAGAACACAAAAATGCACTGAGCCAGCTACGCACGACTTATATTGCGAGTACAACCAAATTAATACTGATCAGGCAGTTCACAAATCGTTGAGATCCTTTTAATCTCGAATCGATATAACACATATTTTTAACATCTATGAGCACGTATGCGTGTTATGTGACACGGCTTGAGAATTTCAGATTTTTTGTATATTATTATATAACGTGTAACCGAAAGGGTATATCTATCCGAAAGGGGTGAAGATACAAAATTTCAGCCCAAAACAAATGAGTGGAAAAAATTATCCCAAATATTTGATTTCATAAGTTTATTGAATTCAAATGATAAAAACCGGCCAAGTGCGAGTTGGACTCGCGCTATAAGGGTTCCGTACCTCTCAACCACCTGATACCCCATAAAAACTGATTTAATTTACGAGAGTTCATCAAAAGACATCAACGTACAGTGCGCGAAATATGATTTTTTGCATGTCTTTCTTACCCAGGTACCACCACATATAACTGTTTGTCTTATTTTTAGTATTTGTTGCTAAACTACATAGTATGCACTATAATCTGACTAAGTTTAAAGCTGGTATATATTACCGTTTTGGAGATAGAGCAGGAACAAAAACGTTGAAAAAAATGCATGTTTTTTGAGGTTTCTTGTATGGGGACTCCCTTTGGTTTTAGACTTTTTTTTGTTTTTAGTATTTGTTGTGATACACCTCATAGCAACACAATTTCTGAGAAAATTTCAACTGGTTATCTATTACCGTTCAAAAGATACAGCCCTGTGACAGACAGACGGACGGACGGATGGACGGACGGACGGACAGCGTAGCGAGAGTAATAGAGTCCCGTTTGTCACCCTTCGGGTACGGAACCCTAAAAAACGAGTCACTGCACTATGATGGTCATTATCTTTTCATGTCAGTTGCTAATATTAAGATATAGGTGCTAGTGATGTGTAAATTTCAGTTTGAAGTGTTTGGTTTCTTATATAGGAAATTCTCCTATGTTCCTTATATGTAGATAAATGCTTTAAAACCCTTGCCGTATAATTTGTTATCATCCAAATAAGGCGTGCACTTGATATGTATGTACAGTCAACTGCATGACAGTGGTAACACGTCAATTCGAAAATCACCCTTACTGCTTACGAAATAAAGATGCTGCTAATATCAAGGTGTTACCACCGACCTGCGGTCGACCGTACCCTTTCCGTTACACGTTGTATAAAAACCAACTTAATTGCGTACAATTTACGGAACATTTTCCTTTAACTTAACGATTTTAGAAACTTCATTGCTTTAAAGTAACGTTCGCAGATAAATGATAGAACAAAATGACTGAATAGTGAGTAGCCGGTTTAACATAAATACACGAAAGGAACTAAACAAGCAGCCGTAAATATCACCTATCTCTATAGAACAACCGGTTCGCTTATACTTAACTAAATTCATTGTACTTGTCGCATTAAAGCATCGATCATACAGCTCATAGACGCCTCATAACAGGCGACCGATGGCTATCTACAATAGAATAGATCTGTGGCCTGATTCTCAAACGTTCGAAAAGTTTCCGTTTCCGAAGTGAAATTTGACCGGCAAACTAAAACAAAACGAACACTTCCTGCGACCACGAACGCTGCAAAGCATTCGAAACGTCAGGAAAACTAATTTTAATAATAATACGCGATGTAATCCGGTTAATCTTGTTTTTTTACGAAACAAAACGATTTGAGAATCGAACGGGTTCGGAAACGCTATTCATAGTTCTTTAATTTTACATAGCGTTTTGCGACAACAAATGTTCGTTCAGTTCAAATCGTTTTGTTTCTATTAAGAATTAAGAAACAAAACGATTGAAGAACCGAACGGTAACGGAATCGGAAACGCAACGCGAAATTTACGGAAACTCTTCTGAGTCATTTGTTGTCGCAAAACACTCTATAAAAAAAATATCACGATAAAATAAATACCAGGCCCCTCAGAAAGTATTGCGAAAAAAAGTTTTTATATATGGGAGACTGGCCAGTTATAATGTTTTTCGAAAATATGATTATTTATAAGTAAAAATAAGTAAGTTCCAATTTCAAAATTTCCCTCCACATTTTTTGCGAGTTAATTCAAAGTAATGTGTCTCACTGAAATATGGATCTGCGCCGGGAACATTTTAGAGCTATGATTTTATACGATTTCAAGTGTCGCCTGAAACCGGATGAATCGTACGATAGACTTCAAATGGCATTCATGGATGAAGGCCCTTCCAAGGCAACCGTGTATCGTTGGTATAACGAATTCAAGCGCGGTCGACCAACTTTGGGGGATGACGAAAGAAGCGGTCGCCCTTTGACGGCTGTTACCGAAGAAAACGTGCTAGCAGTGAAAAATTTAATCCAAGACAATAGGCGAATTACATATCAGGAGATTCAACACATATTGAAGATTGGATCGGGAAGCGTTCACGAGATTCTACACAGCCATCTTCGCGTGAGGAGGATAGTATCACGCTGGGTGCCGCACAACCTCACCGATGCTCAGAAGCAGGCCCGGGTGGAATGGTGCCGTGATATGCTTAACAAATTTGAAGCAGGCTCGTCTCGGCGTGTTTACGACATCGTTACAGGTGATGAGTCCTGGATTTATCAATACGACCCAGAAACCAAGCGCCAGTCGACTGTTTGGGTGTTTCAAAATGAGCCAACGCCTACCAAAGTGAAGCGATCTAGAAGCGGGGGTAAGATTTTGATCGCTAGCTTTTTTAATTTGACTGGCCACTTGGTATCAATTCCCTTACGGGATCAAAGAAGCATTAATGCCGAATGGTATACTACCAAATGTTTGCCAGAAGTTTTCTCTGTTATAAGCAACAAGCGACCAAACACAGGGCTCCGCGGGCTACTGCTCCACCACGACAATGCACCTGCGCACACCGCACTCAAAACGAGGGACTTCCTGGACAGCACGCCAGTCAAACTCCTGGGTCACCCTCCTTACAGCCCTGATCTAGCACCGTGTGACTTCTTTTTATTCCCAAAAATAAAAAATCAGCTCAAAGGGATACAATTTTCGTCGCCGGAAGATGCGCTCGCTGCGTTCGAGCAGGCTGTAAACGAGGTGTCTGCGGCGGACTGGAAAAAGTGTTTTGAAAACTGGTTTAGGCGCATGAATCTTTGTATAGAGGCTGGTGGAAAGTACTTTGAAAAGATTTGATAAAAATATATGTACGTATAGAACAATTTTTTTTAGTTTCGCAAAACTTTCTGAGTGTCCCACGTATGTAAATAAAATAAAATTACAGTTAAACTTGTTTTATTAAAAACAAGTTTAACTGGATTACATATTTCCTCATAGGTATGAGGAAATGGGGTACGCATTATGTTTAACAATAAGCGTCTATTATGCTGTATAGTCGATGCATTCAATAATTCACTGTTTTATTATTGATTCGATTTAATTTTGTATCGATGTCTTAGCCACTAACATCGATTCTAAACAATTATCAATCGATATCCTAAGGGCTGTTTATAATTAGTATTACCATCGAATACTGATTTGACAGTATGTTAAGGCTTGATTTCACCAACTATAATTCTCTGATTAAACGACCGTTTTACGAGTAATCAGCAATTTAATCAGAGAGTTAACGTTGATGAACACCGTCCTTAGTACATTTTCGTAATTTTTACGTAACGATTACTATTTCCATAAAATGGAATATAAAAAATTACAACCTACAATCGATATTTATGTATCGAATTTTATAATAGACATTCTATTCTACAACAAAATGGGGTTTTCACACTTGGACGAATATAAAAGGCGGACGGAATCTCGCTAAACAAAAGGTGAAGCACCCATAGTAAGACGGCTCGCTTAAATGTACGCACACATTCACGCCCATAGTAAGACAAAAAGCCGCGATTACGCAACACATCTCGTGTGACGGTAGTCATTGTCGTAGTGTCACAGATAAAATAACAATATATATCTGGTGTGTTAAAATTATAGTTGGTTTTGGAAAAAACTAAGTGCTTCAATCTTTTCTTAGCGATATTCCGTCCGCCATTTTTGCTTCGTCCGAGTTTTCACACATATCTAGTTATTATCAATGGGCGAGAGGCATCGCTCTTTACAGGTCATCACACTAACGAATATAACACTAAACTGCATTCATTGCCAACATTTCATTCCGATAATTTAGTAAAACACGCTCATAATAATTTAACAAGAACACATTTCTAGTCTGATTGATTCACAATTTTTATGCTATAACCGTTTAGACATTTTCCAAACGTTAAACACATTTTCTTCTAAGCTCTGAGGTTATTATCAATTAAGTATACATTTATAGTACACCTATACCATCTAGCATTAAACCCTAGTTACGCAATCACTTCCCAAGTAACACAAAAACCGTTTAAAGGTAAAATTAAAAGTCAATATACATCTACAAGTCTTACAAGAGATATTTATTTATATATGTACACACAACACATTTTATTATAGAAAACATACAGAACAAATACTTGAGCACAAAGGTACTGCAGAAAAAAATAAATTTCTTCCAGCAGACCTGCGACAGGAAAGAAGGATAAAAGAAAGACGTAGACACAGGGAAATACATACTAAATATAAACATACTTACGATAATAAATTATAAACTACGTATACCTTTACCTATAAAAATAAATAAATAAATATGTTATTATAATCAACACCGAGATAATAAACAACTTATTAAATTAGACGATCAATGTACTGAGGAAAGGTAACGTTGTAAACACGTTTTTATTTTTTTTTAAAGCTTAAAGACTAGTTAACCCTTCCAACAACACACATCAATAATATAGCTTACGCACACTACGACGTGCGCGAGCGCAATTCCGGCCTCCGGTGACACCGCCCGCACGTCATTGCTAAACTGATCTCACGGGAGGCGCACGTTCACGCGCTGTTCGGACGTAATCCTAACCAAGCGCGTGTCGTCTTACGTGACGCCTTTATTATCAGTAACTACATATATTCGTGTTTTTGTTAAACTATAAAATCAGTGTCTAACCCCGTATTTGGGTAAGTGTTGAACGAATACATTTCTATCTTGCTAGATCATGTTGGGTGTGGCCAACGACTAGCCTTTGACAGTTACCTTTTAAATATGTTTCTCATCACATGCTAGATAATTTACATTATCTATTTCTTGCCTTTTCTCTTCTCACTAGGCTTATCATCTGCTTTTAATTGTAGATAAATTTATGTATTTAATATTATAGTAGGTACTTCACTGTTTACTATTTTATTCCACAAACAATGTTAACTCCGATTCTGATTGTGACAATACACACATTCGCCTTAAGCGCTGTAGTACTGCCTGCCCTTCACTTACGCTGCCGCCGTCACAATCAGAAAAGGATAAACAGAGGACGGCTATTAACACAATGGAAAATATTTCCAGGGTCCAAAGTCCGGGCACTTATCCTGGAGTGCCCAGTGTTTATGCTGCCACCAACACCACTCCACCTTCATCCTCGCGGGTCATTCACCACCTTGCGCCACATCCTCGGCATCGGCATCATCGCTTCGTCAGCTCCGGAAGCCAGGAGAGTACATAGTGCGCCTACCTCCATAGTGTAGATTAATTAATGACGGGTCCATCAACCTACGACCTAATAAAATATTATTGAAAGCGTTGAGTAAGTTTTATTTAGTAGTGACTTATGAACCACTCTCAAACGTTTCATTGGCGCCCGTACGTGGTTTTACGGTCATTTTTTTTTTCTCATTCTATGGAGGTAGTAGTGTTTTGGTGTTTTGTGTGTTTCGTCAGTTTTTTTATTTTTGTGAAACGTTTTTATAATCTATTTTTTTGGTTGCAAGCAACTAATGTGTACGTAACAAATATTGTTTAAAAATTATTATTTTTTGGTTGTTGTTATTATTCGTACAAAGTACAGTCGGCTACTCTTTTTTGTGACAGCTAAATTTTTTCAAATTTATTTTTTACTTGTTATGCAGTAATAATCTTATTGCTATTTCTGTTAATCATAGTATGGATAGTGTATTTTAAAGTACAGTCGGCAACAAAATTCTGTATACATGTAATTATTATTGTTTTTTTTTTCACATTTTGTTTTTGTTTTGCGTACACATAAGTTGCAGTTTCATTTTGTGTGCTTTCATTTTGTTTTTAGTTGCAAATTTTTTTTTCATGCTTCTATAATTTTTTCAACTTTCACTCATTTAGTGGAAAAACAACCAAGACGTTTATAGTTAAATTGAAATTGTAACAGAAGGAGTATTTTGTTGTTCATCTTATTGTTTTTTCACGTACTGGAATCGTTCAACATTTACCCAATTATTTTTTTCACTCACTCTTTCTATCATAGTTTTTTTTAAATCATATTATAATGGCTTATCAAGTTAAGTTTATGTCGCTGCAAAAGGCTGAGCTTGAGTACGAAGTCGCAATTAGGGGAGATTCACCAGCTGCCACTGTGCAGGAATTGCGCAAACAGATAGCAAAATCCGGACCACTGTTTCCATCAGAAGATATTCTTTGTAGTCCTTTCGAGCCAGCTGATGACTTGAGTGATATCATAGATGTTCTTGAAAGGGTTAACATTACTTTAGAATCTACAACATTGGATAAAAACACATTACTTCGTACCCAAAACTTGCTCAATCATTTATATCACCGGCTTAACCGTATTATATTTGATGCCAAGATAAAGGAAAATTATGAACAATGTATTAGCCTTTACAAGGATACAACAATAAAACTTAACTCACTTAATGAATCTGCCTTCGATCCACTAGCCATAACTAGTAGTGCTAGCCCACCTACTAATCCTTCCACACCGATTAACGTCACCGTAACTTGTGAAGGCAATATAAATAAGTTTTCAAAATTAAAATATGATGGCAAGTCCTGCGTGCGCGCATTCATTCAACGATGTGAAGAATTATGTCACGCTAAAAATGTTTCTTGTGACAAAATATTAAACAATGCCACAGAAATATTTACTAATGATGCCTTACACTGGTACAGAAGCATTGGGAATTCCGTATCAAATTGGTCTGATCTTGTAGTTTCATTGAGACGTGACTTCGACCAGTCTGATTATGATTACAGACTGCTTTCTGAAATCAGGTCTCGAACACAGGGAGAAACTGAGAATATTGTTATTTATCTTTCCATTATGTCTGGTCTTTTTTCGAGATTAACAAAAAAGATATCAGAAGAAGATAAATTAGAAATTATTCTACATAATATTCGTCCAGTTTATGCTAATACTTTGTCTTCTGTTTCCGACGTTAAATCAATTGATCAATTACGAA
Organism: Asteroscopus sphinx; assembly: GCA_949699075.1. Lineage (NCBI taxonomy): Eukaryota > Metazoa > Arthropoda > Insecta > Lepidoptera > Noctuidae > Asteroscopus > Asteroscopus sphinx. The sequence continues at coordinate 19,448,635 of OX453012.1, forward strand.
CCATGTGCCGTAATTATGAGAATGTACAATCGCGTTTTTCACAATTTAAAGAACCTCCGAAACCATCATCGGATACTCTAGCACCTGAGTTTGCGTATTCAAGTAATTCCAATAATAAAAACTTTTCAAAATTCAAACATAGTAATAATTATTTATTTGATAAAAATAATAAATATACTTCTAACAACAAATTATTTACAAATCACAATAATTCTTATCCTAATTATGTACATGTGGTTGAACCGCCAACTGTAAGGCCTCCTTACTGCCCTCGTTGTCGTAATAATACACATAATCTTAGGCAATGTACTGCTGAAAGAGGTGAAGTGTTATGTTTTACTTGTGGTCGCAAAGGTTTTAAAACACCTGACTGTCCCACTTGTGCAAAAAATAAACATGTAAGTTCAAAAAACTGATTCCCGAGAACTGTGCACATAAGAATTTTGATAACAAAGATTGGGAGAATTGGCTACAAACAATTAGATTATTTTTTAGATCATACAAAATTTGCACAGTTCTCGATGATAAAAGCGATCTCGATGATAGACCTTATGTATCTGTCCAAATCAATGAGTTACCCGTTCTGGGACTTTTAGATTCCGGCTCTGCTGTCACAATCTTGGGGAATGGTGCTCATTCAGTGTTAGAAAGTAAGGGCTTACAACTCATTAAAGCAGACTTTGTAATGGTTACAGCAGCGGGAGGTCAACAATTAAAGAGTTTAGGTTATTTTAATTTACCAATTCATTTTGAAAAACAATTTCACATCTTAAAAGCTTATGTTATCCCAGACATAAAACGAAATCTTATTTTAGGTATCGATTTTTGGCGCATTTTCAAAATTTGTCCAAAATACACTGGTAGCATTACCATGGCCAAGACTGATAATTGTTCTATGGTTGCTTCTCATCAAACCTTCTTACAAGGCTATGCGAACCTTGATGAATCTCAGAAGCACCTGGCTGATAATATTGTCAACCAGTTTGGGGACATCTCTTTTCAGCGCAAAGGCCTGGGTGTTACTAGCCTTATTACACATCGCATTGATACGGGTGATTCTGAGCCGATCCGTCAAAGGTACTACCGTTTATCTCCAGAAAAACAGCGTATCTTGGTCGAACAGGTTGACGAGATGCTTTCACTCGACGTTATCGAGCCTTGCGAAAGTGCTTGGTCATCTCCTGTTCTGATCGTTGCTAAGAAAGACGGCAAACCTCGTTTTTGCCTTGATAGTCGTAAATTAAACTCTGTCACCAAGCGCGATGCCTACAATCTTCCATATATCTCGGAGATACTTGACAATCTACGCGATGCACGCTACCTGTCCAGCATCGATTTATCGAAAGCATTCTGGCAAATACCTATTGCTACAGAGGATCGCGATAAGACGGCTTTTTACGTCCCCGGACGGGGAACCTTCCGTTTTAAGCGAACCGCTTTCGGTCTTACTAATGCACCAGCAACTCAACAGCGTTTGGTCGATCAGCTGTTTTCTGAATGTGATCTCAAGGTTTTTGCATATTTGGATGACGTAATCATCGTGTCTAACGATTTTAATAGTCACGTGACATTACTTTTACGTGTACTAGATAAGTTGAAACAGGCAAACTTAACAATTAACCTTGAGAAGTGCAATTTTTTCAGTTCTCAACTCAAGTACCTAGGCTATGTCGTTGATAGCTCTGGCCTACGAACAGATCCAGGCAAAGTTGAGGCCATACTTAATTATCCGACACCTGATTGTCGGAAAGACCTAAAAAGATTTTTAGGTACTGCTACGTGGTACCGGCGTTTCGTACCAAACTTTAGTACCATAGCTGGACCACTAAATAAGTTAACTTCTTCCAAGAAAGGTACTCCTCCTTTTAAGTGGACTCCCGAAGCTGATTCTGCATTCCAGAAACTAAAAGAATGTCTGGTCTCTGCCCCAGTTCTTTCCTGTCCAGACTATTCTAGGCCTTTCGAAGTTCATACGGATGCAAGTAGTTTCGGCGTCGGTGCAATGTTAACTCAGACCATTGATGGCAAAGAACACCCGATTGCATATATGAGTAAGTCGCTTACCGCAGCTGAGAAGAACTACAGCATAACCGAACGTGAAACCCTAGCTGTCCTTACTGCTCTCGAACAGTGGCGATGTTACATCGAAAATGGGCAGCAGTTCATAGTTTACACGGACCACAGCGCCTTAAAATGGTTTTTATCGTTAAGTAACCCTACTGGCCGACTGGCTCGTTGGGGTGTACGTTTATCAGCCTTCAATTTTGTCATTAAACACAGACGTGGAGTTGATAATGTTATCCCCGACGCCTTGTCAAGAATCGTCGTAGTTAGTGCCATCAGTACTTCCAACTCTTATTTGGACACTAAGGACTCTTGGTACAAAAATATTTATAATGGTTGTTTACACGATCCCTCAAAATTTCCAAATTTTTTAATTAAAAATTACTCACTGTTTAGATTGTCTAAAGATAAACATAAATTAAATTCAGAATTCTCATGGAAGGAAGTAGTTCCTACTGAATTACGTGAGAATATAATAAATGAAAACCATTCAGAGCCTATCTCTGGCCATATGGGCATTTTTAAAACTTACAGACGTCTTGCTTTACGATTTTACTGGCCTGGCATGCACCAAGATGTCGTCAAATTTATCGGTACATGTGAAAAGTGTTTAGCTTACAAGTCCCAAAATCATCAAATGTTAGGAGAAATGGGTCGGCCTAAACATTGTTCACGACCATTTCAAATGATCTCAATCGATCTTATGGGACCTCTTCCTACAACAAAAAAGCAGAATAATTACATCTTGGTAATTACATGTTGTTTTTCGAAATTTTGTTTAATTTACCCTATTAAAAAGGCCACTTCGGACATTATAACAAAAATTATAGAAGATTCGGTATTTCTGGTCCACGGCGTACCGCAAACCATATTAATGGATAATGGTACTCAGTTTGCTGGCAAAGTGGCAGAAGCATTATTTAAGAAATACAATATACCAAATGTTTATTTTACGCCTAAGTATACCCCTCAAGTAAATTTAGTTGAAAGGTATAACAGAACCATAATCACATGTATTTCCACATTCGTCGATGATGACCATCGATCATGGGACTTATTCATTCCAAAAGTGCAATTTGCAATCAACAATTCCGTAAATGAAGCAACAGGTTTCACGCCTTCATTTTTGATTTTCGGTCGTGAGCTCGTTACTTGCGGCTCACATTACGTTGACAATGATCTCGGCAATGAAATACTATTTCTACCAAGAGACATTTATGCCGAAAACTTAGGTTGTCTGTCCACCATCTTCGACAATGTACAGGCAAAATTATGGCAAGCTCATGTAAAAAATACTTCCCATTATAATTTGCGACGTAAGTTTGCCGAATTTAACATCGGTGACGTAGTCATGAAACGCGCTTACTTTCTAAGTGACAAGGGTAGTCGTTTTTGTAAAAAGTTAGCTCCAAAATTTATTAAGGCCAAGATCATTGGTAAGAAATCTCCGCTTGTTTACGTACTGCAAGATATGACAGGGAAAAATCTGGGCACCTGGCATATAAAAGACTTAAAATTAGTGGGTCACAATAAATAATTACCGATTTCTTATATACTTTTATATAATTTTTATTTAAAATCAGCCCTCTCGCTTTATTTCCACCCTTTAATGGTACACTTATTTGAAAGGTCACCGGTTTAAAAACAAAAAACTAGTTACCTTTAATAGTATGCAATATGCGCCAGTTACTTTAGTTTTGTGTTAACAGTAACTGCTGCTAGTTCTATGTTTGCGAGAAGTATGAAAGATGAATTTGAAAGAGATATCAAATAGTTTCGCAGATTTTTTTTAAGCGGATTTTAATAATTTTAGAAATATTAAAATCCTTGACTAAGCGCGGGGGTATTGTAACGTTGTAAACACGTTTTTATTTTTTTTTAAAGCTTAAAGACTAGTTAACCCTTCCAACAACACACATCAATAATATAGCTTACGCACACTACGACGTGCGCGAGCGCAATTCCGGCCTCCGGTGACACCGCCCGCACGTCATTGCTAAACTGATCTCACGGGAGGCGCACGTTCACGCGCTGTTCGGACGTAATCCTAACCAAGCGCGTGTCGTCTTACGTGACGCCTTTATTATCAGTAACTACATATATTCGTGTTTTTGTTAAACTATAAAATCAGTGTCTAACCCCGTATTTGGGTAAGTGTTGAACGAATACATTTCTATCTTGCTAGATCATGTTGGGTGTGGCCAACGACTAGCCTTTGACAGTTACCTTTTAAATATGTTTCTCATCACATGCTAGATAATTTACATTATCTATTTCTTGCCTTTTCTCTTCTCACTAGGCTTATCATCTGCTTTTAATTGTAGATAAATTTATGTATTTAATATTATAGTAGGTACTTCACTGTTTACTATTTTATTCCACAAACAATGTTAACTCCGATTCTGATTGTGACAATACACACATTCGCCTTAAGCGCTGTAGTACTGCCTGCCCTTCACTTACGCTGCCGCCGTCACAATCAGAAAAGGATAAACAGAGGACGGCTATTAACACAATGGAAAATATTTCCAGGGTCCAAAGTCCGGGCACTTATCCTGGAGTGCCCAGTGTTTATGCTGCCACCAACACCACTCCACCTTCATCCTCGCGGGTCATTCACCACCTTGCGCCACATCCTCGGCATCGGCATCATCGCTTCGTCAGCTCCGGAAGCCAGGAGAGTACATAGTGCGCCTACCTCCATAGTGTAGATTAATTAATGACGGGTCCATCAACCTACGACCTAATAAAATATTATTGAAAGCGTTGAGTAAGTTTTATTTAGTAGTGACTTATGAACCACTCTCAAACGTTTCATTTGACATTTTTCTTAAACACAGATATAGTTTTAGAATCACGTATTTTTGGAGGAAGTAAGTTCCACAATCGCACTGCATGGACGGTAAATGAATAGGAATAGAGAAAAATAATAGGAATAGAGAAAAATAATAGGAATAGAGAGAAATAATAGGAATAGAGAAAAATAATAGGAATAGAGAAAAATAATAGGAATAGAGAAAAATAATAGGAATAGAGAGAAATAATAGGAATAGAGAAAAATAATAGGAATAGAGAAAAATAATAGGAATAGAGAAAAATAATAGGAATAGAGAAAAATAATAGGAATAGAGAAAAAGAATAGGAATAGAGAAAAAGAATAGGAATAGAGAAAAATAATAGGAATGTTTAATGGCATCCGCAAAGTATTAATGCTGTACTAAATATTAGTGCTGTGCTTTAAGTATTGACTTTCTCAATACTTAAAGTTGTATATACTTCTTAAATACTTTGTGGATACCAGTAAACATATTTTGTAAGACTTTTCTTTTACCTTTAAACGGTTTTGTGTTACTTGTATTCAAGTAAATTCCGGCAATTTTCGACTATACATAACGCACGCCTATTGGCTCGGGCAATGCAACACGGGGGCGTGCCATTGCGCGAACCAATAGGAAGGCGCCAAAGCGTGCTCCTATTGGTCTATTTCACATACAACTTTACTTTTTGTTTAGACAATTTAACAAACTAGTTGGTTCAGAATCACGAGGAGAATTGATTGGAATGTTTTTGCTTTCTATTTCTAAATCACAAAATTACATAACTTAGCCACTGTAAGTCCAGCAATTGGTAGAGGAAAAAGTGAAGAATGTCATGCAGGGACTACCTGATGCGCGGAAACTAGTCGAGACGAACTTCTTGGACCGTTAAGACCTATTCAGAATGGCTGATGTACTGAACTCAACCATAATAACCAAGTAATAAATATATACTTTTAAATGTAACATGGAATAAAAACTATCCTAATCGATTCTCCTGGTGATTCTGAACAAACTATACCCGCGGCACGCTATGATGGCGTTTTTGTCATTTTCCAATAGTGTTGTGACACATTTCAAATTATTAGCGATTGGGACCGGGTTTATTACTTTGACCAACTCCAACTAGCTATTATGAATAATATTTATAATATACAACGTGTATCAGAAATGCGTGGTCATATTTGTAGAGCTTATTCAGGGGATGCTATCAATCAACTTTTACTATGGGACCAACCCTGAAATCGCGAAAAAAAAAACAGCTGATCCATACATTTTGTCGAGCGACATCGATGATTTAGTAGGGAACAGCTGATATTTTTTCGCGATTTCAGGGTTGGTCTCATAGTAAAAGTTGTTCTACGCTATGCCCTGAATGAGCTCTTAAAATATGACCACGCATTTCTGATACACGTTGTATAGATAAAGTAAATAATTTATCAAAACATAACATCTAGCCATATGACATATGTCACAGAAAATTTGATTAAATAGCGATTAAACAAAATGTAAATAATAGATTCGAAATTCGAAGAATTATATTGCTATAGCAGTGCATCACTATTGACGATTAAGTACGGCAATTGTTCCTTCATACGTAGCTGTCAATATTTACGGATCTTCATGAGCAGGCAAACGTCAAAAACGCCATCATAGCGTGCCGCGATTATAGTTTCCCAAAATGCGTAAACAAAAAGTAACGTTGTATATCTATGCAAATCAATAGAACAGTTTCGTAATTGGACAGCCCATAATTCGTCTCTACAGGGTTTAATGCTCAAAGACCTACACTTATTCTTATATATCTAGCTAAATGGCTCATTTATTGTGCTTACACAAAATAAAGGATTAACAATGTTTTTAAAAAAATAGTGGAGTAACTGAGATTCCTCTTCATTATGACTACTTATTATGTTAGCGTCGATTACGTACAATTACAATACGAATCTATACCTAGCATCTAAACACGAATTAATAACAACGACGTACAGTCGAGGTGAAACATATATAAATCAACTGTTTGAAAAGGGTCTATTACACGTTCAGTCCGCGTCAAAAATATCGAGACGTACAAGACTGTTCAAAATTATCAACAATTAAGAAAATTTAACTATATCTCAATGACACAAGGTGTGTTTCAGAATGAACAAAGCACACGCCAACTGTCATTCTGACAAGAATTTTATACCACTGAGATAAAGTTAACTTTTCTTGTTGTTCAGATCATTTTGAACAGTCTGTTCGTCCCGATATTTTTGACGCTGGCTGTACAAGGAAATGTAAACTTTATTACGTACACATAAGTTCTACTATTGTTAAACACATTCGTCATTCTTACTCTTAAAAATACATTGTAACGGGGTTAGGCGAACAATACAAAATATTTGTGATGCCTCTAATGTAAGGCGGATTAGGGTAAATCTAAATTTATATGACGGATGCGCGGCTGTGAGTATCGTGTACAGTCCGTACGGCCGACATGGCCACTGTACTGGACATGGGTTCCGCACCTCGGACCAACTGTTCGTGACTACTGGTTAAGGCACCTCCATACTTGAAACTCCTTCGCAAACTGGATCGAATGCTCTTCGCTGAATCACTTTTACGAACAAACGATCTTCGAAGGTAGTCCCTCGTTAGGGATAAGGAGTTTCTCGATGTTGATGATCTTGGTCGTGTGATTCTGGAGTCTGTTTCGTCTGTGATGGTGATGGAGGGGGTCGCGAAAACTCCGCTGTATTCCGGTGGTTGTGATTCGAGGGAAACCAGAGCTCGATCGACAGTTTCGCTAACTGTTATTGGTAGCTGCGTTGTGTCTTCTGCTGGTGATTGTTCTGTGCGTGCTGTTGTGATTCTGTAATGTTAGGTAATTTATAGAACTCAAGTAGGAAGAAGCAAGTCCAATCTCGCCAAGTGGGGCTATATTGAAATAAATTAATAGTTTAAAAAACACTACAAAAACACGCTTTAAAGTCCATTACGTGGCCTTTCTCACAAGTGCAAACACGACTATGATACGATATTTCATCATGGAATGCCAGTGCCTATCTTCCGGCTTCATCATCAGACCTTGAAACCTAATCGTGGTCAAAGTTCATTACAAGACTTTTCTAAGAAATCCAAAACAGCTATAATACGATTTTCCATCATGAAGTTCCAGTTCATATCTTCCGGCTCCATCATCAGATCAGTTTGACAGTACCATATTATTGTATTGTCATCAGAACTACATCATCATCATCATCATCATTTCAGCCGAAAGACGTCCACTACTGGACATAGGCCTCCCCCAATTAAGGGGGGATATGCCATAATCGCCACGCTTGGCAGGCGGGTTGGCGATCGCAGTTGGTTGGTTAAATACTCAGATAACGCTGCTGCCCATCCTCTGGTGAATCCCTTAGTCGCCTTTTACGACACCCATGAGAAGAGATAAGGGTGGTGCTATTCTTTAAGTCCGGTACCACACGGACTACATCAGAACTACATACAGCTGCCAATTTTCATTACGCTACGACCCTTGGAAGATGGTTAAATTAGTTACCTTAGATTCCATTACATAGTCAGTTACAAACAGGTCGACCTAATAAAAGCGTGTTATAAACAGCGACAGGGTGTGGTTGTGGCACTGACCCCCAACAGATGAGTCACCTCTTATACAGCCCTTTGTGTCCCGAAACCTGTAGCCTGGGCGACCTTTGCGTTGCCACTGATAACGCCGTTGAAGTAGCAAAGTTTTGGGCTTGCCAAATCTGACCCAAGAGATTAACTCATAAAAAATGTAAGCCTAGCTCTACAATATGTAACAAAAACCCTGTTGTTCCTGTGAGACGTTACCAGAATCGATATTTATACGTGAGGACACAACTCATTTGGAAAAACTCTTCAATAAAAATAATCAAATTAAATATTAAATCATTATTAATTGTAAATTGAAAGTGATATAATCACTTTTAATCATGGTTTAATATTTAATTTGATTATTTTTATTGAAGAGTTATAAATGAATTATGAGATTCGCGGGCTACCCTGCATAGCATTCACCTTAAGGAAATGGCGGATGATAGTTGATGTTCTTGACGTCTATTTTACTCGGGAAAAGGCTAAGATTATGAATAAGACACATACCTTCTAAGCGTCCTGAAGCTCCGTCGTATAGTATTGAGCAATCTGGCCCCCGTCGCGGTGGAGTAGGAAGGCGGCGGAGTGTACTTGGGAGGAGGGTCGGGCGGCGCGGGCACGGTTGCCATGGCGACGGGGGCTGCGCGACCGCTGCCCAGCTCGTTTGATGCTCCCATGTTCGGACGATACAGGTTTTGGATACGCTGTAATCGTAAAAAGAATAATAAATGTTTAAAGTCATTGTAAAGATTTAATATAGAATAGAGGAACGTCCTGCCTGCGAGGTTTTAGCTACATTTTACCTACATTAGCTTTTTAGCTAAATTTTATGGTGAAATTAGCGTTTCGGGGAAAAACTGTTTTTACCCCCTAAATCTTAACAGTCTTTTGTTATTGGTGTCAATTGTTTGGATATTTGTGCCTATAACTACGAAGATACTACTATTACTTGTACTATTGATTTCTATGTACTTTGTTATTATTTCTCTGTGTGTGCATAAATTTAATAAATAAATAAGATATTGCGAAAATTTAAAAAAATAACCTTTCAGCATAGTTTTTCACGGTGTAGATAACATTAACATATCAGATACCTACAATGCATAATCAATATGAAAACTAAAAATAAAATATTGTTTTCGTGACCTCGTAACAAACAAGTTTAGCTACACTTCGTAATATTTTGTCATGACGAATTAACGATGTTGTATTTAGTTTACTGAAAATTATTGTTATGACGTTACCGGACTTATCATCATGCTGATTTTTAACCGACTTCAAAAAAAGGAGGAGGTTATGTATTCCGCGGGTTTTTTTATTTTTATTTTTTTTATTAAGAAGTTATCCATAATAAATTGAATTACCATAACATGCTTTGTAACTCTGACATCTGAAAAGGCCATACGATATTTTCTTCTGCGCATCGTTATCGCATTAAGCTATTTTTAACCGACTTCAAAAAAAGGAGGAGGTTATGTATTCCGCGGGTTTTTTTTTTTTCATGTATGTACTCCGATTACTCCGTGATTTGTGGGCCGATTTACGTGGTTGTTTTTTCATTTGGTAGAGAAAGTCCGCGCGGTGGTCCCATATAAATTTTATTGACTTAGGTCGAGTAGTTTTTTAACCAGCTTCAATAAATCAGTTTATTTTAGCTTCGCCTATCTAGATGATCTGCTCATTGGTTCGTTTTTCTGAGAATTCTTTGCCGATATGCGTGTTTTTTTTTCACGATAGTGATTGGACGTTTGGAAGAACATGAGCGAGACCTTTGCCCAGCTGTGGGATAGCAAAGGTTAATAAAAAAAAAAACTCAAATTGGTTATATAAACATTTATGAATCAACCCTCGCAATTTTCAACTAAAAAGTATGAAATAAAAACTTTTTAACAAAAAAAAAAAACCGACTTCAAAATCCTTAACTAAAAAGTAAAAAATAATCATTGTATGTATTTTAAAATCTTAACATAAACCAAAATTTTGAAGGCGGCACGTGATTTTCATGTACGTTCACATAAACCTGTTTTTATTATAGATATTGCGCTCGACTGTACATTACATGACGCAAAGGGTCAATCACGCGCCGCCTTCAAAATTTTGGTTTATGTTAAGATTTTAAAATACATACAATGATTATTTTTTTACTTTTTAGTTAATTGGTAACTACAAAATAGCCTACAAAAGTTTTGAAATTAATAATAATAATAATAAATATTTGGGTAATTTTTTTATACAGCACCATCTAGTCCCAAACTAAGCAAAGCTTGTACTATGGGTACTAGACAATGGATATAATACTAATATAAGTATATATAATGGATATAATAATAACTTTTTTTTGTAAATACATACTTATAATACACAAGAAACACCCAGACCAACACAAACACTAACACAAACATACACAAATTGTTATTTTAGTTTCAAGTATGTTTAAAAATAAAATGCAGACGTTTCCATATCTTATCCGGTTTTTGAGTTATTTTTGTATCATTATCGGATATTGAAATTTGTCTGTTATTTACTACTACGAAATAACATCTACCTATTTTTTCACGTCGAATTTCGCAATATTTTAAAATATTAACTAACTCACAACCGATTTTCCGAATGCCAAACTTATCAACCCTTATGGTAATAATTTTGTTGTTTAAATTTATAAATAGAACTGAAATTGTAATAATATATTTTAAGAAGGCCATTTGATGGCTTTGATAATGGAATACTAATTGATGGCCGTTGAGCGGTTGTTATCAAAATAGCATAAAAAGATTAAAAATTCGTTGTTTTGTTCTGATATTACTAAAACTTCTATAACTAGTTACGTCACTATTGTGTTATGGAAACTATTTCTTATCTGCTGCTATACTATAAATACATTTTCTAAAAATAGCTCAAACGTTTATAAAACTGTTATTTAGCTCGAAGTTTAAAATGTGTTTCAGTAAAAAAGCATTTGTTGGCGTCATTAATGTGCAAAGAAAACTTTAAGTTATCTATCTAAACTATAAATACTTATTATTTTCCGCTTGTTTCTAATACCGTAAAGTTAAATACCGAAAATTATGATGAAATGTTGTTTTACACACAAACACTTTCTGCCCTCAAAAGCAGAAAAGCGACAAGTCAGTTGGAGGTGGTTTCAAGAAAACTGAAAATTCACTTATTAGTCTCATTACATAATAAAATTTCGAACACAGCTGAGATACAGAAATATTTATTAGTTTTTTTTTTCAATGTTTTGAGTGATAAATATTAGATTTTAAACTGGATCCAATAAATAACACGAAAAAAAATCTCTTTCTACTTACAGCATTTTGGCTTATGGGGGCAGAATTAATTACAACAAATGAAATATTGTCTTACCAGTTCTTCAATACAATCGTTCGTCCCATAATCCTTGTGACGCACAAACAGTTATGAAATATTATATAACTGAACGACTATAACATATACCTATTAACTATAAGGCGTCGTCCTCACTCTCATTAGCATTAATCAGTGACTTGGTTAAAGTATGCTAAGACTTCGCATCTGGTCTAATTGAGAGGAGTCACAAATAGCAAATACTCAAAAAGCAGTGATCGGAATAGGGTTAATTCACCTAAAGTTGCGTCCACTCCACATTTGCAAATTCAATGAACTATGTATAACAATTTCCGGGATCCCAGGAGTTGAAAAAAAACAATTAATTAAATGGTGGTCTTAACCACTCTATATTTTTGTCACCAACTTTAGGTAAATAAATATAAATAAATAAATATCTTTGGGACATTTTTACACAGCACCATCTAGTCCCAAACTAAGCAGAGCTTGTGGTATGAGTACTAGACAATGGATATAATACTTATATACTTTTTTTTTTGTAAATACATACTTATAATACATAAGCAACACACCCAGACCAACACAAACACTTATGTTCATCACACTAATATTTGTGTCCTGTGGGAATCGAACCCACGACCTCGTTATCAGCAGTCCGACACTCGAACCACTAGACCACAGAGGTAACTCAGCCTTCCCTATTCCGATCACTAGTAAATAGTGAATCTAAATATGATTTATCTACACTAATATTATCATCATCATCATCATTTCAGCCAAAAGACGTCCACTGCTGGACATAGGCCTCCCCCAAGCATCGCCACAGGACCGGTGACAGAATCCATCTAATATTATAAAAAGCAAATATTTGTATTTTTAACCGACGAAAAAAAGGAGGAGGTTCTCAATTCGACGCGTATATTTTTTTTATTTTATTTTTTATGTATGACCACGCATAACTTTTTACAGAGAGGTCCGATTTTGATGATTCTTTTTTTAATGGATAGGGTATACCTCGAAGTTGGTCCCATTTAAATTTCAAAATCAAAATCCACCCCTAAGGGTAGTAAAACAGGGGATGAGTGTTTGTTCACCCACTGAATTCTTACCTGTTAACCGATTCTGTTGAAACTTGACACACATAAAAATATAGTTCTAGACACTACGACATAATGGAGTTAGATTTTAACCACAAAAAAATGAAAAAAAAATCTTTTTAACAAAAAATTGAACCGACGAAAACAGAAACTGAAAAGCGAAAAATAACTAATTATGAGTCGGCGCCAAACAACCAATCAACGAAGATCATTAAATTGCTTTAAATAAATAATAAAAACAACGTCACATCAAACACAACGTGAAATTTTCAACGATAAACAATAACTTTCCAAAAATGCGTTCTCCGCTCGGCCACTTGCAACTTACACGCACTTTGCTTGTTAGAAGTTCGTTTCGACTCATAATTAGTAATTTTTCGCTTTTCAGTTTCTGTTTTCGTCGGTTCAATTTTTTGTTAAAAAGTTTTATTGTTTGTATGTTTGTAATGAATAAACACAAACACTACTGAGCCGATTTCAAAAAAAAATTCACCATTAGAAAGCTACATTCACCCTGAGTAACATAGGCTATATTTTCATGTCCACCCGTGCGAAGCAGGGACGGGCCGCTAGTCCGTAATAAAGTGGCTCAAGAGAATGTAGACCGGATGAGCTGTACCCAAAAATAATTTGCCTAAGTTATGGAGACCCTACGGCTAAAGCCGGTTTCTGAACATTATCTAAAGGTGCCTTTCCACCAGAGCTATGGGAGTTTATGGTCAGTGAAAGGACCATAAACATAATAAAATTGCCATTATCACCACTTTACATGCGTTAAGGCTACCCTTGGCAAAATTAACGAATAGGTTATTGTAATACTCTACAATAACCAAATCCAAATTATTTCAGTTTTCGTCTTACTGAAGGATTTTAAAGAATTGAAATCTTACCATCCCAAGAACATAAGTTATCATAGATCTACATCAGACCCATAGCTACAAGAAATAAGATAATGTTGAAGACTTACATCGAGAATATCAGGTGGTCCCTTGTTCATGTAGCGCCACGTTTGTATGAACGCAGTTATAGGCACTAGCAGTAACGCTCCTTGTTGCAGCAACACTGCTACTTGACGACTCCATACTGGCCAGTAGCTAGAAAAAAAAAAACGGTATATCGACTATACACAGCCCAATATCCCCAATATACGCCTATTGTTGAATATAATGCGTATAATTAATTGCACCCTCAGCCTCTTTTCTTCACTCTATCGCTCAAACGTTTTCTGGTAGAAAACTCATTATCGAGTTAAGCTCACTTTTGTACATGTTATTTCTATTTATAATTTAATACTATATTTTTCTAGAGTACAATAAAGAATAAGAATAAGAATTAATTCTGTCAACTAGCCGAGGTACGACGAAGCGGGGTACTGCAATCCGATGGGCCCTACCAAGGCGACTATTGGCTATTCACTATCGCGGAAGTATTTACGGCTTACATAAGTGGTCGAAACTAATTTGAAGTTTTCAAGTGGTGACCTACATCAGATAGTGATTTTTTTCTCTGTGATCAGCAGAGCGATTCAGAACCACACGATAACCAGTCGTCGACTGATTTGGTTTGTTGTCCCGTTTCGTCTGATGATTCACGCAACGAGAGAAAAAGAGATAACAAACCGAATCGATCAACAACTGGTTATCGTGTGGTTCTGAATCGGGGGGCAGATCTATTAGTCAAATGTGTCTGTCAAGACAACGATCGCCTGTTATGAGCTTTGACTATGGAACTATTGGACTTGACATAAACGAAAAAAAACCGTGTCGATTTTTGAAATGTCCGAGACATATTATGGCCGCCTAGTAGTCTTGTTCTTTACAAAAATATAATTGTAGTACTTATCGATAGAGTTGTTTCAGAAAAATTGTGATGATTCCTGGGTTAAAATGGATAATAAACGTTTTAATTCGTAGATTTTGTGGTTTTATTAACCACAACAACTCGAGACAAAAAATGGCGGATTTTCAAATAATCGCCACGTTCAGTAATTCATTTAAGAAATGTCACGGAAAACTGACGTATGAAAGTAGTGTCGTATCTTTCCTTCACATGTGGTTGTACGTATGTTAAAGAGAGAATACTATAAATATCTTATCTGTAAAATTGCATAGACAATAATGTCGCTTCCATAGATTCCATTTTCAAAGGTTATGAGGCGTCTATGGGCTGTATGGTTTATGTGTCATCGTCATTCACGGCATTTATCAATCCATTTCTGCCCTGTACTAAAATTTTGCCTGGGTTTTTCTGACAAGAGGGATAATTGTCATCAGTAGCACTAGCTAGTATTGTCATTAGTAGTATTGTAGATCGTACTTCTGGCAAAGAATAGACCAACCTGCAGACTTAACGCCCTTTGCCCATCGGTATCGTAGAAGACCACTGAAAGACTATTTTAAGAACATCGGCAGAATGAAGAAACCTCCTGCGATTATTCCTAATTGGATGGATGACGTGGTCCATTTTGTCGAAAAAACCTGGACAAGATTGGCGAAAAACCGGAAAGAATGGCGTAAGAGGGAGTACGTTTATGCAGTGGGTTGATAAAAGCTGCGAATGATGACAATGACTCCTAATTGCCAGGTATGGTGATTTTGACAATACAGTATGTAACAAAAACCCTGTTGTGAGCTACGTTATCAAAATCGATATTCATACGTAAGGACATAAATCATTTGGAAAAACTCCTCAAAAAAAAAATCATATTTTAAATCATTATTAATCGTAAATTCAAAGTGATTATATCACTCAAAACTCACTCACTCAGTGATTATATCAATGAAAATAATCAAATTAAATATTAAATCATTATTAATTGTGAATTGAAAGTGATATAAACTTTTAAACTTTTAATAATGATTTATTTTTCAATTTAATTATATTTATTATTGAAGAGTTTTTCCAAATGAGTTGTGTCCTTACGTATGAATATCGATTCTGATATCGTAGCTCACAGGAACAACAGGATTTTTGTTACGTGCTGTATATTTCATTATTTTTTTTATTCTTCAGGACAACAAAAAACAACTGCGCAATAATGCATAGTACGGTCGACCGCACGTCGGTGGTAACACTTTGACATTAGCAGCATCCTTATTTCGAAAGCAGTAAGGGTGGTTTTCGAATTGAAGTGTTACCACTGTCATGCTGTTGACTGTACAAACAAAAAAGAATATCATATAAAACTTATACATAACTACTTAAATGGGTATCCATTAGATACGTAACATCGATTTCTATTGTTGCTCATAATTTAATGATTAAATCTTCTATATATCGTGTCGACATGAACTACATAATGATAACAGCTTATGCCGTGGGAAAAAGATTAGCAAGTCAGCCCAGAGTGCCTCAGACGACTTTGTTCAATACCTACATTTATGTACACAGTTTGAGCAATAAATATCTTTGTCTTTGATCAGTTAAATATCGTCACTCGTGTTTGTATAAAAGTAATATTAATATTCGTGCATTTATCGTGTTATTTGAGCATAAAAAATATAGGTAATATCTCAGTTAAATTAATTTGTCAAACTCAAGTATAATAATATAATTCGTCACTACATAGTATAAAATAAAGTCGCTTCCCGCTGTCTGTCTGTCCCTATGTATGCTTAGACCTTTAAAACTACGCAACCGATTTTGATGCATTTTTTTTTTAAATAGATAGAGTGATTCAAGAGTAAGGCTTATATGTATAATACATGCATAATACCAGGCCCCTCAGAAAGTATTGCGAAAAAAAGTTTTTATATATGGGAGACTGGCCAGTTATAATGTTTTTCGAAAATATGATTATTTATAAGTAAAAATAAGTAAGTTCCAATTTCAAAATTTCCCTCCACATTTTTTGCGAGTTAATTCAAAGTATTGTGTCTCACTGAAATATGGATCTGCGCCGGGAACATTTTAGAGCTATGATTTTATACGATTTCAAGTGTCGCCTGAAACCGGATGAATCGTACGATAGACTTCAAATGGCATTCATGGATGAAGGCCCTTCCAAGGCAACCGTGTATCGTTGGTATAACGAATTCAAGCGCGGTCGACCAACTTTGGGGGATGACGAAAGAAGCGGTCGCCCTTTGACGGCTGTTACCGAAGAAAACGTGCTAGCAGTGAAAAATTTAATCCAAGACAATAGGCGAATTACATATCAGGAGATTCAACACATATTGAAGATTGGATCGGGAAGCGTTCACGAGATTCTACACAGCCATCTTCGCGTGAGGAGGATAGTATCACGCTGAGTGCCGCACAACCTCACCGATGCTCAGAAGCAGGCCCGAGTGGAATGGTGCCGTGATATGCTTAACAAATTTGAAGCAGGCTCGTCTCGGCGTGTTTACGACATCGTTAAAGGTGATGAGTCCTGGATTTATCAATACGACCCAGAAACCAAGCGCCAGTCGACTGTTTGGGTGTTTCAAAATGAGCCAACGCCTACCAAAGTGAAGCGATCTAGAAGCGGGGGTAAGATTTTGATCGCTAGCTTTTTTAATTTGACTGGCCACTTGGTATCAATTCCCTTACGGGATCAAAGAAGCATTAATGCCGAATGGTATACTACCAAATGTTTGCCAGAAGTTTTCTCTGTTATAAGCAACAAGCGACCAAACACAGGGCTCCGCGGGCTACTGCTCCACCACGACAATGCACCTGCGCACACCGCACTCAAAACGAGGGACTTCCTGGACAGTACGCCAGTCAAACTCCTGGGTCACCCTCCTTACAGCCCTGATCTAGCACCGTGTGACTTCTTTTTATTCCCAAAAATAAAAAATCAGCTCAAAGGGATACAATTTTCGTCGCCGGAAGATGCGCTGGCTGCGTTCGAGCAGGCTGTAAACGAGGTGTCTGCGGCGGACTGGAAAAAGTGTTTTGAAAACTGGTTTAGGCGCATGAATCTTTGTATAGAGGCTGGTGGAAAGTACTTTGAAAAGATTTGATAAAAATATATGTACGTATAGAACAATTTTTTTTAGTTTCGCAAAACTTTCTGAGTGTCCCACGTATAGTAGAGAAACACTGATAATTTTAGAGGTTTCTAATGTGATGTCGTAAATAAACACTTTTTTTTGCGCTTTTTACATTGCAAACGCTGGCTGAACCCTACGAGATAGATCAAAATTGTACACCTTAAAAAGGTCTACAAAAAAGTCCGCGATGGTATATGTCTATCAAGAGATAGACATATACCATCCCTAAGAAGGGATAACCTACAATAACTATTTTTTATCCTTTACTTTTTACAAGAAATAATGGCTTATTTACGAAGCGATTTTAAGCAATACAGCATTAATCCCTATCCAATTAAGTACCTTAAATACATTGTGAATTTAATATAGATCAATATGGCCCTTTACAGCATGTAATTTAAATTAATATTTTCGAAGATATTACAGATTTAAAATGCAGGGACATAGCACCAAACCTTTTTCTTCTTTTTTTTTTCTTTTTTTTGGGTAACCTCCAGGTAAACATGTTTGTATTGCCTAATAACAAAAAAGTAGTAGTAAACAAAATAGTGATAAATAATATATTGTCCCCTTGTCACGCGCCTCGCGTTTGTATAATAAAATTATAGACATTGAAAACGTTGACATATTTTTGAATAGTTTGCCCACGCTCATGGGCGTAGTACAGAGGTGCATAGAAAAAGTAACAGTACTGTAAACTGTTATGTATTTTTAACCGACGAAAAAAGGAGGAGGTTCTCAATTCGACGCGTAATTTTTATTTTTTTATTTTTATGTTTTTTTGTTTTTGTTTTACGCATAACTTTTTACAGAGTGGTCCGATTTTGATGTTTTTTTTTTTAATGGATAGGGTATATCTCTAAGTTGGTTCCATTTAAATTTCCAAATCAAAATCCACCCCTAAGGGTAGTAAAACAGGGGACGAGTGTTTGTTCACCCACTGAATTCTTACCTGTTACCCGATTCTGTTGAAACTTGACACACATAAATATAGTTCTAGACACTACGACATAATGGAGACCTGGAGTTAGATTTTAACCACAAAAAAATTAAAAATTAATCTTTTTAACAAAAAATTGAACCGACGAAAACAGAAACTGAAAAGCGAAAAATAACTAATTATGAGTCGGCGCCAAACAACCAATCAACGAAGATCATTAAATTACTTTAAATAAATAATAAAAACAAAGTCACATCAAATACAACGTGATATTTTCAAGGATAAACAATAACTTTCCAAAAATGCGTTCTCCGCTCGGCCACTTGCAACTTGCACGCACTTATTAGTTATTTTTCGCTTTTCAGTTTCTGTTTTCGTCGGTTCAATTTTTTGTTAGTTTTATGTTGTTTTGTGACATCCCCTTAAAAGTTCTGTTCTGTTATGGTGTTCCAAAAATTGCGAATAAATAAATACTACTATAGGCAGCAATGCGACTGTTTTTGCTCTAAGCTGCTATCATAAGATAGTATTAGTCAGATCATAACTTACCCAACTGGTCTCCTCCAACTATAAAACTGTTTCTGTTGCCCCACTCTAAAGTCCATCACGCATATTGCCTGAAACAACATATTTTTCTTTACAATATAATATAATTATAATTATGAGGCAACCCTCCTGCCAAGCGTGGCGATTATGGCATATCCCCCCCTTTTGGGGGAGGCCTGTGTCCAGTAGACGTTTTCCGGCTGAAATGGTGATGGTGGTATGAGGGAATTGAAATTATAAGAGACTAGATGTTACTTCGCTTTTGATTGTTATACAACACAGATGGATCAAAGCTGGTTTTGTATTTACCAAACTACTCTTGCTCAGTGTGGAGACCCAGGACATTACTTGAATTTTTGGGAGAAGCCTATCTGTGGACTTCTACCTTCTTCTTCTATCGTAGAAGATCTTCGTCGATAAGTACGAAGTTACTTACACAACAACACAGGTACTACCACCGTCCAGGTGAAGCTAAGCAGAGCAGCTAATGTAGCCGACAGCAGTGTTGCCAGGTCCAATTTTCAAAATCCGGGAGTCTTATTATGAAAAAAGCGGGAGATGTATTGAGGAAAAATGGAAAAAATCGGGAGATGATGTTTTTTAACAAAAATCAAAGTTTTTGAAGTAATCACGATATTATATTTTGTCACCATTCTAGCTGTAATATTAAAATCAAAGCAATTTTTTAGTTTACTGCCCTGTGTAATGAAAAAAATTTAATGTGTTTAGTGAACATACGATACACTGGGAGTGACGGATATATTCAGGGCAGCAACTTATCCGTCTGTTTCATTTTATGTAGTTTTTTTGCCAGGTTTTGATCTTATTCCTATTATTAGGCTTTATACAGGGATTGTAAAAAATCGGGAGATTTTTGTCGAAAATCGGGAGACCGGGAGATTTTTAGAAAAATCTATGAAACTCCCGGAAAATCGGGAGACCTGGCAACAGAGGCCGACAGCCTGTTTCTCGACGAGTATAGTGCCGCGACCACAACGTCGGGCGAGTACGAACGACCTCACACCACTTGTTACACTAACATACTTACACACAACAACACAGGCAGCACCACCGTCCAGGTGAAGCTAAGCAGAGCAGCTAATGTAGCCGACAGCCTGTTTCTCGACTAGTATAGTGCCGCGACCACAACGTCGGGCGAGTACGGACGACTTCACACCACTTGTTACACTAACATACTTACACACAACAACACAGGCAGCACCACCGTCCAGGTGAAGCTAAGCAAAGCAGCTAATGTAGCCGACAGCCTGTTTCTCGACGAGTATAGTGCCGCGACCACAACGTACGGACGACCTCACACCACTTGTTACACTAACATACTTACACACAACAACACAGGCAGCACCACCGTCCAGGTGAAGCTAAGCAGAGCAGCTAATGTAGCCGACAGCCTGTTTCTCGACGAGTATAGTGCCGCGACCACAACGTCGGGCGAGTACGGACGACTTCACACCACTTGTTACACTAACATACTTACACACAACAACACAGGCAGCACCACCGTCCAGGTGAAGCTAAGCAAAGCAGCTAATGTAGCCGACAGCCTGTTTCTCGACGAGTATAGTGCCGCGACCACAACGTCGGGCGAGTACGGACGACCTCTCACCACTTGTTACACTAACATACTTACACACAACAACACAGGCAGCACCACCGTCCAGGTGAAGCTAAGCAGAGCAGCTAATGTAGCCGACAGCCTGTTTCTCGACGAGTATAGTGCCGCGACCACAACGTCGGGCGAGTACGGGCGACCTCGCACCACGAATACCCCGCATGCGAGTGCTACTTGGATTACGCATTGCCACCAGGCTCCCACCCAGACGTAGTCTATGAAGTGGACTATCCGTATGCCAGCCTGTGAGAAAAAAATTATATTATATTGTATTTTTATTACAGAAATAATTTAATGAGAAGTTTTTTTTAATTACTTTTTTAAAAGAAAGCGAGTTAATATTGCACAGTCATCCAGTCCTAAGATATGTTTAAAGTTTCAAGTCTCTAGCTCATCAGGAAGTTTCATCATACGCGTTTCTCGTGACTTGAGTCTGATAAATGATACGGCGGTTTGAAATCCGTCGACAGGAAGATATTAATGCTTCTGACTGTACAATACAAGCCAGTGTTCCCACGGGCGCAATAATAATTTGCAAAAAAATATACTAAATCCAGCTCATTAGATGTTTTATCAACAAAACCTAGATTTCAGAATAAACTAGTACAATAAATTAGAGCAAGTAAAACTATTTCGTTCGAAGTATGAAACGATTTATTAATTGGTACATTCATGAATCTAGGTTAACCACAAAATTCATTATTATAAACTGGAATAATTCAGTTTTATAAAAACCAGTTCTACGAAATCTAAAGTTACCAGTTTAATCATAGTTAATCATGTTAACTTGCCCATAGACGTAAGATAGCTGATGTCGTCTTTCTCTATAAGATCTTGCATGGGAAAGTAGATAGTCCCGATATACTAGAAAAGTTAATGATAAGCGTACCCCGAGCTGGAAGCCGACTGCACAATCGCAAACTGTTTAGTCTACCGTTACGTCGTACTAACTATGGTCAACATTCGCCATTATATCGTATGTGCTCTGCTACTAACGATGTCTGTCAAGATCTGGATCCATTCAATGCATCGGTCAAAATAATAAAAAAATATTTCAACACCAAATTGTAATAATTTGCTTGTTCGTTTTGTGTTAATGTTTGTGCAGTGTTTGTTGCTTTGTTGTAATCCTGTGTTTTATTGTAACTTCCGTGTTTTATTGTAATTATTTTGAGTGTGATATTCGTATGCATGTCGTGTTCGCACCTAGAAGGCCGTTCGACTACCATGATTTTCCGCACATGTTATTTATTAATTATAATGTCGTAACGTCCAGTTTGCGAACCTAATAAAAAAAAAAAAAAAAAAAAAAAAAAAAATGTCAATAGCACTTATTTGTGAATCAATTTGATATAACATCAAGGTATGGTTATTTTTACCATCTTCCCTCAATCTAATAAAAATATATTAGACTATGCCCGCGGCTTCGCCCGCGTATAATTTGCTTTATCAAAAGAAGGCGCTATCGCGCATCCCTCGGGAACTGTTTATCTTCCTGGGATAAAAAGTAGCTAGTTATATCCGAACCACCCCTCTTTTTTTGTTTTTGGATGGAAATCCTCATGGATACCCTCCGTCTGGAGATGGCGGAGGGGTATGTCGGACTCTTACCGACTAAAACCACACGGTGGCCATCCTCTGCACAAAATAGAGTAGCTCCGGGAACTCCATTGGACCGCGCCGATGGCCCTCTAGTGCTATGCCTTTGGCACGTTCCGGGAAAACAATATTGTTTCCCCACAGTAGCACGTGACCACCACGTACCGCTGTCCTCCCTAGGGTATATCCACTTTAGTATCCGTGACACAAAATAGTATAGTTGCACGCGCCGCTTGGTTGACATTGCAACGAACGATAGTTGTGAGGTGAAGTTGTGAGGTGAAACAAGAGTGTCCGTCCCTGCCCTCACATAATACGCGTGCGACGGAGCCAAGCCCCGCCCCCAAATGTGAAAGCTATAGCTACGCCCGTGAATTTAGTACCTTCATTTCATTTATTTATTCAGAAACAATTTTCATTGTGTAAATTAAATTAACAAAAAAAAAAAAAAAACAATTCACATTATCTATTTCATTACATGCAACAATTAACATACATAATTATCTAAAAAATAAAATATACATTCATTACATTTACCTAATTTCATTACGACAATTCATCAATTGAATAAAAACATTTCTCCAATAGGAAAGCCTTGAGCTGTTTTTTAAATGTGCTCGAGTAAACTATACTTTTTAACTCTTTTGGTAGTCTGTTAAATATCTGCACGGCTTGATACTGCGGACCATGTTTTATTATGTCCAACTTGGGTTGAATCTTGCTTATAAGATCCTTTCGCCGCGTAGTTTCCCTAACCAGTCTTTCCTCCTCCGTCTCAAATTCGTGTAAATATTTTCGTAAAGTAGTCAGAAGTACAAGAACGTAAAGACTGGGCACCGTTAGTATACCTAAATCACCAAAGTGTGGACGGCAGCTGTCTCTTTGTGAAATACGAACAATAGTACGGATAGCTCTTTTTTGAAGAATAGAAGCTCTTTGACAATTGTAACTGTAGCTATTTCCCCAAAATTGTATACTGTTACTTTAGCTTCGTCGCCTTGCAAAGGTCTTATCCGTAACATACATAAAGAATTTACCTACAAATTATAACATGTTATACTCACATCAGTACTAAGCAGCAAGCCCATAGCCAATCCAAACACGCAGCTTAAAAACGTGATAGTGGTCTCCCATACTTTGAGAGCTTCGGCGTTGATGGCCATAATGCCAGTGATGACGCAATGCCATATTGCTAGCTGTTGCGCGATACCGAACATGATCAGGATGAAGTAGAAGATTACTGCCCAAGCTGGCGATAGCTGGAAGAAAAATTTTTTTTTGAGAAAAAAGTGCAGCGAAAATTTTATGACGTTTATTTGCATGTAAAGGCAGGTTTTAACACTTTTACTGTCCGTGAAGCAATGTGATCACGGGAAAGGAAAAGGGTTAAGACGCTGACAACAGCCAAATACCCCAAATAGGCTTCTTTTAAAAACATCTTTAGCTGTATTCTATTCAGTTTGTGGCAGTGAAAAAAATGTATGTTAATCTTGATCGTATTTTCTAAAACTCAATTGTGCCCAAAACACGTTTTCTTGAACTTTTTTTGATAGAAAAGAATTGTAAACTAACCTCTTAAAAAACATGCTTTAAAGCAAACAATCTCTTTATTTACCAAATAATGAAATGAAATTAAGAAAACATTTAAGAAAGACAATAATCTATAACATAGTTGTTTCTATTTTTCAAACCAGGCTTTTCGTTTTTTATTTAAAAAAAAATGTTAATTTTCATTCAAGTTGAGCGGCGCACCCGACGTTTCTCCGCTCGTTGCCTCTCTTTCAGTTCTGTACAAAACGACAGTGACCGCAGAGGTCTAATTTTTTAGGTGGTATCAGCGTCGTCTTAAGAAAGAATATGAAATTTTCAATAGTATTATTTTCTGAAATATACACAAACTAAGATCACGGCCCTAATTCACGTAATTTCATGACGCGCCGATCAGGTTGCAATGACGCTGTAGTTCGTTTCTGACAGAGACCGCCGTAGATAAGAGAATATGAAAAGCACTGTTTTGATCGAAACTTAACTGAAACTGCACTGCAACTGCACATCTTTTGTTACGTGAATTGGCTTACACATCTGCTTCACATCACAAGTAAGTTCTTTTGACATCATGATAATCAATCAAAAAAGCTAATTTAATTAAAGTCACATGTGTACTCTGATGACATCCTGGCAAATATCATGACACATAACATAACAACATAACATCACGCCTGTATTTCCCCGAGGGGGTAGGCAGAGGTACACCCACATTTCGCCAGTGACAAATATCATGAGAAATTCAAATAAAGAATGTATAATGTGACCGAATTCAAGGTGTAGTTTAGTTAAATTTTTAGTTTAGACCCAGAAGTTGGTCATATAGGTTTAAGAGCCCTCGCAGACTAAGACAAAACCGACCGATGGTTGGGTGACAAAGTTTTTGTGTGGGAAAGAGGGTCAAATTCAAATTCAAGTTTTATTTAGAACTAGCTTTTACCCGCGGCTCCGCTCGCGTTAAATTCTGCTAACCCACGTCAGTCCAGTCCAGTCCAGTCCATTCCAGTCCAGTCCACTGTCCCACTGTCCCACTGTCCCGCTGCCCCGCTGCCCCGCTGCCCCACTGCCCCACTGCCCCGATACCCCACGGCCCCGCTGCCCCGCTGCCCCACAGCTCCGCTGCCCCGCTGCCCCACTGCCCAGCTGCCCCACTGCCCAGCTGCCCCACTGCCCCGCTGCCCAATGCCCCGCTACCCCACTGCCCCGCTGCCCCACTGCCCCGCTGCCCCACTACTCCGCTGCCCCACTGCCCCGCTGCCCCGCTGTCCCGCTGCCCCGCTACCCCACTGCCACGCTACCCCACTGCCCCACTACCCCACTGCCCCGCTGCCCCGTCTCCACTCTGCCCCACTGCCCAGCTTCCCTGCTGCCCCACTGCCCCGCTGCCCAATGCCCCGCTACCCCACTGCCCCGCTGCCCCGTTACACCACTGCCCCACTAAACCGCTGCCCCACTATCCCACTGCCCCGCTGCCCCGGTACCCCACTGCCCCGCTGCCCCGCTGGCACGCTGCCCCACTGCCACGCTGCCCCGCTTCCCCGCCCCGCTGCCCCGCTGCCCCACTCCCGCTGCCTCGCTGCCCCACATCCCCACTGCCCCGCTGCCCCGGTAACCCGGTGCCCCGCTGCCCCACTGCCCAGCTGCCCCGGTGTTCCACTGCCCCGCTACCCCACTGCCCCGCTGCCCCACTATGCCAATGCCCCGCTACCCCGCTACCCCACTGCCCCACTGCCCCGCTGCCCAACTATACTACTGCCCCAAAGCCTGTCCCGCTTCCCCACTGCCCCGCTGTCCCACTGCCACGCTGCCCCACAGCCCTGTTGCCCCACTGCCCCGGTAACCCACTGCCCCACTTCCCCACAGCCCCGCTGCCCCACTGCCCCGCTGCCCCGCTGCCCCACTGCCCCGCTACCCAACTGCCCTGCTGCCCCACTATCTCACTGCCCCACTGCCTGCCCCGCTGCCCCACGCCCCTACTGCCCCGCTGCCCCTCGACCCCACTGCCCCGCTGCCCCACTGCCGAGCTGCCCCGCTGCCCGCTGCCCCGTTACACCACTGCCCCACTAAACCGCTGCCCCACTATCCCACTGCCCCGCTGCCCCGATACCGCACTGCCCCACTGCCCCGCTGGCACGCTGCCCCACTGCCACGCTACCCCGCTTCCCCGCCCCGCTGCCCCACTCCCGCTGCCTCGCTGCCCCACATCCCCACTGCCCCACTCCCGCTGCCTCGCTGCCCCACATCCCCACTGCCCCACTGCCCCAATGCACCGCTACCCCGATACCCCACTGCCCCACAGCCCCACTGGCCCACTGTCCCGCTGCCCCACTTCCCCACTGTCCCACCGTCCCAACGTCCCACTGCCACTGTCCTACTGTCCCACTATCCCACTGTCCCACTATATCACTATCGTCCCGTCCCATGTCCCATGTCCTGTCCCATGTCCCATCCTATGTCCAGTCCCATGTGCCGTCCCACTGTACTGTCCCATGTCCCGTCTCATGTCCCGTCCCATGTTCCGTCCCCTGTCCCGTCCACTGTCCCGTCCCCAGTCCCGTCCCCTGTCCCGTCCCCAGTCCCATCCCCAGTCCCATACCCTGACCACTCCACTCCACTCCGCTCCATCGTACATAGAAGCTTCGATCTGTCGGGTCAGTACGCAACCCACGAATTAATTTTTTTCTTTTTTTCTTTCTTTCTTTCTTTCTCAAAACCCATACCAGTTTTTAAGTCAGATCATCAGCTTTCAAACAAAAAAAAAAACATCAAAATCGGTCCAGTAGTTTTAGCGTGATGCTGGAACAAACAAACAAACAAATAAACAAACAGACGTTTACAATTTTATAATAGTTAAGATAATCATTACATCATCCTCATCATCATCATCCTAGCCCGGTATCACCCGGTATTGTGTATGGTGTCGGTATTTGTGTATAACTATTTATATTGTACTACCTGCTATTAATAAATACGGAGACCAGTGATTTGTTGAGCAAACCTAGTGGAAGTGCACGAACAGTGCGCTCGGCGGCTATCATAGCACGAACAAAAATAGGGCAACTAAATAATAAAAAAATAATAAAATACAGGGAACATGAATATGTTATTATTACCTACTTATTATATTGTATTCGGCGATGGTGTTAGTAAAAATGAATGTTAAAATATTAGATAATTTAATTCATATTTAATTGCATGCATTTATTATTGTTTAGTATCATACATATTTGTTTCCTAGTATAAATAAATAATGTGGTGATGCTATTCCACAGAATTTAGTACCTATTTTAAAATATTGTATTTTCGTAATATAATATACTTTAAGATTTTTGGGGAAAGATATTGTGTATGGTGTCGGTATTTGTGTATAACTATTTATATTGTACTACCTGCTATTAATAAATATTAGTCTTGGTCAAATCTGCGTATCATTCACATCACTCATCATCATCCTAGCCCGGTATCACCCACTGCTGGATATAGGCCTCCTTTCGTTTTTGCCAGCCTCTTCGATCTTGTGTGTCCCACAATCATTACATGCACTTTCAAAACCTTAAGAATCTAGTTGCACGGTTCCAAAATGTTGGTCCTATGGAGAAGAGCCGGCAAGAAACTCCATGAAAATACTCTTTTCATGTAATAAATGGTACAATGGTTTATTACATGATTTGGAAAGAATTGTGTGAGAACAATGTAGGTTAATGAGTGAGATAAATTCACGGAAGTAAACTAATTAAGGTGAATGCTACAGGGTAGCCCGCGAAATTCAAATTTTTTGGTGTTTTTTGTTTTTTATACAACGCGAAATAAAACTGCAATTTGCAAAAAACACCAAAAAATTTGAATTTCGCGGGCTACCCTGTAGCATTCACCTTAATAATGATATAACGTTTAGGCTCAACGATAATAGGAGGGAACCCATCGATCTGACACGGGTCTTCCGGTGCGCGCACTGTCATATGTCCCCGTACTGATATATTAAAAGTCTGCAGTCTGCGGGAGGGCTTATACTCAGGTGTTTTGATCATCATTTCAGCCGAAAGACGTCCACTGCTGGACAAAGGCCTCCCCCAAACGGGGGGATATGCCATAATCGCCACGCTTGGCAGGCGGGCTGGCGATCTCAGATAATTGTTTAAATACTCAGAGAACGCTGCTGCCCATCCTCTGTAGAATCCCTTAGTCGCCTTTTACGACACCCATGAGAAGAGAGAGGGTAGAGGGTTTACACAACACCATCTAGTCACAAACTAAGCAGAGCTTTTACTATGGGTACTAGACAATGGATATAATACTTATATACTTTTTTTTGTAAATACATACTTATAATACATAAGAAACACCCAGACCAACACAAACACTTATAATAACTTCTTAGGTTTTCGCGATCACTACACATTATAATAAAACAAAGTTTAACCGGATTAAATCGCGTATATTATTTAAATTGGTTTCCCTGACGTTTCGAAAGCTTTGCAGCATTTCGTGGTCGCAGGTAGACTAAGATGACAAGCGTCTTTACAAATATTTCTAAAAAAATATTTTAATCTACTGTACAATATTATTAATTAAAATCGTTTCGATGCACGCAGTAATCACTCACAATATCATTATCTTTTACAGTGTTGCGTGCTGTTTGGGACTTGATTATTTTTAGGACTGGGTTCCAAACAGGTGGTAATATACGCGATTTAATCCGGTTAAACTTTGTTTTATTACAAACACTTATGTTCATCACACAAATATTTGTGTCCTGTGGGAATCGAACCCACGACCTCGTGATCAGCAGTCCGACACTCGAACCACTAGACCACAGACCACACCACACACCACAGACGAATTCGTTGAAATGCTTTTATCAATTTCCTGCATGTTTTCCATAAAATTAAAGTTGCTTGATATCCGAAAACCAGTTTCTGCACTCATCATGTACAATTATTTTTGTTCATTTTGATACTCAGTTCATTGAGTTAATACAATCCCTTAATTACTGTACACACGCGGAAAGGCTTGTAGTGGCCTACTTTAAGACGTAGATTATAAATATATACTTCTTAAATCCTCAATATTACACGATAATCTAAAATAAGGCCAGTTCAACAAACAATTACACTAGTTTCATACACACAGTCATAAAACGAATTCTAGGCTACACAATACCAAGGCTACTCCATTTCCAAAGGCTCGGCAATAAAAAAATACAACATCACGAGGTGTGCAAACTATTATAAAAGTTTACAAGGAAATAATTGGACTGTTCAGTTAGATAATGTTGTTAGTTAATTTTAATTCGCACGCGAGTTAGAAGAATCAATATGAAGTTATGAAAAACTTATGTAATTTCTGACATTGAGAAATAGTTATTACATGTATTGTGTTGTACACAATACATTAAATAGTGAAACTAATTATGTTTCTGTAAAGTCGGCCGCAGAATTACGAAAACCGCCCTTACTGCTTACGAAATAAGGATGCTGTCAAAGTCAACTGACGCGCGGTCGACTCTACGAGAATTCCTTTTGACTCTGGAATTTTGATTACGATTCCTAAATTTTGATTATGTTACAACAACATTTTACGCTCTGCTGATTGAAAGTATCGTATCCATAGTATGACGCATTTTTAGGTCGAGCTTAACTACTTGTGTGTTCTTTGGCCTCTTTTTAGTCCATGCTGTAGGGCAATTACTATTAAAAAAAACTGGCTAAATGCGAGTCGGACTCACGCAGTAAGGGTTCCGTACCACCCATCGACCTAATACCCCATAGAAACTGATTTAATTTACGAGAGTTTATCAAAAGACATCAACGCACAGTGCGCGAAATATGAATTTTTGCATCTCTTTCTTACGCAGGTCCCACCTCTTATTTTTAGTATTTGTTGCTAAACTACATTATATGCACTATATAATCTGACCAAGTTTGACGCTGGTATGTATTACGGTTTTGAAGATAGAGGAAGAACAAAAACGTTGAAAAATTCATGTTTTTTTACCTCTTTGGTTAAAGACTTTTTTTGTTTTTAGTATTTGTCGTGATACTCCATAGCAACACATATTCTATGAAAATTACAACCGGTTACTTATTACCGTTCAAAAGATACAGCCCTGTGACAGACAGACGGACGGACAGCGTAGCGAGAGTAATGAAAAAGGGGTGACGTACTTTTAAAAATTATAAACACCTTTTTAGTGGTCTTACCAAATTAGCAGGCAATACAGCTAGAGTAGCGGGCACGATCTGTGTTGCCAGCTGTAACGGCTGCCACCCGCTTAGCATCCGCGCGGTGTTGCCGGTTCTCCACACAGTTACTCCCACCAAACTGCCGTAGTGTCCCATGTACCGGACTGGCGTGGAGACCACGTTGCCTGGCATTGGCTCCGACATAGGCCATAAGAATTGCGTGGATTTTACCGTTTCTGAAAAAGAAGGGAAGAAGGGTTTTATTTACACAAGCATAAAAATAGACTTTTAAAGTTCTATTTAAATGTAAATATTAAAAGAACTTTCACTGCGGTTAGTAATAAAATGTGCTCTCATTCTGAGAGCTTGTTGAAAATTTCAGATACAGTGGACGATAGAACAAAGTTCTATGAATAAGTCAAAGTTATATGAATTTTTCACTGAACAAGTAAATTAGGTCAGGTTTCGTGTACAAACTAGCCGCCGTAAAAGGGTAAAGAGTAAGTTTCACAAGCGAAAACGAAATGGAAAAAAAAATCGTGCGTCAACCTGATTTGTGAAGCGATTTCCATGCGAATCGACAATTACATGGATAAACAAATACGTTCAATTCTAAAACAGGCACCTGTATCACGAGAATACATAATAAATACGTATATTTAAAAGAATGCGGGCTCTCAGGCTTAGGTACAGTCTACTGCATGACAGTGATAACACTTGAATTAGAAGACCGCCCTTACTGCTTAAAGACGCTGTCAATGTCAAAATGTTACCACTGACGTGCGGTCGACCGTAAATGGTACAACTAATAGTATAATAAGATGTTTCACCAGGTACTCTCTTCCCGTGACAGCTAGGTCACGTGATTGCCTCCGTACTACGTCATCGGCTGTGGAGCCAATAGCGGGATGTTATTGTGACACTTGTCAGTTAGATGAAAATAAACCACTTTACCACCACTTTGGCCACTTTGTGAAAATAAATTACCTGAGCAAAATGCATTTTTTCATTTACTTGCTTCTATAAAGAATCACTTTTGAACTAGTAGTTTAATACAGTTTCCTTTAATAACTAATTGATGAATAACACAAGATAACAAATAGTTAGGCTAGTTAGGAATTTATTTTATATTATGAACAAAAATCTCCTTAAATATATTGAAGATATCAATCAATGGCAATACTGATCGTGATGTAGCTTGGAGGCATCGCGCTGTCATCGCGGGAAGAGAATACCTGGTGAAACATCTTTTTATACCATGGTACAACTTAACATATATTTTAATTTTTAATGGATTTACGCATGCGGAGCGAAATGTAAACATCATTATCTTTAAACATATTATTATATGCCTTGCGACTTCGTTATCAAGAGGATAACGATATTCAATAGATATATTATCATGGCGTATGATTGGGGGATGTCCACGATTAGAGTATGAACATAATAAAGTGTCTCATTTTTTACCGTTTTTATCAACTAGCTTTCAGTCTTGTCTGTCTGTTCGGTACAAATTTCGCATTCCATTTTCCAATTATTCAGAGACTTGAAACTTTAAACGTAGCTCAGAACTGAATGACAGTGCAATACTAACTCGCTTTCGTTTTAAAAACGTGGTAAGTATAAAAAAAAATTTTTTCATCAAATTATTTCAATAAGCAAACAAACAAAACGTTATTTTTAACCGACTTCAAAAAAAGGAGGAGGTTATGTATTCCGCGGGTTTTTTTTTTTTTCATGTATGTACACCGATTACTCCGAGATTTTTGGGCCGATTTACGTGGTTGTTTTTTTATTTAGTAGAGAAAGTCCGCGCGGTGGTCCCATATAAATTTTATTGACTTAGGTTAAGTAGTTTTTTAACCAGCTTCAATAAATCAGTTTATTTTAGCTTTGCGTATCTAGATGATCTGCTCATTGGTTCCTCATTATGAGAATTCTTGGCCGATATGCGTGTTTTTTTGTCACGATAGTGATTGGACGTTTGGAAGAACATGAGCGAGACCTTTGCCCAGCAGTGGGATAGCAAAGGTTAATAAAAATATATTCTCAAATTGGTTATATAAACATTTATGAATCACCCCTCAACTAAAAAGTATGAAATAAAAACTTTTTAACAAAAAATAAAACCGACTTCAAAAACCTTAACTAAAAATTAAAAAATAATCATTGTATGTATTTTAAAATCTTAACTTAAACAACATTTTGAAGGCGGCGCGTGATTTTCATGTACGTTCACATAAACTGTTTTTACTATAGATATTGCGCTCGACTGTACATTACATGACGCAAAGGGTCAACCACGCGCCGCCTTAAAAATGTTGTTTAAGTTAAGATTTTAATTTTCAAATTGATATGGCAGACGAAGCGTAAAGAATTGAGCATGAAATTAATATTGCACACAACACAACACACTTATTTTGCGATATTTGTAAGCCTAAAATGTAAATTTCGCAAAGCGTGTTCCTATGCATAATGACTATAATATCCCAAAATCTCGAGCCGACTAATATTGGCATTTATTTATTTATTTAACAGCTGCCTACTGTACTTACAGTTGCCCAACAAGTACAATAGGCCAAGTTGTAATTTAGGTACATATATAATTCTTATAAGTCTAATCTTAATTACTTGAAAATTTATGACAAAAGCTGACAAATTGTTTTTCTTTGGCATAATTCATTATTTCGTTTAGTTTTACTCTTTCGAGTGCCAACGTCGTTTACAGGGATCAAGCAACAAAAGCGAGTATGGGCCGTATAGAAGACGTTGGCACTTAAAGGGTAAATTCAGTATGCTCGGGCCAGTTTTAAATCTCACTAGATGCTGCTTAATACTTGGCGACTTTTTACCGCCTAGAAAAAAAAACAGGGTGTGATCAGGTACTGTACTAGGATAGGTATATTTAAAAAACGTATTTGTTTATATTACAGGATGGCGAAACGAGCTATGGCCCAACTGATCTTAAGCTGTTACCTTTGCCCATAACCTAGGCTGTTACCAAAATGGTACCAACCACAAGACGGTTCGCCAAACTGAGACATGAAGATGGAAAGTCTCATGTGATTGAATGGCACAGCTGATATTTTTTCCCATTTTTTATAGATCTATGCTATTACAGTAACTGAAAAAACGGTTAGCCGTTAATAAGTCATAAAATATAAGTGTTAGGTTCAGCTCTATACTATAGCTCATTCATCTCCGGTCCATACAATATTTGAACCAGAGTCCCACAACTGCGTTTCAAATTGAGCGCTGCCGCTGCCGTCTCCCTTTCATTCATTCCTCATATTTTAGTAGTGGAAAACTATTCAAGATAGTTAGGTTTAGTTATTCGCAAGACTACTGCCGAAATCAATACTAAACACAAGAAAATCTATTTTTTTTTTTTTTTTTTTTTTTTTATACATATATATTTTTATACTATATTTATTTTACGCTATATATTAGTTTATGTATGAGTATATATATATGTAGGTATATTTATAAGTATTACTTGACACACTGTGTCTACATCTCTTTGCTTCAAATTTTCCTCTCGCAGGTCTGCTGGAAGAAATTTCTTATAGAAATAAGCAGTGCCTTTGTACTATTCATTTCTATGTATTTTATTATTATTTCTCTGTGTGTGCATAAATTTAATAAATAAATAATAAAAATTGTGCAAACACGGAAAACTTACCAAAACTGCCCGGTATATATGCGTAGCCATAATTCTTCAGTATTTGCACGCAAGTGTTGGCCAAAAACGACCCCAGTAGTAATACAGCGAAGGTAAATGCCACTATACACGCACTCTCCTTCTGTAGCATTGTGTTGGTTTTGTTCTTCGCGTTCTTGTGTGACGTCAGCTGCATGATACAGGCTCCGAGGAGGCCCCAAGTGAGGAATATTTCTTGGGCAGCGGCTGCCCAACTCTAGAAAAAAGCAATTTATGAAATACTTTTTTTTATAATATGGATTTAGGATGGCGAGCTTTGGCTTTTTGGCCTTTAGGCCCACCTGATGTTAAGCGGTTACCTTTGTCCATAACAACTGCAATACCACCTAGGCTGTTGCCTAAATGGTACCGCAAGTCGGTTCGCCAAACTGAGACATGAATAAAGGAAAGGAAAGTCTAATATGATTGTAATTTCACCGGCACCCGTACCCTTCTGACCGAAACACTGCAATACAAGCATCACTATTTAGCGGAGAAGTAGGTACGGTGGTCGTACTTCCCTGGACGAGCTCTTTCACAAAGGAGCTCTACTACTGCTACTAATAGCCTATGCCCGCAGCCCGCGTATAATTCGGTTTATCACAGAAAAACCAAAAACACATAAAAACACCCTTTTCGCGCATTCCTAAGGAACTGTTTATCTTCCCAGGATAAAAAGTAGCCTATAATTATGTTAATCAGAGGGTTACCGTCTATCTGTGTGCCTCCGTTTTGCCGTTTCAGCGTGATTGAAGGTCAAACAAATTTTATTTTCTTTTCCGAATGGTTTCTCGCAGTTAGTACCGGACTTGATATGCTTAACCGAAGTGGTTTAGCGGAGAGTTCCGAAGGTATCCAATCCGCCTGAGTATAAAGTATAAACAAACATCCATACTTTCGCTTTTATAATATTAGTAGGATAATATACAGTCAACCGCATATCAGATTATAACAATACTATTCCATATATATAAACTTCGCACAACAAAAATGGTACGGGCAAAATAGCTTGACCGGAGTGAAGTTGGTTACTGCGCATGTTTCCCCGCCTCCCGCCTCCAACTGACACCCATAAAATGATCACTGCGCCGGTTTTGTGACACATTTCATTGGTCATTATAAGCGGAGTCATACTAAACGGATTATACTATACTGCAAAAAAAAAATGCTTAACACTTAATAATTAAACTATTATATAAATAAAAAATATCCATACATTACTATTAATGAAAAATTCGCTCCATTCAGTCTCAGCGAATATATTGATGACAGTGTCGTACGGTATTAATGTGAGCAATTTGGTACACAGCACTAGTGTACCGCAGATCGGCAGAAAAATCAGCATGTATACAGCCTGTAATCATAACATCACAAGTTACCATTCCGTGGGAAAACAAATGAAAAAATTAAATGTAAATTAGAATGACGCGCTGTAAGCTGTAATGTTTATTACCTTGCCGTAAGACCTCAATCCTTTACTAAGCGCGACAAATACTATCATCCACACTACAGCTAAATTGAATGCTACTTGAAACTTTATTGTGCCGAAATATGAACCATTGGACCCCAAATTCCTTTGCAAAACCTCGCCGTGAAAATACTGCGGCAAAGTCTCCTGTATTTTATAAGTACCATTCTTCGCTACAGCATCTGTAATATAAAAAAACACTTTCTCAGTGACCCTATTTCCTCGTTCCACTAACGGAAAAAGTAATTGTCTAAATTAACGGCCTTCAATCACGCTTCCTAATTCATTTGTTGATTGATATCACCGAATTTGTTGACATTGCACAAACAATGAACTATTTAATTATGTAATGGTTGACTCACCTTCAAAATTGAATTCATGTGGTAGTGCCCATTTATATTTGTCATTGGACGTTATAAAAGAGTCTCTAAAATAAACAAATATCCAAGACAGGCCAATTATACTGTACATGCCAATCACGGCTTGAGTGATGAGCAACGATACGCCTACGCCTTGGAATATCGGCGATATACGCCACATATCAACGGGGCCTGACTCCAACACCTGGCCCAAACACAAATGTAAAGTAAACAGCGGTATTCCAATTAAAAACGACAGTATAAAAAACTGTATTATGAAGCTTGCTGCAACAATAAAAAAAGATCCATTGTAAAGATAGTAGGAAATTGGGCAAATCCAATTAATTACGTAAAAGTCCATTCATTACCTCCAAAATGAACACTGAATATGGCAAATCTAGATATATTAAATATTCCCACGGTACAACTGAGGCACGCCAGCATGGCACTCATACGATGTGGCCAAACTCCAAAAGGAGGTTCTTCAGTCTCTTCGTTTCTGTAAACATTCGTAACACTTATTTATCAGATGATTTTTAGGAGAAAATGATTATAATGAACTCATGAATCATTAAATCACATCCTATGACCTCATTTTTGAGAATAAAATGAGTAACATATTAACGAAATCGCGAAGGTTGCTCAATGCATGAGTTAACTATATAGATGCAAAGTATAATAATACATCTGAATAAGTGAGTATTTCAATTACCTCTCCTCAGTGGCACTTGTAGCGTTTTGGGTCATTGGAGCGACGTTCAACGATTCAGTGGAGGAACTGGACGCACTTGCAGTACTCCTGGCTGTATTTCGTCCGGTCCAGTCGCCAGCCGTGACGTCACTCTCCCCCGGTGACGGGAGCGAAAGCGTGCGATTCATCAGCAAAGCACGACGCCCCACAATCAAAGGTCCTGAAGCACCATCACTACTGAGATTCGCCGCCGTCACTTGCAACTGTATCGGCGCACTTGTAGGCCGCATGTTGATGTTATGCTCCAGGAAAAGTATTACCGGCAACGTAAGTGGCTCGCATGACTCTGCTGTTATCGCCGGCAGAACTATAGGGTCCAATCTCCTCATTGAGTTTCGCAAAGTGTCGTTTGTCGTGCTTGCCCTCTCTAATGATGAAACTATAGCTTGCCGGTCATTGTCAGTGAGCTCTGAAAAACTTTTCGAACGACCAAGACTCGTGAAGTTTGACCTCTCTGATATACTTGGTGTGATGTCGATTTCTTCTGTAGGCGGCGCTGACGGATGTACGTTGGAACTTGTTATTACTTGAGTATTGTCATCCAAAGATGTTTGTGCTTCCGAAAGATCTGTTTCGCCATGTGCCTCAATGAAACATTCCTTAATCTTACAAATAAGATCCTCTTCGTCGCTGTCGAAGTTTTTCGTTCCGTCGTCAAGACATGCCAGCAAAGACTTGTCTAAAACTTCATCTAAATCATTCAATATATCCATAAACTGACACAGGGCCGTCGCTTGAAACTCTTCGTCATTTGTGATGCTTGTAGTATGTGATGAAAAGTTCGAGTCGGATTTGTAGCATTCTGGTATTGTCTTCTGCAGGTCCTCTTTCAAGTCACCGTCTTCTGATTTGTCCAAGTCTTCGCTATAATGATCACTGTCGTTGCTCTCAAACACGCTGCTGGAGGCATCACTGTCGATACTGCATCCCGGTACATTTTCGCTTTGTTCGTACCGACCTTCGCCTATGTTAACTACTTCCATTTTTATTGCATGGCCTGAGTCATAGCCAGCGCGCTTTGTTGACCCTGCAACAAGGACTTCACTAATTATCATGCTCTAAACTTTTTATATTGTATTAAATTATTTTAAAAGGCACATTTTGTAGTGATGATTTTCCACAGTTTGTACATGCTTAGCTGGTGAATGCAGAACGTTGTTTGTATTTACATATGAAGTAACTTGCTAATAAGCCTAATTATTATATGTAGCGGAGCGTCAAATGTGGCTTGAAGTTAACACACTAATGCCAAGACTGTCAGGTAACTAGTTACAACACAGTACACAAGTGTGAATCACTTGGGATTAATTCTTGTTACACATAGATAAAAGTGTTTTTCATAAGATGCCAAAATTATAATTTAGCAAATGGAAACTACCATTGACATACAAAGATTTTTTATTTTATTTTACGTTACTTGTTTTTAAATTATTTATTTCAATAACTTCAATAAGTACAACAGATAGCCAACTTATAGTTTATAAGAACCTTGACAAATCAGACATGGACAAAGAACAATAATATTTTGAGTGAATGAAAATTAATTTAAAGTAAACCCTTTGCCCACCCCAGTCTGATTTATCTGACAAACATTATTGTGTCCATTTCACACACGACGTATTTGTACAAAAGAAAAACCTTTGCCATCATAATATTTCTTGGATAAATCCCACTATGGCAGTCAAAGGGTTTATACTTCATTCAAACTAGTAACAACATCTTAATATACATATAAGACAAAGTCGAGTTAGTTACATCATTTATAAACTCAAGAATGGCCGGACCGATTTTAATGAAATTTCATATACAGATAGAATATAACCCGGATTATAGGGTACTTTTTATCCCGGGAAGATGAACAGTTCCCGAGGGATGCGCGATAAACGACATTCACGCGGGCGAAGTCGCGGGCATAAGCTAGTTACTAATAAACACTAGATTTTGTTATGCCAAGCAGTTAGGTGGGTAGGTTAGGTAGTACTTATGCCTTGGTCACACGTACCGAGTAGAGTGGCGAGAGAGTGCACGCACTCGGCCGGCTGCGAACAACACAGCAGGGACATATATTTTTCTTTTTCACAGTGGATCGAGCGCACACTTTCTCGCCACTCTATTCGGTACGTGTGATCAAGGTATTAGTTACGAGTCTATGTTTACATCTTTAGAATATTTTTGTAAAGCCAGGTCTCCTGCAACCAAAATCTAAAAAAACATGTAAAAAAAAATTAAGCCAATCAAATGTAGCCAAACAGCTTGGCCACACCCTCATTTTGTTAGAAAAACATGTTAGATGTTAATACAACACATAACATAACATCACGCCTGTATTTCCCGAAGGGGTAGGCAGAGGTGTGATAGTACACCCACATTTCGCCAGTTTAGCATGTAACAGGGGGCGAGCCTATTGCCACTAACCGGGCACAAATCCAGACTCCAGGCTGCTACTGAGAATTTCCTAATGAAAAACCCAATAACACTTTGTCCGACCCGGGAATCGAACCCAGGACCCCACGCTCAGCAGTCGCGCTTTCAAACACTATACCAACGAGGCAGTCAGTCGAGGTAGATGTTATAATTAAAAAAATATGCTTGTAGGAGACACGGCTTTATGTATACCACTGAACAAATCAATAAAGCATATAACTCTAAAGGCAGAGGACCAAGTGCTGTGGAGAAAATATGGATGGACTTCTGACATGATTTTCAGTGTTCAGTGTCTCATGGACAACTTCCAAGGTTCAGTACATACATAAACACACAAAAGACTAATAATGCAATCGCAAATACACTTACAACTCCAAAGACTGTTCAATGGAAATAATAGAAAAGTACCTACAATGAATGACAAAAAACACAGCTAATCACTTTTAATTTGCTATTCAATATTTATAAAGCAATCAGCTACTAATTGCCTATTTAAATTAATGATAAATACTTCAATACTTGTATGAAAAAATAAAGCAATCAACTAAATATAAAGTTACAGTTATAATAGTCATTTATCTAAGATGCCAAGATAATATGAAAAATAACATGTGCTATGTAAACTGCAGTTATTTCACAATGCAGTGATAAATTTTATCAAACACATATACATATAAATATAAAGCAACAGATGTTATTTCACAAATGAATAACAGATAAGATAAACATAGAAATCTAAATAATAAGGTAATAGAAATGTTATCTACTGTCTTTTACTAGGTACGGGAACGCATGTCGCCGGCTTTCCGCCACCAACACATAAATACGCAATCACGCCCACAATGTTTCTAGCATTCAATGCAAAATAAATTAAGCCTAAAAAAATCTGCTGCTCAATATTTTAGTGACTCAGTGTCCAACACAGCACTGATGATCAAGCAAACCGTTTACGTGTGTCCTAAAAGACACCTGTACGCGGCGACAAGTTCCCGCCCCTTTGCCACTTCTATTACCTTTATTTATTTAGATTTCTATGACGATAGACAATATCTGATCTCATACAAAATGTATCAGAAATGCGTAGTCATATTTTAAGAGCTCATTCAGGGCATAGCATAGAACAACTTTTATTCTGGGACCAACCCTGAAATTGCTCGACAAAATTTAAGGATCAGCTTAATTTATACCTATAATAAAAGTTGTGCAGAACAATGAGCAGAGACTACCCTTGAAGTATTTTTGGTGATTAAATAAATAAGGTTGTATGGCCAACAGGTTAACTGGCCACAGGTCATTTTACAGACATCTCATAGGTCATAGCTGTTACAGACAGCCCACTGTGCAGAGCCTGCATGGTGGAAGACGAGATAGGAGCCCATGTGATTCTAAACTGTCCTGAGGTCGCCAAATACAGGGCCAAGTACTTCGGTGACCCAGGTACTCTCAGAGAGATAACTAGCAACACCAAGGCGTTGCTGGCCTTTTTGAGGAGTTAGGGTGGATCAAGTAAGTTCCCATCAACAGTACCCACTCATACGCAAAATACGCGCTTGGACGTGGAGTTGCGAAAACCAACCTGTTATACTACTATAGGGTTGTATGTCTGGTGAGGTGAAGGTCGCAGGAATCCCCTGGACACGAGAAGTGCAGGACTGGGCACTATGACGGTGCTTGGGGTGGACACGGATTAATAGAAAAACAAACTAATTAGGATGTTTTTCTATTATTTTCTATTATCTTTTATATAAATAAAGATCCTATACTAAATAAAAAATCCTGTATTAATTTTTTTTTAAATGACAGTTTACAATGGTCAAATTGCATTACAAGTTACAGCAAAAACTTAATTAGTAAGTTATAAAGACATACCTACACACAATTAAAAATCCAATCTAAGTAATAAACTTAATTATGTTGTCCAACTAAGTACAACCAGTATCAAAATACCCATCCAAAACATAAGTCGTTGGTCCAAAATAATGTAGTTACTACATAATTTATTGAGACATAGGATATTGAGAAATACAAAACTTAGTATAGAGGCTACCAAGGTAGCAACCAACAATACAAAGTGATACAAACCAATTCAGTAAATTCAGTTGTTTATCACCCAAAGAATTCATTTTCAAAACTATTATGAATATAGAATTATACGAAATATTCAGTCATTTGTTTTGATATGAAATAGGTACCGTTTAATAAATATAAAATACTAACCTGATTTCCTGACTTTTTGTAGATACTAGCAGTAGCCCACTAGTCGTCAGCTGTCTAAGAAAACATAATTATCTAACCACATTCATTTGTTTCACTAACTTGATCTAAATTCGCTTCAATTAAACAAAATATTATGTTTTTTTGTGATAAATGAGAATATTACGATAAAATACTTTATAATTTGTGCATGCAACTCATTTATCAGCAGATACACACTAGAGAAGAGACTTTCGTAATTCGTTAACAAACGAATCGTTTCGAAACGAATACATACAATTGATAGTTGAAGTCGATTAAGAGGATCGATTTTCTTTTTATAAAACTGAAACTGAATCGATTTTAAATATTAAAGCGCATTGAGTAAACAAATATGTTAATGAATGAAAAACATTTTTAATTAAGCACTAACTGCGAGAGACAAGAGAGAAACCATGCGCATTGGGAAGCTCGCTCACTCGGATTTCGAAAGATGGCGTAACAGCGCATCGTGTGGTTTGCCTTTTTATAGCCCGTTTTGGAAAATACTGTACTACTGTACTGACAGGTCCTGGCCCCCCACAAGCAGGTGAGCCCCTTCTCCCCGTGCGCCAACTACGCCGGCTGTGCCAGCTACGCCAGCTGCTGGTCGGCCAGCAGACTACCCCGAGTCTGCTGCTCGCAGGCCCTACTTCCCGTAACTTTTTATAGAGGTTTTCTTCCTCGCGGTCCGGGTGGTGAAGCCAAGACTCTCGGTCCCAAGAGGCGCGAGAAAACTACTCAGCGGGCACTCCTGGGGTTACGAGATCGACAGGGGCAGGGTAAGACAGTCCCCCCGCTGCCTGCCCAGTAGCAGGGTGAATGCACTCCGGGCCCGCCCCTGCTCCTCCACCATGCCCTCTCTTGGCAACAGCGTGGAGCAACTCCCCACTGGCCCAGAACGGGCGCCTCTCGCGCCAGAATATTCGCCACAGACAATAAAATCCCCCGAAGGTTAATCCCTCGAAAGGATTTTATTGCCCGTGCCCAGCATGCACCGGCCAAACAACTGCTGTTCCCTCCAGACGTGTCCAGAAAGACAAGCAGCCGTCAGGCACACGTGGAGGTTTTCTGGCCAGCACCCCATGTTACTACACCCTAATTCACCACCTATGACCTATCGTGATATGAAATTGGCAAGATACGATTAATTCAGGAGTATACCGAGTATAAGATTGAATATTAACTTAATTAGTAAAAATAGTACCACTCTAGTCTTATTTCCTGATTGGTCAAATCTTTACCCTTCACTGTAATTTTTGACATAACTTGACCCAATTGCATTCTAGCTTAACTATAATCGAATTTTTCGATTGGTGCATTGTCTGTCAAGTTCTATTCCCTCCATTCACGGCTGCGTTCAGTTATATCGCCCTCCGAGCGTCGTCCGACAACGTCGCTCCGAGTCGGAGCGTTCTTTGCTCCTAGAGTATTATGTTCCTTGGTTCTTTGGGCGTTCGTGTCACTTTTTTGTGTGATACTCTGAGTAAAACGGTACGACCAAAGCCGGGTGTCGCCGTCGTCGGGCGATATTAGTGAACGCAACGCACCACATAGAGGTGTTTGATGATGCGCATCACAGAGTACATTATATAGCTGAGAATAGAGTAATC
Source organism: Asteroscopus sphinx (assembly GCA_949699075.1). Taxonomy (NCBI): domain Eukaryota; kingdom Metazoa; phylum Arthropoda; class Insecta; order Lepidoptera; family Noctuidae; genus Asteroscopus; species Asteroscopus sphinx. The sequence continues at coordinate 19,491,531 of OX453012.1, forward strand.
AGTCAAAAAGGCGATAGGAGCGCCTCCGGTGTTGATTTCTGGAACTACAACGTGCTATATACATACCTATAACTATAGTAGGTATATGTGACCTCGCATGACCCCTACAATAACCTTTAGAACAATTATTTCAGCTCTAAATGAGATTTTGTGCAATAAAACTAACAACTAGGTGAGGTATTTAATTTAATTTACCTCACCTAGTTATTAGTTTTATTACACAAAATCTCATTTAGAGCTTTAACTTAGGTGTAATTTGGGATATACAATAAAATGCAGTATTATGGTTTGCAAATTTAATGTAGTTTTACAAGCTTTATTATAATATTCAATAGCCAGTTATTTCACATCTTCTTTGTCTGTCCTGATGCTAGTCAACAACGTTACACAAACATTACACATTAGAACATCACCGTTGTCATTTATTAAAAAAAACTTATACAGAACTCAAACCAAAATTCTGTCAAATCACTTCTGTGGTCTGAGCAAATCAATAAAATCGATTAGTATAATTCTTTATGCAAGGTAAATCACTTTTTCTTTTTGAATTAGCTGTTACCACATCTTGTATCGCAGAAAACATCTTTAACGTGTGTTCGGAAGGGTAGGTGAGCAATTTAAAGGTAGAAAAACATAATAATTCAGGTCGGTTTCGTCACTATTAAATAAAATGTCTTTACATTGGTTTTTAAATAAAGCTTAATGTTAAATCATTCTGAATGCGACACTTAAAGTAATAAATAATATTATTTAGATAATATAAGACTTATCACAATATAACCCAAAAAAAAAAGTGTGAAAAAGAAGTGTTTTGATGAACTCTGGTACCCAAGGTATATATTGTGTTATGGTACCAGGGTTCTCGCGTTCAGGTTTTTATAATACTTAAAATAACAGTTACATTGTAAGATGTAATTGAATTGATTGCGATTGTAAGATGTTGACGAACACAGTATTGGAATTTAGAAATAACTTTTTGACTTGCCTGACAACAGAAGTGCTTTGACAGAATTTTTATTAGTTCTGTTAATGATTTTTTATAAATAACTGGTGACATGGTGTGAATGTGTTGTAGAATGGCATCGGATCTCAGATTAATTGCCAATCTGAGCATCAGATATAAGATGCAGACTATTGAAAAAAAATGCAAATCATAAAACTGCGTTTTATTTAATATCATAAATAAAATTTAAACTGTGTTCATCTACCGTACACGCTGCACTGATATATTTCTCTGTACAGTCATAAACAAATGCGGTGTTATGATTTGCAAATACGTTTTTTTTATAATATTCAATTGCTAGTTCTTTCACAGTATCTTCTTTGTCCGAATTTTATGTCCTGATGCCAGTCAACAACGTATTCACATCACGGCAACAGCCGAATGTTGTATGTAAAATCTCATACAGAACTAAAAAAAAACTGTCGAATCACTTCTGCGGTCTGGGCAAGTCAAAAAGTTGAAAATGATTACCGTAAAATGCCCTAACTTTGCCCACAAGCCCTACTTTACCTAACGCATTAACTTAATTTTTACACGCACTGACACTTTATAACTGAACTAAAAGTTAGCGTTGTCATAGTTTTTAAATCTCCCCAAGTACGGAAATCATAGCTATTATAAATTACTAAAAAAACAACTAGGCAAAGTAGGGCTTGTGGGCCAAGTTAGGGCAGTTTACGGTACTGTTACAAAATTGTTATAGTATAATTTTCATTTTTATTACATTTTAATACTTTTCTTGCCCTTGCCCATACCTTACTATGATCAGATTTAGGTGTGAGAAAGCTTTTAAGAGAAATAACTTTTCCGCTGCTTTTTTTCGAGTTATCATGACTGCCATTCATAGAATCGAAGAGTTCATCGAAAACCAGCAATACTTCGGCGGTATTTTTGCACTCCACTGGAAGTATTCTTTTATCTGAAAAAGTAGAAATAAAACTAAAAATATGACTTTTAAATAAATTTCGAGGGATGGTCAACAAACAGCAAATTACAATTGCTTATAACCAGTGATCAGATGATTGGTGTTCAAAACTTTGAAGGTTAGTTTGGTTTATTAATTACTAGCTTCTGCCCACTGCTTCGCACTCGCGTAATTCGTTTTATCACACAAAGACGTTATCGCCATTCAGCAGGTTTTTTTTTATCTTCGCAGTATAAAAAGTAGCTAGGTTGTTCTCCGGGTTCCAGACTATCTCTGTACCACGTTTCCTCAAAATCGGTTCACGCGTAGCGTGAAAACGTAATAAAGAAACAGAGAGAGTTACTTTTGATTTTAGTATATTAGTTTGGATTTGAATCAGGTAGATATTTGCCTGTTTGCTGGTGGATAAACAAAATAAATCATTGACTTTAGGTAATTAAGCTCACGAATATGATACTGCTTATAATAACTACTCACCAGCTAAGTATCCCATATTGGTAGCAACAGTTCGACTGAATATTTGGGTTGCCATCTTAACCTTCATTTTGGGGGTTAATGTGAGCTTCCGTAAGATTTTTCATTAATCTGATTCCTTTATGTGAGGGATGAAGTTTAATTAAGTGGTCCCATTTTTCAATTTTAACTTGTCTATAGTGCACTGCAAATCCTTCATAATAAAATTATTCCTAATGTGCGGGGGATCAAAAAGGGGCATGAATACCTTTCCATTTATTACAAATACTTGATCCTTGAAATTTTGTATTCTTCTTATATAAGAACTTGTGTTAATTATATAATTAACACAAGTTTCTTCTATCAATTCGTTTACAGTACATAACATTTACAGTCCCCTGGTCACAGACAGTTGCAAGCACATTCAATCCACATGACTGCAATTCGGTTATAATATTTTGTTAATAAAAGTTTTAAATCTCCTCTTGTTGTTCCTCTGGAAAATGTATAAGCCGGTGATTGCTTGTAATTTTCATAACTTCCCTAACATAAATACAAGAGCATGGTCAGCTATGTTTCTCTTTGTTTGTCTTCCATTATTAACAAATCCTGTAATCTCATCTCTTTTTCTATTGAAATCATAATGAAACATTATTGATATTTCATTGAATAGAAGAAAGAATACACGACGTTATTGACCCTTTTCTTAAACTGTTCAAATATCTTTTTGTTTTATCCTAGTCTTAAACCGACACAGGAAATAAGCAGAGTTAGAGATCTATATGCTTTTGAGCCCTGTTTGTATAAGCTGAGGAGCCATGATTGTTTCGTCTTTGGTGAATCTTCTTCCCATTTTTCCTTCCTTTTGAATGAATTTTGGAGGCTGCCAATGTCGTAAATTTCTGTAAACATTTCTGAAAAGTTGTATTTTCAGAAAGTTTCTTATTTTCTATGTGCTTCCTTCAGTCGTGTGGCATAACTGTCTTTAATGTTGTTGTAATGTTTTGATAGTGTTTTGCCGGTTATTATGTTTGATGCTGAAAAAAGAAAACCTTGTTATGAGATAGTTCAGTTATCTTGCTGGTTCATTAGAAACTTGACTTTGCCCGCAGCTTAGCCCGCATACTGAAATAAGATATAGCCTATGCTACTTCTGAATTAAGAAGCTTTCTAATGGTGAAAGAATGATTAAGCTCAGTTCAGTAGTTTCAGAGTTTATCGATTACGAACAAACAAACAAACATTTCCTCTTTATAATATTAGTATAGATCATCATCATCATCATCATCATTTCAGCCGAAAGAGGTCCACTGCTGGACATAGGCCTCCCCCAAGCATCGCCACAATGACCGGTCCTGCGCCTTCCGCATCCAGCGGATTCCCGCGACCTTCACCAGGTCGTCGGTCCACGTTGTGGGGGGCCTACCCACGCTGCGCCTTCCAGTACGCGGTCGCCACTCCAGAACTTTACTGCCCCATCGACCATCCGTTCTGCAAGCAATGTGCCCCGCCCACTGCCACTTAAGTTTGGCAATTCATCGGGCTATGTCGGTTACTTTCGTTCTCCTGCGAATCTCCTCATTTCTGATTCGATCACGCAGGGATACTCCCGAGCATAGCCCTCTTCATTGCCCTTTGTTCGACTTTGAGCCTTCTTATCAGGCCTATTGTGAGCGACCACGTCTTAGTGCCGTAAGTAATTACTGGCAACACACACTGGTCAAAGACTTACGTCTTGAGACACTGCGGTATTTTGGACGAGAGGATATTGCGTACTATAGATAACAAATTTAATTCAAGTTTCACTTTGATCATCATCATTTTAGCCGAAAGACGTCCACTGCTGGTCTTAGGCTCCCACAAGCATCGCCACAACGACCGGTCCTGCACCTCCCGCATCCAGCGGATTCCCTCATAGAAATCTCAGCGCTCTGTAGGCAACCCAAAACATAACTAACTTGTTTACTTTTTACTACAAAATAACAAAACATCAAGCCTGTATTCAGATAGGCAGACACCCATATTGCGCCAGTTGTGTTGTGCAATAGTGGGCGAGCCTATTGCCATTAACCGGGCACAAATCCAGACTCCAGGCTGCTACTGAGAATTTCCTAATGAAAAAACCCAATGACACTTCGCCCACCCCGGGAACCGAACCCAGGACTCCACGCTCTGCAGTCGCGCTTGCAACCACTAGACCAACGAGGCTGTTTCACTACAATACATTGAAACATAATAAATGAAACAAATACGTACCATTTTTGGTCATTGCAGCTGGATGCTTTAAGGAAGTAAGAATTACCCCTGAAGTGTTTGCAGGTGCAGCTAAATCTGGAAATACATAAGTCATTTGTTATTTTTGGTTATCTATTGAGTATAAGGTTATGATATGAGTACAATGACAATTATTAGAAAATGTGATCTTAAACATGAGGATAATAATCCTACTAATATTATAAACGTGAAAGTTTGTGTGGATGTTTGTTACTCTTTCACGCAAAAACTACTGAATGGATTTTAATGCAATTTGGCATATAGATAGAACATAGCCCGGATTAACATATAGGCTAATTTTTATCTCGGGAAGATAAACAGTTCACGAGGGATGCGCGGTAAACGACATCCACGCGGGCGAAGTCGCAGGCATAGGCTAGTATAAAATAAACATTACAAAAAAGTTAAAACCATCTTCAAAAATAATAAAATAAATTGTGTGAAACAGTTTAGGAAGTCGGTGCCTATGATTTGGTTTGATTTAAGAAAAAATTGACATCGACTTCCTAAACTGTTTCACACAAATTATTTTATACTTTTTGAAGTCAGTTTTTCTTTTTAACCGACGAAAATATAAAAGTTTATTTTATATTTTTGGCATTAACAAAAGAAAGACAAGCGATTGCTACAATCCCCGATGATATGATATGCTGTGATACATTGAAGAGTTCCCTTCTTTATATCCGGATATCAGATTTTCACCAAATGTTACTTTCTGAATGCAAATGCTTGATTTGTTGATGAAAATACCAAAATCACTATGTGTATGTATGCCTATAATATTTGAGGAGTTCCCTCAGTTCCACATGGATCCCACTATCAAAACTGTATTTTGATAAAAATGGGATCAATCTGGAAGATACCTTAATTTTAGGGGCTCATGGCTAAGTAGCAACCGCGCAGATTGTATGATGGTAATAATATGGATAACCTCCCAGAGGTTAAGCTACACTTGCCGCGGTCAGTCCGTGGATGGATGGGTGACCATTTTGTTGCACATTGAGACCCCTTCATGCCTCGGAGAGCACGTTAAGCTGTCGGTCCCGGTTGACATACGCACATCTATGGCAGTTGCTATGGGTAATCAGAAAGAAGCCCGAAAGTCCGACAACTGGTCTAACCTGCGAATGTCGGTATTACCCAGAAACTGTGTTGCGGGGATCTGATGTCAGTCACTCCGTGTACAATACTGATAAGTATTCAGCCGCATCTGGTTACATTGGAAGCCAGCACCAACTTAATTGGGAAAAAGCTAGGATGATGAAGTGTTAGCAATTTACCTGTTTCTGAAAGCTTTTAAGTTCACTGGTTTTGGTGGATATTGGTTTACTCAATCGAATCGGTAAACATAGGGTAGGACGCCCTCCGGCTCGATGGAGTGATGATACGGATGCGAGTGACCGAGGATCGATGTCAGTGGCGTGCCATTGGAGAGGCCTATGTCCAGCAGTGGACTAATATAGGCTGATGATGATGATTAAATAGACCTGTTAAAATAAGATAACCAGTTATTACATAAATTCAGACAAATAACGTACAATCAAGATGCTTATACAAATGGTAAAGCCAAGTGCAAAATTATGTACCAAATAAACCTTTCAAATATACAGAGGGCTTACAACCAAAAAGCTAAGCTAACTTCAGCCTAAGGACCCTAAAAACCGCCGATCTGGCAGGCAGCACCTGGTGAAATCAGGAGTTATGGGGTGGAGAAAAAAAAATGGTATTTAGTATTGTCTGTGGCTTTTTTCTACAGAGTTTATACATGCTGAAAATTTTGTCGATTCGAAAACGATGAGGCGGGGACGAATTACTTTTACTATGTGACCAATCCTGAAATCGTGAATAAAAAATCTGCTGTTCCTATTGTGTTCAGATAAATCGACAAAATGTAGGGATCAGCTATATTTGTTTCACGGTTGGTCCCATAGTAAAAGTTGTTCATACTGATGAGTACAATGACCCCTTAAGAGATTTTTTTTCGCGATTTCCTTAAACGTATATTATTGCATTTGGCTGGCAGGAAAATTCGGGAGAATGTTGTGGATTTTGTATTATTTTTCAAAATTTGTGTTTCTTCATGTGTTAATGTGTAATAATGGTGGATTATTAAAAGTTAAGTGCTTGTTAACATTTACAAGTGTGGGTAAATGGTACACAGTTGAACAACACGACTTTTCTTTTTTAGGGTTCCGAAGTCCTACAAGGAACCCTTATAGTTTCGTCATGTCCGTCCGTCTGTCCGTCTGTCCTAATCCTTTACAGCTTAATAACTTCTACAGTTATAAACATAAGTAAATGAAATTTTGTTAAAAAATAGTCTGCATATAGATCTCAATTTTAAAAGAATAAAAAAATAGTTTTTACGTTCTTTAGGGGTGGTGCCCATACATGTGAAATGGGGAAAAAATATTTTTTTTCGCTGCACCCCATTGTGTGGGGTATCATTGAATAGGTCTACTAAAATGAAGGTAATGTTTCATACATCACTTTTTTATCAGGTGTACCATCTGCGAAATATAGCCCGCCAAAGTGGCTTGCAATGTGTCCCCCCCCCCTGCCATTTCTAAACTATGCAACGTAGAAACTTATAATCTTCCACATTGATAGACCTTTGTGAAAACTCTCTTTTAAAATTATTTCGAGTATAATGTGATTATAATTTTTTGAGTTATAGACAGAAAACCGAAAAATACTTAAAACGTCCTAGTTCAAAGGTCATTGACCTTAGAGAAAAATTATCATGGCAAATAATGCTCCTTTAGCTACTTTCTATTTGAAAAAATCACAAAAAGTAACTTTGACATCAATCAGACTTCTTAAATTTGGCTTCTTGAATTTATCGCTAGATGGCGCTACTAACAACACGCTCTGAGTCGCGAATGCTGCCGATTATTGCAAAAACTAAAATAGCCATGATTAATATTCGATTTGATTCGTTTGTACACCTACTTAAGGAACCCTATAATACTGAGCATGGCCCGACATGCTCTTGGCCGGTTTTTATTTCTCATGAAATTATGTCATATTTTTTCATGTTTATTTGTTCTTTATCAACATTTCTTTCACCCTAGCATTAAAAACATAATAAATATGTATTAAACTGAATCGTAAGTATATCCTCCATTCAAACCGAACGTAAATGTTGCCAGATATCAGACTATTTCAACAAATAATCAGAATCAATTCTAAATATCGATACTTCTATAAATTCACTTTTACTGTGTTTCAGATGCTATTATACTAGACTTATCTTAATTGATTGATTTCTTTTTTTTATTTCCACAATTTATGTCTTTAGATTTCGGTTCGCATGCGTCCGTTAAAAATAATAAAAAAATCACTCATATGACGTCAAATCAAAAGAAATTGCAAAACATATTTTGAAAACCTATTTTGTACAGAAAAATAAGATGATTCTTTGCTTTAAAATACCTATGCATTTATTGTAAGTATTGTTATAATCATTTTAAATTAACTGAAATATTACTTATTAAATCGATATTAATGAATACACCCAAAAACTTGAAAAGCTAATCCAATGTTATTTAAAAAATACTTACAAAATCGATTTTGAACATCGATTAACAAAATAATTATATCTTGCAACACCATACATGATGTCCGGATGTCTTTATGGGTGTGTTCAGTTATATCGCCCAATGATGCACGGAGCGTACTTATCAATCAGTTATGGAGTTGGAAAAAAATTGATTTCTCTTAAACCAGGGTGAAAAAATTAAAATCGTTTGCAGAATAATAAATGATAATTCTTGGTCTACAAAATAAGACTAAAACCGCCGTGACATAGCAATTTTTTTTGAGGGGCCTAAAGCTCCTAAGAGAATGGGCAATGTCCTTTGATTTAAATCATGGATTTTTATAAAAAAAATGATTTCAATCAATGACTTAAATCGTTTGATTTACCACCCTGGTTTTACTAGTCTTGGATAAAAGATCTTAGCAAACAGGTCATAAAACTACTAAAAAAAAATGCACTTGACAGTAAGATAGTTAAAGATTACCTCATGGACAGAATTTCATTGCTTTACCCGTAGATATGGAAGGTTCGACAAGTGTAGGATTCTTCCTAGTCACATGACAGTGCATTCTTATGAGGTGAGCCTGTAAATTAAATACATGTATTTTTTTTAACTTTCAATAAAGCATGATTTGTTTAAGAAATAAGTAGGGCTGTTGTGTCATCAATATTGTGTACAACAAATGTTATCAAGATTGATGAAAAGAAGAAACTTTTCAATGAGGAGACGCAGGTTGGATCCATGGACCAGCCATGTTAGCCATTTAACAATTAGGTTTTTCATTCCTAATTTATTCAGCAAAAATAAACATTTTAAGGAAATCAGCATGTAACAGAGAAGAAAGTTAAATGGATGGATCACCTTGATAAGACCGCCCATTGTACATATCTTCTATATAAGTCATATTATATGTTGCTATTTTCTTTTGTGTACAATAAAGAGTATTTGTATTGTATTGTATTGGATAGATAGAATGGTGAAATACTGGTCTGAAATGAACTTGTGCAAAAGAGAAACTACCTATGAACGGTCAGGGTCAAAAATATTAGGACAAACGGACTATTTTTTTTTTTTTTTTTTTTTTTTGCCATATTAGCTAAACCTAGTACTTTAAAAACTATTGTGATGAGAGAATAAACTGATTATTTATTTATTTATTCAAAATGATCTGAATAACTAAGAAAAATAAATTATATCTCAATGACACTAGGTGAGTTGCAGGAAAAAAAAACAGTACAGTACTGCAGAATAAATATTGTGCATCGGCACAGATATATCGGCAAACATCAGTAACACTCATACTGTACATGACAAATATGATTGACTAAAGTAATTTGGTCCTAAAAAACACTCGCAATTTCGAGTGTCATGCCAATGTTCTCATTCTGATAAGAATTTTATTCCATTGAGATAAATTTTAATATGCAAGATTTTTAAAGATAATTTTGAACAGTCTATTCATCCTGATATTTTTGAAACTGACTGTACATATAACTAAAAACTGTAGTAGTAGTGAACATAGAAATAATGGCAAATATTTTTAAAAATACCTTGGTCAGAGTGTCGCCTTAGAGGCCCTTGCGTGCAAAGTAGGAACCACATTAGCACTTAATCTTCAGCTCCTTATATGAAATTTAGTTTTAAAGTGTTTGAGACATACTTTTCTATCATTGAATACAAATTAGCCACCCAAAACAAGAAAATCTCCACCAATTTCCAGGATCTAAATCAGCCTTCTTCATTAACAGGGTTGGGAAACGAATGCAAAATTATACTGCAATCTTCACCTGCAAATGAAAAGACATTATTATTATTGTTCAGCTGTCTCTCTAGTAATAATACTGTACACCCTTCTATGACAAACTCAAGTTAGATGACAAAGTTCTTATTAAAGAATATTTTATACTTACTACGGTAGGTAATCCAACGGCGAATACAATATCTAAGTACATATTCCATAGCATCAAGTCCGGTTCGGAAGCAAAATAGAATAAATGTCTAAAGTAGTATGCACGGATCAAAGTATAAATTGTCATCATTTACATTAAATTGAACTAAAGTTTACAAAGGAAACTGCAATTTTGCCGGCCCGGCGCCATGACACATGACAGAATGACAATCCATTATACTTTTACAAAAGTTTATAAACCAAACTTGAAAATCCTACAAAAAAAAATACTTTTTAAAGAGCAAATATAGATTTCAGAATTTTTTATTGATATTTGTGTTTTCAAAGTTTGCTTTTCCCATTATTCTGTTAAAAAGAAAGGTTTAGCTCCAAGTAAAGAATAGTAGAAATTCTGCGTACAAAGAAATATATTGGTTTTGAAAAACACACAAAGAGCCATCTGTTGATACACTCAGGAACTAAACCTGAAGGCTGCTTGCCAATAGATTATTTTTTGTATGAACTGCAAACACCGTGATGCGCATGTTCGTTCGTTTTAGAGTAAAACAATACAATATAATAGAATGACTGATAATAATTTTAATTAAAAATGTTTTGTTCTAAATAATTATATAAATGTACGTAATAGATTCTAACTTACCTTTTTATTTTATTTACTTTTACTTTAAATTTTTTAGCAACATTCCACTCACTCCTTTGTATGTCTAAAATGTTGATAAATCGAGCGTATGAAATGAACAATCAGTGGGTCAAAGTATATTTTTTTGTGAAATAATATTTAATAGTTTCATTACGATAATCAACCTTATAACCAAAACAATAAGCATTGAAATCGCAACAAAAAAACTCTCAAGTAGATAAGTTTATGTAAATGTTTTTTATAAAATTACGAGCGATAAGTGTTATCATTTTGAATCAGTTTGTCAGTGGCTCTTATTTGTGAATAGTTACAATAGTTTCTGTAAGATTAAATCATGTTTTTTCTAAAAGGAAGTAGTAATATTACCATCAAAATGCGCCCAGCATATAAGGTTCGTCTCCTCCAACCAGTTTATCATTCGTCAGACAGTTGTAGTTGATGAATAGTGTGCCTATCACAGAATATTATTGGTGCTTACTTATTCACTTCCGAGAAAAATAATATTGTGACGACCAAATTAATAATTTTTTGAAATTTTAGTAATTTGACTATATTCGACAGCATTTATTAGCGATGGCAGCATACTCTTCAAAAGTGTCTCTCAACGACGTGGTCATCGTTTCTGCGGTGAGAACTCCTATCGGCTCCTTCAGAGGAAGCCTGGTGGGTCTCTCAGCCTCGGAACTTGGTGCAGTTGCCGTCAAAGCAGCAGTGGAAAGAGCTGGTATTCCCAAGGAAGAAGTTAAAGAGGTTAATTGATTCTACCTACTTTCTCTTAGTTAATATGTTTTCCATCAAATTACAGTTACATGAATGTTAATTAGGTGATAGATATTATATATATTTTGAAGCAATAAAAAAATGTGTAGTCATTTGTCAAGTTTTTGACAAGATTAGAGTTGGCTGATTATAGTGATTAACAGCAGAAATTTAATGATAACAATAAAAATGATTTGATTTTGATAACTGTTACTTTTTTTTTCACTTAATTATTTATAGGTATTATGTCTGAATTTCCATAGTTTTATAGTACTTACCTACATTTTCAATGTCTGAGTTTCATAATTATAGTCAATCCAATTTATTTATGTATAAAAAACAATTTAAAACTAATTTAGTATGAACATTTTGGATAATTTGTAATGAAATTTCAATGCCTTTTTTCATTCTAGGTGTACATAGGAAATGTCTGTGGTGCCAATATGGGCCAGGCCCCAGCAAGGCAAGCTGTAATATTTGCTGGTCTCCCTAAAAGCACAATTTGCACAACTGTCAATAAAGTCTGCTCATCAGGCATGAAGTCTATATTATTGGCAACACAAGGGTTACAAACTGGTACCCAAGATGTAATATTAGCAGGAGGAATGGAATCTATGTCAAATGTGCCTTACTATGTAAAAAGAGGCGAAATCCCATATGGAGGCACACAATTAGTTGATGGTATTGTGTTTGATGGATTAACTGATGTTTACAACAAATTCCATATGGGTAACTGTGCTGAGAACTCAGCAAAAAAATTAGAAATCTCTAGGCAACAGCAAGATGACTATGCCATTTCTAGTTACAAGAGAAGCGCAGCTGCATATGAAGCCAAGACTTTTGCTGATGAACTTGTACCAGTCCCTGTGCCTCAGAAGAGAGGAGCCCCACCTGTTATGTTCTCAGAAGATGAAGAGTACACAAGGGTCAACTTCGAAAAGTTCACCAAATTGGCAACTGTATTCCAAAAGGAAAATGGTACAGTAACTGCTGGCAATGCCTCAACTTTGAATGATGGTGCTGCAGCCTTGGTCCTGATGACTGCTGATGCTGCTCAAAGATTGAATGTGAAACCCCTTGCTCGTGTTGTTGGATACGCTGATGGAGAGTGTGACCCAATTGACTTCCCTATTGCACCAGCAGTTGCTATCCCTAAGCTTCTAGAAAAGACTGGTGTCAAGAAAGAAGATGTAGCTATGTGGGAAATCAATGAAGCATTCAGTGTTGTTGCTCTTGCTAACCAAAAAATGCTGGGACTTGACCCTGCTAAGCTCAACATTCATGGAGGAGCTGTAAGTCTTGGTCACCCTATTGGCATGTCTGGGGCAAGACTTGTAGTACACTTATGCCATGCTTTGAAGAAAGGAGAAAAAGGAGTAGCCGCTATTTGTAACGGTGGTGGCGGTGCAACATCTATCATGATTGAAAAACTGTAAGTCTCAAAAACAATTCTGACTGCTATGTTTTAATTGTCTCCGGTGCCTTTTAGGGAATTATTTGCTGTTAATGAATGGTTTGTGTGTTTGCTAACTAAGAGTTAAAAAGACTTTTATTATATTGTTGATGAAATATGTAATTTTATATCCATATCTCTTGTAAATAAACTTCAATATGGAAACATGTTAATGGTTGTATTCTATAAATGATTGAATAAATCAATAAATATTTTTATAATGACTTTATTAATTATTACTTTGGTTTACTATTCCAGAGTACACACTACCAATGGACCACCAGTTCTGACCTTTTACACCAAAGACCCATGTGGACTATGTGATATAGTCATGGAAGAATTAGAGCCCTATAAAAATAGAATAGCAATCCAAAAAGTAGATATCACTGAAAAAGAAAATGTAAGGTGGTTAAGGTTGTACAGACATGACATACCAGTATTATTTCTTAATGGTCAGTTTTTGTGCATGCACAAACTAGACAAGCATTTACTTGACCGCAGACTACAAATAATTGAGGCTGGAACCTTCCAATTATAAAAAAAAAAAAAACTTCAAAGGTACAATATCAAGTTTTTCTTGATTGTGTAGTATTACGTAGATATCAGCATAAATGAATACGATTATGATAATGTCTGTGTGAACCTCTATATAATAATAGTATTCTGTGAAGGCCAAGTTGAAAATTAATGACTTTTACTTACTATGAAAATATTATTATTAAGGTAGAGTCCGCACCATGTCTTGTATTTTTTTGATATCAGGCTGTTTTATAAACACAGACCAGTAAGCCTCTAGACGCCTATTAGCCGGATACCCCCGGTCACAAAGCATATGCAGTAGCACTGCATATCTTACGACCAGACACCAATCGGGACGTCACTCCGTCAGCGAGCGGCACCAATCATATCACCGAATATTTGAGCCGGCCGACCAATCATAACGTCCCCGCCAACATTTTACGACTGTGTTCTCATGCAAAACTTTGTTTATGTGGCGTCTTGAGGCTTACTGGTCTGTGTTTATAAATAACATCACTGACTGAGTCCCATAGAATAGGATCCATAGGACTAGCCAAAAGGACTGGGTTAAATTATCAGCTCACACAAACGTGTCAAAAAGAACCTTTCCTTTCCTAGGGCAAAGATCTTCATCATAGAGAGAAAAATTATACACCGTATTTTCCTAGTCCCTCAACGAAAATCTTTGAGTGAGGGTAATTAAAATCGTATTGGAATAATAAAATTGTACATTTTAAATTTATGAAACTCCTGAAACATTGTACACAATGATAACTTTCATTACTTAGTTTGCTGACTGTACTAAAAAAATGCAAAGATAATTTCCTTTTTTTTCGTTTACTAAAATTAAGTAATAAACTCAGTCGCTCGAGTTGTTATTTAGTTTACTTCAACTCCGCTTGGAACTGGTTCTCTGCTATTTCAATAGTAAGTAAAATAAGTCTGGCCCATAAAATCTATAGGTAGGTAGGTACAGTCAGGTCAGTGCCACAGTGGTAACACTTCAATTAGAAAACCGCTCTTACTGCTTATGAAATAAAGGCGCTGTCAATGTCAAACTGTTACCACTGACGTGCGGTCGACCGTATATACATACTAGGTAAGTAAAGGTATCTCAGTGAGATGGTCGGTATAGGTCAATGAGGTACCTACATTCAGACGGTCTGCATTTGAATTTCCCATTGTAAGAAAAGGGAATGAAAATAGCGGCACTTCTATTGTTCTCAATTGTTATATGTGCCTTTCGCTCACAGAATTCAGAATACGTGAATAGTGTGAGTGAGAGGCAGATATAAACAGGCGCGGATCCAGGATTACGCTCAGGGGGGTGCAATTTTCATGGTGATTTCTATAAACTGGTCAGTCTCGGGAAAACTTCTTTTTCAAATAAGCATATATTATAAAGAGAACCCTAAAAAACGAGCATATAAGCATGGTTGCCCGGTTAAGCCAGTTGCTTTTCAATAATCAAAAAATGTAATCTTTGTTTTCTCCAACATTCAGCTCACGACTTCTTTGACGACCTACTTATTAATTACAAGTAAGTCTGTGTTAATTACGGATATGGCCCTACAGTGGCATCCCGAAACGGAATCAGTAAGTGCAGGAGCGTAGCGAGCTCGAGTTTTATTGGGACGTTTTGAAAAATATGACGTCAAGTTTCCGCCAGCCCAAAGGAAACGAAGATTTAAGATCAACGCGAGCGAAGCGAGCGTGAAATTTTTGTTTATTGTTTTGGCAGTTTTGGGCTTTCCTCATTCAAATAAATAGATGTAACAGAATAGTTGCCTACAATATACACCAAACAAGTAGAGCATACGAAGGCTGAATATCAGGCGACTGAGCGAAGCGAACGAGATCTTCTTCACTGTGCATAAACATACTGAGTAAGATAGATCTTTACAAAAGTTGTAATAATAAAGAAAACGATTCATCGCTATAGTTCAATAATTGAGAATGAAATAAAAAATAGTGCTTTAGTATTTATCTAATTTACAAAGTAATGAAATACTTATTACTGAATTTCGGTTATAAATCACATTTATTGAAAAATTAAACGAGCAATACCTACATTCATTCATTGGCATCACCCAGATAAATGCAAATTCGTGTGCGCCCCATTCTTATTTAGCAAAATTTTGGGAATGCTGTCCAGTGCCCGTCCTTGCCACTTAATGCACTACTAATACTGGTAGTGATGTGATTATGACGAGTTCGGAAATAGGTACTAAGGTCGAGGCAAGTGCCCCCTGTGCCCCCACCCCCTGGATCCGCGCCTGGATATAAATGTCGCCATTTTCAATCCCATTTTTTATCTGCTTGAGAGAGAGCTTGCAGTTTTTTTTTAACTTTTTGTTCTTGTTTTTTGCATTTTTATGCAGACCGTCTAAATAGACCCTTAGACATATTTTAAAAGTAGTTGTTCTTTTAATTATTGCAAAATTAAAATTTGTTTGTACAACGTGTGTACAAACGTTTTAATTACGACGACGACCTCTGTGGTCTAGTGATTCGAGTGTCGGACTGCTGATAACGAGGTCGTGGGTTCGATTCCCACAGGATACAAATATTTGTGTGATGAACATAAGTGTTTGTGTTGGTCTGGGTGTTGCTTACGTATTATAAGTATGTATTTACAAAAAAAAAGTATTTAAGTATTATGTCCATTGTCTAGTACCTATAGCACAAGCTCTGCTTAGTTTGGGACTAGATGATGCTGTGTAAAAATTACCCAATTTATTTTTAATTTTTTTCTATACGCCTCATAACAGGCAACCGATGTCTGCAACACATCTATGAAATTTCATTCATGTAGTTTGCCACTATTCGCCACTTGAAATCGTCAAATCAGTTTCGACCATTTACACGAGCCGTCAAAAGGTCAAAATAGCCGCGTTATTGTACGCAATAGATTCAACATTGAGCGTCTATTAGGCTGTATTGTCGTTGGTTTGTAGATTTTAGCAAAAAATGTAGAGGTCCAGTAATAACCCGTAAACAGTTGGGGGTGGATCCCCCCCCCCCCCTCAAATATAATTAGGCACGGGCGTAGCTATAGCTTTCACATGGAGGAGATTAATTGGTCAATCAATCAAATCAAAACGTTTTATGTGTGGGCGGGGGACGGGCATTCTCGTTTCACCCCAGGAGGTCTACTCGCGTTTGACGAACGAGCCGGAGCCGAACGACAAATGAAGTATACGAATTTTCGTTCCGACTGATACCTACACAATAATGATAAACTACGGTTCATAGGAGTCGTCAGCTCAGAGAAAAAAATGTCAATACACGATCATCGCCTATAGATCATAATACTCTTTGATATAACTAGATGTTCCTTGATCGCATACGATATGGGAACGATGGCTTACCAGAGAGAGTAGCAAATTGTGCGATAAATTGAATATGCGGAGCTATCGTTCGTTGCTATTATGCAAAAGTTGATGAGAGCAGAGAGAAACAAATAGATCGATCGTTTTATTATTTTTGCCTTGCAATATAAATTATTGTTTCTTGCAACTTGCAACCCAAAACGTTGCCTTGTCAATGTTTAGTATCAATTTCCTACAACAGATGTCGCATTTCAAATTACAGGAAAATTAATTTACGCTTTATTGCAACGGATGAAGTCTTAAAATACAGTTTATTTGTTCACATATTGATAGTTAGCACGTCGTCGTCGCCGCGGTTGTTGTGATTGATAATATAAACCACAGATTATAGTAGTTTATGAAACTGTTGCATAATAGGGGTTATTAAAACACGAGTGTGAGTTTAAAAACCGAGCCGTAGGCGAGGTTTTTAATAGTATCACACGAGTGTTTTAATACCTAATTATGTCAGTTTCATACACTATTTTATCTACACTCATACAATTTTAAATAAAACACCAAAGTCAAAATCTTGGTAACATTGTCGTTGTTTTTCTTGATTTCTCTGGTAAAAGATTGTTCGTCATTTACGTTGCTGCATCCAGAAATTCAGGCGGGGTCATATTATCCTCAGTTCAGTATCACTGCTGTAGTCAGATATTTTTGCCCAGAACAAAACTTTCGACATACAAAACCATAATAATAACGTAAACAATAACAATAAATTTACAAGTAACGATGTCCAAATCCAGTAAGCCGTGGCACGCGGCCGCGCACGCGCGCTGGTGCGCGCCTACACAGATAATAAAATATAGACAATAAAATATAAAACATTATAATCGGAACTAATTTTCTATCCTTGTCAGGATTCCGTCAATCTCTGTTTCATCATACAAAAAATATGCCTGTAAACAGTTAAATATAATTAAAAGCAATATGACAATCAAAAGTTCTGCCAAAAACGCGATTTTAAACGATAAAATTTTTCAATGTATGACAAGTGGCGCCCCCTGAATTTTGTGTACTCATTGGTGCCAAACTGTACGACTGCTAAAATAAGGTTTGAAAACTCCTTGGTTAGGTCGAAGTGGCATTAAAAACTCCTTAGTTGGGCTGAAGTGTGCGGTTATGGAAAAAAAATTAAATTACCGCATTGTTTTGTTCAGCAAACTGTATCGTAATGAAACTTTTTAAATTCATTACAGGTGCATGTGCGTAAAGTATGTCATTATGACATTAGTTTCGAGTTCATAATTCGAATTTTACGATACGAGTGTAGATAAAGATATAAACTGATGTAAATAGATATCAAAGAAATTGATAGATATATACATTGACTTTAGGTTTCTTAATTCAATGAATATATTATTATATCATTGGTAATAAATAGCAATAACCAGTGTTGCCGGTACGGGTATTTTTACCTGCTTTCGGGTAATTTAGGCCTTAGCGGGTTTTTTGCGGGTAGCGATGACTGCTGGGTAGAGATGGGCAGGGAAAGAAAAAAAAACGGGTGGAAAAGAAAAAAATGGGAAAAAACGGGAAAAAATGGAAAATATCGGGTTTATTCCCAAAAGGCGGGAAAATACTATTCTATACAAGTGAAGTAATATGATGCTAACATTTGCTTTCGAAACGTGTGTTTAGTGCTCTAATATGATCCTAATCTAATTAATTAGTTTTTTCTAACCTGTATATCTAACACAATTGATTAAATTCACACACTTATGTTAAATTCTTAATATTTTATCATCAACTCAACCTATCGCAGTCCACTGCTGGACATAGGCCTCTCCCAAATTGCGCCACAATACTCGGTCCTCTGCCTTCTGCATCCCCCCCTCCCCCAACTACTTTCATCAGGTCGTCGGTCCACCTGGCTGGGGGGCGCCCTACACTGCGTTTGCCGATTCGCGGTCTCAACTCAAGGACTCATCTGCTCCAGCGGCCATCGGTCCTTCGACAGACATGGCCAGCCCACTGCCACTTCAGCTTACTGATCCTACAAGCTATGCTAAGCTATGTCGGTCACTCCGGTTCTTCTTCGGATAGTCTCGTTACGGATTTTATCCATCAAAGAAAATCCAAGCATAGCTCGCTAGCGACTTTGAATCTGTGGACTAGCCCAACTGTCAGTGTCCAAGTCTCGCCACCGTAAGTCATGACAGGCAGGACGCACTGGTTGAAGACTTTTGTGTTCAAACATTGTGGTATAGGTGACGAGAAGACTCGGCGAAGTTTACCAAATGCTGCCCAGGCCATACGGATCCTTCTGTCAGCTTCTTTCTCGAAGTTGTGTCTATCAAGCTGAATTACCTGCCCTAAGTAGACAGACGTATTTCGTTACAACATCAAATACCGACCCTTCGACGAATATTGGTCTCGACATGACATGCATATTGAACATGACTTTTGTCCAGATTCATGCCGAGACCGACACGCCAAGAGGCTCCGTTTAGGCTGTGCAGCATTTCGCCCAGTTGTTTCAGCGATTCAGCCATTACAACGATGTCATTAGCAAAACGGAGACGTGAGATGTTCTCGCCGTTAACGTTGATACCCTGTCCAGTCCAGTCCAGCGTCTTGAAGACTTCATCCAACGCGTTGTGAACAATTTCGGCAATATTACATCCCCTTGTCTCACCCCTCTGCGCAGTTGGATTGCCTCGGCCTTTTGGTCCTGGAGCTGAACACTCATGGTAGCAGCATTGTATAAGCATCATCAACAGCATCTCTATATACCGTTCGTCAATGTGATATCGCTGAAGGGCATCCAGAACTGCCCAAGTTTAGATGGAGTCAAAGGCCTTCTCGTAGTCTACACATGCCATACACAGAGGCTGATTATAGTCTTCAGTCTTCTGTACGATCTGCCGAACAGTATGGATGTGGTCTACGGTGCTGTAGCCTTTTCAAAACCCAGCTTGCTCTGGTGGCTGGAATTCATCGAGTCTTTCGGCGAGACGATTCGTGATGACCCTCGAGAACAGCTTGTACACATGACTCAGGAGTGAGATGGGTCTGTAGTTCTTCAGTAGGGTTTTATTCCCTTTTTTGAAGGACAGTACCACCGCACTCCCGCTCCATTCCACCGGTGTAAAGAGCCTTGTTGGATGACGGAACTATACACTCTGTAGCTCCTTCAGGACCGGAGTCCCGCCTGCTTTTAGGAGTTCAGTGGTAATTCCGTCATCACCCGGAGCTTTGTTGTTCTTAAGCTGCTCGAGAGCCGCGCCCTAATCTCACCCTGGTAAACGTCCGGGATATCCCCGGTGTAATGGTGCATGAGCTGGGCTCTTTTGTCGTCATTGCTAAAAACCGCTGGTCTCGCCGTTTTCGTGGAATACAGATGCCGATAAAAGTATTCAACCTCTTCGAGCATCTCCAACTTAGAGGTGACAATTTTGCCATCCGCGGTTTTCAGTTTCTTCAGATGGGTCCTCCCTATGTGTAATCCTATCCTAATCTTCATAAAGCAATATTAATTTGGTATTTCTGGAAAAAGTAGTTTTTTTATGGACTGCTAGAGCTTGCAATGATGCTTTTGGGTTTTGCATGCCATCTAATGATGTGGCATTGCTTCTCCATCTTGTATTACAAGGCAATTTCAACTGGCTACTTTTTTATTGTATAAATTTTTTTAATATAAAGCAGACAAAACTTGATTTCCTTTAATGTTTTTTTTAATAATTTTAGTAACTATAACTATAAGATTTTTAGAGAGTGGCACTAAATAATCGTGGCATAAGAGGTTCAGCCCAAGTGCTAGGCATCAATGTGTACAGCTAAATGCATGGAAATAACAACAAACAAAACGTGCCGCTCGCAACTATTATTTAAAATAATCTAAACATCGAAATCACGTCATAAATGATATACGTAATTTGATTTTTCTATAAAAAAGATATTTCACATAAATTACATCTAACATCAACATTTAAATGGTTACAAATACAATGGAAATTATGTATTACTTTGATTACTTTAATCAAATATTGTCAATTAAGTATTTTCCCGACCAATGGGTTTAAACCCGAGTTTTTTCCCAGTCTGTTGGGAAAAAACTCACCTTTCGGAAAATTCCCGGGTCTAAACCCATCCCTACTGCTGGGTAATTTTGAGTATTTTTGCGACTATTACAAAAAACAACAGCAAGCAGAGCCCCCCCAATGTTATGATCTGAGTAGGTCCAAACCCTCCCCCATTCCTTTATGATATATATGTAGGTAGTTAGGTACTTACGGTAATTGTAGTACACCACTGAGAAGAGTCGTCACAAAAATTGTCCCTAATGTCTATTGCACACGAGAGCAAATTTATTTATTTATTTATTATTTATTAGCACTTTATTTCGGTAGGAACCATAGTTGTAAAAATTAGATGATACATCAAAATAAAATACAATGCAATAAAATATCAATATCATATTGCACACGAGAGCTAAGCAGTGAGGTAATTGTTGAGTCGCAGCACTCGCAGCGCAGCGCAGCACATTAACTGTTCTGGACTCTACTCTACAGTCAAAGGGGAGGGGAGGTGTCGAGCGTAGCGAGCTTCAGACCTCTCAAGTGTAGCTCTGGTCGAGTGTGCGATGGAAGCGAAGAGGCGACAAAGCGAGTCTTCTGGCGGAGTAAACTCAGAAATACTTGCAAATGCATGGGAGAGAGTTATGACTGAAACACCGATACCTGATTTAGATCTGATTAGTCAAACTCCGATTTCATCAAATTGAGTTTCGGCGTTTGATAATCCACGTTTGTCTCTCCTAGGATTAGACAAAAATTGGTTGATCAGAGGTCGAAACACAACAGGTTTGGAATTTGACTTTGTAAGTATTATTCACAGACATATTTTACTATGTCTGTGGTATTATTATAATTTTTTTTAAATGTAACACTAGCACAACACAATAACAATATTTATTTACGTTTTATTTGTATTACGGTAAACCGCTCCTAAAAATATATGGCTGGCACTATGGCGCTAAAAAAGTTAATAAAAAAAGAAAGTGCGCAAGCGCATAGGCGAGACAATTCGTGTACTTTGTATTATTCTGTGTTTTGCATTTGCCGGCACATGAGCGTTCGATTGGTTAAGTTGAAACACATGCAAAACAACTTATTATCTGCACATGTGCCGTGTAGGTAGCTCAGTTCATTCAGTGAATCAGTCAGTCAGTATTATGCCGTCTGTACGCGAGGATTGTCAAAAACTCATTAAGCAAAAAAAAATATTTTGATATCGAGTATGTACTTATTGTTTATTTGTTTTTCTAATGCTATAACTGAGTTCATTTTCAATGCACTTCGAAGGTCGTGTAATGCCACTGTCACTAATATTTCTCTTCAAGTTAGCGCAGTGCGGCGCCTCTTAGGCCCGTATTATTGAAAGGTTCCTCAAGCGTTGATCACTGTTTAAAACTAGTTTTGAATTGGGATTGTATTTTAAAACATGCCTCAAGCAGAGATTTATTGATCACGGTTCAGCTGAGTTGAGCTTTATTTTATTCTGTCAACTGTTTCGGTATTTGAGCAGAGATTTGATCTGTAATCACTCTAGTGTGGTCTAGACTACGCTTGAGTAGAGATTTCTATTATATTTCAGGTCAAATTCATGTGTTATGTTATTGAATTAAAGTTTATAATTACCGTTCTGGAATAAGACCGATACTCAAGTAACGATTCTATCCTTAAGTAGTGATCAGGTGACCTAAAACTGGTTAAGTTTTACGTATCACGATTCCCTTTATTTCTCGTCTTGCGATTTCATACTATAACAAGATAACAAGATTTCCTTCAATGCTTGATATTTATTTTCTGTTTTGATTAGGTATAGTCGACTGCACGTCAGTGGACATTCCAGTCCATTCAATGGTTGTCTGGAAGAGATCGCCGTGGAGCGATAAGACCGCCAGTTGTACACTAGCGCATAAGTAGTTATTTAAGAAATTAATATAATCTTGTTGTGCAATAAAGAGGATTTGTATTGTATTGTATTGTGCGGTCGACCGTACGTATTGAAAGAATAAAAATGGTTTATTGTCCCAGTTAACGGCGCGCAACATTTAAATAACAGTGCAACAGAAAAACAAAAAGGTAACGAACAGTAGGGTATACAAAAAATTGTAAAACAAAAAAAGCACATAAAATATAAAGAAAGTGCAGTCGACCGCATGACAATGGCAACATTTATTGCGGCTTGCATTAAAGAACAACCTGAATAGGTAGGTAACTACTTCAATACTATGAAACCTTAAATAGATAAATTGGTACGGTAAGCTAATAACAAAATATTTTGACCACTAATCCATGAAATACATCTAAATAAATGCAATCAACAGTACAATCATCAGCAATCAAACTTTCAAGAACAATGTATTCAAAACTCTAGGCAACAATTAAGTTTTTTACAACGACGAGATCTTAACCAGATACAAGATATTATCTGACCTGTTCATCTCGAACACATAAAACAAGGGAAGCCTTTAAACGCTTCTACTTTCAACAAGATATTTTATAGTATCTTCCTTTGATCTTCAAACCTTTTTGCTGACCGCAATAAATGCCTCGCTAAAGAGATAAAAGTTAGATTCCTTTGTGTAGAAACTCGGTCAAGTGACTACCAGATGTAATGAAAATCTTTAGGTGAGCTAAGGAAATTTATTTCTTCCAATAGATGGTGTTTATCTTTGTAGTTCATGATTGTTATTTGATTGGTTTACCGTAAATCTTTTTGCTTATAGTATCAACGTTGTGGTGTTTACGTACAATTGTGAGTAAGATTTCGATGGAATTGGAAACTACCTACAATTTTCCTGTTACCTGTTGATTTTAGAACGTTCCTCAAGCAGAGATTTGCTGATCACAGTTCAGCTGAGTTTAGTTTTGTTTTATACTGTCACCTGTTTCGGTATTTGAGCTGAGATTTGATCTGTAATCACTCTAGTGTGGTCCAGACTACACTTGAGTAGAGATTTCTATTATATTTCAGGTCAAATTCGTGTGTTATGTTGGTGAATTAAAGTTTATAATTACCGTATTGGAATCAGACCAATACTCAAGTAACGATTCTATCCTTAAGTAGTGATAAGGTGATTGCAGTTCTAACTGTACCTACTTGAGAAAGGATCTGTAATACGGGCCTTAGGCTTATATGTATATATTCAGAAACGAATCTAAGCGTAAACTCTTGCTTTCAACTGTCAAAATTTCACTGCATTTTACGAGTTGACGCTTAGATTTGGCTCTGAATATAAGCCTTAGACTTTACTTAACTTTTTTCATATGTTTTAAAATGTTTAGCGAAAAGGTACAATAATAATTTATTTAATAATTTCACAAAAAAAACCTGCCGAATATATCCTCCTTTTTTTGAAGTCGGTTAAAAAAGACTATTATACAGAAAGGGTAATTTTCTTCTTCGTTCTGTTTCGGACTTTTTGTTGTCTGATTGCCGGCAACACTGGCAATTTTTTTTTTTTTTTTTTTTAATGTATTCTTGACCATGGATACTTGTCCTTCAGTCGTAATCATTGAACATATTATACTTGTATCCTAGTAAAGTGATGGAAACTTTACTAGGTTTCTGAGGGGATGATGAGATTATACGAAAGTCATGTTTTTCAACTTTGTACCATTTATCCACACTTGCACACGTTAACGAGCACTTAACATTTAATAATCCACCATTATTACACATTAATTACTCGAAGAAACACAAATTTTGGAAAATAATAAAAAATTCACAACATGATCTTTACGAATTTTCCCGCCAACCTCCACACTGGCAATAACATTGTGAGTGTGGTCATCAAGTATCTTCTAAGTAGTCTGTGGTTGTCATGTTGTCAATGTCATTGTAATGGTTGACGATTTTATATTGACATGTAATACAATTTACGGAGTAAATTCGTAATATTTTGACTGTTCTTCTGAACAATTATGTGACTTTTCAGCAAATTTACTTATTAGCGTGTTTAATAAGTGGTTTATGTATGGTCTCTCATTCATCTTTTCTCACTATTTAATCCTTAAAGTGTTACAATGAATAACTCTGCAATACAAACATTGGAGGCGGCTGCTCAAATGCTGATGGTGAGAAACATTGCTTTACTTATAAGATAGCTAAGAAATAAAGATTAACTGAAAAAAAATTGGTTTGTCTGTCAGAAATATTAATCTGAGGTCAGAAATAAAGAAACACTAAAACTATTATCATTATCATCTCTGTATTTTTTATGCAGAATTAAGGATTTGCCTTTTCAAAGTGTAGTCCTACAATTACAGTAGAAACATAACGAACTAAGTATTTAATTATCTCATTTTTCAAAAACCTTTACAGATATTAGAATATTTTATAATAATTTACAATGTCAAATTTTAGTAACATGTCTAAAAAGCATGATATTTTTTTTCAATCATATTTTATTAAAAGATGCTCATTTTCCTTTTTATTTTATTGACTAATAAAAAATATACAAAGTGAAAAATTGACCCTTATGTGAATTTATTTATTTATTTAAACAGCAATGAGTGAGCGAGAATTCTGCAAAGGAGGTGTTTTGTCACACAGCCACATATTGCCAGTGACTGTATTTAAATCACAATGCCACATCTTAAACTCTCAATGGGTGCAAGGCCAGTTGTGGCAGCAAATCATTAGAAAATCTATTGTGTCCATTAGCAATTCTGTTGAATTAAAACCAAGGAGGATGGATTCCTGTCTTATCAGTTATCTATATCTAACCCTTTTGCTTACATTTGTGTATTCTTAGGACACTGGTTAGTGTATAAAATTTGACCCCCAACTGTAATTAGGTATGGCATTGCCATAGTAACATTGATATCAGGCCCTGCAATGTTGCATCTTTTACAGTAATACTTGATTACACAACCCTGTCAATTGTTCTTAAAAGGGAAACACTGAAATCAGCTGTTGTCCTGTCCTGTTGCATCTTTTACAGTAATATTTGATTACACAACCCTGTCAATTGTTCTTAAAAGGGATGTACTTAGGGTTGCCCCCTACCATTTCTTAGTTTAGGGGCTACCAGCATAAAAATTAGAGTTTTTAGATTTTTTTTATGGGATACAATTAAAACAGCATTGTTTTACATGATGATATCTTTGTTTTAAAATTATACTCATTGTTTGAAGAAAAATAAGCTTCCAAAGGCTCTTTATTGTTTGAAGCAAATGTATAAAAATGTGCACTTAAAAACATAAACATAACTTTAAAACATAATCAATCTTATTACTTGATTACTGTTAATGTAATTTATGTTAAATTTTGCAGGATCTTATGTCAGAATTTGGCATATGTAATGTAAACTAAAGATTTAAATTGTGGAAAGACAATGCTTCGCATGCGTAAATGCGTTAAAAATAGTAAAATAATTAATGTAAACTACTTATTTTTAAATTACCATCTGATTTTTGTACCCAATTTTTGCAAAATAAATTATTTGAATTTGAATTTAAAATTACATTTAATTTGTAGCTCCACCTTCACAGCTTTATTTACCCTGTATTATATTTAGCTGATTATGGGTTCTTATTTTGGAATAGCCTGAAAACAGGGTAACCTACAAAATATGGGGTATCTGGTAAGCCTAGATAAACTTCAAGTCTGCTCCACTATTTTATAGAACAATCACCATCAATTTGCAGTGTTTATCACTTAAACCGCTGCATTTCTGCATGGAGCTAGCTGGTTAAATAACAATGAAAAACAATGTACTGATTATATACTCACACAAACTTATAATTTCAGGAGCACAATTCACGTTAGTTCGGTTGACATCTTTTAAACTGTACTCTTTAGTCTGTGTCACAGAGTACACAACAGTACTCAACACAATACTTTCTAATATTACTAGCCTATGCCTTCGGCTTCACCCACACATAATTGGGTTTATCACAGAAATACATTATCATCATGCACCCCTTTGAAACTGTTTATCTTCTTGGAATAAAAAATAGCCTATATGTTGATTCCGATTTCTTAAGAAAATTTAGTTGGAAGATGCTTGAATTAGATGTTGATATTAGTCTTTCAGAACTGATGAGATATAGACCAGTAAAAAGTCTTAGAAGTTTGAATGAATTGAACATTTATGAAAACCATTTAAAAAATGATAGCTAGTTTTGGAGAAAAAAATATGTTTTTTATACTTATTTAGTTTTTTCTTCGGAACCATTGGGATTTTTTAGACAATATTTGGAATATTATCAGTTATGAGTATGTAAATAATAAAATCAAGTTTAAATCCTTCAAAGTTAAATTGAAAGTGAAAAAAAAAATATGACATTTCTGTTTTTTTTATTACTTATTTAAAAAATCTGTCATAAACTTAATCATAAAATCATGATTTTTATCAACCCTGTTGCGGTATTATAAATAGCTAAGAACTGGTTACATTTATTTTCAATTTCACTGAAGTTATTGTTTAAAACCTAAGCCTAAATTTTATTAATTTCTATCTTCTGTATTTTATAATTTTTTGTAATTAATTGATCATCATAATATATTTTCCACCAAGTGACATGAATTTTCTTCAATATGATCAAAATAAACATAAAATGCATTAAGGTTATTAAAACATCAAGCCTAATGCGAAAACCATTACATTAATTTTTAATCTATAGAACCTAATATTGCAATCCCATGGGCTTGTGTATCCATACTAAATAATGTTTAAGTTCGTCAACCCTAAATTGCACTACATATTCCGATCACTGGTCATAACAACCCCAAGAGATAAAAAAATATTGTTATTAATTTGTAGGCACCACCACAAATGGTGACATCGGAGCAACGTCACCAGGCTGAGAGCGTATTTCTGGAATTTCGGAGCACCAAGAACCCTTATCAGTTGTGTAGAGAGATCCTAGAAAAATCTTCAGCAGACTATGTACTGTTTGAAGCAGCTGGTCTATTAAAAGCTGCTCTCATCAGGGAATGGAGCTTACTATCTGAGAGTGATATTTCGTCTCTGCGAGAATACTTACTCAATTATTTACTGAGAAAAGAAGCTCCACCGTTTTTGAGAGAAAAACTTTTACAGGTACTTTCTGATTTTCACATGGTGTAGAATTTAATAATACTTCAGTATCCCTACGGCCACACTTGTCGGGCTTCGGCGAAGGTTATGATATCGCGGTGGCCAACAAATTCTCCAGGAGTTGCATACATTTCTTGCCTTCGGGCTATCGCGATATAACACGAGTATTCGCCGAACTCCTTTGTGTGTGGCCCTAGGGTATAAAGAAGTTATTAATTTTATGTTGTATTGTATCTATTAGAGATGAAACGAATTTCCGGTATCCGGCTTATCCGGCCTAAATTTACAATCCGCGGTCGGATACCGGATAATAAGCGAGTAATCGGCCGGATACCAGATAAAAAAATACTGAATATATGGTATTTTATTTAATCCACATAACAAATATAATCACCATATTTTCACTTAAAAAAAAATCAATACTCCTACTGCACTAAGGGCAAATTACGGTGAATAAATACCAATTTCTCTGCATTAAGAGGCAACAAACGGTGAATGAAACACTTGCTAACTTCGCTCCTGAACAAAAAGACCCGAATTCATCAGAGTCCGCCTGGTTGTTCGTGTGCGAGTTACAATTTTTTTTTTTGCAAACTGCCCTGAGGCGTTTGCCGCGGGTTATGACTACTGCAAGTGGCAGTAAATTGAGGTGTTTTATGAAAAATTTCTTTTCAGACTATTGCCATCATTATCAAAAGAGGCAGCATTGACGATGGTGGAAGAGAGAGAAAAAATTTGATTGCTGAATTGGAGAAGATAATCCTTAGCTCCCCCATAAGTCAGCAAAAGTTGGCCTGCTCACTCATATTGGCTATTATGCAAGAATTTGCTATAACAGTCAAATCGGCTGACGTTGGACTGATATGGGAGGTCCACTTCCGACTGAAGAAATCTTTCGAAGCGTTAGATTTGAAGAAAATATTTAGGTTTACTGTAGGTGTATTAGAACAGATAGTACGTTCTGGTCATCGCCCGGAAGGAGAACAAGCTTTATTGACGAAGCAATTACTAACTATAGTGGAGACAGTTCTATGTTGGAGCCATGTATCTCCATTATTGTCGAAGAGGTTAATTGGTGCTTTCGAAGCTATTTACGAGAGCGACACTGCTCCGGCTTTGCGTTTAAGCCTGAGTTGGAGGGACACGATAATGCAACCCGAACTTCTAGCGTTGTTTTTCGAAATACACATCTATGTCAGGTCCAATCCTGACCTAGCTAGTCCATCACTCACGTGTTTGGTGCAGTTGGCTAGTCTTAGTGGTGTAGTTGTATCTGCAAGTAATCTCAAACAGCAGTATTTAGAGAACTATGTGAATAGTTTCTTGAATATGATGGCTTATATCCAGCCAGTTGAGAGGGAAATGCTTGGAATCTCAGATATCTACCGCAGACTGATTCAGTTCTTCTCCCCGACAATGATAGCTGCGACGCCACCGGCTTTCTTGCAGAACCTGACTACACTCACGTGTCATTGCATCAGAGGATCTGTTATTGAGGAAGGAGTAAGTATGAACTCATTGCACATTGCTAATATTTTAATGATTATATTAGTTTGATAGCAGTTTTGAGAAGGAAAACTGATTAAAAATAATGATAACGAAACCTCAATATATTATTTAAAAAGTTATAAAAATACTTAATTTTAATGTATTTATGTTTATAGGTTAATGATGACACAGTATGGAGAGAATCACTGAACAAGTTCCTTCATAGTTGGAGTTCTCTAGTCCACGAAACTGACGGATACACCAACGAAACGCTGATGAATCCGTGTATAGAGATATTTAACACTTACCTTCAGTGTAGACTAGCGCCTCCTGATGGAACAAGGTATGAATTATAGAACTACTTAAAGCTACATATTTAAGACGTTACGTAATTTTCCCATAATTAGTGCAAGCCCAGAAGTTTTATGGAAGTATAAATGCCGAATCCCTTTTGGTTTGTATATCTACCAAAAACTCATCTCAATCAATGTCAATATGTCAATCTTTTTTATTGGTTTCATTTGGGAAAGGCGAATGTAAAAAGAAGAGAAGGCAGAGTCTGGCTACTCGGCATCGATAGTGTAAAGGCTGATTAACACGGTTTGAGTTACTCAAAGCAAGACTCGTTTTGACTTCATCTTTCTAGGCGACAAAAACAGAGACAACATTGTGAGACTCCATCGAGAAACTCCCCATGTAAACCAGCCTTTACGTGAATCGGCTTCCAACATGCTTTCGTTTCTAACCTAACGAGGCGTCTTGCATCCAATCAATCTGTGGTAACCATCAAACTGCACAGTGCATATGATAAAACCCAGTTTTTTAAACAAATTTTGATAATCAACAGGAGGTCAGACAACACTGATGAGGATATCAAGGATGAATTGGAAGAAGATGAACGGAAACTGCATAGCAATGTTTTGCTGACGATCGGAGCGGTCGCCCGGAAAGCACCCGCCCACTGCTGCCATGTGCTCTTTACTTTACTTCAAGATAGGAATAAACGGTGAGTTAGCTTGAGTAGTAATTTTCTTCCTGCTCATTTCAGCCGCAAGAAGTCCACTGCTGGACATAGGACTCCCCCAAAAGGGGGGGATATGACATAATCGCCACGCTTGTCAGGCGGGTTGCCTATCGCAGTTGGTTGGGCTTCCTGTTAATCTTTAGTTAAATAAATTCTACGCTACGCATAGCACGACCATCTTCGATTATTTTCGAATCCTGCTTACGGAATCAAAAAGTGATGAAGTCCCGAAAAAATTCGGGTTGAAGTCAAGGGCGTCGCTAGCCAATGGGCCAGGGGGGCAAGATGATAGATATAGGTTATGAAGTAGGTAAAATAAATACAATTTGTAAAGTTTTAATCGTTAACTACAAGAAAAAATATCTTATAATAAAACAATCAATAAGCAGTGATAGCCTAGCGAGTTCGATCCCGGCCTGCACCTCTGACTTTTCGAATTCATGTGCTGATTTATATTCTATTATCACTTGCTTTAACGGTGAAGGAAAACATCGTGAGGAAACCTGCACACCAGAGAGTGCTCCATACAGTTCTCAATGGTGTGAGTAGTCCACCAACCCGCACTAGGCCAGCGTGGTGGATTAAGGCTAGATTAAATAAGTACTTAAATTGTAAGCCTGTGCTAAAATCCTTCAATGTAATCTAGTCCAAGTTTAACAAATAAATAACTATAACTATAAGACCTTAGCCTTCTCATACTGAGAAGAGGCCCATGCCCAGCAGTAGGATAGTAATGAGCTGGTTATGTTATGTATGTTATGTAATAAAACAATCTTCTTGGCTTTTTTGAGAATTTTACGACGGTGACGAATTTGTTACTAAACTTCTAGGTTCAAGTCTATAGTTGTCAGCTGCCCCCAGCTCCTCCTTGGTGAAGCCCTTGGTAGAATTAGATGCTCAAGGAATATTCTAAAGTTCGTATTGTGTTTTCCCTTTGTAGTTACAGATTATTAAACGAACGCGGCAAAATGCTACGCATTTGGTTCGATTATCTCAAGTCGTATTCTTTAACGTCTTCAAAGCTTCCGTGTTGCGTCGCGCCTGTCTTTACCAACAGAGCACAAAGAGTAATCCAGTTCCTATTTTACTGTGTCTCCAGGCTGGAGAGCCAATTGCAGTTGATGCACATGGGCAAAGTACCGATCAGTGGAGGGGGGCCACTAGTTACCCTGTTCGAAGATCTGCACTGGATACTCATGATCACTGGTAAGATTACATAATTAGAATTCAATAGGTAAACGACATTGTAGGTAGTAATATGAACCGTTTGCTAAACATTATTGCCGGGAAGAGAAAAGTCCAGGGGCTCTACTCACGTACGACATACGAAGTACGAACCTTCGTTCCGACTGATACAAAAAATAGGCAGGTAAAAAAGACACAATAAAGATAAGCTAACGGCACTGCGGTGTCACTCCCCTGTACGTGTGAGCTCGCTCGCCGGTGACCTTGAGGGAGCGCGTTTACATGCAATATGTTGGCTGGGGCAGCCGAGAGACTGCCCGTTCCACACGCCGCGCACCGCGCACGGCCCCCGCGCTCGCCCCGACCCGCACACATAGCCGCGAGCAATTTTACGAGCACACATGCTTAAGTGTCGCTTCTTGTCGTTAGTATATATTCTATGCTAACGGTTCGTAGTCGTATGAAATTGACCGGAGATCACAGAAACAAACGTCAAAACATGATCAGCGCATGCGATATGGAAACGATGGTTGACCGGAGTAGCAAATTGTGCGATGAATGGAAATTGATCGAATATCGTCAAACGTGAGTAGACCCCTGTGGCGCGTACGATGCTGACAAATTTGCGCTCAGCTTTAAACCCTATGGTTTAGTTTTTATTTTACTTACACTAAAATTCAGCATCCTGTTAACAAGCTAAAGTTTGAAGCTTACAGAAATAAACACAATGTAGCTATGTGCAGAGAAAGGCGATGCCGATTTTGATAATTATTTCAAAACCTTTGCTTTACAAGTTTCATTTATGACAATTGACAAATTCGAGAAGCGCATTCTTCAGCATAAATGTATCTTAGACTGCAGTACTTTTGTTTGGCCATTCAAAGACTTACATCGAAACATTTACAGTTTTAGTGCGGATACTGTGTTTCAGTTTTGTAAATTGTAGTACATAGATGTAATAATGTAATAATTTATACAACGTGTATCAGAAATGCGTGGTCATATTTTAAGAGCTCATTCAGGGCATAGCATAGAACAACTTTTACTATGGGACCAACCCTGAAATCGCGATAAAATATCAGCTGTTCCCTACTAAATCATCGATGTCGCTCGACAAAATGTAAGGATCAGCTGATATTTTTTTCGCGATTTCAGGGTTGGTCCCTTAGTGAAAATTGTTCGATAGCATCCCCTGAATAAGCTCTTCAAATATGACCACGCATTTCTGATACACGTTGTATTGTGTTCAGGTCACTTCCTAGCAGTGGATTGTACTGAAGGCGAGACAGTGATGATACCCTCAGAGATCATCCACTTCAGTCTGATGGAGAACGCCAATATGGACGCCTCTCTCAGATTTCTGGTTGGCGAGAGTACTAATACTGAAAACGTGGATCCTATACTCAAGTAAGTTTGTTGTGTTTGTACTGTGTTAACATAATTCTAGCATTTTCCTAGTTGTTTTAGGTGTAACAGTCATAATTACCAGTAGCCAAACTAAAGGGCCTTTGCAGACGGTCTGCATTTGGACTACAAGCTAGCTGGAAAACAGCAATTTTGATGCAGTTTTATGCTGTTGACATAACTTCAACGAAACTGTCGAAGATTGTGTCCACTTGCAGTCGTCGTGCTGTTTAAACGACTGAAGACTACGCAGTCGTCGGTCAGTGTCGATGCAGTTATGTCACGCCCTACTAGACATCGTGCGTGACACACATGTCAGGTCAAGGTCATACAGGTTGTGACATAACTGCAACGAAACTGATGACCGACGACGTCGTAGGGGTGGATAGATAGGATATTAATGTTGGCCGTTAGTGACATTAATAGTACATTACTGTCGAGGCCTGAAATGAAGCAATTTACGGCCGAGTAATATTGGAAGTACGAGGCGAAGCCGAGTACTTTCCAAGTGATTTTGAAAGGACGAGGCGCAAGCCGAGTCCTTTTTAACTAAACGAGGCCGTTAATTGCTATTTCGGCCATGACTTGTATAGTACTTTTCTCTTATTTGCGAGGAAACACAACACAAATTAATTCAACAGTATCTCATTTTCATTCACACCAATTCGCCCGCGCGTGGATCTTGTTCTATTTTCAAAGTTTTGAAAAAAAAAATGCGCATTCAGCCTGTATAATGATAAATATTTTGTACCTAAAAACCTCGGTAGCATAATTTAAAAAATAAAAAGTGTCCAGCAATTTCTATTACTGTCCTATTGGATATAACCGGCCTGTTATTTCGTTGCGTACGGAAAAGAGCCGATTGTTGTATTCTTTTTTTTGAATAATGAACCAATTTCCGAGAAAATGGGAGTTTTAAAAAAAAATAAAAAATGGTAAAGCATTTTCATGGTACACACTATACATTCATTAGTTTCATTTCAAATGAAACTAATGAATGTATAGTAATGAATGTATATAAATGAATCATTTGCAAAAGCTTGTTACAAGACACATTACAAGCATCTAAAATCGTTTGAATGTCAAACACATATCGAATTTAGACTATCTATTCTGCATTCTGCATAAAAGGAAGTTCAATGATTATATCACAGTTGACAGGAAATGTATTGTAATGTTTTGTGAGTAATATGATACAACATACTTTCTATTCTCATGTTAAATATGGAGTTAACAATGCAAGGAACATGATCTTTTGCATGAATAAAACGCACGTTACAATAGACATAGATATGCGGTTCGAAATACATTCATAAATGAGATACATTCATAAGAGAGCCAGTGGGTCACAGATTCGGTCTCTAAGGAGGCCATGGTTGAGCACTTGAACTTGTCCCTGAAAGCTGTCTCCGAGTGGGGTGTTGCTAAAACGCAGGAGTGTCTATAATCTGTTAAACGGAGTCAATTTGAACTGACTCCGACTTTACGAGATACATCCGTGCCGATAACAGACCAAGCTCAAGGCTTCTTGGCGTGTCGCTAACATCTACCTTCAACTTTGGCTCTTAAATCGAGTCCAAGGTTCAACTTGCTAGTCAAAAAGTTGGGCATTGTCTCTAAGGTGAGACGGTACTTCACAACGGAACAGCTGCTCAATTTGTACCAAACACAGGTACGGTCGTGTATGGAGTACTGCTCTCATCTTTGGGATGGTTCGGCCAAATATCAGCTCGAGGTTCTCGAGTCGATAGAGAAGCACTTGTCAATTTGCAGTCCTTCACGTTCAACCGCTGTCGCAAACGTTTCACAACTACATCGCAACCACACGTAATTTGTGCCTATGACAACGCGACTGTAGGCAGCTGCAGCGAGACCATTCACACGACGACAGCCTGGCGACAGTTTTATCACTGTAGTATGGTTGTGGCGTGGCCCGTCTGAGTAGACGCTTTGACCTGTGATTCCAAACGTGAGACTGTGTCAAGAGTCAATGACAATAGAATTAGGTAGGAGCCGAACAAATATTTCCCGGGACATCTTGGTCAGCACCAAGACCATATACATAAGGAGTATCACAGACAAAATATATGTGTCACAAAACAGGTACTTACACAAGGGCGGCATAATACAACGAGCAATAAGAGGCGCACGAACACAGATGCGTACAGTCGACTGCATGACAGTGGTAACACTTGAATTAGAAAACCGCCCTTACTGCTTACGAAATAATGTCAAACTGTTTCCACTGACTTGCGGTCGACCGTACTTACGACAATCTCGGATCAAGTCGCTCGATACGTTCGAAAAAAAAAACGAAATCGTGTTCCATAGTTTTTGCTCGTTGTATGGAGCCGGCCTTCTGCACCTCTTATTTTGTGTACGAGTGCTGCAAGACTTGTGTAGCATCAGTATCACACACTTTTATTTCTACATTTGTGACGATTGGGATGTGTTGTCTATTAGCGCACTGACATTTAAATATAGGCATAGGATAAATAAATTAAGTGATGCACAACATTTATAGTTTGGGCTGAGATGCGCATACGCCTAAGAAAACCTCGGCATACTTATTACTTATCTAGTCAGATAGATTACATGATTGTCTATACAGCCAAAAGAACCCTTTTCCCTGTAATGTCGTGGACATAAACATGTAAAACTTAATTCCCCAGAGACCCTTCCGTGCCTCGGAGAACACATTAATCTGGTTTTTATTTATCTATGGCAGTCGCTGTGGGTAGTCATGGCAGAAGCCCGAAAATCTGACAGCTGGTCTAACCTCGGTATTGGCAAGTTACTAGGTTGTGGTGGTCTGATGGCAGTCGGATCGCTCCTTGTAGATTATTCAACCGCAACCGCTTAGGCTGGTAGGATAAAGACGATAATTGAATTTTTATTTCCAGGTTGGTGGGTGAAATCCTACGTATAAATGCATGGGAGTGTGCAGCTTTAGAAGCTGGCCTCGGTAGTGTATTTAGTCCAGAATTATCTGCCACAATCTCATGGCTGCTCAAGATATGGGCCAACTCGTATCTGATGCCACAACCATCTGTTTATTCTGAGGTATGTTGAATTATAATCCTACTAAATTATAAATGCGAAAGTGTGCTTGTTGGTTTGTCCTTCTTTCACGCAGCAACGGATCGATGTGATTTTTTGAATAGAGATAGTTTATGGCCCGGAGAGTGAAATAGGCTACTTAAAAAAAATGGGATGGCATGGGAGCGAAGCCGTGGATTGTAAGCTAGTGTCATAGAAATGATAATGGGTAGTGCTTAATGTATGCACTTTTTATGTGTACGTGGGACACTCAGAAAGTTTTGCGAAACTAAAAAAAATTGTTCTATACGTACATATATTTTTATCAAATCTTTTCAAAGTACTTTCCACCAGCCTCTATACAAAGATTCATGCGCCTAAACCAGTTTTCAAAACACTTTTTCCAGTCCGCCGCAGACACCTCGTTTACAGCCTGCTCGAACGCAGCCAGCGCATCTTCCGGCGACGAAAATTGTATCCCTTTGAGCTGATTTTTTATTTTTGGGAATAAAAAGAAGTCACACGGTGCTAGATCAGGGCTGTAAGGAGGGTGACCCAGGAGTTTGACTGGCGTGCTGTCCAGGAAGTCCCTCGTTTTGAGTGCGGTGTGCGCAGGTGCATTGTCGTGGTGGAGCAGTAGCCCGCGGAGCC
Source organism: Asteroscopus sphinx (assembly GCA_949699075.1). Classification (NCBI taxonomy): domain Eukaryota; kingdom Metazoa; phylum Arthropoda; class Insecta; order Lepidoptera; family Noctuidae; genus Asteroscopus; species Asteroscopus sphinx. The sequence goes on from OX453012.1 coordinate 19,528,232, forward strand.
CTGTGTTTGGTCGCTTGTTGCTTATAACAGAGAAAACTTCTGGCAAACATTTGGTAGTATACCATTCGGCATTAATGCTTCTTTGATCCCGTAAGGGAATTGATACCAAGTGGCCAGTCAAATTAAAAAAGCTAGCGATCAAAATCTTACCCCCGCTTCTAGATCGCTTCACTTTGGTAGGCGTTGGCTCATTTTGAAACACCCAAACAGTCGACTGGCGCTTGGTTTCTGGGTCGTATTGATAAATCCAGGACTCATCACCTGTAACGATGTCGTAAACACGCCGAGACGAGCCTGCTTCAAATTTGTTAAGCATATCACGGCACCATTCCACCCGGGCCTGCTTCTGAGCATCGGTGAGGTTGTGCGGCACCCAGCGTGATACTATCCTCCTCACGCGAAGATGGCTGTGTAGAATCTCGTGAACGCTTCCCGATCCAATCTTCAATATGTGTTGAATCTCCTGATATGTAATTCGCCTATTGTCTTGGATTAAATTTTTCACTGCTAGCACGTTTTCTTCGGTAACAGCCGTCAAAGGGCGACCGCTTCTTTCGTCATCCCCCAAAGTTGGTCGACCGCGCTTGAATTCGTTATACCAACGATACACGGTTGCCTTGGAAGGGCCTTCATCCATGAATGCCATTTGAAGTCTATCGTACGATTCATCCGGTTTCAGGCGACACTTGAAATCGTATAAAATCATAGCTCTAAAATGTTCCCGGCGCAGATCCATATTTCAGTGAGACACAATACTTTGAATTAACTCGCAAAAAATGTGGAGGGAAATTTTGAAATTGGAACTTACTTATTTTTACTTATAAATAATCATATTTTCGAAAAACATTATAACTGGCCAGTCTCCCATATATAAAAACTTTTTTTCGCAATACTTTCTGAGGGGCCTGGTATGTGTGTACTTTCCTCTCTTTATCATATAAGCGTTTTGGTATTTAGACTGTATGCTGTAAGCTTGTATTGTTGTCATCGATCACTAAACCATATATAGATGAATTACGGGCTGTCCAATTACGAGTCTGTTCTGTTGATTTGCACAGATAAATAGGTGGGCGCGCTTCTATTTGCTCGCACATTGCCACGTTCTCATCTGCATTGCCCAAGCCAATAGGAGTGCGTAATGTCTAATCGAAAATTTGCGGAATTTATTTCAAAAAAGTCAGATGTGATTCCGTCTATAGGGTTTAATGCTCAACGACAGTTGTAAATGAATAAATAAATGCAGATGAAGGAAAATAAATCGTCATAGCAGTTACGACCATTTATCTTGAGGATCGGGGCCCAATCACCAGTGGGTGTCTCTTTAAAAGTATCAGTTATGTCTTTCCGGTAATTTGTGACCCCAAACACGCTTTTATATTTAATTTTAGACCTTGAAACGAGTATCACTTTCATAAAGCATAACAAAATTTCAATAAAAATACTCTAGTATTAACGAGTTCAGTTTCTAGCTAAATATAACAATAGTGTTGAGTCATACCATTGTTCCTGCTTACGATCCGTATTCTCATATGAAGGACGAGATACGATTTGAAAAGCATAAAAACAGTTATATTCCACCAGATATTGTGCCCTCGATTCATGCTTCTAAACTTTTTATACTGCTTTATGAACCATTGTTCCTGCTTACGATCCGTATTCTCATATGAAGGACGAGATACGATTTGAAAAGCATAAAAACAGTTATATTCCACCAGATATTGTGCCCTCGATTCATGCTTCTAAACTTTTTATACTGCTTTATGAAAAGTGAAAGTAAAGTTTACGGTATCGTTCCAATTCCATGTCTCACTTCAATTAGATTTTTGGGATAAATATGTATATTGATATTTATTTAATTATCTAATTAATTAATTCTTGAATGAATGTAGGTAGGTGAATCTTTAAATGTATGCAAGATCACGAAATAAATGCGTTTCTTTTTCTCTTTCTTTAATGCTGTGTGCTGTCTGCCGCGAGAAAACAATGCTTTCTTTTACATGTTTTTTTTTCTTTTCATTTTTATGACATAGGATGGCGAAACGAGCCTACCTGCCTAGGTAGGTGCCTAGGTTACCTTTGCTCAAAAACAAGTTTAAAATCACCTAGGCTCTTGCTTATATGGTATTGCAAATTGAAAGTCGTTTTCGCCAGTAAGCCTCTAGACGCCGATTAGCCGGACACCCCCGGTCACCACGCATATGCAGTAGCACTGCATATGATACGCCCCGCCGCCAATCAGGACGTCAGACCGTCAGCGAGCGGCATCAATCATACGGAATCATACCACCGAACTTTTGAGCCGACCAATCATAACGCGCCATCCGCCCCCGTCAACATTTTACGACTGCGTTCTCATGCAAAAATTTGTTTATGCGGCGTCTTGAGGCTTACTGGTCTGTGCATTCGCCAAACTGAGAAAAAAAGTTGGAAAGTCTCAAGTAGTTGTATTTTCACGGGCCGACACTAGTACTTTTCGCACCCGAACCCAGCAATGCAAGTATTAGTGTTTGGCAGCAGAAATAGGTACAGTGCTAGTACCGCTTCAGACGAGCTCTTTCACACGGAGCTCTATTTCTCCTAACTGTGTGTCTGTTTTAAGGGGCCAAATCCTGAAAGTCAACAAACTAATGCAAATCCCACTAAAAAACTACTTACTCTATGGTACTGAAATTAAAATACATGTCACTCAAGCATAGGCATGACAATATTATTGAGTCCAAAACATGAATGCACTTATTTGGCTCGATCATAAAAAAATCCAAACATACCTCTGAAACTTTATTTTCAAACAGTTTCGTAAATGTATCCTACATTTATTGGTATTTTGGTATGATATTTTATCTAAATATTGTTTTATTATTTAGAAATAATTTTACTGAGCCATTTTATCGAAAATACACATGACACATGTTTTCTGAGTATTTTTTTCGCTTATATGCACTTTCAACCGGAGTGGCGTCTTCTTCATGTCGCACTACTCTTTCCGGGCAAGCCTCGTATTTTGCTTCGCGCTCACTCTCATTCTGCGACGTTCTGGGCTTAAGGCCCAGGCTTTTAACATATCAAACACGGAGTCGAGATTATTCTAAAAGCTAATTTATATGTATCCAGATGTCGCCGATCTTAGGCTGCGCGTTTGGTCGCGGTTCGCGCGGTGTATCATGGGTGGTGTCCCGGCTGGCGGCACGCGCTGGCGCCTGCCTACGTCATCAAGCCGCCCAACCCGCCGCTGCGAAGCACGCTACACATCTACTCACTACATTGGCACATTCGCAACACAAGTATGTACGAAAAGAGTGTCTTTTGAAACGTCTCGGAAGGCATTTAGGCTTACATTCAGAGACGAATCTAAGCCTGAACTCACGCTTCCAACTGTCAAATAGCACTGCATTTTGACAGTTGGAAGCATGAGTTGACGCTTAGATTTTTCGATAGTTTCCGAAAGGCTGATCAACGCAAAAATTAACTAATCAGTTGTCAAATCTCAGGTCAAGCGTTGTGATTGGTTGTTAACATTTTTGCCGGCCAATCACAGGAGCTGACATGAGATTTGACCACAGATCAAATTGATCAGCCTTCCAGAAACTGGGGGTTAGTGTCTGAATGGAGCTTCGGGTTTGACTGACAATTCCGTTTTAGCCATATTGCAGCATAAGTGTCAGCGTAGACTTAGCGGAGCGCAGAGCAGAGGAATTTTTTGTTAACACTTGAAATTACCTCTATTACCAAGGTCATTAAATACAAAATTGATTGCGCGGGTGCACTTGCGCAGTCTGTATCGATGCTCAAACAATTTTATGTTTTATGAATTTGGTAATATAGTTAATTTTTTTGAGTTAGCAGAAAATCATCTGCTCTGCACTCTGCAAAGTCTGCGCTGACCATAGAAATAGATAGAATGGAAAAGCGAGCAGGGCGCGCGTGCCAACACTGCACCATAGTGGAGGGCATTTCAAAGCCATTCTCGGTACGCCTTATGACTTGTTTCTGTAAATACTGTAACAATAACCCGCAAAAGCTGTAAAGTAAATTTGATTAAAGTTAATTATTAAAAATTAATGACGTCAATATGTAAGGCGTAGTTTGTTAAAAAGTTAGCACGCATTCTATCTCTATCTATTTCTGTGGCTGACCCTAAGAGTCTCCCCACATCAACGTGGAATCGCCATTAGCCGAGTATCACAATACTGCTCGCAACAAGTCGATGTGTGGCAATCGGCCGATGTGACGTCTGTCAACTTACGTTCGGCACTCGCGACGACCTACACGAAAACAACTTAACTTGCTCCCCGATTCAGAACCACACGATAACCAGTTGTCGACCGATTCGGTTTGTTATCTCTTTTTCTCTTGTTGCGTGGATCATCAGACGAAACGAGATAACAGACTTAACCGGTCGACAACAGAGGCCTTACTCCCGACTGGATCGAGTTCTGTATCAATCGAATTTGAATTCGAGTAGGTGTCAATTCATAATATGTAATTTAACTGTACCAATTTTTTTTTACTCTGTCATAAAAAACAGGTCAGTAACCTGATTTATTTATATGTAAAGACTTGTTTGTTCCATAGGCAAAATCCTCTGGCAAGTTGTGAAGAGTTCCTTGCGCTTCTACAATGGGAAGCTGCTGGTTGTAACTTGCCAGGAGATCTCCGGAAGGAATTGCACAGGGCGTTCGCTATAGCCGCTACTTATGCCGAAGGTATGTGATGATAATACATAGTTTTCAACAGAACAAAGCAAAATTAATAAGTACAGAAGGCTCTGGCATCAGTAGCCACTTTTTGTGGTCCATCCGTACCATCGACTATACAGCCCAGAAGACGCCTATTGTTGAATATAATGCGTGCAATAAATTCTGTCAACTAGCGGAGGTACGAGGAAGCGGGGTACTGCAATCCGATTGGCCCTACCAAGGGGCGCCTGTTGGCTATTGGCTGACTAGCTTTGACGTGGAAGTATTTACGGATCACATAAGTGGTCGAAATTGAATTGAAGTTTTTAAGTGGCGAATAGTGGCGACCTCCATCATATCTATTAGTCAGATGTATTTGTTGACAGACATCGGTTGCCTGTTATGAGGCGTCTATAAGCTGTATGGTCGATGATCTGTACACACAAAATCAACGAACGGGTAAGTTGACAAAATATGTTTTAAACAAATGTTTGGAAATTAACAAATGAAATACGAATCGTTTGTTGGCCTTTGTTGGCTTGCTCTCTCTCTCTTCTCTCTCTTACTGTATGCATTTTGTAGGTGACGTCCGAAATCGTCTGCTATCAAGTACGGTAGCGTTACAAGAGAAGCTAATGAATTTAATAAACATGCAGTCCGATTCGGAGCCAATACGCAACATGCTCGCTGATACACTCGACTGTTTCATTGGCGTCACTGAGGGCGTGCTTGAGGTAATCAATTATATCATTCAAGGTATTATGGGAAATATTTCGACGTCTTTGCCCGGTGGGTGGTCGCAAGCCGTCGGCCGCGGCCTACCACCAGTATGTCACCTGATTTGCACCACCCAGGGATCACGTGTAGGGATTCGGAAAAGGGGTACTCACTTACGGACGCGGGTAACTCGATCCCCAAACAAATCAGATGTGATTACATCTCTATAGGGTTTAATTCTCGGTGATGCTGCCACTGCATCAGTTCAGTTCCGTTTTGATCCTATATTTATATTTCTTTATCACAGGTCGGAACAATGGACGAACAGTTCATGATGCTAATTGGTGCCTTAGATAAGATACCTGGGATCATATTTAGATATCACAATTACCCTGGAGTAGTGTTGCCAGCGTTAAATTTACTCGCTAAAAGCGCTAAGAGAATGCTGCATTCAGTGCAGCCGCAGAATGTTAACAAGTATGTGGTTTTATATTTCTTAACAGTAACAAACTATGAAAATAATAATAATTCTTCAGTTCAAATACTTGATGAGTTAAGTATATTTGAAAGCTAAAATATTGTTCACAGATTCTTGGAAATATGTAATACGACTTTCGAAGTATACATGAGATGGAATTCTGGAAAGATCTCGAGTATTCCGCAAGACGCAGAAGAAGAAGTATATGAGGTAACTTACGAACTTATTTGTAAGAAAGGATTTTTTATCCAATCGTGTTTTAGTATTGTTGTACGCCAACCTACCAAAAATCTTGCAAATATAGGGGAAATAATAAAAAGTAGCAATTTGTGTAAAGACCTGACGTTGCATCAAAGGCCAGAATAAAGTTTGATTGACTACAAAAGCAATGTACATTCACAGTCGACCACACGTCAATGGTAACAGATTGACCTTGACCATAGAATATATATTAACGACAAGAAGCGACACTTAAGCATGTGTGCTCGTAAAATTGCTCGCGGCTATGTGTGCGGGTCGGGGCGAGCGCGGGGGCCGTGCGCGGTGCGCGGCGTGTGGAACGGGCAGTCTCTCGGCTGCCTCAGGCAAGGCTTATTGCATTCACGCGCTCGCTCAAGGTCACCGGCGAGCGAGCTCACACGTACACAGAGTGTCACCGCTGTGCCTTGACAGCGTCTGTATTTCGTAAGCAGTAAGGGCCGTTTTCGTTATTCAAATATTAGCACTGACATGCAGTCGACTGCACTATTTCTGTACGAAACCGAGGCGGGTTACCATCGACTACACAGTTCAATCAAATAGACGCCTATTGTTGAATATAATGCGTACCTTACCAAGGCGGTTATTGGCTATGTACTAACGCGGAAGTATTTACGGCTCACATAAGTGGTCGAAACTGCTCCCCGATTTGAAGTTTTCAAGTGACGAATAGTGGCGACCTACATCAGATCTATTAGTCGGATGTGTTCACAGACATCGGTCGCCTATTATGAGGTGTCTATGGGCTGTGTGGTCGATGCGGGTTGCCAAGTTATGCTATAAACCATTAGACTTTGGGAAAAATCCCCAGGCCAAGAGCACTCCAAAGCAAGCGCTTTCGAGTGCTCTTTCCAGTGCGCTTCAGGAAGATTTACGAAAGAAGCGCTTTCGCTTAACAGGAACCACATAAGAATCCTGTACAAATATCTACACAGGATGGGCCTCACAGATACCACAGTTTACAGATTTTGTTGCGAAAAGGATGAAACGCCCATTCATATCCTATGCGAATGTGATGCAGTGCACTACATTAGAAGGCATCTTGAAGGCCACACAATCTCTGCTGATAAGATCAGATCCTCAATCCCCAAGGCAATAGTCGACTTTATGGTTGGGCTGCGGCTTGGGGGGGTGCTGTAGTCTACTATTAGAGGCATTACAATAGATCTTTTAGGTCGCAGTGACATAAGGGGCTTGCAAAGACCTTACCTCTTTTTCCAAAAATAATAATATGCTATAAACATTTAAATTGTTCTCAGGACATCTGCGCCCTAATGGAAGTGATCTGCAGCATCGCTCGATCGGGTGCAGACCGTGGTGTGGGCGACACGTGTGCCCGCGGCCTGAGGCTACTGCTGCCTTTGATCACTCCACCGCTACTAGCGCTGCCCACTCTGGCGCAGCATGCGTATAGAATGTTGAGAGACTTGGATAATGCCGACCAGGTGAGCACCTTGTAACATTAGCGACAATGGAAGAGATCGGCAGCATCGCTCGGCGCCAAATTTTTGATTAAACACTAAAATAACTTGTTAGCAAGTGTTCAATGTGGATTTATTTGTAATTGGCCGGATATGTATATTGTACATGTATTTCTATTAATTGTAATAGTCCTCTGAAGAAAAAAAAATCGAGTGTGTCTAAAGCACACTCGTTCTTTTTTCCATACGACTGAAGTAAAATATCACTAAAAAAATAAATGTGGGTTCGCACCTTACTCTCTTGCCCCTACAGTAATATACGAAACTTAACTCTCTCTCTTTTTATCTTCACTAACTTATATCTCCCTCTCAACTTCCGTTCGCCTCGCCCGATCAAACTTTTCGTAACGCATTCACACTTTTCGTAACGTACTCACCAGCTTACTCCCCAAGTCAAGCGTGCGTCAAGAAGTTTTACTTCAAAAAAATACCCCTATGCATAAAACCGAGCTTGCCCAAACGTTAACTTGTCTACACACTGAACACTTATTACTGACGAGACTATAATGTCAAATACCACTAGAGAAGCTAAGTTTAAAGTCTAGACTGTGATAAGTTCAAAAGTGATTTGTAAAACGGATCCGTTTGATGAGAACGATATTCCTGCATACTTTTGTCTCAACGCTAATATTTTTCCTTACAGATTACCAATCTACCCTTGAACGACTTCAATATGGTAGTGACTGCGTTACGCGTGGGACTTACCGCCGTATCCTGCGACGTGTCAACTCTATGCTGCGACACCATAGTCGGTCTGTCCAACAAAGTGCGAACTCTAGGCGACGACAACCCCTACGCGATGTCCTTGCTAACTCTTGCCGAATTATTACTAATGCTCATTATCAAGATGGAAATACCACCGGATTCCATCCCTGCGGCTGGGGCTGCTATATACTCGCTCACTTGCGTCAAACCGGCCTTGCTTGAGGGCTTAGCGAGACAACTCATCGAAGCGTTCGCCATCAACGATCCCGCGAACGTACCCCGACTTGAAGAAGCATTCGGCGTACTCACAAACGGAGTTCTCTTCGATGGCATGAGGACTCACAAACTACGCTTCCAAGACAACTTTGACAAGTTCCTAGCGAGTGTTCACGGTTTCCTCATCGTGAAATAACTAAAAGAATTATTGTCACGGTTAGCTTACCGGGAAAATATTGAAATTCAAAGCTTTGCTGGCGGATATCGCCTTTCACAATTCTTGTCTCAAGGATTTGACGCAGAAATGCGGTTTTGACGATTCCATATTATCGTTACGTACTGAACGTAAACCAAATTGGTGCATATGTGGTCTTTGGTTTTGTTTTGCAAGCGCGATTGTTGCAACTCGAATGTTTGATATATTTTATAGTTAAGTTTATTGTTTACAAGTCCTTCCCTGGGCTGTGTCGTGTAATTTAAACACTATTGTGTCAAGACTAGTTTGGTACTTATGTCTTTTTCTTAGATGCCATTATAAAAAATGCAATATTGATTTTATATTGATTCTGGAAATTTATTATGGCCTAAATTTGCACAGGGTGCTGCGACTCTAAATTGACTGTACAATCCTTATGATACAATTCTTATGTTGAAATATTAGATACTTTAATTAGGTATATTATTTTAACTCGTATTCTGCAATTCTATGTTCACAACGAAGTTATTAAGGATTCTATAAATGTGGTTGTGAATGTGTTAAAATGCAGAAGGAGATTTACTGTGGTATTATATATTTCTTAGGAGTAAAATTAAAAGTACACTTTTGGTACTTATTGCTAGTTAGAGAAATTGTGATTTCTGTCGAGCTAAGCACTCGTAAACCGCAATGAGTTTACATTACTGTAAGAGGGAGTTGTTTAGCAGTTTTACGTATGCAACGTGTAACAGAATAAACGCAAGTCCTGAAAGAAAATTGTTCCCTGAAAGAATCACTAGAAGAATCGATTTCTATGATGTTTCTACCATGTTACATTTTGTCCTTTTTCCCAATTTTGTTTATACTTAGGATAAATAAGTATATTAGCGGATCCCGAGCCTTGAGGTCCAGGAAGACGAGCGAAATGGGTTTCTGCGTGTCAGTTAACCCCTAAATGGCACCCTGCAGCTATCCAGCAACAACTCTGGAACTTACTGATGCCTAAAAATCGTGTAATTTTGAAAATCTTATTTATTTATTCATTATATTCTTTATTGTACATACACCAAACGAAAACAAAGACAATAGTTTACAGAAACATTATGTAAGTACAATGGGCGGTCTTATCGCACAAGGCAATCTCTTCCAGACAACCTCTTCCAGACAACCTTTGGATGGACTAGAAGAATGGGAATCGGTCGTGGGTAGTTACGGTGTAAAAGTAGGTATTCTTAACTTCTACTATAATCCTACTCATATTATAAATGTGAGTTTGTGAAGACGTTTGGATGTTTGTTACTCAATCACGCTGTAAGGGCTGAACGGATTTGAAATTTGGCATACAGATATAACATAACCCGGATAAACATACGGTCTACTTTTTATTCCGGGAAGATTAACAGTTCCCGAGGGATGCGCGATAAACTACAACCACGCTGGCGAAACCAGGCATAGGCTAGTAATAAATGTAATATATTCATTAACTCAGCCTATCGCAGACCACTACTCGACATATCTCCCAAGTTGCGCCACAACACTCGGTCCTCTGCCCTCCGCATCCAGTTCCCCCCATTCACCTTCTTCAGGTTATTAGGCCACCTGGCGGGGGGCGCCCTACGCTGCGTTTGTCGGTCCGCGGTGTCCACTCAAGGACTGGTCTGCTCCAGCGGCCATCGATCCTTCGACAGACATGGCCAGCCCACACTTCAGCTTACTGATCAATCAAGCTATGTCGTCACTTAATAAATATATTATCAGATACTATTCATAATATTCTAATGGTCTTGCGTTCATTCTGTTACACGCTTTGTATTGCAGGTTTTACTCCGTCTTATTAAAATAGTTTAAAAAATGTCAACATGTTCTTAAATAATGTAGACACAGACCAGTAAGCCTGTAGACGCCGATTAACCGGACACCCCCGGTCACCAAACATATGCAGTAGCTCTGCATCATAGTATAATAAGATGTTTCACCAGGTATTGTCTTCCCACAATGACAGCGCGATGCCTCCAAGCTACGTCACGATCAGTGTTGCCATTGATTGATATCTTCAATATATTTATGGAGATTTTTGTTCATAATTAATATAAAATAAATTCCTAACTAGCCTAGTTATTAAAATAAACTGTATAAAATTACTCGTTCAAAAGTGATTCTTTATAGAAGCAAGTAAATGAAAAAATGCATTTTGCTTGGGTAATTTATTTCCGCAAAGTGGCAGCACATCAAACTGAGAAGTGTCACGCTAACAGCCCGCTATTGGCTCCACAGCCGATGACGTAGTTCGGTGGCAATCATGTGACCTAGCTGTCACGGGAAGAGAGTACCTGGTAAAACATCTTATTATACCATCATTGCATACCATACGCCCCGCCATCAATCGGGACGTCACGTCACTCCGTCAGCGAGTGGCACCAATCATACGGAATCATACCACCGACCTTTTGAGCCGGCCAACCATAACCCGCCGTCCGCCCCCCGGTCCCCGCCAACATTTTACGACTGTGTTCTCATGCAAAACGTTGCTTGAGGCGTCTTGAGGCTTACTGGTCTGTGAATGTAGATATTGATCTTTGTCATAAAAACTTCAATGCTTACAGTTTTTTTATACAATTGAAGAAATTGTAATTTGAGTTAAGTTTTTGGTAAAAATGTAAGTACATTTATTTTTATCTTTTATAGTCCGTTATTCGGTAGATATAATAACGTTACATCTAGACATGATGCTAGATTATATTTATCTTTGTGTATATTTTTTTCTGCCGTTTAAATCACGAGTGCGCACGCATGACATGACAGTTACTTTAAAGAGAACAAAGGGTTTTTTTACAGTTTACACCTGTTTAGTCAATCTAAAAATTAAGATTAATATTGGTGTTGATTATCTTGTTCACAAATTATGTATGTATTTACAAAAAAAAGTATATAAGTATTATATCCATTATCTAGTAGCCATAGTACAAGCTCTGCTTAGTTTGGGACTAGATGGTAAAGATTAAAAAAAAAAAAAAATTAAACAATCGTTCTCTTTTACTAATATAACATACAAGAAAGAGATGACAACAATTTTAGTGTTGTACAAAATTTTGTCGTGATCTCGGAAAGTGCAATAGAGCCTGACCATTCAAAAGTGCCTTTAATTAATTAGGTTTATTTGAAATAAAAAACATTGAAATTGAAATTGAAAGTACCGATAAAAATACGAAGAAGTGTAACACGTAAACCAATTTTACAGCACTAAATTAAATTGTTGCCATCCCTTTCTTGTATCTACTATTAGTAAAAGAGAGCGATAGTTTAATAAAAAAAATTTTAACAATAGAATTAACACCAATATACAAAGTGTTATTGAATTAACTCAGAACCTGAAACTAGTTTGTTCAGAATCGACAGTAGAATCCATTACACTACTTTTAACATAGGTAAATTTTTACCGAAAAAATATTTTCATACTATGCCTAGTCTAAAAGTTTCATACGGCGACGTGGCGCTGAGCGCGAAGGAGAGCGAGACTCAGTAAAAAAGTGCGATTGAAACTTTTGGGTAACATTTGTTTCCTAAAACTATTAAAACTTAATTTTAAGAGGTAATTCACCTCCCGACACAGTAGCGTCGAGAGTGTCGCACGTTCGTGAATGAATCTAGTGCTATGAATCGATTAGAGTAGTCATGATAGCAAAAATTACAAATATCTTCTACAAGAATAAATGAAAATTAATAATTACTTTCCATATCAATTTATTGTAATAAAAACTAGTTGGGGTGTCTGAGGTTTTGAGTTATTCCAATAACACGTTGTACACATGATTATTAAGAGAATTTAAGATTAATTATTGAATATTATTCTCTGCTCTAGCAAAATCAATTTAGATAGACCATGTTAAAACATTTTTTCTGATTTATTTTGAACGGCAGCTTAAGTATTTGCCAATAGTCTAAATATGATATAGATGTAAACTGAAATAGTTTTTTACTATAAAATAATATGTAGGTATGTTTTTCTCCGAAGCAAAACAGCAATGGAAGACATTTTTTTCCTATAACAGCATAGCTTAAACATAGTTAAAAGTCACCTAGCTGCTATTTATTTTTGTATAATAGAGTAAGCTTCTACATTTCAGTAAATAATATTTTAAAAAATGTGCTTACATGATGATAGTATTTTAAGTTGTTATTTAATTACATTATTTTCATGAATATCCATAATGATTTGTAGGTTGGAGCGTATTTATTGTACAAAATACTTACAATCCTAACATAACTTAGCAATTTATATACGTACATGCATATAGGAAATATATAAAATATATATTTTCTTAATGTAGATAAATACACAAAACATCTATGGTTAAAAAATAAGTGCCCTAAAGTCTAAGAACAGACTTTTATGGTCTTTATTAATTATATTATTTATTTTAAATAAGAACAAAATTTAAAAATTATTCGAGAAAGCTTTTTGCATAATAAATTATAACACTAATTTGACTACTAAAGAAGAAATATGAGAAATGAATCTTTGAGTAAACTTATTATAGTTTGTCTGACTACCTTTAGCTAGGGCGCAAAACAGATAGAAATAACGTCTAGCTCGGGCGTCTTGCTACTCCATTGTCATTTCCGTCAAACATACAGCCATACAGCCCAATAGCCTCCTATTATTGTATACTAGGTGTCAGGGAAACGCTTCCGAAAACGAAGATAGGTGATAGTACTGGTGATTAAAATTATATGGACTCGCACAGGTCTTTGACCTCACGATCTTTGCTTAGAAAAATGATCCTACATTCAAAATTAATGAAATTAAAATAATTTCCTGTGGCCAAGCTATTAACTGGATTTGATTAATTTTTTGTATACGATCAGGGGACGTGATACTCTGTACGCGATTTTATTTAATGTCGTAATGTCATATCCACCCTGTATTATTTAAAAGAAGGTACAGAAAGGACAACATTGTAGAAAGAATAAACAAAATCCGGAAAAAATGGGAGATACACACTTTTTAAATTTTTGGAAGGTGCATTTTCTGTCCTTGTCGTGCGAAACGGACATTGTTCAGAGAGATGTCAGGTTACTATGAAGGTTTTGAACAATGACGTCATTCTTCAATAGTGCTGTCTCTGTCTTGTGAACACCTTCCTATTATTTACGGCTCACAGAAGTAGTCGAAACTGCTTCAGATGCGATTCAGACACAGACCAGTAAGCTTCTACTGGTCTATGGATTCAGAACATCTTCGATGAGCAGTTGTCGACCGATTCGGTTTGTCATCTCTTTTTCTCTCGTTACGTGAATCTTAGATAAAGGTGATAACAAACCGAATCTGTCGACAACTGATTATCGAAGATGTTCTGAATCGGGGAGCTGATTCGAAATTTTCGAGTGGCTGCTTACATCAGATCTATTAGTATGTGTTGACAGAAATCGGTCACCTGTTTGTAAGATGCCTCCATAGGCATCTATGGGTTGTATGGTCCATGGTTATTTCATACTATTAACAGCGCGCGGCCTTCACGCCATGCCTCGTCCGTGGCGAGATTTCTATCTGCTTTGCGCCTTAGGAGAAATTTTGTAAATACTCAGAACTTATTTTAATACCAAATAAAAAGGTATATGTCTTCATTCAAATTATTGTCAGTATCAATTGAATTAAATTGTACAAATTTTATAAAATGAAGGTCTCTTTTATTTTGTAGAATTATGGTCTTTGCATCGACGAAATTTGCAAGCTACATGCCAAGTTGTGTATACAGAGTGGGCTTGTGATATTATTGCAAACATTGACATTCCCACATAAACTGGGAATGATAACCGACGGATACTATTTCCAAAGAGAATATAATACTACGACTATTTCTTTAATATCAAAAACAGGTTTAATACATACTACATGTCTGCTCTGAGAATGCCGTTTTCCCTTCCCGCTGCCAGGTACCTACCGCACCTCAAGCCAGGCCCGGCTAGTACCTACCAATACTGACCAATAGCAACGCTGTAAAGTGCCGTATGACGTTATTTTTAACGGTCGCCCGCGGCATTCTCACAGCATGCAGACGAGTAGTAAGAATAATAAATCCTACTTCTTTCCTACTAATATTATAAACATGAAAGTTTGTGTGCATGTTTGGTACTCTTTCACACAAAAACGACTGTATGGATTAGTGTTGAGTAGGACTTACAAGAGGCAGTACATTTGTCCCGTACATGACAGAAAATTGTAATGATGACGGCTCAACTTTATAAAATGTAACACTTCAATATTTTTGTCGCGCTGCTTTTCTATTTTGTGTGTAAGGTGAGTGAGTAGATGAGAGCAAAAGAGGAAAGCGTCGCGTTCTATCCACCAGTCGACGGTTGCGACTTCATTTCGCTACAATACTACATGATGACTGGGACAGGACGATAAACGACGCGCATGAACATGCATGAATGAATGAAATAATAATGTTTACATGTAGCGGACACTATAGATTTTTGGATAGTTATAGTAATTTTAAATGCAAAAAAGCGTATACAGACTCATTCATAGAATAATAAAAACAGGGACTGACTAAGATTTAAAAAAAGTTTAGCTTTTAGACGTTATTCCGGACTGTAAACACTTTTCAAAATAATTATCTTCATTCATTAGTATTCGTTTTCTAAGATCAAAAATTTCAATGTCAAGTTCAGTACATTATAAAAAAGTCATACAATTGTAAGATTCAACTCGCATGTACGAAATGAATAGGTTTGTAGTCTCTCCTCATTTGTACCGCGAACCGTCTAAATTCAAAACGCCTCGCCTCTTGAAGTGGGACATTGTACTGGCTCATTACAAAAAAGAGGCTACTCTTACAAACTCATTTTAAAACCGTGTCCTACTCAACATTAGTATGGATTTCTATGTTTGGCATACAGAAAGAACACAACAGGATTAACATATAGGTACTAAACGTAGTGGTTATATACTCTTTGGGTACCTAGGCTACTTTTTATCCCGAGAAGTTGAACAGTTCCCGAGGGATGCGCGATAAACGACATTGTCGCGGGCATAGGCTAGTAATACTATAATACCTAAAGTTATTTGATAAACATACATGGCGTGACCTCGTGATTTGTCCTGTACCTGTATTAATCTGTGACCCTGTACATTCTGGAATTTTTCGAACGAACTAGAGACTGTCATAGGGGTGGACATATTTTTTCTTGGGGTGGACCAGGTACAAGTTGGTACAACTCACTGACCAAGAATGACGAGGTGGACGATACCTATACCCATCGATGAATTAAAAACACTCGATGATAGTATAGGTGCATCTAATCAAACCGATGTATTGTTAATTCTTCAACATCGATGTTTTTATTCGATGCATCGAAGAGGCAAACCTACTAGTGATGCGACTCGAGTCCGATTTTACCACTCGAGTCATTTTACACTTTTACTCGAGTACTACTCGAGTGGTCGAGTTACTCGAGTGGTTCACGAGTCACTCGATCACTCGCCTCTATCAAGTCACTCGTCACAATCCATGAATTAATTATTTTTTAATTGAAGCTTAATAAAACGAAAAGCATGAAGTTTTATTTCAAAACATTGTCAGTTTTACAAAATCAACTTTTATGTATCGAAATTATTATGCTAATAAAAATGAATGAATAAGCGTTATTAAGAATAAAAACGCATCATTCCGCATGTCTCGGTCAGTGACTCACGAGTGACTCGAGTCCGAGTGAACTCGAGTCGATATTTTTTTCACTCTAGTGCATTTTTTTTAATGTCACTCGAGTAAAAGTGGACTCGAGTCGCATCACTAAAACCTACTGAAATACGATACCCATGAAGTTAGAGTATATTTACATATTTACTCTAACTTCATGACGGATACATGAGTAGCATCTCTACTTGGTCTGTGACGATACCTAATGCGTAGTGGCATAGATTACTATATATACTAGAGATTACTATATATGCGTAGTGGGTAGTGGTTATATTCCATGAGTTAAGTGGTTATATTCTCATTGCCATGAGTATTCCATTGACTTACATGACTTATATCTACTCACTGTTATATTCTGCTAGTACATATATCATTAATCTGTGATATTCTGTGTCCATTACTAATGTCACTCACCCGTAGAAGAGAATACCTCACGTGAATCAAGAATGATCAGTAGGCCTAGTACGAGTTTGACACTTACCGATACTTCCATCGAATTCGACGACTTTCATTCAGTAATCAGTAGCGCTCCTGGCGGATACGAGGAGGAACTAGTAGTTTATGAATGAAAATCGACGAAAACTATGAAAGTATTATAAAGTGTCAAACTTGTACTAGGCCCCCGGTTGTGGCGGGAAAAGACGACGTCGGGCGATTATAACTGAACACGGCCTTAATGTTTATTATTAAAAGTGCTCGTTAATGTGTTCAAGTGTGGGTAAATGGTACAAAGTTGAAAAACGTGACTCGTATTTTCTCATCATCCCCTCAGAAACCTAGTAAAGTTTCCATCACTTTACTAAAGACTTGGCTAGAAGGTCTAAGCAACCAGGCCATAAAACTACTCACACGAAAAAAAATCATGAATGCTCTTGCACAAATGTCTACTAAAAATGCGTCTAGCTACTAATATAGTAATCTGTGAAACGCGTTCCAATTACTGACAAGTGACAACGAAATATTTGATGTGAGCTGTGGATGTGAGTGATAATTTGTTAGAAAGAGACAGACTAATTATATCCCATAAAGGTATAGAGACAGACTGATTATATCCCATAAAGGTATTATATAAGTATGGAAATGTCTTTGTTATATCCCATAAAGGTATTATACTGACGTAATATGGAAATGTCTTTGTTATATCCACAATTATATCGCTGTGTAAATGAAAGTAATACAGAATTTATACTTCGTTAGGATTGTACCTAATTTCCAAATAATCCGATTTTATAAACGGAACGTAACGTAACGTAGTAATTATTTTCTCTGTGAACGGAACGCACATGTCAAAGTCCTAGAAAAGCCTTTGTTGATATTTTTCTATTTATTTAGTTTTACGCCTTTTAATCCTTTTATATTTGTCATAAAATTCCATAAATCTAAAATGAGTGTTGTGCGATCGAGTTTATCATTTAATTCATCAGCCGGAGGTATGTCTCAATACGACAGCCAGGATGATGCCGACCCGACAAAAGTAAAAAATTCTATCAAAGAAATGTTGAAGTCACGTATTTTTTTGGGTCGGTACTTAGAGAGAAGACTTGCAGGCGAACGTATCGGATACCGTGACGTGGTCCTAATTAGTGCTGCAGAAGTGGCGTTAAAGAAAGACTTGCTAGACGCGCAGCATAAATTACTTACTGTTTGTCGTACACATTGGATAGGCATCACGGATACAGAAGCTTTTGGATGTACGCCCGGCATTTGCTTGTGGACAGAGATAGATAACCAGCCCTTCGGCCCGTTTTGGTTTCAAATCAAGAGTTTGAAATTCAGGGATGATGAAGTTATGGTGACATTGAAATGTTTGAGACATATTTCTGATGCATATTTAGAAATTGAACCAATTTTGACTGGTGCTGTAAAGAAAGCTAAAGCTACTGAAACAACTGACAAGAAACTAGAAAGTAGTATTTCATCTCTAAATGATACCTATACTGACATTGTTGATACTCTAAAAGGTGTTTTGTCCATAAGCAATGTTAAGGAATTAGTAACATTCCTACTTGCTTTTGTTATTGCAGTCTTCACTGGAAGTACTTCTTTTGTTAATTTTCTTGGAAACTTTATATTGGCACTGATAAGGGAAATATCTATCTTTGTAAAAAACTCTACACCAATGTTTCTTGGGCTATTAGACTTCTTCAGTAAAATTATTGGTGGCTTTTATATTTTGTTGGCAATGTTGTTCAAGCAAAGTGTCCCTGTCCCATCAAATAAGAGAACAGTTGGTGTTTATGACAGATCTCGCAGAAGTTATATTCAATATGAGGATGGTTATTTTGATTGAATTAATATTTATGGTCTGAAACTGTTTTTATTAATTGACAACTTTAGTTTAGTGTAAATAGACTTGTGAAAGTAATTTTGCAGTCTTGTAGTTTATGAAAATTTTACTATGTGGTGAAGTTTTATAAATGATTTATACTTTAGATCTCATTTATAGGAAATATATAAATAATTCCTGCTTTGTTAAGTTTATTAATATTTTATCATATTACATATTAACATTGCCACTTTTTAATATGCTTTTTAAGAAGTACCTATTGATGATAATCATTCCTTGTGCATTTAAGTGATTTTTGGACTTTGATGTTATAATTAAGGAGGTATATTAAAGAAAACGATAATCATTATGTAAAATATAATATCACATATGATTCAGTATAAATTTATAGGTACATAATTTTATTTTATCTCAATTCATTATACTTTGTTATTGTAGATTTATGTGTGGGCTGGTGATTTGATATAATATAATATTGTTATTAATATTATAGTTTTATAACAATGCATTGTCTTTAATTTTTTTCTATTGGTACAACTATGACTTGCCGTCGTTCTGAAAAAAAAGAGATGTATTACAAATTAAAGGTGATGCCCTTGTCTCTCATTCCATACAAAATATTATTTAACAATTTTTTTATTTATTTTTGGGATATTTTTACACAGCACCTGTGACAGCACCATCTAGTCCCAAACTAAGCAGAGCTTGTACGCACGGCTACACATCAAGCTGTACATTTCCAGTATAAGCTGACCTCGTATTGTACGGAAAGCCTATACAATGCGAGGTCAGCTTGTACTGGAAATGTACAGCTTGATGTGTAGCCGTATGTACTATGGGTACTAGACAATGGATATAATACTTAATTATTTGTTTATACATACTTATAGGTAATAATACATAAGAAAACACCCAGACCAACACTTATGTTCATCACAGAAATATAGTGTCCCATGGGAATCGAACCCAACACCTCGTGATTAGCAGTCTGACACTCGAGCCACTAGAACACAGACGTCAAATACTGACAATGCCTAATACTGACCTTTACTAAACTTTTTTGATCTGTTCAAGAACACAGGGTTCTCCCATTCTGAAACGAGATGAAAAGTAATATTTATTATTAGCAATATTTAGTTAATAGAGAATTGTATTTAGTTAAAAAAAAAACTTGTAAAATCAATTTTTTCGTAAAATGATGATTACCTTTGCGCCTAGATGCTTGGCGATACTTGTTAGGTGCACCACCTAAACAACTTTTCGATTTGTTGCTTGCCTTCCTCGTTTGAGAATTATTCTTCTTTTGTGGCGGTGGTGGTGGTGGCATTTGAATTAATTCATTTTTCATTTTGATTGGCTAAAAAATCGTAATCAACTTATTATAGTATAACGGGCTGTTGGGATGTCTAAACGCGTTTTTTGCGTACGGTCGTGATCAACTTTATTAAATATATTTGTGCACCATACCTCTGTCGCTGTGCCTGCCATTATCATTGTTGTAGGCAAAGTTTCTTTTTGTTTTAACATATTCTTAGAGACAATAATGTTTAGAATGTTTGTTATTATTATATTCATTTCACTGTTGTCATATTCCTTGAGCATTTGTTTAAACAAAAGTAGCAAACCAGGCAAGTATGATGTTAAATCTGTTTTGCCTTTTTCCTCATTACTCAAGTTAAGTAGTAAGTCTAAATGTGTCAAAATTTCATCTAATGTCATATACTGTCTATACTGGCCGAGAGCTTTTATAGTCTCGATCCCGTAACCTGAAAAAAAGCAAACTCATAATAGAAATTCTTAACTCTAAATTAATAGAAGATTCTCACGATTTTACCTACATATCCAAATTGCCTAGTATCCAATATGTTAATCAGTATAGATAGGAACAATCTTTTTTCTCTTTGTATCATCAATGTATACTTCTATATTGCAAGCATTGCAATTGCTACCATAGTCCTTTTGGATGTGACATGTATTTCCAGACTCAGTTCTACTTGGGGTACTGTTTGTCTTGGTAGAAAACTTCTTTAGTTTACCTTCATCGTTAAGCCTGCAGTCGTTAGTAACATTAACATATTGTGTCATTGGTGGATGCATAAGATTTAATGCGGCGTTTAACGATTCCATAGTATCCATGTCTAATTTTGATCCTTTTTTCCTTAGAACCTTTCTAATGTCATTTGCTATTCTTGATGTAAACTTCAGGTATCGTCGCCCCTCTTCCAACTGGGCCAGTTTATAAACAAATGCTGCTGCTAATTTCTGAAAGTATTTAATTGCTAAGAATATAGGTAACAGGTGTCTTCAATTCAAAGTTACCTAAAGTTACACAAATAATATATACCTGTGTCATGTTATCTCCATAGTACTCAAACTTGCAAGGCCAAGATACACACATGATCACTATGGAGTGGTCTTCGAAAACATTACACATGTCAGAGTGCGAACATCCTTGCGTTATTTCTACCTTCTCTGTATGTGCTGAATCTGCTAGACCCTGCGTGTTATCAATATTTAACATTTTACTCATAGACTTATATATTACTAAATCATTGATTTTACTATAAATTTTATGTGCTAAGGGTAAAAATTAAACATTTAAAATTCAATTGCCTCTGACATGATTTGACTGCCTCGTTGGTCACTGCTGAGCGTGGGGTCCTGGGTTCGATTCCCGGGTCGGGCAAAGTGTTTATTGGGTTTTTTCATTAGGAAATTCTCAGTAGCAGCCCGGAGTCTGGATTTGTGCCCGGTTAATGGCAATAGGCTCGCCCCCTATTACATGTGACATATAACATAACTGGCGAAATGTGGGTGTATTGTACACCTCTGCCTACCCCTTCGGGGAAATACAGGCGTGATGTTATGTTTGTAAAATTCAATTTCGACAACTCTAAAAAGAATTGTATGAGTCAGTTAGTGGTTTTGAATCCGGGCTTCTGATCAGCGTCAGTCGATTTAACGAACGATCAGGATAAGTTCTGCTCAGGGAATCAATAAATTAATGGAAATCGCAAGCATTCTTTCACAAGCTCCTCCACATCCTCCTCGCATTGTCGTGAGTGGGTTGTAAGGGGCAAAGAATGGAGCCTTGGGGGACACCGCTTCAAAAAGTGTGAGCAGAGGAGAGCAAGTCACCTTTATGATTGCAAAAGCTGCAGGGCCTTAAAAAATGACTTGAAAATAGCTTGGCATTCCGGTTTCGTTCAGTCAGTAGGTCAAGCCATTCCACAAGCCATATACTATTGTGTTGAAGGCTTTCGATTTGTAAAAGAAAAGTGGCTTTATATTTAGGGGTTTATAACTTATTGATAAACGGCCAAAATTAATATCCAATCTATCGACGATTTACCCTACTAGAGATAGATATTTGACATATTTTGTATGGAGCTTATGTCAAATTTCTATCGCCAGTAGGGCAAATCGTGGATAGATCGGATATTAATTTTGGCCGAAACTGTATAACTCAAAGCCAAAGCCAAATTATGGAGTCTATCCCACTAGTCCCATCGTGTTGTCCCGATAATGAATTCTGGGTAGGAAAACCGCTAGTAATATATAAGTCTATGAGGAAAACATAAACCGTTGATATCACAACACGAGGTAGGTATGTGCCGTTAGGTTATTCGATCATTTCTACATTAACTAAAGTAGGATGACATCAGTACCTACCTCATTTAAAAATATTAGTGCGTTTTTTGTATATCTGCCACCCATGTACAAAAATTTCTTTAGTATGCGCATATTTTTAATAATTTCTCCTATGGTGCTTGTAAGGTATTTAGTGTCCTCATTAAAATGTATAATAAAATCGTTATATTCCAATTGATTTAAGCAATTGCACTTTCTTGTAAGCCTTTTGAATATTGAACAGTCGTCATCTTCATCCTAAAAAAACATAGGAGACAAACAAATTTTATAGGTATGTTTATAGGTAAATAAAATTGTTTTCTATCAGATTTCGATGCTATGAAAGAACTAAATTTTCTTTTATCCAGAAAATGTTATAAGACTGTCAGTTTACCTCAATGTAAATCGTATTTAATGTTTTAGTTTGGGCTTCCAACTTTTCCAGTGCTGGTGCAGCTACAACATCGGTCACTGAAGTAATCTATGAAATTAATCAACTTTTATTTTAGTAGAAATCATGTCATGTCTTTAAACTATTTATTGCTCTTTGTTTAAAGGAGTTCTTACCAATTTCATTTGATGAAATACAATATCTACATAGAAAAAAGATAACATAAACAAAAATAAATTAATACATCATCTGATGACTGTATGAGTTTGACTTCTTTTGAGTCTGGAGGAGGAAGGTCTTTTGAAAATGTTTTCGATTGAATTTCTTCTAGTAGACATAAAAGTTTTCTGGTGCTGTCTTTTAACTTGACAATTGAATCCTGAAATTATAAACTCCCTGTTAAAGCAACTCTTATTACTATAGGTAATTATTATAATATAATACATCAATTCCATGCCCTCCCACAGGATGAGCTAGATGAGCCCCCAAATCTGTAGGAAGTGATTGAGGCTATCAAGGGTCAACAGTATATCCAGTGAACTACTAAAATACTGTGGAGAGGAGCTACACAATATGTTGAGGAAGCATTTGTTTGGATGTGGGCACATTACATACACTCATGGTCTACCTACATATCGCAGTCTCTGCTACCTCGACACAGAGAATATAATCAATGAAAGGGGGCCTTTGGGCGCCAGCAAATAATGTATGTCAACTTACCCTGAAAATAAATCAATTGCGGATAAAATAAAAATATACTGTGACCTACCAATCTAACATGACAATATGGTTCAGGAGGGTTTTTAATAGGTGTAGCAATTCTAGCACCGGTGGCTTGATTCTTTAGAATTGCCGCGGTTTTCTTTAGCACTGACACCGGACGAGATACGTGAACACTCATCTCTTCAGCTTTCTTCTTTCGGATATTACGCCCCAATGGATGACTGCTCAACTGATTCGTTGTACCGTTACAATTATGTCGTTCTCCTACATTATTTCCACATATAATGTAGCTTGAAGAATCGACCAATCCATTGTTATAATTTTCGTCACAACATTCTTAGCAGTCATCCATTAGGGAAAGTTAGAAATTAGTACAGAAGTCCACTTAAGCGCTGCATTAATGTTAGTTTGTACACAACAATAAAACTATTGTAAAATAAAGGTGTTATGAATACAAAAACATTAAAATACTATGTTTCGCCATTTTTTAATTTCGGTGCCATTTAGGGGTGCGTTCTGTATTATCGTCCGACAACGCCCGGAGCGTACTTTGGTCGTTCAGTTACATACAAACTGATACAAACCAACGCCCAAGGAACGCTCCGAGCGTCATACGACGACGTCGGGCGATAATACTGAACGCAGCCTAAGATTGGATCGTTCACTTTTGTAAATGTTCCAATAATTACAAAATACAACTTCTGGTAGCTAAAAAATGTCTTCAGTAGGTGGGAAACACTTTTATACTGTTTTTACTTCGTAAACAGACATTATTTTCAATTCATGAAATTATTTGTTATTGAGTTCGCCATAAAACTATTTTTCTGATTCCGAACGCTTTATATCACTGTCACTATTAATTTGTGATGTCTGTCCATTGAATTAAGAAACCTATGGAAGTGGCACATTCTTCTATATCCACCTAGTTTATACAAATATCTATTAAATCGTTATTGAATTATGAAACTATTCTTTGTCTCTTGTTAACCAACGTGTTATGTCGTCTGGTGATCTCTTGATCGCATGCTATTTGTATATTCTCTGTTTGGCAACATCTTTACGGGATGTCAAAATACCTACGCCACGTGGCAACCCCGCTTACCCCGCAATGTGGCCCATAGTACATAAGCTGTCAAGTAAACAAACTAGGGCTGTTGATATTTTTTAAATATCAGATTTTCGATCTATCGATATTTTTAAATATACAACCGGAGTTCGATAAATTGAAAAAAAAAAAGATATTTCGATATATTGGCCAAATTTCATGATTCTAGGTCAATGCGAAGTACCCTATAGGTTTTTTATGTGAGTTTGCGAGTATCAAAATGTGACATAGACGTATGATTGCCTTGACATTGACATAGAAGCTTGATTTTTTATGTCCTAGGGACAGCCGAACTTAGTATTTGATATAATTTAATTATTTATTACTACTTGAAAATGATTTTAATCAGCACACATCTCTGGTACAAAACACGAGCATCAATATCGATACTTTTTAGTTTTGATTACTTACTTCCCTAGCTATGGCCACCATAACGGTGGCTCGGATATTGTAGGTATACCACGCTTATTTCGTAGGTATTACTGGTCCATAGGTACAAGTCAATGTGTCTGTCAAATGCAAATGCACGTCAAATGTCAAGGCCGGTCGGTGAACTTGTTGTTTTGTAAAATTCAGTGATTTTAATAATATTTGTTGTTGTTGTTTTCTGTAAAGTATATTTATAAATAATAATATGAATAATTACAAGACTAAAATAAGTTACGATAGTCCTTGTGATTCAGATAATGATTGGACCAACTCTTCAGATGACTCGAAGTATTCAGATTCGGAAAGGTACGGTTTATTTACAAATTTACAAGGTTTTAACTTTTAAATTTTTAAATAAATAAGAAATACATGTAACGAGATAAATATTCTTGTAGCTCCGTGCCAGATTGGGATTCTGATGTCGGTGAAGATGGAGAATTGGTTTACATAAAAACAAAAACTATTAATGAACTAACAGATAACGCTAAAGCACCATTGTTGGAAAGTTGCGAAACATTTAAACTTAGAAATAACTTCAAAAGATCTTCAACTAGACGATCTACTAAAGGTAACCTAAATATTCTATATAGTCAAGCAAAATTGCCTACTGTACTTGCAGTTACCCAACAAGTAGGTACAGTAAGCTGAGCTATAATAATAGCATATCATCATTTCAGCCGAAAGACGTCTACTGCTGGACATAGGCCTTCCCCAAGCATGTTGGGGAGATATGCCATAATCGCGACTCTTGGCAGGCGGGTCGGCGATCCATATACTAAATACAATCTAGTCAGGTCAAAATTCAATAAGGTTATTTTTGGCTGCACTTGTAATTTTTTCATACATAAAGGTACAATATAGTCTGTCTCCATAAAATGCAAATATAAAAGTTGTTGCGTAGACTTAATTTTGTCACAGAAATGTTCACTTTTTAGGGTTCCGTACCTGAAGGGTGCCAAGCGGGACCCTATTACTCTCGCTACACTGTCCGTCCGTCCGTCCGTCTGTCTGTCTCTCACAGGGCTGTATCTTTGTAACGATATTTCATTTCATTTCATTTATTCATTCATTAACAATTTCAATTGTGTCTGAATGTTTTAGCAGGTACAAATAATTATAATAATAATGATAATAGATAACCAGTTGAAATTTTCACAGAATATGTGTTACTATGGTGCCTAATAGTGCCTATCACGAATTCACGACAAAAACATTTAAAAAAAAACCAAAGGGGATGCCCAGTCCTCATACAAGAAACCTCGAAAAACATGATTTTTTTAATGTTTTTGTTCCTGCTCTATCTTCAAAATGGTAATTCACACCTGCGTCAAACTTGGTCTGATTATAGTGCATACTATGTAGGTTAGCAACAAATACTAAAAATAGGACAAACATAGACATATGTGGTGGTACCTGCGTAAGAAAGAGATGAAAAAATTCATATTTCGCGCATGTTGCGTTGTTATCTTTTGATGAACTCTCGTAAATTAAATCAGTTTCTATGGGGTATCAGGTTGATGGGGGGTACGGAACCTTTACTGCGCGAGTCCGACTCGCACTTGGCCGGTTTTTTTTATTAGTAATAGATTTTTAAGTGACTGTATTTTTAGTATTTCATCATCCCTGATATTTACAATTGTTACTGTTTTTGTTTTAGAATGATAGACCACTTGGTTAAAAAATTACAATATTTTATTTTCAAAGGGTCCACAGTTGCTAATAAAAAAATGCTAAATCAAAGTATAACTAAACTAACGAAACGAAACGACTATAACTATAAGGGTTCCTTGTAGGACCGTAGTCCTACAAGGAACCCTTATAGTTTCGTCATCTACTAAAATGAAGGTAATGTTTCATACATCACTTTTTTATCACTTGCTATGGGGAAATCCTCATGGACGCACTCCGCCCGGTGTAGGCGGAGCCAGTGTCGGACTCTTACCGACTAAAACTACCACGGCGTTCCTTCAACTACCTTAGCCGGGGGCGTGGGAACCCGTGAGTATTCACCCCCGACAGGTACCGGCCCACCACAAGCAGGCGAGCCCCTTCTCCCCGTGTGGCCTAACGTCGGCCGCACCCTCCTCGGTGGCGCACACGGAACACTGCACGCCATCTCACCTCATGGGCCTTTACCAGCTGCACTAGCTGCTGGTCAGGCAGCAGACTACCCCGAGTCTGCTGCTCACAGGCCTTACTTCCCGTAATTTTTTATAGAGGTTTTCTTCCTCGCGGTCCGGGCGGTGAAGCCAAGACCCTCGGTCCCGAGAGGCGCGAGAACACTACGCAGCGGGTACTCCTGGGGTTACGAGATCGACGGGGGCAAGGAAGGACAGTCCCCCCACTGCCTGCCCAGTGGCAGGGTGAGTGCACACCGGGCCCGCCCCTGCTCCTCCACTGTGTCCTCTGTTGGCTACAGAGGGACACGTGGAGTAACTCCCCACTGGCCCAGAACGGGCCCCTCCCGCGCCAGAATATTCGCCACATGCAATAAAATCCCCCGAAGGTTAATCCCTCGAAAGGGTTTTATTGCCCGTGCCCAGGATGCACCGGCCAAACAACTGCCATACCCTCCAGACGTGTCCAAGCAGCCGTCAGGCACACGTGGAGGTTTTCTGGCTAGCACCCCCAGGTGTACCATCTGCGAAATATAGCCCGCCGAAGTGGCTTGCAATGTGTCCCCCCCCCGCCATTTCTAAAATATGCAACGTAGAAACTTATAATCTTCCACATTGATAGACCTCTATAAAAACTCTCCTTTAAAATTATTTCAAGTATAATCTATACATATAAAAGGCTTTGTCCTGAATGACT
Organism: Asteroscopus sphinx; assembly: GCA_949699075.1. NCBI lineage: Eukaryota > Metazoa > Arthropoda > Insecta > Lepidoptera > Noctuidae > Asteroscopus > Asteroscopus sphinx. Next base: position 19,556,041 of record OX453012.1, read on the forward strand.
GACTGACGAATCAACGCACAGCCTAAACCGCTGATTGTAGAGACCTGAAGCTTGGAGGGTGTGTTCTTTGTATGACGTAGGCTTCCGATAAAAAAGGATTTTCGGAAGTTCTATTCCTAAGGGGGTGAAAAAGGGGGGCAAAGTTTGTATGGGACAACGTGATTCCTTCGTCCAATCTACTTCAAATTTTGCATACACCTTTTTTAACAGACTTGATGGAAGACTTGCTTCGTATTTTATTGAAATTCATACCCTGACGGGTTCAAAAGGGGTAAAAAGTTATTTTGGCGGTGATTTGCTTCGAAGTTAATATCAATACTTCTTAGTGCTTTTGATTTAAATTATATTTTGACACATGTTTGAAAACTCAATCCGATTTTATTCAAAAAAGGTTGAACTCACTAAAAAACATAAGGCGGGCTCCACACGTTGTCCTCAACGTTGGGACGAACGTTGGCCCGTAATTATACCTAGCGTCCACACGTTGGAGATAATGTTAGTTCAGTTCCGTCAGAGCCAATGTAAAGTCGTCTGAAATAGATGTTGCGCTGGGCACTTTAATATTATTGAGTGCTTGTGAGTGCAGAGCTGAACTGTCAATTAAAATAACACAATAGTTAAACAATGGACGTCGTTTTTGAAAAATGTTTTGACTAACAAAAGAATATGATTTTTTATAGAAATTCTATAACTATTGCGTTGATGACAGTTTCAAGACGCGGTGACCGTAGGAACAAGCTCATTCGATTCACCTTACTGCATGAGTGCTGCGTCAAGAACTCAAGACTGAGCAAACCGCCAACGTGTGGGCGCATCGCCAACGTTGGCGCATAATTCCTTTGATAAAACTGACACGCGACGGCGGCGGGCTGCACACGTTGGCCCCAACGTTGGGCGAGCGTTGGCCCGTAATTATGCCTAGCGTCCACACGTTGGAGATAATGTTAGTTTAGTTCCATCAGAGCCAATGTAATGACGTCTGAAATGGATGTTGCACTGCGCACTTTGAGTGCATAAGAGCTGAACTGTCAATTAAAATAACACAATAGGTAAACAGTGGACGTCGTCTTTGGAATATGTTTTGACAAACAAGAGAATATCATTATTATTTGTTAATAAACAAATATTTTTTGATAAAAATTCTATAACTATTGCGTCCATCCACACGGATGACATTTTTAAGACGCGGTGACCGTAGGAACAAGCTCATTCGATGAACCTTACTGCATGAGTGCTGCGGCATGACTGAGCAAACCGCCAACGTGTGGGCGCATCGCCAACGTTGGCGCATAATTCCTTTGATAAAACCGACACGCGACGGCTAACTGCTAATACTCGCCTCAACGTTCCGTTCGGGCCAACGTGTGGAGTCGGGGTAAGCAAATATTCTTTAAAATTGAAAGGTCTCTAAAAATATCCGTGTTTGATTTGTCGTGTATACACGAAAATAATAATAATACTTAAGTGTAGTCTTTTAGTTTGTCTTATAAGTTTAATTTAGTGTGTATTGTTTTTTGCAATTTTATTCCTAGAGATTACCCTAACACCATCGAATTACCCCTTAGAATTCAAGAGAGTGCAGTTTCCCATCAAAGTCTGCTTCGCAATAACTATAGACAAAGCTCAAGGTCAAACTCTTAAGATAGCGGGAATAGACTTGAGGGAAAGCTGCTTCTCTCACGGCCAGTTGTATGTGGCATGCTCCAGAGTAAGCACACAGAGTAGCCTGGTACCTACTCTAGCTCCCGAAGGAAATACAAAAAATATTGTTAACAAAGAAATACTGCGGTAGGTGTGTAGTATTTCGATGTCGTTTTAAAAAGATAATACCCCCGTGTAACTTTCACCAAATCAAAGGCCGAGCTTCGTGTTCACAAAATATAACGAAATTTTGTTTTCATGTTTATTTAACCTTTAAATCCCTACACTATAATAAAGATTGTTACATTTTATAAGTATTTGAAAATAATAATTGATATGTTATAGCAAAATTAATAACGTAAAAAACCAACTAAAAATGTTATTAGAACCATTTTCGACTTCTACGCGGACGAAGTCGCGGGCAAAAGCTAGTGTGATTATACATTTTTGAGTTATAGAGAGAAAACTGTAAAATACTTAGAACGTCCTAGTTCAAAGGTCATTGACCTTAGTGAAAAATAATCTTAGCAAATAATGCTCCTTTAGCTACTTAAAAAATCACAAAAAGTAACTTTGTGTTATGTTGACACGACACACTTCTTAAATTTGGCTTCTTGAATTTATCGCTAGATGGCGCTACTAACAACACGCTCTGAATCGCGAATTCTGCCGATTATTGCAAAAACTAAAATATCCATGATTAATATTTGATTTGATTCGTTTGTAATTACACTTACTTAAGGAACCCTATAATACTGAGCATGGCCCGACATGCTCTTGGCCGGTTTTTATTATGCTTGCCGTTGATAAAATTATGTCTAGTTACACCCAGTTTCATATGTGTACTTTATTTTTATGAAGACTCACATATAATTATACATACATACATACATGTTATATGGTAGACATTCCACCCTTACGCACGAAACGATTTGCTAATAGCTTTATCATGCGTACCCAATGATTTTACATAAGAATATCATTGTGCGTACCGCTAAAGAGTGGAATTCTTTGCCGGCGTCTGTGTTTCCCGAAAAGTATAATCTGGTGGCCTTCAAGACTCGAGTGAATAGGTTTTTGCTGGGCAAGCGTGTGCCATCGTCGACCGCACCATCGCTTAACATCAGGAGAGGTGGCGGTCAAACGCAAGCCCATTTGATAAATAAAATAAAAAAAACATAACTAGCCCATTACTGGCCCACTGCTGGGCACGGGCCTCTTCTCAGTACGAGAAGGCTCACACTGTATTAAAATATTTTAATTTAGTAAACCTTTGTCTGTTGGTGGTGAGTTAACTTGTTTGGCAAAATTTGCTCTCAGATATTAATAATATTGGTCGTTGTGGCGATGCTTGGGGCCTCCCCCTCCTTTTAAGTCTTTTCATCCTTTTGAGGAACACTTTCATGGCATTTTGTACCACATGCACTAGGCGAACAGAATTTCATTATAATTTATTTCCGGTCGTTGTGGCGATGCTTGGGGGAGGCCTATGTCCATCACTGGAAGTCTTTCGGCTGAAATGATGATGATGATGAATAATAATATGGTAGATGAAAAAACGTGTTTGAATTGTATAAAAATCACTGAACCAGCGTATTATGTTTCTGGTTCAAGCTTGCTACGGTGAAAGGGTCACTGTCTTAATTAGGTATTAAGTAAAATTTTAGTGTTTTTCTTTTAACTATGTAATCAATTATCCCTGAATGATCGAATCAGAAATGAGGAGATTCGCAGGAGAATGAAGGTAACCAACATAGCCCAAATAATTGCCAAACTTAATTGGCAGTGCCCCGTTGGGCACATTGCTCCCAGAATGGATTGCGGATATGGCCGAAAAGTTCTGGAGTGGCGACCGCATACTGGATGGCACAGCGTGGGTAGGCCCCCCACAAGGTGGACTGACAACCTGGTGTAGGTCGCGGGAATCCGCTGGGTGCGGGAAGTGCAGAACTGGTCGTTGTCGCGTTGCTTGAGGGAGGGAAGCCTATATCCAGCAGTGGACGTCTTTCGGCTGAAATGATGGTGATGATCAATTTATATTTTTCAGGCAGAATATTCAAAGTATTAAAATCGCATAAGACAAAAAATGCAGAAAGTGGCACAAAAAAAACTGAAGGATTATTGGCTCCACATATCAATCGAAATGTGGCCATGGATGAAAAGCTCATTGTTATTCAGGTTTGTAGAAACAGTGGAAATCACTATAGTTTTTAAGTATTTTATTATTATTATTCAGTTGCAAAAAATAATTCCAAAAAATGCTTGTTAAAACTGCACACAACAGGAATGCGCATTTTATGTTGGTCAGTGGGTGTCACACTGCTGTATAGGGTATGTAACATCCATATCAGAGGAAACTACAAAGTAACGCCCATATTGCTGAGAAGGTCGAAGAGCGACGTCTTCCACCCAGAAGACCACACGGAGCAGCTCTTGACCTGCAAACGTTAATACGACGCCGTTGAAGACCCCCTGGCTGTCGACAGTCCAGAGGGACTTGAAGGACATCAAGATTGAAGCCGCAACCACACAGGATAGAAATTGGTGTCGATTCTCTTGTTCACAAACTAAACTTATTTTAAACTATCACTCTTTTTTACTAACAGTAGATGCATGAAAGGGATGGCAACAATTTTAGAACTGTCGAATTACTTTACGTGTTCCACTTCTTCGTATTTTTAGTAGGTACATTCCGAGATTACGAACAAACGTATGGACTGATTTGAAAGCACTAAAATTGTTGCCAGTGGCAGTTGTCCCTTAAGCGCACTCGTGGGCTGCACTAAGTAACAGTTTATAAATTAATTTACCTTTATAAAGAATTACAAAATATCTATAACATCATTATTACGCACCTACTTTATACCTTACAATAGTTATGAAGTAACAACAAATCAATTTAATCTCTAAATGTAGAACTTAAAACTTATTTTAGCTCGAAAAAAATATTCCCGTGCGCTTCGCGGAGCGTACGCAGGGCGCTCATACAATTTCTATGAAGTAAGATAAGTAAGATTATGGAACTCACTCCCGCCTAACATATGGAATTCTTAATCTATGTCTTCAAAAGACGTGTTAAAGAGCATTACCTTTCCTCTTAATTTGTCATTGCATATTTATGTCATATTTTCCTTTATATCATTTATATGTATTTATTTAAATATCTATTGCTTTATTAGAACTAATTTTAAGTTTCTTATCTTTTTAAACACTGTTGTCTACATTTCTTACTTATTTCTCCTCTCGCAGGTCTGCTGGTAGAAATTTCTTTGAAATAAGCAGTACCTTTGTACTAAATACTAATAATAATACTGTATCTTTTCATATGTTATTGTGTGTACATAAATTATAAAATAAATAAGTAACTAGCCTAGATTCGTGCGCCGCACGACGCCGTAGATTTCCGAGACCGATCGTGGACGAAATGCACTCGATGCGAGCCGGCCGAAGGGCGGTGGGGGCGCGGCGTTGCCCTCTCATTGTCATAGTTCCCGCGTTCATTAAAATTTCTCCTTGTTTTGTTATTATTTAGTGTTTTTACGTTACTGTGACTTTGAATTGGTGTAAAAATTATCATTAACTTTAATATTGACTACTATTGTAGTAGTATTTATTAAAATCAATAACTTTTAAAACAAAGTGGAAATTAAATAATTTAAAAGTAAATTAAACAATAAATAGCAATGGTTGTGTGGATTTCTTTTGTTTTCATTGTACGTTTTTGGTAGAGAGTCGATTTGGATGGAAACTGGTATCAAAGATTTTTATTGTATTTTAAATCATAACACTAAATTAAACAGTACAGTGCACCACCGGTTCTCTGAGCCAGCAGCCACCACTGATTGCTATCCCTTTATTGTTTTTCCTATTAGTAAAAAAAGTAGTTTAAACTTTAAAATAATTTTAGTTTGTGAACAAGAGAATCAACATTGTTAATGGTGAATGCAGACAAGAAGAACCCACCCCAGATAATGCGATAAAGCTAAAGGAAAGAAGTTACAAAAAATAATTCCGAAGTATAATTACCTTTTAAATATGTTTTCTTTTAGGTCAGCAAAAACATGATATTCAGCAGTGAAAAAAATTGTCAAATAGAAAAACTTTTTGGCTTAAGTTTGGAAACACATGCAGATGGCAAGACTTTAACAGTTACAGATTTTTTAACTGAAGCCAGAGCTATTTACACACCAAAAATTAAGAAGGGATATTATTTATCAAAAATCAATGGTGCTGATGTAAACTCTTATAACATAAACAATATTCTGCAAAGAGTTATAGAGGATCACAACAGTCCAAAGTTAACATTCCAAGTGCCAACCAAAGGGCATAATGTTGACTTAGAAAGGTTGCTGAAATCCAAAAATGCTCCAGAAAATTCTTTGACTCAACTATTGAAGGAGTCCCTCTGTTCTGTTCTATACATATGTTGTAATGACATAGAATGTAACAGTAATGATGACAAAGGCGTTCTCTACTGCTACCCGAGACCATTCAATCAAAACTTTTTGTACAACACTAGAGGAGCTTACGTTACTTTAAATCATTTAGCTCCAAAGTCTTTAGGAACTAGTGAACCGACAAACTCAACGGTGCTACATAATAATACTCTTATCAATGTAACTTACACTTCACATTGCAATGATCTGCTGTTGGTAGCATTTCCAAATAAAGAACTAGATCTGTTTGCAGCTAAGAAAGTGATAGCTGATATTTTGAGACTGCTAGAATTTTTGTATGGTTCTCTAAAATCCTGCTTTACTAAACCTAACAACGTTGACAAGTTAGACAGTTTATTTGCCCGTATATTTGTTACTTTGATCATTAATAATAAAGGAACTAAAGACGATGGTATAGGGCATGCTGGTTTGTACTTTGAGGATATGTTAGCAGCTCATTCTGTTACACTGCCTTTGGAAATCAAGGTACAAGTTGACGATGCTATAACTGAATTGGAAGCAGCTGATTATCGTGAATGGGTAAATACTTTTTTTAACTTTATAAACTATTCAAAGGCCTGCCAGGGTTATATTTACAATGGAGGCAGCCAGCCTGTCCTGGGGATATTCTGAACAAGAAGATAAAATAACCATCAATAAATTCCTACCTTGAGGCCTCAAAGCTTCTGGTCTGACTCCCTGAGTATAGGCGAAGCTTGAATCAAATACAATACCTACTCGTATTATTTTTTGAAGTAGTTTCACATGTACACACGGCTACACATCAAGCTGTACAAAACCAGTAAAGGCTGACCTCGCGTTGGAAGGAAAACCTATACAATACGAGGTCAGCTTATACTGGATATAAAGCTTGATGTGTAGCCGTGTGTACAGTCAACCAAACGGAATCATGACCCACCATAAGCTTAATTTTCTACAAACATTCTAATAAAATTAGGTCGAGTTTCGCTCAAAGATATTTCCGTGGCAACAAACTTGTTATCAATTTTATTGTACAGTGACAGTTAGTTTCTTCTAATTTGATTGATATTCTTCTGGAATTAAAAGAGTTCGTATAGGTTTTTGAATAAAAAAAAAAGTTCTTTTAGGTAAACTATGCGGAACGACAGTTAATTCTAAATTCAAAACATTATTCTAGCTTTATCAAAAACTTAACTTTTTATTCAATTATTAATCTATTGTATTTAATAACAAAGCTCAAAATTGCATAGACCTCTGACCCGTATTAACGCAGTTTCCTTAATATTCAAAATGTCCTAAGTGCAGCACGATGCTAATAAGAAGAAAATTTTACTGTTCTAACAATATCATACGAATTCTCGGCTGAGTGGGTCATGATTCCGATTTGTTGACTGTACATTCGAGGAATGAAAAGGTTCGTCACATTAAGGTATATTTTTGCTTATACTGGCAGATAACAATAATGACAGTTGTACATACACCCACCTAATTATCTCTCGTTCGGAGTTTGAAAAGGTAACATGTACTCGCGACACGTTTAAAGGAATCAATTTGAAAATTGAACCTGTTCGTTCCTCGACTGTACATAACACATTATCAGTCCATTATTGTCACTCTTGGGCACGGGCCTCTTTTTAGAATAAGAAGGCTTAGGCGTTAGTCTACCACGCTGGCCTAGTGCGGGTTGGTGGACTACACACACGATCGAGAACTGTTTGGAGCACTCTCAGGTGTCCAGGTTTCCTCACGATGTTTTCCTTCACCGATAAAGAAAGAGATAATCAAATTCTGATCCGCACATGAATTTTAAACGTCAGGTGAGGGCTGGGTTCGAACTCAGGCCCTTCTGTATTGAAAGGAAGCGTTCAACCGCTAGGCTATTACTGCTTAGACTTAGTTCAATTCTTTTTCAGACTGATGATGTAGAAAACTTCCAAAGACTGTACACAGTGATTGGGTCCTGTTTATACTACTCCGGGCATTTATTAAGTTCACACTTACAAGACGAAGATTTAAAGGAAATCAATGCTTATCTGAGGTTGAATGGTATCCTGAAGTTGAGCACAGAAAAAGAATTGGAGAAACTTGTCACGTGGAGAGAAGTGTTCATCAATGAACATAGGAAGCAAAATAAGAACGACGGAAATGAATACAGGTAACTGTTCAATAATTATCTTGAACTGATCCTTATGGAAGTTTTTATATTTATAAGCAACGAAACCAAGGACTTTCTAATAATAAAATTCACACACACCTAATTTTATTTCTCTCTCCTCCAATACACACACACACACACACACTCATTCTCTCTCCTCCAATACACACACACACCCTCATTCTCTCTCTCACACCCCACACTCACACTACAACCCACCCCTCCCTCATTTACTCACAAATATCCTCTCATACACCACAGTATACAAATACAGCAGATTTATTTTATTTTTCATTATTCAGAAAAAAAAAATCATGTTACTGACTACCTCTTAAGCATTGCAAGCAGGGCCTTGCATGCACAGTCCTTGCCAAATTGTGTAGTGTGTATATAATTAATCCGTGCCGCAGGATACAGATTCAAAATATCGGTCATGCTTGCAGTACTTTGAGTTGGTACCTTAATACAAATAAGATTGTCTTTGTTAATTGTTAAATAATGTTATCGGAATACAAGAGATTGGAAGTACTTGAATCCTCAACACAGGATATCCTAGTGGGGTGGACCATGTTTGTAACCAATGTGACAATACAACTTTATTATTATTATTTTATAGAATTTCAGATGGCCGTTGGTTTCTTCTAACTGTTGGTAAAGGAAACTTTATACTATCAACATTAATGGAAGCTGGTGGCTGTACAGAAGATGTAAGTATTGTTGAACGCTTTTATTTAACTTTGTTGTCTGTTTTTGCATCTGCTACAAATATTGCAATAAAATTTTAAACCAGTTTCTGTTATCTAAACAAGGTAGCATATATTATTATAAACTTTTTTCTAAAGAATTTATTATGCATAATACGTTTCTTAGTACCCTATAACTATTATACGTGGGACACTCAGAAAGTTTTGCGAAACTAAAAAAAATTGTTCTATACGTACATATATTTTTATCAAATCTTTTCAAAGTACTTTCCACCAGCCTCTATACAAAGATTCATGCGCCTAAACCAGTTTTCAAAACACTTTTTCCAGTCCGCCGCAGACACCTCGTTTACAGCCTGCTCGAACGCAGCCAGCGCATCTTCCGGCGACGAAAATTGTATCCCTTTGAGCTGATTTTTTATTTTTGGGAATAAAAAGAAGTCACACGGTGCTAGATCAGGGCTGTAAGGAGGGTGACCCAGGAGTTTGACTGGCGTGCTGTCCAGGAAGTCCCTCGTTTTGAGTGCGGTGTGCGCAGGTGCATTGTCGTGGTGGAGCAGTAGCCCGCGGAGCCCTGTGTTTGGTCGCTTGTTGCTTATAACAGAGAAAACTTCTGGCAAACATTTGGTAGTATACCATTCGGCATTAATGCTTCTTTGATCCCGTAAGGGAATTGATACCAAGTGGCCAGTCAAATTAAAAAAGCTAGCGATCAAAATCTTACCCCCGCTTCTAGATCGCTTCACTTTGGTAGGCGTTGGCTCATTTTGAAACACCCAAACAGTCGACTGGCGCTTGGTTTCTGGGTCGTATTGATAAATCCAGGACTCATCACCTGTAACGATGTCGTAAACACGCCGAGACGAGCCTGCTTCAAATTTGTTAAGCATATCACGGCACCATTCCACCCGGGCCTGCTTCTGAGCATCGGTGAGGTTGTGCGGCACCCAGCGTGATACTATCCTCCTCACGCGAAGATGGCTGTGTAGAATCTCGTGAACGCTTCCCGATCCAATCTTCAATATGTGTTGAATCTCCTGATATGTAATTCGCCTATTGTCTTGGATTAAATTTTTCACTGCTAGCACGTTTTCTTCGGTAACAGCCGTCAAAGGGCGACCGCTTCTTTCGTCATCCCCCAAAGTTGGTCGACCGCGCTTGAATTCGTTATACCAACGATACACGGTTGCCTTGGAAGGGCCTTCATCCATGAATGCCATTTGAAGTCTATCGTACGATTCATCCGGTTTCAGGCGACACTTGAAATCGTATAAAATCATAGCTCTAAAATGTTCCCGGCGCAGATCCATATTTCAGTGAGACACAATACTTTGAATTAACTCGCAAAAAATGTGGAGGGAAATTTTGAAATTGGAACTTATTTTTACTTATAAATAATCATATTTTCGAAAAACATTATAACTGGCCAGTCTCCCATATATAAAAACTTTTTTTCGCAATACTTTCTGAGGGGCCTGGTAGCGTAGCTTTTCGGATTTCATGAATAATAATTGTATAATGCTTGCGACTCTACAGGGTATATTTTAATTTGACGCATGTTTGTGTTTGTTGTATTGTTTTATACGCTTTACTAGGCCGTTGGAGTAACACCTCCGTCTCCATTCTACGTGGAAGAATGCGAGAGTTGTTTGGAGTTACTGTATGATGTTGGACTTAACAAATATCTGGCGTCTTGGTATTGTTCGAACTCGCGGCCTCAAGTCGAAACATCGCCAGAATATCTGACGAAGTATGGGAGAAAAATAAGAGACATTAATTGTAAGTAAAGTCTTGATGCTATCCATAAACATCCTTGCCGTGTCCGAGACGTGACAGGGTAGTTGTCCTGTGCATATAAAATTTGGCTGGTCACATTACGTCTGTCCCAGAAGCTCGGAAGCCCTGAATTGGAAGTGTGTGTACAGCGCTTTATATAGGCTGTAACTATCAAAGGATCCCTGCTATCTTGAATTGAAACCACCTTTGAACTCTAATGAATTAACTTAGCCTATCTCAGTCTACTGTTGGATAAGGGCTTCTCTGAAGTTGTGTCCTAACAGCTTTGTCGGTATCCAGCCTGCCCCAGATGCCTTCTTTGGGTTTCTTATAGAGTATTCGAGGCCGATATCCTAACCTTCTTTGCGTTTCTGAGCAAGTTGAAGTCCTCCTGAGCCATTCGTACTGACTAATCAGATCATTTTAATAAAATGTGGCATTATAATCCCATTCAAGAAAACAAACCCCCATGGTCCTTTCAGGCAAATGAGTTTCACTATAGGTGCGGCACACTATGATGGCGTTTTTGACGTTTGCCTGCTCATGAAGATCCGTAAATATTGACAGCTACATATGAAGGAACAATTGCCATACTTTATTGTCAATAGTGATGCACTGCAACAGCAATATAATTTTTATAATTTAGAATCTATTATTCAAATTCTATTTATTTCTACTGTTTTTTTATGTATGTCACAGAAAATTTGATTAAATAGCGATTAAACGAAAAGGTAGACGTTATGTTTATTGAATAATTTGATAAATTATTAACTTTATGTAGATATAATTCATAGTAGCTAGTTGGAGTTGGTCAAAGTAATAAACCTGATCCCAATCGCTAATAATTTTAAATGTGTCACAACACTATTGGAAAATGTCAAAAACGCCATCATAGTGTGCTGCGGGTATAACAAGTACTACAGCTTCTGCCTTATTTTCCAGCATTAAAACCAGACGCAACACTCAGAACCTCTACTCTAAAACTCTCAAAGATACAGACTGACAAACGACGTCACAACTCTTCAGAACAGATCAATGTTGGGTCCAGTACCAGTGACATGAATTCTATGAACTCTCTCACCAACTATGGCAGCCATCATAGTTTGTACGCACAGTCGTATAACACTGCGCAGAAGTATAGGCATTCCAGTGTTGATGTCAGCTACTCTGAGGATTCTAATAGTTTGAAGAGTAATAGGTAAGGTCATCATTTCAGCCGAAAGACGTCCACTGCTGGACAAAGGCCTCCCCCAAAGGGGGGGGGGACATGCCATAATCGCCACGCTTGGCAGGCGGGTTAGATACTCAGTCCTATTTTAAGGCCACGGCCTTGACGAAATGGCATTTCTGGGGATTTGAGGAATTTGTTGCGCCGTTTCTTCTTCCCAGCATAAATACTAGGAAACGGTGAAGGGCGAGCGTTTTTGGGGCTGTCTTTTTTGTTGACGTTCAATGGCTTCAGCCCAAATTGAATAAATGTCATTCTGATTTTGTTTTTTTTTATTTTGGATAACGGGAGGCGGGGCGGCGAGGCGGATGATAATAAAATTGTCGTACTGGTCCCATCGCAGGGTTTTATAGAAGGAAAGTACCGAAAGTACCTATATTGGAAATAGCAAATTTTACTTAAAGGAAACTTCATTTTATTTTTTTAAGCCAGTAATACTGCATACTTACTTTGTATGGAGCTTATGTCAAATTCCTATCTCTAGTAGGGCAAATCGTGGATAGATTGGATATAAATTTCAACCTGCGAACGAGAGATAATTAGGCGGGTGTACGTACAACTGTCATTATTGCTATCTGCCAGTACAAGCAAAAATAGACCTTTTTTTTTTTTTTTTTTTCCCTTGGGGAAATCCTCATGGACGCACTCCGCCCGGGGTAGGCGGAGCCAGTGTCGGACTCTTACCGACTAAAACCACCACGGTGTTCCTTCAACTACCTTAGCCGGGGGCGTGGGAACCCGTGAGTATTCACACAACCACCCCCGGCAGGTCCCGGCTCGCCACAAGCAGGCGAGCCCCTTCTCCCCGTGCGGCCTAACGACGGCCGCACCCTCCTCTGTGGCGCACATGGAACACTGCACGCCACCTCACCTCACGGGCCTTTACCAGCGACGCCAGCTGCGCCAACTACGCCAGCTACGCCAGCTGCTGGTCGGGCAGCAGACTACCCCGAGTCTGCTGCTTGCAGGCCCATCCTCCTGTAATTTATTATAGAGGTTGTCTTCCTCGCGGTCCGGGCGGTAAAGCCAAGACCCTCGGTCCCAAGAGGCGCGAGAACACTACTCAGCAGGCACTCCTGGGATTACGAGACCGACGGGGGCAGGGAAGGACAGTCCCTCCGCTGCCTGCCCAGTGGCAGGGTGAGTGCACACCGGGCCCGCCCCTGCTCCTCCACTGTGCCCTCTGCTGATATCAGAGGGACACGTGGAGCAACTCCCTACTGGCCCAGAACGGGCCCCTCCCGCGCCAGAATATTCGCCACAGGCAATAAAATCCCCCGAAGGTTAATCCCTCGGCAGGATTTTGTTGCCCGTGCCCAGGATGCACCGGCCAAACAACTGCCGATCCCTCCAGACGTGTCCAGAAGGACAAGCAGCCGTCAGGCACACGTGGAGGTTTTCTGGCCAGCACCCCAAGCAAAAATAGACCTTAATGTGACGAACCTTTTCTTTCCTCGACTGTACTTCGTGACTGTGTTAGTTCGATTCACGGCTAAAACTACTAGAATTTTAAATAATCTGTGAATGCAGAATAATTGATTAAAAAAATTAAAAAAATGTCCTCTTTACATATACTTATCCAATATTTCAAGTACCTACTTTCCCTCCATGGAGCATTGCGATGGAAACACCCAGCATTTTATCTAGTGCATTCCTACACACCACACTTTCTTGTCTAACATAGCGCAGTCTCGCTGTATTAGAGTATCGTTTAATAAAGGTACTATCTAATATTCTATAATATTGAATTTATGTGCTTTCAGTGAAATAAGTGAAGAACGTGTCCAAGGCAGAAGAGCGGACAGAGAGCAAAGGAATCGACGGGACTCCTCTGGATCGGACTCTGATTGGGACAGATTGGTAAACATCACCTTATCTCTTGATCTGTTAATCCCTGTGGTAACTTTTCTGGCACCTCTTGCTTTTGCATTCTTGCTTCATTGCAACTTACCTCACTTTTATTCGTTTAAACTTTTAAATCCACCCGAGACATAATGGAATTTTTATTTATTTATTTATTTAAACTTCATGCAACATGTGTACATAGGCGGACTTAATGCCTTAGGCATTCTCTCCCAGTCAACCTTAGGGTGATACAGAGATGACAAGGCAGGTGCAATATTGATTCACGACACAAAACAAGATGAGAAATAAATTACCACTATAACAATAGATAAACATACATAGGTATATATATAACATACAATAAGCACTAAATATATATAATAATATACTATTATAGTCATAGATAAAATACTAATGAGATGATTCTGCCAAAATTTTATCTAGAAAGAACTTCCGAACTTTCCTTTTAAAAGAGTCCCGGCTGGTGGCCATCCTAAGCTCGAGAGGTAGCTCATTCCAAAGAAGAATTGATTGAATATGAAAGGATGAGTGAACAAAATTAGAGCTATGATAAGGGCAATGTAGAAGACGATTATTAGAAGACCGTAGATTTCTAGTGTGTGTAGAGCATACATATTGATTTAATTGTGTTTGGGACTATCAAAATAGTATACTAGATTACATACAACGTGTAATTGAAATAACTGAAAATCTCTTAAGTGTTCATTGTACTCATCAGTATGAACAACTTTTACTATGGGCCAATCCAGAAACCGCGAAAATAAAATCTGTTGCCTACATTTTGTCGAGTTATGTATAAATGTATGGTACAGATATTTTTCGCGATTTCATTGTTGGTCCTATAGTAAAAGTTGTTCATAATGATGAGTACAATGAGCCCTTAAGAGGTTTTCAGTTATTTCAATTACACATTGTATACAATATCCTTGCAAAGGTTTTGTTTTGTTATAAACTTTTAATATTTTGTTTGTCTTCGATTTCAGGACGGGAGCAGAGCAAGTGGTAGTATCGACATGTCTGATATCAGAAAGTCTTTATTGAATGAAATTAATCACGTTACTGCTCAAAGGTAAATAAATGTTACAGAAAGAATCTAGCACCTATCAAATGTATTAACGATACGCGGTTATGTTGAACTAGACTCTGAAGTGAAAAGCACTTAAGCAGGGCTCCATCACTCGCTCAAGGTCGCGTTATATGCCTGTCGGCTAGCGTACTCCCGAGAGTACAAGTATCAGGGTGTCCTCAACTCTTTGTACGAGTACAGAAGGTATATTTCTGCTTGCAGTTAATGCCTAGGATTATTATTAAAATTTAGGCTAACAAAGCGAAGGTATTTCCACTTTAGTTTGTGAGTGATCTATCTGTTGCGTAGTAACTATTGTCTAATCTGTGACTTAAGTCAAATCTGAAAGTGAAAAGCACTTCAGTCAAATCTCGAGACGTGACACTTCCGAGTAAGTGTTTTTCACTTCCGAACCGAGTATTATAAAAGGTTCCAAAGATAAATAATGAAATATAAGTGTTAGTTTACTCTCGAATTGGGAATTTATTGAAATACAGGATGTGTTGTTGTCCCTATCTTAATGAAAGTAAGTGCGAATTGATGGAGTCGCGGCGAACCGACTTATTTAGTAACAATTGATATTCAACCTTATTTACTTCAACATACGACTGAAATTTGAATAGCGAATAAAATCACACTGGAAGGCTCAAAGCGCTGTGAGGAACGGTCGAGCAGCCACAGCTAAAAGCGTCCATAAGAGCCGGTAAATTAGAGTCGATTTGCCTTGCAACCAGTGAACTGCTCTTCAGCACCACTCCATCGGTGTGTCCCTCTTTATATCACAATGACTTTTTTTTTAAATTTCCACGAATACTTACTTTTCTTGCAGAATAACGGCAGGAGAAGAAAATGTTTTGTTTCATTTCGTACAGCTCGAGTCCGAAAAGGGCATACTGATTGCTCCAGTGAAGAATATAGAAATGCAAGCCCACAATGTACTCTACACATACATAATGAAAACCTTTAGGTCAGCGTGTAAACGAATACATGAGCTGTTGCAGCATAGTATAAGGTGAAATCTTAATATTATTCTGCTTTGAATGTTACAAATTTAGATTTTTTGAAATATCTGTTAAGTTCTCGTGCCGGTTTCGTTCGATACAGTGTAACTACCTTTTTCCATTTATCGCTATTGGCAGATCTGTGAAATTTTCGATTTCTAATTTTTTTTAATGAAAATATCACAAAAGTCACAAAACAAAGTTCTAAAATAAATTATAAATTTCATGTCCCGAGTTGTAGTGTGGTAGGTAGGTCGGGAGATGACCCAGCCAGTCCCCTACTTCTATTACTCTGCAAAACATTTTTTTAAAGTTACAAAAAGATAATAGAATAGAAAAACTTTATTTCGAGCAAAACAACTCATATAGGGTTAGTAACAATTTTATTATCTTAAACCTAGGTGTTAGTAAACAGTTATATATTTTGATACATGTAACTGACAGCAGTGGATTATACTGGGTGTCAGGGAAACGCTCCCGATACTGGGTATATGGACAATCCACTCTGTCAGCTATCATGTTCAGAACCCTGTTGGAGCCGGCCATGACTCGTGCCACCAGTGATGCTGCACGCTTGCGCGTTATAGTGTAGAAGTAGTCTACATGCGCCGCTGCAAACATCCCTGACGCACTGCAACGCCAAGGCAGCCCCATCAGTTTTCTGAACGCGTTATTATATTGGATTCGAAGTGCCCCATACGATCCTTACTGCTCGAGAATGCTCTATAAGAAACAGAATACTTACCTGGCGTACCGTGATCAAACAGGCGGTTCCCCCAGGGCGAGGCCTTACCATTGCACTGCGGTTGGGTTGACCCCTGCGAATATCCCTAATGTGGATATCTCGGACGCGTTATTTTTGGTAGTGGGGACTGCGTACGCGTTATAAAAAAAGAGTGTCACCTTTGCTAAAAATGCTTCCGTATTCTCAAATAACTGTGATTAATACCTGTTTATGTATAATGTTTATAATTTCTTTACAGATTCAAGAAGAATCACGCGCCATCTAATCCTCTCAACAAAATTTTGGTCGCTGTCAAGGAGCACGGAATGTTATTTCAGGCGCCTCTAGATATTTTGAGCCAATGCGGCTTCAGTAAGAAGAATGAACCGTATCTGTTTTGGGTTGTTGGGTATGTTGGGTCCAAACGAATGATTTACTTTAAATTAAAGAATCTCTCGATCTTGTGATCTATTGTCAAATCTAATGTCAGCTTCAGTGATTGGCCGGCAAAAATGTTAACAAACAATCACATCGCTTGACCTGAGATTTGACAACTGATTAGTTAATTTTTGCGTTAATCAGCCTTTCGGAAACTGGGGTTAATGTTTTAAATCTCAATCTCCTGACAGTAGATATTCCTGTTTGCCGTTTATTTGTGACACTTAGGTCATTAATGGCACCAATAAACGGGAAACAGAAACATCGATTGTCAGGAGATTGAGATTTAAACTGCCTCGTTGGTCTAGTGGTCGCAAGCACGACTGCTGATCGTGGGGTCCTGGGTTCGATTCCCGGGTCGGGCAAAGTGTTATTGGGTTTTTTCTTTAGGAAATTCTCAGTAGCAGCCCGGAGTCTGGATTTGTGCCCGGCTAGTGGCAATAGGCTCGCCCCCTATTACATGGGACTATAACATAACTGGCGAAATGTGGGTGTACTATACACCTCTGCCTACCCCTTCGGGGAAATACAGGCGTGATGTTATATGTTATGTTATGTTATATATGAGATTTAAAGCCTTGAGATTAGTTTGGAACTATACTGTTCTCTTGACTTTATCCCAGTCTTCTTTTATCATTGTCGCTCGTGAAGAGAGGGGGTGATCTCTTCTAGAAATCAGCCAAAAATAGGAGACTCAAGAGCTTCCCCTAAACAGTCTACCGACATTAAATAGCGCTGGCCTTCGGTAGTTATGGCCCCGGCACAGACCAGTCCCGGCCACGAATTTGGTCTTAGCGGCGAGCGGCAGAAACTAATGTATGAGCGAGTAAGAGAGATAGCACGACTCAGAGTTGTGCGGACATCGGTGACTTCAGCGGTGACTCATGGCGTGCTTCATACATCTCTATGTATTTGTTTTTACCGCTCGCCGCCCCGCTCTAAGCCGCTAATTTCGTGGTAAGGTTTAGGCGCCACCTTGAATCCCCAAGCCTGGCGCCCTGAGCGAACGAACCGGCTGCCCTCCCCCTTCCCCAAAGCCCTCACTGACCATTCAAAACAAAAGAAGCTTAGGTCCCGAAAAGATCATGTTAATTTGGTGTAACGCTGAGAAAAAATCCTGTATTGGGGCCTTCTAGACTATAATATTTTTTTGTTACAGCCGAGTGTTCAGCGAACCAGAGCCAAGAGAATTATATTTATGCTATCATGAATCTGTGCCTCAAGATCTCACCGAGGTAGCTTATTTGCTATCTTACTTAGAATAAGAGCTTCAAGTATTATAAAAAAAAATTATAAATATTATTTTTATACAACTTTTATGCATTTATGAAAATGTAATCCGTCCAATATAATAAGAAGTAATTAAATACATAAGTGATACATGTTTGTGTTGGTCTGGGTGTTTCTTATGTATTATAAGTATGTATTTACAACAACAACAAAAAAAACTATATAAGTATTATATCCATTGTCTAGTACCCATAGCACAAGCTCTGCTTAGTTTGGGATGGTGCTGTGTAAAAATGTCCCAATTTTTTTTTTTATTTGTATAAAAAAATTAGTATAAATTATACTTATTAAATATTTTATGGTGTTTACAATACTTTTGTTTAATTGACCACAATCATGTTGTGCAATTGTACCTACAGGATTCCGATCACATTACAAATCCAGCCGTATATGCATTGCACATTTATTATTGCCAAATCACAATAAAACAGATCGAAAATAAAGAACCCTTAAAGGGCTAAAATAGGGGGTAGTTCGGCTAGGCCGTGCTGGATGCGGTAGGCCCATGGGTTGTGTCATTCGGAGAGATACAGCTACATTCCTAATGAAAACGCAGGTCATAATTATTGCTTGTTTTCAACAACATGATGTAGGTACCTAGTCCTGGCATGGCCCTTAGGGGTCTATTTTATTTTAATCTCGGGTCATTTGAATTTTGAATACCCCGCCAAAATATCACCGGAAACGTGGATTAATGATTTCTGATCAAAATTTTAATGTGTTATTTTAGATAGGTTGTTAAAAATACGTGAAATAGTGTTGAAAAACATCACGTCATAACTTATAAATAAATTATAAATGATTTACCATAGACAAAAAATACGAAGCATCAATGTGTATATTCCATCCATACTTGAGGAAGTTGTAAGTTGTAAATGTACAGTACTATTCCATAAATTCCATAATACTAGCGTAACCCCGGCTCCACACGTTGGTCCGAACGTTGGCGCCAACGCGATTCTCCAACGTGTGGATCGAGGAAATGGAGTTGGCCCGAACGTTGGGGCGAGCATTGGCAGTTTCCCGTCGCGTGTCGGTTTTATCAAAGGAATTATGCGCCAACGTTGGAGATGCGCCCACACGTTGGAGGTTTGCTCAGTCTTGCCGCAGCACTCATGCAGTAAGGTGCATCGAATGAGCTTGTTCCTACGGTCACCGTGTCTTGAAAATGTCATCCGCGTGGATGGACGCAATAGCTACAGAATTTCTATAAAAAAATCTTTATGTTTATTAACAAATAATAATGATATTCTCTTGTTTGTCAAACCTTTTTCAAATATGTCCATTGTTTAACTATTGTGCTATTTTAATTGACAGTTCAGCTCTTAAAGCACTCAATAATATTAAAGTGCGCAGTGCAACATCTATTTCAGACATCTTTACATAGGCTCTGACGGAACTAAACTAACATTATCTCCAACGTGTGGGACGCTAGGCAGAATTACGGGCCAACGCTCGCCCCAACGTTGGGGCCAACGTGTGGAGCCCGCCTAAAGTTTTCATGTTATAGAATCCTTCAAAATAAAACATGTTATTATACACATTATCGCTGTGAGGTAAGGATCACAATAGCATATCAGTAATAGTCAATGCAATGTCCATTTAAACTATTACATTGTAAAATAAAGAGTATTTTCCGTTGCAGTAGGTTGCAGTCATTTTGCGTGTGGATTGAAGGGTTGCCCATTTAGGGGTCGCCCCCTGATTTAGGGGTAATTAGTAGTGTCTAACGGCCAAAATTAATATCAAATATATCCACGATTTACCCTACTAGAGATATAAATTTGACATGTTTTGTGTCATATAGGACCTTATGTCAAATTCCAATCTGTAGTAGGGCAAATCGTCAATAGATTGGATATTAATTTTGGCCGTTAGGCCCGTATTACAGAAAGATCCTCAAGCGTTTAACACCCAATTTCTGGAAGGCTGATTAATTTGATCTATTGTCAAATCTAATGTCAGCTCCTGTGATTGATTGGCAAAAATACTAACAACTAATCACATCGCTTGACCTGAGAGTTGATAGTCGATTAGTTAATTTTTGTGTTGATCAGCCTTTCAGAAACTGGGGGTAAAACTAGTTTTGAGTTGAGCTTTGATTTTAGTGCGTTCCTCAAGCAGAGATTTATTGACCACAGTTCAACTGAGTTTAGCTTTATTTTATACCTGTTTCAGTATTTGGACAGAGATTTGATCTGTAATCACTCTAGTGTGGTCCAGACTACGCTTGAGTAGATATTTATATTCTATTTCAGGTCAAATTCGTGTGTTATGCTGTTGCATTAAAGTTTATAATTACTGTATTGGAATTATGAACTTATTTAGTGTCAAATAAATAAATAAATAAGACCGATACTCAAGTAACGATTCTATATTCAAGTAGTGATCAGGTGAATTCAGGTGTTTAAAGTTTAAACTGTACTCGAGGAACCTTCGGTAATACGGGCCTTAGTATCACATGCTTTTCTAATGGTCATCAAGATATAATTTTTTTTTATATATGAAATGTTTTATTTCTATAATATAGATCATGTTGGGGAATTTGCGGGGAATTGATCAAAGAGCAGCGGTGAAAAGCGTAAGCGAACTCAAAATTGTACATTGGCAGCACTGACACTTGCACAGAACACAAATTAAAAATTGTGAATTGCGAAAGAAAGAAGCGTCGCGACAGTGGTCTAATTAATAATTCTCATGGCAAATGGGAAATAAGACAATTGTTTTTTAATGGATTTCTGTGTTTTTGTGTGTTGTGTGAGAATTTGTATTTGATTTGAACGATGATAACCAAAATGCAATCACAAGCGAATGTCGCCGTGCCACAATCTGTCACGACGCAACCACAATCTCAGCAAATTGTTGGTGTTGGAGTCCCATCAAATGCGGTGATATTGAAAATGTCCGATATACAACAGATATCTACAGTCGGTACGTATTACGTAGTCTTTTTTGTTATGATTCTGAATTTCATTTTAACAACCAGAAACTTTCCGTGAACTTGGGAATTTTCCTAAGAAATATCAATAGGCCTTGGTGAGCTTGGTCTAATCATTGAGCATAGCCTTTGTCCACTCTGTGTAACCTATGTTGTTATAGAAATGTGGATGTTGGATTCAATGTTATTGCTTATTTCTTTAAATCCTTAGAGATTGGTAATGTTTTGATCAGTGTCGCCTTAGGTTTTTGTTGTTAGGTTATGCAGCTGTCTTGCAGTTTTTTTTTATAGTAGGTAGGTAGCTATAGTGTAGGGGCTCAATTTTTTTACTGTTGTTGGTCCGAGTGTCACCTTGAGCAATAACATTTTTTCAACACTAATTGTATACATTTTCATTCATGATTAATGTTTCTTTTAATGTTTTCTAAAATATTTTTTCTATGATACTTTGATTTAATTATTGCACCGATAAGTTTAAGAAACAGTTTAATTAAAGATAAACAACTAGACAATGCATAGAAACATTACAAGAAAAATACTAAGCCTATTGTGACTTTTACAGTATTTTCAAATAATGTTTTTGTTGTTAGGGCTACTAGAACTCGCCCACCGGGAGTACCAGGCTGGTGACTATGAGAGTGCGGAGCTACACTGCATGCAGTTGTGGAGGCAAGATGGCACAAACACTGGCGTACTACTCCTCCTGTCGTCCATTCACTTCCAATGTCGGAGATTAGACAAATCTGCCCACTTCTCCACTTTAGCAATCAAACAGAACCCGCTGTTGGCAGAAGCGTACAGGTACTTTTTTAAATCATAATCAGCTTATTACTGTCCCACTGCTGGGTACAAGCCGTCATAGTATTCATCCTTGGAGGATGAATGTAATGTTATAAATATATCCATGTGAACAGTAGCTTGGTAGTACAACAATGCTTGACATTATCTTGTCCTGAAGGAAAGAAATAGCTCATATTCCAGGCTTTAGTTTGCTCTCTCATTGAAACAAGTAGTTATAAACAATTATGTAGGTGTTGTAGATGTCTATAATTCTGCTTATACTAATGGATAAGATTATTTAACACTTATTTAATTTCCCATGAACCATTGGAGATTTTGATTTAAAAGCTCAAGCTAAACTTCCTACCAAATGTCTTGTAAAATAATTACAATTTGAACTATCGTCAGTGATAGTGCACTGCTGCATAACATCATTTTGCGATAAGACTTAATTTTCCATGTTGTCTGTAAAGCAAAAAAAACTAAGTTACGCAGTATTGCTGCACTATCACCGATGCTATGCCTATGCAAATAAAACTATTTACAATGAAGAATAATACAGTCAACTGCATGTCAGTGGTAACACTTGAATATAGAAAATCATCCTTACTGCTTACGAAATATAGTCGCTGTCAAGGTCAAACTATTACCATTGATGTGGGGTCCACTGTACTAGGGATAACATAAAACATACTCATAATATATGTAAGGAAAGCTTCAAAATTAGAATGACGATAAAGTAATTTATTTTGATTATTTATTATTTTTAACGCATTTTATGCATGCGAAACGAAATCTAACGATTTAAATTGTGCAAAGAAAAAATCGCTCACGAGCAGGCTTAATTGTGAGTGGCTAAAGCACTGGCATTCTGAGCCAGCAGTCGCAGGTTCGAATCCTGCTCGTGAGCGATTTTTTCTTTCCACAATTTAAATTGTTAATTTATTTTGCTTGTGAGTGAATTTTTCTTTCCACAATTTACATCTTTAGATTGTGCTTCGCATGCATAAATGCGTTAAAATTGTAGAGTAATTAACTTATTCTCGTACTGTAAGTCATAAAGCAATGACTATTTCAGTGATATAAGATGTCCTTACTAAAATAATTTGATGTGTCACTAACAAAACATTTTGGCACCAGTAGCTCATTAAAATTTAGGCCGTTTTGAAGCTCTTGAAGGGTAATGACCTCATTATTGTAATTGATGAGTATATTTAGGCATGCTTTTTTGTATCAAATACTTCGATCATGGTATATTATGTATTTGATCGAAGATGAAATGCACTAACCACCAAAATTAATATCCGATCTATCCACGATTTGCCCTACTAGAGATAGGAATTTGACATAAGCTCATACAAAATATGTCGAATTTCTATCTCCAGTAGGGTAAATCGTGGATAGATTGGATATTAATTTTGGCCGTTAAAGGCGCTAACAGACCGACATCACGGGCGCGCACAGCTGGTCTGTGGTATTTTTTGATTTGAAAGGTTTTAATCATGTTAAAAGCAATTGCTTGTATCGTGATTTCGTAGTAGCAGCGTTTCAGTAGCAGTCTGGATTTGTGCCCGGTTAATGGCAATAGACTCGCCCCCTATTATATGGGACCACAGACCAGTAAGCCTCAAGATGCCACATAAACAAAGTTTTGTATGAGAACACAGTCGTAAAATGCTGGCGGGGGGCGGGGGGCGCGTTATGATTGGTCGGCTCAAATGTTCGTTGATATGATTGGTGCCGCTCGCTGACGGAGTGACGTCCCTTTTGGTGGCTGGGCGTAAGATATGCAGTGCTACTGCTTATGCTTTGTGACCGGGGGTATCCGGTTAATAGGCGTCTAGAGGCTTACTGATCTGTGCGGGCGCGTTATGACGTGCGGTCGACCGTACGTCAGTGGTAATAACAGTTTGACATTGACAGCGCCTTTATTTCGTAAGCAGTAAGGGCGGTTTTCTAATTCAAGTGTTACCACTGTCATGCTGTCGACTGTACGATACCATACATGTTAGTCACATTTTAATCATAAGATTGATCCTTCTTATCAGATGGCTAATTCGTAGGCTTTGCGTATTTGTCCAAATATCAGCTTTTCTTTTATTCGCTTTGCGTATTTGTCCATATATTACGCTGATATAAAATAAACTTTAATCGAATAGAAAAAAAAATTTAGCAAATACGCGAGCTGATGTGCATAAGCTAAGAACGCTTTTACACTTCGATGTTCGATGCTACATTGCTTGATACCACTTGTCGCCATTTTCCAACATGTAAAATCCAGTGTAATGTTTTTATAAACAAATTAACATTTTGATTCGGAAACGTCACGTAATCTGAACCCATTAGTCACGCGTTTCATCAATATTTGGAATATCTGTAATTAAATGTTATCAATAATCAATAATTTGGCACAATTATCATGGATGACAAGCAAAGGCAAAGTTTTTTTTGTTTTAAAATACGGATTCGTGAGATAGGATTGAAACTTGACCGATTTTATGTTGAACTATTTAATTGCCTACTCTACTTTTAATTGAACCAGTTAAAACCTCAATTGTGTCAATGTGGGTGTACTATACACTTCTGCCTACCCCTTCGGGGAAATACAGGCGTGATGTTATGTTATGTTAAAACCTCAATTATACAGTGTGTATGATTGGCTGCCCTACTTTAAATCCCATTTTTTTTTTCTCTAATATTTATTCCTCAGTTAAAAGTTATCAGACTATTGAAATACCGGGCCCTAAGCTAAATAATTAATTTTCTGACGGTTATTAGATCTTAGACGAAGATATCATTGTCACAATGAACTATCGCAATGCTGCATGCTTGTGGCAGTATTTTACAAAACCTCTATGCCACTTTAAGTACAGTCGACCGCATGTCAGTGGTAACACTTGATTTACGAAATAAAGACGCTGTCAAGGTAAAACCTGACGTGCCGTCGACTGTACCTCTATGAAGGCGGTTTACGGGAACGTTACCTGACATGACCGGTAAAACCGTTACGCCTTTGATGCGCGACCGTCGGGAAGCAGGGGACTTATTTCCACAGGTACAATTTTTTGTAGAAAAAGGTAAAGAATGACTCGATATTCGCCAATAGCGGTTTAAAGCTAGGGGAGCGCATTTTGTCCATTTCCAGAGTAACATAAAAATTATAAAACAAATTTTATATCTAGGGTGTGATTCATGTATCAATTATCAATTCTAAACTTGTTAGCTGAGTCCATATCGCGTGACACTTCCTTTCGCGTGATACTTTCTTTGCAAAGTGTGCTTGCAAAACACGCGTGTTTGTAATGCAGCAGTATGATATTCTGCAAGCAATGTGCCCCGCCCACTGCCACTATGTCGGTATTCGGTAACCTTCGTTCTCTTGCTGGATACGAGAAGCGCAGGACCGGTCATTGTGGCGATGCTTGGAGGAGGCCTATGTCCAGCAGTGGACGTCTTTTGACTGAAATGATGATGATGATGAGTATGATATTATGAGTAGTTCTTTCGAAGGCAGGACATTCATGTTCCTTTTGTCAACAGCAATCTGGGCAACGTATACAAAGAGCGGGGTCAGCTCCAAGAGGCGTTGGAGAACTACAGGCACGCCGTCAGACTAAAGCCGGACTTTATCGATGGGTACATCAACCTGGCGGCCGCGTTGGTGGCCGCTGGAGACATGGAACAAGCGGTCCAGGCTTATGTCACTGCTCTACAGTATAACCCTGTAAGTATGCAAGCAAGTTGAACATCTTGACAATCCTTGTTATTCCGCCCCTTTGCGTTAACGAAGTACAGAGAAATCTGAAACTGTATTTTTTAAAAAATAAAATCACCCTATTTTACAATGGGTAGGGGTACTAGGGGTGTTAAAACGCCTGCCATTGGTTGATCGTCGCCACCGTGCATACTACATACGGGACCTTCAATTGGCGACTGGGGGTCTACTTGCGTTTGACGAACGACAAACAAAGTACGAACTTTCGTTCCGATTGATGAATTCACAAAAAAGGCATATCAAAGTTAGATTACGGTTTATAATCGTATGAAATGCCACTCTGTCACGCTGTCATGCGGTCGGCTGTACTTTCCTTATATTTTATGTGTTTTTTTGTTTTACTTTTTTTTGTATACCCACCTGTAGTTACCTATTTGTGTTTCTGTTGCACTGTTATTTAAATATTGCGCGCCGTTAACTGGGACAATAAACCATTTTCCATTCTTTTTTTAAATTAATCGGAAATCTGAGAAACAAACGTCAAAACACGATCATCGCATACGATATGGGAGCGATGGTTGACTGGAGTAGCCAATCGAATTTCGTCAAACCCGAGTACACCCCTGTTTCGGCTCGGCGATTACTCCGAAAATTATTTATTTAGAACAAAAATGTCTTTTGTATCTCTCTCGGCTTCTTGGGTCTCTGGCATGTTCTTTCCAAGCTCATCTAATTATTATTTCCGTGTTTGATGTGGGATGAGCAGAGCTCGCAGTAACAATGCTTTAGTGCCGTGTATGAGGTTTTTATGAAGTGGTTGAATCTTAATGTATTATTCAAACTGTTACTATGATGGATTATCTATTTATATGGCTATCGTACTAGCATGTTATATGCTAATAAGGTGCTACATAAAAACGTGTTGTTTAAGAACTGAGTCATCTATCTAACTACCGGCGACAAGTTATATGATATAAGAAAAAACAATGTAGATGATAATATATTGTGTACACACGTAATAAAAATTCGCCAAAATCTATTTTGTTATGATATGACGCTAGTATATCAATAAGGTTATGTAATCCTTTATCTAAAATGGCTGTAATATTTGTAACTTCTCCGCTATCATTATGCAGTAATACTACTTAACAGATCTGAGTAAATTGTTGGACATAAGCCAAAAAGGAAAAAAAAACCGAAGCCACAACACAACGACCGCTACCAACGGAACCAATTTTTATCTTTGTTAGTATTGTGTCACTTTGTGTTTTGTCATGCAAAAATATGCATATAAATATATCAGTTAAATTTAAACGATGAGGACTGACCAGAATTAGTGTATGACTAGTGGTGCCTTGTATACACTTTTATGCCAAACTAATCTGATTTTAATTATTATTGATATTAATTTTTTGTGTGCCACTTATGGCAAAATATGACTCTTTATCCATCTGTCTGGACCCGTATTTTTTGCGAAATAAATTATTCTTATTCTTACTATCATCCTATTGGTCGTAACACAGCCAGTCCTAATGCACCAACATCAACCATACAGCCAAATAGACGCCTAATGTTGAATATCTTGCGTGCAATAAATTCTGCCATTAGCTGAGGCACTGCAATCCGATTGGCCCTACCAAGGCGGCTATTGGCTAATCATTAACGCGGCAGTTCTGACGGCTCATATAAGTGGTTGAAACTGATTTGAAGATTTCAAGTGGCGAATAGTGGCAACTTACATTGTTTTTTTATTCCTGATTAAAAAGAACACCGTTCTTAATAATGCATTACAATCTAGCCTACAAGCAAGCCACGGCCACTCAATACATACACTCAATACACAATAAATACGAGCACCACCTATATACACAAGATTAAGTCTGTATACGAACGCGCACACACGTGTAGGTTAGGGATACTCGCCGCTCGAAATGCCGACTGGGTTCCAAGTTTTCAGAGATGGCGTGCTTGTATAGCGACTGGCGATTGACATCCATTGCAATATTGCAGTCCAATTGCCGGCAAACTGGGTGGGTGCGGGTGAGGAATCTCAAATTGGCGGGGGTGGGGGGGGGGCAGTGAATGGCCGTTCTGTACGATAGTACTATTAGATATTCTGTGCTACAAGACTAATAAGTAATTTTAATCTAACTTATTTTTCTACGTTACGTGTATGTGACATCGGTCGCCTGTTATGGGGCGTCTATGGAGTGTAAGGTCGATGCACGCCAATGACGCCACTACTCTTCGCCCCCTTAGAAAATTAGTGCTGTCAATTAAGACAAATATTCCGTTGTTTGTCTTCGTCTGAGCCTCTTTCATCCATACTAATATTATAAATGCGAAAGTAACTGTCTGTCAGTAGGTCTACTCGCGTTTTACTAACGACAAACGAAGTACGAACTTTCGTTCCGACTGATACTTACATAATAAAGATAGGCACATAAAAAAGGCACAATTAAGATAGACTACGGATCAACAAATTGTGCGATGAATCGTACGATTTATCGAATATCCTCGAACGGGAGTAGACCCCCTGTTTTGTTACCTTTTCACGACTAAATATCTGAACTGATCGTAATGAAATTTAAAAGCAAAGCAGTAGCCTGGGACCTGGAAAAGAACATAGGCTACTTTTTATCCCGGTAAGATAAACAGTTCCCGATGGATGCGCGATGACGTATTTTTGTGATAATCTGAATTACACGCGTGGTGCGAAGCAGCTGGCAGAAGCTAGTAGGTACGGTCACGATCCTACCCGGTGGTACATTTTGTCGACAAAATCCCTTGAACGAATCCTGCTACATTACACACCACCTACGTCTGTCATCCCACATTGAGTGCAAGCGATTATAGCCTTAGTGGTGGTTCACCGGAAAGATTTCTAACTGTACCTTATAAATCTTATATAAAGCTAGCCTTCGCAAAAACCGTATTTTTGCAGTAAATTAAAATGCCGCAATGCGGGTGCAGTCTGGCGTTGCAGTTAACCTTTACCATAGAAATCTAAATAATAAGGTAATAGAAATGTTATATACTGTCTTATTTGTATTTACAAAAAAAAAGTATGTAAGTATTATATCCATTGCCTAGTACCCATAGTACAAGCTCTGCTTAGTTTGGGACTAGATGGTGATGTGTAAACATGTCCCAAAAATATTTCTTTATTTATTTAACGGAACGCGTGTCGTCGGTTTGCCGCTACCAACACATGAATACGCAATTACGCCTACCATCTTTCTAGCATTCAATGCAAAATAAATTAAGCTTAAAAAAACCGCTATTAGATATGCTGCTGAATACAATTTTAGTGACTCCGCGTCTAAAACAGCATTGATGATCAAGCAAACGGTTCGCGCACTGGGCCCTAATTCTCGCGTTATAGAGATAAATGTCTAATTCGAGATAATCTCTAATTTTAAATCTTTACGAAAAATGTCGCTCGTAATGTCAACTGCTATGAACTACTCTTTGTATTTAGACATAGCTCGAACGTGACATTCTGAGAATACGAAAATTTATTTTCAATCGACATTCGCCATCTTGTTTCGACATTATGTCGAGTTCGAGACAATGTCTACGACGCAAGAATTACCCCCCTGGTGTCCTACGAGATACCTGCACGCGGCGACAAGTTCACGCGCCTTTACCATTTCTATTACCTTATTATTTAGATTTCTATGACCATTACCTTTGGACATGTATACAAGAATAGGGTGCCGATACAAACGCGATGACGCGATGTTAAGCGAGTCAAATCATGTCTAGACTTTTCCTTTCTTTATCGAGATAAATCTTATTAGGACCACTGAGGTAATATTGGTAATTTAATGGCCGATGGGGCAGTAAAGTTCTGGAGTGCGACCGCATACTGGCTGGAAGGTGCAGCGTGGGTAGGCCCCCCACAAGGTGGACCAACGACCTGGTGAAGGTCGCGGGAATCCGCTGGATGCAGAAGGCGCAGGACCGGTCGTTGTGGCGATGTTTGGGGGAGGCCTATGTCCAGCAGTGGACGTCTTTCGGCTGAAATTATGATGATGAAGTAATATTACCTCAGTGATTAGGACCATTGTTTTTAGCAATAATTGTCTTAACGTGAGCCTGACCTATGTTGCTGTTTCTTAATACCATACCTGACCAGTTGTAGTATGTAGCTAAAATTTTCAACACTTAGAACAAATGTATAAAATACTAAAACAGTCCTCTACTTACTTTCGGCAAACTTAGTTTTTGCAATTTCCCCATTATCAGCCAGTATTTTTGGAGGCTGCATTTAATTTTGAGTTTGTGCTCCGAGATATTTGCTCATTTCATTGTCCATTGTTAAAAGAGGCAAACTGAATTACTGAATACAAAAGAGAAAAGATTACGTTGCTTTGCTGTCACGCGTCTGCATCAGTAGCTGCACAATTCCAGTATAGGCTGACCTCGCGTTGTAAGGAAAACCTATACAATGCTACACTTCCGCCACCACCACCGCCGCCGCTTTTGCCGTGTGTACCTATTTAGAAGAAATTTAATTAGGTAAATTGTCTACTCCAGGTTATACGGAAAGTATTTACCTAGATGTATATAAGATTATTGATTGTCATGTTAATGAATGATTTAATTTGCCTGTATAATTTTTAACCGACGAAAAAAAAGGAGGAGGTTCTCAATTCGACAAGTAATTTTTTTCGTTTTTTTGTTTTTTTTTTATGTATGACCACGCATAACTTTTTAAAGAGTAGTCCGATTTTGATGTTTTTTTTTTTAATGGATATGTATCTATATATCTCGAAGTTGGTCCCATTTAAATTTTAAATTCAAAATCCACCCCTAAAGGTAGGAAAACAGGGAAAACAAAAGGGATTAGTGTTTGTTCACCCACTGAATTCTTACCTGTTAATGGATCCTGTTGAAACTTGGCACACATAAATGTAGTTCTAGACACTACAACATGATGGAGACTTGGAGTTAGATTTTAGCCACAAAAAAATTAAAAATTAAACTTTTTAACAAAAAATTGAGCCTTTTCCTAACTAAACTAATGTAAATAACTAATTATGAGTCGGCGCCAAACAAAAATCAACGAAGATCATTAAATTACTTTAAATAAATAATAAAAACAACATAACATCAAATACAAATACAATACACAATACACCGTACGCAAAATACACGCTTGGACGTGGAGTTGCGGAAACCAGCCCGTTATACTATACTATACTACTACTAACATCAAATACAACGTGAAATTTTCAACGATAAACAATAACTTTTCAAAAATGCGTTCTCTGCTCGACCACTTGCAACTTGCACGCACTTTGCTTGTTTGTTTGGCGCCGACTCATAATTAGTTATTTACATTAGTTTAGTTAGGAAAAGACTAAAAGCTTCATTTTATTTTTCGCTTTTCAGTTTCTGTTTTCGTCGGTTCAATTTTTTGATAAAAAGTTTTATATTATAAATAGTAAGAAAAAGATTTTTTTTCAATATCACTTTGCCTACATCTGTAATGATCTACAAATGCGTACCTATAATAGATGATAAATTAAATTCCTATAGTGTACTACACAATATTGAAATTATAGTGTTTTTATTTTGAAAGGTTTTAATCATGATAAAAGTAATTGTTTCTATCGTGATTTCGTGACATAGTTTACTCGTTGTTTCAACCTCATTTTGCATTACTGCAGTCCGTATGTAAATATTATATGAGTTATGTATGACTATGAGTCATGTCTCGCAAGACTGTTTTTAATCGAGCAAATGTCAAATGGACTACTCTAGAGTACCCACATAGATATTATTAGATATCAACTGCTGTAGGTTTTCTCAAGGTCTGTATGTCTAATTAATCATGCCCATAAAATTGTCTTGTTATTTATAAGGTATGATAACGGAAGCAATATAGAAAAATAACTTGACGACACAAAAATTGAAGTAGGTACATGTTTTGTCATTTTTGTAGTAAGCGCTATGATAATCACAAAAATAATGCAGATTTCGTTGGAAACCATAACTATTTGTTTGAAAATGTCAATAAAATAGTAAGAAAAGAGAATAAGTATTATAACAAAATGTTCCCTTAAATTATACATTGATATTTCAAATTATTTTATAAAAAAAAAACATGACAATTTTAGTGTATTTTTTGCCTTTCACTAGCATCTTCTGAAACACCTAATTACACAGAGTTAATACCTGTCCAGTTACTTCTTATCAAGTTACTATTAAAAACGTAAAAAAGTAGCTTGCACACAATTGTTCTAAAGTCATTAAATTGAAAACCTTATGCGAATACAGTAAGGTACGAAATTCTATTTAACGCTTTTGTTGCGATCGAGGTGTTTTGAAGGATATTCCGAGTTTATAATCAATGAGCGTACGTAGCTTACATAAAATTAACATTAAAAATTGTGTAGCCTAAAATAAACTTTATTTGCTTACTGAAAGATATCTAGATAAAACTTTTATGACCTTCGATGTGAATTATCATGTGGAAGACTAATATCCTTGTTCTCAACAATTACCTATCTATTGTTACGTTTATGTCGTATCAAGACTATCAAGTATGGCGCGGTAATATTCCATGATGTTTTACTTCCGATGTTGACCGCTTGTAATGTTTTCGCTTTACGATTTCATTTGATGAAACATAATTCTTTTCATTTCCTTCCGTACCTATTCTTACGCAATTAGCTAACGCGTTTACTCTATAAATGTTTCCAGGCATCGACAGAATATAATTCTGTTTCCAGGTAATTAAATTCCTTAGTTAAACCTGTGCTAGTTTGCCTAGCGTAATGTAGTGATGTACGGCCAAAAGTAATATCCAATCTATCCACGATTTGCCCTACTAGAGATAGGAATTTGACATATGCTCCATACAAAATATGTCAAATTTCTATCTCTAGTAGGGTAAATCGTGGATAGATTGGATATTAATTTTGGTCGGTAGTCGCATTAGATATCTAAACCGTCGCGAACGGTATTTGAGGTCGACGTAAATCAAATTTATTACAAGGGAGATTATACGCCTATTCCAGAATTGAATCGTTTGTTATTTCACGCTTTGTAGACTTAAACCTGTGAAATAATAATTGTAGCTAATTTAAAACCGGGGTAACGATTTGAAATAGGTATTTTTAAATGGTTAACAATATCAATGCTCGTTTTCCTCTGTATAGAAATTTATTCGCATAAGTGTTTGATTAATCAACGCTAATGCATCGTTTATTATAGCATTAGAATAGTTATGGCTAACAAGGACATGAATATGTTTTGAACCACTTCTCCATGCAGAGTTTCAGTTTATCAAAATGAGCCTTCCAGGTTTATAGATTCATTAAATTGTCTCAAACCTCGGCTAGAAGCAGTAATGTTTGTTTTACACTTTTCTTAATCTTTTAAGCGTTTAGGTTATGTTTTGTCTAATGCTACAATAAGTGAGCAAGTTTCGTGTGGTGCCGGACACAAGGAATAGCACCACCCCATCTCTTTTCGTGGGTGTCGTCAAAGGCGACCAGAGGATGGGCAGCAGCGTTCTCTGAGTATTTATTCAACCAACTGCGGTCGCCAATCCGCCTGCCAAGCGTGGCGATTATGGCATGTCCCTCCCTTTTGGGGGAGGTCTATGTCCAGTAGTGGACGTCTTTCGGCTGAAATGATAATGATGATGACAATAAGTGAAGTAATTATAGTAATAACAAAGTAATGACCGTACTCTTGAAATTATGCGTGTATTGGATTACTGTTAACAAAACTTATTTTAAACTATCGCTCTCTTTTACTAATAGTAGATACAAGAAAGAGATGGCAACAATTTTAGTGCTATCAAATTAGTTGGAATTAAAATTTCCGTACAAGATTAGTCGTGATCTCGGAACGTGTCGACTAAAAATACGAAGAAGTGTAACGTAAACTAATTTGGTAGTACAATTTTTTTTGCCATCCCTTTCTTGTATCTACAATTAGTAAAAGAGAGCTATAGTTTGAAATAAGTTTAGTTTGTGAACAAGAGAATCAACACCAATATCTCAGATTTCCTTATAATAGAAAACCGAACTTTTGTACAACCTACAAAAAATAATATGATTGCATTAGTCGCCATTTCAGTTGAAATAATTTAAATTTAAAACCACGTTTCAAATATCTGACGCATGTGTTGGACATGGCGTTTATGCTAATTGACTCGCGTCTCGGTGGTGACATCAAGAGGAAAATCCTTTGTCCCGTATTTTTATAAATAAAGTACTGTAAATATTCGTACACACGGCTACACATCAAGCTGTACAAATCCAGTAAAGGCTGACCTCGCGTTGTAAGGAAAACCTATACAATGCGAGGTCAGCTTATACTGGAAATGGACAGCTTGATGTGTAGCCGTGTGTACCAATACATTTCTTGTATTTTTTAACGGTTTATATAGGATGGCGAAACGAGCTAAAGGCCCACCTGATGTTAACCGGTTACCTGTGCTCATAACAACTGCAACACCACCAAGGCTGTTGCCTAAATTATATTGCAAATCGTATCCGCCAAACTGAAACATGAAGATGGAAAGTCTCATGTGATTGTAATTTCATGTGACAGTAATGCAAGCATCCCTGTTTGGCGGCAGAAATAGGTACAGTCTAACAAAGCAATTAGAATCCAGGGTCGCCAAATATAGATGAAGTTTTCTGTTATGTGGAAGTCAATAAAGTGTTTACTATGTTTACTATGTTTACTATGTTTCTCAGGAACTTATTATAGAACGGCTCGATTAGGGTTTTGTATAAATACAATTTAACAAATACAGTTTAATTTTGTCAGTTAAGGTGCTGCATTGAATTTGCAACCGTCCCTTTCTAACATAAGGCAAATTGCGCGTGTGAGAACGGAGCGGAATCGCGCTGTTTTGATGTTTTTTTTTACATTTTTGCAAATATCTCAGCGAATAAACATTTAAATAAAAATCGGTTACACCAGAATTTAGATATGTACAAGATATAACTTATTCACAAAAAACAATAGTAAAAACCATTGGTATTTCTAAATGCAATGCGAAATAGTGCAAAAACAGACCTTACTTTGGAAAATAAACCTATTCAGCAAACTTCATTAAATCGTGTTTTCCCTACACCAAAATCTAGTAAACATAATGAAAAATCTTAAATATGAAAATTAGATCAACGTCGTATTCACAAATGAAAATATTTTGATTCTAAAAATCCCTATTTTTCCCAATGCCGCCCCTTAATAATATTATATTTAACTCTAAAACATGTACATGTACATCTACATGTATAATCTTATGAGAAAACTTATTTATATCTGGTGACCCTGGATACTAATTGCTTTGTTAGACTGTACTACGGTGGTAGTAATTTCCTAGACGAGCTCTCACAAGGAAATTCCCA
Organism: Asteroscopus sphinx; assembly: GCA_949699075.1. NCBI lineage: Eukaryota > Metazoa > Arthropoda > Insecta > Lepidoptera > Noctuidae > Asteroscopus > Asteroscopus sphinx. The sequence goes on from OX453012.1 coordinate 19,591,167, forward strand.
AATCCATTCAGCCGTTTCAGCGTGATTGCAAGACAAACAAACATCCATACTTTCTCATCGATACTAATCTATACTAATATTATAAAGAGGAAAGATTTGTTTGTTTCTAATCGATAAACTCTGAAACTACTGAACCGATTTTAATAATTCTTTCACCATTATAAAGCTACTTTATCCAGAAGTAACTGGCTATTATTTCAGAACGCGGGCGAAGCCGCGGGTAAAGTCTAGTATAATATTAGTAGGATGATGATTTATGGAACTTGCTAACGGCCAAAATTAATATCCAATCTATCCACGATTTGCCCTACTAGAGATAGGAATTTGACGTAAGCTCCATACAAAATATGTCAAATTTCTATCTCTAGTAGGGTAAATCGTGGATAGATAGGATTTACTTTTGGCCGTAAATAAACCCATTCACTGGACTAACGAACGATTTCAATTCTAAATCAGTCTTTTTTTCCACAGGACCTTTACTGCGTTAGGAGTGACTTGGGCAATTTGCTCAAAGCTCTTGGACGTCTCGACGAGGCAAAGGTAAATAAAATTTCCTCCTTTGCTTTCTGGTTTGCTCCGAAGTTAACAGGATTCTCTGAAAGTTCCCTTTGTACTGTATCAAATTAGCGTACTCTCTGCTCTGTAAGCGTACATTGCCCTTGCGTATTTACATCAGAATAATTTGCAACTTGCGTCAGCTATCCTGTAATGCTTTCGACAATCTTTTCTTATTGTTTTCTTGAGTTTCACAGTCAAAATGCGTTGTTTGAAGAATCCTAGTTTGTCGAAACCATTATCATTTCTGTGAGGCGGGATGGGAAATCGAATCCTTTGTTTGGCCACACAATTTTCGTTTCCAATCCTGTTGCACATTTTAATATTTATAGTCACAAAATATTAAATATCTTATGTGTATCGTTATCTGATAATAAAATTACGTTTGATAAAGTTTGGATTGTTTATGCCAATGATTGACATTGACTGTATACAAGGACATTCTGCGTAGCATATTTTTTTACGTACCATTTTTATTGAAGTTTGCTGTACACATGGGTCTGCTATTGAATCTTATTGACGTACACAATAAAGTACATATTTTAGTAAAATTATCCGAAACTGTTTCGGGGGTAAGACAGGAGCTCAATATTTTGTGACAGCGTATAAGCGTTCCAATATCAATTCTCTACTCAACATTTGTCCAAGGAACCGTAAATTAATTGTCAACTTCTATAACTGCTAAAGTTTGTATTGCTTCTTGTTCTTAACTAGGTTGCGTAGAGTATTGAACAGTAAATGAGAGTAAACTAATTCACGTCGTAATACTAAACATTTGTGACAACATTCAATCCTGTTTCCTTCAAAACCTAGTTTACGATTTAATCTTTGTGCTTGTAGTGATTTCTTTCTATTACAATGGAGGATCAGAGGAGACTGTAGTGTTTATTTTATTAGTGGGATGACGTAGCGAGTTTATTTGTATTATATGATTTGGTCATCCGCTCAGCCTGTCGCAATACTCTGCTCGATGACAGCGTGAGCTGGACAATGATCCTCTCGAATCATAAATATTTGATTTGCAATATAATTTGTTTATGAAGATGATCGGGTGAAACAAGACTCAAAATCAACTAATTTTCTATTATATTTTCACAAGGTATTGTCTGGTAAGGCAAGTGTAGGTGTGACCGCTGCTGTATCTAGCTGGGTTTTCGTTCGTACGACACTCGCTATCCCGCCGCGATGACAACATGCCTGTTGCAGGTAAAGTGGAAAAGGTTTGCCAGAACTAAAGTAAGAACAGGACTCGGATACAACTCGTGCTCTTTGACATAACCATTGTCGTGACCATCTTTTCTCATCGGCTAGGAAGTGGAAGCGTTTCACTTGTGGTTGGCTCGTTTGTTTCATGACGTATGATTATTTATTATTGTATATTTATATATGACTGATGGATGTGCGTTTGCACGTGGTTCGCACTGGTCTTTCGTTTGCATTTCCTACTGATGTGTGTGGCAGTCGGCGTAGTCTCGTTTCTCTAGGGTGCTATTTGCGTAAAGTTTTGTACGCGATTGATGTTTGGTGATCGTGGCTTTTGGTATACACATCGATCACCCAGCATCCCTCGCAGCGATGTGTAATTACTGACATTGGCGTAACAAACATTTCAGAACATCATTACATTAAAACATGTGTTGGTTAAGTTGTTCATATGTGTTTTTTTCGTGTGTGTAGGCTTGTTACTTGAAGGCAATAGAAACGAGGCCAGACTTTGCGGTCGCATGGAGTAACTTGGGATGCGTGTTTAACGCACAGAGTGAAATCTGGTTGGCCATTCATCACTTTGAAAAGGCCGTTGCACTAGACCCGAATTTCTTGGACGCCTACATTAATTTAGGAAATGTTCTCAAAGAAGCAAGAATTTTTGACAGGTGAGCGAAATTAATCTTTATTTTAATTAGTCCTCATTTTATATTCTCAGCACATACATACTACTTAATACATACAGTATATACTATATAATATTATTGACTTTAAATTATTCTTTCGACATCGTATACTCACTTAAATACAACGTGTTATTGAAATAACTGAAAACCTCTTAAAGGGTCATTGTACTCATCAGTATAACCAATTTTTACTATGGGACCAACTCGGAAATAGAGAAAAAAATCCGTTGTTCCCTACTTTTGCGTTCATATAAATCGACAAAATGTAGGGAACAGCTGATATTTTTATCGCTATTACAGTATTGGTCCCATACTAAAAGTTGTTCATACTGATGTGTACAATGACCCCTTAAGAGGTTTTCAATTATTTCAATAACATGTTGCATACAACGACACGTTAATTAACAATATATTATTTCCATGTTCAATAGGGCTGTGGCTGCCTATCTCCGTGCGTTGAATTTGTCGCCAAATAATGCTGTGGTTCACGGCAATTTGGCGTGTGTTTACTATGAGCAAGGACTGATTGACTTGGCAGTTGACACGTACAGGCGAGCCATTGAGTTACAACCAAACTTCCCTGATGCATATTGTAATTTAGCGAATGCCCTGAAAGAGAAAGGACAAGTCGCTGACGCCGAAGAATGTTACAACACAGCTTTAAGACTGTGTCCATCACACGCGGACTCGCTCAACAATTTGGCGAACATTAAACGTGAACAAGGATACATTGAGGAGGCTACTCGTTTGTACTTGAAAGCTTTGGAAGTGTTCCCAGAGTTTGCCGCAGCTCACAGCAATTTAGCTTCGGTATTACAACAACAAGGCAAGCTAACTGAGGCCCTCATGCATTACAAAGAGGCGATACGTATTCAACCAACTTTCGCTGATGCGTACAGTAATATGGGTAACACACTCAAAGAAATGCAGGACGTAGCGGGCGCGTTGCAATGCTACACTAGAGCTATACAGATAAATCCTGCATTTGCTGACGCTCACAGCAATCTTGCTAGCATCCACAAAGATTCCGGAAACATCCCCGAAGCTATCCAGTCGTATAGAACGGCTTTGAAATTGAAACCGGACTTCCCTGATGCGTACTGCAATTTGGCTCACTGCTTGCAAATTGTATGCGATTGGACCGATTATGAGTCGCGGATGAAGAAGCTCGTCAGCATTGTGGCCGAGCAACTCGATAAGAACAGACTTCCATCAGTTCATCCTCACCATTCCATGTTATATCCGCTTACACATGATTATAGGAAAGCGATCGCCGCGCGACATGCTAACCTATGTCTCGAGAAGGTGCAAGTTCTGCACAAACCACCGTTTAAATTCCCGCGAGACTTGCAAGGACGTCTTCGTATCGGTTACGTGAGCAGCGACTTCGGCAACCACCCTACTTCACATTTAATGCAGTCAGTACCTGGCCTGCACGATCGCGCCAAAGTAGAGATCTTCTGCTACGCTCTGAGTCCAGATGACGGAACTACATTCCGATCAAAAATCGCCCGAGAGGCAGAACACTTTATTGACTTATCTCAGGTCCAGTGTAACGGCAAAGCTGCCGATAAAATCTACGGCGACGGCATTCACATTCTCGTCAATATGAACGGTTACACAAAAGGAGCTAGGAACGAGATATTTGCGTTGCGACCGGCCCCAGTACAAGTTATGTGGCTCGGATATCCGGGGACAAGCGGGGCTAGCTACATGGACTATTTAGTCACGGATGCAGTTACGTCACCCGTGGAACTGGCGAGTCAGTACAGCGAGAAATTGGCTTACATGCCGAATACATACTTCGTGGGCGATCACAAGCAAATGTTCCCGCATTTGCAAGAGCGACTGATTCTCAGTGACAAAGTAAAGAACAACTTGGGAAATGTAGCCGACAACGTGGCAGTGATTAATGCAACGGACCTGTCACCGCTCGTAGAGACCACAGATATTAAAGAGATTAAAGAAATTGTACGAGCCGCTAGACCTGTGGAAATTTCCTTGAAAGTCGCGGAGTTGCCGACTACCACACCCATTGAGACCATGATAGCTTCAGGACAAGTACAGGTAAGAACACAAAAATCAATCAAATTATCGCACCTTTAGAATAAATATAAAGACCTAAATCAAAACTTTGGGATTTTGAGCTACAGTCATACAACTACCTTTACAATACGCGTGAAATAACTCTGCCCCTGTGAAGTGCGGTACAGGTGGCTGCGCAGTAGTCAATTTTGCAACCAAATCAGTAGTGCGCATGTGCGTTAAAGGCGGCAAGACTTCGATAGGATTTTGATCTTGGCGGAAAGATGGTGGTGACTCTATGTTCTCGCTATCTCAGTCGTTCGTTAACGTTCGTTCGATGCTAGCTTACGTTCTGCTCACACTTATTACGCGAGTGTACCTGCGCGGCCTTTCACAAAGCCTATATTCAGAGAGGCACAGTTATATTACGTGTACTGTAAATACGTACTACATCAACTTGTATAACACAGACTTTTGTAGTGTAGAAAAGGACAAACATATACTTCGGTCTCTTTTACTCCACCCCCTTTTTCAGCATAAACTTACAAACTTTCCGATCTTTATTCAATGTTTCCTAAAAATTAATGTTTTTATACTTGTCACTATAATTCTAATGGAGCGTTATATTCTCATAGAATTTATTACGGTATTCTAACATATTGTTTTTTTGCAGACATCAGTAAATGGAGTAATTCTTCAAAACGGCCTGGCGACCACCCAGACGAACAACAAGGCTGCGACCGGCGAGGAAGTGCCACAGTCTATAGTAATAACAACTCGACAACAATACGGTCTTCCCGATGACGCAGTGGTATACTGCAATTTCAACCAGCTGTACAAAATTGACCCGCTCACGTTGCACATGTGGGTGTACATATTGAAGAATGTGCCGAACAGTGTGATATGGCTGCTGAGGTTCCCGGCTGTCGGGGAGCCTAACCTGCAGAATACTGCTCAACAACTGGGTAAGAATAAAACATATTAAGATTCCATTCTCAGAAAGATCCATTGTACTGTCAGATCAACCAAGTGTTGCCAGATCGTTCAGGGTGTTCTAAAGTCATTGAATTGGGTGAAAATTTAAGATATAAGATTAAGATAAATTAAATTTTATCTCCACTGCGAAAAAAGTTTGGTCTTGTCCAGTGGATTTCAAAGTGATTTAAGTCCACCTCCCACAATTTGTAGTATTTCAACATAACATAACAACATAACATGACGCCTGTATTTCCCCGAAGGGGTAGGCAGAGGTCTATAGTACACCCACATTTCGCCAGTTATGTTGTAAGTCCCATGTAATAGGGGGCGAGCCTATCATTCAATCAACTCAGCCTATCGCAGTCCACTGCTGGACATAGGCCTCTCCCAAGTTGCGCTACAACGCTCGGTCCTCTGCCTTCCGCATCCAGTCCCCCCCAGCCACGTTCTTTAGGTCGTCGGTCCACCTGGCAGGGGGACCTACGCTGCGTTGGGCGAGCCTATCATTAACCGGGCACAAATCCAGACTCTGGGCTGCTACTGAGAATCTTTTACTCAAAAAACCCAATAACACTTTGCCCGACCCGGGAATTTCAACGAATTCGAAAAACGATTTCCAGATGTCAAAAATTCAAAATTATCATACTTTGGCTTACGATGATACATTTTTTTGTATCGTATATTGTACCTAAGGCGAAATTATTCTACGGGTACGATTAATTACGGTGATTAATTATCGTACGTGTGTATTGTTATGTCTGGCATCGCTGGGTCAACCTGGAACCCGGGTGTTTGTCGTATTAACGATTCCTAATTAAAATTTTGGTTGAGAAATATCAGTTTGGCATTTAACCTCACCAGACATAACTGCAAACTGCTCATTACAGAAGGCAAATTCTCGTAATTAAAAACATTCAAAATATAGTTCCAAACTAATCTCAATAAAGTAGATGGTTTCCGATTGCCGTTTCATCATCATCATCATTTCAGCCGAAAGACGTCCACTGCTGGACATAGGCCTCCCCCAAGCATCGCCACAACGACCGGTCCTGTGCCTTCCGCATCCAGCGGATTCCCGCGACCTTCACCAGGTCGTCGGTCCACCTTGTGGGGGGCCTACCCACGCTGCGCCTTCCAGTACGCGGTCGCCACTCCAGAACTTTACTGCCCCATCGGCCATCCGTTCTGCGAGCAATGTGCCCCGCCCACTGCCACTTAAGTTTGGCAATTCTTCGGGCTATGTCGGTTACTTTCGTTCTCTTGCGAATCTCCTCATTTCTGATTCGATCACGCAGGGACACTCCGAGCATAGCCGTCTCCATTGCCCTTTGAGTGACTTTGAGCCATCTTATCAGGCCCATTGTGATTGCCGTTTATTGGTGACATTAATGACCTAAGTGTCACAAATAAACGGCAAACAGGAGTATCTACTGTCAGGAGATTGAGATTTAAAACATTGAGGTTAGTTTGGAAATATATTTAGAACGTTTTTAATTACGAGAATTGGCCTTCAGATCAAGAAAAACATCTATAGTCCAATAATTTCTCAGTAATTGTTTCCGAGAAAAAAAAAATGGTTTTGCAAGCAATTATGTAGACGTAAAGCCGTGTCTCCTGCGACCAAAATCTAACAAAACATTCTAACAAAAAATGCTAACATTTTTCTTAGTCCAATCAAATGTGCCCAAACAGCTAGACCACGCCCCCATTTTGTTAGAAAAACATGTTAGATGTTAGAAATAACAAAAATATGGTCGCAGGAGTCGCGGCTTTACTCTTTATCAGTTGCTGATTCTGAAAAAGTTGCCCCTGTTCGTTAATCACTTGTTTATGAAATACTAAATATGCAATATGTAATCGCAGTACGCGTAATATAACTGTGCTCCTGTGAAACCAGTGGCATAAACCCCCGACTGGATCGAGTTCTGTATCAATGAATTTGAATTCGAGTTAGTGTCAATTCGTACTGCATTCCTCTAGGAAATGACATTAGCTCGATTTGGTTCAGAGCTCGAACCAGTCGGGAGTAAGGCCCCAGGCTTTGCGAAGGGTCGCGCAGGTACCGTCGCGTAATAAGTGTGAGCAGGACAAAGATGCATCGAAAATTAACGAACGACTGAGACAGCGAGAACATGCAGTTCCCGCCATCTTGCCGCTCAGGTGTACTACCTATCAGTCTTGCCGTCATTACCGCGCATGCGCAATACTGATTTAGTTGCAAAATTGACTACTGCGCAGCCACCTGTTACTGTTTTCACAGAGGTAGAGTTAAATTATGTGTGCTGTAACTTCATGAAGGTGTGTTTTAAGTACGAGTCTAAAAAATAAATCAACAATTTTTAACAACATAAATGTGTCTAAGTTAACAGTTACTACTGTTTTACTGTTTGAAACCCATTTCAAAATCAATGCAAATGCAATAGTTTTGTAGTTTGATTACATTAACTTTTTTCATTAAATAAACAGGCATTGTAGAAGAAATTTATGACGGCGAAATAATGTTATTAAATTATATGATTTTTTTCTCAGGTCTTCCACCCGGCCGCATAATCTTCTCGAACGTGGCCGCCAAAGAGGAGCACGTGCGGCGAGGACAGCTGGCGGACGTGTGCCTGGATACGCCACTGTGTAATGGACACACCACCAGCATGGACATCCTGTGGACCGGCACGCCCGTCGTCACACTGCCCGGGGAGACCCTGGCCTCCAGGTAACACTTGCGTACTACAACATAAAGAATCATATGCAATGAGTAACGGAAAGGGTAAATAACATGTAACAAAAACCCTGTTGTTCCTGTGAGCAATTAAGCCGTATTAGTGAAGATTATAGGTTTTTCCTCGATGTCTCTCATCAGTCTGTAATTCTATACAGTATGTAACAAAAACCCTGTTGTTCTGGTGAGCTACGTTATCAGAATCGATATTCATACGTAAGGACACAACTCATTTGGAAAAACTCTTCAGTAAAAATAATAAAACCAAATATTAAATCATTATTAAAAGTGATTATAACACTTTCAATTTACAATTAATAATGATTTAACATTAAATTAAATTATTTTTATTGATATAATTACCAAGTGAGTGTTGTTATGAGTGATATAATGTCGAAACAAACTGGCGGATGTCGATTGAAAATTAATTTTCGTATTCTCAGAATGTCACCTTAGAGAAGTCTACGGCCAGCGCTTGAAATACAACGAGTGGTTTAAATTAGAGATTATCTCTAATCAGACGTTATCCCTATAACGCGACAATGGGGGCCCATGGGAATCGCTCTCAATCTTGCTCCACTTGATGAAGTGTTTAAGCGATGTAAGCGCGCTTGCTATGAGCCGTTGGCTATTTTATCTTTATATTATGAAATGTTAACGCTCAGCGAGCTGGAGCGAGCTATGCTTGAAGTTTCTTTGAAGGATACAATCCGTAACGAGATTATCCAGAGAAGAACTGGAGTGACCAATATAGCTTGTAGGATCAGTAAGCTGAAGTGCCAGTGGGCTGGCCATGTCTGTCGAAGGACCGATGGCCGCTGGAGCAGACAAGTCCTTGAGTGGAGACCGCGAATCGGCAAACGCAGCGTAGGGCTCCCCCCCTCTAGGTGGACCGATGACTTGAAGAACGTGGCTGGGGGGACTAGATGCGGAAGTCAGAGGACCGAGTGTTGTGGCACAACTTGGGAGAGGCCTATGTCCAGCAGTGGACTGCGATAGGCTGAGTTGATGATTATGAAATGTATAATATACAAATAGCCTTAATTTGATTTACAAGTTATTTGCCGTGTCAGAGCAGTATGGTTACAATGAGTGAACACCGTAAGCCCGCTCTCATAAATGAGCTAGACCTTTGGGAATATAGCTTACGACTTTGTCTTTCTTCATAAGTATCATCATTTCAGCCGAAAGACGTCCACTGATGGACAAAGGCCTCCCCAAGCAGTTTGGGGGATATGCCATAATCGCCACGCTTGGCAGACGGGTTGGCGATAAGCATGTTTACCCTCAAATGTTAATCTGTTCGTACTATTGTTTCAGAGTGGCAGCATCTCAGTTGAACACGCTTGGCTGTCCGGAGTTGATCGCGAGAACGAGGCTAGAATATCAAGACATAGCTGTAAGACTAGGAACTGATAGGGAATAGTAAGTGCATTTTACACTAAATATGTTATATCTATCATCATTTGCTAATTGCGATGGAATAGAAATACAGACAAGAAATAATAATAATAACCTATCTACTATGCTGAGCAAGCCAATTGGTAACTACGGAGTGCAGTGACGCTGCTACTCGTCAGTGGCTTCCCTTATTAGGGTTCTCAAGTATAGGAACTTGTTGTTGGAAATACAGACAAGAATATCCTATCCACTATGCTGGGCAAGGTGTCGTAAAAAGCGACTAATGGATTCACCAGAGGATGGGCAGCAGTGTTCTCTGAGTATTTAACCAACCAACTGCGCTCGCCAACCCGCCTGCCAAGCGTGGTGATTATGTCATATCCTCCCCACTGGGGGAGGGCTATGTCCAGCAGTGGACGTCTTTCGGCTGAGATGATGATGCTGAGCAAGCCAATTGATAACTACGGAGTCCAGTGACACTGCTTCTCGTCACTAGCTTCCCTTATTTGGGTTCTCAAGTATAAACATAAATACTTACATATTATCACCTCTATTTCCAATTGGGGTAGGCAGAGACTGGATTTCCACCTGCTACGATCCCGACACCTCTTTTGCTTCATCTACGTTGATTAAACTGTCATATTGTCCATCCTGATAAGGAGGCTCAAAGTCACTCATAGTTCAATGGAGAGGGCTATGCTTGGAGTATCCCTGCGTGATCGAATAAGAGATTTGCAGGAGAACGAAAGTGACCGACATAGCCCGAATGGCTGATGGGGCAGTAAAGTTCTGGAGTGGTGACCGCGTACTGGAAGGCGCAGCGTGGGTAGGCCCCCCACAAGGTGGACCGACGACCTGGTGAAGGTCGCGGGAATCCGCTGGATGCGGAAGGCGCAGGACCGGTCGTTGTGGCGATACTCGGGGGAGGCTTATGTCCAGCAGTGGACGTCTTTCGGCTGAAATGATGAATGATGATGATGATTGTCCATCCTAAGGTTGTCTGGAAGAAATTGCCTTGAGCGATAAGATCGCCCATTGTACATATCTTTTATATAAGTCATATATGTTGAATTTTTTTTGTGTACAATAGACTATTGTATTGTAAACTTGGCATGCATGCTCGTCGGTTTAGAGTGCTCTTAACCCAGTAGGCCAAGTCACGTAACTAAAGAAATGCAGTTGTAGTGCAGTTAAGTTTTGATAACGCTTTTTAACCGACTTCAATATAGGAGGAGGTTATGTATTAGGCTGGTTTTTTTTTCCGTATTCTCTTATCTTCGGCCGTCGCTGTCAGATACTGCAACTTGATCGGCGCTTCATGAAATTACAGTACGCGTAAATAACTGTGCCGCTCTGATACCAGGCTTTGCGAAGGGCCGCGCAGGTACAGTAATAAGTGTGAGCAGGACATAAGGATGCATCGAACATTAACGAACGACTGAGACGGCGAGAACATACGGTCCCCCGACATCTTGCCACTCAGATGACCAACCTATTAGTCTTGCCGCTATTACCGCGCATGCGCGGTACTGATTTACCGACTACTGCACAGCCACCTGTTTCTTACTTAACAGCGGCACAATTATATTACGCGTACTGCAGCCAAAATTCGGGCAGAAGTCAGCTTGTAGTGTCACATAACCGCTGACTCGCTGGCAATTGAGTTACTAATACGAATTTGCAAGGCAGTTCACTTTACAGCGAGAACTACCTGGAAATAAGAGTTCATAATAAGGCCCCTGTACATGAATTAGGGCCCTGGCTTTTTTGAGAACGTCCAGTGAAGCTTCTACTCGTCACTGGCTTCACTTATTTAGGTTCTAAACTATGGCTAGTAACAAAAATACATCAACAACTTATATGGGTAGTCGCATAATGGTTTTCCTTTCCTCATTACAGTTTAAAAGGTATCCGGGCCAAGGTGTGGTCGGCGCGCAGCGACAGTCCGCTGTTCGACTGCAAGGCGTACGCCACCGGTCTGGAGATGCTGTACACCAAGATGTGGAAGCGGCACGCCCGGGGAGACCGCCCCGACCACCTCAAGGCGGACAAATAGGCTGGGCTTCACACCGGCGAAAACAATGAATGGACAGCTAAGAAACGTCGTTGGTGCTAGTGACAGTGACAGTGACAGTGAACCAGTGACTAAGGGCGGTAATATACATGCCAATTTCACCCGGACCGTTAAGAAAATAATTGAAAACGGGTATCGTCACACACATACCGTTTGTAAAGTTTTCCACAGACTACATAGAGATCCTACCGTATAGTTTGACAAAGGATACTATACTTTTTGCAATAGATAATACACTAATATTATCTATGGCATCCTGCACTTTTGACTGTGCACAGATTATTAACTGTAACTGATCGGAGCATAGATATACTACTGTATGGATTCTCAAAGGATACTATACTCTTTGCAATAGATAATACACAAATATTATCTATAGCATCCTGCATTGTTGACTGCAAGCACAGATTATTTATCTGTAACAGATTGGACTGCCAAAGGGTTGTTTTTGGCGATAAATGACAAAACTATGTAGGCCACGCGTCTTTCTTACCGGCGACGCTCACTCGGGTATGTGTGTGGCGATATATGACTTTTGTATTCAGTTCTGTCCTTTCGTTTCATTATTTTGTTAATGGACTGGGTTAAAACGGCACGTATATAGCCACCCTTAAAGTTGATAGTACAGTTTCATGTTTTCATCTTGGTGAGTGAATGACTATGATAAAGCAGAATGCGGACTGCATGTGATATTAATTGTACAAGCTGGAAGTTTTGTTTAGTTCCGATTGTCAGCCGGTGTCAATCAACATGATCAATGTAAATGTACTTTAATGAAATTGTACTTTAAAGACATTGATCTGTCCTCTATCACTATTAGGTGGCCAATTAAATTCTCTATAGAATATAATTTGGTTGGTTGTAAATGTAAAGTCTGTATCCAAAAGCGTCCTTTATGGATTTGATACGACGATCTCCTAATGCGATTAATATATCAGTGATATAAAGCGACATATAATAGGTATAGAACTATAACTTCGAACAAAATGGCCCGGCAGAACGGCTCAACTAAAATCTTGTACTATATTTAGGTACATCTTTATGTAAGAAACATCCTTACTGCATTACAAATAAGTGAGTTTCAAATTTTGACATTAATCACGTATGACGTTACAGTGACTGATACCGTCGGTAGACTAGCCAATAGTATGCATGTCGCAGCGTTCGCTGATTGGCTGATATTAGCCCGGCTTGTGGCGCACGGCAAGAATGGCGGTGAACGCAGTGTAGTTTTTAAACCCCGCCCCGCGCGGTGTACTTACACGTGTCGCCATTTCCGAGCTCGATTTTACTCTTCAATACCTATTATGTTTCGCTGGTGATATAATGTTGACCATGACCTGACAATGTATAACTTACGGTAAGTACAGGCTCTCGTAAAATGTAACAATAAATGTATGCTCGCAAGTTTTCATGTATCTCAATATTTTCCTTAACTGCAGTAGTGCAATAAAAGGTTCCTAGCTGTAATCTTACGAATCGAATGCTGATTTATTTCATGGTGAACTGAGTAAAAGCAAAATGTTTTTTAAATTATTGAGCAATATTATTGTGTAATAATTAGTTATAATGTGCCCTTTATAACTGTAACATGTTACAGTAGTACACATTTTATATGGCTCACCGATGTACCTGCGCAGATGACAAAATTTAAATACGCGGGAAATTGTTTAACCAATCAGAAAACACCATCACTGCGCGTCAACTCTCAGCCGCTGCCGCTTGTGTACGGAAGCGTGTGAGCGAAATAGAAAAAGACGTCTCGGCAATCTATTTTAACACCTTATGCGCATTGCATAAGGTTTATTATATTTTTTCAATACTTCGGGTGTTTTCATCGACCGTCTTTTCGTGTCTGCGCGAACGTACTGTAATATAATGTGGCAATATGTTATAGGTAATGGGGCTATGTCGTCATAAAAGTAATATGGTGGAAATAATTGTTTTGCAGTAATATTTTTGCATAGCTTATACTCAAGAGCAATATGGTAAACATATAGGTAACATAACTGGCGAAATGTGGGTGTACTATTACACCTCTGCCTACCCCTTCGGGGAAATACAGGCGTGATGTTATGTTATGTTATGTTATAGGTAATATTTACTACATTTGAATCACGACATATTCTTTTTTTTTTAAATCAAATAATAACCATTTACAGAAGTAGAAGTTCTTGATAACTTTAATGCTATTCATATTCATAATAGCCTTTACTGCGCTAAATATGAGTTATGAGGAAGTTTACGTAACAAAGAGTCGTTTTTAATGAGGCCTTATAACAATTGTGTTTGTATTGCATTTGCCAAAGTTATGAGTAATAATTAATGTTATTTAAACTGTACTGTGTAGAATGGAATATTATGTCTGTGTTATGCCAAACATGTTACAGTTTGTATAGAGACCGGCTCGTAAGCGTCAGTGCACACTGACGGAATGGCAGCGAAGCGGCTTATTTAATAGTAATTGAAATTCAAGCTTATTTTCTTCTAAATACGACTGAAATTTGAATAAAAATGAAATGAAGAGCGGTCGAGCGTACATAGCCACAAGCGTCTATAAGAGACGGTTAATAAGAGTCGGTTTGTTTCGCAACCGGTGAAGTACTCTTCGCCTCCTCTCCGTCGGTGTGTTCCATCGACCATACAACCTAATAGACGCGTAATGTTATAATGCGTACAATAAATTCTGCCACTAGCTGAGGGTACTGCAATCCGATTGGTCCTACCAAGGCGGCTATTGGCTAATCACTAACGCGGCAGTTGTGACGGCTCGTGTAAGTGGTCGAAACTGATTTGAAGATTTCAAGTGGCAAATAGTGGCGGCCAACATGTTTGACAGACATCGGTGGCCTGTTATGAGGTGTCTATGGGGTGTGTGATCGAAGGTGTGCGCTGACCGTAAGACTGAATTTCCGGAACACTAACGGTGCAGACAGTTAATAAATTAGTTCAATTATAGTTATTGTCGCTACTGCTGGTGACTCGTTTAAAGTGTTAAGAGACTCGTGTAATTCTAAGTAATCGTTTGTGATACCAACATACTATTATAAAATGGCTATGCTTAACGAATGTAGTTTTAGACATGTTTTACCCAGCGATTGTAATAGTTTATAGACACAAATTTGCAGCGAATGCACCTAATTAAGTTTCCTTTTTGTATTTTAATTTTTTGTTTCGTTATTTTGAAGCGATTTAATTATTTTTGGTATTATGTCTATGAAATTTGCATGCAATGAGTTTATAAAATGTATTTTGAGTTGAATGATTGTTTTTTTGATCAAATGTGTTCGAGTTTTGATGTAATTATTACTATTCCAATATTATGAAGTAGTTTCTGATTCTACATAAGGTATTTAGCCTTCAAAGTTATATGTACTACTTATTAATGTCTAAATTGATAGGAAAAGTTGGAGAGAGAACATTATGGTTAGGTTCGTATTAACTCAGTATATTGAAATAGCTATTTATTTATTTATTGCTCGTGAAATAATTTGCTATATAACGAGCTATAATGTTGTCTTCTCACATTATCTGATTAAAATATAATAGCATACTGTAGCAAAACTGTTATGGCTATAAATGTGACAATGTGACTTAACAAATTGTTTTGTCATTGCTGTTTCTTTGTAAATAGTAATTAAGTCTAGACTATGATAGAATATAAAGAAAAAATATATTGTGGTTTTATTTTTCGTCTTACCAGCCTATTATTGACCCACTTGGGTCCACTACGCTGGCCTACAGTACTGCGGGTTGGCGGATTACACACACCATCAAGACTTTATGGAGTACTTACAATCAGGTGTGCATATTTCTTTACGACGTTTTCCTTCACTGTTAATTCATCAACTCAAGCCTATCGCTGTCCACTGCTTGGACATAGGCCTCTCCCAAGTTGCGCCACCACACTCCTCTGTTTTCCGCATCCAGTCCCCCCCCCCCAGCCACGTTCTTCAGGTCGTCTGTCCACCTGGCGGGGGGGCGCCCTACGCTGCGTTTGCCGATTCGCGGTCTCCACTCAATGACTTCTGTTCCAGCGGCCATCGGTCCTTCGACAGACAGCCCACTGCCACTTCAGCTTACTGATTCTACAAGCTATGTCGGTTACTCCGGTTCTTCTCCGGATAATCTTGTTACGAATTTTATCCTTCAATGAAACTAAGCATAGCTTTCTGAGCGACTTTGTGGACTAGCCTAACTCTTAGTGTCCACGTCTAGGCACCGTAAAGGCACAGAGGAAGTAAGGGCACAGAGGAAGTAAGGGCACAGAGGAAGTAAGGGTACAGAGGAAATAAGGGCACAGAGGAAGTAAGGGCTTGTGTGGCCCGGTGCGGTGCGCGGCGCGTTGCGCGGAGAATTCAAACGTATGGCCATGTAGAGCGTTCACGGAGAAGCAATTTATGATATGCAGCGATGCTCGCGTGTCCCTTAAACGAGGTCGTCATGACAGGCAGGAGGCACTGGTTGAAGACCTTTATCTTCAAACTTTGCGGTATAGGTGACAAGAAGACTGCGAAGTTTGCCACATGCTGCCCAGCCCAACCGGATCCTTATGTCGGCTTCTTTCGCAAAGTTGTGTCTACCAAGCTGAATTATCTGCCCTAGGTAGACGTATTCCGTTACAATTTCGAGTGCCGATCCTTCGACGAACATTGGCCTCGGCATGACATGCATATTGAACGACTTATTTAGTCTTGTCCAGATTCATGCCTAGACCGACACACCGAGAGGCTCTGTTTAAGCTGTGCAGCATTTCGCCGCCCAGTTGTTCCAGCGACTCTGCCATTACGATGTTGTCGGCAAAACGGAGATGTGAGACGTTCTCGCTTTTAAGGTTGATTCCCCATCCAGTCCAGCGTCTGGAAGACTTCCTCCGACGCGCTAGACATCCCCTTGTCTCACGCCTCTGCGCAGTTGGATTAGCTTCGTTTTTTGCTTCTGGAGCTGAACAGTCATGGTAGCAGCGTTATGTAGGCATCTCAGCATCTCTATATACCGTTCATCAATGTGACATCGCTGAAGAGCATCTAGAACTGCCCAAGTTTCGTTACGCCTGGACATGCACCATTCAAATCCGTAGACTCCGGGTCAAACCCGGAGGGTTGGCAGTCCTGTCGACAGATGACGGACACTTAGTCCGCTGGACAAAAAGTCTACGATGATAGAGCTTATGGAATCCGATGCAACAACGTAGACGTAGGACAAAACGACCGCCCGCGGCTGACACTGACGGGAACCGGCGCGACGGCCACCGCTACACAGTCGTGGGCGACAACGGGCAGAAGCAGGCAGAAGCGTGTTTTTTGACGGACAAAATGTCCGCCGTCTGCGCAGCGCCTTTGACACTGAGTAAAGCTTTCATATTATGACGTGCCCGGCACGGGCGGGCGCTATAATTTCAATTAAAAATAATCCACATTTTGTTTATATGATTAGTGACTATGACGTGCGGACGGGCGGCCGGGCCCGTCCACCCGTCCTCACGTCAATGTGCTCCCGTATTCTAGTCTCTAATCTTAAAGTAGGTAGGTATCTATAAGGATTATTTTAAATTGAACTCGTTGCGCCCGTCCCTTGCCCACTCGTC